>JAWZYU010000029.1:45644930-48044930 GCA_038380435.1 Ryuthela nishihirai | reverse complement strand
GACCCACTGGAACAGCTGTTGGGAGACAGATGGTAGCCTCCCGTCAAGGCCATCCAGCGTGTTCTTTAACGTGCACAGGGTATGGCTCTCCCGCACATGGGGCCACGGCTTAACGTCCCATCCGACGGACGGCGGCCTTTCCAAGCCCATCGGTGTCCCCTACTGACCGTGGGGACAATACACTACTGATTCCCACCTCATTATTTCGTCCTCTTAGTTATTTAAAAGCTATGAAATTTACATATAATAAATAACTTATTGTGCAAAATTAAATAGATAATAAAATTTTATTAGTTTTTTTACCACAAAAAAACTGTCCACAGCTATATAAAGTTTGGCAAAACCCTGCTAAATGGACCGTAATTTGGTCTGATTAAACTTACTGTCAATATTTAAAGAATTTTTTTTAAATATAAAAATATATTCAAAAACTAATCTTCTAAAACTAATCATGCAAAAGTTCTGTAATCACAACGGTATTCCTTGTAAATACTCTGTGTTCCTTTAGTAGAAGATATGTGTCCCTTCCATCTGTGTATTTAAAAAAAGAGAATCCTGAAATGAAGTATTTTATTTACGAGTAGAAGCAAAATTTATTTGTTTTGTGAGCACCGTAATGAGTCTATGTTCAAAATTTTAGGTCAAAAAAAGTTCGAAAGGATTACAAATGGCTGAGATACAGATATAATAATGACCAAAACATCATCATCGTATAATAGGCATAATTCAGGGTTAACAAGTGTGACGTCATTGGTGGCAGAAATTGCCATTTTCCCCGTGGTTCCCCGGGGAATTGAGCGATTTGTCCCAGATTTGTTAGGGTGCTCCCACTTAGTTCTCGCCTTGTTGGGGTAACAGATTGGGTTCCCAGCTGTCATGGGTCGAGCGTGATCCCTCGAAAAGTGTCCGAAATTCTGAGGGCGCTGCCGTCGCCTACGTTGTGAATGGAGTCGTACGTTAACAGTGTAAAGTTCTGAAGGAAGTTATCAATTGGCGTATGTTTTTAACTAAATGCTGGTAAAATAATGATTTTGGTGGTTTGATTCCGTTTGTTTAATCTTAACATTTGAATTATTTTTTCGGTTTCGTGGGGGGAGGGACTACCATATAGTAAAGATCCGTTTAAAAAAAAAAAGATCTGGCTCCTCTATATCGGGGACCAAATTTTTAAAACTTCATTGACCGGCTACTCAAAAGACCATGGCTATTTACAGCTTTGCAACAGGATTTGACCTACAGACCTGAGGTCATTAACTCTTTATTTCCATCTAAGGCCCGGGACTTACCATTGCAAAATATTCCTCCAAACACAATTGATGACTAAAGAGAAATCATCGCAAAAGGTGACAATTTGAGGTCATTTGCATTACCTCTTACAGCTGCTACTGCTCAATTATCTACTAACCTGCATAGTACGATTTATGTAATAGACAACAATCAGGGTGTACCCTGAATTTTTTACAGGGGTGGGTGGACGACATGCTTCAGTCTAATGTAGAGATTTAATGCATCTCAGTTTCTTATTTTTGAAGACTTTCTTATAGAAATGCTATTCAAGCCTTCGGGGGTTGGGGGGGGGAGTTGCCACACACATACAGCAAGCAGATAAAAAAATATTTTGCAGCCAGCAAATTTTTTATCGCAAGTACGAAAAACTCTATTTTTACACTATATTGAGTGACACTCATTTCAAAACATTCCACAACAGTGGTCATTGTCCCTTAGACCCTATCTTAGGCTATGACATATATCAAAGCCTATGAAAAGGTTGACTAAGTTGATAATCCACTAGGCCTGTCGTCTGATGTTCCAGTTTTCAATAAGTCTCTATTCCAAGATCATCGGTGTCCCCTCGAAAGAGCGGGAGCAGGGCGGAGACTTTTGCGGAGATAAATCTCAACGCTGCCGTAGGTGGGGCTCGAACCTGGGAACTGCATACTACGAACATGCGCTACCGGCTGAGCCACATCCGCTCCTATGGTAATGTAAACAGGGGTGGTACATCTGGGTGGAAGATGGTTCCTCTTGATGAATTTCAATGACCAGAATGGAATTGGAGGAAACGGCAAACATAAATTCGTGCAAGAATGTTTTTAAATAGACCGCCACAACGAGATTTTGGGTTGGGTTGTTTTACCTCTGAGCGGCACTTTTTTCCACACCATGGGCTAAATGGCCAGGTCACATGGACCCCGAAGGCTCAGAGAACGTTGGGAGAGGGGACCCACTGGAACAGCTGTTGGGAGACAGATGGTAGTCTCCCGTCAAGGCCATCCAGCGTGTTCTTTAACGTGCACAGGGTATGGCTCTCCCGCACACGGGGCCACTGCTGAACGTCCCATCCGACGGACGGCGGCCTTTCCAAGCCCATCGGTGTCCTCTACTGACCGTGGGCAGGGCGGGGAATTTTTACGGAGATAAATCTCAACGCTGACCCAGCAGGGACTCGAACCTGGGAACTACAGATTACGAGCCTGGCGCGCTACCGACTAAGCCACCCCCGCCCCACCACAACGAGAGGGTGAGCATATCGTGCACCTATTTTGGTATGAATAGCTTGTAAAAAATTATGCACAGGAATATCATAACTGGTTCGATTATCTTTCTCCTCAATTATCCCTTCAACTTATCTTTCTTCTACTTATCTTCTACATCTTACTTCAAACTTATCTTTCTTCTTCTCCTAATTGTTTTGTAGATCCAGATATGAATGTAAATACCCAATAAGAAGGTATGCTATGCCTATAAAAGCACGATTTATCGCAAATTCTTATTTATTTCTATGGAGAAAATCGCTCTCTCCAAAGAAATTTCTATTTCATACGTTTTGGGTCCAGAGTTTATGAAATGTCTGAATATCTGATTGTCAACTTGAAATACTCAATAAGACATAACATTAAAACAATTTGCACGTTAATTTGCTGAACGTTCATTTTTAAACTTTCACAACAAAAAAAAAAATCACCAAACACCATGTGATTTCACAGAGTAAACAAAGGTAGTTCCAGTCAGATTTTACACTTATACAGACACAGTGACGGATTGAGCATGTATAGGCCCCGAAGGTTATCGACCCAGTGGAGGGGGGGGGGGGGGGGGCTCCCACTGTAAATAAGTGGGGATATAAATTATGAAATTTATTTTTAAAAAATGTATAGTTTAATATAGCAGCTAAGTTATATTCATATTTAAAATCGTTTAAGTTGGGTTGGGTTGTTTTACCTCTGAGCGGCACTTTTTTGCACACCATGGGCTAAATGGCCAGGTCACATAGACCCCGAAGGCTCAGAGAAGGTTGGGGGAGGGGACCCACTGGAACAGCTGTTGGGAGACAGATGGTAGCCTCCCATCAAGGCCATCCAGTGTGTTCTTTAACGTGAACAGGGTATGTCTCTCCCGCACACGGGACCACGGCTTAACACCACATCCGACGGGCGCGGCCTTTCCAAGCCCATCGGTGTCCCCTACTGACCGTGGACAGGGCTAGGAATTTTGCGGAGATAAAATTGTTTAAATTATGCTTTTAGAAATGTGATAAAAATATTGAACTGATGAATATCCAGATTACCACTGAGCAAAACTTGTTGTATGAGACAACTCTAGCCTCAAGTCCCTAAAGTGGCTCAGCCGGTAGCGCGCCAGACTTGTAATCTAGCTTCCAGGTTCAAATCCCTCCTGGGACAGCGTTGAGATTTATCTCCGCGAAACTCCCCGCCCTGCCCTCTGTCAGTAGGGGCATTGGTAGGGGGAACGATCGGCTTGGAAAGGATGTCGTCCGTTGGATTGGTCGTTAAGCCGCGTGTGCAGGAGAGCCATATCCTGTGCACGTTAAAGAACACGCTAGATGGCCTTGACTGGAAGCTATCATCTGTCTCCTAACAGCTGTCCAGTGAGTCCCCATCCCCCAACCTTTTCTGAGTCTTCGAGGTCCTCGCAAAATTCCCCGCCCTGCCCACGGTCAGTAGGGGACACCGATGGGCTTGGAAAGGCCGCCGTCCGTCGGATGGGACGTTAAGCCGTGGCTCAGTGTGCGGGAGAGCCATACCCTGTGCACGTTAAAGAACACGCTAGATGGCCTTGACGGGAGGCTACCATCTGTCTCCCAACAGCTGTTCCAGTGGGCCCCCTCCCCCAACCTTCTTTGAGCCTTCGGGGTCCATGTGACCTGGCCATTTAGCCCATGGTGTGCAAAAAAGTGCCGCTCAGAGGTAAAACAACCCAACAACTTTGAGGTCCTTGTGGCCACCTGGCCACTTAATCCCGTTATATGCAAAAAAAAAAAGTGCCTCTCAGGGGTAAAACAACTCAATCCCCTTTCCCCACCTTCCTTAATCTGTCACTGGGGGGCACAAATTACACACATGTCGTTACTTATTACCAAGGACAAAGCCATAAACAAGATCAAATGTACTAAAAAAAAACTACAAAAACTCCTATAAAAACTAGACTCACCTCAAAGTGGCAGTTATGTATTCCGGAATGTACTCTAGTGTTAATTTCAAGGATTCACTTTTTTTCTTTTTACAATTTCTTCACCGCCAATACTGCAATCACCAGTAGATTCAGTTTACACCTTAACGTAATAAGACGCAAACAGGACTGCCGTGCCATATCACCGAAGACTTCAGAATACGAAACACAAACGGGAACAACACACAAATACACGACGTTCGAACCACGTGGGTTTCTGGCGCGTCAGCCCAACACACCCTCCATTTCTCTCACGTACACATCTATATGCACTGTACTGGTTGCTCTTCCCTGAAACCGTTGTCTACTCGTCCACGCAGATTGACAAATCAAATCCGTAAATAATCCTGGAAATATCCGTTACGCATCCACCCCTTAACGGGTTAGCGTCAAGGAACCGTGACCCCTCGCCCAGCAGGGTCAGCGTGCAGACACTCCAACACCAAGCATCAAACTGGAAACCCACCGCCTAGGCCAGCCGTTTCCCTTGGAGTGGTAAGGAGCTTACCACTGCAACTCGTACCAGCTGCCGCACTGTGACGCCACAGCGCTGGCCCGTTCCACTGCGTCACCGCCGAGCGCGCCCCCGTGCGTGGGCGTGGCTTGCTGCTGCAGCGCCGTTCTTGTTGGCATGGCGACGCGAGGCCATGCCGGGGATTCTTCCTCCGCGAGTCGTCGTCGCAACTTCAAGTCTCGGACCGCGTCGCCGAAAGGAAATAATAGATTGCTTAACGTCGAAGAGCTTATTAAGCGAGAGACAGCCTTAAGCCTGGAGTAGGACGATGTGCAATAAGCACTTTGCTGGCTTGCCTTTTAGGTGTCTACCTTAACACACAAGATACACTTTCTTAACTGTTGTTTTTTTCAAGCCAGCTGTCTGCGTTGTTGACATAAAACAGCTTAACGGGATTCCTTTTTTTTCTCTTCGGAGAGCAAACGCTTCCCCGTCAATTTTCTTTCGTCGCTATAATGAATGAAACAGGAAATTCATTAAGTCAGGAGGAAATATCATTCATTTTTTCTTTCCTCACTTTCTCATTCATTTATTCAATTTGCCTCTGTTTATTAATTCAATACTTTTTCTTTCCCATTCATTCACCTCGTTTTATTCCTTCATTCTCACCACCCTGCCCACGGTCAGTAGGAGACACAGATGGGCTCGGAAAGGCCGCTGTCCGTTGGATAGGACGTTAAGCCGTGACCCAGTGTGCGGGAGAGCCATACCCTGTGCACGTTAAAGAACACGCTGGATGGCCTTGACGGGAGGCTACCATCTCTCTCCCAACAGCTGTTCCAGTGGGTTCCCTACCTCAACCTTCTCTGAGCCTTCGGGGTCCATGTGACCTGGCCATTTAGCCCATGGTGTGCAGAAAAGTGCCGATCAGAAGTAAACAACCCAACGTTAAAGAACACGCTGGATGGCCTTGACAGGAGGCTACCATCTGTCTCCCAACAGCTGTTCCAGTGGGTCCCCTCTTCCAACCTTCTCTGAGCCTTCGGCGTCCATGTGACCTGGCCATTTAGCCCATGGTGTGCAGAAAAGTGCCGATCAGAAGTAAAACAACCCAACGTTAAAGAACACGCTGGATGGCCTTGACGAGAGGCTACCATCTCTCTCCCAACAGCTGTTCCAGTGGGTCCCCTCCCCCAACCTTCTCTGAGCCTTCGGGGTCCATGTGACCTGGCCATTTAGCCCATGGTGTGCAAAAAAGTGCCGATCAGAAGTAAAACAACCCAACGTTAAAGAACACGCTGGATGGCCTTGACGAGAGGCTACCATCTCTCTCCCAACAGCTGTTCCAGTGGGTCCCCTCCCCCAACCTTCTCTGAGCCTTCGGGGTCCATGTGACCTGGTCATTTAGCCCATGGTGTGCAAAAAAGTGCCGATCAGAAGTAAAACAACCCAACGTTAAAGAACACGCTGGATGGCCTTGACGAGAGGCTACCATCTCTCTCCCAACAGCTGTTCCAATGGGTCCCCTCCCCCAACCTTCTCTGAGCCTTCGGGGTCCATGTGACCTGGTCATTTAGTCCATGGTGTGCAAAAAAGTGCCGATCAGAAGTAAAAGAACCCAACGTTAAAGAACACGCTGGATGGCCTTGACGAGAGGCTACCATCTCTCTCCCAACAGCTGTTCCAGTGGGTCCCCTCCCCCAACTTTCTCTGAGCCTTCGGGGTCCATGTGACCTGGCCATTTAGCCCTTGGTGTGCAAAAAAAGTGCCGATCAGAAGTAAAACAACCCAACGTTAAAGAACACACTCGATGGCCTTGACGGGAGGCAACCATCTCTCTCCCAACAGCTGTTCCAGTGGGTTCCCTCCCTCAACCTTCTCTGAACCTTCCTGGTTCTCGTGACCTGGCCATGGTGTGCAAAACAGTGCCGTTCAGAGGTAAAACAATCCAACTCCTTCAATCATTTATTCATTATATGTTTTTATCATCCATTCGTCAGATTTCATTTTTTTCTTTTCATTCATATGATTATACTCTTCATAGGAGCGGGAGTGGTAATCTGCAGTTCCTAGGTTCGAGTACAAATTGTACCAGCGTTGAGATATTCCTCCACTGAACCTTCAGTCTCCTCTCGGTCAGAAAGAAAACACCTGTATCCTTGGAAAGGCCGCCGTCCGTCGGATGGGACATTAAACGTGACCTCATGTTGGGTTGGGTTGGGTTGTTTTACCTCTGAGCGGCACTTTTTTGCACACCATGGGCTAAATGGCCAGGTCACATGGACCCCGAAGGCTTAGAGAAGGTTGGGGGAGGGGACCCACTGGAACAGCTGTTGGGAGACAGATGGCAGCCTCCCGTCAAGGCCATCCAGCGTGTTCTTTAACGTGCACAGGGTATGGCTCTCCCGCACACGGGGCCACGGCTTAACGTCCCATCCGACGGACGGCGGCCTTTCCAAGCCCATCGGTGTCCCCTACTGACCGTGGGCAGGGCGGGGGAATTTTGCGGAGATAAATCTCAACGCTGACCCAGCTGGGACTCGAACCTGGGAACTACAGATTACGAGCCTGGCGCGCTACCGACTGAGCCACCCCCGCCCCACCTCATGTACTGGATTGGGTTGAAGTGTTTTACTTCTGAGTGGCACTTTTTTGTCACACAATGGGCTAAATGGCCAGGTCATGAAGACCCTGAGAGTTCAGAGAAGGTTGGGGAGAGGGGACCCACTGGATTGCTTTTGGGAGACAGATGATAGCCTCAGTTCAAAGCCACCCAGCGTGTTCTTTAATGTACACAAGGTATGACTCTTCCGCATACGGGGACACAGCTTAACGTTCTATCCGATGGACGGCGGCCTTTCCAAGCCCATCGATGTTCCCTTCTGAGCGAGGAGTTTTGCGGGGAAAATCTCAAAGCTGGCCCAGGTCATATACCGGACACCCATAACCTGTGCAACTTAAAAAACAAGCTGAATGACCTTCACGGATTCCTATCCGTGAAACATCTCTCTTCCCGTGGCCTTTCCGTCAGATCAGTAGCGCGCTTGGCTACTGATCTGAGGGACCTGGGTTCGAGCCCCGGGTAAGGCATGGATGTGTGTGTTGTTTTTTCTGCTGAGGTCCTGCCATCCTCACAGACCTTCTACTCTGGCATATAAACTGACAGGCTCCTGTCAGACCTCTGTGGCAAGCAGCTGCTTGAGGGGGGTATTTATTTATTATATTATTACATCTTTCTCCTGAACAGCTGTTCAGTGGATTCCTTCCCCTATTCTTCTCTGAACCCTTTGGCTCCTTGTGGCCTGGTCATTTAGCTCATTGTATGTTCAAATGTGTCGCTCAGAGGTAAAACATCCCAACCTCCTATTCATAATCTCTACTATTTCTTCTGGAATGGAATTAATTCAATCATAGCACACTAGACCATAACCTGATGTTCCTAGATTCGAGTCCCCATTCTGCTGGTGTTGAGATTTTCTCCACTAACTCTAGTTAAGAAAGGAGACACCGCTATGCTCAGAACGAATCGCGAACTATGTGCAGGAAAGGCCATACCCTGTGCATGTTAAAGAACACACTAGATGGCTTTGACAGGAGGCAACCATCTGTCTCCCAAAAGCAGTCCAGTGGTTCCCCTCTCCCCAACCTTCTCTGAACTCTCGGGGTCTTCATGACCTGGCCATTTAGCCCATTGTATGACAAAAAAGTGCCACTCAGAGGTAACACAATGCAACCCAATCCAGTACATGAGGCCACGGTGTAATGTCCGTGGTGGGTCCCCTTCCCACAACCTTCTCTGAGCCCTCGGGGTCCTTGTGACTTGGCCATTTAGACCATTGTGTGCCAAAAAAATTTCTCTCAGAGGAAAAACAACCAAATTAAAAAAAAAACAATAAATAAATACCTCCTCAAGCAGCTGCTTGCCACAGAGGTCTGACAGGAGCCTGTCAGTTTATATGCCATAGCAGAAGTTCTGTGAGGATGGCAGGACTTCAGCAGAAAAACATCACAAACGTCCATGCCTTACCCGGGGCTCGAACCCAGATCCCTTAGATCAGTAGCCAAGCGCGCTAACAACTCGGACTCCACGGGACGGCTAAAACAACCCAATTAGCAACATTAAAAAGTTCGAATGTAGAAAAATGAAAAATTTCATTCTCTTTGAAAACGACATCCAATGTTCCCCAGAGGCAATATATTATTCTCCTAGTTGTCTTTACCTTTAGTTTTTTTAATGTTTTAGATTCTATTTGGCAATTTTCCTCAGATATTTGCTTCGCCTTAAGAAAGCCATAATGAGTTTTACAATTAGTACAAGAATTCCTATTCCGAAAGTCTTTCTTCTGCTCAGCATCTTCTAGTCCCTCGCCTTAGACTCGCAACATCGTCCATAAGGCTCATTAGGAACAGAAGACATAATGATATCTGGAGCATTAAATGGCTTCCATCTTTCCGCTCATAATTGGCTCTTGTTCTTTTGTGAGGCCGTGAAACTTTATTCTTTCATTGGCGGCTTCGAGCTGTTGTCGTATTAGCTTTCAGATTTGCCTCTGTGACTTGCTCTAGAATGCAAGACCTAATTTGAAAGGAATCCGATCTTGACACAACAGCCCTGACAAAACAAAGTCAATTTGAATCATCCATTACTTGGAATATGTAGAGCAGAAAGTTTTGGGGGTTGAAATATCGCGCTGTGCTTTGTTCGTTCGAAACTGTTCTCGGTGTATCTGTTACGACATCTAAAAACACATTACAAAGCTGGTAAGTTCTGAAATAAGGGTTGGGTTACATATTAATGGCACTTTTTTATTAGGGGGCACAATGGGCTAAATGGTCAGGTCACAAGGATCCCAAAGGCTCAGAGGAGGTTGGGGACCCACTGGGTTGGTTTGTTTTACTTCTGAGCGGCATTTTTTTGTACTCCATGGGCTAAATGGCCAGGTCACATGGACCCCAAAGGCTCAGAGAAGGTTGGGGGAGGGGACCCACTGGAACAGCTGTTGGGAGAAGATGGTAGCCTCCCGTCAAGGCCATCCAGTGTGTTCTTTAACTTGCACAGGGTATGGCTCTCCTGCATACGGGGTCACGACTTAACGTCCCATCCGACGAACGGCGGCCTTTCCAAGCCCATCGGTGTCCCCTACTAACCGTGAGCAGGGCAGGGCAGGGAATTTTGCAGACATAAATCTCAACGCTGACCCAGCTGGGACTCGAACCTGGGAACTACAGATTACGAGCCTGGCGCGCTACCGTCTGAGCCACCCCCGCCCCTGGGGGAGGGGACCCACTGGAACAGCTGTTGGGAGAAGATGGTAGCCTCCCGTCAAGGCCACCCAGTGTGTTCTTTAACTTGCACAGGGTATGGATCTCCCGCATACGGGGTCACGACTTTACGTCCCATCCGACGAACGGCGGCCTTTCCAAGCCCATCAGCGTCCCCTGCTGACTGTGGCCAGGGCGGGGACCCACTGGACAGCTATTAGGAGGCAGATGGTAGTTTCTCGTCAAGGCCATCCAGCGTGTTCCTTAACGCGCCCAGGATATAACTCTTCAGATACGTGTCCACAGCTTAACGTCCCATCCGACGGACGGCGGTCTCTCCAAGCCCATCGGTGCCTTCTTTATCACCGAGGAGAGGGTGGGAGTTTGAGGAGATAAATCTCAACTGTTACACATGTGGGATTCGAACCGGGAAACTGCAGGTCACGAGACTGGCGCGCTCCCAACTAAGACAACCCCCGCCCCTCTCAAAATATGTCGGTGGATTGGGTTCATTTTCTGGAAGTGTGTTTTTTTACCTCTAAGCCACATTTTTTCACACAATGGGCTAAATGGCCATGTCACAAAGACCCCGAGGGCTGAGAGAAGGTTGGGGAGAAGAGACCCGCTGGACAGTTCTTGGGATACAAATGATACCTCCCGTCAAGGCCATCCAGCGTGTTCTTTAACGTGAGCAGAATATGGCTCTCCCGCACATGGGGCCGCAAAATTCCCCGCCCTGCCCATGGTCAGTAGGGGACACCAATGGGCTTGGAAAGGCCGCCGTCCGTCAAATGGGACGTTAAGCCGTGGCCCCGTGTGCGGGAGAGCCATACCCTGTGCACCTTAAAGAACACGCTGGATGGCCTTGACGGGAGGCTACCATCTGTCTCCCAACAGCTTGTTCCAGTAGGTCCCCTCCCCCAACCTTCTCTGAGCCTTCGGGGTCCATGTGACCTGACCATTTAGTCCATGGTGTGCCGCTCTGAGGTAAAACAACCCACCTACATGATCCAGCAGGAATATCTAGTCCTTGATCAGAGACTTCCAGTTCCTAACAGCTGTCTAACCTTTGGCCTTTAACCCGTTGTGTGCCGAAAAGCGCCGCTCAGAGGTTAACCAACACAAAAAATTCATTTTTTTTTTACTTTTATTATCCCAAAAGTGGCAAATGTTTCTTCGTCTATCCTAAAAGAGATTAAAATATAATTGAGGCCAGAGAAGATCGTTCATCTTCTCATACGACTCGCCTACTTCGAGAAGAAAAAAGAAATCCCGATTCCTTCTCTACTGAATTCGATCCCAGTGGCTCTTTGGCATCTTACAGCCTCTTCCATAACAACCGCACGAAGAAAAAAAAGTTCACCAAAGCCATCACTGGAAACGTGTCCAACTCAGAAGAGCCCCAAGGAAAGAAATAAAGCGAAGAGCTCTTCGTCAATAATAATAATAACATTCCACGTCCAGATGCTCCTTTGCCAAAATCGCTTCCATAATCTCGCTTAAAACACTTTCCCGTACCGACGAGACTTCTGCTGTTGTTTCGCTTTGGCGTCATTTCCTAGATGCGTATCAGAATGTAGGTTGTAGGGAGGATGGAGTGTAGAGGGGAAGGTAGAAAAATTGTGGCTTGAAAAGAAAGAAAAACATCGAGATGGAAAAAAAAAATACTCCAAGCAGTAAATCCCTCACCTGACATTCAGCTTAAATCAATATGATGTAGCAAAGGGCAACCCCAGCCAGCATTCAGACTACAGAGACACGCGCACAAAAACATCTCCATCGACGCTGGTACTAATCTTTAAGATTGAACAGACAGATGGGAAGAAATGGGAAAGAAAAAATCACTACTCTCCTCTTTTATGCTTTTCCCCAATCTTTTTTCTTTCCTTCTCTCTATCTTTCCCCAAAAGACGACGTTAGAGAAAGATGGACAAGGGAAGGCGCGCTCCTATCAGCGAAAGTTGGGGAGGGTAGTAAGGTCTCCCTTTCCTGCTCCCCCCCCCCTCCACAGGCAGCCAATAAATGAGCCGCGGTGTTGTCACAGCTGAAAGAAAGAGAGAAAGGGAAAGAGAGAGAGAGAAAGTAAGAGAGGATAGCAAAATGGCTAATAAGAGTCACTCAACGATATGTATACACTGAGTGGGCACTTTGTTAGGAACAGAACTGTCAATTAGAGAGAGAAGGCAGACCATGAACTAAAAAAAAAGTATTAGGGAATAAAGGATTAGCTCGAACCGTAACATATCTGAAACCAAAATGCTGTTCCAACATGTTTTTTTTAGAAGTTATTCTTTCAAAATAGTACAGTACACGACATATCTAACGCCAACGCCGGGGGGAGGGGGGGGGGGGCTAAATAATAACCTGTGCTTGAATTCTGTAGGCCGGGTAACAGCGCAGAATTTGTAAATAATAAGCCTTTGCTTGAATTGTGTAGCAGGGCTAACAGCGCAGAATTTGTAAATACTGTAATAGCATGTGCTTGAATTGTGTAGCCGAGTAACAGCTCAGAATTTGTAAATAATAAGTTTTCGCTTGAATTGTGTAGGAGGGGTAACAGCGCAGAATTTGTATATACTGTAATAGCATGTGCTTGAATTGTGTAGCCGAGTAACAAGTAAATAATAAGCCTTTGCTTGAATTGTGTAGCAGGGGTAACAGCTCAGAATTTGTAAATAATAGTCTTTGCTTGAAACGTAGCTCAGAATTTTAAAACCGTGACCGGGTCTCAGACAGGGATCCCAGACGTTTGGATGTGCGATCCCCTTTCCCTGAAAATGACAAATTAAGTTTCCTTCAGGAAAATGATTTGAACAGAAAGATTTCTAAAATTTTTCTGTAAAAACCTGCAACAGTTTGTGTACATTTTTTATGTAATTACATGTTCGTAAATTAATTGAAAAAATTCAGCTATATAAGCAAATTATAAATTGTAGTACCCAGCCTACTATTCGAGCATTTATGGTATATCTCCCTCAGTGTTGTCTTTGAAAAGAAATGTTTTTGAGGAATGTGCGTAATATATGTTTGTAATTGTTTCGCTTTCCTTTCTGTTATTAAAGCTCTTCATAGAGATTCTTCATTGCTATGCCACTGCTGCAGCCTCTTTCATCTAACCCCTGCCAGGGCTGGATTTAAAAAGTTCAGATGGGAGACCTAGGTTGCGGTGGGCAGACAATGTCAAACAGGACCTTGTTAGAATTGGTCTACAGTGGCCAAATGCAGTAGATGTAGCTCAGGACAGACGTATTTGGAGACCTAAATTGCACAGTCTGTTTGAATCTCCGTAGCCGTTGGCTACTTGAAGATGATGATTATAAAAAATACCCCCTCAAGCAGCTGCTTGCCACAGAAGTCTGACAGGAGCCTGTCAGTTTATATGCCATAGTAGAAGGTCTGTGAGGATGGCAGGACCTCAGCAGAAAACAACATCAACATCCATGCCTTACCCGGGGCTCGAACCCAGGTCCCTTAGATCAGTAATTACCTATAAAACAAGTATCCAACAGTTAATCGTGTCGTGAAATTTTTATTAATTAGAAAACTAAGGACAGACTTTGAGAAAACGAGTACTGGTCCACAGTCAGCAAGGGGAGGAATTTCTAAAAGAGAAAACAAATATATGATAAATGAGGGCGATTGTCGCGGGGGTCGGCTTTAAAGAGTCGTATCTGCAATTAAAGTGCGTGACGTCTTCTATGTCATGAGCTAACTCAAACCATTCCAAAAGGGGGGTAAATGAGTCGATGTTTATGAATCATATGTAAAATGAAAGTTTCTGAAGGGTAGGTATTTTAGTGGGTTGTTTTACCTCTGAGCCGCACGTTTTTGCACACTATGATCTTCAAACGATTTAAGTTCTGAGAAAATATGTCTCCGGAGTAATTAAACGGTTAATAGATTCTTTTGCAGCTTTTGACAGGGTAACAGACCTCTGGAAATGCAGAATTTGACCTTGCCATTTTTCAAACTGTTTGGAAATGGAGAGTCGAGTTATTTTTGAGTTTGGGTTGGGTTGTTTTACCTCTGAGCGGCACTTTTTTGCACACCATGGGCTAAATGGCAAGGTCACATGGACCCCGAAGGCTCAGAGAAGGTTGGGAGAGGGGACCCACTGGAACAGCTGTTGGGAGACAGATGGTAGCCTCATGTCAAGGCCATCCAGCGTGTTCTTTAACGTGCACAGGGTATGTCTCTCCCGTACACGGGGCCACGGCTTAACGTTCCATTGACGGACGGCGGCATTTCCAGGGGCCACGGCTTAACGTCCTATCTGACGGACAGAGGCTTTCCAAGCCCATCGGTGTCCCCTACTGACCGTGGGCACGGCGAGTTTTGCGGAGATAAATCTCAACGCTGACCCAGCTGGGACTAGAACCTGGGTACAGATTACGAGCCTGGCGCGCTACCGACTGAGGCATCTCCGCCCCGGAATTTTTGTAACAAAATTATTAAGTATGTATATAAACTATTTGGGAAACAAACTATCATCTGTGGAATTGTTTACCTGGAAACAATGCCAGCCATTTTTAACACAGAAACGCGATCCGATGAACAATAAAAAATTTAAAAAATACCTATCTTCCTAAAGTGCCCTAAAAAATAGAAAATGAGCCTGAAGCATATCGAC
This sequence comes from Ryuthela nishihirai, assembly GCA_038380435.1. NCBI lineage: Eukaryota > Metazoa > Arthropoda > Arachnida > Araneae > Heptathelidae > Ryuthela > Ryuthela nishihirai. Next base: position 48,030,114 of record JAWZYU010000029.1, on the reverse strand, counting down.
GGTGCATTCAATCACCGAGTTCGTATCCACTTCAAAGGCTGATAGGGCGCTGATTTACCTACTCAACAAGATTGTCGGTGCTAATGAAAAAACAAATATATGAAAAAAATAAAAAAAAGGTTTTTCCTGTAATTAATTGTGTATATCAAGTCGCCCCTTAAATTTGGGGGGGTGGGGGTTGACAAAGGCTCCCACAGTGCGAGGCTTATCAGTATGCCCTGCATTCCGCGTCAATAAACGTGCACAAGGTAGTTTTCCTGGTAGCTTAACATTCCATCCGATTGGCGGCTGGTTTCCAAGCCCAACGGGATCACCGAGGGCAGAACGGGGGGGAGGAGGGGTTTAGCGGAGAAAATTCTGAACTCGGGCCCAGTTGGAACTGGAAACCTGGCAACAAGATATTACGAGCCTCGCGTGATGGCGACTGAATAAAACGCCACCTGGCAGCCAATAAATGAAAGAACGTTCGATTATTGTTCCTTGTGAAACTACCTGCAAAAAAATCTACAATGTTGACCAATGCAAGTCTGGTAAATTTTACGAATAATAATGAATGATACAAGACAATTATACAGTTCTTAAAACTTGGCATGAACAGGACAAAATAAAATTTAAATTCGGTCGACGCCTTTTCACAAAACAGGCTTCAAGAACAATGTTCATACCAAGAATCAAACTCTCAAATTCTCCGGCTAGAGGTCGAACCGTTAGGCCACCTCCTCCTCATTAGATCTCGAACAAGAGATCCTTTCAAAATTACTCGAACGAAACGCTAACACTAGAGGTCGCCATTTATACTTGAATTAATCAAAAGGCGGGTAATTCTGCAAGCATGCCTTCCTCGTTCAGATTCCCATTCTTGCAGTCACAAAATTGCCGTGCTCAGGTGCAGAAATATCCATTAATCCCCATTAAAGCGTGCTATCCTCTCCGGTTATGACTGTCCCTTCGCGGCTAGAGTAATTTATTAATGGATGGTCCCTCCCCTCCTAATAACCTGACCCTTCCTTGCACCCTCGTAAACAGGACTTGCTCCCAGTGCATATTCAATGACTATTTCCTTTTAAAGCTGCACATACACACGGGATCAAAGATTCATGAACTGTACCGAACATTATCTCTCACACTCCCTAGGATGCATGCTCCGCCAAGAGACGAACGCGAGCTGCCATTGGTTGTTAGAGATACCGGTTGTCGCGTAGCGGATGTGACGACAACTTTCGCTTATGTGAGTCAGTTTCTAGAAGGGAAGAGCGTGGCCTTGACGTAGGACAATGCACGTCAATTTGCTTCTGCGTGAACGCGAGTGATATATTCTTTCGTCGTATGCTTGTAGAGCTGAACTTAATGCATGCCATTGTCTGTAGCTCAGTGGTAGTACATGTCTGATTAGATAATGGTTTGCAGACGGACACCTGAATCAATGTAAATGTTTTTGGACCAGCGAGCTCAAATTATAGGTGAAGGATTGGATTTACTGAGACAACAGAATAATATTTTATATATTAAAAGAAAAAATATTTGAGGTCAAGATTCGAAAAGCCGATTGTTTATTCGTTAGGCAACTTCCACTGCATTTTGATCTCATTTAGACTTTTTTTTTATTTTAGGTCATGTCAATGAAACTAATCACTGGAGATGAGTTCGGGGGTAATATTTTCGTGCCCTAGGGGGGAGGTTTAAAAGGAGCAATTTCTGACATAATCTTAATACATGAATGCCTGCCGCTACTAAATAATATTTTTCTTCGTAGTACAACTTTTAAAATATCCTTTAAAATAATTGTAATTGAAAACAAAATTAAAATCACAATGATATTTTGAAACTGAAATATTTCGAGCATCATTGTAAAGGACGATTTATGAATAAGATATAACTCCAATAAAAATAATGAAAAACTGAACTGTGCTTATTGATTTTAATTATTAAAATAAAGAAATAATACCCCCTCAAGCAGCTGCTTGCCATAGAGGTCTGACAGGAGCCTGCCAGTTTAATTCGCCAGAGTAGAAGTTCTGAGGATGGCGTGCCTCGGCAAAAAGACATCAATGCCTTACCAGGTTCGTTCATCTCCAGCCAAGCACGCTATCCTTTCAACCACCGGGACGGCAATTATTAAATGCTGACTAAAAGTTCGAATTGTAATTAGAAACTAATTAGTCTATTGTTTTTATTTTTTTCGCAGTTATAATCAAAATTGTAAATTTGAATTAGGACAGCCCGGCTTTTGGATTATTTAAACTGTGAGCGGCACTTTTTTTTTTGCACACAGTAGGCTAATTGGATGTCACGGTGATATTTAGATTAAGATCCAGCGCAAGAAGCTCAAAACAAAACGAGGAAAAAAATTCATTGTTGAATTCTATCTAGCACGGGCTTACAGGACACTTCCCTTTCTTCTGGGGCGGGGGTGGCTCAGTCGGTAGCGCGCCAGGCTCGTAATCTGTAGTTCCCAGGTTCGAGTCCCAGCTGGGTCAGCGTTGAGATTTATCTCCGCAAAATTCCCCGCCCTGCCCATTGTCAGTAGGGGACACCGATGGGCTTGGAAAGGCAGCCGTCCGTCGGACGGGACGTTAAGCCGTGGCCCCGTGTGTGGAAAAGCCATACGCTGTGCACGTTAAAGAACACGCTGGATGGCCTTGACGGGAGGCTACCATCTGTCTCCCAACAGCTGTTCCAGTGGGTCCCCTCCCCCAACCTTCTCTGAGCCTTCGGGGTCCATGTGACCTGACCATTTAGCCCATGGTGTGCAAAAAAGTGACGCTCAGAGGTAAAACAACCCAATCCCTTTCATCTGGGAATGTTTAGAAACCATCTGCACTGAGGAATCAGTTTGTTTATTAACACCGCCGATGTCAGCTCAGGATCATAGAATTCCTTTGGCATTGACAGTGAAATTAATGATGGAATTCAATTCACGAGTATGAACCCATGGTTTGAATTCCATCATTAATTTCACTGTCATATTGTCTGATCAGGAATCTTTTACAAGTTTATTTTTATACCTCTCTTGCAAACTATCAAGACGTTTAGTACAGTGGACCCCCGATATAACGCGCATGTCGGGCAGGAAACAACACCCGCGTTATACCGAGCGGCGCGGTGGCGACACAATAAATTTCACACTGTAAGCTTTTCTTTTACTCATCATGCATACAATAATTAAACACTATTCAAAATACATGCAGGAACTCAATACATACACAATTACTCAATACGCAGTAACAATAAAATGCGATACTCACTAACGCCGCACGGACCTGTATAAACATGTTTGAACTTATCGCGAACATCGCCCGCGCTATAACCGAGTGCGCGGTATAGCGAGCAGCGCTATAACGAAGGTCCACTGTATTGTTTTTTGGAATATACATGATACGAATACTTTAATTTATTGAAAATATGCAAATACAAGTAGCCTTGTAGCAATTGGTTTAGCATTACTTCTGGTGTTCGACAAATGTGCATTTTGTCTTCTTTTCTCTTTAGTTTGATTATTGATTACGTTATTCGAAATTCACTGCAAGTGAAAGATTTTGGCCTTAAATGGACTGAAGATACGAAAATTTCTAATTTAGATTATGCTGATGATTTAGCTCTTTTGGCAAATGATGTTGATGAGATGAACTTTTCATTCGAGCTGTTGATGAAACTGGTAATAGAGTAGGATTGATTATAAACAGAGAGAAAACTAAAGTGATGAAACTTGGTCAGGCAGGCTGTGGTTAGTGTTAGTCTGAATGGTTGCACTCTTGAGAAAGTCAGTTTAATTAACTTTGGAGCTATGTAACAGATACTGGTGATGTGCGGCATGAGATTAACAGATGAATAGGGAATGCTGCTGGGACTTTTAAGAATCTATGAGGTGTGTGGAGAAATAGGCGTATACACCTAAAGACTAAAATTAAACAGTATAATAGTTTGGTTCTTTCCAGGGTTAGTTATGGTAGTGAAACTTGGACACTTTTTAAACATAACAGGAAACTAGATGCTTTTGATTCTAGATGCTTACGCAGTATCTTGGGCATTAGGTGGTTCAACTTTGTAACTAATGATGAGGTTAGACAAATGAGTTCGGGGTAATATTTTCGTCGGCAATCTCCTTTAGCAGCACATTGTGCAGAGAAAACAAGAGTCGGCAATCTTCTTTAAGCAACACATTCTGCAGAGATTCCGTTGGTTTGGCGATGTTGCCCGTATGGATAATTATAGATTGTCTAATAGAGTTACGAACAGTGTGCATAAAGGCATCAATAGAGGGGGAGACCTAGGTTGCGGTGGGCAGATAATGTCAAACAGGACCTTGTTAGAATTGGTGTGCAGTGGCCAGATGCAGTAGATGTAGCTCAGGACAGACTTGCTTGGAGAACTAAATTGCACGTCTGGTTGGACCTCCAAGCCCATGGCTGCTTGAAGATGATAAGCTCTGGATAAATTTTCTGATACTTTGCCTCATAAAGAATTAAGAAAATATTTACCAGAAGCATGTTTAGAATTGTTGAATTCTACCTCCTGTTGGTTAATTCGAACCTCCTTCCCCTCCAAAAATTTTGGACAAAAAACCGCCTTTTCGGAATCTGGTTTTATATGGGGTGGGTAGCCAGAATACCTGTTTCATCACCAAGAAAGTATCGATATACTTCCCGAATAAGCCTGGGTCCTGGGCAGAGTAGGGTATCGTTTCTGCATAATGCCGAACATCATATATTTTAAGAATCTTGTAACCTTCTCAAACGGCTCTGTATAGCTCGAGTGAAACGTAAGAACTGGGGAATGCTCTCCGTGCCTCTGTGAGAGTGTAAGGCTCAGTCTGCACTAATTGAGCACACATGCCACACAGAGGAAAGTTCAGTTTATTCTTGCAATGATAGGGTAATACAGGAATACACAAATTACAGGGAATGAGGGCTATGCAGCGTATGATTCCGAAACTATAATCAAAATTTTGTCATTCTTCTAGGGTGTTTAGCTGGAAATTTTCCACGCTTGCACACAAAAGGGTAAAGCAAATTAATATTTTGATAGGTAATCGTGCAATTCTCAATCTTTGAATCGCAGAAAAGAACGAACGTTTCCATCCTACCTCCATATAAGTGGCAGCGACCCAATAGCTGTCGAATGAACCATTCTCCATCAAGTGTTTTTAAATACAATAAGGCCATGGATTTTCCTGTGAAAGGTTATAGTCGTTGGCAAGGGATAAAATGCACAAGCATGTATCATATCTGCAGAACTCAAAAGATCTGATGGGATTGCCTACAGAGGCCATTCGGAAAAATTTGGCCCCGCCCTCTGCAGAGCATGCAGTCTGAAGAGCGAGCTGCTGTCTCTTCTATGTAATTTAACCAAGTGAGAGCCTTTCTACTCTGCTTGTTATTTGATGTAGATTATCCTCCTGAAGGATAAATTCCAATCATTATATTCTCTGTATACTTCCAGACAAGCAGAGGGAAGAATAATTTTTGTAAACGGGTCCACTTGTGTCATGTTCATAAACGTGGTTCAGAAACTCTTACAGCCTATGCGTAAAAATGGCAATCATCCCTGCAATAAGCAGACATTTCGGTTTTAAAGTCCCAGTGAGTCCCTTGTACCATTGGTAAAATTCTTTAGACTCACTAGGGGTCATACGTTCGGGATGAAAAAATTCTGAATCTGGAATTGGCCCAGAGTAATATAGATTTTCTGGTTTGCAAAATGAGTGGGGGGAAAAATCCTTTTCCTACTTCCATAATTCCAAAAGTTTTAGAAAAGGCTTGCATTTCCTAAAACTTTTTAAGGGGATGTTGATCGGATTATTGAACGTCCTTGGGCGCACGCATAAATGGAAATGGGGGTATTCGTCTTCGGGCATTAGTTCTTGAAGATTTCTTTCGTGAACTGTGTGGAGAGCATCACCCAAGTCCAAGGGGCTCACTTGATCAAAGTTTAATCTCACGGTATGAAACGTAAATATTGCTTTATATTTGGGAGAGGCAAATAGATTGGAACAAGTCACTATAAAACCGAGAGCGCCAGAGCGCTTTACATCGGGTGGCTCCTTGTTGTGGAGAGGCCTCCACCACTTCCCTGACGTGTCACTTGGCAGACTGTGCTTTCCACTTGATGTGCCATCACTTGTGTGCATCACTTTTGCTCCAGGTGCAAAGACTCAACACTTGATGATTGAGGCTTTGGCAGTACACTATTTAGCAGCTCATCCAATTCTTTCTGAATATTCTCTAGAGCTTCCAACCTTTCACAATAACTCTGCTCCATTCTGAAAATTACGATTTTAAGACCGGAATATAATTCCTCCTATTGATGCAGCCAACCAATGTGCTTACACATAAAAAATTCCTTGTGAAGTGCACAACTTTTTATCAGGTCCCATCTTCGATGATCCAGGCACCATCATAGTTTCTTTTACTCTTCTCTAAGCTCAGACATAAAATTTCAAGAATGGCCTACTGACCGGAGGCATAAAGATCTTGTTAACAAAAGGCTTCATTCGTATCAGGTATAACCATTCACTTTCTTTATTCGAACCTCATTATTTCGCAAGCACAGCTGCAGCACTAGATGGAGGCTTCATTCAAAACTTTTTATTTAGATCCTAATAAACTCCTGTGACTGTGAGACTTTTTATCCTCGCTACTTGATGCTTTAATGTCGATTTCTTTCATAAAGTCGCAATTTATTTTCAGCAGTCTCCAAGTGGCTCGACAACCCCATTATTGACAGACCTGCATTTAAAATGATTTCAAGGTTCCCAAAGATTTTTTTTAACATGTCAGAGTTGATGTGCAGCGTCCAATATTAAGAGAATTATTCTGAACCACTGCAAACACCTTTGACTCCTCTCTAAGCGAAGATGTAAGAATGGATTATAATTTTCCCCACGATGTTACACATTCCTTCTGAAGCATACAAGGCTCAACAAGACTCATCTTTGCTGATCTGTGCATCAAATTCCTTTGTCTCTCTAAACGTAGTTTCTTTAACATCATTTATTTTCCAGAACTGTTATTCACACTCCCATACTTGAAAGGATTTGATACTGGTTTTTAACAAACACATCTTTGATCCCAAAGGTGATCTGCGAAGTCTGCTATTAGTCAATCGGCAGCTATATTTCCAACACGTTATTCTGTTGTCGGACATTCTAATGAATGTCTTTGTCCAATCAGAGTAGGGTTAAAAAAACTTTCTCACGAGAGGGCTTAAAATAATTTTTTAAGTGGTCATAAATGCTGGCTATTTCAATTGTAAGCTATATTTCCAAACCTTTATTCTGCTGGCACACATTCTAATACCTATGTTCAATCAGAGAGGGGCTTAAAAAAATATTCCCACAAGTGAAAGGGCTTGTCTAAAAAATAATTTTTAAGTGGTCATGTGAACCCATTCAACGTCAGCTGTTGGTGAGAGGTGGGGTCATGTTGAGGGAATCTAACTTCTCTCTTCATTAAGACTACTAATGTATCCTCCTACGAAGAACTGCCCAACTCTAAAGCCCAATCATATTTACACAGAGCCACACTATCAAATATAAAATTTTAATCACCTGCAAAATTGTACTAAGCTGAAATCACAATACTTATGAGTGTACTCACACTACCCCCTCAAGCAGCTGCTTGCCACAGAGGTCTGACAGGAGCCTGTCAGTTTATATGCCAAAGTAGAAGATCTGAGAGGATGGCAGGACCTCAACACATACAACCATGCCTTATCCGGGGCTCGAACCCAGGTCCCTTAAATCAGTAGCCAAGCGCACTAACCACTCGGCCATGGGACAGCATTAGTTTAGTGATATCCTATAGTTAAAATTGTTGTCCCAATGAAATTATATTTTTTGGGGGCTTTTTTTTTTTGAGTGCAGAAAGAAAGTTTGCTGTTTAGCGATATACTTGTGCTAGAAGTGGCTGAGCTTGGTATTGTTAAAGTTGCTTAGCTGACATTCGTTGTTTAACAATATGCAAAGTTAAGAATAAATACCCTAGATAAAGTTAATTAGGGCTTCTATTCTTTTATATGCTAAGCAAAAATTTTACATTTGTAAATAAGCATTATCATTAAATTCTTTTTGTTGTATACTCATTGTACTGTGCCTTCAGAGTGGCTGGTATGTGCAGATAATGGCAAGTTTTAAGCCATTAGCTGCACAACTTAGTTGAATAGTCTAGATCAGTGGTTCTCAACCTTTTATGCTTCATGTACCCCCCTGAAAATGTGTATGTAACTGGCATACCCCTTGTATTGATAGATAAAATTATAGTTATAGTATAACAAGTTTATTTTTATTTTGTTACTAGATCTAGTGACTTTTGAGCTCTCATGGTGTACCCAAAAAAATTGTACCGCGTACCCCACATTGAGAACCCCTAGTCTAGATAATGTTCTTTCTTGTGCAGTTTATTTATTATGTTGTGTATTTGGAATTAATTTTCTTCATAAGAGTAAATTAGAGAAATCATTTTTTATATTTAGTGCGAAAATTTTCTCCATTTTCATCAATAGATGGTAGAGAGCGGAAGGTTAAATAAAATGCAACGCATCATTAACGTTGCATTAAAAACAAAATGGAAGTCACTGTTCCTCAAACTACACTATTTCCAATCTGTCTGAAACCGCGTTTTCTAATTTATGAACAATCCTCCAGATTATTAACAAAAAATATGTAAAGTTTAAACTCTTGTTGATACCAAATACATTTTTTTTACATTTCGTGAAAAGGCCCCTAGCGAAAAAAAAATTATTTAGTTCTCAAACTATACAAGGAGTTGTAAGATCACGGTGAAATTAGCCTCCAATGAGGGGCTTTAATTGAATTATTCAGAGTAATAAACAAACAAAGGATAAACAAATAACTGGGCATTTCAATGCCCATCGAGCAATACTTTGATTTTCCTTTTTTTGCGAGCTCTTGAAAACTTTAGTAATGTCACTGTATAAAACAATGGCAACAAGTACTAACTATACACAAGTACTATAATCAATAAATCACAAAATTTGTATCTAAAAGTTACCTTTGAATTGATTACATACAGGTTTAAAAACTTATTCAAAGAAAACTAGCACAATAAATAGTTTCAAAACACATGCCTCGCGGCTGAATAGTAGTAATCTTTTCATTCAAAACTAAATACACACTACCAAATATAACATTTTAGTCACCTGCAAAACTGTACTAAGCTGAAACTATACAAGAAATTTAGCAGAGTTCACATGATCCGCCATGAATATTTTGAGTCATATAAAAGTCCCTTTAGATAGTTGTACCCTGACCCACTGCTCCTTGAACTATCTGGTCTCTGAGCCACCATTTCTTTTGGTTCCAAAGGCTTCACTTGGTCAACGTAACTTGACTCAATTTCCCTGAACACATCATCGCTTAATACTCTAGAAATGAAACACATAAAACAAAGAATAAAGATTCATATAAAAAACTGTCACTATAAAAATAAATGTTAATAATGTAACATTTAAAGTTAAAAAGTAAAAATCAAGCATTTACTTGTTATTCAGATGCTGTCTGCACAAGGGTTGGGTTGTTTTACCTCTGAGCGGCACTTTTTTGCACACCATGGGCTAAATGGCCAGGTCACATGGACCCCGAAGGCTCAAAGAAGGTTGGGGGAGGGGACCCACTGGAACAGCTGTTGGGAGACAGATGGTAGCCTCCAGTCAAGGCCATCCAGCGTGTTCTTTAATGTGTACAGGGTATGGCCTCTCCCGCACACGGGGCCACGGCTTAACGTCCCATCCGACGGACGGCGGCCTTTCCAAGCCCATCGGTGTCCCCTACTGACCGTGGGCAGGGCGGAGAATTTTGCGGAGATAAATCTCAACGCTGACCCAGCTGGGACTCGAACCTGGGAACTACAGATTACGAGCCTGGCACGCTACCGACTGAGCCACCCCCACCCCCATCTGCACAAGGGATATTACACTTGGTGAAATAAAACTGTGCAGTACATCTAACACATAAACCAAAAACATGCTGTGAAAAACCTGACACTTTAGAAATGGATGATACAAATACACATCTAGAAACAATGCCACTCTGCAGAACTGGATTATGGAAGATATTCAATAGTAGTAGAGGTATTTATAATTATGTACCTTAACCTTTATCCACCTTCAATATTAAAGAGAAAATCTAATTTTGTAACAATACATGGCTAATGAACAGAATATTGCATCATGACAGTAGTTGATATCTGTTCCTAACCATGCCATGGAGTATTTACAATACAATTTACTATAAATATAATCTAAATATTTTAAATTTCATTTAAAAATTAACAAACAATAAATCTGTGACCAAAAATTTTCAGAAAGTTGCCCGCTGCTTTGATCTGTACAACTTTTATCAGTAATGTAAAAAAATTAAACCTTTGTATCCTACTACAGGTGATATATCAACTTAGTGAAACAGATGCTCAAAATTCTCACTTTATACATATATATATCTGCATACGAAAAAATCACCAAGTATCATTAAATGCAAAATCATTGCTAATACACTGATTCCCCCAAAAGTAACTTTAAGAACCTTGCGTATTAACAGCTCAGTTCAATTTATTCTACTGTGCAACATACTGTACACATTATAAGTTTCAGAAATCTTATTTTTGATTTTCAGAAGTCTTGGTCTTTTGATTTCCACTGGTAGGTGATCAGAAAGTTTTCTGTTACATTATCTATATTATAATTTGCTTTCTTAGATTTCTAATTTAATGCAAAAAAAATTACATTGCCATTTCTTTTTTTCTGTGGGAGGGGGTATTATATATTTAAGGTTATGCTATAATTTTGGCATTTTTATACAGTATATTGGCTCTTACGAGTTTGCATCACTGATATATAAAAATTATCTTGGGTGTCACTGATGGTTCTTCATAAATTAGTCTGCTAAATTCTGGTGAATAATGAATCAGTCATTTCCCATCTTGAACTGGTTAGCATCAACAAAATCATCCAAATAGGCTAAGTTACATTGGTGGATGAAAATTAAATTATTACCCTAAGTTATGTTAAAAGGAAACTAAATTCAAAGACATACAACTTCTAAAATAAGCTTTTTTTTATGGTAAAATACAACTGAAGATAAATTCAAAATCTCAATAAAATCCATCAAAACCTTGATTTTCAGCAATAGCTTGATATTTAGAATTATGGAGGCTGGAAATTTGATAGCAGCAGTGACAGTTTACCTCAAAATTAAAATAAAAATTAATATTTCAAGTGTTTAATAAAAAGTTTGCATAAGTTCTTATACAAAGAACAATTTGCATGTTCCTTAGCAGTAACATTACAGCTATTAAATTTTCCAGCTTCCATAACTCTTTAAATGCATACTTAATATTGCTGAAAACTGAGATTTCAATAATTGGGTTGTTTTATCTCCCAGTGGCACTTTTTATTTTTACACATAATAGGCAATATAGCCAGGTCACAGACTTCGAAGGATCAGAGAATGTTGGAAGAGGGGACCCACTGGACAACTATTGGGAGACAGATGGTAGTCTCCCATCAAGCATGTTCTTTAAGTGCACAGGGGTATGGCTCTCCCACACATGGCTTAACACCCCATCCAATGATGGGCAGCTTTTCCAAACCCATTGGTGTCCTCTACTGACAGTGGGCAGGATGAAAAGTTTTGCAGAGTTAAATACAAGGCTTGCTCAGCTGGAACTTGAACATGGGAACTACAAGCCTGGCTTGCTACTGACTGAGCCACACCTGCACCTAGATTTCAGTAGATTTCAGATCTTTTAATCAAAATTTTTTTCCCGCTGATGTAACATAGAAATGTTTTTTTGTTCACCAGTGTATATTATAGTACTACTGATGTTGTTTCCACTACATATTCCACAAGTTCTCGGTGGCTGCATCATAAATTAGGTGAATGCAAAACAATTCCTTTAAAGCACACAGCTCACATTATTTGCCTGTCCTCCATAGCAATGAAGTTTTAGGAAGAGTCAAACAAGTGCAAACTGTAATAAACTATTAATTTAGCATTTTTTAATCCTTAAAGCATACTTTAAAACTATGAACATTTCAGCATTTTTTACAAAAAAAAAGTGCATTTTGATGGGTAGGGGAAAATATAGTATCGTAAATATTAAACATGACTTGCATATTTGTCCTTAATGACAAATCAGATCTCAACTGTTCTCTTAATATTGTTGATGTGGAAGTAACATTTTATTAGGAAGCTTTATTAGGAAAATAATTAGCACACATGGCTACTGATTGAGTCTGGGTAAAAAGCATGGATGTTTGTGTTGTTTTTCTGCTGAGGTCTCTCCTTTCTCACAGATCGTCTACTATTGCGTTATTAAACTGACAGGTTTCTGTCAGACCTCAGTGGCAAGCAGCTGCTTGAAGAGGTTTCTTTTTTTTTTACTTTTAATGTTATAAGTAATGACAGTTTAATTCCAGGAGCTATGCTGAAATATTTTCATCAAACAGTGAACTATACAAGAGAAGTAATATTTTTATGATTCAACTTGTTACTAATAGCTAATGCTAACTAGTTAACTAATGATCACGTTCATTTGCCGATGACAAGTTTTGGAATATGCCTTTTTTAATATTGAATTAAAAATATTTATAATAATAATAATTCATTATTTAACTGGAATAAAGTAAAAGTACAAGTTATTATAGAAAAGAACATAAAACGAATTATGATCCTTACACTAAGGAATTATGAAACCCATCCAACTGAAAATGGTTATTCAGTATCATACTCTTTTTATTTGTTTTGGGAAAAAGAGTTATTTTTGATAAGTAACTGATTCCTTTTTTTTTCAGAGTCCTTTATTACGGTATTCATAATAGCAATTAAAATAAATATATTTCCCAGCCCACATAAAACTGTTAGTTTTTGTTCCACTGAATTATTATATCTTGATGAGTATACAATAGAGCCAAGCCAAGTAACTATCTTCTCCCATTCTTGATCTAATTCAGGGTTTGTTTTTTTAGTGCTGAAAAACTTCTTTCCCAGGAGGCAACACTGACTAATAAGGTACATAAAATTTTCAAAACTCACACATTAAGATAAATCTGTGAATCACAATTTTTTTAAAGCTGTGAGGCCATCTTGTGGTGCTCTTAATTTTACATTGTTCCATTTCATTTTCCACAACTGCATTTTAGTCTCGAATTTAATTTCAAAACTGCAATACTTTATTTTCATAATTCCAAATTTTTTGGTGGGTAAAACATTAACAGCAAGACTTATGGATTCATCATCATTTCTGAATGAACGCAGCACTGCAAATAGTATAAGTCAAGCGTATCCTGTTTAAAACGCGACTCAATATCACTAATTATGCTTTCTAATATCAGGATATAAACTGTTATGCAGTAATAATCTGAAGATGTATGTTTCTGGATTTACATGATTTTTCTTTTTTTTTTTTTGATGTTCTAGGTTTAGAAATTTGATATGCAATAATTTCAGTCTTGCTTTTAAGGTCAACAAAGTATTGAACATAACATCATTTGCTCTCTTAACATCTAAATTATTTTTTGCAACTGTTTACTTAAAGGTAGAGAAATAGCAAATATTTCACTATAATAAAATTGCAAGTTGATATTGCTAATATAAGTGTTTGAGCTTTGCTAGCAGATTCTCTATCATTCCAAAGAGATATCTTTGTTAATGCTTCCAAAATTTGATTACTATTCATTTTAAATTGCAAAACTGCATCATGGCGCTCAACCCACCTCGTTTTGCACCAGCTGGTAAGTTGATCTTCTATCATATGTTTTAAAACAAAGTTTCATTTAGAAGATCACAAAAAAAAAATCAATGGTTTCTTTCATTACACCCACAGCATTTCTAACGCATTGAACACTAGATAATTTTGACAATTCTAAAGTTAAAGCATGATTGGAGCAAGGACATCTTATTGCAAGTTTCAGTGATTTCTGAACTTCTTAAATGGCTTCTCTTTGCTTAGAAGCCATTACTCTGCAACCATCTGTGCAAATGCCCACGCATTTTTACAACAGCAAATTCATTTTCTTTACTAACATAACTACAGCTTGCCCTAAAATACCACTTGTCAAAACAGGTTCTGATGTATCTGGATCTAAATTGTAATTTTCAGTGGCAATGCAAAAACATGCCCAAAATCTTCAGGTATGCTATCCTGGTTTAAATATCTGATAACAGACATGTAAAATATGCAAAATATCTGTAGTTTCATCGAAAATTATGCCGTAATATTTAGCATTTAAGATTTTATCAGTTATCATAGCCAAAATTTAATCACTATAGCATTTGATTATCTCGTTCCGAGATTTTTGCTGATGTAGGTAGCACGAGAAGAAGTATTTAATAAATGTTGTTCAAGAACCTTGTCCCTTGCATCTATCCACAAACGAAGTAATTCTCTAACATTTCCTTCATTACGTTTCATTATTATTGTTCTATAAATGGCTATCGTCCCTGTGCCCATGGAAAGGTATGTTTTGGCACGCTAAAAAAATTTGTATTGTCTATTTTGATTTTCCTCTACTTGTTTTGCTTGAGTAGCATCTAACATATTCCTTACATCTTTACTAGAATCCTCGTAACACTTCATAAAATTTTCAGCGACCAAAACTGCTTCCTGATGATATGCATATAAATTGCAAATATTTAAAATACCATCTTTATTTACTAATTTAGCAAATTTTGCAAGTGGTTTAGCCACTAACCTTTGTAAGATCGATGCCTTATTTCTTCCTCCTGTTGTTGCAAAGAGAATGCAATATTTGCAGTAAACTCCCTTTTCTAAATCTGAATACACAATCCAGAAATTATTAGCTATATGCTGATGGTCCAAATGGTGTTTTATTGTTTTATTATTTTTTATATGTTCAGAATAAGGAAATACACAGTTTTTATTCGGAATCCAGGTATTCTTAATAAATAACATTTTTCGAAATCGCTGAGCATCTTAACTATACCGACAGTATTCACAATATCATTAGCCCTAACCAAAAATACAGTATTAAACAAACAAAAAAAGCATTTACAATAAGCCTAAATTATGGGTTACCAAAATTTTGGCATTAATACTGGGACAGACAGAAATCCCACTCATTTTAATAAGCAAAATGTGACACCCAGAAAGAAATATCTCCCTGTTATTTCATTTTCACATTAACACTTATTTCAGTTACTCATAATGAAAATATACTGTTAAAGTTAATATGTCACACTAGAAGATTATCACAGCATTACCTGGCACTCTTTTGGCATTGATAAATCAATAAATATTTAGTGGAAAGAATTTTCGCCAACATACAGGATTCCAACCCACATCTCTCCAGAAACATACCCGAGTATTCTTCCAATTGAACTAATGCCAGTTCATCTTTCTTCCGCTAATTTTAAGACTAAACTCTATCACCGAGCTTTTTCGGGACAACCACTGGCGCCATCTATGATCTCAGGTGCTATTTCATTTTTTTTTTACCTTTGCATATTAATCATCTCATTTCATCACCTCATCATCTCATTAGTAATAACCGGGTTAATAATATTATGCCAGTTGGTTATAATATGCCAGTTGAAGATAATAGGAAGTACAAACTAATGTTGTTGAGAAAACACCCCCCTCCCCCACAACAGGCAATCAATTTCCTAAAATTTAGTGCTATTTGATTACTTCTTATATACAATCCCACTTAAAAGGGCAATAAAATTATTGTTTAACAAAAGAAATAAACTATGTATATAAAATTTACTTACACTTCCTCATCTTTGATAACTACTGCTTCTGTGGAAAAGTGGCACACATTACAACTGCGTTGAGCTAAGGGAACTTCCATATCAAACTGTTTCAAATAAAACAACCATATTACTGACTTCCTCCTTGTCATAATTAGAAATATTTAAAAATGTAAAAAAAAATACTGCTTCTTCACCATAAAAGTTGATAAAAACTACACTAACTTCCCAGATTCATAATTGAACTGGAAAATATTTCCAGTAGGTAGATTAAATATAGATGTGATTTACAAAAAATTCAATTTCATAAGTAAATATATTCCTAAAATGTTAAATAGCATCTCAAAATTTAGTCTTTAATCTACTTTGACTATTACAATATTGTTAATGCCACAAATTAAATTTCCAGATTCTAGGTTTCAACTGTCCAATAAATTTAAATTCACTAGTTAAATAATAGTTCTCATACTAATACAGAATTGTTTTCCTACAATTAGATACAGGTTTTTCTTTTCAATTTATATCCACTATTAAATGTCCTCCCCATTTACATTCATACCTCAACAATTAACAAATACACATTTTTCCCACATAGTTAGTATACTAAAAATGGTTTAATATTTGTCACTGTATACTTACAGATGCAAACAGAATCTCCTCTTCTTCTTTCAGAAACATCTCTACCTTTCGGTTCCCTTTCTTCAGTGAGACAGCTGGGGTTGCAAGTGATCTAAGGTTCAAACTATCTTCATAATGCTTTCCATCCACTATCTAAATTAAAAAAAATGTTTATCACAAAAATATTATAAAACAATATTCTCTTGATGGACATATAGGATCCAAATAATTTTCGTTATATAATGCAAAACAAAAATAGATATACAATATAAAATGCATAACAGATGTTTCTATTTTTTTTTTTGATGGAAATTAATGTTTTCATTTTATGGAATTTTCCTGTGGCTCTTTAAGATTAGTTTTTTTTTTAATGACTCTTCTGTAAGACCTATTGTAACATTATTTGCATAATATGCAAACACAGATAAGCACCTGTAAATGGTTACTCACAACTCTTCTGTAATCCCTCTCATCAATAGCGAAGCACACTAAACATTTGGTGATGACCAATGATAAATATAAATACAATTTTATTTTAAATAAAAATAATAACTCGGTGACTTGAATTGCATTAATGTTCTGCTTATGAAATCTTTCTCATATATAGCAAAAAATATAGATGTTATGTACAAATAAAAAAAAAATTAAATGTAGTACAGTATTCTTACTCGTAATCTTAATAATGACCTTTTTCATGATAATGATTATGTAAAACAGTTATTTGGATATACTTTCTTCATAGGGATTCCAACTATATTTAGATGAAATTACAAGAGGGACCCAAACTAGGTCTCATGTTTAGATCATGTATTTGTGAGACATACATATAATATTAGAGGGTGAACAAATTGTTGCAATTACTGATATTGACAATAATTACCCTGTAGAAATAAGAATTGATATACATGAACAAAAGAAAGCAGATCAGTCAATATTTCCAGATGTAGTGTACAAGATTGGATTGTTTTACCTCTGAGTGGCACTTTTTTGCACAACATGGGCTAAATGGCCAGGTCACAAGGATCCCGAAGGCTCAGAGAAGGTTGGGGGAGGGGACCCACTGGAACAGCTGTTGGGAGACAGATGGTAGCCTCCCGTCTAGGCCATCCAGCGTGTTCTTTAACGTGAACAGGGTATGGCTCTCCCGCACACGGGGCCACGGCTTAATGTCCCATTCGACGGACAGCGGCCTTTCCAAGCCCATCGGTGTCCCCTACTGACAGTGGGCAGGGCGGGTAGTGTACAAGATAAATTACATAGCATTAAGAGAAAAACTAATGAACCATAGATGGGAAGAACTTAGAAGCTAATTATGCCAATTTGTGCCAGGAAACACTTATTAATAAATTCTCTGAATTGGTGGAAGATGTTAAATATACTACTACGAATTCTAATAATAGAAGTAAAAATTCATGGATAACTGATGTCAAATTAAAAGATAAATTTGATAAAAAAAATACAGGATATATTATCACAATATTACACATGAAGATAATTACCAAATAGTTAGAAATAGACTGAATGTTGTACCGACATCTGCTAAAAAATATCATAGAACACAATTCTTAAAACACAATGGCGACAAAAGAAAGCAATGGAAATTTATCAATAATTTCATAGAAAATAAAAAGAAAACTAAACCAGTCCTACATAATTTTCCTAATCTTCATCCAACAGAAAATAAGAACTCTGCTAATGATTTTAATACCTACTTTGTTCATATTCTGGATAATGTTAGTGAAATCATAATTAACTCTAAATACTGTAAGCAATTATACTATAAGGAATAGCAATTTCATATTTTAATTCCAACTATTGAAAAGGAGATTTAAAATACTGCTAATTATATCAAAGAAAATAAGAGTCCAGGAGTTGATGGGTTACTGCAGCAATTATAAAAAAAGTTTTAATTATATTGTTACATCACTGACATATTTTAATTTAGTGCTTGCAAGTGATGTATTTCCTGATAGCTTAAAACAGTCGTGATTCCTACAAAAAAGGAAACAAAAATGCTCTTTCAAATTATAGATCTATATCCACACTATTCCACTCTTTGGAAACATTCTGGAAAAACTAATAAAAAAAAAGACTCAATGGTTATCTAGTAAGTAATGCTTTCTACTCTAATATACCATTTGGTTTCAGAGAGAATAAAAGTACAAAAGATGCTATGATAATTTACATTAAACATGTTTATGAGATAAACAGAATAGGAATTGCTCCTGAAACTTTTAAAAAATCTATGGATATTGTGGAGAAATAGGCATATACACCTAAAGACTAAAATTAGGTTGTATAATAGTTTGGTTCTTTCTAGGGTTAGTTATGGTAGTGAAACTTGGACCCTTTGTAAACAAGGTATAAAGAAACTTGATCCCCTTGATTCTAAATACTTATACAGCATATTGGGCATTAGGTGGTTTAACTTTGTAAGTAATGATGAGGTTAGGCAGAGTCAGCAAACTCCTTTAAACAGCATGTTATGCAGAGACTGCATTGTTTTTGCCATGTTGCCCATATGCATAACTATAGATTAGAGAGTAGGAATACGAAGTCTGCCTGAAGGCCTCAGAAATAGGGAAAGCTAGGATGTGGTGGGTAGACAATGTCACGCACGACTCATTAGAATTGATCTACAGTTGCCAGATGCAGCTCAGAACAGATGTGTTTGGAGTACTAAATTGCACAATTTGGTTGGACTTCCATAGCCCAAGGCTGCTTGAGGATGATGATAAGTTAGTTTCACAATTCTCTATATTAAGCTTCTATCCAGTGATGGATGATACTTTCTATTCCTATAGTGGACCACTGAAATTTAAATGGTTAGGTATTATGCATAGTTCCAGAGAACTATGGTGCGTGATGTTTTGTCCTGCACCTACTACCAAACGCATATATTTCAGATTGATGCAAGCACAAGTCTACAAAGAGGAAATCTCATTGCGTTTTCCTTTTGGTGAATAATAGATGACAGTACATATTGAAAAAAATATATATATATATGCTGCACAATACAGCTAAAACATCCATTTCTCAATTATGTATTTTATTATTATTTATGAATTTTTCCAACCAATGTTTGAAATAACTCAGCACATCTTACCAATTACAAAATGCATCTTGTAAATAAAAATCCCAATGCTTAACCCTTCCAGGGCCCAACCCATATATATATATATGTTCGAAGAATCTGAATTGCGAGAGCCGATGGTGTATGCATACAGTCTTAGTACAACACCCCAAGCTTTTTTTTTTTAAATAGAAATATCGAATTTTAATATATATGCCCAAAAAACATATTTTAGAGGTGTTAAATTTTTTTTTTTTAATTTAGGGTAGAAACCTGTTTTTCAGGCTGGGCCCTGAAAGGGTTAATGAAGACTTTATATAATTTTAATACAGATTATCAAAGAAATAAAAAATCAAGTTTGCTTGTAAAATCTTTTAATTTGTAATTAAAAAATTTTATTGCTCAATGACAGAGAACTTTATTTTTAATCAAATTAATATTATAAAATCTAACAATTTTATTACTGCTTTTTTTATTTATAAACTAGTATATTACCTCTGCATCAAAAAAATAGCAAAACTCCCAGCCTTTCAATGCAAAATATACTTTTCCAACTAATATTGCCTGTGCCTTTACGTTGTTCACACCACTTTTAAATTCTTCGTTCAGAATGTCCTCAAGTAAGTGCTTGAACTATTATAGAAAAAATTAGTTTAATTCTTATTTCATATATGTTTAATCATAAAAATTAAAATATAATGGAAATGTTCTATACAGTTTTTACAGAATGACATATTACAATGATTATGCCTTCCGTTTAATATGCAGTAGAGATATAAACACCCATGCCTCACCCAGGACTTGAACACAGGCCCCATTAATCAATAGCCAATCACTTAACCATTTGCCAACAGCAAAGAAATAAAAATATTTCATTTTTCACAAAAACTGTAAGAGAAATGTTTACATTAGCATTATATATATATACTTATATATAGCACGATGAAATTCTAGAATATATAGCAAATATTTTGTTACTGTATGGTTATCATAACAATATTTTATTTTGCTTGTTTCATATAGTTTGGGACATAAAATGGTGAAATAGTATATACAGTGATTCAAAATTCATGCAACCCTTATTACAAAATTTCATTTATTCTCAAATTATGTTTACAAACTGTTAACAAAGGGTTCAATAGATGTTGGAAGTAAATCAGGAAACTTCATTGAAATCAGCTTAAACAGTTAAATAACGTTCGATTATGTATACGTTTGGAAAATTTCATTATGGGGGAACTAATACAATACACATCACCAGGGCCGCTGCAAAGCTTACTGCCATCAGTGTGCAAGATAAAAAGTGCCGCAACACCTGGAAAGATTAATGCCATTTTATTGAAAAGCAGGCAGCTGTTAGCATACACTGAGATATGCAATTGATGCATACACTGAGATATGCAATTGATTGCATTATCAAAAAAAAAAACAGGGAAATTACCACTTTATTAACCGGTAAAGGGCAATTTACCTATGCGATGAGAATGCCAAATAGCATGAAGTCACGGTTTCATTTCAGCAACAGTGGTTGTAAACTATAAAAGCCAGTGGTTGCCGCACCTATTAGGTGTTGTTGGAGCTGTCAGCCCATTATGTCCCAGACATGTTCAATAGGTGAAAGGTCCAGCGAGTGTGTTGGCCATGGTAGTACCTGAATGTTTTGCTCGTGTAGATACTGCAGACTAATGCACGCTGTGTGGGGATGGGCATTATCTTGCTGGTAAAATGTTCTGTGCTGCTGTGGTAACTTATCATTGGACAGTTAGAGATCCCCTTATGATGAACAGTTCCAACCAAGATGTCCGACTAATGGCACCCCACCAGATGCTGGAGCAGTGCGACAACGTCGCATGCACTAGGTGGCGTTCCTTTACCCTGGATGATGGAGAACACATTGTCTACAGTCATGCTGACCAAGACAAACTATATTCTCGTCACTAAATGCCATTGTACTCCATTCTTGTTCATTCCAGTTCTGTCTCAGGCGACTGAAGATATGCTTGCATGTATCTGAGTTATAAGGTACTTGAGCTTATTTCGGAAAGAAAGAACTGCAGGAATGTCCTTAATCAATACCCTACTAGTCCTAATAGAAAGCATTACAGAAAACTTAATAAACGTGTAAAAGATCAGTTAGCTACTGATAAGAATCTTTGGCTTGATGGTTTAGCTGACAAAGCCAAGGAAGCAGTTAGACAGCACAACAGCAGAGAGCTGTACCAGATAATTAATGTTTTGTGTGGTAGAAAACGGACAGGTATACAAGGATTGAAGGATAAACTAGGTAAGGTTATAGACGGTGAGGATTCTGTCATGGCTAGGTGGGCTGAGCATTTCAGTGATGTTCTAAACAATGTAGTTAGTTCTACTCCCTTTGTTTGCAATGATGATAGATGCATTGGAGGCTTTAATGTTGGCCCTATAACACAATCTGAAGTTATTTTGGCTGTTTCTAAACTTAAACTACATAAATCCCCAGGGGTAGATGAAATTACTACCGAAATGCTGGGAATGTTTCGGTTACCACTTGGATGACTGAAATTCTGAATATCTTTTATGATAAAGGCATGGTTCCTAAGGATTTTACCAGAGCTATTATTATCCCTATTTTCTAAAAAGGTGATCGCAGTTCTTGTGATAACTATAGGGGTATCAGCCTACTCTCTGTTCCAGGTAAAGTTCTTTCCATGATTGTGCTTAATAGAATTAAGAATCTGGTTGACAGTCAATTGCGTGATGAGCAATGTGGATTCAGAAGTGGTAGGGGATGTGTGGATCAGATATTTTCACTTAGGCAGTTTCTTGAGAAATGTTTAGAGTTTCAGAAACCTTTGGTTGCTAGCTTTGTTGATTTCAAAAAGGCTTTCGACTCTGTTCGTCATAATTTGTGGTTGATTGTGAGATCATATGGTATACCAGACAAGTTAGTTAACATAATGAAAGCTCTCTATAATAACACTGAGTCATGTGTGAGAGTTGTTAAGGCTTGTAGCAATTGGTTTAGCATTACTTCTGGTGTTCGACAAGGGTGCATTTTGTCTCCTTTTCTCTTTAGCTTGGTTATTGATTATGTTATGCAAAATTCACTTCAAGGGAAAGATTTTGGTCTTAAATGGACTGGAGATACTAAAATTTCTGATTTGGATTATGCTGATGATTCAGCCCTTTTGACAAATGATGTTGATGAGATGAACTCTTTCATTCGAGCTGTTGATGAAACTGGTAGTAGAGTAGGTTTGGTTATAAACAGAGAGAAAACTAAAGTGATGAAAATTGGTCAGGCAGGCTGTGATTCAGTTAATCTGAATGGTTGCAGTCTTGAGCAGGTGTCACAGTTTAATTATCTTTGGAGCTATGTAACAGATACTGGTGATATGCAGCATGAGATTAACAGACAAATAGGGATTGCTGCTGGAACTTTTAAGAATCTATGGGGTGTGTGGAGAAATAGGCGTATACAGCTAAAGACTAAAATTAGACTGTATAATAGTTTGGTTCTTTCCAGGGTTAGTTATGGTAGTGAAACTTGGACACTATGTAAACAAGATAACAGGAAACTAGATGCTTTTGATTCTAGATGCTTACACAGTATCTTGGGTATTAGGTGGTTTAACTTTGTAACTAATGACGAGGTTAGGCAAAGGAGTTTGCAACCTCCTTTAAGCAGCATATTATGCAGAGAGAGACTCCGCTGGTTTGGCCATGTTGCCCATATGAATAATTATAGATTGTCGAATACGGTTAACGAACAGTGTTCCTAAAGGCCTCAGAAAGAAGGGGAGACCTAGGATGCGGTGGGCAGATAATGTCAAACAGGACCTTGTTAGAATTGGTGTGCAGTAGCCAGATGCAGTAGATGTAGCTCAGAACAGACTTGCTTGAAGAACTAAATTGCATGGTCTGGTTGGACCTCCGTAGCCCATGGCTGCTTGATGATGATGATGATATTGCAAAGAGCAAATGAACATTTTTAAAGGAGTATGAATTACATTTGAATCCTGATTAACTATAATAACTAATAATAAAACATACAATAAGTGGATGTGAAGATTTCATAGATTTCCTCCCCTCAAGAAAGGGAATAACTACTTTTCCCCCCACAAATTTTTAGGGTTCATTAAATTAGTCTATACTTGCACGACACGAGAAACCCTGAATATAACTGCAGAATCAGTTTGAATTACAATTGAATAACTTTAACCCAAATTCAGCTGTGAATCACTGGCTTGATACTAGAGTAGGGACTGGTCATGTTGATGGACATAATATATATTACATTAAGGAGGTTCTATGTTTATAAAATTAACAACCAATTTTTGCATTTCTTTTATAATAACAATTGAAGATTAAAAACAATTATTATCAAAGGAGTTTTTTTTTATCTACCTTTGGCAGATCTCATATTCTTTATAAATTCCTTCTCTGTTTGGTTATACAACTATGCTTTTTTACATAGAGAATGTATAAATGAGACAGCGGACTTAAATATTAATTGAAGAAAATGCATAAATCTCCTGGAAGGCGAGGGGAAATATATTGAGAATTATGCAGAACTAGGAGTAAATCAATTAATTTATGTATTTATTCAGTTGGTTTATTATATATAAATTTAACAATGTTGAATATTAGAGAAAATCATGATTCTGTAGTATAATAATAAAACAAATTAACAAGCAATCATGGTGCAGGCCATTAGTACCTTTCAAAAGAGATATTCTTTGAAGCAGAAACTCCTCATTTTGCTGGACATAACTAACTCTTAAAGTGCTGTATTATATCACTTCCACTGAACATGAAAATTCAAGAGCTGTAGTTTCATTCTTAGGTGGCAGAACTTGGCCATAATAAAATATCTCCTTCAGAGTCACATTATTATTTTTTTTAAAAATACAATTTGTTTTTTGTTTAATTTCAACTTTTAAAAAATGAAATTTCTTTACTGAAAACATAAAAATTCACAGCAATTTTTCTGGTAACTATACTGCAGTTTCAGGGTTAATAGATATTATTTCATGTTTAGGAGCTAAGTGGACTTAATGATCTTCAAGAGAAAGTCTGTAGTTATCCATTCTTACGAGTTAATAATGATGCTATGAAATCATTTACCACTACATTCTCTATAGTAATTTTCAAACTACCTAAACTTTAAGTCAGATGCATGACTCTATTTAGATTATAATTTTCTACTTTTTAATTTCTACTGTCATTTAAATGATTGAATAGTAGAGTATTTTGAATAGATTTGTCTACAAATGAATATGCATATTTGGAATTTCTGGAGAACAAGTTACACTGTTTTGTTGGTTATCCTCAAAAAATATTTCAAGCCATGCTCTTCATACTTCATGGATTTTTATCCATGAAGTATGAAGAATATTAATATAATAGTATATGAATATAGAGCCTCCCATAGCCGAGTGGTTAGCGCGCTTGGCCAGTGATCTAAGGGACCTGGGTTCGAGCCACGGGTAAGGCATGGATGTGTCGTTTTCCTGCTGAGGTCCCGCCATCCTCACAGACCTTATACTTTGGCGTATAAACTGACAATCTCCTGTCAGACCTCTGTGGCAAGCAGCTGCTTGAGGGGGTATTTATTTTTATATGAATATAGTAAAAATAAGTATCAAGCATATCAGACTTTAATCTTTTGCCATAATATGCAACAATATAATGTAAAATGCTAACTTCTAACATAAAAATACATTTTTAGGTGCACATAGCAAAAATAAACTCACTCTTGCACTTCTTTCTACATCAGAACTTTGTGTACTGGTTGAGGGGCCAGGCATTTCATCAGGCATTTCATTACTGGTTGATTCATCCGGCATTTCATTGCTGGTCGATTCATCAGGTATTTCAGTGCTCACTACATCAGCCATTTGCAAGCTTTAGAAATAAGTCACTTGGATTTAAAAAATCTATAAATCTGGAAATTGAGGGGAAAAATATTGAGAATTATGCAGAACTAGGAGTAAATCAATAATTTATGCATTTATTCAGTTGGTTTATTATATATAAATTTAACAAAGATGAGTACAATAATATTAAAAATTGCACAAAACTGGAAGTGATTCATTAATTTATATATAATAAACCTAAAAAGATAGTATAAGAGCCAAAAAATCTTTGCTTAATTTCCTATCAAAGACAGAATGAACTGATAATTTCAAATTCACAATCAATAAAAAAAAATATTCAGTCACTTTCCAAAGAAACTTTTTACCATTTTACCTAATTTGTTTATATTTTAGATATTACATTCAATTGAATTTAATTCTACAACAATCAGTAGTGAAAAATTTAGAATATTATATTTATTTCAATTAATTAATATTATATTACCTTCACGATAGCCACATTTGGGCTGTTTTACCTCCGGTTATACATTTAAATTTCTTCAAAATAACAGGACCACTTTGTAAAAGAGACCTTGGCCCCTTTATCATCTGGTCCATGGGCAAAATGGGCTGAGGTTGCTGTAGAAATCAGTAAATTGTGGCAGGCACCATGAGGTGCCAGTAACCATACATTTTGGCAAATGCACCTTTGACCGCAGGCTGCCCAGTGGGTGAATAGGAAGATGTAGGTTGAAGAAATTTCCAGTATCAGGTCATGTTTGTATGTGGGGGGTGGTGTGGAGAATGGCAATGCAAGAAAAGGTTCTTCTAGGTGAAGGATGTAAAAATTATATCATACGTGGAGCCATAGCTGTCAGGTGATTATATATTTTTAGTGGTTTGCTAAAAAAACTAAAATTGACCCCATCTCAAGGTGGGGGGGAGGAGGACCAGGGGGTGTGGTGAGGAGTGACCAAGGAGGGAGTGGCCATGGAATAGTCAAGAAGTTGGGGTTTTATGTAATTTTCCCTTGGGGGGGGGGAGGCAATGAAAAATATTTTTTTTCTTCTCAAATTCTTCCCCCTGCTCACAGGAAATGCTCAGGGGTGCGTGAAATTAAGTAGGGGGAGGGGTATGGGGAAGATTCTAATCAAAAACTAGAAGTCTAGGGAAAAATATGAAGGAATTGTACAAAAAAATTGTTTCTCCATAGGTTAGCATTAAGAATGCAGTGCCATGCAGAGAAGTTTCGTGCAGGGGACCATAAGTAAAAAGGCTCAACTTTGCTGGAGAGTGATGAGAACTGAAAGCAAATTAACGGGGTTGGAGTTAGGGATTCCTGAAAAGTTGAACTGTCAATCATAGGCTATACGGAATGTGTGGGGGAATGTGCGAGGGACTGTGATAAAGTTTATGGGATGTAGTAGAGTAGTGAGGTAAGCAATCCTAGAGTTTGATAGTGGTGGCTAGAGTGCAGTATAAGTGTCACAGTTGAAAGTGGAGTAAATGGTAGGAGGATGCTTATTCATTAAGGTGGGAGTATAAATGATGTGCACACTTTGAGATGCAACTGGGAATGTTTCATTGAGCAGAATGAGTATCCAGTTATAAAGTGACTTTGTTTTTAATTTATACATGATATAAATAATTGAAGAGGAAACGTTTTATTTTTTAACTATTTTTTTTATTGATTTTTGAAAATTAACGACTGCTGAATTAGGCCAATTATAATATTTTGGTGTCCAAAATGCATCTTTTATTGTCCGACATGGATCTTTTATATATGAGAAAAATAGTGTCTATTAGAGAGTGCAAGGTAGTTTTACCTCCGAGTGGCACTTTTTTTGCACACCGTGAGTTTATATGGCCAGGTCACAAGGGCCCCCGAAGGCTGAGAAGGTTGGGGAAGCTCTTAGAAACAGATATGATATTAATGGTAATACATTAGTTATTTTCATGACTGGAATAAACGACATCAAAGACAATATTAAAAACATAGGTGTAATTATTACCTTAAAAATATAATCTATTTAGCTTCTATTTTAGCACCCATTTAAACAATCATTTTGACTTCTTGTTCTATTCGAACCTCAACTTTCGAACGCGCTGCTAAACACAGAGTTCTAAATACATGGAAAATGGATCTGGCAACCGTTTTTTCAGAATTTATACATGCCCGTTCCGTGGCCGAGTGGTTAGCGCGCTTGGCTACTGATCTATTGGACCTGGGTTCGAGCCTCGGGTAAGGCATGGATGTTCGTGTTGTTTTCTGCTGAGGTCCTGCCATCCTCTCAGATCTTCTATTGTGGCATATAAACTGACAGGCTCCTGTCAGACCTCTGTGGCAAGCAGCTGCTTGAGGGGGTATTTATTTCATTTTTTTATTTTGGCCGAGTGGTTAGCGCGCTTGGCTACTGATCTAAGGGAACTGGGTTCGATCCCGGATAAGGCATGGATGTTCGTTGTTTTTTGCTGAGGTCCTGCCATCCTCACAGACCTACTATGGCATATAAACTGACAGGCTCCTGTCAGATATCTGTAGCAAGCAGCTGCTTGACGGGGTATTTGTTTTTATTTTATTTTATTTCTAAAGGCCCTATATAGGTAGAGGTTGGCCATCTCGAAATTGGACGCCATGTTTTGTCGTCGCTCGAATTGTTTGGCGTGCAAAGATGAATGGTATTGAACTGATACTTATGGATTCCGGAAAACGGTAGGGTAATATTTGATACAGATTTCTGTGTTCACGATTGGAAGCACTATAGAAAACGGCTAAAAAAGGAAAAGTAAATTTTAGGGCTTTTTTTTTTTAAAAAAAGAGATAATAATATCGCTTTGCTGTCTGCCCGTCTGCAGACAATGAAGTTTTTTGTTTATGCAGAAAAATAGAAAATTCTTTTTGTGTTGGATAAGTATTAACGAAATATTGCGATCTGCATTTTTCGAATCTCTTAAAAGTTATAACTGCGCCCTCTAACGGTGGAAAAAGTAGAAAATTCCAAAATATCAAACGAACACAACCAAATGATGTAGTAATGTTAGAAATTTGAAATTTTTGCTGTTGAAATGCGAAGTTACCATTGGCAACAATCACTTGACCCTTTAGACCCACGGGGGGGGAGGCAATTTTTTTAAAAGAAAATTGTACGTTTTTAGAGAAAAATTAAAAAATTCTTTTTGGGTTGGACAGGTATTAATGAAATATTACAATTCGCATTTTCAGAATCTCCCAAAAGCTATAATTGCGCCCTCTAACGGTGGAAAAAATCGAAAAATCCCGAAGTTTAAAACGAATATTGCAAACGATGTAGCTATGTTAGAAATTTGAAATTTTGGTTGTGGAATATGACAGTCTTGAAGATTCCATTGACGACAATGCGTTGACCTCTACTCCCAAGGTAGGTAGGAAACAGAACGGTTTTAAGAGATGATTGGAAATCTCTTTTTTAGTTGGTACTAATGAAATATAATTCGCATTTTCAAAGAGAGTTTAAATTATATCATTAAAGATCACTAAGTATCCAATTAAAAGTTTTGCTCTTTGGTTATTTAGTGATCTCGGCTGTAGATTCTGTTAATTACTAATAATATACTACTTTGTGCATTATTCCCCATCATACATTAAAAAAATAAAAATAAATAACCCCTCAAGCAGCTGCTTGCTACATAGGTCTGACAGGAGCTTGCCAGTTTATAAGCCACAGTAGAAGGTCCATGAGAATGGCGGGACCTCAGCAGAAAAACAACACGAACATCCATAATTAAAACTTTTAAGGAGTGAAAAGGAAGGCAAAGGAAGAACTTCATTCTCTTTAAAAACGAGATTATTTAGTGATCTCGGCTGTAGATTCTGTTATTGTTATATAATTACTAATAATATACTACCTTGTGCATTATTCCCTATCATACATTAAAAAAATAAAAATAAATAACCCCTCAAGCAGCTGCTTGCCACATAGGTCTGACAGGAGCTTGCCAGTTTATAAGCCACAGTAGAAGGTCCATGAGAATGGCGGGACCTCAGCAGAAAAACAACACGAACATCCATAATTAAAACTTTTAAGGAGTGAAAAGGAAAGCAAAGGAAGAACTTCATTCTCTTTAAAAACGAGATTCCCATATGCGCCAGAGGCGATACGCGTTCTTCTAGTTATTTTACAGTTTTAGTAGCTTCTGACAGTGAAAATTCGAACTACTGTATAATTGAGAAAATAAACTATTAATATTTTATTAGTATCTGTAATGTGAAAAAAACGTTTTTCATTTATCTCTTAAAGCAGAAGAGTTGCATTTTACAAACGTGACAAATCATTACTATTAGTGTAAACCACCTGACCATTACACTCTATGACCAAATATTTAAGTTTCCAACAAAAATAGATCGTTTGCAATATTCATTTAAAGATTTGGTATTTTCCAGCTTTTTTCCATCGTTAGAGGTCGCGTTTCGAGTTTTTATTTACGGCCTTTAGCACTCTCTAACACTGAAAATTCCAACTGATGACGATTCGAAAAATGTAAATATTAATATTTTTGTGCAATTTTTTTTTTTTTGCCGACATAAAAATTCGCCGATTTTACGGGATTTGACCCACATCTCTCCAGAAACATGTCAGAGTATTCCAACCTGTTGAACTGACGCTTTTTTGCAATTATGAAGCATTTATTCACAAAAACATTCACAAAAAGCATTTATTGTTTTATAGACGTTTAAACATCTACAGGTAACGCTGAGTTTATCAAATATTACTTAAATCATTAATAACGCTAAATAGAGTAATGTGACTTCATTATTTATTTCCGTCTTACTCACAGCACTGAAAAAGAATTACTTGCCACCCGAGAACATAGATACCGCCATAAAGAGCCGACCAAAATTCACCGGACCAATGACAGACATTATTAGCAGAAAAAAGACTAAGTCGGCTTTAGTTCAACGGGGTAGAATATCTGCCATGTTTCTGGAGAGATACGGGTTCGAATCCAGTATGTTGGTGAAATTTTTTTCACAAAAACATTTATTGATTTATAGACGTTTAAACGTCTACTGGTAAGGCTGAGATTTTCAAATATTGTTTAAATCCTTAATATTATTGTTAGTGCCTCTAAACCAAAAAAAAATATTGTTTCATTTATCTCTTTAAAAAAAAGTTTCATTTTCGCACTCTCTTTTGGCTAAGACGGCAAACCTTGTTGCCATTTAAACCTTCTGACTTTAACACTCTAATACCAAAATTTCAATTTCCAGTGTAAATAGTTTGTTTGCAATATTCGTTTGAAATTTTAGCATTTTCCATCTTTTTCCACCACTAGAGGGCGCAATTAAAACTATTGAAATTTTAAAAAATTGCGAATCGCAATGTTTGTTCGACACCTATTTAACCTAAAAAAGAATTTTTCATTTAGCTCTAAAAGTAAATAAGTTGATTGTCTATACAAGGACAGACAGGTGGAAAGACAGATGGACAGACAACAGTAAACAGAGAGACGCACAGACAGACAAACAAATATTGCCATAGGCAGACGATAAAGTGAAAGCATTAGCTCGTTTTTCAAACGAACCTCAAAAGAAATTATTTGTTGGTTTTCAGTTAGCTCATTTCACATTTGCAGCCAATTGCCGTCTTCTGATGGAGTTTCTCAGAAAAAAATATTCATCAATTTATTTCTTTGAGTCAAATTTTTACACCCAAATGCAGCGCAGTGAGGCATTCATAAAATATGGAAACTTTTATAGACCAAAAAAGTGGTTAAAATATATAAAACTATAGCAACCGAGGGGCGGGGGTGGCTCAGTCGGTAGCACGCCAGGCTCGTAATCTGCAGTTCCCAGGTTCGAGTCCCAGCTGGGTCAGCGTTGAGATTTATCTCGGCAAAAATTCCCCGCCCTGCCCACGGTCAGTAAGGGGATACCGATGGGCTTGGAAAGACTGCCGTCCGTCGGATGGGACGTTAAGCCGTGGCCCCGCGTGCGGGAGAGCCATACCCTGTACACGTTAAAGAACACGCTGGATGGCCTTGACGGGAGGCTACCCTCTGTCTCCCAACAGCTGTTCCAGTGGGTCTCCTCCCCCAACCTTCTCTGAGCCTTTGGGGTCCATGTGACCTGGCCATTTAGCCCATGGTGTGCAAAAAAGTGCCGCTCAGAGGTAAAACAACCCAACCCAACCCTATAGCAACTGAGAAGTTTTGACTTAATACACACACTGTCTCATAGGCTTTCGTCTCACGGTACGACAAAACATGGCGCCCATAAACCACGTTTCTCAATCAACCAATGGCAGTGAATCACCGATATGGCAAGCCTCTAACTATGCAGGACCTCTACTTATTTTCATTGAGGTAACACCGCCTCCTCGAACACTGCCTGCCGATTCTAGAA
Source organism: Ryuthela nishihirai (assembly GCA_038380435.1). NCBI lineage: Eukaryota > Metazoa > Arthropoda > Arachnida > Araneae > Heptathelidae > Ryuthela > Ryuthela nishihirai. Next base: position 47,998,480 of record JAWZYU010000029.1, on the reverse strand, counting down.
AAAAAGTGACCTTCTCAACGAAATTTTTTCACTAGGCGATCAGCACCCTCTAGGAACGGTTCCCTTGACTATTGCAACAAGCATAAAGGTTCCTTTGACTTATTGTACAATCGTACCATACGTTTTTAAAATTTAAAGTGTTTTATTGTTTATTTTGCTGAAAATCATTTTTCATTACTTTTATTCAGTTTTTTTCATCATAACTACCTGAAAAAATAGAAAGTAATATAAATTTTATTTTGAGTTATAGAAACCATGACACTTAAAGATACCATGATGAATTCTTAATTTTTCAGCATTCCTTTGTAAAAAAAAATCTCTGGAAAATATAAATAGTATATTCTTTTCAACTTGTACCATGCAATTTTAGCAATTTTTGCCTGGAATAAATTAAGTGCAGATGTCCCATTTTTAAAAATACTTCCAAAATTTCTACTGTATGTTTTGTTTTAAAGTGATAATTAGCATGTTCCTTTGATAACTCAATATTAGAAGAATATTGGAAAGAAGTGATGTTTAATAATATAGCACTTCCTATTCACAGATGGGTCTGTAAATGGTAGCTAGGTAGTCACTGGAAGGAGAGCTATGCACCAATCCCCTGTGATGATACATAGAACCTGCCAGGCCTAGCACCTAGAGTCCGACCCCGCCTTCTCGTGGTGCAGACCTTTAGTACCTTTCAAAAGAGATACTCTCTTGTGGAAGTGAACGGAAGGGGAGGGCTGCCAGATTAGTGTGGCCTACTGATCTGGACAACTATGGCTACTTTTCTTTTTTTCTATCCTGCTGAGGAGTGGTCAACCATACAGGGTCCTGGTGCTGACCATATAAACCAACTGGACAGATATATGGCTCTGAGCTTGATTATGGATCCTGATTTTGCTTCACTAGTGGGCTTCTGTGGAGGGAAAATCGTCCGCTGTGTTTTCTGTTTGTTTGTGGGTTGACAGCCCCAAGTGAATAGATTCACAGGATATGTTTATCAGCTGGTGGATAATCCTGAGCAGAAGTCATCGCAGGCACCTGAACTCTTTGCATCTAGTGGCATCGTCAAATTCTACATTGGAGGAAGTCTTCCAGTGTAGATGGCTTCAGCCTTTAGTGGTGGGGGAACGGGTCTTTGCCCCATGTCTGCGATTAGGGGGCTGTTTGATATTGTCGGCATTCCATCTCTCAATAAACAGAGTTTCTTTAAACATCCTACTAACCATTTTCTCTCCATAGGTAGTTGGAATGTGAGGAATCTGCACAGAGCTTTTTCTCTTGTTGTCCTCACACAAGAATTCCACCATTATAGTTTAGATATTCTCGACTTGCAAGAGACCAGATGGACAGATAAAGGTCAGATTCTTAAAAATAAACTTAAATTTCTCTTTTCAGGGAGGGACGACAATAAGCATCACCAAGGCGTGGGTCTGCTTCTCAGCAGACACGCTAGTGATGCTCTTCTAGGATATGAGTGCATTAATGAAAGGTTTCTTACAACAAAATTTCAGACAAGCGTTAAAGACTTGAATGTTATCTGCTGTTATGCCCCCACTGACGATGCCGATGATGATGAGAAGGATAGGTTTTATGGACAACTTCAGGATATTTTGAATTCTGTCAAGAAAAGAGATATTACCCTTGTTCTTGGTGACTTCAATGGCAAAGTTGGTACTGACTCTGACCTTCGGGGAGGAGTAATAGGCCCTTTTGGTATTGGTAGCTGCAATGGCAAATCCTGCAGGTAAGTAAACTCAATGGATTCAGAATAACAAACACTTATTACAAGCACTGCGACATACATAAGTACACATGGGTTTCACCCGATGGGCTGCATAAGAATATGATTGATTATATATTAATTCACAGCAAATGGGCTAGTTCTGTTAGGAATACCAGGTCATATAGAGGAGCAGAAATTGGATTTGACCATTACTTTGTTAAAAGTGTTTCGCAACTTTTTAAACTTAAAAAGTGTTGTGCTAGGGTTAAAAAAATTTACTTTTAATACTGAAGCTCTGAAAGACCCAGTTATAGCCAAAGCTTACCATGATAGGTTACTTAGTCATTGTGACAGTCATGGTATGCTTACTACTGAAGTTGAGGAAGAATGGGATCATTTTAAACAGGCTTTTTTGGACACTAACAGTATTCTTTTAGGAAAAAAGGAGCAGAAGAGACAGAATTACCTGAGTGATAAGGCACTTGAGCTTATTTCGGAAAGAAAGAACTGCAGGAATGTCCTTAATCAATACCCTGCTAGTCCTAATAGAAAGCATTACAGAAAACTTAATAAACGAGAAAAAGATCAGTTAGCTGCTGATAAGAATCTTTGGCTTGATGGCATGGCTGACAAAGCCGAGGAAGCAGTTAGACAGCAAAACAGCAGAGAGCTGTACCAGATAGTTAATGTTTTGTATGGCAGAAAACGGACAGGTATACAGGGATTGAAGGATAAACAAGGCAAGGTTATAGAAGGTGAGGATTCTGTCATGGCTAGGTGGACTGAGCATTTCAGTGATGTTCTAAACAATGTGGTTAGTTCTATTCCCATTGTTTGCAATGATGATAGATGCATTGGTGGCTTTAATGTTGGCCCTATAACACAATCTGAAGTTATTTTGGCTGTTTCTAAACTTAAACTACATAAATCCCCAGAGGTAGATGAAATTACTACGGAAATGCTTAGAGCTGGGAATGTTTCGGTTACCACTTGGATGACTGAAATTTTGAATAACTTTTGTGATAAAGGCATGGTTCCTAAAGATTTTACCAGAGCTATTGTTATCCCTATTTTCTAAAAAGGTGATCGCAGTTCTTGTGATAACTATAGGGGTATCAGCCTACTTTCTGTTCCAGGTAAAGTTCTTTCCATGATTGTGCTTAATAGAATTAAGAATCTGGTTGAGAGTCAATTGCGTGATGAGCAATGTGGATTCAGAAGTGGTAGGGGATGTGTGGATCAGATATTTTCACTTAGGCAGATTCTTGAGAAATGTTTAGAGTTTCAGAAACCTTTGGTTGCTAGCTTTGTTGATTTCAAAAAGGCTTTCGACTCTGTTGATCGTCATAATTTGTGGTTGATTGTGAGATCATATGGTATACCTGACAAGTTAGTTAAAATAATGAAAACTCTCTATAATAACATTGAGTCGTGTGTGAGAGTTGGTAAGGCTTGTAGCAGTTGGTTTAACATTACTTCTGGTGTTCGACAAGGTGCATTTTGTCTCCTTTTCTCTTTAGCTTGGTTATTGATTACGTTATGCGAAATTCACTTCAAGGGAAAGATTTTGGCCTTAAATGGACTGCAGATACTAAAATTTCTGATTTAGATTATGCTGATGATTTAGCCCTTTTGGCAAATGATGATGATGAGATGAACTCTTTCATTCGAGCTGTTGATGAAACTGGTAGTAGAGTAGGATTGATTATAAACAGAGAGAAAACTAAAGTGATGAAAATTGGTCATGCAGGCTGTGGTTAGTGTTAGTCTGAATGGCTGCATTCTTCAGAAAGTCAGTTTAATTATCTTCGGAGCTATGTAACAGATACTGGTGATGTGCGGCATGAGATTAACAGACGAATAGGTATTGCTGCCGGGACTTTTAAGAATCTATGGAGATTGTGGAGAAATAGGCGTATACACCTAAAGACTAAAATTAGACTGTATAATAGTTTGGTTCTTTCTAGGGTTAGTTATGGTAGTGAAACTTGGACACTTTGTAAGCAAGATAACAGGAAACTAGATGCTTTTGATTCTAGATGCTTATGCAGTATATTGGGCATTAGGTGGTTTAACTTTGTAACTAATGATGAGGTTAGGCAAAGGAGTTTGCAACCTCCTTTAAGCAGCATATTGTGCAGAGAGAGACTCCGCTGGTTTGGCCATGTTGCCCGTATGAATAATTATAGATTGGCGAATAGAGTTATGAACAGTGTGCCTAAAGGTCTCAGAAAGAAGGGGAGACCTAGGATGTGGTGGGCAGACAATGTGAAACAGGACCTTGTTAGAATTGGTGGGCAGTGGCCAGATGCAGTAGATGTAGCTCAGGATAGCCTTGCTTGGAGAACTAAATTGCACGGTCTGGTTGGACAGTGCAATATCTGTAGCCCATGGCTGCTTGAGGATGATGATGATGAAATATTCATATTGGTGCTTCATTAACGGAGAGACCTATTTTGATGTATTTTGGCATTAAATTTTTTTTTACATTATACCTAGAATAAATATATTTCAGAAATTGAAATATATCTGTTATTCACAAAATATTACGGAAAAAATCCAGTAATTTAATATTATGAAATTTAATGTATATATAGATATATAATAAACATTTCATTTTTTCAAAATTAAGTATTTCAATAATAAAATTTTCCCCACTGCTGCATTGCTTTATGGGAGATAATATTGAAGGCTCTACATAATTAAGTTTATATCAAAAAAAAATGTTTTCGAAACCAAATCTCTGAAAAATAACTTGCAATTGTTAGAAAATGATAAGTCCATAAAACTAAAAACAGTAGTAAGAGAAATTAAATATTCTTTAAAATTGTACTAGTCTATAAGTTTAAATACGTGTTCTCCAAAAATTTAATTGTTTTGAGACAAAAAAAAAACATTTGTTGAACAGTTCTGTGACAAAAACATTTAAGCAGCTCTTTAACAGTTCTGTTTAAGGACCGTCATAAATAGGCAATTTATTCATTATTTCGCCTTATATTTATGAAGTGCTTTCACTAACGGTATTACTAGGCAGATTTTATTTTCCCACATTATTAATGGAAAGTGAAGATGATTCAATTGTTTCTAAACATTCTTTCATTAATATCTGTTTTCGGGGCAGGATCTAGGTAGGGTCCAGGTGAACTCTATCTAATATTATATTAAGTATGAGCCTGGTACCTATAATTATGGACCTGCTGGATTCGAAGTTTCCTAACATTTCTAATATATCTACGTTTCGTAATGCTACTGGACTGCAGTTTTCAGGTTTCTAGAACTTGAAGATCATGTTTTGACCTGTATTTCACCTGGGGCAGGGGTCAAGGCCCCATTATGCCCTCGGTGAGAAAGAGGATACCGATGGCCTTGGTGGGTTCCCTGTGCATAGGGTTACTAGATGCTAGTGTTCTAAATGGAGAACGAAAAAGGTAGAAATGAAGGACAAAGAAGACATGTTTCAATTTGTGAAATAAAAGTTTTTTTCTACCAAAATTTATTTTAAGTGCCAACTAACAGTCAGAAAAAGGCATATTTCTAATTATTCGGCACATTTGAAAATGTATATTTCGTGCCGATTTCTATCATATTTGATAAGCAATCGAGGGTTATGTGGCCTTAAGTGGTATAGTGATTAGTAACTATCTGCTCTTGAAGGAGGCAAACTTTGCGTGTTTTTATTTATAACTGAGGTAGTGGTCATCGGTGAGTTCGGTCTTACTAGGGGAATTATATGATATTCATCAAGAAACCAAACAAACCTTCAGATTCCATTAATTCATTCCGACCCATTTGTTTGAGCTCAAATGTTCTTAAACTATTTGAAAGAATGATTAATTATCGCCTAAATTGGCACATTGAAAAATACAATATTTTGAATTCTAACTTTTTTGGCTTTCGTTATGGTAAATCAACCAAAGACCTTCTATTAAACCTAATCACAGACGCAGAATATGCTCTAAAAAATAAACTATACATGGTGGCAGTTATAATAGATATAGAAAAAGCTTTCGACTCCATCTCATTTAATATATTACTTTCTAAAATAAGAGAACTAAAAATTTGCGGTAACCTTTACCATTTTCTATTTAACTTAATTACAAAAAAAACTTTTCAAGTAAAAAACAAAAATATAGTATCAAACACATATAAATTCCATAACGGAATAGTCCAAGGAGACATTCTTTCACCATGCCTTTTTAACTTATATCTGAAAGATTTAGAAAAAATTTTTGAACAGAATACATATTTTGGTACATATGCAGACGACATTATATTTTGGACCATGGATAAAGACACAAATTTAATTCAAAGAAAATTACAAAATACCCTTAACAAACTTCATAATTTCTTAAATAATCTTAATCTTAAAATTTCTACAAATAAAACCAATATCATATACTTTCATAAAAAAAGCCTTCCACAGGAATTCAATCTTCAAATTAAACAAAAACAAATCTCTATTGTTAACATTATTAAATTTTTAGGCCTAAACATAGACTCTAAACTAACATGGGGATTTTATATTAAATCAGCTAGAGAAAAAGCATCAAAATTATACAATTTTATGAGATACCTTGGTTCCTCAAAATGGGGATGTTCTCAAAAAAATCTATTATTAATTTACAAATCAATTATACTACCCAAATCTTTTTATGGTTTCGAACTATTGAACACCATCTCAAAAACCAAAATGAAAGCCTTAGAATGTATTCAAACCAAAATTATTAAACATTGCCTTGGTCTCATTCAAAGTTCTTTTAACTTAGATATATATGCTGAAACTGCAATTCCTCCACTAGAAATACATAAAAAATTCTTACTATCTAACCTTATTTTCAGAATTATTTCAAAAAACAGAAGTCACCCTATTATAGACAAAATTATGAATAACTTCCAAGATACTACAATTAAAGACTTTCCTGAGAAAAATAAAGTTATTAACATCATTAATAATCAAACTAGTGGTAACTATTTCCCAAACTTTCCATACTGGATTTCAACTATACCTATCACAACTAAAAATATTCAAGGTATCGAAACAAAAAGTTCATATGACATCTCTTGCCAAAAAATCTTGTCCGAAATACATATTCATAATCTTTATAAAAATTATTTACACATTTACACAGATGGATCAGTAGATAGCGACAAAAATATATCCACTGGAGCCTTTATCTGCCCTGCAGAAAATTTTTCCCATCAATTTAAATTTAAAAACTTTTCTCCAGTTATCATCACAGAACTAACTGCGATTATCCTAGCTATCGACTGGGCAAAAAAATTCAAAAACAAAAATATAGTAATATTTACTGACAGTAGATCCTCTATTGAAATAATCAACAACAACCCAGCTTATACCAATTTTCCAATCTTTCTGAATGACTTATTCATTTTATTATATGATCACTTATGTGCAAATAATATTGTTCGTATACAATGGATCCCTGCCCATTGCGGAATTCCTTACAATGAGGAAGTTGACGAATTGGCCAAACAGGCAAAACTTTTAAATAATTCTATAGATTCACCTTTCCTATTCACCATATTTAAAACAAACAATAAAATTAAATGCTTCAATGAACTACAAGAATGGTACTTAAATAATGCATCCCATACACACAGATTCAAAATTTCAACAAAAATTTCAAAATTTAACAATTTCGGACTAAACAAAAAAGAAATTTCTACCATTCTAAGAATCAAACTTAATAGAGCTCGAACAAATTCATATCTTTTTAAACTTAAAAAATTGGACTCTCCAAAATGCAACTTCTGCAATTCCATTCATAATATTAATCACATACTATTTGAATGCAACTTTTACACCAAAGAAAGAAAAGAATTTACTATTAAACTCAGGAACTTGAAAATTTTTACTTTTGATCTTAAAAATATTCTGGAACCTTCTAATCAAAAATTGAAACCTTTTTCCTACTCTCTTCTTGTTGATTATCTCAAAAAAATCAACATGTTAACCGTCTTGTAATCTCTGAAAGATCTACAAAGTTATCCAAAAATTTCACTGAATGAGTCTGCGAGGACAGGAATACCTCGCAGGAATATTCATTTGTCGATTTGTATCTATCTATCTATCCTGTGATGTAGTTATGATGGTTTCTTGTGCATATATTTTAAAATATTTTGAATGATTGAAAAATAAAATATGACATAAAAATGAAGACAGTCATCTGAATAGTTATTTTGGCTACAGCGCAAAGGAAATTTGGCACAAATACTGAATAAATCATAATGGGTGGTGTTGTCATTCTGTTATGTTTCTATATTTCATACAGGTTTTCCTTGTCTTTGTGATAATTTAAACTGCTAGAATACTGTCAGATCTTTATGGTATGTAACCATTCTTCTTGCCAGGAGAGAGGGTTTATTTTGGGATATTAACTTGAAAATGTTAAGAGCTTATCTACATGATACATTAGAATGTTTTGCAATATTACCAATCTGAAGTCATGTACTGTTCAAATTGTATCCGCAAGAACTCATTAGTTTATCTCTTGTGCTCTGGTTTCTTCTTCTCTTTCTATATCCTGTTCTGTATCAAAAGCACATAAATAAATTGTTCCTCTAAATTTAGTTGCACATATCAGCCAGTCTTCTCTATTTTCATATGGAGTACATACAATTTCTGTTAGGAGACCTCGGAAACATATGAAATCCACAATGAAGCTATCAGGGTTATAAAAAATTATAAATTTTTAAATATAAAACACAAGTCTCTGGTTCATACACAAATCTATGTTGCTGAACTTTCATAACAAAATGCACTGTTCATATTGCAAAGAATATACACTTTGGAGACTGGAATGATTGAAATCACATGGAATGATCATGTTATTTATTTATATTTTCTCTATTTTAAACAGGGTATTCCAAAGTATAAATTACTTACATATTAATAATAAACTATTTCATATTCTGTATAGTAAGAATCCTCAGTAAGATCCTGCAAGGTTCCCCAAGTTTATAAATCAATACACAGACCTTAACTTGAAAGAGAGAGTTAGCCATGGGGGTGTCACTTCTATACAGTACCTACAGTCTAAATAGATATATCTTCCCTTGCAAAAATTATATATAAATATTACTGGCTTTCCTCACCGGACAGATTATATATAAAAATTATATATATAATCTTCACTGGCTTTCCTCACCGGATTAGGAATTTCAACCACCCATTGGTAAAATATTTAAAAATTACAAAATTTAAAAAAATTCAGGCTGATCCTGGACATGTCATAGATTTTAACTGCTATTCTTGAGAATAGCAACAGAATTTTTACCAGTATTATGGAAAAGTTCAAAATAATATAAAAATGCATTTCTAAAAGCTTCTTTGGCTTCATAGGAAAATGCACTATTCATATGGCAAAATCTTTTTGTATTTATGTAGTGGGAAAATTCAATTAAGATATAATAACAAAATGTTCTCCATCATTGAAGAATAAAATTTTCAACATTTCTCTCCCTAACCATTTGCATATTAAAAAGTTTCCAAGTTTGCTCCCACAAATGTGTTTAATATGCAAATATTCCTCAGAATAAATTTTAAAATTATTGCTGAACAACAGAGACATTTTATTACATATTATTTCCTGATCAAGGTCTTTTAATTTGTGATGGAATATTGAATGAGTCGATATGCAGATGCTGAAGAATTCATTTGCGGCAATACAAAAAAATGCACATGGGCAGACTGAAACCAATATGCACTGTCAGGTTAATACATCACTTTTGGCATATTTTAATGATTCAGTAATTTTTGCAAGGGAAGATATACTGTTTAGACTGTAGGTATTTTTAGGACTGCAAATATACTTGCAGCAAAACACTATTTTTAACAATTTTTAGACTACAAAGCAACTTACTTTGCCAAAGAAGTGTTTGCTACAGTATTTTTTTGTTACTTTCTTGCAAATAACTTTAAATTTATTATTAATGGCAATTAATTAATTTTAAAATTAATTGCCATAATACTAGGCTCGGAATCTGATGCCCTTGGGTTTGAGTCCCCATTGTTCAGGCATTGCGATTTTTCTTCGGCTCTCGCTCTGCCATGGTGGGAGGCGAAATGCCAATGGATTTGGGGGGGGGGGGGGCTGCTGCTGATTGAATTGAGCCATGGCTCTGTCTGCAGCAGAGTCACCACGCCCTGTGAATATTTAAGTGTACGGTCTGAAGGCTTTCATCTGTTTGCTAAAATATAACGGATATTTTAGCTTATAAAAACAGAGGACGTGTCGTTGTTTTATTTCGCGTTCTCCCGGAGTTTTGAGAAAACATGAAATATCCTCCTTTTTATAAATTTATAACATGCTTTAAATTTAACGCACTCTTTTTTTGTATTTTCTTTTTTTAAATTTCTTGAACTCATGATTAGAATATAATTTGTTGTTAACCGTCACGATTAACCGTGCAAATCGTGAATGCTAAGTTAAATCTCTTATTGTAAAATTTACTATTTTCTGTAATCTCAATATGTACAATTAACATGCCAGATTGAAAAATTACATGCTTTAGGAATTTGCATAAAATTTGCCTCCGCCTACCTGTAGTTAAATCTATGATATGTTGACAGCAGATTTTTTTTTACATGCAACATAAAAGGACTGCAAAGGAATTAAGGAACTACTCCTGGTTTATACAAGCCTTCTCCTCATACAAGATGGTGAGTGTTCCCCTGGTAAGGCCGAACTCGCCGATGACCACTGCCTCAGTTATGAATGGAAACACACAGGGTTTGCCTCCTGCAAGAGCAGATAGTTGCTAATCACTATGTCACTTAGGGCCGAATAGCCCTCGATTGCTTATTAAATATGATGGAGGTCGGCGCGTAATATACATTTTCGAATGTGCTGAATAATTGGAAATGTGCCTTTTTCTGACTGTTGGTTGGCACTTGAAATGAATCTTGGTAGGAAAAGGCTTTTGTTTCACAAATTGAAACATGTCTTCTTTGTCCTTCATTTCTACCTTTTATGTTCTCCATTTAGAACACTAGCATCTAGTAACCCTATGCACAGGGAACTTACCAAGGCCATCGGTATCTTCTTTCTCACCGAGGGCATAATGGAGCCTTTACCCCTGCCCCCCAGGTGAAATACAGGTCAAACTATGATCTTCAAGTTTTAGAAACCTGAAAACTGCAGTCTAGTAGCATTTCGAAACGTAGATGTATTAGAAATGATAGGAAATTTCGGATCCAGCAGGTCCATAATTATAGCTATTGGGTTTGTACTTAATATAATATTAGGTAGTGTTCACTTGGACCCTACCTTGATCCTGCCCTGAAAACAGATATTAATGAAAGAATGTTTTGAAACAATTCAATCATCTTCACTTTCCATGCTTTTTATAGATTCAGAAACTATAAAAAACTTGCTGATATGAATAATCAAGAGACTTAAAAATTTCAAAATCGAATGCGAAATTAAAGCAGCTTTTTGACAAATTTTGTGTAAACTTGGTATGAGAGAACCTGTATTTCAGAAAAATATATCTTTATAGCCGTCCCATGGCTGAGTGGTTAGCGCGCTTGGCTACTGATCTAAGGGACGTGGGTTCGAGCCCCGGATAAGGCATGGCTGTTTGTGTCGTTTTTCTGCTGAGGTCCTGCCATCCTCTCAGACCTTCTACTGTGGCATATAAACTGACAGGCTCCTGTCAGACCTCTGTGGCAAGCAGCTGCTTGAGGGGGTATAAAAAAAATAATTAAATAACTGAAAATTTTGGTTGTGTATCTTATAAATACGTCAATGACAGGACTTCATGCATTGAAACGCACTGTTAGAAAATCTCTGTGCATGGTAGGCGGCCACTGCCATCTGTCGGCCAAAGCACGAACCGTTTTTTTTCCCATATTGAGTCTGAATCGATAGGCAATGTCCTAGAGGAGGCGGTGCTATAACAACCCTCTCAAACATATTCTGGTTGCCGATTTCTGCAGGACTACTACTACTTGAAACGTATAATGTTTTTTCTTTCGGAAAGTTATGTGTAAATTTAGGATTCTTACTAATTCTTACCAGCGATAAAGCTTTCACTAAGAGAAATTTTTTCTGTTAAAAAAATTTATTTGGTTTAAGAATTTCTGTCAGAAATACTTTTCTTACAACATGGAAACTACACTTTCAAATACGTTTATGCGTTATATCCAGTTTGTACTCTCTAGGCCATTGTTGCCATACATAGGATTTTCCAGCGCAATGTTCCCCAAAGTTTTCTGATATCTGATATCTTAACTTAGTCTGTACGAGTTCCAAACCAATGAATTATTACCTCTTAATTTCATTTAACTAGTGCCTGATAGAATTATGGAAATTCAATAGTTTTGTGGCCCACTTCAAACCTGCTCACTGTTTTGCTCCTGAAGCTTTAAAACAACAATAGCGTAGTCGAATTAAAATAAGAGGAAAATTGATTTTAACTCTTTTTAATATGTAATTCAGCTAAAATATTTGCTGCAGCCTCTCACTGAAAGCTTTTCGGTCCACCATAGGGGTACACAACACTACGTTTGGGAATCAGTGTTTTGGTCTTTCATTGAAATTGAAAGTTTGAATCTCAATAGTTTATAAATTTAAATAGTAAATTTGTGAAAAAATTCAGTAAGTCCCTTCAGCATCCCTAACCCTAAATAACTGGGAAAAAAATGCAATTCAAGCTGAAATTTGATTCATTCCTCTGTTAGAGGAAAGACGAATTCGTTTAATGCAATACAGGGTGGTAAGGCCATTTGACCCATACAGCCCATAGAAGTTTAGGAAGAAATGACAAAAGTCTAACGGTGTTAAAATTAAAATCGGGAAATATGAAAATGAAAAGCAAAGATAACCTCAGGTTTGAAATAGTATTCTCTTATAAATAGAAACATGAAATTTTGACGTGATACAGAATGGCATGAGGGAACTCGTATGCAAAAATTTGGAATTAAATGGTATCTCTTTCACAAATTACAGGGTTTAGATTCGGATATTAAAAAAAAAGCGGTTTTTCAACATTCGATAAATATGTGCAAACTTCTTTTGGAGAATTTGGTCAACATGCATTGTAATGATTTTGAGCAGAAAGCAGAACAAAGTCTGCCAGAAAGGAATTACCCAAGCAATGAAATTTTTAGAAGAATCTCCATCACCCCAGCTAAAAAGTAATAAAAAAATAATCTCCCTCTACCTGCATAAATGTCTTGGACCAATACTTTTTACAAGGGAACTGAAAAAAAAATGGCACTATATTGCGAATTTTGGTGAAAATTGCCAAATAATATTTATGGAACCGAATAAAAAAAATGTGTTGGGTATTGGCTGTTTTTTCGAATTCCTGACGTTTATTTCCATATAGAAACTAAAATATGAAATGTAAATAATGTATTTAATTCATTGATATAATATGATTAAAAATACAAGGAAGACGGAGACTGCGTTTCTCAGATATTGCGGTTAAAATTTAAATACAGAAAAGTTTTTTTTTATAATTTTGATAAAAAATTCCTCTTAAGGTAATGCAGATTTCGATATTCTTGACACGCTTTATATTGTTTCATGGTTGTACAGCGGAGCACATGAAAGTAGGAAGAACGGAAATGCTGATCAACTCTCGGTCTGTAGCATGGAGGTATTGAAGAGAGGGATATGCCCTATCGCTTGAAAAACTGTAACCGAGTCGCCATATTGGCCTTATTCCTAAGCATGCGTTATCTATGTTAACGAACGATAGATTGCGGAAAAAAGTTGGCTCCACTATAGCATATTCCTGCAGAAATTAACCTGCGAAATAAACAAAGTCAATAGCATTTCATAGGTAAGAAGTTTAAATAACGTTTTTCTTCCGGAATTTTTAAACTTTTTGTTATATATAATTCCTTGTATTTAGAGATAAATGAAAAAAATCTATTCAGGGTTAGACAGGAATTGATGAAATATTATGATTCGCACTTTCGGAATCTTTCAAACACTATAATTTTGACCTCTAACAGTGAAAAGGATTGAAAATTCCAATATTTGAAATGAATATTGCAACGAGGTATTAATGACAGAAATATGAAATTTTGGTGGTCTAATGTGAACATCAAGAAGTTTCGATTCGAAGAAACAATGAAACTGAAAATTAGAATTTAATTTTGTTTGATTGGTACTAACGATATATTATAATTAGCATTTTTCAAATACGTCATAGTTCTAATATATATTATCTTTACAGATCACTGAAGTGATGAAAGAGCAGGTCTGTTATTAAGTTTTACAAATAACATGTATATAATAGAAATTTGGAAAATTAATGGTAGTTTTTAACAGATATTGCACTGACAGCAATAATCTACCTACTTTTCTGAGAGAGCTGTGGGAAATGCAACTTTTTAGATTTAAGAATTAAAAGATGAATACTTTTATGTTGTATAATTACTAATGAAATACTATTTGCATTTTTCCCACCATCCGCTAGTTCAAATTATAACTTTTAAGGAATGAAATATTAGCTAAAGGAAAAACTTCTTTCTCTTTGGAAACAAGATTCTTATGTGTGCCAGAGGCGATATGCATTCTTCTGGTTTTCTAATATTTTTATAAACATATAGTTTTCTGAAATACAGGTTCTCTTATATCAAGTTTACACAAAATTTGTCAAAAAGCTGCTTTAATATCGCATTCGATTTTGAAATTTTTAAGTCTTTTGATTATTCATATCAGCAAGATTTTTATAGTTTCTGAATCTATAAAAAGCATGGAAAGTGAAAATGATTGAATTGTTTCACAACATCCTTTCATTAATATCTCTTTTCAGGGCAGGATCTAGGTAGGGTCCAAGTGAACTCTATCTAATATTATATTAAGTATAAACCTAATACCTATAATTATGAACCTGCTGGATTCGAAATTTTCTAACATTTCTAATATATCTACGTTTCGAAATGCTACTAGACTGCAGTTGTCAGGTTTCTAGAACTTGAAGATCATAGTTTGACCTGTATTTCACCTGGGGGGCAGGGGTAAAGGCTCCATTATGCCCTCGGTGAGAAAGAAGATACCGATGGCCTTGGTAAGTTCCCTGTGCATAGGGTTACTAGACGCTAGTGTTCTAAATGGAGAACAGAAAAGGTAGGAATGAAGGACAAAGAAGACATGTTTCAATTTGTGAAATAAAAGTTTTTTTCTACCAAAATGTATTTTAAGTGCCAACTAACAGTCAGAAAAAAGCATATTTCTAATTATTCGGCACATTTGAAAATGTATATTTTGTGCCGATTTCTATCATATTTGATAAGCAATCGAGGGTTATTTGGCCTTAAGTGGCATAGTGATTATTAACTATCTGCTCTTGCAGGAGGCAAATTTTGTGTGTTTCTATTTATAACTGAGGTAGTGGTCATCGGTGAGTTCGGTCTTACTAGGGGAATACTTATTATCTTGTATGAGGAGAAGGCTTGTATAAACCAGGAGTAGTTCCTTAATTCCTTTGCAGTCCTTTTATGTTGCACGTAAAAAAAAATCTGCTGTCAATATATCATAGATTTAACTACAGGTAGGCGGTGGCAAATTTTATGCAATTTTGTAAAGCATCTAATTTTTCAATGGCATGTTAATTGTACATATTGAGATTGCAGAAAAAGTAAATTTTACAATAAGAGAATGAACTTAGCATTCACGATTTGAATTATATTTTTTCACTGTTAAAAATAAATTATATTCTAATCATGAGTTCAAGAAATTTAAAAACAGAAAAATACAAAAAAAAAAATTAGTGCGTTAATTTTAAAGCATGTTATAAATTTATAAAAAGGAGGATATTTCATGTTTTCTCAAAATTCCGGGAGAACGCGAGATAAAAAAAAGGACAGGTCCTCTGTTTTTGGGTTGGGTTGTTTTACCTCTGAGCAGCACTTTTTTGCACACCTTGGGCTAAATGGCCAGGTCACAGGGACCCCGAAGGTTTCGGGAGGGTACCCACTAGAACAGCTTTTGGGAGACAGATGGTAGCCCCCCGTCAAGGCCATCCAGCGTGTTCTTTAACGTGCACAGGGTATGGCTCTCCCGCACACGGGGCCACGGCTTAACGTCCCATCCGACGGACGGCGGCCTTTAACCAAGCCCATCGGTGTCCCCTACTGACCGTGGGCAGGACGGGGAATTTTGCGGAGATAAATCTGAACGCTGACCCAGCTGGGACTCGAACCTGGGAACTGCAGATTACGAGCCTGGCGCGCTACCGACTGAGCCACCCCCGCCCCTCCTCTGTGTTTATCAGCTAAAATATTTGTTATATTTTAGCAAACAGATGAAAGCCTTCAGAGTGTACACTTAAATATTCACAGGGCGTGACTCTGCTGCAGACAGAGCCATGGCTTAATTCAATTAGCAGCAGCCTTTTCAAATCCATTGGCATTTCCTTTCTCACCAATGGCAGAGCGAGAGTTGGTGAAGAAAAATCTCAATGCTTGAACAATGGGGATTCAAACTTAAGGGCATCAGATTTTAAGCCTAGTATTATGGCAATTAATTAATTTTAAAATTAATTAATTGCCATTAATAATAAATTTAAAGTTATTTTTAATGTTAATGGATACCTTTTCTCTGAATTTTGAATTGACTATTATTCATACTACGTGCGACAATAACTCCTGTCATCTTTTTTTTTCTGAATATTCCTAACAGCCTTATCTCCTAATCTAACTTCACTATCTATGCATCGTGATCCCGACAAGTGATATTATATAAACTGCATTTGAAGATCGGTTATCCGTGTCTTCAAGCAGTACCTAAAAGATCTCCAGGTCTAGTTTTTGACCTCCTGATTAAACTCAAAATGACAAAAGACCTGATGACTTATGGAATATTTGATAAAAATAAATTAATGAATATCACTATCACACTCTTCCAACCACAGTCCGATTTAACCTCCTACGCTTTCCCATCAACCTGCTCCAACCCCGCGTCCAAAAGAAATCACTCTACTTGTGCTTCAAATCATACAGGGAAAAATCAGAAGCCTTTGAATATATTTCTTAACATTAAAACTTAAGGTTAAAAACTGCGAATCATAAATAATCATTTAAAAGTATATATATTGTATTCTACATCTGAAAACTTAAAACTTTGAAAACTATTACCATTTAAGAGTAGGATCATGCTAAGCTGTATTTTTCCAATAAGGACTTCTTAGAATTTTTCGCACCATATGATAACCTTATCTAGTTCTAAACAGATCATTATTATTCATATTTAACCTTGCATGTTTTTCCCATGCTTAGTAAACATTATTTAGAATGTAATGATCAGGATATATACATACATAATAATTATACATATCTCGTCTATAAATATGTGTAACTCCTCACCAAATTACTTTTTTCGCACGTAGCATAGAACCCTAGTTTTATATCAGGAAATTCATTTATAAAGAACCTATTTTTATGCTACTCAATATACGGTTATTTAGCTATTTCATAGTTGTAAATCAATTATTGCTTTTGTATTAGAGTTCTAAAGTTAAGCTATCTGGTTAATACCAAGGGAGAATGAGATTCTGATTCTTTGATCTCGAATTTGGTAATCGGAATTTTCAACTACTTGAAGTTCCTTATTATAGCTCTAATTCCTAAACTGTAAGAAACATTTGCTCTGCAATGTTTAAATTCCACCCATTCTATTCCTCTCTTAACTTACTAATCATTGGGGCAAGCATTAAAAATTAAGATTTCAGTTTATCTCAATGCAAGTTTTAGTCTGATGAAACAGGCTCGTCTAATGAATTAATCGAAGGAATTCATCAGCTTGAATGAAATTTCTTTATTAACAATCTAAATTTGTATTCTTTCAACACTGACCCTGCAACAGTGAAGACCACATTAAAAATTGGTTTGTGCACTGAGCACATTCCATTCTTGCCAGCTCTCTATTACAACACCCTGTGATAGTTTATGCAACACCGAACTTTAAGCGGCTTTAACTCAGGTTAACTAAATGAAGGATTAAGGCAAAACGGGAAACTTTGCATTGTCATGGTAGTGAATTTGGACACTCTGGAAGTAGCCTTTTGGGCAGCGCTACAATAAATTGCAAAAGAAAATGAAAAGTCAAGAAAGCGGAAGTAAACAGGAGGGCCACTATAAAACAAATGCAAGACGAAAGTTCAAAGCGCCCTCATTCTTAAGAAGTCCATCGAAATCATTTCGTGCTGCCCGCAAGCTATACGTTCTATGATAAATTGGCGTGACTAAGGTGATATCACTCGAGTATGGAGAATACTGTCGCATTCAGCTGATCACACCTCTATAAATATAAATTAGGTTTACGTCTTGGTATTAAAATCAGGCGCGGTGCTAGTGCACGGGGGCGGCCGATATGCGAACTAACTGACCTTAGCTGCAGTAAAGTTTGCTGGAATAAGTATGACCTATTTTTCAACACATGATTATCGAATACTTTTAAAAATAACGTTAAATTTATTATTTAAAATTTCAATTACCTTAGAATTTTATTTACTTTTTTATAGTAGGTACACTGTCCTGGTTTTCAGAGCGATCAGTTTCTTATTCCAATAGCCATTTCCTCGTTCGTACGATGGCCGATTCTACTTCGACCAAACGATTTAACAACCTGGGAAATGCAAGTTACAAGCCTGGTGCGCTACTGACTGAATCACCCCCACTCCTGACTTAGATCGGAATTTGATGCCAATCATATAACAAAATGCAATGATATTTGAAGATGAAGAGGTTTTTGTTCACTCTGCTAAGACTACAGCATCCAGGGGTGGGCTAGGATATACGTTGATTAAAATGTTAAATTTAATGGCAAACATAATTTTTTTTATTAAAAGTATATTACTAGGTATTGCTGTGTAATTGTTTCTTTGACAATGAATTTTCTATTGCCTTACTTCCTGTGATGTAGTTATGATGGTTTCTTGTGCATATATTTTAAAATATTTTGAATGATTGAAAAATAAAATATGACATAAAAATGAAGACAGTCATCTGAATAGTTATTTTGGCTACAGTGCAAAGGAAATTTGGCACAAATACTGAATAAATCATAATGGGTGGTGTTGTCATTCTGTTGTTCCTATATTTCATACAGGTTTTCCTTGTCTTTGTGATAATTTAAACTGCTAGAATACTGTCAGATCTTTATGGTATGTAACCATTCTTCTTGCCAGGAGAGAGGGTTTATTTTGGGATCTTAACTTGAAAATGTTAAGAGCTTATCTACATGATACATTAGAATGTTTTGCAATATTACCAACCTGAAGTCATGTACTGTTCAAATTTGTATCCGCAAGAACTCATTAGTTTATCTCTTGTGCTCTGGTTTCTTCTTCTCTTTCTATATCCTGTTCTGTTTCAAAAGCACATAAATAAATTGTTCCTCTAAATTTAGTTGCACATATCAGCCAGTCTTCTCTATTTTCATATGGAGTACATACAATTTCTGTTAGGAGCCCTAGGAAACATATGAAATCCACAATGAAGCTATCAGGGTTATAAAAAATTATAAATTTTTAAATATAAAACACAAGTCTCTGTGTCATACACAAATCTATGTTGCTGAACTTTCATAATAAAATGCACTGTTCATATTGCAAAGAATATACACTTTGGAGACTGGACTGATTGAAATCACATGGAATGATCTTGTTATTTATTTATATTTTCTCTATTTTAAACAGGGTATTCCAAAGTATAAATTTCTTACATATTAATAATAAACTATTTCATATTCTGTATAGTAAGAATCCTCAGTAAGATCCTGCAAGTTTCCCCAAGTTTATAAATCAATACACAGACCTTAACTTGAAAGAGAGAGTTAGCCATGGGGGTTTCACTTCTTCACTGGCTTTCCTCACCGGATTAGGAATTTCAACCACCCATTGGTAAAATATTTAAAAATTACAAAATTTAAAAAAATTCAGGCTGATCCTGGACATGTCATAGATTTTAACTGCTATTCTTGAGAATAGCAACAGAATTTTTACCAGTATTATGGAAAAGTTCAAAATAATATAAAAATGCATTTCTAAAAGCTTCTTTGGCTTCATAGGAAAATGCATTATTCATATGGCAAAATCTTTTTGTATTTATGTAGTGGGAAAATTCAATTAAGATATAATAACAAAATGTTCTCCATCATTGAAGAATAAAATTTTCAACATTTCTCTCTCTAACCATTTGCATATTAAAAAGTTTCCAAGTTTGCTCCCACAAATGTGTTTAATATGCAAATATTCCTCAGGATAAACTTTAAAATTATTGCTGAACAACAGAGACATTTTATTACATATTATTTCCTGATCAAGGTCTTTTAATTTGTGATGGAATATTGAATGAGTCGATATGCAGATGCTGAAGAATTCATTTGCGGCAATACAACAAAATGCACATGGGCAGACTGAAACCAATATGCACTGTCAGGTTAATACATCACTTTTGGCGTATTTTAATGATTCAGTAATTTTTGCAAGGGAAGATATACTGTTTAGACTGTAGGTATTTTTAGGACTGCAAATATACTTGCAGCAAAACACTATTTTTAACAATTTTTAGACTACAAAGCAACTTACTTTGTCAAAGAAGTGTTTGCTACAGTATTTTTTTGTTACTTTCTTGCAAATAACTTTAAATTTATTATTAATGGCAATTAATTAATTTTAAAATTAATTGCCATAATACTAGGCTCGGAATCTGATGCCCTTGGGTTTGAGTCCCCATTGTTCAGGCATTGCGATTTTTCTTCGGCTCTCGCTCTGCCATGGTGGGAGGGGAAATGCCAATGGATTTGAGGGGGGGGGGGGGGCTGCTGCTGATTGAATTGAGCCATGGCTCTGTCTGCAGCAGATTCACCACGCCCTGTGAATATTTAAGTGTACGGTCTGAAGGCTTTCATCTGTTTGCTAAAATATAACGGATATTTTAGCTTATAAAAACAGAGGACGTGTCGTTGTTTTATTTCGCGTTCTCCCGGAGTTTTGAGAAAACATAAAATATCCTCCTTTTTATAAATTTATAACATGCTTTAAATTTAACGCACTCTTTTTTTGTATTTTCTTTTTTTAAATTTCTTGAACTCATGATTAGAATATAATTTGTTGTTAACCGTGAAAAAATATATAATGCAAATCGTGAATGCTAAGTTAAATCTCTTATTGTAAAATTTACTATTTTCTGTAATCTCAATATGTACAATTAACATGCCAGATTGAAAAATTACATGCTTTAGGAATTTTCATAAAATTTTCCTCCGCCTACCTGTAGTTAAATCTATGATATGTTGACAGCAGATTTTTTTTTTACATGCAACATAAAAGGACTGCAAAGGAATTAAGGAACTACTCCTGGTTTATACAAGCCTTCTCCTCATACAAGATGGTGAGTGTTCCCCTGGTAAGGCCGAACTCACCGATGACCACTGCCTCAGTTATGAATGGAAACACACAGGGTTTGCCTCCTGCAAGAGCAGATAGTTTGCTAATCACTATGTAACTTAGGGCCGAATAGCCCTCGATTGCTTATTAAATATGATGGAGGTCGGCGCGTAATATACATTTTCGAATGTGCTGAATAATTGGAAATGTGCCTTTTTCTGACTGTTGGTTGGCACTTGAAATGAATCTTGGTAGGAAAAGGCTTTTGTTTCACAAATTGAAACATGTCTTCTTTGTCCTTCATTTCTACCTTTTATGTTCTCCATTTAGAACACTAGCATCTAGTAACCCTATGCACAGGGAACTTACCAAGGCCATCGGTGTCTTCTTTCTCACCGAGGGCATAATGGAGCCTTTACCCCTGCCCCAGGTGGAATACAGGTCAAACTATGATCTTCAAGTTCTAGAAACCTGAAAACTGCAGTCTAGTAGCATTTCGAAACGCAGATGTATTAGAAATGTTAGGAAATTTCGGATCCAGCAGGTCCATAATTATAGGTATTGGGTTTGTACTTAGTATAATATTAGGTAGTGTTCACTTGGACCCTACCTTGATCCTGCCCTGAAAACAGATATTAATGAAAGAATGTTTTGAACAATTCAATCATCTTCACTTTCCATGCTTTTTATAGATTCAGAAACTATAAAAAACTTGCTGATATGAATCATCAAGAGACTTTAAAATTTCAAAATCGAATGCGAAATTAAAGCAGCTTTTTGACAAATTTTGTGTAAACTTGGTATGAGAGAACCTGTATTTCAGAAAAATATATCTTTATAGCCGTCCCATGGCTGAGTGGTTAGCGCGCTTATCTACTGATCTAAGGGACCTGGGTTCGAGCCCCGGATAAGGCATGGCTGTTTGTGTCGTTTTTCTGCTGAGGTCCTGCCATCCTCTCAGACCTTCTACTGTGGCATATAAACTGACAGGCTGCTGTCTAGACCTCTGTGGCAAGCAGCTGCTTGAGGGGTTATATAGAAAAATAATTAAAAATCTGAAAATTTTGGTTGTGTATCTTATAAATACGTCAATGACAGGACTTCATGCATTGAAACGCACTGTTAGAAAACCTCTGTGCATGTTAGGCGGACACTGCCATCTGTCGGCCAACGCACGAAGTAGTGGGAACCATTTTGTTTTTTTCCATATTGGGTCTGAATCGATAGGCAATGTCCTAGAGGAGGCGGTGCTATAACAACCCTCTCAAACATATTCTGGTTGCCGATTTCTGCAGGACTACTGCTACTTGAAACGTATATAATGTATCCTCTTTCGGAAAGTTATGTGTCAATTTAGGATTCTTACTAATTCTTACCAGCTATAAAGCTTTCACTAAGAGAAATTTTTTCTGTTAAAAATATTTATTTGGTTTAAGAATTTCTGTCAGAAATACTTTTCTTACAACATGGAAACTACACTTTCAAATACGTGTATGCGTTGTATCCAGTTTGTACTCTCTAGGCCATTGTTGCCATACATAGGATTTTCCAGCGCATTGTTCCCCAAAATTTTCTGATATCTGATATCTTAACTTAGTCTGTACGAGTTCCAAACCAATGAATTATTACCTCTTAATTTCATTTAACTAGTGCCTGATAGAATTATGGAAATTCAATAGTTTTGTGGCCCACTTCAAACCTGCTCACTGTTTTGCTCCTGAAGCTTTAAAACAACAATAGCGTAGTCGAATTAAAATAAGAGGAAAATTGATTTTAACTCTTTTTAATATGTAATTCAGCTAAAATATTTGCTGCAGCCTCTCACTGAAAGCTTTTCGGTCCCCCATAGGGGTACATGACTCTACTTTTGGGAATCAGTGTTTTGGTCTTTCATTGAAATTGAAAGTTTGAATCTCAATAGTTTATAAATTTAAATAGTAAATTTGTGAAAAAATTCAGTAAGTCCCTTCAGCATCCCTAACCCTAAATAACTGGGAAAAAAATGCAATTCAAGCTGAAATTTGATTCATTCCACTGTTAGAGGAAAGACGAATTCGTTTAATGCAATACAGGGTGGTAAGGCCATTTGACCCATACAGCCCATAGAAGTTTAGGAAGAAATGACAAAAGTCTAACGGAGTTAAAATTAAAATCGGGAAATATGAAAATGAAAAGCAAAGATAACCTCAGGTTTGAAATAGTATTCTCTTATAAATAGAGACATGAAATTTTGACGTGATACAGAAAGGCATGAGGGAACTCGTATGCAAAAATTTGGAATTAAATGGCCATCTCTTTGACAAATTACAGGGTTTAGATTCGGATATACAAAAAAAAGCGGTTTTTCAACATTCGATAAATATGTGCAAACTTCTCTTGGAGAATTTGGTCAACATGCATTGTAATGATTTTGAGCAGAAAGCAGAACAAAGTCTGCCAGAAAGGAATTACCCAAGCAATGAAATTTTTAGAAGAATCTCCATCACCCCAGCTAAAAAGTAATAAAAAAATAATCTCCCTCTACCTGCATAAATGTCTTGGACCAACACTTTTTACAAGGGAACTGAAAAAAAAATGGCACTATATTGCGAATTTTGGTGAAAATTGCCAAATAATATTTATGGAACCGAATAAAAAAAATGTGTTGGGTATTGGCTGTTTTTTCAGATTCCTGACGTTTATTTCCATATAAAAATTAAAATATGAAATGTAAATAATGTATTTAATTTATTGATATAATATGATTAAAAATACAAGGAAGACGGAGACTGCGTTTCTCAGATATTGCGGTTAAAATTTAAATACAGAAAAGTTTTTTTTTATAATTTTGATAAAAAATTCCTCTTAAGGTAATACAGATTTCGCTATTCTTGACACGCTTTATATGGTTTCATGGCTGTACAGCGCAGCACATGAAAGTAGGAAGAACGGAAAGGCTGATCAACTCTCGGTCTGTAGCATGGAGGTATTGAAGAGAGGGATATGCCCTATCGCTTGAAAAACTGTAACCGAGTCGCCATATTGGCCTTATTCCTAAGCATGCGTTATCTATGTTAACGAACGATAGATTGCTGAAAAAAGTTGGCTCCACTATAGCATATTCCTGCAGAAATTAACCTGCGAAATAGACAAAGGCAATAGCATTTCATAGGTAAGAAGTTTAAATAACGTTTTTCTTCCGGAATTTTTAAACTTTTTGTTATATATAATTCCTTGTATTTAGAGATAAATGAAAAAATTCTGTTCAGGGTTAGACAGGTATTGATGAAATATTATGATTCGCACTTTCGGAATCTTTCAAACACTATAATTTTGACCTCTAACAGTGAAAAGGATTGTAAATTCTAAAATTTCAAATGAATATTGCAACGAGGTATTAATGACAGAAATATGAAATTTTGGTGATCTAATGTGAACATCACGAAGTTTCGATTCGAAGAAACAATGAAACTGAAAATTAGAGTTTAATTTTTTTTGATTGGTACTAATGAAATATCATTTTTCAAATACGTCATAGTTCTAATACATATGTTACCGCTAAATTGCAGAAATTCTACAGATTATCTAGGTATTGTGCAGATTAACTAGGGTGATCCGTTAACGTGCGGAAAATTGTTTCATTTCTCAAATTACCTAGGTAATCTGCAAATTACCTGGATAATCTGCACATTACCTACAAGGCACTCGTTAAAGTGAAAATAAGATCTTTGCTGGAACAACAGGAACGTTTCTGTACGGTTAAATTAACATAATGTTATTTATCTAGTGTCCGAGAGTCGAGTTGAAACCAGGGTCATCCCTCTGTCAACATGAATCAGTCGTCCGAATTATAAAAAACGCCCCCAAAATGAGCAGGCCAAGTGAGAACGAATCATTTTAGTGATTCGTTATCAAGAATGAATCACGTTACCGATTCGTTCTCACTTGGCCTCCGCTCATCCGGGGCGTTTTTTATAATGCGGACGAGTGAATCACGTGACACGAAGATTCATATTCAAGAGATTCACCACTATGAGAGAAACAAACTTTAGAACTTTAACGATACGGAAGCCTTTAATGTGCACATTACCAAGGTAAAATGCGGAAAACTCTTGATTCCGCACGTTAACGGGGCAAATCAGTTAATCTGCACATTAGCTAGGCAATGTGCACATTAACGGCTTTCGAGCTTTAGCGGTAACATATATATCTTTACAGATCACTGAAATGATGAAACAGCAGGTCTGTTATTAAATTTTACAAATACTATGTATATAATCGAAATTTGAAAAATTAGTGGTAGTTTTTAACAGATATTGCACTGACAGCAATAATCTACCTACTTTTCTGAGAGAGCTGTGGGAAATGCAACTTTTTAGATTTAAGAATTAAAAGACGAATACTTTTGTTGTATAATTACTAATGAAATACTATTTGCATTTTTCCCATCATCCGCTAGTTCAAATTATAACTTTTAAGGAATGAAATATTAGCTAAAGGAAAAACTTCTTTCTCTTTGAAAACAAGATTCTTATGTGTGCCAGAGGCGATATGCATTCTTCTGGTTTTTTAATATTTTTATACCCCCCTCAAGCAGCTGCTTGCCACAGAGGTCTGACAGGAGCCTGTCAGTTTATATGCCACAGTAGAAGGTCTGAGAGGATGGCAGGACCTCAGCAGAAAAACGACACAAACAGCCATGCCTTATCCGCGGCTCGAACCCAGGTCCCTTAGATCAGTAGCCAAGCGCGCTAACCACTCAGCCATGGGACGGCTATAAAGATATATTTTTCTGAAATACAGGTTCTCTCATACCAAGTTTACACAAAATTTGTCAAAAAGCTGCTTTAATTTCGCATTCGATTTTGAAATTTTTAAGTCTCTTGATTATTCATATCAGCAAGATTTTTATAGTTTCTGAATCTATAAAAAGCATGGAAAGTGAAAATGATTGAATTGTTTCAAAACATTCTTTCATTAATATCTGTTTTCAGGGCAGGATCAAGGTAGGGTCCAAGTGAACACTACCTAATATTATATTAAGTATAAACCTAATACCTATAATTATGGACCTGCTGGATTCGAAAATTCCTAACATTTCTAATATATCTACGTTTCGAAATGCTACTAGACAGCAGTTTTCAGGTTTCTAGAACTTGAAGATCATAGTTTGACCTGTATTTCACCTGGGGGGCAGGGGTAAAGGCTCCATTATGCCCTCAGTAAGAAAGAAGACACCGATGGCCTTGGTAAGTTCCCTGTGCATAGGGTTACTAGATGCTAGTGTTCTAAATGGAGAACATAAAAGGTAGAAATGAAGGACACAGAAAGACATGTTTCAATTTGTGAAACCAAAGTTTTTTCCTACCAAGATTTATTTTAAGTGCCAACTAACAGTCAGAAAAAGGCATAATTCTAATTATTCAGCACATTTGAAAATGTATATTACGTGCCGATTTCTATCATATTTGATAAGCAATCGAGGGTTATTTGGCCTTAAGTGGCATAGTGATTAGTAACTATCTGCTCTTGCAGGAGGCAAATTTTGTGTGTATCCATTTATAAGTGAGGCAGTGGTCATCGGTGAGTTCGGTCTTACTAGGGGAATACTTATTATCTTGTATGAGGAGAAGGCTTGTATAAACCAGGAGTAGTTCCTTAATTCCTTTGCAGTCCTTTTATGTTGCATGTAAAAAAAAATCTGCTGTCAACATATTGTTACGACAGAAGGAATCTGGCAACCGAAAGCAAAAAGTTTCAGCCAACGAATAAGAACGTTGGGAGAATTTGGAGAAGAAGAGTGGAGCGTTAACGGTCATTTTTGTATTGTAACGGTCGTTGTGTGTTGTAACGGTCGGAGAGTTCGAAAATGGACGGTGAGCTGTTCTGAGACAGTGCGCGTAAGTATCAAGAAGTAACTTGATGTGTTGTGTATACGCGGAAGGATAAAAGTGGGATCTTTTATCGTTAAGTATCAAGAAGTAACTTGATGTGTTGTGTATACGCGGAAGTATAAAAGTGGGAACTTTTATGGCTAACTTCGAATGTCTACACGGACTGTCTTTTTGTTCGGCTAGTGTGTGAAAAGTTATTAGCACAGGACGAGAATTGGTTTACGAGTGAAGATCTTCGGGTGACCTGGTAAATCAAGTAAAAGGTAGTATTTAGTAAAATACACAGAGCTGATATTGTGTGCTCTACGCAGGAAGATTGATGACTTGTGCATGTTAATAGTTGATTTGTCAATAAGATACTTCATCCATATTTCCTTTGTAACAATTTACCTTGTATTGAATTTGGTTTTGAAATATAGCTTTTAATACTCACGCTAAGTGGCTATCCATTTTTGTAATCCGCAACATTTGGTGTCAGAAGTGGGGTAATTTATTGAATGCCGTTAACTAGAATTATGGACGAATTAGTAAAGTTGATGAAAGATATGAAAGCCGATATGGCTACGCAGATGACTGATATGAAAGATATGAAAGCCGATATGGCTACACAGATGAATGACATTAAAAGTCAAAATAATGAGTTGAGAACGCAAAATAATGAGTTGAGAACTGAGATAGTTTCTCAAAAAGATGATTTGAAAGCCGAAATGGCCGCACAAAATACTGAGATGAGAGCTGAAGTGGCTTCTCAAATTGATAAGATTTCTGATAAGTGTAAGGACATTATGACCGAACTAAATAGTGTAAAAGATGATCTTGATAGTGTTAAGTTAGATTATAAACATGAAATTGAAATTGTAAAAACTGATTGTGAACGCCAGTTTCAGATTTTGAGAAATGAAATGTTACCTTCTACTTGTGATGATAATAATTCTAGTGGAAATAATGTTATTAAACATATCGCTAAAAATACAACTAAACCTTCTACATATGATGGTCAATCGTCTTGGACAGTATTTAAAACACAATTCGAAGTTATAGCTACAGCCAATGAGTGGAATGAATTCCAAAAGGCCAGTTTTCTTGCAGCTTCCTTAAGAAATTCTGCTGCGGAAGTTTTGCAGTCTGTTCCAGAAGAAAAACGACTTGATTATCAAAGTTTAGTTGCTGCATTAGAACTAAGGTTTGGTGATAGTTATTTAAAACAATATTACGTGACTCAATTTAAACATCGCATGCAGAAAAATGGTGAAACTTTGCAAGAGCTTGCTAGTGATATTGAGCGTCTAGCTAGATTGGCTTATAGTAACTGTCCACCAGAAATTCAAGATAATTTAGCTCAATTACAATTTATTGATGCTATTGCTGACCCTGACACTCAGCAATCTCTGAGGATGTTGGAAGGTGAATCCTTAAAGTCAGCTGTGGTACATGCTATGAAATACGAGTGCTCCAGGCTTTCCTCCCGAGCGAACAAACGTGCAGTGAGATTTGTGAGTGCAGAAGAAACTGTAGAAAAGGATAATGAAATGAAAGAACTAACCAAAGCCATACTATCCGTTTTGAAAGATATAAAAGGTTCTTCTTCAAAACCTACAACAGACCTTCAGTGTTGGAATTGTGGCAAGACCGGACACATTCGTACCAACTGCACTAGGAAACGAATGATGAGTCCAAGTCCATCAACTAGACAACAGGATCAGGGAAACAGAAAATTAGTCAGTCTTGCGGGGCAAAGGAAGGCAGTTGATTGGTTGGCCCCAGGGGAAGTCGCCCACGTTTCAACATTACATGGCGATAATAATGGATTAGTAGCTGATGGAGCTATAAATGGAATACCTTGCCGTATGATAGTCGACACTGGTGCAAATGTAACTTTACTCAGAACGGATATAATAAAGAAAATAATACCTCACCCAAACTTGAATACTACACAGTCTAGAATAAGCCTACAAACGGCCACTGGAGATCGTGCAAAGGTTCATGGAAAAATAGAACTTAATATTCGAGTTGGTAGCTGTCTGGTTCGCCATCCTGTTTACATCGCTGACATCTACGACGAATGCATATTAGGCCTTGATTTTCTTAAGAAACATGGATTCAACATTAGACCCAGTGATAACCTACTCATCTATGAGACAGAAGAGATTCCTCTGCTTAGCCGGACGTCTGATTCTTTATCAAGCGTAACTCCAATATTAGTGACGGAAGACACAGAGATCCCAGCACAAAGTGAAGTTATAGTCCGTGGACATCGGGCGGATACTTCTGGGGCCTTCCGATTGGCAGTTACTGATGCCTCTGGTAAAGGAGCTTTGGCTCATAATATCCTGGTTGCAAGGACTTTAGTCAGAATAGATAAAGAACAGATCCCTATCAGAGTGATGAACTGTAACAAATCCAGTAGAATGTTAAAAAAAGGTGAGGAATTAGCAATATGTGAAGCTGTTACCTGTGTAACAAGTATAAATAAAATAGAAGTTACCGATTCACATCAAAATCATACAGACATCCCATCTCATCTTACTGAATTATGGAGAGAAACAAGACAAATATTAACTGAAAACCAAGCTGTTAAGGCCGAGAACCTATTAAAAGAATTTTCTGACATTTTTTCTGCCACATCAAATGATTATGGCCGTACTAACCTGACAGAACATAAAATCAACACTGGTGATTCTCCTCCAGTCCATCTGCCGGCAAGAAGGCTTCCATTGGCAAAAAGAGAGGAGACGGAACAACTCGTAAAGGACATGGAAGCTCAGGGCATTATAGAACCATCACAGAGTCCCTGGACATCACCAGTAGTTCTTGTCAAGAAAAAGGATGGATCTACACGATTTTGTGTAGATTATCGCAGATTAAATGACGTAACAAAGAAAGATTCCTTTCCTTTACCCAGGATTGACGATACACTAGACACTTTATCTGGGTCAGAATGGTTCTCAACATTAGATTTAAAGAGCGGCTATTGGCAAGTTGGTATACGTCCTGAAGACCGTGAGAAAACAGCTTTCAGTACAGGGAATGGACTTTGGCAGTTTAAGGTGATGCCATTTGGACTTTGTAATGCACCTGCCACATTTGAGCGACTAATGGAGTCAGTGCTCAAAGGTTTGTCTTTGGAGGTCTGCCTGGTTTACTTGGACGACATCATAGTTCTTGGAAGAACTTTTGAAGAACATTTGAGCAATCTTCGTCAAGTATTTGAAAAACTTAAGGCAGCCAAGTTAAAATTGGGACCGACAAAGTGTAAACTGTTCCAGCAAGAAGTTCATTACCTTGGTCATGTGATCACTACAGCAGGGATTAAGACTGATCCTAGTAAGATAGAAGCTGTAAGAGACTGGCCTCCACCACAAGATGTTCATCAACTTCGTAGTTTTATTGGACTTTGCACCTACTATAGAAGATTTGTCAAAGGTTTCTCCAACATCGCAAGGCCATTACATCGTCTGACAGAAGAGGGCCAACGATTTATGTGGACCACCGAATGCGATGTAGCCTTTCAACAGCTAAAGAAAACTCTTTCCACAGCACCAGTGCTAGCGTACCCACAAACTGGAAAACAATTCGTAATAGATACTGACGCAAGTAACACAGGAGTTGGTGCTGTGCTTTCACAGGAACAAGACGGACAAGAGAGAGTTATTGCATACTTTAGTAAAACTTTATCCAAACCAGAGCGGAATTACTGTGTAACACGCAAAGAACTGTTAGCAATAGTAAAAGCAATAGAACATTTTCATCATTATCTCTATGGCCAGAAATTCCTTATACGTACTGATCATGCTGCACTTAGATGGTTATTAAACTTCAAAAACCCTGAAGGACAAATCGCTAGGTGGATACAACGGTTACAAGAATACGATTTCTCCATCGAACATCGAAGTGGTAAAATGCATAAGAATGCAGATGCTCTTTCCAGGCGCCCATGTATTGACAACTGTAAACATTGCTATAATGCAGAACTGAAATTTGGAACTAAAGAGATAATGCCCATAAGACAAATAGTATCGACACAAACAAACAATGACACCCCTAACATCTGGAATCCAATTGAAATCAGGAAGGCTCAACTAGATGATGAAGACATAAAACCAATATTAGAATTGATTGAAAAATCTGTTGTAAGACCTAATTGGGAGCAAATCTCGAGGTATAGTCCAACTACTAAAAGTTACTGGGCACAGTGGGACTCCTTAAAAATGGAAGACGGAGTATTATACAGAAGATGGGAGAATCCCACTGGACGGCTGATCCGTTGGCAGATAATCCTTCCTCGATCCCGAGTGGAACTTGTGATGAAAGATGTACATGATAGTGCCACTGGAGGACACTTCGGTGTTAATAAGACATTAGCCAAAGCCAGGGAACGATTTCATTGGTTGAAAAGTAGGGCAGACGTTGAGAGATGGTGTAGGCAATGTGAAGCCTGTGCAGCAAAGAAAGGCCCTAAGACTAGGAGTCGGGGTAAGCTGCAGACGTATAACGTTGGTGCCCCTTTTGAAAGAATAGCCATTGATGTAATGGGTCCGTTTCCTAGAACTGATGATGGAAATCGATATTTATTAGTGGTAATGGATTATTTCACAAAGTGGCCTGAGGTATATCCCATTCAAGACCAGGAAGCAACAACAGTGGCTGAGATGATAGTTAATAACTTCATTAGTAGGTATGGAGTACCTTTACAACTCCACTCTGATCAAGGACGGAATTTTGAATCCAATGTGTTTAAAGGCATCTGTCAACTATTAGGCATTCAGAAAACCAGAACAACTCCCTTACACCCTCAGTCGGATGGTATGGTTGAAAGATTCAATAGAACAATTGCTCAGCATTTAGCATTATTTGTGAACGACCACCAACGTGACTGGGATCGCCATGTACCACTCCTTTTGCTGGCATATAGGACGGCAGTGCATGAGACAACTGGACAGACACCTTCCATGATGCTTTTTGGAAGAGAGTTACGTCTTCCCTGTGACCTTTTATATGGTCGGCCCGAAGCAATGCCTGTGTCCACTCCACAATACGTACAAGAATTGCAACAACGACTAGAAGAAATCCATCACTCCGTTAGACATAACATCGACATAACAAGTGACAGAACCAAAACAAGATATGACAGTAAAATAAATGGAACTATTTTCAATCAAGGAGATCTTGTCTGGCTATACAGTCCACATAGAAAGAAAGGACTATCTCCAAAACTTCAGAAACCTTGGGAAGGCCCATATACAATAGTTAACAGGATTAATGACGTGGTATATCGCATTCGTCGACGTCCAGCTACAAAGTGCAAGGTGGTTCACGTGGATCGTTTGGCCCCGTTTCATCGAAGAACTGAAGAAACTATGGAATCCAGAATTGTTCGGGACGAACAAGACCTAGGGAGGGGGCAGTGTTACGACAGAAGGAATCTGGCAACC
This sequence comes from Ryuthela nishihirai, assembly GCA_038380435.1. NCBI lineage: Eukaryota > Metazoa > Arthropoda > Arachnida > Araneae > Heptathelidae > Ryuthela > Ryuthela nishihirai. The sequence continues at coordinate 47,966,093 of JAWZYU010000029.1, read as the reverse complement.
GAAAGCAAAAAGTTTCAGCCAACGAATAAGAACGTTGGGAGAATTTGGAGAAGAAGAGTGGAGCGTTAACGGTCATTTTTGTATTGTAACGGTCGTTGTGTGTTGTAACGGTCGGAGAGTTCGAAAATGGACGGTGAGCTGTTCTGAGACAGTGCGCGTAAGTATCAAGAAGTAACTTGATGTGTTGTGTATACGCGGAAGGATAAAAGTGGGATCTTTTATCGTTAAGTATCAAGAAGTAACTTGATGTGTTGTGTATACGCGGAAGTATAAAAGTGGGAACTTTTATGGCTAACTTCGAATGTCTACACGGACTGTCTTTTTGTTCGGCTAGTGTGTGAAAAGTTATTAGCACAGGACGAGAATTGGTTTACGAGTGAAGATCTTCGGGTGACCTGGTAAATCAAGTAAAAGGTAGTATTTAGTAAAATACACAGAGCTGATATTGTGTGCTCTACGCAGGAAGATTGATGACTTGTGCATGTTAATAGTTGATTTGTCAATAAGATACTTCATCCATATTTCCTTTGTAACAATTTACCTTGTATTGAATTTGGTTTTGAAATATAGCTTTTAATACTCACGCTAAGTGGCTATCCATTTTTGTAATCCGCAACAATATAATAGATTTAACTACAGGTAGGCGGAGGCAAATTTTATGCAATTTCCTAAAGCATGTAATTTTTCAATCTGGCATGTTAATTGTACATATTCAGATTACAGAAAATAGTAAATTTTACAATAAGAGATTTAACTTAGCATTCACGATTTGCATTATATATTTTTTCACGGTTAACAACAAATTATATTCTAATCATGAGTTCAAGAAATTTAAAAAAAGAAAATACAAAAAAAGAGTGCGTTAAATTTAAAGCATGTTATAAATTTATAAAAAGGAGGATATTTTATGTTTTCTCAAAACTCCGGGAGAACGCGAAATAAAACAACGACACGTCCTCTGTTTTTATCAGCTAAAACATCCGTTATATTTTAGCAAACAGATGAAAGCCTTCAGACCGTACACTTAAATATTCACAGGGCGTGGTGACTCTGCTGCAGACAGAGCCATGGCTCAATTCAATCAGCAGCAGCCCCCCCCCCCCCACCACCAAATCCATTGGCATTTCCCCTCCCACCATGGCAGAGCGAGAGCCGAAGAAAAATCGCAATGCCTGAACAATGGGGACTCAAACCCAAGGGCATCAGATTCCGAGCCTAGTATTATGGCAATTAATTTTAAAATTAATTAAATGCCATTAATAATAAATTTAAAGTTATTTGCAAGAAAGTAACAAAAAAATACTGTAGCAAACACTTCTTTGGCAAAGTAAGTTGCTTTGTAGTCTAAAAATTGTTAAAAATAGTGTTTTGCTGCAAGTATATTTGCAGTCCTAAAAATACCTACAGTCTAAACAGTATATCTTCCCTTGCAAAAATTACTGAATCATTAAAATATGCCAAAAGTGATGTATTAACCGGACAGTGCATATTGGTTTCAGTCTGCTCATGTGCATTTTTTTGTATTGCCGCAAATGAATTCTTCAGCATCTGCATATCGACTCATTCAATATTCCATCACAAATTAAAAGACCTTGATCAGGAAATAATATGTAATAAAATGTCCCTGTTGTTCAGCAATAATTTTAAAGTTTATCCTGAGGAATATTTGCATATTAAACACATTTGTGGGAGCAATCTTGGAAACTTTTTAATATGCAAATGGTTAGAGAGAGAAATGTTGAAAATTTTATTCTTCAATGATGGAGAACATTTTGTTATTATATCTTAATTGAATTTTCCCACTACATAAATACAAAAAGATTTTGCCATATGAATAGTGCATTTTCCTATGAAGCCAAAGAAGCTTATAGAAATGCATTTTTATATTATTTTGAACTTTTCCATAATACTGGTAAAAATTCTGTTGCTATTCTCAAGAATAGCAGTTAAAATCTATGACATGTCCAGGATCAGCCTGAATTTTTTTAAATTTTGTAATTTTTAAATATTTTACCAATGGGTGGTTGAAATTCCTAATCCGGTGAGGAAAGCCAGTGAAGAAGTGAAACCCCCATGGCTAACTCTCTCTTTCAAGTTAAGGTCTGTGTATTGATTTATAAACTTGGGGAAACTTGCAGGATCTTACTGAGGATTCTTACTATACAGAATATGAAATGGTTTATTATTAATATGTAAGTAATTTATACTTTGGAATACCCTGTTTAAAATAGAGAAAATATAAATAAATAACAAGATCATTCCATGTGATTTCAATCAGTCCAGTCTCCAAAGTGTATATTCTTTGCAATATGACATTTTGTTATGAAAGTTCAGCAACATAGATTTGTGTATGAACCAGAGACTTGTGTTTTATATTTAAAAATTTATAATTTTTTATAACCCTGATAGCTTCAATGTGGATTTCATATGTTTCCGAGGTCTCCTAACAGAAATTGCATGTACTCCATATGAAAATAGAGAAGACTGGCTGATATGTGCAACTAAATTTAGAGGAACAATTTATTTATGTGCTTTTGATACAGAACAGGATATAGAAAGGAGAAGAAACCAGAGCACAAGAGATAAACTAATGAGTTCTTGGGGATACAAATTTGAACAGTGCATGACTTCAGGTTGGTAATATTCCAAAACATTCTAATGTATCATGTAGATAAGCTCTTAACATTTTCAAGTTAAGATCCCAAAATAAACCCTCTCTCCTGGCAAGAAGAATGGTTACATACCATAAAGATCTGACAGTATTCTAGCAGTTTAAATTATCACAAAGACAAGGAAAACCTGTATGAAATATAGGAACAACAGAATGACAACACCACCCATTATGATTTATTCAGTATTTGTGCCAAATTTCCTTTGCACTGTAGCCAAAATAACTATTCAGATGACTGTCTTCATTTTTATGTCATATTTTATTTTGCAATCATTCAAAATATTTTAAAATATATGCACAAGAAACCATCATAACTACATCACAGGAAGTAAGGCAATAGAAAATTCATTGTCAAAGAAACAATTACACAGCAATACCTAGTAATATACTTTTAATAAAAAAAATTTGTGTTTGCCATTAAATTTAACATTTTAATCAACGTATATCCTAGCCCACCCCTGGATGCTGTAGTCTTAGCAGAGTCAACAAAAACCTCTTCATCTTCAAATATCATTGCATTTTGTTATATGATTGGCATCAAATTCCAATCTAAGTCAGGAGTGGGGGTGATTCAGTCAGTAGCGCACCAGGCTTGTAACTTGCATTTCCCAGGTTGTTAAATCGTTTGGTCGAAGTAGAATCGGCCATCGTACGAACGAGGAAATGGCTATTGGAATAAGAAACTGATCGCTCTGAAAACCAGGACAGTGTACCTACTATAAAAAAGTAAATAAAATTCTAAGGTAATTGAAATTTTAAATAATAAATTTAACGTTATTTTTAAAAGTATTCGATAATCATGTGTTGAAAAATAGGTCATACTTATTCCAGCAAACTTTACTGCAGCTAAGGTCAGTTAGTTCGCATATCGGCCGCCCCCGTGCACTAGCACCGCGCCTGATTTTAATACCAAGACGTAAACCTAATTTATATTTATAGAGGTGTGATCAGCTGAATGCGACAGTATTCTCCATACTCGAGTGATATCACCTTAGTCACGCCAATTTATCATAGAACGTATAGCTTGCGGGCAGCACGAAATGATTTCGATGGACTTCTTAAGAATGAGGGCGCTTTGAACTTTCGTCTTGCATTAGTTTTATAGTGGCCCTCCTGTTTACTTCCGCTTTCTTGACTTTTCATTTTCTTTTGCAATTTATTGTAGCGCTGCCCAAAAGGCTACTTCCAGAGTGTCAAAATTCACTACCATGACAATGCAAAGTTTCCCGTTTTGTCTTAATCCTTCATTTAGTTAACCTAAGTTAAAGCCGCTTAAAGTTCAGTGTTGCATAAACTATCACAGGGTGTTGTAATAGAGAGCTGGCAAGAATGGAATATGCTCAGTGCATAAACCAATTTTTAATGTGGTCTTCACTGTTGCAGGGTCAGTGTTGAAAGAATGCAAATTTAGATTGTTAATAAAGAAATTTCATTCAAGCTGATGAATTCCTTCGATTAATTCATTAGACGAGCCTGTTTCATCAGACTAAAACTTGCATTGAGATAAACTGAAATCTTAATTTTTAATGCTTGCCCCAATGATTAGTAAGTTAAGAGAGGAATAGAATGGGTGGAATTTAAACATTGCAGAGCAAATGTTTCTTACAGTTTAGGAATTAGAGCTATAATAAGGAACTTCAAGTAGTTGAAAATTCCGATTACCAAATTCGAGATCAAAGAATCAGAATCTCATTCTCCCTTGGTATTAACCAGATAGCTTAACTTTAGAACTCTAATACAAAAGCAATAATTGATTTACAACTATGAAATAGCTAAATAACCGTATATTGAGTAGCATAAAAATAGGTTCTTTATAAATGAATTTCCTGATATAAAACTAGGGTTCTATGCTACGTGCGAAAAAAGTAATTTGGTGAGGCGTTACACATATTATAGACGAGATATGTATAATTATTTGGTATATGTATATATCCTGATCATTACATTCTAAATAATATTTACTAAGCATGGGAAAAACATGCAAGGTTAAATATGAATAATAATGATCTGTTTAGAACTAGATAAGGTTATCATATGGTGCGAAAAATTCTAAGAAGTCCTTATTGGAAAAACACATCTTAGCATGATCCTACTCTTAAATGGTAATAGTTTTCAAAGTTTTAAGTTTTCAGATGTAGAATACAATATATATACTTTTAAATGATTATTTATGATTCGCAGTTTTAAACCTTAAGTTTTAATGTTAAGAAATATATTCAAAGGCTTCTGATTTTTCCCTGTATGATTTGAAGCACAAGTAGAGTGATTTCTTTTGGACGCGGGGTTGGAGCAGGTTGATGGGAAAGCGTAGGAGGTTAAATCGGACTGTGGTTGGAAGAGTGTGATAGTGATATTCATTAATTTATTTTTATCAAATATTCCATAAGTCATCAGGTCTTTTGTCATTTTGAGTTTAATCAGGAGGTCAAAAACTAGACCTGGAGATCTTTTAGGTACTGCTTGAAGACACGGATAACCGATCTTCAAATGCAGTTTATATAATATCACTTGTCGGGATCACGATGCATAGATAGTGAAGTTAGATTAGGAGATAAGGCTGTTAGGAATATTCAGAAAAAAAAAGATGACAGGAGTTATTGTCGCACGTAGTATGAATAATAGTCAATTCAAAATTCAGAGAAAAGGTATCTATAAACATTAAAAATAACTTTAAATTTATTATTAATGGCAATTAATTAATTTTAAAATTAATTAATTGCCATAATACTAGGCTCAAAATCTGATGCCCTTAAGTTCGAATCCCCATTGTTGAAGCATTGAGATTTTTCTTCAACTCTCGCTCTGCCATTGGTGAGAAAGGAAATGCCAATGGATTTGAAAAGGCTGCTGCTCATTGAATTAAGCCATGGCTCTGTCTGCAGCAGAGTCACGCCCTGTGAATATTTAAGTGTACACTCTGAAGGCTTTCATCTGTTTGCTAAAATATAACAAATATTTTAGCTGATAAACACAGAGGAGGGGCGGGGGTGGCTCAGTTGGTAGCGCGCCAGGCTCGTAATCTGTAGTTCCCAGGTTCGAGTCCCAGCTGGGTCAGGGTTGAGATTTATTTCCGCAAAATTCCCCGCCCTGCCCACGGTCAGTAGGGGACACCGATGGGTTTGGAAAGGCCGCCGTCCGCTGGATGGGACGTTAATCCGTGGCCCCGTGTGCGGGAGAGCCATACCCTGTGCACGTTAAAGAACACGCTGGATGGCCTTGAGGGGGCCATCTGTCTCCCAAAAGCTGTTCCAGTGGGTCCCCTCCCCAAACCTTCTCTGAGCCTTCGGGGTCCCTGTGACCTGGCCATTTAGCCCAAGGTGTGCAAAAACGTGCTGCTCAGAGGTAAAACAACCCAACCCAAAAACAGAGGACCTGTCTTTTTATGTCGCGTTCTCCCGAAATTTTGAGAAAACATGAAATATCCTCCTTTTTATAAATTTATAACATGCTTTAAAATTAACGCACTCATTTGTTTTTGTATTTTTCTATTTTTAAATTTCTTGAACTCATGATTAGAATATAATTTATTGTTAACCGTGAAAAAATATAATGCAAATCGTGAATGCTGAGTTCATTCTCTTATTGTAAAATTTACTATTTTCTGTAATCTCAATATGTACAATTAACATGCCAGATTGAAAAATTACATGCTTTACAAAATTGCATAAAATTTGCCTCCGCCTACCTGTAGTTAAATTTATGATATGTTCACAGCAGATTTTTTTTTTTACGTGCAACATAAAAGGACTGCAAAGGAATTAAGGAACTACTCCTGGTTTATACAAGCCTTCTCCTCATACAAGATAATAAGTATTCCCCTAGTAAGACCGAACTCACCGATGACCACTACCTCAGTTATAAATAGAAAGAAACACACAAAATTTGCCTCCTGCAAGAGCAGATAGTTACTAATCACTATGCCACTTAAGGCCAAATAATCCTCGATTTCTTATCAAATATGATAGAAATCGGCACGAAATATACATTTTGAAATGTGCTGAATAATTAGAATTATGCCTTTTTCTGACTGTTAATCGGCACTTAAAATAAATCTTGGTAGGAAAATACTTTTATTTCACAAATTGAAACTTGTCTTCTTTGTCCTTCATTTCTACCTTTTCTGTTCTCCATTTAGAACATTAGCATCTAGTAACCCTATGCACAGGGAACTTACCAAGGCCATCGGTATCTTCTTTCTCACCGAGGGCATAATGGAACCTTTACCCCTGCCCCCCAGGTGAAATACAGGTCAAACTATGATCTTCAAGTTCTAGAAACCTGAAACCTTCAGTCTAGTAGCATTACGAAACGTAGATATATTAGAAATGTTAGGAAATTTCGAATCCAGCAGGTCCATAATTATAGGTATTAGGTTTATACTTAATATAATATTAGATAGAGTTCACTTGGACCCTACCTAGATCCTGCCTTGAAAACAGATATTAATGAAAGGATGTTTTGAAACAATTCAATCATTTTCACTTTCCATGCTTTTTATAGATTCAAAAACTATAAAAATCTTGCTGATATGAATAATCAAGAGACTTAAAAATTTCAAAATCGAATGCGAAATTAAAGCAACTTTTTGACAAATTTTGTGTAAACTTTGTATAAGAGAACCTGTATTTCAGAAAAATATATGTTTATAAACATATTAGAAAACCAGAAGAAAGCATATCGCCTCTGGCACACATAAGAATCTTGTTTTCAAAGAGAAAGAAATTTTTCCATTAGCTACTGTTTCATTCCTTAAAAGTTTTATTTTGCACAAGCGGATGATGGGAAAAATGCAAATAGTATTTCATTAGTAATTCATCATCATCATCATCCTCAAGCAGCCATGGGCTACGAAGGTCCAACCAGACCGTGCAATTTAGTTCTCCAAGCAAGTATATCCTGAGCTACATCTACTGCATCTGGCCACTGCACGCCAATTCTACCAAGGTTCTCTCCTGTTTGACATTGTCTGCCCTCCTCATCCTAGGTTTCCCCTTCCTTCTGAGACCTTTAGGCACACTGTTCATAACCCTATTCGTCAATCTATAATTACTCATACGGGCAACATGGCCAAACCAACAGTCTCTCTGTGCACAATATGCTGCTTAAAGGAGGTTGCAAACTCCTTTGTCTAATCTCATCATTAGTTACAAAGTTGAACCACCTAATGCCCAAGATACTGCGTAAGCATCTGGAATCAAAAGCATCTAGTTTCCAGTTATCCTGTTTACAAAGTGTCCAAGTTTCACTACCATAACTAACCCTAGAAAGAACCAAACTATTATACAGTCTAATTTTAGTCTTTAGCTGTATACGCCTATTTCTCCACACTATCCATAGGTTCTTAAAAGTCCCGGCAGCAATCCCTATTCGTCTGTTAATCTCATGCCGCACATCACCATTATCTGTTATATAGCTCCCAAGATAATTAAACTGTGACACCTGCTCAAGACTGCAACCATTCGGATTAACTGAATCACAGCCTGCCTGACCAATTTTCATCACTTTAGTTTTCTCTCTGTTTATAATCAAACCTACTCTACTACCAGTCTCATCAACAGCTCGAATGAAAGAGTTCATCTCATCAACATCATTTGCCAAAAGAGCTAAATCATCAGCATAATCTAAATCAGAAATTTTCGTATCTCCAGCCCATTTAAGGCCAAAAACTTTCCCTTGAAGTGAATTTCGCATTAACATAATCAATAACCAAGCTAAAGAGAAAAGGAGACAAAATGCACCCTTGTCGAACACCAGAAGTATTGCTAAACCAATTGCTACAAGCCTTACCAACTCTCACACACGACTCAGTGTTATTATAGAGAGCTTTCATAATGTTAACTAACTTGTCTGGTATACCATATGATCTCACAATCAACCACAAATTATGACGATCAACAGAGTCGAAAGCCTTTTTGAAATCAACAAAGCTAGCAACCAAAGGTTTCTGAAACTCTAAACATTTCTCAAGAATCTGCCTAAGTGAAAATATCTGATCCACACATCCCCTACCACTTCTGAATCCACATTGCTCATCACGCAATTGACTCTCAACCAGATTCTTAATTCTATTAAGCACAATCATGGAAAGAACTTTACCTGGAACAGAGAGTAGGATGATACCCCTATAGTTATCACAAGAACTGCGATCACCTTTTTTGAAAATAGGGATAACAATAGCTCTGGTAAAATCCTTAGGAACCATGCCTTTATCATAAAAGATATTCAGAATTTCAGTCATCCAAGTGGTAACCGAAACATTCCCAGCTCTAAGCATTTCCGTAGTAATTTCATCTACCCCTGGGGATTTGTGAAGTTTAAGTTTAGAAACAGCCAAAATAACTTCAGATTGTGTTATAGGGCCAACATTAAAGCCTCCAATGCATCTACCATCATTGCAAACAATGGTAGTAGAACTAACTACATTGTTTAGAACATCACTGAAATGCTCAGCCCACCTAGCCATGACAGAATCCTCACCGTCTATAACCTTACCTTGTTTATCCTTCAATCCTTGTATGCCTGTCCGTTTTCTACCACACAAAACATTAACTATCTGGTACAGCTCTCTGCTGTTTTGCTGTCTAACTGCTTCCTCGGCTTTGCCAGCCAAACCATCAAGCCAAAATTCTTATCAGCAGCTAACTGATCTTTTACACGTATATTAAGTTCTCTGTAATACTTTCTATTAGGACTACTAGGGTATTGATTAAGGACATTCCTGCAGTTCTTTCTTTCCGAAATAAGCTCAAGTGCCTTATCACTTAGATAATTCTGTCTCTTCTGCTCCTTTTTTCCTAAAAGAGTACTGTTAGTGTCCAAAAAAGCCTGTTTAAAATGATCCCATTCTTCCTCAACTTCAGTAGTAGGCAAACCATGACTGTCATAATGACTAAGTAACCTATCATGGTAAGCTCTGGCTATAACTGGATCTTTCAGAGCTTCAGTATTAAAAGTAAATTTTTTAACCCTAGCACAACACTTTTTAAGTTTAAGTTGCAATACACTTTTAACAAGGTAATGGTCAGATCCAATTTCAGCTCCCCTATATGCCCTGGTATTCCTAACAGAACTAGCCCATTTGCTGTTAATTAATATGTAATCAATTATATTCTTATGCAGCCCATCAGGTGAAACCCATGTGTTCTTATGTATGTCGCGGTGTTTGTAATAAGTGTTAGTTATTCTGAATCCATTGAGTTTACTTACCTGTAGGAGACGTTGCCCATTGCCATTGCAGCTACCAATACCAAAAGGGCCTATTACTCCTCCCCAAATGTCAGAGTCAGTACCAACTTTGGCATTGAAGTCACCAAGAACAAGGGTAATATCTCCTTTCTTGACAGAATTCAAAATATTCTGAAGTTGTTCATAAAACCTATCCTTCTCATCCTCATCGGCATCCTCAGTGGGGCATAACAGCAGATAACATTCAAGTCTTTAACGCTTGTCTGAAATTTTGCTGTAAGAAACCTTTCATTAATGCACTCATATCCTAGAAGAGCATCGCTAGCGTGTATGCTGAGAAGCAGACCCACGCCTTGGTGATGCTTATTGTCATCCCTCCCTGAAAAGAGAAATTTAAGATAATTTTTAAGAATCTGACCTTTATCTGTCCATCTGGTCTCTTGCAAGCCGAGAATATCTAAATTATAACGGTGGAATTCTTGTGTGAGGACATCAAGAGAAAAAGCTCTGTGCAGAGTCCTCACATTCCAACTACCTATGGAGAGAAAATGGTTAGTGGGATGTTTAAAGAATCTATGTTTATTGAGAGAGGGAATGCCGACAATATCAAACAGCCCCCTAATCGCAGACATGGGGCAAAGACCCGTTCCCCCACTACTAAAGGCTGAAGCCATCTACACTGGAAGACTTCCTCCAATGTAGAATTTTGACGATGCCAATAGAAGCAAAGAGTTCAGGTGCCTGCGATGACCTCTGCTCAGGATTATCCACTAGCTGATAAACATATCCTGTGAATCTATTCACTTGGGGCTGTCAACCCACAAACAAACAGAAAACACAGCGGAAGATTTTCCCTCCACAGAAGCCCACCAGTGCAGCAAAATCAGGATCCATAAACAAGCTCAGAGCCATATATCTGTCCAGTCCAGTAGGTTTATATGGTCAGCACCAGGACCCTGTGTGGTTGACCACTCCTCAGCAGGGTAGAAAAAAAGAAAAGTAGCCATAGTTGTCCAGATCAGTAGGCCACACTAATCTGGCAGCCCTCCCCTTCCGTTCACTTCCACAAGAGAGTATCTCTTTTGCAAGTTACTAACGGTCCGCACCACGAGAAGGCGGGGTCGGACATTAGGTGCTAGGCCTCGCCGCTTCTATGCATCATCACAGGGGATTGCTGCATAGCTCTCCTTCCAGTGACTACCTAGCTACCATTTACAGACCTAATTAGTAATTAAACAACAAAATAATCCGTCTTTTGATTCTTAAATCTAAAAAGTTGCATTTCCCACAGCTCTCTCAGAAAAGTGGGTAGATTATTGCTCTCAGTGGAATATCTGTTAAAAACTACCACTAATTTTACAAATTTCTATTATATACATATTATTTGTAAAACTTAATAACAGACCTGCTGTTTCATCATTTCAGTGATCTGTAAAGATATATATTAGAACTATGCCTTATTTGAAAAATGCTAATTATAATATATCGTTAGTACCAATCAAACTAAAATAAACTCTAAATTTCAGTTTTATTGTTTCTTCGAATCGAAACTTCATGATGTTCACATTAGACCACCAAAATTTCATATTTCTGTCATTAATACCTCGTTGCAATATTCATTTGAAATTTTGGAATTACAATCCTTTTCACTGTTAGAGGTCAAAATTATAGTGTTTGAAAGATTCCGAAAGTGCGAATCATAATATTTCATCAATTCCTGTCTAACCCTGAATAGATTTTTTTCATTTATCTCTAAATACAAGGAATTATATATAACAAAAAGTTTAAAAATTCCGGAAGAAAAACGTTATTTAAACTTCTTACCTATGAAATGCTATTGCCTTTGTCTATTTCGCAGGTTAATTTCTGCAGGAATATGCTATAGTGGAGCCAACTTTTTTCAGCAATCTATCGTTCGTTAACATAGGTAACGCATGCTTAGGAATAAGGCCAATATGGCGACTCGGTTACAGTTTTCAAGCGATAGGGCATATCCCTCTCTTCAATACCTCCATGCTACAGACCGAGAGTTGATCAGCATTTCCGTTCTTCCTACTTTCATGTGCTGCGCTGTACAACCATGAAACAATATAAAGCGTGTCAAGAATAGCGAAATCTGCATTACCTTAAGAGGAATTTTTTTATCAAAACTATGAAAAAAACCTTTTTTTTATTTAAAATTTACCGCAATATCTGAGAAACGCAGTCTCCGTCTTCCTTGTATTTTTAATCGTATTATATCAATAAATTAAATACATTATTTACATTTCATATTTTAATTTCTATATGGAAATAAACGTCAGGAATCTGAAAAAACAGCCAATACCCAGCACATTTTTTTTATTCGGTTCCATACATATTATTTGGTAATTTTCACCAAAAATCGCAACATAGTGCCATTTTTTTTTCCAGTTCCTTGTAAAAAGTCTTGGTCCAAGACATTTATGTAAGGTAGAGGGAGATTTTTTTTTTATTACTTTTTAGCAGGGGTGATGGAGATTTTTCTAAAAATTTCATTGCTTGGGTAATTCCTTTCTGGCAGACTTTGTTCTGCTTTCTGCTCAAAATCATTACAATGCATTTTGACCAAATTCTCCAAGAGAAGTTTGCACATATTTATCGAATGTTGAAAAACCGCTTTTTTTTTATATCCGAATCTAAACCCTGTAATTTGTCAAAGAGATGGCCATTTAATTCCAAATTTTTGCGTACGAGTTCCCTCATGCCTTTCTGTATCACGTCAAAATTTCATGTCTCTATTTATAAGAGAATACTATTTCAAACCTGAGGTTATCTTTGCTTTTCATTTTCATATTTCCCGATTTTAATTTTAACACCGTTAGACTTTTGTCATTTCTTCCTAAACTTCTATGGGTTCTATGGATCAAATGGCCTTACCATCCTGTATTGCATTAAACGAATTCGTCTTTCCTCTAACAGAGCTATGAATCAAATTTCAGCTTGAATTGCATTTTTTTCTTAGTTATTTAGGGTTAGGGATGCTGAAGGGACTTACTGAATTTTTTCACAAATTTACTATTTAAATTTATAAACTATTCAGATTCAAACTTTCAATTTGAATGAAAGACCAAAATAAGTTCAATATTTCTTTTAGAAACAAAATTCTCGGAAATATTCTATAAATTCCATGCTGTTTCAATCTGTAAATCGCCTTCTTTTCATATGTAAATATTGTTAGTTTCATTTATGAGAAAAATCCTGAACTTCATCTGATATTATACTGGGACAGAACGGTATTTTAAAATGCTTTATTTTTTTTTTATTTCTCTCTGTTTTAACAATTTAAATTTAAAACAATTTCACAATATTTTCGTAAATTACTAACCTATGAAATGTCGAATTCCTCCTTTTACAGTACTTTTCAGTAGTTAGTACACAAATCATGTAAATATAAGAGCATGGTGAAATGTTTGTTTACGCTATTGAGGTATGGTTTACGCTAAACAACACCCCTCTCTCTCTGCCTCACTGAGGGGTAGGATGAAGATTTTGTACGTGTTCCATGGAGGTAGGAAGATAAGAGGAGGAGCCCTAAGCACTTGAAAATGGTGCTTCGGCGACTGCGCGGCAGCCATGTTGGTCTATTCAAACATTGATCAGTAGTATAGGTGATAACGAAGTGTTGCGCTATAAAAATTTAATTGTTTTCGACATTTGTATTACGGCAGCCTGTTCAGCTTACGGCTGCACGAATCGCCCTTCAAAAAAGATACCAGGAATTACCTTTCATCGGTAAGTTTGTAATTTTTATAAAAGTTTAAATAATTATATAATGATACAAGCAACTTCGTGTTGAAATTACGCCGCTATGAAATCGGTTTTATTTCGTCTTACAAACCTCGATTCTTCACCAGATTTTTTTTTATTTTCTTCGGATTGTACTCAGTGATAAATGTGAAGATGTACTTCTTATATTGATTGATTGATTTTACGTTACACTTATTTGAGAATTCCTTCTGCAGGCTTTCTCAGTTAAAAATTTTTGTTGGCTGTAATTGAATATTAGTGTGTATTCTATTTAATGGATGATGAGTTTACATACTTTTAAACAGAGGTGATTAAAATATCAAGGAGTTTCTTTTTTGTTTTTTATTTTATTTTAGGTGGAAGTATTAGATATTATTTTGTTTAAATGTTTCAGTGTTTAAATTCCTCTCTCTTCATGATTTAATAAGTTCAGTGTAAGAAGGGAAAAGTAAATTACAATAAAGTATTTTCATAAGGTGAGAAATATAATCTTTCTTTTTTTTTAATTTGGATAGCATTTAAGGGTTTTGCTTAAATGCCCCTTTTTTTTCTTTGGATTGGAGTCTTATATTTTTGAATTTCTTTTTAGATTAATTTAATATATATGGTGTAAATTGTCATAGGTGAGTGACAGCGATCATTAGTTAGGGTGAAAATTTTTCAAATTGTTTAAATAATTTTAGTTAAAAGAGGAGAGTAGAGTGTAATGCTTTTCTCCTTTTCGTTAATTCTTCTGATAGGGTTCTAATTGTCCCTTTTAAGGTGAATGCCGAATTTATTTAATTCTGTATGGATTTCAAATAGAGCGAGTTTATTGCTTGTAGTTATTTTATTTTTATTTTGGTTGAGGGGTAGGTTCGGCGTACATGAAGATAGGTATGAGAGACTGAGGAGTCGGGTTCAAGCCACTGTCTGGAACGTTGCCTTTTTTTTTTTGAATGGATATTATATTCCCTTCACCCTGTGGATATATTTGTTTTTCTTTTTGTTATATTTTTTTAATTTTTTTATTATTTTTGCTTAGTATAATTTTTAGTTGCTTTTTTTCCATATAGTTTTTTCAGATATTATTTTGAAATTTTCCTTTGTAGCTGAGGATGTATTTCAATCCTTATGAGAATTTTTTTGAGAGATTGTAATAATTGTGTATTTTCTATTGATTTTTAACTCTGGTTGAGGGAGGAGAATGAGCATGAGATGGGGGATAGATGTGAAGCTGAGGGTACAAACATAGAGTTGGTGGGTTCGAGCCACCATGTGGGGCTATTTTTGTATAAATATATATATTTTTTTAGTTCCTTTTTTTTTACTTCTTATACTATTGGCTTTATTTAGTTTCGTTAAGCAATTTTTTTTTATTTTTGTGGAATATTGCATATAACTTTTATGTTTTATCCATAAAATGTTTTCTACTGTTATCAGTGTAGTATAAATAAACTTTTAAAATCTTGCAATTGTTTGTTATTGTCGTGTTCAACGAAATACATAAATTGTTCTGCTATATAGTAATTCTGTATGGAAATATTCATTGCATTAAAAAAAAAGCGATATAAATTCCAAATAGCTTAAATGGGCTTTCTCTTAGTCGTAAAAAAATAATCTTCCCGTATATAACGCACAGTAAAACTGAGTATAGCACGTGAAAAGTAGGCTTGATTGCAGCGGCAGAAGGTTTGTTTTGAATGCAACAATATGGCTACCGCCCTGCTGCCTAAGCATCATTTTCCTTGCACAGGGAAAGCGCGTTAGGGCGTCTCCTTATCTTCCTACCTCCATGACATGTTCATTGTGTCCGTTGCCAGTCCTGTCTCTAGTAATATTACCTCAATGCTTTAGACCAGGGAGCGGGGAAGGCAACTTTTTTGGTTTAAAAAAAAAATTATGTTTTTAGAGGTAATTAAAAATAATTTTTGGGTTGGACAGATATTGATGAAATATTACGATTTCCACTTTCCGAATCTCCCAAAAGTATGATCCCGCCCTATAACGGTGGAAAAACATTGAAAAATTCCAAAATTTAAACAAATATTGCAAATTATGCAGTTATGCTAGAAATTTTTAATATTGGTGGTAGAATGTAACGGTTTGAAGATTCCATTGACAACAATGAGTTGATCTCTTACGCCCAGGATAGGTAGGAAATGCAACTGTTTTATTTTAAGAGATAATTGGAAAACGTTTTCAGTTATTACTAATGATATATTGTAAATCTGCTAAGGTCCTGCCATCCTCTCAGATCTTCTACTATGGCATATAAACTGACAGGCTCCTGTCAGACCTCTGTGGCAAGCAGCTGCTTGAGGGGGTATTTATTTATTTATTATTATTAATTCACATTTTCAAAGGTGGTTTTAATCTATATCGTTAGACATCACTAAATATTTAAAGGCAAAAGTTTTAACGAATTGTTCAAATGATCTGTTTATGGTAGAAATTTGAAACTTTGGTTGTAGCACAGAATAACCCTAGTTAAGATATTGAAGAGGGTGAAGATATCGCTATCTTGACCTGCTTAATATTGTCCCATGGTCGTAAAGAAGGGCCATGAACAGAGCAGATTTCAAAACTACTACTACCAAGGAGTGCTACTACTACATTTTGTTAAAATGACAGGGAAAATATCGAATATTAATTTTTTTACCACAATGATATATATGAAATGGCAGAACTAAATTAACATTTATCAACTGAAATGAATAAACCCATTGGGATGGTGAAACGAAGGTATGAAGGAAATCACAGTGCGTGTTCAGAAGATGAAATTTCGTACAGACCATCTAAGGATCGAAAATGTTTGACTCCAGTGAAACCCCCTGGGAAAACTTATTCTGGAAGTATTAAAGAAAATATTTGTGGAACTCTTCAAATAATGAATGTTCAGCGGTATGAAGGAAATTTTCCATCTTTTAGGGAACCCACCGAATTAGGTTCCTTTTCACTAGATTCGCACAGAAATTACTGTCCTGATAAGCGTCAGTTGAAATATTTGGTAATGCCTTCTACAATTTCTCAACTGCACATGGACCTTAATATAGGTTATTCAAAAGCTATTAAAAAGGACTTTACAAGATTAGAAAAAATAGATCACATACTAAAATGGATATTAGGAAATAAAAATACAATGTCTTTAAATTATTCTGCAAAGGATGAAAGACAACAACAAACGTAAATATGACTACTGAATTTTTCGAATACATTTCAATATTTTATGGTAATAACTTTTGCATTTATGTTTAATGTTGAATATTATTTTTAAATTTATCTTTTGGTGTATTTTATATTGAAAGCTACACTGAAAAGTGAATTAAAATTGAATTTGCATAGTAGTCCTCACAGACCTACTATGCTGTATTAAACTGGCAGGCTCCTGTCACATCCCTGTGGCAAGCAGGTGCTTGAGGGATATATATTATAGTGATCTTTTGTTACAAATAACAAACTAGTTAGGCTACATTTACCTTTATCATTCAAGTGTATGATGCCTCTTCCCAACTGCCACAAAACTTCACATACAGTTATTTTAAATCAAGTATGTGGTCATATCAGGATGCATAGCCGCATTATAATCTGTATGCAAATTTTGCCATTCAATGTACAACTCCATTCTATTGCTACCCATAAATGCAGTTGTTTTTATCACACGAAAGAAAGGCTTAGCAGAGTACAAACAGTGATGTCTGGATTTTTCTGATGTTACAAATAACTGCATTTCTGCATAATTCTATTGGCATATTGTGTGGCTTTTCATTTACAAGTTTTTTACATACATTTAAAAGGTCTGATAACTTTTTTTCTGCAAACTATAGGACACTGTTAATCAACCAGTTGAATCAAAAGATTTCATATAATTGAGTATGAATACCATATCGAATTTGTCACTTGGTTATAAACGTTTAAAAAAATTAGCCATCTATTCACAGTGCTTAGATTGTAAGATAGCACCATTCATAGAAATGTAACATTATGGAGGTACATAATGTTACAAGAAAGTAAAAAAAATACTGTAGCAAACACTTCTTTGGCAAAGTAAGTTGCTTTGTAGTCTAAAAATCCTTAAAATAGTGTTTTGCTGCAAGTATATTTGCAGTCCTAAAAATACCTACAGTCTAAACAGTATATCTTTCCTTGCAAGAATGACTGAATCTTAAAAATATGTCAAAAGTGACGTGTTAACCTGACAGTGCATATTGGTTTTAGTCTGCCCATGTGCATTTTTCTATTGTCGCTAATGAATTCTTCAGCATTTGCGTATATATTAGAATATTCCATCACAAATTAAAAGACCTTGATCAGGAAATAATATATAATAAAATGTCACTGTTGTTCAGCAATAATTTTAAAGTTTATCCTGAGGAATATTTGCATGTTAAAAACATTTATGGGAGTAAACTTGGAAACTTTTTAATATGGAAATGGTTAGAGAGAGAAATGTTGAAATTTTTATTTCTTAATGATGTAGAACATTTTGTTATTATATCTTAATTGAATGTTCCCACTACTTGCCATATGAATAGAGCATTTTATTATGAAGCCAAAGAAGGTTTTAGAAATGCATTTTTATCTTATTTTGAACTTTTCCATAATACTGGTAAAAATTCAGTTTCTATTCTCAAGAATAGCAGTTGAAATCAATGACATGTCCAGGATCAGCCTAAATTTTTTTTAAATTTTGTTATTGCAAAATGATTAAAGATTTTTAAATATTTCACCAATGGGTGGTTGAAATTCCTAATTCAGTGAGGAAAGCCAGTGAAGAAGTGAAACCTCCATGGCTAACTCTCTCTTTCAAGTTAAGGTCTGTGTATTGATTTATAAACTTGGGGAAACTTGCAGGATCTTACTGAGGATTCTTACTATACAGAATATGAAATGGTTTATTATTAATATGTAAGTAATTTATACTTTGGAATACCCTGTTTAAAATAGAGAAAATATAAATAAATAACAAGATCATTCCATGTGATTTCAATCAGTCCAGTCTCCAAAGTGTATATTCTTTGCAATATGAACAGTGCATTTTGTTATGAAAGTTCAGCAACATAGATTTGTGTATGAACCAGAGACTTGTGTTTTATATTTAAAAATTTATAATTTTTTATAACCCTGATAGCTTCAATGTGGATTTCATATGTTTCCGAGGTCTCCTAACAGAAATTGCATGTACTCCATATGAAAATAGAGAAGACTGGCTGATATGTGCAACTAAATTTAGAGGAACAATTTATTTATGTGCTTTTGATACAGAACAGGATATAGAAAGGAGAAGAAACCAGAGCACAAGAGATAAACTAATGAGTTCTTGGGGATACAAATTTGAACAGTGCATGACTTCAGGTTGGTAATATTCCAAAACATTCTAATGTATCATGTAGATAAGCTCTTAACATTTTCAAGTTAAGATCCCAAAATAAACCCTCTCTCCTGTCAAGAAGAATGGTTACATACTATAAAGATCTGACAGTATTCTAGCAGTTTAAATTATCACAAAGACGAGGAAAACCTGTATGAAATATAGAAACATAACAGAATGACAACACCACCCATTATGATTTATTCAGTATTTGTGCGAAATTTCCTTTGCACTGCAGCCAAAATAACTATTCAGATGACTGTCTTCATTTTTATGTTATACTTTATTTTTTAATCATTCAAAATATTCAAAAATATATGCACAAGAAACCATCATAACTACATCACAGGATGTAAGGCAATAGAAAATTCATTGTCAAAGAAACAATTACACAGCAATACCTAGTAATATACTTTTAGTAAAAAAAATTGTGTTTGCCATTAAATTTAACATTTTAATCAACGTATATCCTAGCCCACCCCTGGGTGCTGTAGTCCTGGCAGAGTTAACATAAACCTCTTCATCTTCAAATATCATTGCATTTTGTTATATGATTGGCATCAAATTCCAATCTAAGTCAGGAGTTGGGGTGGTTCAGTCAGTAGTGCACCAGGCTTGTAATTTGCATTTCCCAGGTTCGAGTCCCATCTGGGTCAGTGTTGAGATTTATATCTGCAAAACTCCCCGCCCTGCCCACGATCAGTAGGGGACACCCATGGGCTTGGAATGGCCGCAGATGGGATGTTAAGCCGCAGCCCTCTGTGCAGGATAGCCATACCTTGTGCACATTAAAGAACATGTTAGATGCCCTTGGCGGGAGGCCACCATCTGTCTCCCAACATCTGTTCCAGTGTATATCCTCCCCTAACCTCTAAGCCTTCAATGTCCTTGTGACCTGGCCATTTAACTCATTGTGTTCAAAAAATGCCACTCAGAGGTAAAACAACCCAATCTAAGCCAAGACATGTTAAAATTTCTCTCATTTTTCCTCCTTGACAGCTACAGACAAATGTTTCAATCTTCCATGATTATGATTCTTACTTACATTTACATTTCTACTGAGGCACCAGTGAAAACATTTATTTTCAACTCTGACAGTTGGCTTAAACTTCCAATTTTCACATTTATAATATCATCCCCCTACTATTACAATTATCAATATTCTTGCTAGATTTTATTTTGCCCTTGTTCTTGGAATTGGCTAAAATAGATGGATGTTCATCAGAGTTTTGTTAATCCTTTGGCGTTCTTTAAAAGGTTTTTCCTTTTGTCTCATGCTGTCTACATAAACCATTAATATTATGACTGCTGCTTGTGCCCGATCTCTGTTTGATGAGATACAGAAAGTATACTCATTTTAGTAGACTGTTTCCTTCACGTAATCTTTACTCTGTATTTTACACTGATAACTACACTGGGAATGCCTCTAATGAATTTCTTATGTTCTAAAATTTTACCTGTGTTTCTCTTTTGCTCATTACATTCAGGGATATGCTTAACTGTAAATTCAGACGTATCCATTGCTATTTCTTTAACTTTACACAAGATTATGCAGAATAACAACTTTACACAAGATTATGTAGTGCTTTAATGTGCACAAGCTCTCCTGCACAGAGGGCTGCGGCTTACTTCGTCTGTTGCCCTTATAATATACTGCTAGTATATTTTGATGAGTAATACCATTATACATATGAAATTATTACCTAAATCATTACTCTCAAAAGCATAATTAAGCAAATTCTTATCAGAGTTTTTCTGGCTAATGTCAACAAGTATATTTTTTTTTTTGATATGCTTAACTTCAAAATATTCAATATTTTTCTTAAATTTATCATGAGTCATTTATTCTTACCATTAATCATACCTTCAGCATTATCCTTACCCACAGTTGTTATTGTATTGCTAACAACACAAAGAATTTCATTACTACCATATTCAGAGCTCAGCTCGTCTTTTTCTTTATCCTTAGATTTAATATCATTATCATTAATATTTTTAATTTCTTCATTCAATACTATTTGATTATTGAACCCTTTTACATAAGGTATTCTCCCAGGTAATTGATATTGTTTATTATATTCAGGATTATTAATCTTTAGTAATTGATCACACTCCTCATTAAATAAATCTTTTACTCCTTCAAAATTTAGTTCAATATCCAGGTTACCTTTAGTACTATTAAAATTATTATTAAGCAAGCTATTTTATCTATTGCTAGACATACTAGAATTCTCTGTAACACTTATAAATTTGGCATTATTACAAAATATACATTTGCTTATTCAAAAGTAGAGAACTACACAAATGCAGAGTAACAGCACATCATGTTTCAGTTAAATTTTCAGAGTTCACATCTTTTTCATCAATCTTTATTTTTTAAATTTGAACTTAATTAAATCTTAAATAAATCACTACATTATTACCAAACACACTTTTAAGATTAATTTTTATACTGGGTTTTAGGTATTGCAAGGGAATGAAATTTGAATTAATTGCACAAATTTGAGAACCAGTATCAAAGAATAGTTCTAATCTTATCATTACCTAACTTTACACTGACTTGTTGAAACATTATTAATTTTGAAAGAAGAATCAAAATATTCTATAGTTGTCTAGATGTATGTAAACCTGAAACTCTTGCTTATTGTAGCTGTTGGTTGAATAATTTAAATTTCGTTTACTATTATCTGTTGTATTTGAATCTGATTATGTTTTTTTGGGCATTCCTTACACAAATGTGAAGTGGATCTGCAACCATAACACTTCCTTACATATCCTGCAAAGCTTGCTCTAAATGTAGGTACAACTTTGGGAGCTGTGTTTGATAAATTTCTTGATGCTGTGTTAGGTGTCTTGCTGTAATTTTATTACTGGAGATGAAACTGGGAATGTAGTTCTGCTGTCTCTGCTAGCTTTTGAGGCTGAAACCAGTGGTTGCCCTCCTTGCAAATAGTATAGCTTAGCTTGACTGCAGGTAGAAATGTTTTTGTTTCATCAGAAATTATTAATTGCGACATCTGTTCTAAACTTTTGACTATTCTGTTTTTCATGTAGTAATCCCATGTTTGACAAATATGGAAGTGAACTGTATCCTGGATTCCAAGTCATTTTTCTTCACTTCATCAAAACACTCTCGATAAACATTGGCATTAGCCAGCATTCTATCGAAACTTTCTCTTTGACTTTCTGATAGCTTTTCAGTTGTTCAGTAGACAATGCCACTATTGCATTATCAGCAAATTTTCCTAACTGAAATTATAATTGAGACATGATTGCCTCCTGGGATGTTTTCCAAGTAAAAGATTTTTTCCAGCCCTTTGAAAATACTGTGGAATTTCTTCAATATTATGAGGAGGATGCGGTATAGCATTTCACATAATGTTCAAAAATGCTGCCCATGCTTTCTGATTATTTTCAGCATTGCTAACTCTCATTGTTGTCTGCAGCTATTTTTGCCATTGTAATATCTCTTTCAATTTCCATTTTAATCTCAATTCTTGTTGATGTTGTATTGTATTATATATATATTATAATATTATGTATAATGTATTGTATTATATATATTATATTATAATATTATAATATCTGGATCATCTTGAAGTGAAAAGCAACATTTTGCCCTAATGCCTGATCAAGGAAAGCACTTCCTGCTAAAATCTCCCTGTCAGTGCCTGAAGTATCCATGTTATTATCTAAAATAATTGTATTGCCATTATACCCTGAATTTAAATCTTCTTCCACCCCTAAAATATTATCAGAACTTTTAAACCTAATATTAACTTTAGATTATGAATGTGTTCCCATGTAATTTAAAATAACCTAAAGTTTTAATTTTCTTAAATGGTAGCTGGCAACACAAAGTTTAAAAGCCAAAATTACATTACTAGTACCGGTGTGTTGGTCTGCCACTTCTTTTCCAAGCCAAACCTTGCGTGGTGCAGAGATGACTTGTCACTACAATTGCTGTAGGCACAGGAACACGTTGTGCACACTGGATTCTGTAGGCA
This sequence comes from Ryuthela nishihirai, assembly GCA_038380435.1. Taxonomy (NCBI): domain Eukaryota; kingdom Metazoa; phylum Arthropoda; class Arachnida; order Araneae; family Heptathelidae; genus Ryuthela; species Ryuthela nishihirai. The sequence continues at coordinate 47,943,112 of JAWZYU010000029.1, read as the reverse complement.
TAATTCTCGACGCACAATTCAGAAACAGTTTAGCTGCACGTGGAAATTTGCACAATATCTTCTGATTAAAAGTTCAGGCACAGTTTTCTTAGTAGAAAATTTTGCAATTTATTTCAGAACTCTTTCCAAGGGAATCAAATCTTGTTGGACTGCGACAGTTGTAATATCTTTACAGACAGGCCACTGAATCTATCCTGTCAATGGGTCAGTTGCATATCTTTAGAGACAGGTGGTTGAATCTTTCCTGTTGGCTGTGCCAGTTGTAATATATTTAGAGATGGGCCTAAATCTATTCTGTCAGACTGCAATAGGTCTGTGGCCAAGTGGTTGGTTCTGATCTTGCCTGCTTGCTACGGTTTTAAAGTTTGTATTGGTTCTTAACACTGTCTTATAGACTGTTGTATGATTTTTGTCAGTAATTACCAATCACTTGAGCAGAGGCAGAGAAAAAACTTAACAATTTATTGTGACTATCAATACAGTTAGAATACTGGGCTGTCTTGCAATCTAGGCGACTAATTACCCTGTTCTCTACTAGCTATAGAGGACACACAAACCATATGAATGTGCTTGGATCTCCATCTTCAATTTCCAACATGAGTTCCTGATACTATCTGGACTTAGTCTTGTAACGCTCCAAAGAAATGCAAAATACTTTTAAGCTTGGACCCTTTTTCTGATCCATATTTATGCTCCGGATAGCTGAGATGGGCGCCAGGCAATAATTAACAAATTGCCAAAAAAAAAATAAAGTTAAATTAGGGTTCAAAATACCAGCGAGTGTTAATGAGTAAGAATCCAAAAATTATTGTCAAGTTTAAATATCTAAATTCTAATCAAACAATTAACATTGCTCAAGAGGAAAAATTAGTAAAGATTCAAAAGGTTTAAATAACAAACAAATTTATTTCCAAAAAAATCACTCACCAAAACTTCAGTGAAGAAGATGCATTAACTGAGCACTCTTCCGTGCTACATTCTTATGCTCTACTGAGCTTCAGTGCTATGTGCACTTACTGTGCTACTGTCTAACTGACTGTGCTTCTTGAATATTCTGCTTTGGACTACAAGGTAATTCAAAAAGTCCACAGGACCGTGGCTGCAATGTCAGTTGACAGTTATTATCCAAAACTTGTTCCTTTGAAAACGGAAGATCGGCTTCTGTATCATTATGATCTATTAGTTTAGTTTCTTCGTGACAAGCATTAACAAAAGGTAAAGCCATAGCGGCAAGGCATAACTCATGAGAGGGCTTTTCGTGAGGAACTTTGGCCTCTCACTTCAAAGATCCCAATTCAAGTTTCCCGAATTTTCATTCCTTCGATAACAATATTGTTCAGTGTGTCCTAGTCGGCCACAAAAATCGCATCTTAAAGTTTCTCTATTGTTCTTAAAAAAAGTTTTAGGTCTAGTGTCATTGTTCGAAGCTTGACATGGAACAAATTCTCTGCTTTGTTCATATTCTATAGTTCTAGGCGCATTCGGCGCAAATTGTCAGGACCGTGTAACTTCCGGTCGTGTGGGAGTCATTCTACGAGACTCAACCTGATAGCGCTGCTTTGGCAGGGATTGCATCCATTGTTGGTTGTGTATTTGCTGCAGATTCTCTTTTTGCATTATATTGCCGAGCCAATTTGACTAAGTCTGAAATTGAATTCACGTTTTGTACTTCTAGGAATTCTCTTAGGAATTCTCTAATGGGCAAAAGCAATTGAGACAATATGCAATTTACAATATCAATTTCAGCGGCATCAGCATCGTACAGCTGGTATAACTCTACTGTACCCCAGATAAATTTTTCTATGTCATCTCTTTCCCTTTGTCTTCATGAAAACAACTCTGTAGCTAGTTCTGTAAAATCATTATAAACCGGATATATGTCCATGATTTCATTTTTGAAATCTTCCCAATGTTCAATTCAATGATGACATCCTATGTTATTCCACCATTGCTTAGCACATCCAATTAGGCAAGATACTGCTAAAACAACTTTTTTGTTGCTTGGCACTTCATGTAAACGGAAGTGCTCCTCCATGGACTTGACAAATGTCCATGATGACGAACGTTTTAAACCGTCAAACCTTATCTCAGGTAAAGGCCAATTAACATAAGGACTATTGTTAATAGATGGGTTGGTAAATCGTCATTGTGACGGTTGATAATACTCTGTTCTATCACTTGCTTCTGACAGAACAGAAAATGGAACCTTACGTGCAAAGTTTCTATGTTGGTGAACTGACGTAGCATTGTCAGTAAATTTAGGGGTTGTTGTCGTTCCCCTTTTCTCCTGATGATCATCAAGCAGATTCATTAGCACTTCTCCTTCCATCATTACATCCTGCAGCCTACCCTTTACTCTTTCTAAGTCGGGAGTCATTAAGGCAGAATCGGCCATATTGTTAGCAGACATGTTTAGCAGTCTGCCAAAATTTTGAATTTTGGAAATTTTGAAAACCTTTTTTTAATCTTGAGCAGTGCTCAAAGGTACTGCTATACAACAATACTAAAGCTACAACTAAGCCTGCAAAAATATAAATCTGCTTATCAAAAAAGTTTTTCTATTGTGCCTATGTATGTGTGTGCCCGGACACTTCTAATCCTTACATACAATAAATATCTTAATTATCAGCAATAACTGCACTGAAACTTCAGTACCTTTGACTAATGCACAAAAAAGTTAAGCTTCTTGCTCCACAAAAATTTTCGGCTTAAGCTGCTGTTAAATCTATAAATAGTACATACAACTAATGAGCTCAAAAATTACACTCTTTGACAATCACGTTAAATAACATACAAAATTTATACACAAATATACAGTCCCTATTCTTGGACCACCATCTTTTACTACTGGTGAGTCCCTGTTCGTTGCCCCACTTCTTTTATTTAGCTCTGTAACGCTCCAAAGAAATGTAAAATACTTTTAAGTTTGGACCCTTTTTCTGATCCAATTAGTTTTATGCTCTGGATAGCTGAGACAAGCACCAGGCAATAATTAACAAATTGCCAAAAAAAAAAAGTTAAATTAGGGTTCAAAATACCAGCGAGCGTTAATGAGTAAGAATCAAAAATATGATTGTCAAGTTTAAATATCTAAATATAATCAAAACTTAATTCACATTGCTCAAGAGAAAAAAATAGTAAAGGCTCAAAAGGTTTAAATAACAAACAAATTTATTTCCAAAAATCACTCACCAAAACTTCAATGAAGAAGATACATTAACTGAGCACTCTTCCGTGCTACATGCTAATGCTACTCTGCTACATCACTATGTGCTCTTACTATGTGCTACGTGCTTACTATGTGCTTGTCGCACATAGTAAGCACGTAGCACATAGTGCTAGTGAGCACAGTAAATAATAAGTAATAGCACAGTGAATAATAATAGCACATAGTGCTAGTGAGCTTTCCCGGCGTGCAGTAAGAGCACTATGTGCTCTTACTGCACGCCGGGAAAGACATTTACATAATTTGACGAGTGACGCAAGCTATGACGCAAGAGGGTGTATGTCCTTGTGAATGCACTTTAGCGGGTGACAGTCGGAAGATCGGAGTTGCACATGCACAACTCCTAACTCTTGGAAACGAGCGCTGTGATGCCAAAAAGGAAATAAAAATCCCCAAAATGATAAATATAACATAAATTAAACAAAACTGGTTAAGGTAAAGTAAAAGTGAACGATGGGACATCACAGTCTTTGTTGCTTTATTCAAATTATGAATGACTTTCCCAACAACCGTTTTGTTTCAGAGCTCAGTCATTCTCCTCTCACCCTCTCCCTCCTTTCGTACCAGGGCTTACTCAAAGCTCCCTTGGCTCAAACACATTAGCCAAGCACTTCGAATCAATTAACAGTTTAATCCACCCTGATTGCCCCAGACAGCCCGCACTCATACTGACCCCCACCTTGACCATGTACTTGATGGTAAACCGATTATCTATACCTTCATGTTAGGTGCCTTGCTGTCTGGACAAGGAATTGTGGGAAGTCACTTACATTCACATTGTAAGAATATATATCAAAATATATCAATACATACATACATCGATAGATGGGGGGAGGAAGTACCGAACTTGATGATCTGCACTGCTGTGCAACTGATACTTATAACTTAATATGCTACTCTTGAGTTTTCCCTCTACGAAAGGAAAAAAAAAATCACTACTGTTGCATAAACTGATTTTAGTTGAAAATTTTCAGTGTCATTGATAATAACAATAAAATGTAATTGTTTCTATTGGTAACAAATTCTAGCATCAATAGGGTAATTATGTTTTTCCTTCTTCTGTACTCCCCAGACCTCCATAGTCTATACTCAAAAAAAATTGTAATTTTGTAAACAAAAAGTGTGTAAAGTCTGCATTTTCAGTAAGAAATACAAATATCTCATAATTAGTGTTATAGTATGGAAATATGATTCACTATTAGACTGCCTAATTTATACCTATGCTTATTATGTGTTCATGTAATAGATAAAAAAGGAGGAATTCCTGATACAGAAGCTCCAGTGAATGAGCGAGAAGAGTATTGTTGCATGGTGAAAGGCAGACTGAATAATCATACTTTACTCTATGGTGCTGAAGTAGATGCTGTAGACCTTATACATCTTCACACAAATCCAGAAGACAGTAACTCTACAAAGCGTTATATAGAGCTGAAGACATCAAGAGAAATTACAACAGAAAGACAAGATTGGAATTTTTGCAGGTTTGTTCACGTAAATGAGATACTATATAAAAACACCAGTAATATTGTACAGCTTGTACCAATTGACATGCTAATTAATAATGATGTTGAGATAGTTAATGTAATTTACAAGTCTGGCAAAATTCAAAACAAAATCAACTTATTTTTGCTATATTTTGCTATTCCCTTGATTGGAAAAATGACCATTATTTAAGGACCATTTAACAGTTCATTAAAATTTAACAGACTTTTCGCTCCCTTATAGTCTGGAAGGTATGGCAAATTATAAGTAAATTAAATCAAGTTGAGCATGTTTGGCTGCTGATGAAAGGGACCTGGGTTCGAGCCCTAGATAAGACATGGATGTTTGTGTTGTCTTCCTGCTGAGATCTTGCCTTCCTCACAGATCTTTGGCATGTTAAACTGGCAGTCTCCTGCCATACCTCTGTGGCAAGCAGCTGCTTGAGGGGGTGTTTATTTTTTTTTTATCCCTGCATGATGAGACTAACTATAATCAGGTGGAGGTGTTTACTTTCATTTGCAACATAGTCTTGCCTTCCTCACATATACAACCTTACAAAATCTGTCTTATTTCAAGTTGGCAGTGCAAGCTGCACTCCAATTTTGGTAAAGCAAATCAATAAAAATAAGTGAGTTATTTTTGATTAAGTAATATCTCACAAAGTACTAAACTGCCCATTTGGTGGCCAAGCCCAAACACAATTTTTGCCATTTGAGTATATCATCTTTATAGCAGCCACCAATGAGAAACAGGTGGCTTTGTAATCATTTTTGTGATGCATCCAATGAAAGTGCAGAAGACATATTTTGAAATATTGTAATTTAAGCTGGCATCTTTCTGGATGAAGGCAAATTCACTAGATAGAAGAATAATATATCACCTCTGGTGGATATGGGATACTTGATTTTAAAAAGATGAAGTGTTTCATTTTTCTAAATTTTTACACCTAAATTTAATAGTGTGATTTGTATTAACATATGATTGGGAAAATGTTAATGGTATATAGAATGGATGGGCAAATAGCGGCCTGCGGGCCACATTCGGCCCGCTAAGAGTTTTTTGTGGCCCGCCAAGACAGAAAAATCTGCCTTGAACCGAGATTTCCTTCCCGTGCACGACCAAAGATTCGCCTCGTATTTTCCACTAGGATGGCCACGTCAATAAGCATGCGCAGTGTATATACAAAAACAATTGCCCACCTCTGGTATATAGTATTAGTCCTATACAAATCAAAAAGAATTTCTCATTTATCCCTTATGAAAAAGTTGTTTTCTTATTCCCTAGGGTTAAGGGGCATTTCAGTCAGTGTATAAATAAAATAATTTATTTTTATTATGTTAAAATATTTAAATTTTTAATTTACGAATTTTTTTTAAAATAAAGGGCAATTGGTCCAATTTTAACCAAAATAATTTAAAACACTTAAATATAAATTGGACTTTTCTCAGTAAGTTATCTGAGAATCTGTTCATGACCAAAACATTCTACTATCAAAATTTTAAATTCCTAACATATATATATTATTTGCAATATTAATTCAAGTTTTACATTTTCTACATTTAATATCCTCTAACAATGTACATTGAAGTTTTTTGAAGGATTTTAAAAATTGAATCAGTATTTCTTCAGTACATATTCAAATTCAAAAGAATCACTGTATATCACTATAATGGCTTTGCCATTACAGCGATAGATTATAGAGTATTACTATTAAAAATAAAAGTCTTTTAATGTAACTGATTATGTCTATTAATTAATAAAAGGTAAAACATAAATTGTAGAGTTATATTCAAAGCTTACAAGAATATGTTACTGGTAGCTGTTTAAGTTATGTATTTTTAAATCTGTATAATTTCAAAATTATAGAATTCCAATATAAAAATATTACACTTTCACCTATCTACAGTTTTAAGTTATCCATGATAATAAATATTTTAAAAGAATAACAGAATTGCTATCTTCTGCAGTGTAGCACTTACTTTGTTTTATGCAGGTTTTAACATTTTTACGAGATTTTTGCATAATTGCCATTTTTGAAGTGCATTCTTTCATTTACAGATATAAATTGTTAAAATGGTGGACACAGTCATTCCTTATTGGAATACCGAAGGTTATATGTGGGTTTCGTGACGATGATGGTGTTGTTCATAGTTTAAGGAAATTTCGCACCAGAGAAATTCCAAAAATGGCTGAGGTATTTGATTAGTTATTTAATTCACTCATTTTTAAAATGAAAATAATTTACACTTTTTTATATATGTTCAGTTGCCTAATAATGTCAAATGTTATTTGTAAAATCTCATTTTGTTCTAAGACACACATTTTAAAAGCTTACTAAATGTATTACATTTGGTATGCTTTTTCATACTTATTGGTCAAATTGTACTTTTAGCGGTGTTTGACCAATGTGCTTTGTTAAACTGTATGCTATTCAAAAGGTAAATAAACACTCAGAATACCTCTGATAAAAATTGATAGATGAAATTCTTGAAAACTGATATTTAAATATATTTTGGTATATTGTAAAATGTTATTCATTTTAAAGAAAAAAACACCAAAAATTGAATAGGTATGAATTAAAAAGTTAAAAATAAGATACCCACTATGAGTTAAGTGTTAGTTATGTCTTCTTGCAGTGGATATAAGTAATAATGTATCACTTTAGAGACAAAATTTAAATTGTATATTAAATTGAAGATTTTTATTTGACATATTTATTCTTGTATTAAGGAAGATATCACTCTGAATTTAATGTTGATCAATTTTAGAGGAAAAATTGTCTTGCGTCGGGTGGGATACGAATCCATGACCTCTTAATAACATGTCAGGTTCTCTGACTGCTGAGATACCAGCAGTGGTCAGGTTTTGGCTATTCATGAGATTTTAGTAGTTAACTTTGTGATTCCCAGTCTGCAGATGCTCCATTTTCTCAACAGGTGCATGGTTTATAGTTTGAATTATTTGTTCAGATATTACTATTTACAACTTGGCAGTTACCTAGTGTCCCTGCAATTTTAGTTAAGTACCTCTTATTATATGTTACTCCTTACCCACTCGTACTACAGATGAATATTGATGGCATTTTTGGTTCAAAACTCAAACCTTATCGTATTTCACAAGTATTTTATACCAACCTGAAGAGAAAGCTGTGATAGAAAAATATATGCTCAATCCATGTAAGAAAATATGCTTCGACCTACAGAAAAATAAAACAGCTCTCATCAGTTTTTTTTTTAATTAGAAACGTATAGTTTTAACCACTGCCACCTCTTTTCAATCCTTTCTGCCCCCTTTGTGGATGAACCTAAATGAAGGCCTTCACACTTTTAACCATCCTCCAACACCATCGTCATGATGTCAGCTTTTTCATTGTCATTAAAGCTAAATTTTTAAAGCATTTTTATGTTACCTTATTATTTGAAATGTTTAATACACTTCTACTATATTGTTTTTCTAATAAATAAGTTTTGTTCTTGTCATAAAATGTTTATTTTTGAGAATCATGAACCTGCCCCTACTTTTCCTTATCAGATAAGAACTGAACCTGCTTTTTCCTATATTCCCTTAATTTTATTATTCACAGTGCTTTATAAGAGCATAGCCCTTATGAATAGTGAGAGCCTACTATAATTCTTATTACTGAGTTATATAAGTTGCCAAACATAATGTTAGATCTTGTATTTTATTAGTTTTATATTTTAATTCCAGGGCTTATGGTCAGCATCTGCATGTCTGAATTTCTGTGATCACTTCTTCTCCTTTGTAAAGAAATCTATTTTAAAAGATGATCCAAAGTAAGTACAATTAATATGCATTTTTAAAATACTTCTTGTAAATTGTGCATTCCTTGCTTCTTGCAATTTTGTACTTTTCAAATATACTGCAAAATTTACATTTTTGTTATCTACTGCACCAAACTCTCTTAGGAAACACCTGTACATTTTAATATTCTGAATAAAAATATTGTAATAGCAGGTGCCTTCTGATGCTGTTCTGAATGTTGTAAATGGTCTAGTGGTTAGTGTACCTGACTTTCTAAGACCAGTGGGTATGTACAGTACTGTGCAAATTAGTTGGGACAATTGGAAAATGCAGTAACAAAACACAACTAAACTATTTATTTGTTTAATAGTAGTTAAACTATTTTATTTATTTGTTTAATAGTTGTTTAAACGTAGTTAATAGTGAATGTGACCCCCCTTAGCTTTAATTACTTCTTTCACCCTCTCAACCATTGATGCCACTAGCTTTCCACACATCTCCTTCACTTCAGGGTTGTGGTACCACACTTTCATGACACTTTCTATCATTTTGGTTTTTGTCATGCAATCCATCTTAGATATGTGCGCTTTAATAATGGCCCACAAATTTTCGATGGGGTTTAGATCAGGTGAATTTCCTGGCCACTCCAATACCTTCAAATGTTGCTGAATAAAGGAGCTCTTAGCAAGCTTAAAATTGTGGCATGGAGCCAGATCCTGTTGAAATACCCCATCGCCGTTAGGAAACAGCTTCTGCAGTGTTGGGACCATTTTCGCCTCCAGAACACCTATGTACTTTTTGTTGTCCATCATTCCTTCAATTCATAATAAACAGGCACTTTAGCATCGATTTAAATTTTAGAGGAAAAATTGTCTTGAGCTGGGTGGGATACGAACCCACGACCTCCTGATAACATGTCACGGGCTCTGGACCACTGAGCTACCTGCCGTCGATTAAGATCTCCTCTAACTAGCGCTATGAACATTCCTTTTATGTTTCATAGAAGTGCTGTTCAGGCAATATTTCTAGCCACAAGCAGCATTTATATTAGCCAATAGATGGAAGCATGTACAACAAGTATGCAGATAATAAATAATTAATGAAATAGTTTAAAATAATTTAAAATTCTCTGTCATTGAGCAATAAAATTTTAGAGTTTATCATTCAAACTACATGCATGTTGAAAGTTCTTAGGAGAAAACTTTTTAATTATATAATGAAATAGGCTCGACATATTTCAAATCAACTCATAATAAACAGGCACTTTAGCGGCGATTTAAATTTTAGAGGAAAAATTTTTCCTCTAAAATTTAAATCGATGCTAAAGTGACTTTTATTATGAGTTGATTTCAAATACGTCATACCTATTTCATTAATTATTTATTATCTGCATACTTGTCGTACATGCTTCCATCTATTGGCTAATATAAATGTCGCTTGTGGCTAGAAATATTGCCTGAACAGCGCTTCTACGAAACATAAAAGAAATGTTCAAAGTGCTAGTTAGAGGAGATCTTGATCGGTGGCCAGTAGCTCAGTGGTCCAGAGCACCTGACATGTTATCAGGAGGTCGTGGGTTCATATCCCACCCGGCTAAAGACAATTTGTCTTCTAAAATTTAAATCGATGCTAAAGTGCCTGTTTATTATGTGTTGATTTGAAATATGTCTAGCCTATTTCATTTATTATTAATCATTCCTTCAATGGGGTGAAGCGTCTGTGACCTGGAAGCTGTGAAAATACCCCAAAACATGACTTTGGGTGGGTGTTTGGGGGATTGCTGGATGTGGCCAGATCGAAGAGGTTCTCCAGGCGAGCGGTGGACAAAATCTGATGTGTAGCCATTCACCTCAAAGTGGATAGTGTCCACAGACACTGTCTCCTTATGCAGCTTCATGATCCGTGAAATGCTGGATTTCCCGACATCAACTGCTTTTGTATCTGCCTAGCAGTAAGTGAAGTGTTTTCACCTAAAGCGATTATTTTAACTTGTTTACGAGCTGTGATGTCCATAATGTATTTAATGAAAAAAGTTTCCAATGAAAATTGTGAACTACTTACATAATCACGTCCTCAGCCTATGAAATATCAATTCCGACTAAAGTGGAAGTGTAAATAATAGAAGAGAAACACAGCAGACAATTCGACTTGCAGATATCGCTCTGCTGCAAGTCTAAACTTGCACGTGTCCATTGCAGGGACACGCGCAAGTTTAGACTTGCAGCAAAAGGTTACGAACAAGTTTAGACTCTGCAGCGGAAGGGACTTAGCATTCCTTCGCTTGTCCCAACTAATTCGCACAGTACTGTTCCTTGTGTGTTTTTCTGTGTTGAATGAGAAACTAGGACAAGCTTAATATAGCTTCTATGTTATCTCCATCCTTTTTTGTAGGGTAGTACCTTCTTCCTACCTTCCTCAAACAGCAGCTTGCCACAAAGATCTGTCAGGAGACTGTCAATGTAATACAGCACTTTACATTTACAGTCTGTTGATGCAAGTGTTGTATTACATTGACAATCTCTTGTCAGATGTATCCTGTCAATGTAATTGACTGACAGGAGACAGTCAATGTAATACAGTATTTCTGCATTTGTTTCACCAGTCTGTGATTCTGGTGGGAGAAAGTAATTTCCTTTAATGATTAGAATATGGAAAACTTCAGTAAGGTTAGCAGATCTTTGATATCTTTGTTAATCAAGGGAGAAGTCCCTCTCGTTTTTCAAGATCACTTCTTTCATTCACCCCCGCAGTAGATATGATGACTTTTTCTTCATTTTGTAACTTAGAAACACCCACCCTATGTTCATCAGAATGAGTACAGAATCTCTTGGTACTTCATTTCAGGCTAACACATGACACTAGTGCTACTGAGAAGTTGTAAGAGGGGTAATAGATGGAAACATCCCTGACACTTCCCATAAAGAGGATCATCTTGTCAGAATTCAGGGAAGTGTTGCATAGCTTACTTTCTAGTTGAAGTTTAGCTACTCATTTGCAGACTGCATATGTAGAAGGGTTGTTAGAAATCAATAGGATTCTTCAATGGTATGTAAAATCAAAAATATTTTAATTGCACAAAAAAAAAGAAAAATTTTAACAAACAAAAAACGAAAAAAGTAAAAGTAAAATGAATGTAAATGTATGAATAAAATTGGAAATCTGAAATTCAAGAGTAGCTGAAAGGAAATAAGGCTTTTAGGAAAAAATGCCACAAGACTGAAAATGAAAAATGAGTGGCATTGTGTGGGACTTTATTCAAATTCAGTTCAAGCAAAAACTTTTTACTTTTAAAACTGAAATCTATTCTGTTATATAAATCGATAGCTAAATCTATTATTATTTTTATACAATTTTTTTTTTTTTAAATAATTAGCTGCAAATATTGAGTTTTGCCATGAGTGGGATATAATCCATGACCAGATTAAATGTCAGGTGCTCTGATCCTGAGCTGTGATAGCTCAAGTGGTCAGAGAATTCAGCATTTTATCAGGAGGTCGTGGATTTTTGTATCCCACTGCTGCAAAACATAATTTTTTCAGCTCTAACTATTCATGAGTACCATATTTAATGGACATATCCTGCGTTTCTCTATTATTGCTACTTTTGTATATAATCATCAATTTCTCCTTAGTTGTAAATCTAATTGCTAAGATATTTAGGAGTGCTGTGTAGTTTTGAAAACAAACTAATGAGAGGAAAGTAATTTTAAGTTAACATCTTAATCATTCCAGCTAGTAACTGTTAACTGCATCAGGAATTACATAGCTGTCTTTTCGAACAACATGAAGTGTAGCTGAAATGAACTTCAGTTGTTTAGTATATGTTCATCATTTCTCATTCACAAAATTTTTCTTATTAGCAGCTCTATGAATGCTATTATATGAGAGGTGTTCAAATAGTTCTTGACATCCATCTGCAGAACAAAAACCACTGCATTTACCTCAACAAAACTTTTACTGTCCTTCAAAATATTCCTCTCCAGCATCTATGCAAAGTTGCAAACATTATGCCAATTCTGGAACACTTGGAACTATGATTCTGGCTTCCCAGCAAGTTCCTTTTTAATTTATGGAAACACAGTTCAAGATCGCACAGTTCACTTCGATTCGATTTAAATCGCACAGTTCAAGATCAGGTGAAAATGCTAGGATGGAGTAGTTGTTTGATTTTTTTTCTTGCTCTAGATAGGTCATAACTTGCCTGGTTTTGTGAGCACCGACTGCCATGAAAAAGGAGAACCCTCGACGTGCCTGTTGTTGGACACTGCTCCTTCATCTCCTTACCCATTTTGAGCAAAACAATGTTGCTGTAGTATTGGCCAGTTATAGTCATTTTTTCAAATGAGATGTCCATGGCTACCACTCCTTGGGAATTTATAAAAAAATTGTGAATATCTTTTTCTTTGAGAGAAAATTTTGTCAGAGGATTTGAGGATTCAGTTCATTTCTGCAACCCAAACATAGTTGTTGATCTTTCTGGGAGTAGTATAGTAATAAAACCATGTCTCATAATCTTTGACAATGTTGTTAACCATTAGGGGCCACTAGGTTCAAACGAGTTGACTCTAGCCATTTTTTGCTGCTCTGTCAGTTTCTGGGATACCCATTTGGCACAGATCTTTCAGGACTTTAAATTTTGATGAATAATTGTTTCCACACTGTCAGTCAATACACTGACATCTAAACTTATTTCCTGAATGGTGATGTGTGGGTTTTCCTTAATGAGTTCACGAACAGCAGCACTGATTCTCTCTTTCACGGCCTTCTTCAGTCTTCCTGCACAAGGGAGGTCTTCGAAGCTCTATCATCCTTCTCTGAATTTGCACATCCATCCCATAACAGTGCCATATAAACAGACATGATCTCCGTATAAAAATAAAATAAATAAATACCCCCTCAAGCAGCTGCTTGCCACAGAGGTCTGACAGGAGCCTGTCAGTTTATATGCCACAGTAGGAGATCTGAGAGGATGGCAGGACCTCAGCAGAAAAAACGACACACACATCCATGCCTAATCCGATACTTGTGCTAAATCAGCATGATTTTTTTTTCACATTACCCCCAAACTGCATCCTTGTGAAAATCTAAAATCTTTCTCCATCTTCAGTGGTCTCCATAACAACAATGCACAGATTTCACAGACCAAACTTTACACACCACCAGCGAAGAGAGAAATGATGATATTGTCTTCATTTTTAACATGTAATGACAAGTTTGAACAAGCTTTCAAACAAGTCGTTATAGCTCGTTAACTTTGGAAGAATGAGTGCAAAAATATAGATACATGTCAAGAACTTTTTCAACTCCCTCCTTACAAGTATATTTATTAATCATTATATTTTTTTTCCATACATTCAATAGAATTGTCTAACAATTTCTGTATCCAAATAAACTGTCAGCCATTATATTCCAGTGTAAATTTTGAAGCAGAATAATTTCAGATCTTTAAAATAATATTTGGAAGAAAAATTTGTTCTATTTTTAAGCTTTAGTAAAAAAAAATGATATTTATTATTATTAAACTGCGGTGTTTTTATTTAAAAATTTAATTTTACTTTTAATATTACTGATTTAAAAAATCGTTTAAATTAAGACATGCTAGTATGCATTTATTTTTTGAAGGGATGACATTTATCAACACTACAATTTACCACTTGCATCCTTTTAGAATTAAATCTTAGCATTTTGAATAATTATTGAAATTATTTTATATATAGTCTGCAAAACAATCAATGAAAAAATTTATTTGATGGCTTAATTGGTTTCTAAAGCAAAATTTAATAACTTCAAAAGCAATAAAACTGTCTCCACCATATTGCATATTGTCTCACTAATATTAAGCTTTAGTATCATTAATTATATGCTGTTTTATGAATCTAAAGTTTTTTTTTATTTTGCTTTATCCCAATTATATAATTGTAAAATTTTTGCTGCTAAAGCAAACAAAATTTATTTTCTTTATGCTTTATTATTTCACAATATTTGATTCATTTAAAATTAATTTAGAAATGTATTCTATGAAAAATAAGTAGTTGATGTAATTTCTAAATTTCAAAATATGTTTATCATTTGTAAATGCTTTAATTTGTTAAAAGCAAACTGATATAAACATTTTGTTTTTTAGTGTTGTATATAAATTCTACTGGAAACCTCGCCAAGATATAACATGTACTGAACTACTTTCACCATCAGAATACCAGATATTACCAGACTGGTACATTACATCTTTCACCAACTAAATACATAAGTCTGTACCCATACTTGCCATTTTTCATCCTTTCTGATTTTCTGATTGTCAATAGACGAAAGCAATGAAGTGAAACATCTAAGAAAATAAAATTATACCTTGCATTTTGGTACAGGCTGAGATACTATAGTTAAAAATGCTGCATATAACATAAACAATCTCTCATACATTGATAGTTAACTATGTAAATGTGACAAAATAAAAAAGCTACAAATATTTATTCGATATACTTCTCTTATGTGAACATAAACTGTGCATAACCGAAATGCAAAATATGTAACAAAATATTAATCTCTTTCAACTTTTTATTAAAACCATTTTATGTTACTATTTAGTGTAATGTGGTGGCATTGTATATCTCTGTGTTAGTTGTATAAGAAACAATATAGATTTTAGGTTAATTCCTTTTTTGCATTGGGAAGCCACTGCTTTAAAAAAAAAACTCAAATTTGGTAAAACATTTTATTCTTCATAAATTAAAACAAACTGAAGTGTTCTGATTGCTAGCTGTGAAAAGTTAGCAACCATACCTATATAAAACCTTTTTCACCTTTTCTTTTAATAATTTAAAAATACTCTTAAATCATATGTTAGCAAGTTTAAATTATTTTGAAACATCTGTAACAGTAGGTAATGTGAAACTGATGACACAGCCATCAGAAAATTTCTTATTTCCAATCTATGGTTGACTATTTTTAGTCCATTATTTTATATTTTGGAGAGATCTCAATGGGGATCTTTCCAGCAGCATGTACCGTGTGTTTACTGCTGTGTTATTGCATTCAAAAAATGGCAAAATAAAAGTATAATATTAATAATTTCCTTTGTATCCTATGCATGGCAAGCAAACAGGTGTATCATATGAGATCATGAGCAAAATCATTCTGTTACTAAATTGGAGTATTTGTTAGTGCATGCAATTGGGGAGAAAATGCAGTAAGTTAGAATGCAAAGTTTTAGAAAACCTTGCATTTTCAAAACCATTGTCAGGATAAACATACTCCATCTTAACAGTGTGTCATTCTATGAGTATTATAAGAATATTAACACCATCAAGCCCAGATCTGGAAAAAAAAAAAAAAAAAGAATGGGCCAATGAAGGGGAGGGGGTCAAGTTTAAACAAGGATGGACCAGAACATTCCAGTAAAAAAATTCTGTCTTGTTTTAAATAAATTACTCCTCAAGCAGTTGCTTGCCAGAAAGATCTGACAGGAGTCAGTCACTTTAATACACCTTAGAGAAGAATACTCCTTTCCTGTGCCCTTAAAGGGCAACATCCATTGTATGGAACGTTAAGCTGTGACCTTGTGCATGTTAACACATTGAATGGCCTTGACTGGAGGCTAGTCTCCTAATAGCTGTCCAGTGGATCCCCTTCCCCCAACCATCTCTGAACCCTGGGAATCCTTGTGACATGGCCATTTAGCACATGGTGTGCAAAAAAAGTGTTGCTCAGAAGTGAAACAACCCAACCCCTGAACACTATTAACATAATTGACTTACAGATATTGGACAAAAAAATGTAAACATTCCCACGTTTTGTAGATAGGAGTTCAAGTCAAAATCTGTAATTTCTACAATGATCTTTTTATGCGAAAATAGGACTAAATTCAAATCTATTCAAATCAAAATCTCAGTTTTCAACATTATTTGTTGGGTAAAGAGCTATAAAAAAAATAAATACCCCCTCAAGCAGCTGCTTGCCACAGAGGTCTGACAGGAGCCTGCCAGTTTATATGCCATAGTAGAAGGTCTGAGAGGATGGCAGGACCTCAGCAGAAAAACGACACACACATCCATGCCTTATTCGGGGCTCGAACCCATGTCCCGTAGATCAGTAGCCAAGCGTGCTAACCACTCGGCCACATGGAAGCTCGAATACCTAACAGCAGCAAAGTGAGGCATATGAAACTTTGTAAAACTTACAATTATTGAAAGAACTATTTGCATAAAATGTAAAACATTCACTTATTAAATGGTTTGAAATAATACTTTTAAGCTTTAAGGTGAATTCTTATGATTGACATCTCTGTTATTGAAATTTAAACGTCTATAACTCTTAAGTACTGAATGGATATTGTTCAAAAACGTAATTTGGACAGTTTAACTGCCATCTTATATCTATCTTTAGCCGTATGTTTCCATAAAATTTTATTTAACCAGTTACAGAGCTCCGTTGATTCTCCATTGACTTAAGATGAAGTTTACATTTTTTGGTCCATTGCAAGTTGTGCATTTACTAAAACAATTTGCTATTGCGTAAGGAGGGCATTTTGTGCACTCTAACCACATTCTTTGCTAATGCAAAACATAATCTGTGAACATCGATTATTCTTGTTATCCTTTAGAATGGGGCGGGAGTGGCTCAGTCGGTAGCGCGCCAGGCTCGTAATCTGTAGTTCCCAGGTTCGAGTCCCAGCTGGGTCAGCGTTGAAATTTATCTCCGCAAAATTCCCCGCCCTGCCCACGGTCAGCAGGGGACACCGATGGGCTTGGAAAGGCCTCCGTCCGTCGGATGGGACGTAAAGCCGTGGCCCCGTGTGTGGGAGAGACATACCCTGTGCACGTTAAAGAACACGCTGGATGGCCTTGACGGGAGGCTACCATCTGTCTCCCAACAGCTGTTCCAGTGGGTCCCCTCCCCCAACCTTCTCTGAGCCTTCGGGGTCCTTGTGACCTGGCCATTTAGCCCATGGTGTGCAAAAAAGTGCCGCTCAGAGGTAAAACAACCCAACCCTTTAGAATCTCGTAGGTTTAACGTGCAAAACAGTAGCACAAGTAGAGTTTTAATTTTTTTAAATAATTAAAACTTTACCACCAAATAATGTTCTGAAATATCGAAATATTAAATCATTCAAAGCAAATTATATAAAATAATTTTCAAAGAGAGTGAATCAGAGCAAAACTATTAACCTATAAAGCTAGAAATACTATGACCATATGATTTAAGCAGATTTTTTGTTTCGATAATAAAAATGAAACTTTTTGTGACAGTTGCAAGTACATTGTCCTTTCAGTAGATTAATGGTGATTTCATCACTGGCATCTTTTATCTTTCACTTTTTAGGGTGGGTACAGGAAGACAGATTTTTTTAAAACAATTTTTATGTTAAGAAAGTAAATGCTTGCTGGTCATTCTACTTATAGTAGATAAGGAATGGAAATTCCTTATCTACTGAAGGAAAACAGCTTTGCATTTTGTCATCGAGCACATAATTCTTCAAACAAAGCCTGCTTCAAAAGGACTAACTGAAACGTTGATCGATTCTCTAGAACAGGGGTTCCCAAGCATTTCATCATGCCTTTTTTTTTATTTTTAAGAAACTTGTACCGTCCCTTAGCTATTGATCTAAGGGATCTGGGTTCGAACCCCAGGTAATTCATGGATTTGTGTATTTTTTTTCTGCTGCGGTCCAGCCATCCTCACAGACCTATTATGGCATATAAGCTGACAGGCTTCTGTCAGACATCTGGCAAGCAGCTGCTTGAGGGGGTATTTATTTCATTTACATCCTTCAACCTAACATTTACCATCAGCCAAGCCTCCTTTTAACAACAAATTCATAAGATAAAAAAAATCACATCCTTGTGCCCACTTGGAATGTCTTCACAACTTCTACTTTGGGTTGTTTCATCTCTGAGCAGCACTTTTTTGTGCACAATGGGCTTAAACGATCATGTCACAAGGATTCTGAAGATTCAAGGTGGGGTCCCACTGGAAGGATGTTGGAAGACAGATGGTAGCATCCTCTCAAGGCCATCCAGCATGCCCATTAACGTGCAGAGGGTACAGCTCTTCTGCATACGGGCCATGGCTTAACATCCCATCCGACGGACGGCGGCTTTTCCAAGCCCTGTGGTCTCCCCTACCGATTGTGAGCAGGGAGTTTTGCAGAGATAAATCTCAACACTGGCCCAACTGGGACTCGAACTGGGGAATTGCAGATTATGAGCTGGCACACGACCGACTGAGCCACCCCTGCACCCCTACTTTGGTAATCCCTGCTCTAGAGTAAATTTCACAGTTCGTTTGTGCCTTCATTTGTCACAAGCAATGAACGTCACAATTGATTCAAAGGGAGATTTAGAGAACTGATAAGATCTCGATATATTAAAGATACAAGACACCCAAATAGCGTACTGCCAGACCCAGACCTAGAAAAAAATTGGGGTGAGGGGGGAGCAAGATCGAGTTGAAATGCTGTAACGGTTTATACATTTTCGTTCGGTTTTTAGTGGTCTTTAACAAATTTCTTGAAAAATGTGATTAGTACATATACTTATATATACTGCTCACAAAAATTAGGGGATATTTTATCGCTTCATATTCATTTTGAAATATCCCCTTATTTTTGTGAGCAGTGTATATATACAGTATATAAGTTTATATTTTTCGCCTCCATTCCAGTTACTAGCATCCTAGGGTGGGTCGTTGCCGCCACCACCCCCTGCCCACCACTCGTAGATTCAACCATGCATACTATTTAAAAGCAACGGAAAAAAATCGTTATTAATAGAAGAATAAAAAATATTTAATGGAATGTAATTTTCTTAAATAAATTGTTTATTGTATTTATTAGTAAAAAACATAACTCGTAAAGGCATAAAGTAAATGCATTTCGTTCCTGAAGGATGCGTCAATGCTTAATTGCATATTGTTCAAAACAAAGTTATCAAATGACCACTTCAGAAAAAAAAAATCAATTTAGCTCTGAGAAAGTTGGTTCCGGTAACCAGCTATCCACGAATGTAAAATTCGCAAACCAGTGTTTAACATAGCCTTCATTCACTATTGTACAATCGGTGTTGGAAGAATATAAATTTAATTTTGCTAGAGCTCTTTAAATAGTCGAATTCATTGGATTAATTTAATAAGGCTGAATCATCGGACTGAAGTTTCTATTGGGAGCAATTGAAGCCTAAAACTTTTATGCATACCTAATGTTGATTAGGTCATCTCTTAATACATTGTGGACAATGGCAAATAATCTTTCTGTAATCGGCAGTCTTACGGCCGAGATAAGATATTTGCAAATTTTGTCAGTTTTCGCCTGTCAGTCAATGTGTTAAGAGAGAAATTCAGTCAATGTAGTGCAGATGTCCGCTATTGTTTAAAAATTATATCTAAAAGAATAACATGACTTCGACATTATTTAAAATTTCGATTACCAAATTCGAAATCATAATCTCACTTTCCCTTGGTACTAAGATAACTTTAGAACCACTAACGCAAAAGAGGTAATTGATTTACAACCGTGCAACAGCCAAATAACCATATATTGAGTAGCATAAAAATAGATTCTTTAGAAATGAATTTCCTGGTACAAAACTAGAGACCCATGCTACGTGTGAAAAAGGTAAACTGGTGAGGCGTTACACATATTATAGGACGAGATATGTATAATTCTTATGAATATACCCTGATCATTACTTTCTAAATAACGTTTTCTACGCTTGAGAAAAATATGTAAGGTTAAATATGAATAATAATAGTCTGCTTTAGAAGTAGATAAGGTATATGGTGCGAAAAGTTCTAAGAACCCCTTATTGGAAAAATATACCTTAGCTTGATCCTACTCTTAAATGATAATAATTCATCGCAGTGTTAGACATATGATTTTATTGATTTCCTACATCTTTGCACAAATGAGTTCTCTAAAGAAAATAATTTAGATTTTGAAAGGTTAAACATGCGTCAGAAGACTTTACTTCAGAAATTGAATAAAACAAATAACAAGTAATGTTTCAAACCATTTAATAAAATTCTATTTTTAATTTGTCTCTCAAAACAAACAATTATCTCTTAAAACAAATAAATTGCATTCCCCCACTGAGGGTAAAGGTTAAAAAACATCAATTCAGTTTCGAACAATTTACTTAGAACAGCCAAGGGCAAATCACGGCAATCCAATTCTTTTTGTCCGGCTTCAGAACTACTGATGACAAATTAATTAATTCTGCAAAGAGAAAAAAAAATGCACATAGTACAAGAAGTCCAAAATCGATTAAGCAATTTCTCATTAAAATAATTAATTTTAATAATATTAAATGTTTTGAAAACAATCCTTATTATGCCTGCTTTAATTAATTTCTGAAGAAAATTCTTCTGACCCATGTTCAACCTTTAAAAGTCTAAATTAGTGTCTCTAGAGTTCATTTGAATAATCTACAGATGCAGAAAGTCAATAAAACCACGTCTGACACCGATGAATTGACGTCACGATGAATCGATGCTACAATGAATTGATGTGCGATTAATTGACGGGACACCGTAGCTAGAGTGCTTCGGTACCAGGATGAACTATTCCGGTCGTTTTCTGACTCCGTTGGTAACGCAGGGGATAACGGTGGTACTAGTTTACGCGCTCCATTTTCGTCCAGTTGCAACTTTTTAAGGTTTACGTAGGCAAGGATAATCTTCGAGGTAAAGTTTTAAAATATGTCCGATGTGACAGATTCAAAGAATATGGAACAGTTCATAGCATTACTAATCGCACTACAATATAATTGCATCGAACGGATTCATTTCAATAAGCGAACTTGCTCATAGCCGCAGTAAGCCTAACGATGATGTGTGTTAGTTGCCGTGAAGCGCTGAAATAGCAAGAAACAAAATAATGCTATCATTTAGTTGTTTTATAATATATATCATTTAGCTTTTCAGTTGACATGCCTAATCGATCTTATTACATTATCAAACACAATATGAGAATATTTGCATTGAACGTTTGTCCTAAAATCAAATCGTAGATCATATTGTAACACATTCAGCAACAATCGATTCATAGCGGCGTGGTATGTCTCTCGGCTTCTAAGGCAAGGGTTCTCGGATACAATGAATTTTCCACCCTCTACTTTGTTTTTGTTTTTTTTCCCTATAAAAAAATAAAAATAAATACCCCCTCAAGCAGCTGCTTGCCACAAAGGTCTGACAGGAGCCTGTCAGTTTATATGCCAGAGTAGAAGGTCTGAGAGGATGGCGGGACCTCGGCAGAAAAACGTCACAAATGTCCACGCCTTGTCCGGGACTCTAACCCAGGTCCCTTAGATCAGTAGCTAAGCGCGCTAACCACTTGTTTTTTTCTTTCCTTATAACGTGTAAATATATGCAAATATCCAATGTGGCATAACTTATCGTTACTTTACAGAACTTGAAAATAGAAAGCATTTATCCTTTAAAAAGAAACTGCAAAGCCGTTGCGATTTGACTGCTTTACATTTACGTCTATGGAGTCAGAAGCGCATTAGCAACGACGTTAGTTTCTACCTGGTGCCATGCTAGCACTGAATCAGCTGAATACTCGGCGAGGTTCACCATGGGCCATATGGGAGTGTCGTATCTTTTCATAGTTAGATTTATCTATGTGGTTTACCAAGGTCATTCGAGTGTTGCTGAGAGGGCATGCACCATGACGTCACAGCGGGGATTGGGTTGTTTTACCTCTGAGCGGCACTTTTTTGCACACCATGGGCTAAATGGCCAGATCACATGGACCCCGAAGGCTCAGAGAAGGTTGGGGGAGGGGACCCACTGGAACAGCAATTGGGAGACAGATGGTAGCCTCCATTGGAAGGATGCAACCTTTCCAAGCCCATTGATGTTCTTTCTCGCTAAGGGCAAGGTGGGAGTTAGCAGAGACAAATTTGAATGCAGATACAGTTAGGACTTGAACCTGGGAACTGCAGATTAGGAGTCTAGCATGCTACTGACTGAATTAACCCCTGCCCATTAGCATTGCATAAAAAGAATTCAAACTAACATTGAGGTGGTATAACTTTTCCCCTGTCCTTAGATTGGATTGGATTGTTTTACCTCTGAGCAGCACTTTTTTGCACACCATGGGCTAAATGGCCAGGCCACAAGGACCCCAAAGGGTCAGAGAAGGTTGGGGGAGGGGACCCACTGGAACAGCTATTGGGAGACAGATGGTAGCCTCCCGTCAAGGCCATCCAGCATGTTCTTTAAAGTGCACAGGGTATGGCTCTCCTGTACACGGGGCAACGGTTTAACGTCCCATCCGACGGACGGCGGCCTTTCCAAACCCATCGGTGTCCCATACTGACCGTGGACGGGGCGGGGGATTTTGCGGAGATAAATCTCAACGCTGACCCAGCTGGGACTCGAACCTAGGATATGTGGTAAACATTTTTGTGGAGATAAATCTCAACGCTGACCCAGCTGGGACTCGAACCTGGGAACTACAGATTACGAGCCTAGCGCGCTACCGACTGAGCCACCCCCGCCCCTCACAGCGGGGATTGTTCAGTTAAAGTGTCTACATAGTCATTTGTTCTTTGCTTGGTAAATCTCTGTGAAGTCTTTTTAAGTACTTTTATTTTCATGCCGAACTGTGCAGTAGCAAACTGCATAAATAATCCTTCGAAGAATAAAAGAAACAACATTTCAGATACATTCCAATTAGAAGCAAAATAATATGAAGTGGGTGTTGCGGTGTTGGCGTGAAGATAAATTAGATGGACACATGCTAGGATATGTGGTAAACATTTTTCAGATGCCTGTTAAAATCGATCCCCTATAAGATTTATAAAGAGAACTCTCAGGCTCCTAGGACTACCTGTTAAACGTAAGCAAAATGATAATACCATTCCAGATTTTAAAAAAAATTTTCGCATAAAAAGTTCAGTCTTGGTACGATGGCCGATTCTACTTCGACCAAACGATTGTTATGTCGGGAAACGACGAAATGGTTGTTGGAATAAGAAACCGATCGCTCTGAAAACCAGGACAGTGTACCTACTAAAAAAAAGGAAATAAAATTCTAAGGTAATTGAAATTTTAAATAATAAATTTAATGTTATTTTTAAAAATATTCGATAATCATGTGTTGAAAATTTGGTCATACTTATTCCAGTAAACTTTACTGCAGCTAAGGTCAGTTAGTTCGCAAATCGGCCGTATTCGTCTTTTAATTCTTAAATCTAAAAAGTTGCATTTCCCACAGCTCTCTCAGAAAAGTAGGTAGATTATTGCTGTCAGTGGAATATCTGTTAAAAACTACCACTAATTTTCCAAATTCCTATTATATACATATTATTTGTAAAATTTAATAACAGACCTGCTGTTTCATCATTTCAATGATCTGTAAAGATAATATATATTAGAACGATGACGTATTTGAAAAATGCTAATTATAATATTTCATTAGTACCAATCAAACAAAATTAAATTCTAATTTTCAGTTTCATTGTTTCTTCGAATCGAAACTTCATGATGTTCACATTACACCACCAAAATTTCATATTTCTGTCATTAATACCTCGTTGCAATATTCATTTGAAATATTGGAATTTTTAATCCTTTTCACTGTTAGAGGTCAAAATTATAGTGTTTGAAAGATTCCGAAAGTGCGAATCATAATATTTCATCAATACCTGTCTAACCCTGAACATATTTTTTTCATTTATCTCTAAATACAAGGAATTACATAACACAAAAAATTTAAAAATTCCGGAAGAAAAACGTTATTTAAACTTCTTACCTATGAAATGCTATTGCCTTTGTCTATTTCGCAGGTTAATTTCTGCAGGAATAGGCTATAGTGGAGCCAACTTTTTTCCGCAATCTATCGTTCGTTAACATAGATAACGCATGCTTAGGAGTAGGCCAATATGGCGACTCGGTTACAGTTTTTCAAGCGATAGGGCATATCCCTCTCTTCAATACCTCCATGCTACAGACCGAGAGTTGATCAGCATTTCCGTTCTTCCTACTTTCATGTGCTGCGCTGTACAACCACGAAACCATATAAAGCGTGTCAAGGATAGAGAAATCTGCATTACCTTAACAGGAATTTTCTATCAAAACTATAAAAAACTTTTTTTTATATAAATTTTAACCACAGTATCTGAGAAACACAGTCTCCGTCTTCCTTGTATTTTTAATCATATTATATCATTAAATTAAATACATTATTTACATTTCATATTTTAATTTCTATATCGAAATAAACGTCAGAAATCTGAAAAAACAGCCAATACCCAACACATTTTTTTCATTCGGTTCCATACATATTATTTGGTAATTTTCACCAAAAATCGCAACATAGTGCCATTTTTTTTTCAGTTCCCTTGTAAAAAGTTTTGGTCCAAGATATTTATGTAGGTAGAGGGAGATTATTTTTTTATTACTTTTTCGCTGGGGAGATGGAGATTCTTCTAAAAATTTCATTGATTGGGTAATTCCTTTCTGTCAGACTTTGTTCTGCTTTCTGCTTAAAATCATTACAATGCATGGAATGCATGTTGACCAAATTCTCCAAGAGAAGTTTGCACATATTTATCAAATGTTGAAAAACCGCTTTTTTTATATCCGAATCTAAACCCTGTAATTTGTCAAAGACATGGCCACTCAATTCCAAATTTTTGCATACGAGTTCCCTAATGCCATTCTGTATCACGTCAAAATTTCATGTCTCTATTTATAAGAGAATACTATTTCAAAACTGGGGTTATCTTTTTTCTTTTTCATTTTCATATTTCCCGATTTTAATTTTAACACCGTTAGACTTTTGTCATAACTTCTTAAACTTCTATGGGCTCTATGGGTCAAATGGCCTTACCATCCTGTATTGCATTAAACGAATTCGTCTTTCCTCTAACAGAGCAATGAATCAAATTTCAGCTTGAATTGCATTTTTTTCCCCAGTTATTTAGGGTTAGGGATGCTGAAGGGACTTACTGAATTTTTTCACAAATTTACTATTTAAATTTATAAACTATTGAGATTTAAACTTTCAATTTCAATGAAAGACCAAAACACTGATTCCCAAAAGTAGAGTCATGTACCCCTATGGGGGACCGAAAAGCTTTCAGTGAGGGGCTGCAGCAAATATTTTAGCTGAATTGCATATTAAAAAGGGTTAAAATCAATTTTTTCTATTATTTTAATTCGACCAGGTTATTATTAAACAGTGACCAGGTTTGAAGTGAGCCACAAAACTATTTAATTTCCCTAATTCTTCTATCAGGCACTAGTTATATGAAATTAAGAGGTAATAATTCATTGGTTTGGAACTCGTACAGACTAAGTTAAGATATCAGATATCAGAAAACTTTGGGGAACATTGCGCTGGAAAATCCTATGTATGGCAACATATATTACTAGTTTATATAATTATTTTATATAATTATATATACTACTAGTTTATATAATTATAACAACATTACATATACTACTAGTTTATATAATTCGAGTTCAAAAAGATCATCTGGAAGGGAGATATTGAGCCATGTCTCTGTAAGAGCAAAAACATCAAATTTCAAAATGTCAGAACTCAGCAGATAGGTGTGTTTAGATTTAAGAGAACGAATATTGAGATGACAAAGGTTTAACAACAGTGATCTTGGGGAAGAGATATCTCTGTGAGAGTTGGGTACAAGTTAAGAAGAAAATTTTTGTTAGTGGTAGATAGATACATGAAGTTATAAATATGTTCAAATGAAAAATGAATACAGAATCAATTAAAATAGATATATGGGTTTTAAAAAGTAAAAGTACTCGTAGTAGGAGAGTTTTTACTAAAAATGACAAACTATGTGCAGTTTAGCAACAATGAAGTTAAGAGGCGCAGGATTGTGTAAAGTGCGTTACAGATCACAATATATATATATATATTAACATGGGTAAAAATATATATAAATATACAGGTACACAAAGAAAATTGTTTAAAACTATGAATGTCTCACTGAGCCTGTTGCCGCTGTACCGCTAGATACGGATTCTTTCATCATGGTGCTGCATACTGAAGCAGGATTCATCTGAAAAGAGATGCGATGCCATTCGAACGTCCATGCGCGACGTTCTTGGGACCATCGCACAAACCTGTATTGTAGAGTCAATGGTAGCCGAAGCAATGGCCGCCTGGCAAAGATACCCCGATGCTGCATACAAACTCGAACCGTATGCGCATGGTGGTAGAAAGACAGGGAGGCGCCCTATCGCTTGAAAACTGTAACCGAAATCGCCATATTGTCGCTACTTATAACTTTGCTATCACTGTGTTAAAGAACGATAGATTGCATTGAAAAAAGGATTTGGGTAATGCATTTGATTACAGTAATGAACTTGCGACAATTGGCTACAGGATACATTGCAATTGACGTGCAGTGTGCGGCTTTCTGAGTAGAAAGAACATGGCTACCGCCGTTCTGCGCGGCTACACTAGCGACCTATGTTAAGATATAGTAAGGGCGCCTCCCCCTCTTCCTACCTCCATGGTATGCGCGGACACTAGTTGATGTGCAACTCACCCTAACGGTTGAGCTAAGTGTTTGATTTGACTGTGTGATCATTGAAAGCCATGTGCACAAGATGTCTGCTCTCTTGTTCGTTTGTGTGAAGGGCTGTTGAGATCTCTATGTCGATGAGTTTGTTCCTCCTCCAGGGGCGTAGCAAAGGATTATGGTTGTGGAAATTTTCCAATTTGAAAATCAAATTTTGCCAACTGACAAAATAATGTCTCTGTTAGGCTCGTACCTAGATTACAGTCAGCATACTAGACTTCTAACCTGCTACTTTCAATTTCCACCAAATGTCAGTATTGTGCTTGCATTCAGATTGTTTTCTATAAAAAAATTTCCCATAAAACTCCTACTATGCCCTCACTTGAAAATACAACAATAATAATAGTATATGTTGTAGGCAACATCAAGAAACAATTGTGATCTGCTTTATCTATATAATATTAGAAAAATACATATAGTTTTTCTTTGTTGAAAGATTAAATTTGAAGAATTACTGTGACATCACTGTAACACTGAAGATTTTTAGGCAGTTTAAATGCCCACATAACAGATTAATAGTATGACCAACATGGTTACTCAGATTCACTCTAATTCAAATGGAGAATATATCATTATTGATAATAATGTAGTAGCTTTTTGACTGAACTGTCTTCAATATTCAGCAAGTCACAGTCTTAGATTTTGATGAAAATGAGAAAATAGCTTGGTCACTATATATTCTGATTTTAGTATAAGAGGTTATATATGTGCCATGTATTAGAGCACATTAATTTTTCTTTTCATTTTTAAACCTAGAAATCACCTTGTATCTTTTCCACTATTACTTTTATTATGAGAGGGGCAGAAGCTAATTTGGATTATTCATTTTTTCCCTATATCCGTTTGTTATTAAATGAAAATAGACGCATGATAATCTTTTTGTATACTTTTTGTGATTTATTAATTGTGACCTCGACAAGTAAGTTTTAAGTTCTCACGAAGGTTGAGGTTCCTCTGAGGGACATTCTTTATTTTTTGCAGCTTGGGCTAAAAGGTCAAGTCTCAAGGACTCTGAGAAGGTAGGGGAAAGGGATCCACTGGACAGCTGGTAGGAAATAAAGATAGCCTCCCATGAAAGCAAACCAGTGTGTTCTTTAGTTATATACAAGGTGTGGCTATAACACACACGGTTGCAAATTAACTTCCCATCTGACAGACAACAGCTTTTCCAAGTCCATCAGTATCCCTTTTCTCAATGAAGGCAAAATGGGATAAATTCTCAGTACAAGCACATTTGGGACTCAAACCTCTGAACTGCAGATTACAAGCCTGGCAAAATTGGGCTTCTATTTCATTGAGGCTCAATCTGTTATATATATATTATATGAATTATATTCATATTGCTAAGAATTTTTGTGATAAAATTGCATTGTCTATCTTTATAATGATGAGAAGAAATAGTTAAGAAATAATAGGAAATCACAGATATGCACCTGTTGGTGATATGTTGACAATTTTCTCCTTTATTTATTCATAGTTGGGTGGGATCAGAGCCTACAACCTTCTGATAACATGTCAGGTGCTCTGATCACTAAGCTACCAGCCGCCAAACAACTAATCCTTATTCTTGATACAAAGTATGTTGACTTAAAAGAAAAGCAATGCATCTTGACATGTGCTGGTTGTGTGCGCTAACCTGGAAAGTACCTTCTAGACCAGAACCAGTCTTCAATTACAGTCAGACACATCCGCAATGACCAGACCCAGATCTAGAAAAATTTGAAAGGGAGTGAAGACACTTGATTTCTAATGCAATATAACATTTCCCCTCTCCATTTTATGGGTTTTCAAAAAATTTTATAGCATAACTACATCGTTTGCAATATTCATTTTAAATTTTGGGATTTTTCGAATTTTTCCACTGTTAGAGGGCGCAATTATAACTTTTGGGAAATTTGCAAAATGCAAATTGCAATATTTTATCAATTCCTGTCCAACCCAAAAAGAATTTTTAATTTATCTCTAAAAACATACACTTATTTGTTGAAACAAAAATAGTTGCATTCATCTCCCCTCCCCCCTGGGTCTAAAGGGTCATGGGATTGTTGCTAATGGTAACTTCGTAACCTTCACATTTCAACACCAAAATTTCAAGCTTCTAACATAACTACATCGTTTGGAATATTCGTTTGATATTTTGGATTTTTTAAATTTTTTCACCGTTAGACGGCGCAGTTACAACTTTTGGGAGATTCGAAAAATGCAAATCATAATATATCATTAATACCTATATAACATACAAACATACATACATACAAAAGAATTTTTCATTTATCTGTATAAACAAAAAAAGTTCGATGTCTACAGATGGACAGACAACAAAACGAAATTATCTATTTTTCTAAAATAAAAAGCCCTAAAATTTACTCTTTCTTTTTTAAAGTGCTTCCAATCATGAACACTGAAATCTGTGTCAAATATTACCTTACTCTTTTCGCGAATCCATAAGTACAGTGCAATACCATTCAGCTATGTACGCTGAACAATCCGATAGACGACAAAACATGGCGTTCAATTTTGAAATGGCCAACCTCTACCTATATCGGGCGTCCAATCGTCCTGTGCGATGATGATTCACGGTTCACAAGTTGCCCATGACTGCATTTGAACATGGACTGTCAAAAACTTAAAAGTTTCTGCACATTAGTAAAGTTTGGGGATTTACTTTTTTTATGATGATTTATGTTAATGTGATTTATGAATGATCGTGGTATTTTCTCTTTTGAAGGGAAAGTTAATTACTAATCTCTTAGTGTGACAAATGTTTTCTACGACCTGTCACGATTTATTTTTATGGTAGTCGAAAAGTAATATTTTTCTGGGTATGGCATCAAGCTTAAAAGCAATGGTGTTCACATGTGCAAATTTTTGTAAGAGAAGCAAATGAAGGTTAAAAAGCTGCGATTTCCCTAGGTAAAAGTGTGATTAATTCTTCATAATTTTCATAGCTAATTTGATTAATATTATAATGGCTTCATAGGCAAATGAGATTTTTTTTCATGCAGTAAAGTATGGGAAGGAAGACTTTGTTTTTGTCAGCTGTCGGAACGTTGATGTAAAGAGCCGTTTGCATAATGTGACTATTTGGGTAACTTTTGAAAGCAAAAACGTTTTGTGGGTCTATTTATTTATTGATATATATATATACACTAATTCAAGATATTTTCAGTTGGTGTCATAATTTAAGTAACGAGATGGATACTTTTTCTATAGTTTTCTATTGAATAAACCGTTCTGCCTAAATCAGGCGGTGCACCAAGATTGCATTATTATTTTTTATTTTTTGGGGGGGGAGGGGGAATGAATTGATTTTTTTATTTTGCCAAATATTTACCTCCATGCTTGTCATTTTATTGTTTTCTAATATTGGTAATGCCATATAAATGTTGATTTTATTTCTTTAAAAATATAAAAAGACAATAATATGGGCTATAATATTAATTTTAGCCCATAAAGTACAACATTTTGAAGTGTCATTATACTTAAATATATGCATGCATATTTTTGCTTTTACTGAAACTGTCACAGGTTATCAGCTGACTCCATTATCAAGGCATGTACTGTTTTTAAAGATAAGTGGTTGGTTTAGGTACAGTTTGGCACATATATCTTTTTTGATTTGTGACATATAGGACAGAGAAGAATCCTGGAAGCTACTCCTAGCTTAATACAGGCCTTAATACAGGCCTCATACAAGGACATGCCCTACTAAGACCGAAGTCACTGCTGACCACTGCCTTAGTTAGAGCTAACACAACACACAAAGTTTGCCTTGCTGGAACAGTCGCTAGCTGCCTAACCACTATGCCAGTTAAGGCATTACCCAAGAGATTAGCATTCTTCATGGGGGTAAAAAAAATTCTGTCAATTTATAAGTAAGGAAAATTGCAAAGGAGCTTTTCCACTGAATCCTCAGGTTTAATGCAAAAAAGAAAAACCCATGCACACGTTTACAAACACAGAAATTCTGAATGTGTTTACTGTGAAATGAACAATGTGTTTGTAAGCCACACTTAAAGTGTGAGACATAGAATTTTAAATTCAGTAGGCTACTCTCTATTTTGTAAAATAACTAATTTATGTGTGAAATAGGAAAAAAAAAGTACTTTTGTAAAAAATTTTAGATATGTTTTGAAATAATTGTATCCATGTGTGTATATTATTTTAAAAAGTTTTAGCCTGAAGCAAAGCATATTCAATGTAATTTTTTGTTCTAAATTTTACTAATTTGCAACAATAACAGAAATTTTCTTTATTTTCAGCATCAAAAATTCAAAATGGGTATTAAGAAGAAGAAGCAATATGATAAAATAAAATTTTCACTTAATTCAAGTGTATTAGAAGAAGTAAAAGGTAAGGTTTAATAAAAAAAATAGCCATGTAATTTTCAATTTTAAGCAATAGTGCTGCCAGATTAGTGTGGCCTACTGATCTGGACAACTATGGCTACTTTTCTTTTTTTTTCTACCCTGCTGAGGAGTGGTCAACCACACAGGGTCCTGGTGCTGACCATATAAACCTACTGGACTGGACAGATATATGGCTCTGAGCTTGATTATGGATCCTGATTTTGCTGCACTGGTGGGCTTCTGTGGAGGGAAAATCTTCCGCTGTGTTTTCTTTTTGTTTGTGGGTTGACAGCCCCAAGTGAATAGATCCACAGGATATGTTTATCAGCTGGTGGATAATCCTGAGCAGAAGTCATCGCAGGCACCTGAACTCTTTGCTTCTATTGGCATCGTCAAATTCTACATTGGAGGAAGTCTTCCAGTGTAGATGGCTTCAGCCTTTAGTAGTGGGGGAACGGGTCTTTGCCCCATGTCTGCGATTAGGGGGCTGTTTGATATTGTCGGCATTCCCTCTCTCAATAAACATAGTTTCTTTAAACATCCTACTAACCATTTTCTCTCCATAGGTAGTTGGAATGTGAGGACTCTGCACAGAGCTTTTTCTCTTGATGTCCTCACACAAGAATTCCACCGTTATAATTTAGATATTCTCGGCTTGCAAGAGACCAGATGGACAGATAAAGGTCAGATTCTTAAAAATAATCTTAAATTTCTCTTTTCAGGGAGGGACGACAAAAAGCATCACCAAGGCGTGGGTCTGCTTCTCAGCAGACACGCTAGTGATGCTCTTCTAGGATATGAGTGCATTAATGAAAGGTTTCTTACAGCAAAATTTCAGACAAACGTTAAAGACTTGAATGTTATCTGCTGTTATGCCCCCACTGAGGATGCCGATGAGGATGAGAAGGATAGGTTTTATGAACAACTTCAGGATATTTTGAATCTGTCAAGAAAGGAGATATTACCCTTGTTCTTGGTGACTTCAATGCCAAAGTTGGTACTGACTCTGACCTTTTGGCAGGAGTAATAGGCCCTTTTGGTATTGGTAGCTGCAATAGCAATGGGCAACGTCTTCTACAGGTAAGTAAACTCAATGGATTCAGAATAACTAACACTTATTACAAACACCGCGACATACATAAGTACACATGGGTTTCACCTGATGGGCTGCATAAGAATATGATTGATTACATATTAATTAACAGCAAATGAACTAGTTCTGTTAGGAATACCAGGGCATATAGGGGAGCTGAAATTGGATCTGACCATTACCTTGTTAAAAGTGTGTTGCAACTTAAACTTAAAAAGTGTTGTGCTAGGGTTAAAAAATTTACTTTTAATACTGAAGCTCTGAAAGATCCAGTTATAGCCAAAGCTTACCATGATAGGTTACTTAGTCATTATGACAGTCATGGTTTGCTTACTACTGAAGTTGAGGAAGAATGGGATCATTTTAAACAGGCTTTTTTGGACACTAATAGTACTCTTTTAGGAAAAAAGGAGCAGAAGAGGCAAAATTATCTGAGTGATAAGGCACTTGAGCTTATTTCGGAAAGAAAGAACTGCAGGAATGCCCTTAATCAATACCCTACTAGTCCTAATAGAAAGCATTACAGAGACCTTAATAAACTTGTAAAGGATCAGTTAGCTGCTGATAAAAATTTTTGGCTTGATGGTTTGGCTGACAAAGCCGAGGAAGCAGTTAGACAGCACAACAGCAGAGAGCTGTACCAGATAGTTAATGTTTTGTGTGGTAGAAAACGGACAGGCATACAAGGATTGAAGGATAAACAAGGTAAGGTTATAGAAGGGGAGGATTCTGTCATGGCTAGGTGGGCTGAGCATTTCAGTGATGTTCTAAACAATGTAGTTAGTTCTACTCCCATTGTTTGCAATGATGATAGATGCATTGGTGGCTTTAATGTTGGCCCTATAACACAATCTGAAGTTAGTTTGGCTGTTTCTAAACTTAAACTTCATAAATCCCCAGGGGTAGATGAAATTACTACGGAAATGCTTAGAGCTGGGAATGTTTCGGTTACCACTTGGATGACTGAAATTCTGAATCTCTTTTATGATAAAGGCATGGTTCCTAAGGATTTTACCAGAGCTATTGTTATCCCTATTTTCAAAAAAGGTGATCGCAGTTCTTGTGATAACTATAGGGGTATCAGCCTACTCTCTGTTACAGGTAAAGTTCTTTCCATGATTGTGCTTAATAGAATTAAGAATCTGGTTGACAGGCAATTGCGTGATGAGCAATGTGGATTCAGAAGTGGTAGGGGATGTGTAGATCAGATATTTTCACTTAGGCAGATTCTTGAGAAATGTTTAGAGTTTCAGAAACCTTTGGTTGCTAGCTTTGTTGATTTCAAAAAGGCTTTCGACTCTGTTGATCGTCATAATTTGTGGTTGATTGTGAGATCATATGGTATACCAGACAAGTTGGTTAACATTATGAAAGCTCTCTATAATAACACTGAATCGTGTGTGAGAGTTGGTAAGGCTTGTAGCAATTGGTTTAGCATTACTTCTGGTGTTCGACAAGGGTGCATTTTGTCTCCTTTTCTCTTTAGCTTGGTTATTGATTATGTTATGCGAAATTCACTTCAAGGGAAAGATTTTGGCCTTAAATGGGCTGGAGATACGAAAATTTCTGATTTAGATTATGCTGATGATTTAGCTCTTTTGGCAAATGATGTTGATGAGATGAACTCTTTCATTCGAGCCGTTGATGAGACTGGTAGTAGAGTAGGTTTGGTTATTAACAGAGAGAAAACTAAAGTGATGAAAATTGGTCAGGCAGGCTGTGATTCAGTTAATCTGAATGGTTGCAGTCTTGAGCAGGTGTCACAGTTTAATTATCTTGGGAGCTATGTAACAGATAATGGTGATGTGCGGCATGAGATTAACAGACGAATAGGGATTGCTGCTGGGACTTTTAAGAATCTATGGAGAGTGTGGAGAAATAGGCGTATACACCTAAAGACTAAAATTAGACTGTATAATAGTTTGGTTCTTTCTAGGGTTAGTTATGGTAGTGAAACTTGGACACTTTGTAAACAAGATAACAGGAAACTGGATGCTTTTGATTCCAGATGCTTACGCAGTATCTTGGGCATTAGGTGGTTCAACTTTGTAACTAATGATGAGATTAGGAAAAGGAGTTTGCAACCTCCTTTAAGCAGCATATTGTGCAGAGAGAGACTCCGTTGGTTTGGCCATGTTGCCCGTATGAATAATTATAGATTGGCGAATAGGGTTATGAACAGTGTGCCTAAAGGCCTCAGAAAGAAGGGGAGACCTAGGATGCGGTGGGCAGACAATGTCAAACAGGACCTTGTTAGAATTGGTGTGCAGTGGCCAGATGCAGTAGATGTAGCTCAGGATAGACTTGCTTGGAGAACTAAATTGCACGGTCTGGTTGGACCTCCGTAGCCCATGGCTGCTTGAGGATGATGATGATGATGATGATGAAGATTTTACATGAGTGTATTAAAAGCATATAGTCAAAAATTCAATAATTATTAATATATCTCAATTTTGAAAATATGAGTGCAATCAAAGAAATGTTACTTTGTTTGCATATATCTTTGTGCAACATCTTCAAAAACTGCTGACTTGTGTTTTCACCTGAAAACCATAAGAATTATTTCTTCTGTTGAGTACACACTTCCCTTCTTGAGAAAGAAGAGCATGATCTTGCAAAGGTTACTATCCCTTGTATGCAGTTGTTAAGTGCTGGATCTTAGATAATGGAGAGACATAACCTTTAGGAATAAAGCTCACTTCTGTGATATTCATTTTTAGTAATTTGGCAAATGTGACATAACCTATGCTGTTGGATACCTCTGAGCAACATTTTTTTTTGCACATAATGTGTTAAATGGCTAAGTCACAAGGACTCGGAGAAGATTGGGGAAGGGAATCAACCACACAGCTGTTAGCATATCTATCCATCTAGCATGTTCTTTAATGTGCACAGGGTATGGCTTTCCTGCATGTGGGACATGACTTAATGTCCAATCCTATAGATGGTGATATTTTCAAGCTCACTGGTATGCCCTTTCTTACTGAGGGCTGGGTGGGGGTTTAGCAGAGATAAATCTGAATGCTGGCACAAGTAAGACTTGAATCTGGAAAATGAAGATTTTGAGCCTGCTACTGTCATGTTTCTGAACCAACCTCGGCCCCCATAACCTATATATTTATAGAACATTATGAGTTTTGCTGTAAGACTCATATTGCTAACTGCAGTCTAGTTGATCTCCTTAACCTACCCTTCCTTAAATGTGGGCAGTTATACTGTGAATATATTATTGATATATATATATTTAAATTGTTTTATATTTTAATATATATATATATATTTAAATTGTTTTATATTTTAATATATACAGGGTGATTCAAAACTTATCGTTCAAATTTCGTGGGGAGGTAGGAAATATGTCAGGAAACCGATTTCACATAGGAAAGTATGTCCGCAAATGTACGCATGCATATGAAGAGGGCGCTGTGTGTACCCAACCAGTGTACAGCTCGCCTGACCACTCCCGCTGTCATCAGCGATCGCTTGGCCACCCAGGTCACCTGATTTATCACCCATGGATTTCTTTTTGTGGGGGGCCATGAAATACCATGCGTACGAGACCCCCGTCGACAGTGAAATGGACCTTGTTGCGCGAATAGTGGCCGCCGCAGGCATTGTCCATGATATGCAGGCGTTTTTGAAAATGTTCAGCAGTCAATGCAACGGCGCTGTGAATCCTGTGTCCGTGTAAATGGTCGCAATTTTGAGCACCTACTGTGAACCTGTACTTTACCTTGTTGGAATAAAAGTCACATTCGTTACCACTTATGTTCACTTTACTTGTCCATTTTGTTCATGTAGATGACGTTTGCGGACATACTTTCCTATGTGAAATTGGTTCCTGACGTATTCCCTACCTCCCCACGAAATTTGAACGATAAGTTTTGAATCATCCTGTATATATTTAAATTGTTTTTATATTATATATATATTTAAATTGTTTTATGTTTTAATATGTTTATACCAAAATATAATTAGAATATGTTTGTCAGTAGTTAACTCTAATATTATTATTGTTATATTTAGGCTAATTATATTTGAATGCTTTATGATTAACTTCTGATTAATCAAAATAAAATTTATGTAAAACTGACTTCTATATTATTATTTGTGTTTGTGCTGTTCAAATTCTTTTGTTTTGTTTTTCTTAGCTGTTGTTAATTGTCAAACCTTGTTCTTAAATAACAATATTATTTCTTTGAACTATTTGCTAACTTTAACACATTGTTTTTTGAAAGGTGTAATCACTGAAACTAATAACCAGATTCTAGAAATTGTTTTACAAATTATTGACTCTTCTGATGGCTTAGAGCAAATGAGTTTACTTAAACAGGTAAGATACTATATTATTATTAACTATGTAGTATATAACTATTAACAGTGATGGAAAAAGTCTAAGCAAGTAAAAATGTTCTGCTATTAACTAAAATACATATAACAATTCAAACAATACCTGGAACCTGTGATTTTCAGAAATTTTTTTGTCTTTTACTATTAGATTTATTGTAGTATTTTTTTTAGATAAAATTGAAATTTAGCCAATAGCTTTCATTTTCAAATAAAGGCGAGCAAAAATATATCTCTAATACAAATAAAAAATATCTCACTTTTATATGTGCCATGTTTTTGCAAACTTTTTTCTCTGTCATGTAGGGGCGGGGGTGGCTCAGTTGGTAGTGTGCCAGCTTGTAATATACAGTTCCCATGTTCGAGCCCCAGCTTGGCCAGCATTGAGAGTTATCTCTGCAAGACTCCCACCCTGCCCATGGTCAGTAAGGGACACCACTGGGCTTGTGAAGGCCACCAGCTATCTGATGGGACGTTAAGCTGTGGCCCCATATGCGGGAGAGCCCTATCCTGTTCACATTAAACACTCTGGATGGCCTTGACTGGAGGCTACCATCTGTCTCCCAACAGCTGTTCCAGTAGATTCCCTCTCCCAACCAACCCCAACCAAGAGGTAAAACAACCAACCAATCCTGTCGTGTAATTCCCTCAATCTTTTTTTAAAAAAAAGTTAGCAGAAATAATTTTTTTTGTCTGTAGTTTATGCTATAAAATGTACTCAGATAGTTTCCTAATTTCAAAAGTGCAAAATTGAAAGAAAAAGAGAAAAATCAGAGAAAGTTATCAGAATAAGTAGGATATTATAAAAATAATAATATTCAAGACAGAAGAAATGCTTTTCTGAAACTGGATAAATCTCTTTAAAATGCAAATACCATTCCTTATAATGTTCTACTGTAGATGTATTACATTGTATAAAACAATTTATATTTTATTAATGCATCAAAGATAATTAAGCTTCACTAATTGTGAATGGTTAGAGACAGTTTTTGAATATAAATTTGATACTGGTCATTGCATTAAATAAAATTAATTTGTAGTCAGATACAGTGCCTTTGAAATTGGTTATTTAGAAGGTAAGAGAGTTCATTCAAACTATTTCATTAGACAGATTTCAGTGGGGCTCAAGTTCTGAGCATTTAGCTGAATAAATTAAGATATTGGAGTTTGCTTTGCAAAGTGCATCTGCAATTTAGTCAATATGTTTCATACAAATTTTCATGTAATCCATGAAATTGTTTACAATAGAAGACTTATCATCATTGCTAAAAAACATGAAAGCATGCTAGGTGGACTTAACTATACTTGATATAAGAAATCTAAAATAAAAAGTTTATTATATTTTGAAGAACTGATGAGGGCCTGTGTAGTGGTTACAGTCCTCAGCCGATAGATGGCATTGCTCAAGTGGCATGCGACGTCGAAGTGTAAAGTACGATGTTGATTTGTAAAGTATGACGTAGAAACGTAACTGTTCGTTGTTGGTAGCCTATGGCTCTTTGATTTGTTTCTTTTGGGTGGGTAATGTGGAGTCACGTGTTATGTGTGTGATTTGACAAGATTGTGAAGTTACATTTGTTTTTTTTTTGCCATTTTTGCTTGATGACTTCTTTGGATAACATGCCTATATGGTTAGAGGTAAGTGTGTGTGTATGGTATATTTAATGGGGTGTGGGGTGTTCAGCGATAGGTAGAATACGAATAATTAATATGTTCTAGCTTTTTTTTTTTTCGAAAATTGGTTAAATATGGTAAATAATAAGTTATTAAAGATATTTTGGGATTGAAATTATTTAATATTTGGAGGGTTGTTGATAGTGTTAGTGAACTGTTTAGTAAAGTTATGGACATGTTTCTGAGAAATGGGAGTTCAGTAGCTTTTTATGGCTATGTGTAAGGGGGAATGTTTTTGTTAGGTTCTTTGGAGTGAGGGGTATTTGAATAGGAAAGGAGGAATGGTTTGTAGGAGTTAGTATTATTTTAATTCTTTTTTTGTGTGTTGAGTATGATGTGTGTTTGTTGTGAGTATGGAAGAAAATGGTAAAAGTTTAGAATGTGGGGAAATTAAGTGATAAAAATGAGTGTTTTTATGGGGTGTTAGTGTTTTAGGAGAATAGTTTTTGGTGAAATGTATAAAGTGAGTGTTTAGAAGTTTGTAGTGTAGTGGGGGGAGTATGCTTGGGGGAAATAATGTTGCAAGTTTTGTGTGTGGGATTGAAAATGACGATAGTAACGAACACATGTATTTCGTTATAATTAATTTGGGATGAATTGAATGTTTTTTAGTAGTTACGTGTAGTATGGTAATTATTAATGTATTATAGTGATTTATTAATATTGTTGTATATTTAGGAGTCTTTTAAATTTAGTTATGTGATTTATCATTAATATGAGGAAACGTTTGGCGGCTTTTTGATATAGTAATTATGGGTATTGTAGAATTGTCGGTGTGTGAAAAAATGGCAGTTTTTAATGGAGTCAGGAAAGTTAATGAAAAATTTAGGGGTGGAGTGAGAGTGATGGACTCGGTAGCATGCCAGGCTTGTAATATGTAGTTCCAAGGTTCAAGTCCGAGCTGGGTCAGCATTTAGATTTATCTCGGCAAATTTCCAAACCTTGCCCATGGTTAGTAGAGGACATCGATAGGGTTGGAAAGGCCACCGTCCGTCAGTTGGGACATTAAGTCGTGGCGCTGTGTGGGAGAGAGAGTCATAATCTGTGTATGTTAAAGAGCACGCTGGATGGCCTTGACGGGAAGTTCCCATCTGTCTCCCAACAGCTGTTCCAGTAGGTACCCTCCCCCTACCTTCTGTGAGCCTTTGGGGTTCATGTGACCTCGCCATTTGGCCCATGGTGTGGGAAA
The DNA here is from genome assembly GCA_038380435.1 of Ryuthela nishihirai. Taxonomy (NCBI): domain Eukaryota; kingdom Metazoa; phylum Arthropoda; class Arachnida; order Araneae; family Heptathelidae; genus Ryuthela; species Ryuthela nishihirai. The sequence goes on along the minus strand of JAWZYU010000029.1, from coordinate 47,903,443 downwards.
AAAGTGGGGCTCAGAGGTAAAACGACAATGTAATTTAGGGGAGGGTTATTTGAGCTGTAAGATGTTTTTTTTTGTCAGATTTTTGTTTGTGTTTTTTTTTTATATAATTCGGTCAGCGGTGCACTGTTTCAATTTTCATGTTTTTCGGTTTGTGTTGCCTGGGAGGACATTATTTAGTTCTGGGGCTTTTTTATAATTCGTTCGGCAGTGCACTGTTTCCAATTTTCATGGTTTTTGGTTTGTGTTGCCTGGGAGGACATTATTTAGTTCTGGGGCTTTTTTATAATTCGGTTGGCGGTGCACTGTTTCCGATTTTTATGTTTTTCGGTTTGTGTTGCCTGGGAGGACATTATTTAGTTCTGTGGCTTTTTTATAATTCAGTTGGCAGTGCACTGTTTCCAATTTTCATGCTTTTCGGTTTTTGTTGCCTGGGACAACATTATTTAGTTTTAGGGCTTTTTTATATTTCGGTCAGCGGTGCACTGTTTCCGATTTTCATGTTTTATGGTTTATGTTGCCTGGGAGGACATTATTTAATTCTGGGGCTATTTTAGAATTCGGTCGGCTGTGCACTGTTTCCGATTTTCATGTTTTTTGGTTTGTGTTGCCTGGGAGGACATTATTTAGTTTTGGGGCTTTTTAATAATTTGGTCAGTGATGCACTGTTGCCGATTTTTTTATTTTTGTTATCTGTTATGACGATGAGATTTAGTTTTGGGGGCTTTTTTATAATGCCGGTCAGCGATGCATTGTCGATGATGATCTTGGTTTTGAGACTGGTGTTCGATTTCATTAATTCTGGTGATTTATTTAGGCTAATTATCGTATGTGTGACTGGATTGATCAGTTTAGTTTGTGGAAATGTATTTGTGTAGTGTTTTAATTATTGGAGAGAGAGGGGGAGGGGGTTATTTCAGGTATTTGTAGTATATGGGAAGGCAACTTTAGTGTAGTTTCTTTGTTTATGTTTTTTTTTTAAGAATATGTGGTTGTATGTGTAGCTGAGGCCTGTGTTCTGTACTACTGTCCTGATAAGAAATCATTCATATTCTCTGTGTTAATCAAGCATAAAGTTCTTTTATGGCTTAAAAAAAAACAGTAACTGATCATGCTGATCATGAAATTAAAATTAGGGAATTCAGAAAAGTATGTAACACATTCATGCTAGAAATACAATGTGATGCCCCCTTATTCACTTTTACTTTACCTTAACCAGTTTTGCTTAATTTACGTTATATTTATCATTTTGGGGATTTTTATTTCATTTTTGGCATCACAACGCTTGTTTCCAAGAGCATAGGAGTTGCGCATGCGCAACTCCAAACTTTCGATTGTCAATCGCTAAAGTGCGTGTACAAGGACATGCCCCCTCTTGCATCATAGCTTGCGCACTCGTCATTTTATGCAAATATCTTTACCGGTGCAACAATCACGTGTTGCCGAGCCTGTATGCTTGTTAAAACCATGACATGTTAGTCACAAGAGGCAGTTGAAGAAGGAGTTGATAGAGGAGTAAGAGTCAGTGGTAGTAAGTCACAGGAGTTGGTGTTTGTTAGTTGTCAGATTGTAGTAAGATAGAAATGATGTAGTATCTTCTTCATTGAAGTTGGTGAGTGTTTAAAATAATTTTGGAAATAAACTTGTTTGTTATAGAAAGAAACTTTTTTGAATTTTTGCTATTTTTTTCTCTTGAGCAACGCTAGTTGTTTTGATTAGAATTTACATTAGAATTTTGACAATCATTTAATTTTTGAATTCTTACTCACTAAGTAACGCTCGCTGGTATTCGAACCCTAATTGAACTTTATTTGGCAATTTGTTAATTATTGCCTGGCGCCCGACTTTAGCTATCTGGAGCTTAAATAAATATTGGATCAGACAAAGGGTTCAAAACTTTAATAATATTTAAAACTTTGGAGCACAAGTACAGATTTTGATAAGGTAATTTGAAAAGAGTATTGGTCACATCTTATTACACTGGCTTGATTCTAGCCAGCTCCAGCTGTCAAATGCACTTCTGGGAGAATCGTTTAAATAAAGTAGTGGGACATTCTTAATTCAAGCCTTTTGGCTCGACCCTTTCTCCCCCATAGTGGGGAAGTACTACTGTTCTACTGAGTTACAGATATCCTGCAACTTTGTCCAAAGGAAATTTACCCCTAAAATGTCAATGAAGTGAAATAAAATGGAAATCTTCACATTTAGTTAACTAAATGAAAAATTGTTCTGCTTTATAACAATTGAGTACATTCTGTATTGGTAACTAATTTATGTTTTGGTGACGACATTTATTTGTTGTTGTTGTCGGCGGCGGCAGGTTAATTTGCATTTGCATTTCAGTTTTACATTTTAATTTTATTTTTATAAAAAAAATACAGGAAACTTATTTTTTCCTTAATCTTTCTGTATAAAGTAAAAAAAGGTATTATTTTCCATTGTTTCCATTTTTCATTTTAAGCCTTTGTTTTTGGATTTATTTAGGTTGGAAACCTGCTACAAAAGGTACAACCACCAGCTTCTGCACATGAATGCATGGGAATAGATATTTTAGGATGTATGTATTTCCAGATTACAGTAAAAAGTCCTTTGAAAAGAGCAACTAGTAGGTAAGAATTAATGTTTGAATATAGGGTGATTTAATAATGCTAATAGTAAAACTGAAAGTATTTTAGTTGCTCGAATGGTCAAATATTAATGTACTTGCAGAACAATGCTGTCTGGTAATGGTAAGCAATTACAATAGATAATAATAATGGTAACAGATAATATGATGATGATCAATTGTAATAATAATGGTAAGCAAACACAATAGATAACACTCATCAATATAGAGGAAAATGTATCTTGAGTTAGGTTGAATATGAACCCATAACCTCCTGATAACAACATATCAGGTGCTCTACTGCTGAGCTAAATAATGGAGGGAAGATGACAGCATGTGGTAGCTCAATGGTACAGCACCTGATATGTTATTAAGAGGTCAAGGGTTCATATCCCATCTAGCTCAACACAATTCTTTACATTGCAGATTGAAAAATAAAAAGTGAGTTTGAATCCCAGATAAGCCATGGATGTTTGGGCTGTCTTTATGCTGAGGTCTTGCTTCACTTACAGATCTTTATGGTATATTATACTGACAGACTTTTGTCAGACATCTGAGGCAAATGGGCTATATAAGAAGTAATTTGATTTTTAAACAAAGTGAATCCTCATCTAATGTGAGTTCATTCAATACAGATTTTTTTTATACATGTGAAAAATATATTTAACAGTTTTTACTTACTGAATAAAATTTATTAATTTTGTAACTGTTTTGTTTGGTTTGCAAACATATGAGATATGTTTTTTTTTTAATTGCCAAACCCAGTTACTCTACTTGTAATTGCTGTAATATCTTAAGATGAAAATTGTGAGGAATATCAAGATAAAGACCAAATGAGAAGCAATATCATGTGTGGGAAATGGTGTAAAGAGCAGTTATAGAGAAACTTGTTATGCTAGGCCTGGACCAACATTGAGATTTATCTCCGCAAAACTCCCCACCTTACCCTCGGTCAGTAGGGGAGTCCAGTGGACTTGGAAAGGCAAATGGGACATTAAGCCATGACCAATGTACGGGAGAGCCATATCCTACGCACATTAAAGAACATGTTGGATGGCCTTGATGGGTGGCTACCTAATAGTGTACCTGCTCCTAATAGCTGTCGGGGGGGGGGGGGGGGGGGGGGGGGATACCTAATGTAGTACCTGCTCCTAATAGCTGTCCAGTGGAATACTAATAGTGTCCAGTGGACAGCTATTAGGAGCCTGTCCTATAGCCTAGCCCTATCCCAACCTTCCCTGAACCTTGGGATCTTTGTGACCTGGCCATTTAGCCCATAGTGTGAAAAAAGGGGCTACTCAGAGGTAAAACAGCCTAGTTATGCTAGGTAATGTAAATATATACTACATTACAAAAAGAATTAGACACTTCCATGTTATGTGAATGGAAAGCCACATTCAAAGCTTTGAAAATACATTTTTATGGAAAAATGTTGCTGAAGATAATTTGAAGATCTCACTCAAATCTCTCTCCCTCATTTTCCACATTTATTAAATATTTAAAGAATTATGGAAGCTGAAGCATTTAACTGTAATTTTTGCTACTCATGAAAATTTACTTCAAAAGATAAAATGCAATTGTTATAATGAATTGTTCGTGGTTCTTGTTATGTTTATGGTTCTCATCAGTTGGGGGGGGGGGGGGGAATGTTTAAGAAAAGTGTGACAGTGGTGTGCTGTTAAATGTTCCAGCTTCAGTAATTCTAAATATTTAAGTGAATATTGTTGAAAAATGAGAGTTAGAAATTTGAGTGAGATCTTTAATTTATCTCTAATGATATTTTTCTGAAAAATGCTTATTTTGAAATTTAGGTAGCACTGAATGTTGTTTTCCATTCATATAACTTGGAAGTGTGCAGTTACTTTTTATAATATAGTGTATATGTATATTTTTTGCATCTAGTCTGCCTGTAGTTGGACAAAAGTTTTACCAGCAGGAAAAGGAAATAAAAATTGTATTAAAAAGTATAAGTGTGTTATACCAGAAAGAAGGTTTCACTCACGCACATTTTGGCTATTGTAGATTAATTAAGTGTTAGCAAATTTCTCTGTAAATAAATATTCTCTGTAAAATATATCTAAATTCTTAATACTATAGCATTGGTTTTAAATTATAATTATGGAGAAACTTTGCATTATAAAATAATTATTGTTTTTAAACATGTGACTGAAAGATTTCTGGATAGTTGCTTGTATTATCCATTTAGAGTGCCTTTTATTTTCCCTATAGCATATTGCAAACTATTTCTGAACATCATTATCATATAGTGATTGATTCCCTCACCAAAGCTTTGAAGTGCATTATCCAAATACCTTCATCCACAATATCCTTGAAAGTTATGAAATACTCTGTTGGAGAGCTTCTGGCCCTTTCAGACAACTTTCCAGTAGGTTAGTAAAGTCATTTGTTGGTTGGGTTTTTTATTAGTAGAATTTCTTCATCTTTTTGTTCTAATGAAACAGTATGTGCAATTTCAAAGTGATTCAGTCCTTGTCAAGTAGTGGGCTGAATATTTAAATTGTATATAATATATAAAGTTAAACAATTTTAGAATATGCCATAATTTTTTTATCTTAAATTGATTTGATTCTGAAACTTTTACTGTAAACATTTGAGGCAAAAACAATAAGCTATTTTTTTTTTATTAGATTTTAATTTCAAACCTTTCCCTTTTTTCCAGGAGGGAATGCAATAGCTAAAAATCTTATTGATGGCAAGTATATTTTGTTTTTAATTGAGATTTTAAGTAAAAAACTCTAACTAGTGGTAGTTAATAAACCTGGGTGTGTCCTTGCTAAGTGTGTGTTGCATGACAAACCAGCACCAAGCATTTTCAGATTATTTCTGTCTTTTGTGGTTTATTATAACATATTTTAATGTTTTAATTTATTTCTCATTATATATTTTGCAATTACAGTGTGTGATTTCCTCTGCTTCACTTTGAATGTTTTATCTGATAAACTCAGGTGAGTTTTTGTTTCCATTAATAATTTCTAATTTTTTGAGTAACAATTTTATGGTCATTAATAACATGAAAATATCATTGTAATAGAAGTTCTACAGTGCATAAAAATAATGTTCCAGATATGGCTGATTTAGGGAGGTGGTAGTGGGGACACGACTCCCCACATTTGAGAATACTAGTAGCTTGAATGGAGATGAAAAATAATTAAGCATATATTTCAGACATGTTTTTCAAGAATTTTATGTAGAATGCTGAAAGGGGGAGTTCATTTTATACTGGAATGATGATCCAGTCTCTTCAAACCTCCCGGCGCCAGGCTCGTAATCTGTAGTTCCCAGGTTCGAGTCCCAGCTGGGTCAGCGTTGAGATTTATCTCCGCAAAATTTCCCCGCCCTGCCCACGGTCAGTAGGGGACACCGATGAGTTTGAACAGCTGTCTCCCAACAGCTGTTCCAGTGGGTCCCCTCCCCCAACCTTCTCTGATCCTTCGGGGTCCATGTGACCTGGCCATTTAGCCCATGGTGTGCAAAAAAGTGCCGCTCAGAGGTAAAACAACCCAACTCTTCAAACCTCCCCCACCTTTTTTTTTTTCTGGCTTAATCCAGTTACTTGGTAGAAATTGAAGTTCTCTTGTAAATATTTTAATATCTATGGTTTCATTGTATGTATATAAAATATTTAACTCATTATTTTAAAAACATGTTATCATGACAAAGTCTAGTGTGTCCATCTTACAATTAAATAGGAGTCTTTAAATATTATGTGAACCATTGTTAAAGTCAATGGAGTAATATTTTCATGTTATATAACATCCATTGTTAACTTCTGTGTTGAAGCTTCACCCAGTTGAAGCTCATAAAGGAAAGTCCGATAGGATGTGTGATGGAATCTGATGCTGTTGCATCTACTTTGATTTGAGGAGATGTTTGGCAGGTGCACTTTGCTAAAGAACAATGCCAGTGCCCTGTGACTTTTGCTGTTTGTATCATAAAGAAAGAACATGCTAGAAGATATTACTTTACATGGATACAAATTAACTATCACCAATTATATTATTTCATCAACTTCTGATGATACTAAAGTAAGAGAGATTATTGTTGCAGCAAGATACCAGTCCAATATACACTCAACTTTCGATGTCAAGATACCATGATCATTCCTGTGCTTAAACACATATTCAAGTTTTCTGAGGGACACAGTGCCTTCACATATCTCCATAAAACTTTAAATAAGGGATTTAAAAACCTTTAAAATCAGAAAGTTAAAACTTTTCATCACAACTTGTTTTATTTAAGTATTTCACATCATCAGGTGAATAATTAGAAGTCATTAAGCAATGGTGTTAAATGCTGTGGATCCTTTACATTATGGTTAATTATTATGGTTAACAATTATGGTTCTCAAACTTTTATGCTTCACATACCCCTTGGAATTGTATATGTAACTGGCATACTTCTTGTATAGATAGATAAAATTTTAGTTATAGTATAACAATGGGAATAAAATAAAACACTGACTTTGTTACTAGATCTAGCAACTTTTGAGCTCTCATGGTGTACCCCAAAAAATTTTACTGCGTATCCCACGTTGAGAACCCCTACTCTAGATTATATACTCAGTGACCGAGAGGTGTCTATGAAATAAAAATTAATGATCCCAATAGTATAATATCCCCTAAAGATATACATTGGTTGCACATTTCTCCAGTTTCTGATCAGATTAAAGAAACAAATATGATTTGGAACACTCTAAGCAAACTACAATGTTATCTAAAATAATTTTAGAAAATAGATTAATGATAAACTTGATTGAATCAAACATAATAATTTGACCTCCAATGAAATTTCAACTAAATTTTATCAAATAATTATAAATTCTCTCCCCCCCCCCCTCTGCCTGGAATCTACTTTTCTGAAATTTAACCCATCAGAATGTAAATTATGCAAGCACCACTAGAGGGCCACAGCATTTAGCATCTTAACAATTTCTAATTAGTCACCTGATGATGTGAAATACTTCAATGAAACATGTTGTGAAGAAAAGTTTTAACTTTTAGATAAAAAGGTATTTTAAATACTTATTTCCTATGTAAAAAACAAGATCTTATAAACCCTGTGTGGACTCCTTAATTTTTTTGTATGGGTTTGTTAGCTGAATTCAGCCAGATATAAATCCATGGCAATGACAGTTGAAGAAATGCTTTTTTTTTTTTAATTGTTTTGGTGATGTGAAAAGTCACTGTCCCCTCGGCAAACTTTGTATATGTGTATCAATGCTAGAACCATCATGGTATCTTGACATTGAAAGTTTGAGTGTATGTTGGATTGTTATCTCTCTGCAACAGTAAACTCTATCTTACTTCAGTATCATCAGAAGTTGAAATACTTGAGACTTACTTAAATACATAGTCTTTCATATGATGCAAACAGCAAAAGTCAAGGATGCTGGTATTGTCATTTAGCAAAGTGCATGAGCCAAACATCTCTTCTTATTTAAAGTAACTGGTATAGTAATGGAATCTATCACATATAATACCAGTCTTTTCTTCATGAGCTTCAAATGGGTGAAGCTTCAACATGAAAGTTAACGATGGATGTTATATAACCATGAGAATAGTAACATTTAACAATAGTTCATATAACATTTAAAGGTCCAGTTTAATTGTAAAATAGATGGACTAGTCTTCAGTGTCGTGATAATGTGTTTTTGAAATCAGGGATTAAATATTTTATATATACAGTGAAGTGGTAGATATTAAATTGTTTAGAATAGCAATCTCGTTTTCTTTAATAATATTATTGTTCTCACTCAAATTACTCTAAATCTTACTTTTCAACACTATTCATTTAATCAAAGAGTTATAAGTAGAATCTGAAGCATACTGCAGCATTAATAATCATAACAGTTTACATCAAAGATTGACTCAAACACAAATAACATTTGTTGCAATAGATAAGTAAGATAAAGTAATTTCATGTCATATATCAGTAGTAAATAATCACAGGATAAGTCCTGTAGACATGGAGCTCATGAAATGATGAGCTGAAAAAAATTTGGTTTGCCACAAAACCAAATTTTTGTGGCAAAACTTGTGATTATTTACTACTGATTTATTGATTTAATGCCCTGAGCGTGAGTGACAAATATTAATTCCATCTCTACTGAGGCAACAGAGTTGTCCACTTCCTGGATAGATGGCTAATGCGAATCAAATAAATAAAATTCGGAAGGTTTATAAGGTCACATAAGCTGAGAAAAGGCTAGCCACTGGTAGTGTAGAGGTAGCATAACAGGCATGTTTCCTGGAGACATGGGTTCGGATCCCACTCATGGCAAAACCAAAATTTTTTTCAGCTCATCATTTCGTGATTTCATGTTGGTGTAATGATTCTTTCAGTTTTCAGTAAGTTGCAACAATAATCCTTATGATGAGCATTAACAGCAGCATCTGTTGATAAATGTTTCCAGGTTCAAAAACTCAAAAATTTAGTGAGGTCTTCAATTCTTCCTTAGTGATATTTTATTGTTAAGAGCTTAATTTCAGATCATTTTCCTGGGGCTGGGGTGGCTCAGTCGGTAGCGCGCCAGGCTCGTAATCTGTAGTTCCCAGGTTTGAGTCCCAGCTGGGTCAGCGTTGAGATTTATCTCCGCAAAATTCCCCGCCCTGCCCACGGTCAGTAGGGGACACCGATGGGTTTGGAAAGGCCGCCGTCCGTCGGATGGGACGTTAAGCCATGGCCCCGTGTGCGGGAGAGCCATACCCTGTGCACGTTAAAGAACACGCTGGATGGTCTTGACGGGAGGCTGCCATCTGTCTCCCAACAGCTATTCCAGTGGGTCCCCTCCCCCAACCTTCTCTGAGCCTTCGGGGTCTATGTGACCTGGCCATTTAGCCCATTGTGTGCAAAAAAGTGCCGCTCAGAGGTAAAACAACCCAACCCAAAGATCATTTTCCATTCAAGTAACATGAAATTTTCCAAGTGCTATTGGTAATATTGTGTATTTTATTCTTCTCTGCAATGCATTTTTTTTCTTTGATAGCTCTATAGTTCTAATGCATATTTTATATTCATTTAGGGAAGAACTTAGCCCTCAAGAAACCACAGACATGTACTCTGTTTGCCAATCAAGTTTAAAAGTTATTACTTCATCCTTCCAGCAGTGTGACAATGAAATTAAAGCAATTTTTAAAACTAGCTCCCAAAAATCCAAGTTAGATTCTTCTTTTAGTAGTATTTTGGGATGTATTGTGAGATTTTTAAAAGATGGTAAGCAGTTTTAGTAAATTTATAAAACTTGTGTTAATCAGTGATTTATAATAACAGCATCATGTAGTATTCAGTTTGTATGCAACAAAATTAGGTAGAAATAATTTAACATTTGCAGCTAATTTTTATTTTTTTAAACATTTTTGTTTGAAAAAAGAAAGTTTATAATCACCTTTTCTGAATTGCTAAGTTGTGAACTTCAGTTTGTTGTATTGAATAAAAAGAAAAAATATATGAAAATCTGTTGTTTTTTTTTTTCAACTTCATGCCAAATGTAGTTACACAAAAGTAGTTTTTTTAATTCTTGGTATGATTCTCATTAAAATAGAATATATCAAGCTGTAATTTCTTATACCATACATGGTTAAAAAAATGAATTACCCTTCAGTTAGCTGCTTTCCACAGAGGTTTGACAGGAGCTATCAGTTTAATATGTCATAGCAATCTGTGAGAAAGGTGAGACCTTAATAGAAATATAACAAGAAAAGAATGGGTAATGTTTCTGTGACAAAAAGCCACTATCAAGAATATTTTAATATTCTGAATATTAATATATCTATAAGTACTTGGTTTCTGAAGAGGTTGGTACCTCAGTAGAAATAGGAGGTGCATATATGGTGCCTATATGGATGAAGACCAATGGTTTGTGCCTCCTTCACCCTCTTCAGTAGAAGAGCTTGTTTATTGTGGTGCAGATGTCGTCATCTTTGGAATTCATACCACTGGGCATACATGCTCTTAATAGAGGATTGTGAATTCAGTTTGATCCTCACCACAACCACTGTAACATAAAAGGGACCATATTGGTGGTAGTAGTGTGTGATGGTCTGGGCTGACATCATAATGACTGGCCACACAGAACTTCACATCTTTTAGGGAAGTGTAAAGTTCCTAAGTCAAAAATTAAATTTTGTTGAATAGCAATTCAGACATTAGGCAATCTTTATCTTAATAAGCAAAAAGAGTCCAAATAACTCAATAGTGACAGTATTATTTGGTTTGATATGAACTTTAACTCACCCACATAATTGCACAATATCAATTTCTTATGTTCTAAACTTCAATAAAGTTTACTTACTAAAAATTTTAAACTGCTCAAGAAATATAAGGTCAAATATCAATAATTAAAACAAGGCTTATTCCTTAATCACCAAATACTTTAAATGTGAGGCACTTCAGGCACAAACTGATAGCTAAGACTAATCACTAGACACCACTACTATATTGTTAACCACTACTATACAATATCTCTATAACATTTGCTGATTACATAGCTAGCATGCAAATGCTGCTGGGTGATGATACATTTGTATATTGTGTTCAATTCCTTGTTAAGGAATTGAAAAGGCAAGGAAATAAAAATTAAAATGTGATTCTCACAGAAGCATTCTGATTGCTCAGCATTTCAGAGACAAGATTCTTTACTCTATGTGAGGCTTCTTGATGGAAAGTTGGGGGGAGGGTACACTTAGCCCTGATTTAATATTTTTGAATGATAATACCCATCCCCACAGGTGGTGATTTCTTTGAAAGTGAAGATATTCATAAGATGGAGTAACCACTCAGAATTGATCATGTGGGATGTCACGAAGAGGAAAATTGTAGAATGGCAGCATCTTCCAGAACTCTTCACAAGCTCAGATCTGCTCTTGTGGAGGAGTTGGCTAATTTATTTAAAAGACCTCTTTAACAGCTTTATAAACAGCAGCTACCATCTGTCTCCTAATGGCTATCCAGTGGATTCCTTTCCCCCAACCTTCTCTGGACCATTGGGGTTCTTGTGACCTGGTCATTTAGCCCATTGTGAGCAAAAAAAGTCATGCTGAGAGGTGAAGCGACTTAAAGCCCAATCAACTGCATAAGAACATATTGAGAGATTTTTGTGTGGCTGTCAGGGAATATAAACCCTATTTAACATCTCCTGCCCCCTGATTACAGCACCTACATTATAGGAACTCATGCTTTCATATGCAGTACTTAAGCACAATATCATGCATGATTCATCACTACCCTACTCACTGTTACTCTATCATGTCACAGTATCTTTCTATATAGCATTTAATTGTATTTGTTGAAAATAATTTTGAGTTACACTTTTGTCTATTATCCTGTAATTTTGATCACTAGCTATTTTTCCAGAAAATGTTTTTATAATAGATTGATTTATGTTTGTTTTGATTGTATTGCTACATGGAAAATAATGTTGAAAAAATTGTGAAAATTTTTCTGGAGATTTTCTATTTCATAATTCTGTATTTAATGTGTCCGTAATTCTATATTTTTATATGTTTTGCTTAAATGTACATAGTATGAATATGAATTGTGACATCTAAGGTAAATGTATTGAAGATACATAACTAGAAAGGCTATTTATTCTTTGCAGATACAACATTAATTTTATGAAATAAATAAATTATATTTTTAGTTGTAATTCTAGTTAAGAGCTGCAGAGCTAAATATTGTAAGCTATGTATGAAATCAGCTGAAATAATTATTGTTTGCATTTTTAATTTTAATACTGTATTTAATAACAGATTCATCTCTACTTAACTGCAAAATAAATGCTGCCATTGCTTTTCCTCTTCTTTTGCAATTTGTTGATGGCAACAACCTTATGGTAAGATTGATTTTATATTATTGAATTGTTATTGTAAATATATACTTATATGAGATTTTTTTCTTACTTGTGATGTGACGCTCTAAAGAATTGAAATACTTTTAAAGTTTTTTTAAGTTTTGGACCCTTTGATCCAATAATTATTTAAGCTCCGGATAGCTGAGTCGGGCGCCAGGCAATAATTAACAAATTGCCAAAAATAAAGGTCAAGTAGAGTTTGAATACCAGTGAGCGTTACTTAACGAGTAAGAATTCAAAAATTAAATGATTGTCAATTTTAATTTAAATTCTAATCAAAACAATTAACGTTTCTCAAGAGAAAAATTAGTAAAGATTCAAAAAGGGTTTATATAACAAAGAAATTTATTTCCAAAATTGTTTCAAACTCACCAAACTTCAATGAAGAAGATACTACATCATTACTTTCTTACTACAAACTCTTCAACAAAGCTCCAACTACACCCTGCTACTCTCTCTTCACTACTCTGACTGTTCAACAAAAAAACTAACTGATACTGATTCTAACTGATTGTGACTAACATGTCATCAGGTTATAACAAGAGGCTACCAAGCCAGCACGTGTCATGTTGCATGCCGGGAAAAACATTTGCATAAATTGACAATCGGCGCAAGCTATGATGCAAGAGTGGGCGTGTCCTTGTACGCGCACTTTAGCGGGTGACAATCGAAAGTTCAGAGTTGCACATGTGCCACTCCTATGCTCTTGGAAACGAGTGCTGTAATGCCAAAAATGATAAATATAACGTAAATTAAGCAAAACTGGTTAAAGTAAAGTAAAAGTGAATGAGGGGCATCACAGTGACCTTTTATTTATTATAAATTTTTATAATATTAGTGGAGAATTTTTATTATTTTTATCTAATAAAATGTAAATATGTTTTACTGTAATAAAAATGAATTAAATGTTTTTAAACAAAGTATTTTACAATACTTGTTTTTTTTTTTTATTTAATAGCTAATGTAGTGAAAAATATACTACATTACCAAAAGTCACCAAACCCATAGGATGTTTTATAAAATGGTTGTTTGTTGAGAATCATAGTAATTTGTGGCCCAACCTTTGACCCTAATGCAAGCTTTGATCCTTCTAGCCAACAATTTACATGTTTTAGGTAGCAGGTCACATAAATATTGTGCTACTCTTGAAAACCATCACTAGCTGCATGATGGAAGTGAGGCAAATGGTCTTGCCTCAACTGGTACTCCAGAAACTCAAAGGTGTTCAATAAGTTTAAGATCAGGACTGTGCTGGTCAATACATTTCAATTGCTATTCTGTTCAAATCACATGAATGAATATGAATCATTATCATGTTGGAAGCTGTAGGAACCATTCCTGTAATATTACTAAAGCATTGGCAGTGCACAATTGTTCAGAATATGTAAATACACAACAGCAGCAATCATTCCAAGCACAACAATTAATGGATCTCAACCCAACCATAAAGAACTACTCTGCACCTGATACCAACTCCTCCAACTTCTCTGCGATCAAAAATCCATTACTCAATATTCATGGCTACAAGAATGTGTAGGTATAATTGCATCATCTTCATTCAGTTTATTACATCAATAAAGGTTGACTTCAGAACATTAAAGAATGACTGTGGGCAGCACAGACAAGTCACTGATATGGCGTGATTATCATACTGCTTTCAAACTGAACAAGTTTATGACAACAGCTCATATATGGCTACTAATGCATCTGTTAATCATATGCCTACATGCATTTCTACTTGTTTCAAACTGGCAAACAACCAACAGACCTATTCAAATTAGAAAGGGTGTCTGGTGACTTGATAATGTGGTGTATGTTTTCTAAATGTGTATCTACTTTTATATGTGTCATGGTAAAGAATGATTGTAATATTTTATAGAAGACTGTTTTGCATTGTTCATGAGGTTTAGAAGCATTCATTAGCTTTTACTCTGTTTAGGAATACTTAAGTTCCAAACAGATGCAGAACAGTTTTTCTGTAAAAGAGAAGATAGAAGATTTCCCCATTACTTCTCAGCTATGCATATGGAGTGGAATAATGGCTACTGTTTCTACAAAAGAACTGATAAATTCAGACTCTGAAGGTTCATTAGCTGAAAGAATATTGGATGAGATGTTGAAACTTTCAAAAAGGTAAAATAGAGTCTTCTCTGGTTAAAGATAAGAAAATAAAGTTTTATAAATGTTAAGAAATAGATATGAACATGTAAGATAAAAAAAATTATGTTAGGGATTGTTATATTGTTGCTATGAATTATTATTGCTCACAGGGTCTTAGCTATGTATTTCCAGTTCTTGAAGGTACACTTTTGATTGCTACTTAAAAGTATTGTTTAAAATGGCAAAAATTATAATATAGCTTCACAGTGCAGTAGTTAAAATTGAATTAATATCTTTAATACTTTTTGACACTGTTAAATGAAAAACAAACATTTAACATGCTACGTTAATAGAGTTTAAAGATGTTAATTTACTTTTGTATTGTTAAATTTTAATTGTGGTGCTGAGAACAGTGGTAGTTAATTAAAGTAGTCACATAATTAGCAGGGCCATAGGAATTTATTAAAAAAATTAAATCTTAAGAAAACCCAAGAAAAGCCACTAGTCTTGTTTGACACATTCATTAGTTAGCATGCACTTCTTGAATATTCAGCTGGTATGTTGAATTCATTCCATTAATGATCATACATGCAGAAAGTGAATGCTTCATCTATAACAAGCTTTTTTTACTAAATTTGTTTTAGATTTGGCAGAGGTACAGAAACAGTAATATTTTAAGATTTACTGCCAAGTTTATTTGGGGTGAGGGTGGCCCAGTGTAGTGTGCCAGGCTCCTAATCTACAGTTCCCAGGTTCGAGTCCCAGCTGGGTCAGTGTTGAGATTTATCTCCACAAAACTCCCTGCTTGTCCATGATCATAGGGGACACTGATGAGCTTGGAAAGGTTGCTGTCAGTTGGATGGAACGTTAAGCTGTGGTCCCATGTGTGGTGGAGCCATATCCTGTGCAATTTAAAGAATGTGATGGATGGCCTTGATAGGAGGTTACCATCTATCTCCCAACAACTGTTCCAGTGGGTCCCCTCCCCCTACCTTCTCTGAGCCTTTGAGATCCTTGTGACCTGGCCATTTAGCCCATTGTGTGCAAAAAGTGCCGCTCAGAGATAAAACAACCCAGCCAAGTTGATTTTAAAATTATATTTCAGCCCTAGTAAAATCCTAATATAGCATTTTATTTTTTAGAGGTGAAGACTCGGCCATGATTTTATCTTGTTCCAGAGCTCTTCTTCAGTGGACAGTACTAATGTGGTAAATATTCTATCTACTTTTTTTTTAATAATTCATTAAAGGAAGAAAAAAAGGGTAAAAATAGTTTAAAAAAATGTATAAAATTGTAACTTAATAATAGTTGTAAAAAAAATTTTTTTTTCTAGTCAAATTTTAAACTCTGAAGAATGCCCTCCAAATGTAAGGCATAAATTTGCAGGAAGTGGGGATATTGTTCAGAGACTTCTACAGTATGTGTGGACTAATTGGGAACATTTTATTGATGTAAGTGATATAATAAAATACATTCTATTAAAAATAATAAATTACCCCTCAAGTACAAGCAGTTGCATGCCATAAAGGTTTAACAGGAGCCTGTCAGTATAATACACAGTAGAGAAGATCTGTAAAGAAGGTAAAATCTCCTTATGCTTGATTTAGGCATGCTGGCTTTGGGCTGGCCAGGTGTGCTAACCTGAAAAGTGCCTTCTAGACCAGAGTCTTCAATTACAGTCGGATACATTTCCAATGACTAAATCTGTATGGTATAATGCTTAAAATCCACCAATAGAGGATGATTATTTGGCAGTTGATAGCTCAGTGTTCAGAGCACCTGATATACTATCAAGAGATTGTGGGTTCAGATCCCATCCAGTTAATGACAATATTTCCTCTATATTTATTCAGTACTTACCAACAAGTGCATACCTGTCATTTCCAATTATTTCAGACAAGATCTCAGAAGGACAATGCAAGGAAGAGAACATCCATACCTTATCTGGTTCAAACCTGTATTTAGTGTGTGTTGCTACTGTGATCAGTAGCAACACACACTAACCAAATTGGAAAGATGATTTATATCTTTGCAGGTTCCCTTCTTTTTTTTTGTAATCCTTATGCACTATAATAGTGGGTGCTATGGCACTACTGAAATTTAGATAAGATATTTTAATTTAAATAAAAAAACTGCATTAGTTATTATGATTATGAGGAGGACATGCTACCAACTGCACTACATAATTCTTTATTTAAGTTTTTTAGCTGTCCTAAGAGCTGAGCAGTTAGTGTGTTGGTTGTGGAACAAAGAGATGTTAGGTCTGAATCCTGTATAGAGCATAAATGTTTTTCTGCTGAGGTGTCCTTTCTCAGCAATCTTTTCTGTAATGTACTGACAGGCTCACGTCAGACTATCTGAAGAAAAATTGCATTTGTATTTTTATTATCTTTCAGTTCTGTTATACGTAAAAATAATAATTAAAGCTTTTATATACTTTTAAAAATTTATTTCACACCTACAAAACTATATTTTGTCTTGTGTGTTTAAAAGTGCAAAATGTCTGCAGAACTTTTAAATTTCTTTTTCTGTTCAACTTGCTATTTTTAATGATATTTACTATCCACTGTGATGTATTTTGATGTTTAGTATTATTTTATCTGTAAATGAATAGCATTACAAATCATATCAACATGTTTTTATTTTAGGGTGTTCGACACCATACAAGAGAAGTATTTAAAAATACTGTTTTTATGCACCTTCATTCAGATTTGACTGGTAAGTTGTTTTAGTCTTTTAGCTATGATTTTGCTAATGGGCTAAACTGTATTTTTTCTATTCAGCTTTACTTATCCTTGAATATATTTTCCAAAAGTTTGTTTTTATGAAACTTTAATTAACTCTCATTTTCCTTTCACTTTAATATAGGATAGACAGACATCACATTTTTAACTCAATTGCCTCATTTTTGCACAATACTTGTATGAGAGAGCAAAAAAGCTGTGTGCTCAAAAAAGTGCCACTTTAGAGGTAAAACAACCCAACCAACTTTTATACAAGGTTGTTGTTTTACCACTTTTTGCACGCAATGGGCTGAATGGCCAAGTACAAGGACCCCAAGGGCTTGGAGAAAGTGAACCCACTGAACAGCTGTTAGGAGACATGGAAACCACCTGTCAAGGCCATTCAGCATACTCTTTGACATGGCTCTCCTGTATAAGGGGCCATGGTTCACATTCACCTGACAGACAGCAGCCTTTTCAAACCCATCAGTGTCTCCTTTCTACCTGAAGACAAGGTGGGGGTTTAGCAGAGATACGTCTCAGTGCTGGCATAGTTGAGACTAAAATCTGGGAACTGCAGATTACAAGTCTTGTGCACTACTGATCTGTTTGTCCATGAAGTGTCCCCTTAAATTATTTAATGGGATGCCATTTGTACCATATTTCATTTACTTTTGTAATTGTTTCAGAAATATAATGCTTGTTTGTTTTCAAAGAAAAAAATTTAAAAAAAATATTTTCCTATAATATATGTTTTGTTCTCAGTGACTGAGTGGTTAGCATGCTCATGCTCTTCACTACGGAATTTTTTTTTTTATAATTTTCTATAAGCCCTTTGATTAAACCACTTTTTATAAGGATAAACTAAAAATGCCCCTTTTTTCATTTTCAAAATCTGGTCACCCTATTTTAATCCTGAAATTGGATCAGTTAATTTTATTTTTTCACATCAGATTTGTATATTTTATGTTTGTGTATAATCACATTCCTGAGTTTTAGTGAGAAAATTATTAAATTTAGCTATAATTTAATAATATAGTATAAATTTAATTAATAAATATTAAATTAGTAACTACCTTTTTTTGTAGACACCAAGGAAGTAAACCTTTTCCTGAAGAATGGGAGGGGCAGGGGTGGCTCAGTCGGTAGCGCGCCAGGCTCGTAATCTGTAGTTCCCAGGTTCGAGTCCCAGCTGGGTCAGCGTTGAGATTTATCTCCGCAAAATTTCCCCGCCCTGCCCACGGTCAGTAGGGGACACCGATGAGTTTGAAAAGGCCGCCGTCCGTCGTATGGGACGTTAAACCGTGGCCCCGTGTGTGGGAGAGCCATACCCTATGCACGTTAAAGAACACGCTGGATGGCCTTGACGGGAGGCTACCATCTGTCTCCCAACAGCTGTTCCAATGGGTCCCTTCCCCCAACCTTCTCTGAGCCTTCGGGGTCCTTGTGGCCTGGCCATTTAGCCCATGGTGTGCAAAAAAGTGCTGCTCAGAGGTAAAACAATCCAATCCAATTTAAGGACAGGGGAAAAGTTATACCACCTCAATGTTAGTTTGAATCTTTTTATGCAATGCTAATGGGCAGGGGTTAATTCAGTCAGTAGCATGCTAGACTCCTAATCTGCAGTTCCCAGGTTCAAGTCCTAACTGTATCTGCATTCAGATTTGTCTCTGCTAACTCCCACCTTGCCCTTAGTGAGAAAGAACATCAATGGGCTTGGAAAGGTTGCATCCTTCCAATGGATGTTAAGCTGTGACCCCATAGGCAGGAATGCCATAAACAGTGCATATTAAATAGCAATCTGGGTGGCCTCACTGGGAGGTTTCCATCCTGACTGCTCTCCAATAACCTTCCCCCAACCTTCTCTGAGCCCTTGGGGTCTTTGTGACCTGGTTAGTTAGCCTATTATGTACATAAAAGTGACATAAAAGTGATGCTCAGAGGTAAAACCAGCCAACTGCAATACTATTTTTGTAAAATGTGATTTTTAAATTCTGTTTTCAGAGTTGACCACTTAAAAAAATAAAGCATGGCTTTTCTCAAATGAAATGCATAATTAAGAAACTGGCTGGAAAATATGTATAATTCTTCAAAATCATATAGTAAAAAATATGTAAATTCAAATTAATCTGAGCCATAATAATGAAGCTGAATGTTTAAATCTTTTCAGTAAAAGCAGACTGGGGAATATGAAATTTGGTAACACAAAAAGCTTTTGATCCCTTTCTAAAAATAGTAATTAAATATATATTATGAAACTGTCATTTACTAACTTTGATTTACAATTGTACTTTGGCTGTTAATCTGTATCTAAATGTAATTAAACTTATAGTACAGTACTGAGCAAAATAGTAACATTGATTTTCATTCCTCATCTCAGTTAGTTTTATATTATTGAGCTGGTGTTCAGGCTTTAGGAAATGACAGGAGCTTATAGATGTTCTGATCATGACAGTGACTCTAAGAGGAAAGAAAATTAATTTTGTATATACTTCTTCCTTGTCCTGCTTGTTTAACTTTTGAAAAACAGAAGTGTTCACATTTTAAATAACCTGTTTTGTATTTTTCAATGTACTAATTTACACTGAGTAAGAAAATATACTTTCTTAAGCCTTTAATTTTTGCTTCATTGTCAAATATTTATCTGTGCTTTAGTGTATTACAACTGAGAAATATTTTATTTCATTTCCCAGATCCTATGAAAAAGAGTTTCTTGAAGGAGTTGAGTTCTAATTTATTGGAAATGCCATGGCATTGCCGTGGAAAATATGGCATCCTCTGCTGTCTTGTTGAATATTTAGGAAGTGAAACAATTATTCAGTTGAGGCCAGCATTACTGTCAAATCTTTGTGAAGCCTTAGTTGAAAGTAGTCTTGCTTGTCATGTAAATAATTTTGCTATTTATTTTCCAATTAAAATTTTATTTGCTACATAAAGCCAAATTCGTTGAGCATATATGTTGAGTAGTAACAGCCGTGTAATTTTAAATTGTTTATTTGAAGGAACATTTTTATAGTTTGTAAGTCACCCTCTAAACCATGTGAGGGAGAAGGGTATTTCTAGGAAAATGATTTCCAAAATTAATATAAAACTTATAATTCTCCCCCTTGAAAAATTATCGTATGTACAGTACTTACTGAGCTGATTTATTTGGTTGTTAATTCTGCTGTCAAGATTCCAACAATTTTAGATATGTTTGATGAAAAAAAATCCTACTAATTGTGATAACACTGGGCAACACACAAAAAGGCTTTGAAATGAAAATAGCTAATCTTTACTAATTTCGAGGTGCTGAACATGAAAATGACAATAAAATTTGTCGATTGGCTCTTGTTTAGGAGAGACAGAGATAGTCATGTATAAATGACTCAGTCCGCATTGAGTACATAGGTAACCATTTTGCAATACTGTATTTTAAACTCCAGATTGCAACATATTGTGTTGTATTACATCAGCCTGCCATACACACAACCCTCAAAGGTATTGCATCATTGTCTGATGCAATGTAGTTGAGTTGTGACATCACAGCTTTACAATCGTGGGCAAAAGATGATGCAATCATTAGTTGTAAGCAACGTCTCGTAGGGTGAGCAAGTCTTTTGATGACTCCCATTTATCCCTGAGTCATAAGTACAACACAAGTGATCCTTGCAGTTTTAATCCAGCAGTAGTGACACTTCGTAACTGTGTTAATAGTGCAGATACATTTCGTTACATTTGCGGGGAAGTGACGTTTGCATGCCAGAAAAGGGCCATCACTCCAATAGTGAAAGCAGCATATGAGTTTTGTTTTGGATACAAGATCAGAGACCAGGACAAGGCCTGGGCCCCACACATATGCTGCAGTACGTGTGCAAGAAGTCTTCCAAAGTGGCTGAAAGGAGAAAAAGTGGTGATTCCATTTGCTGTTCCTATGGTTTTGAGAGCCAAGCAATCACACAAATTGCTGCTACTTCTGCATGGTTCCACCTGTTTTTGGAGACATCACAAGGAAAAAGAAGTGGACAATAGTATACCAAATATACAATCTGCTCTCCGACCAGTTCTGCACAGCAAAGGCCTTCCCATTCCTGAACCTCCGAAAGAATTTTCCATCGATTCAGATGATGAGGAGGGAGGCAAACTGACATTGGGTTCTCCGCAGCCTTCAGTGTCTAATGATGATCTATACGTCTGCCATGGTGAGTCATCTGCGCCACACATTCTTACTGAAGAAGAAATGAATGATCTTGTTAACGATCTGGAGCTGTCCAAGGCCAAAGCAGAGTTACTTGGATCAAGACTTAAACAATCTTCTCGAGGAAAATGTCCGAGTGACTTCGTTTGAACTCATCATGAGCAGTTTGCACCTTACTTCAGAAAGAAAGATGACTTTGTGTTCTGCTCCAATGTAGATGGCCTGATGAATGCCCTCATAATCAAACATGACTCTCAAGAATGGCAACTATTCATAGACTCCTTGAAATTGAGTCTCAAGGCAATGTTGCTGCATAATGCAAATTGACTTCGATCCATTCCGGTTGGACAAGCTGTCTACATGAAAGAAACCTACAACAACCTAAAACAGCTGTTGAACTGTCTTCAATACTGCAAGTATGGCTGGCATCTCTGTTGTGACTTGAAGGTAGTGGCTCTGTTGATGGGTCTGCAGCTGGGATATACAAAGTACTGTTGTTTCTTATGTGAATGGGACAGCTGAGCAAAAACACTACGTGAAAAGAAACTGGCCTCAGATGAAATCTCTGAAGGTCGAAGAGAAGAATGTGGAACACCCAGCATTGGCAGAAACGCACAAAATCCTGCTACCATCCCTACATATCAAACTCGGTGTGATGAAAAACTTTGTAGAAGCCCTGGACCAGACTGCATCAGCTTTCAAGTACTTGGCTGACAAATTCCCTCGACTCAGCGAAGGGAAAATTAAAGGGGGAATTTTTGTGGGTCCTCAGATCCGCGAGCTGTTCAGAGACCAGATGTTCGACAACCTGCTTCAGGGTGACGAGAAAAGGCTTGGGATGCGTTTTATCTGGTGTCAACTAAATTCTTCGGGAATGTCAGGGCAGACAACTACAAGAAGCTGGTTAAGGACATGTTGTCTCTGTATCACAAACTTGGCTGCAATATGTCCTTAAAGATTCACTTTCTCCATTCACACTTAGATTTCTTCACAACAACTGCGGCATGTGATGAGCATGGTGAATGTTTTCACCAGGACATTACAACGATGGAGAAATGATACCAGGGAAACTGGTCCACTTCAATGTTGCCTGACTACTGTTGAATAATCACCAGAGATAATCCTGAGCAGCTGTACAAGCGATGGACAAAGTGATGTCGGAAATAGAAGCAGAGTTTTACTGATACATGTCATATGTATGTGTTACTATTATAAAAGAAACTATTGTGGATTTCTCAGAAATCGTAGCCAATTTTGCATTTTCATTGTCATATTTGTGTTCAGCACCTTGAAATCTTTAAGAAATGGCAATTTTTATCTCAGAGGCATGACTTTTATGAAAATTTGTTGCCCAGTGTAATATTAAAAGTAACTAATACAATTCTGTTATTTGGCAAATATAATCTTATAATATTGGATGAGTGATGACTGATCCAGAGTTCTTGCATCTGTTTATGACAGTTTTAAATTAGAATTTAAAACTACATATAATGTTTTATATGTATAATAATATATACAGGGTGAATCTGAAAAAGTGGGCTAAACTTTACGGGGTGGTAGAACGCAGCTATACGAGCAATATTCGTCATAGAAAGTATGGGCGGAACACAAACGGCGAGCCGCTAAGTGGCGTTGGAAATGGTATAAAAGGGTCGGTCCTCGCACCCAACGGCATTTCTACCATGGATTGCTGAGAGGATGGCTGGTTATACTAACCACGAAATGGCAGATATGCACTTTGTGTACGGTGCGATTGAAACCGATATGGATCTAGTCGCCAGGATCGCCGTTGTTGCCGGCGATATTCGGGAAATGCCTGGTGTCTTCGCAAATGTGCGTCGGTCCCTATCCCGCAGGTGTGAAGCCTGCATTACAGCTGGCGGCAGCTCTTTTGAGCAATTTTTTTGAGCATGTACCTCAATTACATTCCTGTTAATAAAATGTTTTCTGAAGTATCTCCTCTCCTTCTTGTGTTCATTCTTTAAATGTGACAGTGGAAAACTACCTTTTAACTTCTCACCACTTGCGTTCCGACCATACATTCTATGACGAATATTGCTCGTATAGCTGTGTTCTACCGCCCCGTAAAGTTTTGCCCACTTTTTCAGATTCACCCTGTATATAATATTATATATATTATAGATAAGTTTTATATGTATTTTTTTATTTTATTTTACTTTTTAATTTTAAGAGAGAAATGATTCTCCCTTAACGAAAGATGGAGATACCCAAAAGCTTTACTAGCTTATCCAAGTTCTCATAATGTGTACAATCACATAAAGATATTCTCTATGACTTAGTAACAGGTTTGCAAACCAATAGACCAGTAAATGTTCAATAATTAATATCTAAAAGAATGGAAAATATATTAATTACTTTTAGGATATTCATTAATATCCATTACTCTTTAAATAGTGCACCAATGGTGATTTTCCAAGTGCACAGTTGACTTAATTGGGATATCCTAATGTTTTCTTCTTAACTAATAAATCTTAGCCTGTAATTAGTCTCTATCATAAACCATTTAGAGGGAAAAGTTATAAGCAATGAAAAGTGGTGGCTCAGTAGTCAAGGGGGAGCAGTGAGGTGTTTCTAATGGGTGTGTGGATTGATTTTAGTCTGCATCATAATAAATCCTCTTTATTTTGCAATAACTTGTTTGTATTAACTCTTTAATGCCCAAGAAATAAAGGAATTGCATTTTTAGGACTAGTTTATTTCGAATTTAAGTTGTATTTGATCATTATGGGCATTACAGGATTAACTCAAAATGAATTTGAATTGTTTTAATTCACATACTTTTAGCTTATTCCTTGTACATTGCTATGATTTTAAAAATCTGTGATTGCTAAAGCTGTCTTAAATTGTATATTGTTAGCTTAGTACTGAAAAGCCTTTCATTTTTATTCTGCTTTTTATGTTTGTTGTAGGTTTCAGAACTTTATGAGACCTTGTATAAAAATCATAATGTGGAATATGGTAATTCCATTCAGGAAGAAATCTGGTTGCTACCCCTCATTGATACTATGTGTCATGGTTCCAAAGAACAAAGGATTGCCATAAATGAAGTATGTTTTCTGTTGTTTTAATGAAGTGTTTATAAAGGATAGGAAAGCATTTAAAATAAATGAGAAGATATTAAAAAGTAAAATTCAATTGAAAATAATAGAAAATTAATTAAAAAATTTTAGGCAAGTGCCCTGTAAATGTGAAAAGAGTGAAGTGATAATAATTTTTACTTGATTGGGATACAAACTCAGAATCATTTGATTGCATACCAATTATCTTCTGAACTTTTAGTTTACAGTAATTTTTCTATTAACTAGAGCCATGTTCTTTCAGTGGCACAGAGAAAGGTACCACAGATACTATATGAACTGATCAATAGCAGAATGCATTTAGTATTCACCGAAGATTTTTATAGCTAGGCATGCAAATTCAGTGTTATCATGAAGAAATTCTTTCAAACATATGCAGAGACTTCATTCACACATACACACTTTTTATACTACCTACACTTTTTCAAACTGCAATTTGGAAAAGACAAAACTTTGTACATTTTTCTTAAGCATTATGCTGTAGTTTGTATGACAGTAAAGAGATAAATCTATGTTTGCTGTTTTTGAATATGCACACAGGGGAAAGCTTCTGTTAGTTTTTTAGCCATTCTCTGACTGTAAAATCATAACTGTCATTGTCATAAAATATTTTAATCTGACTTTATAATCATGAATATTCATTTTATGTTGCAGCATGTTCTTCCCAAAATTCTTAGGCTCAACCCTCAAGGAGTGCACTATTTAATTAACCAACTGTCCTCACTCAAGACAAGAAAGGCAGGTAATTTCATGCTTAAATTTCAATTTATATTTTGTTCAAATGCAGTTTGTTTATGGATGTTATGTTATTACAATTAATTTTATTGTATAATTATCTTATGTGGGGGTGGGGGTTGATTCAGTTGTACAGTATGTGCACCAGTCTCATAATCTACTGCAGGTTTGAGTTCCAATCATGCTTACATTGAAATATTTTCCACTAACTCTCACTCTTGGGCAGAAAGAAGACACTGATGGAAAGCCTATCGTGTGTCAGATGGGATATTAAGCTGTGTCACTATGTGCAGGAGAGCCATATTCTGTGCATACTAAAGAACATACTGAATGTCCTTGATGAGAGGTTTCCATCTCTTAACAACTATCCAATGGATCTTCTTCTGTAACAACTATGCCCTTGTGATCTGTAATTTAGCCCACTGTGTTAAAAAAAATTTTTTTTTTTTGCTCAGAAGTAAACCCAAATGTATCTTAGGTGATTAGAAAAGTGTTATAATTCCTAAGTTATATTCCACATTCATCATTTTCCACACCTTTCAGTTTTAGAAATATGAAGTTTTTGGCTTAAATTTTATTTGAAGTAGGAAGTTAAATCACAGGGAGATATATTTCATAATAATATTAAAAAAAAACTAGTAAAAAAATCCAGGTGATTAAATGTTTAGCAAAAAAGAAGATATGATATGTAGAATTCTTAATTTAATACTTTTATACTATTAGAAAATTATTTGTGCACTCAGTACTGAGACATATAGTCAAGCATCAGCTGAACGATTGATTAAATTATCAAGTTTTAGTTATAACAAATATTTAAATTTTGCTGCAATTGAAACCATGAAAAAGTTCTAAAAAATAATTATTTAAGTGTTTATGAATAAAAAACACCTAAAATAGGCAGCCAAAAAGAATTTACTCTCCATATTCAAATATAATTCAACTTAGCCCAAGTGCAAGATAGATTACTATCTTGTATATGTTAAAAAGAACAGGATGGGCTTGAGAAGATATATTCCATTTAACTGTAACAATTTTCAAAGAGCTTGTTTTCCAATCTTGCTCTGAGTCTTTTGGTTCTTCTAACATGGTCATTTAGCTAATGTGCATGGAGAAAATGTCACCCATAAGTAAAACAACCTCACATTACTTATATCACTAATAAATAATTGTATAGAAATTTTTGTATGTATAGTTTTATTTTTAAATGCACCAAAATGAATTTTATCATTTTTTAACCATCAATTAGATTTTTATTAAATAAAATTAAATCTAGTTTTTAACTTATGCAGTATGACAATTTATGTGCAGGAAATTGGTTTGGAGCACTCATTACATGTGCAAAAATTGCTCAGAAGCAAGAAATACATAAAAAATCAAGGAGGAATGATCAGAAATGGTATGGTTGTCTTCAAAGGGAAATCTTGGAAGCTGCTCTTTGTCATGCTGATGATCAGGTAGGTTTTTTTTAGCATTTCAATAATTCAGTAGCATGCTATTTTTAATACATATATTTACCTAATGATTTAAAAAACTGCCTGTAATAGTGCTGTTAAACATTTTGATGCAATATTATTAATTATAATAAATAATCTTTGAATTTAAAGTAATAGTTATTAATTATTATAATAAATTATTAAATTTAATGTAATAATTAATTATTAATAATAAGCTGATCTGTAAGGAACTTGGGTTCGATCCCTGGGTAAGGCATGGACATTTGTGTTGTTTTTCTGTTGAGGTCCCGCCATCCCCTCAAATCTTCTACTGTGGCATATAAATTGGCAGGCTCCTCTCAGACCTCTGTGGCAAGCAGCTGCTTGAGGGGATATTTATTTATTTTATTTTATTAATATTATTTATTTATTATTAATATTATTAAACTAATAAAATGTTTTATTTAGATTTATGACCATACATCATAAAAATGACAGGGAATAAAAGTATATATATATATAATTAATATTAAATCATGAGAGATTTTACTAATTGCTCCTACATAGTTGGGAGCCAAACTTTCAATAAACTAAGTTTAATTATGTAAGAGAAAGCTAAGTAGTTGAGTAATGAATATTAAAAGTAGCTTGGACAAAAATTTATCTTTTAAGCTGACAGTAGATGAAGTATAATGATAAACTGAGATTTAAGTCACACATAGGAATAGTTAACTGATAATCTGCTTGAAGTAACAAAATTGATCTAATACATTTTTGCATTTTTTTAGATACGACTTTGTGCTTTTGGTCTTTTATGTGATACCCCTAAAACTACTGAGGCTATATCTTCTTCGGAATTTCAGTTGGTCAAAGTGTGTTTGCCATGGAATATAAGCAGTCAATGTCCCTCATTTCGACAACAATTTGTAGCTTTTATGAAAAAGGTAATTATAACATAAATTGTAATATTTTATATATTGAAATAAAAAGTGATGAGATATTAAACTATTTCATTTTAAAAGTATATTTCATTTAAAGAATTGTAATGCTAATGAAATACACTTAATTATACTGTTATTTAACATATCAACTATAATTTGTGCCATTAATATCTTGCTTACCAATTTAAGGCCAGGGTTAGAGATTTATCAGGAAATTTTATTTTTGGCTAAATAAAATTTAATCTTGTGACTTCCTGATAACATGTCAAGTGATCTGAGTACTTCTATACCAGCATCTGATCAAATTACTGTTAAAAAAATGAGTTGGATTGACAGTTGCAAATTAATATCACCATGCACAAATATCATTGAAGAAAGATTCCAGTTCATATCCAAACATCAGGCCATGAAATCATATCTCAACCAACAAAACAAACAACACATTTTGTACAAGCTGTGTAACAATGATCTTTTATTGGTATGTGATTTTAGTGACATAGTAAAATAGATGCTCCCAACTCAGTGAAGATTCACAGACACAAATATTAAAATGATAAAAGTTTAAAGCACACAAGATGAGAAATTTCATGTTCAGTATTTATGAAATTTGAATTGATGGGAAATAATGTAATTTTGTTTTTGCTAGTTATGTTTTATAGAAAACATTAGAAGATTATTGTTTGTTTCATACTGTATTTTGTCACTACAGTGTGTATTATGTGGACATTATGTTAATAATATAAATATTGTATGATTGGAGGGATTAATGTTGCATGGTGAATTCATGGTGTGCTCAATTTGCCCTAAACATTAGAATAGACCAAAAGCATGTGGTATTTGCTACACACTGTTTTAAAATAAACATTAAAAATAGGGATTGGAAGTATATTTATGTATTTTTATAGATTTAAAAGATTGAACGTTTTGAAAGGATGGTACATACCCATTCTCTGGTTCTTTTGTACCCATTGAACTCCCTACAGTTATGCCAGTGTATATTAATGTTAAGTGTCTTGCAATGTTAAATTGTGCATGAATACAAGTTTAACATATTTCTTGAATGATATTCTCTATGCCCTCTACTTCAGATTGATTTGTTTGGTCAGATAATGCTGGCAACTTAATGGTCAGAGCACCTGACATTCAGTAAGGAGGTTGTGTGATTTTATTCCATCAAACTGAAAACTTTGTTTGAAACAACAAAAACTAGAAAAAGATTCAAACTGAATCATTTTTATTAAAGATTCAAACTGAATCTTTATTCCATCAAACAGAATCCCTACTATATAAAACTACGATTTCATTTTCACAGTTATGGTAATTGGTGACCTGCAGTAGCCTCTACAGTAAGCAAGCAAGTTGTAATCTCTATAAGACCTTGCCATTTATTACTGTATTCTTGTCTCAAATGAGATTGACTTTGCAGTCACACCCATTTTCATTTACTTTTTTTTTATTTGTAGGTCTAAGCCATCCTATGGAAATTGAACATCTGTATAGTTTAGCTTATGGTTAGCAATGCAGTCATTATCATTGGGATTTATTGTTTTTTTTTTGCTTGTTATTTTTGTAATATAGATTATATATAGATTTAGGTAATAGATTGGTTTCACACCTGACTGAATCTACCAGCTACTCTTTGCCAACATTTGTGCTGTGCATTTTGATTTTCTGTTTGTCTATATAAAATTGAGAAACTGGTTCTTTGTTGGAATCATTCATTGTCTTTTATGATTCCATCATAATAGGGCAGATTCCATTTGAGTGCAATCAGTTTAGTGTAGAGGTGAATTCCTCACCTTTGTGGTGCGGGTGACTCAGTTGGTAGTGCGTCAGGCTTGTAATCTGAAGTTCTCAGGTTTGAGTCCTGCCTGGGCCAGAATTTAGATTAATCTCTGCAAAACTCCCCACCCTACCCTCAGTCAATAGGGGGACACTGATGGGCTTCTCATGTGAAGGCTGCTGTTCGTCAGATGGGATGTTAAGCTGTGGCCTCTTGTGCAGGAGAGCCATACCTGTGCATGTTAAAGAACATGCTAGATGGCCTTGATGATGGACCCACTGGACAGCTGTTGATAGACAGCTGTCCAGTGGGATCCCAAACCTCTGAGCCCTCAGGATCCTTGGAACCTGGCCATATAGCTCATTGTGTGCAAAAAGTGCTGCTCAGAGATAAAACTCTCCAACTCCCCCTCCTGCCTTGCTCCACTACTATTGCTTGTTCAGTACACAGGTTTTGATTCTTTGCATAAGGACCTAGACAGAGTGCAGGAATTGCATGTAGAACAGACTGAAACAAATTGTTTAAAATCAAGCCAGTTGTCCAACTGTGACAGTCTAGTTTCTGCAGGTAATACAAGGAGTGTGTTCTTGTTTAATTTTATATAAGTCGATGTCTCAGTTATTTCTTTTATGACTGATGCCAACTTATGTGCAAATTTTGTGACATCTATTTAGAACTAGCTCTGAATGGAGTCCTTTGATCTGACAATTTAGCCCATTGTGTGAAAAAAGGTGCCTATTAGAAGTAAA
Organism: Ryuthela nishihirai; assembly: GCA_038380435.1. NCBI lineage: Eukaryota > Metazoa > Arthropoda > Arachnida > Araneae > Heptathelidae > Ryuthela > Ryuthela nishihirai. The sequence goes on along the minus strand of JAWZYU010000029.1, from coordinate 47,873,234 downwards.
ATAACCCAGCAACATGAATACCAACATATTATTGGTAAAATGGCTGGTTAAAAAGAAACAGTGCCATGGAGTAATGCAGTGAGGAAAAACTGTTAAGGTGATTAACGATTTCTTTTGTGCTTTTCTATGTTATCTTTAGTGAGTAGGTAAATTTACATAGTTAAGAAATAACAATTTTTCAGTTCTTATTTCGTGTGCGAGAAAGTGGATATGCTCTGCAAAAGAAAAAGGCAAAAGATAAAAAAGAAATTTCTTCTAAAGAATCAGAACAATTGGAAGAATATCAGGTATTCAATGATACAGAATATTTAGTCATAAATGTTAAAGGAAAAGTGCAAATCAATATTATAAAAGAAATAGTTTTTTAAACGATCAATAGTTTTGTGTTTTTCTTTGCTAAAAATGTTCATTGACTTTTTTATTTTTCCATTAACATGACAGTGTATAATATATTCTGGTTAACCAAAATTCTATATTAGGTTTGTGAAATAATATTAAAAGTATATATAAAGCACCTTTTGCTTGACTCTTGTGCCATTAATTTTACAATCATGAATTGATTAATGTAACAATCATAAATGAAATGTTTTAGAAGTCCAGTTTTTAACATACAGCAAACATCCAAGCTGGATCTAGGAGAGTGGAACTTGCCCCCCCCCCCCCCCCACACACACCTTTGAGAATGTTAATAACGAATAGATGGGGGGGGGAAAGACCCAAAAATGGAGGGAGGAAATTATGCATTCAAGTGGCATTTCAGCTTATTCCAGTTTGATTGGTTATTAACTCCCTTAAATATTTTTTTAGTATGGGCCTACCAAAGATCTACACCTTAATTGCTAATCAAACTTAGTGTCGTAAAACATTGTACTGATCACTAGACCACTGGTGATTGTTTTTTCTTCTCTGAAGCAAAAAATAAAAAGCTTCAATGCCATTTTTAATGCAGGACTTACATTCACAAAAGGAAAAACAGTAATCACACAGAAAACAATGGTTTCTTATAATTATTTATATAATATAGAGTTGTTAGAATTGCAAGATTTGCATTTCTGATCCAAAGTAAAGAGATAGTTTAAAATTCCATATTAGGCTTTAATCTTTGGATATCAGTCTGGTCCTCTCCAGCTCTAAATGTAAAGTGCCTCTAGCAGAAGGCTAGCTCTTTTCTCTCAATCATGTTCCCTTCCCTTACCAAAGAAATTGGTAATTGTCAGTCCACAATGACATTCCTCTTTGTCCCCTATGTAGAATTCTCAATCCATCCTTGGCCCTTAAGCCTTTAATTCTGAGAATACAAGCAGTAGAGGAGGGTACCTCTCAAGTTTGTGAGCTTTCCTAATCACCTTCCTAATCTACAGATGGAGATTTCTACTTTTCATTTGCCTCTCTCCCATCTTGGATAGAATATTTTGTGTGGTTTGTTCTCATTCAGCATTTAAAGGGTTAAAAAATGAAAGAATTCTCTTTCAATAAATATTTTTCAAATTAGATTTAATTATACATGATTTTTGGCTGTTTTACAATTAAAAGTATTCTTGAGGTGGTCTATCTCAGCTCATTATAGGCAAATATAGGCAAATTGCCTTGAGGTACAATTTCCTTATTATTCTTATATTATGTACTACTATACATTATACATTTACCTTGATCTTATAAAGACTGCCAAGTATAAGATAGAGCTTGTAACTGACTGGTGCAGATGACTACTATTAACTGGTGTAAGCACTTCCAGCTTTTCCGTTATTAAATTCACGATATTGTTCACATCACCATAGCTGTAGTTACCAGTCCTGGTTTTATTGAAGCTTACTGATATTTTGGTTTTCCATTGACTTTGGCGATGTTGTCCACTGATGTTATGCACTGAATGTCACTTGCAGTCATACTTTCATGATGATAAATTCGAGGACTGTTATGTGTGACGAACTGGTTGATAAAAATTGGAATTCCCTCAAGAACTCTTAAAATTCTTAACATTTTTAAGTGAACTGAACATTAAAAACTTAAAATACTTATACTTAAAATACTTATACTTATAAAACTTAAAATATTTAAAATCCAAACAACAGCTTTGCAACGCATTTCTCCCCTATCCTTCTCGGGACTTAATTGGGCAGCTTTATGAAGTAGTGTTAAGCATACAAGTCTCCTCTGTTATGCTATTAGCTGCTTTTGCTTGCTCATGCAACAGGAGATTCCACGCTGCTGGTAGAGGAGGAATCTCATGTTGCAGAGCATGTCTTTATGCAAATTAATCATGATTATTTTGGTGTACTGAAGTTGGAATTTAGTTTGTGGTGCTATGAGTGGTTTGTATGTTAAATTATTTATTTTAAGTTTATTATTATAATTTGTGTTAAAGCAGTATTGGGTTTTTTATTTTTTTTATCTTGCTGATTTTCTAACATAAGCTGCTCATATGTGCAATTACCTCTATATTTGTTTCTGCCTTCCAGTTTACTTTTGGAGTCAGAAATATCTATATTGTAAACTTTCCCTGTTGGGGGTAGTTTATCTTGATCATTTACTACAAACTTTTTTATGCTTTTATTTGTAATAAGTGGCAATTTAGAATCATTTTTTAAATATATTGCTTAAAGTATTAGGTATTCCTGGCATGTGGGGAAATATGTGAATATATAGATTTTTGATATTTGACGGTTAGGGTTGGGTTGGGACTCTTGATAGCTTTTTATGTCTTGCAGTATATCTAGTTTTTTAATATTTTTCTCCAGGTAACACACCTCCCTAGCAATTTTGTAAATAAATTCTAATTCCTTCTGTAATGCATGTTTCTTGGTGATGTATTTAAATGCTCTAAGTAAATATTGGGTTATTGTATATTTTTTATATTTTATAGGGTGTGCTGATACAAAATCTATATATTGCACATCAGCATACCCTATGAACACTGAGCTGAGATAGGCCACCTCAAGAATACTTTTAATTGTAAAACAGGCAAAAATCATGTATAATTATTAATATGTATAATGTGGTTGTAATTGCTTTAAATTTTTTCAAATTTTATTTTTTATGTGCACTTTATGTGTTTTATTTTGAAGGAATTTAAATAAGACTTATTTCTACATTGTAAAGAAGTTTGTAAAAAAATGAACTGAATGCATAAACCAACTAAGATTTTATTGCATACAAAATAACTAACAGGAACTTGCATTTTGATGCTACTTCTTTATGCATTGTGTGTTAATTACTAGTAGAAGCTGCTTCAGTTCCCTGTTTTTGATGATCATGAGCAATTATTGACATATGAAATATAAACTGTGCTGATATGAAAGTAATGTGTTTCAGCTCATTTGGAAAAAACGGAAAATGGAGAAAAAAGCCCTTTATATTTACCTTAATAGTTGATGTATAAGTTATTTCATTATGTCCCATATCTAACAAAATAATCTAAGAAATATTTCCAATAATCTAAGAAATATAAATAGCAGTGGAAACATATCTAAGAAATGTTTCCACTGCTATTTATATTTCTATGTGGCAGTTAGTAATTATATGTGTTTTTCTTAGGCATTCCTAATTTGGATAAGAGATTATTTCTACTCGTGTCTACATCCAGGTGCTAATTTTCCACGTAGAGTTACAGCACTTCATCTTCTATCCCTTTTTCACAGTATGATTGCTAATCAGATATCAGGTATGTTAACTGAGTACAATACAGAATTTGTTTTCTAAGTAAACATTTAAATTTAATATCCTTTTCTTACTTTTATAGACCATAAATGTTTGAATAATTGCCTGAACTGCCATTTACATCTTCATTTCTTGCTTATATCTAGCTACAAGTTAAAACTTGCTGAGATGCACAGAATTATTTCATGGAATTTTCTCAATTAATTTATTAATGTGATTACATAGTAGACAAAACTATTCCAGTTTTTTTATATGAAAATTTTAGAAATCTATTTATATCAAATCACTTTTTTGAAGTAGTTGTACAATTCTGTTTTCATGTAAAAGTAATGCACATCCAAACAAACAAACGAACAAACCCACACTCTGCTAACATATAAGTTTTCAAATGTATAAAATATTTAATATAAAAATTAATACAAATAATGCATGGATATTTTACTGTTGTGAAATATAAAAGAGTTAAGCAGTATGGGTTATAACACAGTTTTAATAAAGTAAAAATTTCCATAGGTAAATGAAAAAACTTTTGCTGCTATTAATATTAAAGTTATATTAACATAGCAATTGAAAAAAAATTATGTCTTGTCAAAAAATAAATGTCACAAAAGCATCAACAGATGAACAGTCACTAGTATCTCCTTGATCATTTTCACTTACAGTCTGGCCTGCCTGTCTGAGACCCAATACTATTTACTAGTTCTGCTCTATTATCCAGCTACAACTCAAGTCTAGGCTACTATTTAGGTCCAACATTTAATATGTCATGTAGGGTATATATAAAATTTGAATACATATTTTGGTTTGTTAGAAAATTTTAGTTTAAGCACTGTTAAAAACTGATATATATATGCAAAATATTTGTGTCAGTATAAAATGCTGATAATGTAGAGTAATAATTATGCATCATACGGGCAGAGAACTGACTTTAAATCAGTTATTGATTCCATCTCTTGCATTTTCTATGATCAAAATTTTGTACAGGCAATTAGATGCAGTGCTGCTGCATAATACTGTAGTATAAAGGTAAATGTTCTTAATCACAGCCATAAAATCTTTTAGTTCAGGAATTTACTCAATTATATATAATTATTGTTAGTGTTAACTCTCATTATGATTTGATATACATGGTACACTTATATTTACCCATGTATCCATGTATTAGTTTCAAACTGCATTGCTCTGACTATGCAACTATCTTGTGATTTGAACTGAGCTTGAAAAAAACATTAGACTTTTCTCTGGAGATGTAAATGATGGTGCTCAAAGATTAATATTTTAATTAAATATTTTATTATACCATATAGCCATTCATTTGCTTTGGGGAAAAGTAGTTTTTTTATTAACTATTATTATGATTTTTAATGGCTATAAAGATAACTTGTTAGAAACATCTCTCATTTTTCATTATGTTCATCAGACATTATATGTAAATAATTATTAAATATGAAATTAAATATTTTATTTCCTTTTCTCATTGCAGATCATATGGTATCTTTAAAAGCAATTGAAATGCCATCACATGCAGAAACATTGTTAGAATTACTGAAAGATACATATGAGAACAATAAACAACTTGTTTTAGAGATGCTAACTTCTGATTCTTCATGTTTTTCATATTTTCAGGTCAGTAAATTATAGAATTTCACCCCATTAATTTTAAAAAAGTTAATTTTTTGAAGAAGATTAAAATTAAGGATTTAACACTAACCAATTGTCCTTTAGGAAACCATCAGTTAACATATGCTTTTAATATCCTTAAGCACACTATAATATACTCTCCAACTGTATTGGGACACTTCCGTATGATGATTCTGTATGATGATTTTGAATCAAACTGTATTGGGACACTTCCGTATTGTATAAACAAAAATCCATACTCAGAGTTCCCTAACTTTGAAAATAAGTTTTTTATGGAAAAATGTTATTAAAAATAAATATCACTTTAAAAAAAATCTTCTTTTTTTTCTTGCAATAACTTGTTTACTATTTTAAAAATTATGGAAGCTGCAATATTTAGCATCATTGCTAGTCTAGAAAATTTTCCTCAAATGTTGAATAAAATATAAACTTATAACAAATCATTAACTAAAAGTAATTTTGGAAGTTTATGTAATGATTCAGTTATCATAAGTTGTGAAAAATAGTGTTTTGGAGGAATGTAACAGCAGTGCCTGCTTTTAAATGTTCCTTCATCAATAATCCTGTAAATAATTATTGAATATTGTTTAAAAATGAGACTAGTTTATCTCCAGTGACATTTTTCTTTAAAGAGCTACTTTTCAAAATTAGGAGCTTTGAATGTGGCTTTCTATTTACACACTGTGGAAGTGACCCAATGCATGTTAGAAATGTCTGCATAATTTATACATATTCCTTTCATCCTTCAAACATTTGCCCTTTCATTATAATTTTCTCACATTCAATAAATTTATGCCCTCACTCTTTTTTTACCATTCAAAACAGCATAATAATAGTATAAAATTTATACTAACAGTGTTTTACTATTAGTTCTAATTTTTTTACATTTTTTTTCCTCTCAGATTTATTATTATAAATAATTACTATAATTATTCAGAATTTATTCTGGAAAGCTAATCCATTGTCAATCATTCCAACACATATTCATTTAAAGGTATAAAATATTGACTGATTGAAATTTGGTTCCACATCTACAGGATGTTATTCAAAATATTAATTGTGAAATTCAAACCTCCTTTTTCTAAAACCAGTGTTATTTAGGAAGCATGTTCATTATTCACTAAAATGATCATATCTTCAAATGATGAGTAGGCTGCCTTGGAAGTGCAATGGCATTGAGCTAGTTTTTAATGATCCCTGCAGCTACTGAGGTCTTGATTTTAATTTCAAGTTATTATAAGATCGGTTGTGTCTTAGAAGTGACCCATTTCATGTTAGAGAATAGTCTGTATAATTTATACATATTTCTTTCATTCTTCAAACATTTTCCCTTTCATTATAATTTTCTCATAACCTGCTGGGTTTGCAGATCTGAACACTAATGAAAGAAAATGCCATGGGAAATTATAATTATCTTTAATAATTTTCCAGAGCACTTTATAAAAAGGGGCTTCAACTTTCATCTTGCAAGAAGTTCGAGAGATTCCAGAGTAATATTCCTTATAAAAATTATTGAAATAAAAAAAGAACAAATTGCAAATTTGCAGGAAAATAATATGCGGGAATCTTTTTGTAAAATTTAAAACCTAATGCAAATTTTTTAATATCTCAGACAAGTGAATTGCATATTTCATGGATAGTTAAGGAATTTAGTCATCTGGGAAAACAATTAGTCATTGCCTTGGGAATCTCTAATGAACCAATGACAACAGTACTATATATTAGCTGATGCATAGCTGGAATATTACATAACTTAATATCTTGGGATAGAAAGTGGAAATGAAATGGACATTCACTGCCTTTAGATAAATGAGATAAGCAGAAATTTCTTAGATATTACCTTAGTCATAATTCAATAGTCTACATTAGGAATGATAGTATTTTGACCTGCCTAGCTCTGAAGACTTCTTAGTAATAAATAATGACTATTAAATAAGGGTTTCTGCTTAGGCTTTTTATTATTGACTTAGAAACTGGTATTGAGGTAGTTAGCAAATGTTATCAATGAAAATGACTGAGTTGTTTAAGTCCTAGTAAACTCTGTTTGGGATTTATATAATAAAGCAGATTGTTATTAGCTAGTTATAGCATGGGATATGTTCTTGAAAATATTATGTAAATTGAAACTGCAAAATTGGATAAGGATCAGGACCCAGATTATATAATCTTATTTCATACATAACAACATCATGATTAAACCAAAATTATGCAGTCAACGATTTGTTCAGGATTCACAAATTAGTCATCTGTTACAGTTTCATCAGGTTCCACTGGGTGATTTGGCTCCTCCTCCTGAGAAGGTGCTTGAGTCATGGAAGAGGCAGGCCAAGGTTTTGAAGAAGGAGGTGATCTTTTCTTGCATTTCATTTCTGGTTAATTCTTTATAGAGCTCCTTGTAACATGAACGGAGTTATTCATAACTTCTCATGGAATTGATACTCCTTTCCAAAATGGCAATATGATTGATGATTTCTTCTCTCTAGTTTTTAATCTTGTATAGGAACTTCTGAACAGCTTCAGAAGTGATGGCAGGCTTATCAAGCTCTGTCTCTTCTTCACTCTTGAGGGAAGGGAACCCACTGGATAACTGTTAGGAGAAGATGGAAATGGTTCCATCAGAGCCAACCAGTGTATTTAAATTGTCCCATTCGATGTACAGTGGCCTTTTCAAGCCCATTGGTGCCCCCTTTCTGATTGAGGGCAGGGTGGGGGTTTTAGCAGAGATAAATCTCAATACTGACATAGATAGGACTTGAATCTGGAACTGCAGATTACAAGCACTACTGCTTACATACACTACTGCTTGAGCCAACCCCTGCCCTTCATTGTTGGGTTATGTTGGTTGTTCTAACACAGCCTCTAATTTTTTCCTCAGTTTTTTAATGTCACACAAGGCAACTTATTTGAATTGCATTAGTGAGCAATTGACAAAGCACTGTTGACTTTTATACATAACTATATATATATTAATTAAGGATTTCTGTTTTATCAGCCAGGCTAACAGATTCACTTGCTCTCATGGCCATCGAAAGTGGATACTGATTGTAGGGACCCTTGTTCAAGCCCCAGATAAAGCATCAATGTTTCCTTTCTTGTGTTGTCTTTTGAGGTTGCTGAGGTCTTGCCTTCCTCACGGACCTTTTCTATGACATATTGACAGGCTTCTGTTAGACCAGCTGTTTTGAGTAACATCTATTATTACATTTCTTGAGAGGTTAAATTATCCAAAACTCATAGCAAATCTGAAGAAAAAGAGATAATTGTAATGCTATTGGAAGTTGAAAACTAAATGACTGGAGTTTCAATGTGGTATCTGCTGGCTATGCAGTAAATCAAAAACTATGAATATGTAGTAGGATATCAAATAAAATTGAAGCACTTATCATTTTATAAAAAGCATATGCCTGACTCAATGTGACTTGACAGGTGTAACAGGATCAAGCTGTAAATGCAGTTTTGTAAATTATGAATTTGAGAAATATGGTATAATTGCCATATTATAATACCACAGTTCTCATAATTATAGTCAACCCTTGGTTATGATGCAAATATACTTGCAATTATGATTTGCATAAAACCTAAATAACCAACTAATTTGACTCAAAATTTATACTTGAGTTCAGGTAGACACTCTGAAAGCTTTATGGGTGATTTTCTGCTCTTCTAAGACTGACTCTTAGTTTATTTATGTGAGGGGTCCCTCAGAAAATGGGAAAGGATTTCATATTATGCTTATTGTTATTGTAGGTGTTATGAATGCTTTATGTAATAAGCATGTTTATAATTATTCTTTTTAATTACTTTACTATTAATACAATTCTACTTATTTTAAATTTATATATATTTAATTCATACAGGATCCAAAGAGATTGCAGGAATTATTGGACATTAGTCTAATTTTGGCATCAAGCACAAAACCACCAGACTCTGTCACAGCTTCTTATATTCTGGCCCTAATGGTGCACTTTAACCCCACATTAAACATTGCAATTCAACTTAGTAAAGAAATCCAGAGTGACATGAACATGAAATTGTTCAGTTTGCCTAGTACCAATGACAAACAAACAACAACGTTTGTTGTTCTTCTGATCTTAATATCCCAGCTTCACAGCCAGCTGAAGATGGCCCAAAAAAGTCTTCTTGAAGCAGCAGCTTGTGGTCCCATGTATGGAATATTAACATGCGTCAGAAGCATATTAAAGGAAGCTAATTTAAGGTAAATATATTCTGCACCTTTTTTTAAAGAAGTGTATTTGGGGGGAGAGGGTGGATATCCTTATAAAGTGTCAAAAATACAAATTCTTAAGGGGAAAAAAACCTAAATTTATTGCTTTTTCTTATGTATGATCTTGTAGTTTTTAATAGTGAACTTCCCTTGCTTTGGGAATTGTTTTTCAAATGACTAAGCAGCAAAATATTTAGCACTTTATTCTGAAATAACTATGGAACAGAAATAGGTCCTGTTATATAACAAAAGTGGAAGTGTAAAATTGCATGAACTTTGTTAATGCTGCATTTGCCCTGAGAAATATGTTAAATGCTTCACTCAGTCATCATGGCTCTTGCTGCTCATTCTGGAAAATATGCAATTTGTTTATTAATTCTTGACACTGTGTGTCCAGACAAGGGAATATGAAAGAGACAAGACAAGAGTTAAGAGAGGTTAAGAGACAAGACTGGTGTTTCCACTAAGTTACTTTTGTGCCTATCTGTATATTTGCCATTCTCCATGCATGAAAAGTCTTTACTCAGTTCAATGATGGCCCTACACATGAAGTCCTCTTTGCTTAGTGTTCAAATCATTTAGCCTATTATGCAGCAAGAAAGCACAGCTTAAGGGTAAGTAACTAATTCTTAGGCATTTCTTGTTTTATTGCTAATCACTTCATTTCATGCTTATGTAATTGGGCTTTTTGGTCTGATATTGTTTATTGTGATTTCATTTCATTATTTTTAGAAAAGAGTAAACAATAATTTGCAATCAAATTATTTTTCCATAAGTGGAGAAAATATTGGGCTGTAAATGCTTATTATAAATGTTCCACATTATTGATTAAAGTTGTTGTTGTTGTTCAGAAATCACTATAATACATTACTACAATTATATTATTGCTCTTGATAGTTCTATTTTAGATTCTGATTACAATCTACAATGGAGACTCCTCCTCAGTGACTTGATTTCCTTGTGTTTCAAGGTTACAGCAGCTGTGGAACCTGTGGTTTGCAATTCTTCTCCTGAAGGCCATTTGCCTATGGATACTAATCCAGGTTTGTAAGAAAATTAAGGCACATGATAAAGAGCCCAAGTCATTAATTTTTTAAGAGTATTCAAAGCAGTTTTTATATATTAAATATATTGTACACTTTACTCATCATTGCTGAACAGTTAAAACTTCAAATAACTAACCATTTTATTCCTTATGTGTAAACAAGCATGAATCTGGAAAAAATTTGAGGGTGGTAAGAAACACAGTTGAGTCAAAAAATATATAAAAGGGAGCCCAAGAGATTGAATTTCCAATTTTGCATTGCAGCATAATATTTCCCCCTCCATTTCAGAGGTATTTTAAAAATTTCTTGAAAAAATGTCTGAAATATAAATAAGCTTATAATTTTTTGCTTCTGTTACCCTTATTAGCATTCTGAAAGGGGATGCAATGGCCCCCTTCCCTCCCCCCAGATCTGACCCTGTGTGTGTGTATAAACATTCTCCTATATGTGTTATGTGTGTGGGCTTGGAAAGGCTGCCATTTATCAAATGGAACATTAAGCCATGGCCTCATGTGTTGGGGTAGTGTGCCAGGCTCGTAATCTGTAGTTCCCAGGTTCGAGTCCCAGTTGGGTCAGCGTTGAGATTTATCTCCTTGAAACTCCCCACCCTGCCCACGGTCAGTAGGGGACACCAATGGGCTTGGTAAAGACCGCCGTCCGTCAGATGGGACGTTAAGCTGTGGCCCCGTGTGCAGGAGAGTCATACCCTGTGCACGTTAAAGAACACGCTGGATGGCCTTGACGGGAGGCAACCATCTGTCTCCAGACAGCTGTTCCAGTGGGTCCCCTCCCCCAACCTCTGAGCCTTCGGGGTCCATGTGACCTGGCCATTTAGCCCATGGTGTGCAAAAAAGTGCTGCTCAGAGGTAAAACAACCCAACCCTCATGTGTTGGGAGATCCATACCCTATGCACATTAAAGATCATGCTGGATGTCCTTGATGGGAGACTATCATCTGTCTTCCAACAGCTGTCCAGTTGGTCCCCTCCTCCCAACCTTCTCTGAGCCCTTGTGACCTGGCCATTTAGCCCATTGTGTGCAAAAAAGTGCCACTTAGAGGTAAAACAACCCAACCCTCGTGTTGGGAGATCCATACCCTATGTACATTAAAGGTCATGCTGGATGTCCTTGATGGGAAACTATCATCTGTCTTCCAACAGCTGTCCAGTTGGTCCACTCCTCCCAACCTTCTCCCTCCAACCAACCTCCCTTGGGGTCCTTGTGACCTGGCCATTTAGCCCATTGTGTGCAAAAAAGTGCCACTTAGAGGTAAAACAACCCAACCTATATATGTATGTCAAAGTGCAAGCTTAATTCAATAGAACCTTAATAAATGATGTGTGATTTCATATTTTGAGTTACTTCCATTAGAATAACAGGAAAAAACATTTTGCAAACGAAAACCTTTTTTTTTTCAGTGCAGTTATGATATGCAGAGCACTCTGCAAAAGCCATAGATAATGGTGTTTAATAATAAAACTGTTTTAATTAAAATAAACATTACAATATTTATTTGCCATATACTGCAACTTTACTACTTATAATTTTAATATTCACATTATCAATAAACAACTCAATCGCAATATCATTTATTATGTTTTGTTTTTAAATTATATAGAAACACTGCTACCAAAAGAAGGTTCTTTGCAGAACCTAAACTTTGAACACACAGTACTATCTTATTGATATGTATGCTGAAACTTCTCTAACTTGGTATACAAGCAACAACAGCTTTTTAATTCAAGTACTTCATGTATATTAGACAAGTGAATATATAGTAATTTTGGATACTTTTTTGGAAACATTAGAAAATAGATTTATATTTTGGTATGACTTTTTAGTGGCTACTAGTGATTTATCTATGGGCATTTGTATTCTTTGTACAATGATAGTTGCCTGTTCCTATTTTTTTTTATGTAACTTATTTTTCTAATATATTTTCAGAAAGTATTCTCCTGTTACAAACAACAGTCCAAAATGCTATTGGTTACCGATTTCATTCTGCTGTAATTAATGTTAATGAGAAGCATAAAACTCCTATATCTTCTTTTGACACAGAAAAGGCTGCAGAAAAAATATCTCAAATATTACCTTCTACAGTAATTACTGTGGACCTTGTAAAGACACGAGCTGTAACTGCTCAGATGCTTTTACTCTGCAGTTGGAGAACACACAGAGAAGTTTCTCTTCTACTTGGAGACATCTGTGAAAAGGTCACTATCATCGATCCAGAGTCTGGAAACTCTCGAGGACTATTATCAATTAACCAAGTAGGTTTAATTATTTATCCAATGGATTTGTCTCCTGTCAATAATTTAGTAATAGTTTCTTCCAAAAGAAATTAGGAATAATTTCAAAATCAAAAGATATGCATATTTATCACTCCTAAATCATTACAGTATTGATATTGGGGGCAGGGGTGGCTCAGTCGGTAGCGCGCCAGGCTCGTAATCTGTAGTTCCCAGGTTCGAGTCCCAGCTGGGTCAGCATTGAGATTTATCTCCGCAAAATTCCCCCACCCCTGCCCACGGTCAGTAGGGGACACCGATGGGCTTGGAAAGGCCGCCGTCCGTCGGATGGGACGTTAAGCCGTGGCCCCGTGTGCGGGAGAGCCATATCCTGTGCACGTTAAAGAACACGCTGGATGGCCTTGACGGGAGGCTACCATCTGTCTCCCAACAGCTGTTCCAGTGGGTCCCCTCCCCCAACCTTCTCTGAGCCTTCGGGGTCCATGTGACCTGGCCATTTGGCCCATGGTGTGCAAAAAAGTGCCGCTCAGAGGTAAAACAACCCAACAGTATTGATATTAGCATAATACTAGTGTAAACATGATTATTTATGTATTTTAACAATAATATATTTAAATAATGTTGTAATGAAAGTGTTTTTGAAAACAGCTAAATTGCATTGACTGAGAGTGACCTCTGCAGAGGATTAAAGATCTGGAGTCTGTTTTAATAACTGAACAGTGACATGTAAATTTTGTAATTGCATGCATTAGTGTTAAACTGCTGCTTATGCTGTTAGCACCATATTAATTTTTATTGCCTTGAAGGATACCTTGATTTTTTCCAGTAACATACGAATGACCATGATGACAGATATTGTTCTTGTTTTAAAAGAGTTCATCTGTAATGTATTTTTGTCATGAAAAATGTAAAGGATATACATTATCAGCAGAGTGCTACAGGAAGTATTTAGGAACTCCTCATTTGACAAAAATGACTAACATGGGTTGCCACACAAAGCAAGCAAAATACAGTAAAAGTAGAGCATCTTTCATATTTAGCATGACTAACCATTATTTACAAGAACTAATTTCAAGGACATTCAAAATAATCTGTAAACTATTTTTTATTGGAAAAATGCAAGGGTGCAGCAGATCATGAGTTTAATCAGATGAGTACATCTTCACTACTCTTCTATCTTAGTGGCTAAACACATGGCTGGAAAAAGCATAAAGAAATGTGATATTCTAAGCCTTTAGTCCAGTGGTCAGATAGGTCTGTAATAATGTGAATGGTTTTTCCTATGATATGGACTGAGTTCTTTCATAGTTCTGTGGGGAAGTTGTGGTTCTGTTGGTCATTTTATTAGGTTAAAATTATTAAAAAATAATTTGAATCTAATAAATATTGGTGAAATGTATGTTTTATCAGTGTAGGGGGCCCAAAATTGATATTCCCCCCTTTCACCCTGACATGCAAATTTGCTTCTGGGTATCCTCATGTAATGATCCATCCAGTCATCTAACTTAAATGCCATTTAGTATTTTTGGAATTCTTGGAGAGGAGGTGTGGGCAACAGGTTTATAGCTTCTCTTCAAGAACCTCACAAATATTCAAACTTGTTTGAAACTGAATAGACAGACTATATTCACATGCATAAAGATTTAGCAGATTCTTGAAGAAGAATGGTATTGTATTAATCCAAAAAAATTAAATTATTAAAATATTCAAACTTGTTTCAAACTGAATAGACAGACTATATTCATATGCATAAAGATTTAGCAGATTCTTGAAGAAGAATGGTATTGTATTAATCCAAAAAAATTAAATTATTAAAAAATTCACATGCATAAAGATTTAGCAGATTCTTGAAGAAGAATGGTATTGTATTAATCCAAAAAAATTAAATAATTACTATTGAGATCCTTATCAATGCATGCTATTTTACAGCAGCCCAATGAACCAAGGCAGTAAATCTTATCATTATTTTGCCCACATCCTATGTAACATTTGAGAAAGAGATAAAATACTTTTACATCCAGAATTCTATCAGTGACATAGGTGGATGTTTGTTTTCAATTCCACTTTTTTTTATGTTTATTTCAGTGGGCTTTTACAGTGGGTTTACTAAATTTTGTGCTTCACTTTTGTCCTTTTTCAGTAATAGAATTTGGATTATACAAGTAATTTTACTTTTTAATAGGTGTAACATATTTTTTTTAATATAGAGATCTTTTCAAAATCTTTTTCATATTTTTTTAGATAGTGGAAATTGGTCATTTTTTCACCCTCCAATTATGTGAAGTGAAACATAGAGGGGCATTTGAACAAGCATATGTAGGTTTTTGCAAACTTTGTCATAGATTATGGAGGTAAGGATGATAAATATTTTACTTAAGTTGATTACTTAAATAACATTAATTATCTTTCAGTTTAATAAAAATAAATGTAAAAATGATGGCCATTTTTCATACTTTTTTGAATTTATTACTGAGCCACTGTTGCAGGTTCTTAATGACTATTTTGTGCTTTGATTGTCAAGTCTAAAATTTGTATTTGTTACATGATACAATACCTATAATATTATAAATAATTTGTTGCAGCACTGTGTTTGATTTTGCGTTAATGCCTGCAAGTTAAACACTAGTGCAGAAATTCCTAACCAAAAATACTCAATGTCATCTTGTAAGATTGTTTTAATTCAGTATTTGAAATTAGTTTTGGATGTAGAGTGAATTGTTACTGAATGAGCAATCAAAACATCATTAATACCAATGCTCAATGAATGTAACATCCATAACTTCTGGTTAGGCATGAGATGATTTGAATATTCTTAATTCTCCAGTAAGACTTCAAAATACCTTTGCCTTTTCTAATAGTATACTTATGTAAAACTGATTTTTTTCACACTAATAAATGTTACCACACCTTAGTTCTGCCACATATTTAAATTTTTTTACCATTAAAATCATATCAGTCATCTCTTTAATGCAGTATTTATCATTTAATTCATAATCAGTTCAATTTGAAGAACAAAAAAAAAACTAAAATGTAATAAATAATGTAAATCAATGTATGTGACTTGGTCTGTAAATGGTAGCTAGGTAGTCACTGGAAGGAGAGCTATGTAACAATACCCTGTGATGATGCATAGAACTGGCCAGTCCTAGCACCTAATGTCCGACCCCACCTTCTCATGGTGCAGGCCGTTAGTACCTTTCGAAAGAGATACTCTCTTGTGGAAGTGAACGGATGGGGAGGGCTGTCAGATTAGTGTGGCCTACTGATCTGACAACTGTGGCTACTGTTCTTTTTTTTTTTCCTACCCTGCTGAGGAGTGGTCAACCACACAGGGTCCTGGTGCTGACCTTATAAACTTACTGGACTGGATTAAGGCTCTGAACTTGATTATGGATCCTGATTTTGCTGCACTAGTGGGCTCTGTGGAGGGAAAATCTTCCTCTGTGTTTTCTGTTTTTTTGTGGATTGACAGCTCCAAGTGAATAGATTCACAGGATATGTTTATCAGCTGGTGGATAATCCTGAGCAGAGGTCATTGCAGGCACCTGAACTCTTGCTTCTATAGGCATCGTCAAATTCTACATTGGAAGTCTTCCAGTGTAGAGGGCTTCAGCCTTTAGTGGTTGGGGAGCAGGTCTTTGCCCCATGCCTGCAATTAGGGGGCTGTTTGATATTGTTGGCATTCCCTCTCTCAATAAATATAGTTTCTTTAAACATCCCACTAAATATTTTCTCTCCAAAGGTAGTTGGAATGTGTGGCCTCTGCACAGAGCTTTTTCTCTTGATGTCCTCACACAAGAATTCCACCATTATAGTTTAGATATTCTCGACTTGCAAGAGACCAGATGGACAGATAAAGGTCAGATTATTAAAAATAATCTTAAATTTCTCTTTTTAGGGAGGGATGATAATAAACATCAGCAAGGCATAGGTCTGCTTCTCAGCAGACATGCCAGTGATGCTCTTCTAGGATATGAATGCATTAATGAAAGGTTTCAGACAAGCATTAAAGACTTGAATGTTATCATGTGCTGTCCACTATCATGTATCCCCCACTGAGGATGCCGATGAGAATGAGAAGGATAGGTTTTACGGACAACTTCAAGATATTTTGAATTCTGTCAAGAAAGGAGATATTACCCTTGTTCTAGGTGACTTCAATGCCAAAGTTGGTACTGACTCTGACCTTTGGGGAGGAGTAATAGGCCCTTTTGGTATTGGTAGCTGCAATGGCAATGGGCAACGTCTCCTACAGGTAAGTAAACTCAATGGATTCAGAATAACTAACACTTATTACAAACACCACGGCATACATAAGTACACATGGGTTTCACCCGATGGGCTGCATAAGAATATGATTGATTATATATTAATTAACAGCAAATGGGCTAGTTCTGTTAGGAATACCGGGTCATATAGGGGAGCTGAAATTGGATCTGACCATTACCTTGTTAAAAGTGTCTTGCAACTTAAACTTAAGAAGTGTTGTGCTAAGGTTAAAAAATTTACCTTTAATTCTGAAGCTCTGAAAGACCCAGTTGATAGGTTAGTCATTATGACAGTCATGGTTTGCTTACTACTGAAGTTGAAGAAGAATGGTACTATTTTAAACAGGCTTTTTTGGAAACTAACAGTACTCTTTTAGAAAAAAAAGGAGCAGGAGGCAGAATTATTTGAGTGATAAGGCACTTGAGCTTATTTCAGAAAGAAAGTACTGCAGGAATGTCCTGAATCAATACCATACTAGTCTTAATAGAAAGCATTACAGAGAGCTTAATAAACATGTAAAGGATCGGTTAGCTGCTGATAAGAATCTTTGGCTTGATGTCTTGGCTGACAAAGCTGAGGAAGCAGTTAGACAGCACAACATCAGAGAGCTGTACCAGATAGTTAATGTTTTATGTGGTAGAAAATGGACAGGTATACAGGGATTGAAGGATAAACAAGGTAAGGTTATATAAAGTGTGGAATCTGTCATTGCTAGGTGGGCTGAGCATTTCAGTGATATTCTAAACAGTGTGGTTAGTTCTACTTCCATTGTTTGTAGTGATGATAGATGCATTACTGGCTTTAATGTTGGCCCTATAACACAATATGAAGTTATTTTGGCCATTTTGAAACTTAAACTACATAAATCCTCAGGGGTAGATGAAATTACTACAGAAATGCTTAGAGCTGGGAATGTTTCGGTTACCACATGGATGACTGAAATTTTGAATAACTTTTATGATAAAGGAATGGTTCCTAAGGATTTTACCAGAGCTATTATTATCCCTATTTTTAAAAAAGGTGATCACAGTTCTTGTAATAACTATATAGATGGATTAACTAATAATACAATTTCCAATTTCCAAGAAGAAATTAAGCATCGACTATTAGAAATTATCAATCACATCTGGCAAAAAAATATATTCCCTGAAGAATGGAAGAATGCACACACGTCTAATCAAAAAACCAAACGAAACAGCTCTGGACAAGAACTCGTACAGACCAATTTCCCTTACCTCAACACCATTAAAATTGTTTGAAAAATTCTTAGAATAGAGTAAATTGGTTTCTTGAGAAAGAAGAAATTATACCTGCTTCCCAGGATTTAGAAATGGTAGAACTGCATATGACAGTATAATTAATCTTGTTATAGACATTCAGGATGCATTGAATAACCACGTACCAGTGGCAGTGCTATTTATAGATATTAAAAAGACATTTGACAATATGTGACAGAATGGACTCATGCATAAAATCATTAAAACAGGAATTAGGGGAAACCTACAAATTTCTATATCAATATATAAAAAATTGAAAAGTGCAGATCAAATTAGGAAACGTACTCTCTCAGGAAATGCATTTGAATGATGGAATTTTACATGGAGGGATTTCAACCTTTTCATGGCTGACATCAAAAGCATCATACCTTTTCATACAAATTTATCACTATACACTGATGATATGGCTATTTGGAGTGTAGGAAAATCTCACATAGCAGTTCAAGATAATTTGCAAAATTCTATTTATGCTATTGAAAATTTTTGCAAGAAATGGAAATTAACTATAGAAAGTAATAAATCAGCTATACTACCATTATACAAAAGTACAAGAACAAATCCAACATACAATGTAAAAATAAATAATCTTCAAATTACACAGGTAAAAAACTTAAAATTCTTCAGCATCCCATTAGATATTAGGCTCACATGGGCCCCACACTTAAATACACTGTTTGGAAGCAAGTAAAAAACACCTTCACCTGCTCAGATATCTTGGAGGCACTAGATGGGGCTGCACTCCACCAAACATGCTCAAACTGTACACAAATGTATTAAGACCAAAGATAGAATATGCAATTCTAACAACAATTTCAAACAACAGAAAATTAGAAACTAGGTAAAACAATATTATTAGATTCTGTACCGGGCAATTAAAACAATGCCCTATTATCTCACTGCTTGCAGAGACCTCTATTCCACCACTGGCACAAAGGAAACAAGATATCATTCAATCTTATGTGAGGCTTAGAATAAATCATCCTCAACACACAATACTACAAAAAATTAACCAAAAGGATATAGAGTCAGAAATCGTCATACATCAGAAATCATCCCATCTGCAGCCAACTAAAAAATGTAAAATTTAGTACAGAGGAAGATAGACTACCACCTTGGACAAAAGTGCATCCCATTATCTCGGACAGTATTCCAGGTATATATAATAAAAGAAATCAATGCCAAGAACTATTAATATTTACCGAGGAATACATAGAAAACAAATATAAAGAACATTACAAAATTTATATAGACGGATCACGTGATTCTAAATCTGGAGAAACAGCTGGAGCCTACATAGTGATAGAGGGCAATCATAAATTTAAATTTAAAACAGCAATACTTCTGTTATCATTGCAGAACTTATAGCTATACAAGATGCAATAAGATGGCCATTAACTTTGAAAAACAAAAATATTGTTATTTTTTCAGACTGCAAATTTGCTATCATGGCATTGTTAGCACTTGAAAAAAATTTCATTCATCCAGATATTATTTTAAAAAAATTCACTCACAAATAGAAATAAGAGAAATAACAATAATAAAATTTTCATCCAATGGATTCCCAGCCATATAGACCTCCTGCGAAATAACATTGCAGACACACTTGCAAAGGAAGCGCTACACTGCAACAAAATTTTATATATTCCCCCATCAGCAGGCTATAAAAAATCAAATAAAAAAACAGACTACAGTGAATCTACTCCACCATTTCCACATAAACACATCCTACAAAGTAAATCATCAAAGACTTGTTGAAGAGAATTTAACACAGTAAAAGCAAACAACTTAAACAGAGAAGAATATGTCAGAATTTTGAGAATCAGAATAGGGTATTGCACACTAAACAGTTATCTATATAAAATTAAAAAAAGTAACTCTCGAAATTGCTCCTACTGTAATGCTCCTGAAACTACTACACATGCCTTACTGAACTGCCCAAAATACAACGAAGAAAAAATAATATACTCTGAAAAACTAAAAAGAATTAACATTCACAATTTTACAATGTGAAACATCCTTTCCTCCACAGCATCTTTTATAAGACATAATGCATATAGATTAGTAATTGAATGCTTAAAAAAAATCTACCATTGAATTTAGGAAATATACCATAATGCTGCAGAAAAGAAAATACTATTTTTTTTTTGAAATTTAAAATAAGGAAAAGAAAATAAATATCATCAGAAGCTGAGCCTTTTTGGAAGTGATTCATGAACAGTTTTCACAGCTGCATATCAAGGAAGAAGACACCAACAAGATTCATCACCTTTTTGTTCTATGAATTAACTTTAATATTTTAAGTTAATTTTATAATTTCTTTTCCAAAATTTTGTAATGGACAACAATTCATATTTGACAGAAAGTTTTGTAACCTACCCAGATGGAAAATTAAAAAAAAACTACTTTCTGTTCTAGGTAAAGTTCTTTGCATGATTGTGCTTAATATAATTAAAAATCTGGTTGACAGGAATTATGTGATGAGGAATGCAGATTCCGAAGTGGTAGGGATGTGTAGATCAGATATTTTCACTCAGGCAGATTCTTGAGAAATGTTTAGAGTTTCAGAAACCTTTGGTTTCTAGCTTTGTTGATTTCCAAAAGGCTTTTGACTCTTGATCGTCATAATTTGTGGTTGATTGTGAGATTGTATGCATATCAGACATATTAGTTAACATAATGAAAACTCTCTATAATAACACTGAGTCGTGTGAGAGTTGATAAGGCTACTAACAATTGGTTTAGCACTGTTACTGGAGTTAAACAGGGGTGTATTTTGTCTCCTTTTCTCTTTAATTTATTTGTTGATTGTGTTACATGGAATTTGCTGCAAGGGAAATTTTTGGACATGAATGGTCTAGAGATCTGAAATTTTCTGATTTAGATTTTGTTGATGAGTTGGCCCTTTTGGCAAATGATGTTGATGAGATGAACTCTTTCATTCAAGCTGTTGATGAGACTGGTAGTAGAGTAGTTTTGGTTATAAACAGAGTGAAAATTGGTCAGGCAGATAGTGCTTCAGTTGCTTTGAATAACTGCACTATTGAGCCAGTGTCTCAGTTTAATTATTTTGGGAGCTATGTAACAGATACTGATGATGTGTGACATGAGATTAACAGACGAATGGGGATTGCTGCCAGGACTTTTTAGAATCTATGGAGAATGTGGAAAAATAGGCGTATACACCTAAAGACTAAAATTTGACTATATAATGGTTTGGTTCTCTCTAGGGTTAGTTATGGTACACTTGGATGCTTTGTAAACAAGATAAACAAGAAACTAGATGTTTACGCAGTATCTTGAGCATTAGGTGGTTCAACTTTGTAAGTAATGAGGAGGTTAGGCAAAGGAGTCGACAACCTCCTTTAAGCAGCATATTATGCAGAGAGAGAGACTCCACTGGTTTGGCCATGTTGCCTGTATGCAAATAGGGTCATGAACAGTGGGCCTGAATGCGTCAGAAAGAGGGGGAGACCTAGGATGTAGTGGACAGACGATATCAAACAGAACTTTGTTAGAATTGGTGTGCAGTGGCAAGATGCAGTTGATATAGCTCAGGACAGATATGCTTGGAGAAATAAATTGTGCGGTCTGGTTGGACCTCCGTAACCCATGGCTGTTTAAGGATGAGGATCATGTGTATGACTTTAGGTAAGAAAATAAATGTGGTGAGGTATTGGTTTGCTATAAAATAAATGTCTTTAATTTTGTTAAAATGCCATTCACAATAAATTCTGCAGAGTGTATCCACACTGTAAAGTTCCCCCTGTAAAGTCCCGGCAGCATATCTATGATAGAAATCTGGATATAAATATATGGGCAGTAGAGTAATCTCTTGCCAAGTATGGAGGTTACTTTCCTGATTTGAGCTGTGGCTAACAGATTGAGATTGGTAATAGCTAAAGCCTATGCAAAGTTTGTGGTTAAGGAAGGTGATCTTTAAGAAATGATGCTTAAAGTCCTTCCTATAAAAAAATGCTTCATTTTGATTAATACATTCATATGTTTTAGTAATAAATTATTATATTATTATTTTTTAATTCAAATTTTTTTAATTTTTAAAAAAGAAATGCATTTTTTAAAATAAATTGCAATGAGAATGGTGATTGAGACATTTTATATTTGAACACAAGCTGTTAGGTATACACCTCAATAGGTTTTTATGGGACCTTGTTACATTCTCCAAGGTCTTATACCCAAAATCCACTGATATTTATATTTAACAGCCAAAAGAGAACTCTTTCAATTTCCAATTATATAACTAATAATATTAATCTAAGTTATATGTTCCACAAACTAAAATGGAAATCGTACATAGAAATTTCATGTTTTATATACCAAGAGTTCATAAATCATTATCCATAGATATAATGATGGAAAAAAGTTAATAATGGCTAATGACTTAGATTATGGAAGTAAAAAATATAGAAGTGCTGCTGAAATTTAAGAAATGATAAGGAAAAGAATAGGAAGAGGAATAAATGTTTTGCAGTAAGAAACAACTTACAGCAAAACCAATTTTTTCCCAGCTTATTATTTCATGTGTGTATATATATTGTTACCATTTATGTTCTGTGAGTTTTTGTATCTTTCATATCTTTCATATGTTAATGGAATAGCTGAATAAGCTATTGCAGGATGAAAAGAGATTAATATCTCATTGTGCTTGCCAATATGGATATATTTTAACTATTCTATGTATACATTACTTGCCTTTTGCACTAAATTTAAATTATCTTGAAAATTGTAAATTTTACATCTGTATTTGTATCTAATTGCAGAAGTACCTTATCTGATTTACATCAGTTGCCCCAAAAATGGCTTCAGCAACTGCTTGCTGTGGTTTCTGGAAAAATAGAAACAATTCAATTGTGCCCAACTAGAAGGAGTGGTGGAGTCCCTTTTATTGTTCAGGTTTGTTTTTTAGGCTTATCCACTGAAAATGTTTATTTGTTATTATGTAATATATACATAAAAGCCATTTAATTTTTCTTTCTATGTAGTGTAAATTAGCTGAGTTAGACAAACATTTTGGGTCTAACTTAATTTGAAAGATTATTATAAATTACAACTCACAGCTGTGATTTGATAGAATTTAATTTATCACAATTAATTGCTGTACACATTAACAGAATAAAATTATAAGTCAAGAGGAGTGCTCAACATATCATATGTAGTATCTGATTAGCTAAAGTTTGTCATGGTAGCTACTTAACCACGATCAATGTGATCCTAATGAAAATGATAATGGCAATGATGGTGACAAAAATATACAAACAGGTACAACATACTAGTCACTTCATTCATTTTGACCTTCAGTTTCTGACTCAACTGAAACTTAACACATAATCACACGTAATAGAAATTATATATTATGTGTAATATTAAAAACTTTGCTTGCTGGTGATAAGGTGTTATTGAGCAATTTAGAGAAATGTGCTTAGTTGCCTTTTTATAATGAATAGCTGGATGTAAAGATGGACTGCATTTACTAATAGACAAATTAGTGTAATTAATTAGTCAATTAAAGTCATTTATCAGTTAGCAGGTTTTTGTTACTAAAATTGTTTCTACTATATGCATATGTAACATATCTCTGTGATAATGCTGAAAACTGTGGATGATTATGTTTAAAATATCTTAAAAAGAGGTACATGAATTGTGGCCTCCCAAATATTTGAAAAATGAGAATGGATGTTGTGCATTATGCTGATTATTTTTTGAATTCTTCATAGCCAAAGTTTTGCCAAATAACTGATGCCCTTTAATGGTTCAGATAGTAAGAGCACTGTAGCCATTAAAACCTAAATGCCATGATTTTGGTGTACAGCTACAGCTTTTCTTCATGAAAAAGAAGGGTGCAGGTAAGTAAATGCACAAAAAAAGGACATATAAATGCACAAAAAAAAAGAACATAGAAATGCACAAAAAATCAAAAGGATTTTTAAGGAATTGAATCTTAATCAGTTTGAGTTTTTTTGTCATGACCAATTGAGCAATATTGCTTAAGGTTTGTGAGCTATGTTTTTCAAAGAATTAATACATGGAACACTAAAAGAAACAAAATCTAAGTATTAAGTATTTTTATTATACTAATGGAACAAAAATATCAATTCAAGAACTTTTATATTTGAATTTAACTTTTTTAATTGTTTTGGCTGTTTCAAGTAAATTTTTCTAACTTAATTTGAAAGATTATGAAAATGATAATGGCAGCATGATGACAAAAATCATTTTGATAGATTAAAAAAATTCAGTGCAATCAATATTTAAATGTAAACCAATAATTCAGCAATGGTTAGATTTAAACTAGCATGATTTCTTTCAGCTTTTCATTTCACATTCATTACAGAGAACTCTTTTTCACAAGGCACATAATGATGGAATTCTCAAGGCAAACCCAATAATTCATAAAACATCATCTTTGTTTTCAACTTTAGATTTAAAAAAAATTCAGTTATTTGCTGTAGTGTTCAGCTTTTTCCATTTATGTTCAAAGAGAATTTTTTGGAGAATTATTATATTATTTCAATTTGTATATTTATTCAAATTATACTCTCTAAAACAGCATTAAAATAAGGAAATAAACATTTTTTGTTGTTAATGGAGACAGTGATAAGACAATTAAATTTTTCATTGTCGAGTATAAACCTTTCTCAAATGTGGGTTAAAATTTCTTGCAAAAATTTAGGAATTTACCACCTAATTAAATTTTTTCAGTTGAGGATATAATAAAAATTTTATGTACCTGGTTCCCCCCCAAAAAACTTTATTTTTGATTCTGTTTTAATTTTGAATTATTTCATGACTTCATAGGGATTAACAGCAGTGATTGCTTATTTGTATTCTGTATTTTTATCATTTCCCAAAAAATACATCAAATGTGATCCAAAAACTAAAAGTAAATTTATGCAAATTTAGGTTGATTTTTGCTACAATTTTCAGACAGTCATGAGAAAGGAGGACAGTTTAGTTCATGGGAGGACAATATGGTTAAATGGAGGATTGTCCTCTCAAATGAAAGATGATTGGCAACTCTAGTTTGGGGCCACATAACCAAATTCAGTTTTATGGTTTACTAAGAACTTTTTCCATTATGTGATAAGTTTGCTGTGTATTTTTATAACATTATATATACATACACAGTCATATCAGAATAA
This sequence comes from Ryuthela nishihirai, assembly GCA_038380435.1. Lineage (NCBI taxonomy): Eukaryota > Metazoa > Arthropoda > Arachnida > Araneae > Heptathelidae > Ryuthela > Ryuthela nishihirai. Next base: position 47,847,713 of record JAWZYU010000029.1, on the reverse strand, counting down.
TATGACCACCTACCATACATATACTGTATGTGTGGTAGGTGATCATATTATTCTGATATGACTGTGTATATACATATACACACACACACCATTAGTAAATGAAATACCCCCTCAAGCAGTTGCTTGCCATAGAGGTCTGACAGGATCCTGTCAGTTTAATATGCTATAGAGATTTGTGAGGAAGGTGAGACTACAGCAGAAAGATAACACAAATATCCATGCCTTACCCAGAGCTCGAACTTAGGCCCCTTTGATCAGTAGCTAAGTGTGCTAACCATTTAGCCACTGTAACAGCTTACACCATTAATTAGTTGACCAAAAATTTACATTAAAATTAGTGCTGAAAGTTCAAAATTAATTAGTAGTTGTGTGAAAGTAGTTTCATTGGATATACAATGTTTATTTTATGCATAAAATATTCCTTTGTAATTCAAAGGGAAGGGGAGAATTAAAAGCACTTTTAAATCCAATTTTCATGTAACTGTATTTTTGGAACTCTGCAATTTTACTATGAAAACAGAGGGGCAAATGGCCACTTTTTGAATGGACATAAAATTGTTCTAAACAGTGTATAACTAAATTATCATTTATTTTAGATCCAGATGCAGTCCATTAGCCTTGAGTTAGATTTGTAGTTCACAGACTTAGTACTTCTCTAGATCTAATAGCTCACAAAACATTTCTAGTCATAAGCTGTCACTGACTGAAAGTTCTGGAGTTAGGCACCGGTGTTGTGTAGCAGCCCCTGATGACTGTCTAGGAGAGAACCCAAGTTATTTGTCCACACAGATTACTAACTACACAACACATTCTTCTCTGCCACAACATTAGAAATCTTCATGATTTTATGAGTGTGGATGAGAAAAATAATGCATTATTAGCAGTTAATTGCAGTTATTTAGCAGTTAATTGGTTACTGATTGAAATGATACTATTACTTAATAATTGCAGAGAGATGTAACATTTATATATTAGTAGGGAAAGGGAGATATTCATTTGTTGCAAAGTAAAAAAAAGGGGGGGGGGGGATAGAATTAGAAAACATTTGCTGATTTTGAAATTTTTTTTTTACTTTTTGAAAATCTATGCTTCATCATAATAAATATTGCCAAGGAAATATCTTCCAAAGTACCTCTTTATGTGATAGATTTTGGAAATAATAACTTGCAGTGGCTTAGTTAAGTATTTGAAGTTATTTTACCCCCATTTATTTTGCAGTGAGCTTTTAATTTACTATATTTTTCTTTTATTTGCTACTTATAATAAAAATATGTTTACATAAATGTGTTATTGAACTTCATTTCAGGCTTTACTTGTGTCAGAACCTGATGTTATGGGATCAAGTTGTTTCAAGCAAGCTTTAACAACTCTACTTGAAATTGCTCAGCCTATTTCCCAAAAATACAGCCTTGATTCCCAAGTAAATACAGTTGTGTTTTATTATTTATAAAATCATGTTCTACTGAACATGATTTTGATTTTTGCTGAAAATTTTATTTTTGCTGTTTTACAATTACAGCTTAAACTAACTAGATTGTTATTCACAACTGAAAATTATATGAAACTATGTCTTGTGATAAAAGTACACAGTAATGAAGCTGATAAAGTTCTTAGGTGCATTAAATACAGCTAAGGGGTTTGGTGTTTTTTAACTTTTTGATTTTAGAAATCAAATATGTTAATATACAAATATATTAAAATGTTATTCTAAAATTTTAAGTTTTTTAATATTACATATGAAAATGGAGAATCCTAAAGGCTGCTCTTAGTTTATGGAAGTTTCCTAATGCATGAATATTGAAACAGTAAGGTTTTGTACAAGTTAGAGCTAATAAACAAGTGAAATGCCCTTTGAAACAACAGCAAAGTTTCTTTACCTCTCCATCAGCTAGAGCTTGTTATTTTTTTCCGTTAGATGAGTAGAATATTCATTCTAAACTGAAATGTAACTTATAAAGTACAAGTTTATTTTAGTGTTTTTTAAGCTATTATAATGCCATTCATATAAAAAAAAAATTTGATGTTAAACTATTTGTGGACTATGCTAATGACAATAAATTGTTTTATTTGTGGACTATGCTAATGACAATAAATTGTTTGTTTCCATCATATATAATGAAGTATAGGGTGAAGGTGAAACTTTTTGGAAATAACATAGCATTAGTTTATTAAGTTGAATATTATTATGATTTTTTATGGTGACTCCCTATTTAGTTAAATTTAGGTTTGTTTTAATTTGAAGGAATTGTAAAGTTCAGAATTTTTCCAAAAGTTTGCTAATTAGATCAGTTTCTTAATTACTTAATGTTAGGAAATTATTCATTATGATACAATGATTTATAAGTATATATAAATATTCATTCCATATTATAAGTTTTGTATATCTAATTCCCTTTTGCAAAAGCTTAGTATGTAGGACTACCTTTAGGGTTAGTGACTTGTTGCAAATGGTGTTTATCAGATGCCAGCTTTTTAGAGATCTTATCTGTTAATTCATTTGAATGACATTTTTTTCCCTGGTTACTGAAAATTTTTCTGTAACTTTTACATTCTTGCAACTCTGTGAAAGTTAAGGACCATTTTTCAACTGATCAGAGAGGCATCTTCATTGTATGAAATTATGGACTAGCATCTCTCTGTAGATGGGATCTGGAAGAGACTGAAATGTGTTGTTTTGCTAGCTATAAAGTAGGCATTTTCATCTTTTTCAACTCTTGCAGAGAATAATATATATAGTTTTGTCATCTTTAATGTTTTTATTTTAAATATTTGTCATTTTTATTGCTTTAGGTACATGCACTGAACATTTTGAGAGCCTTATATAAAGACACATGTCTGGGAGAAAGTGTAATGCCATTTGTTTCTGATGGTTTGAGAGTTGCCATATTAGGATTTAAGGGACTTTCATGGGCAGTAAGTATTAGTTCTTTGGTGAACGTTATTGCATATGTGTTGCTCATGGATATTTGTTTTTTGAGTACAATAAATGTTGTTTTGCAAAATGCAGTCATTAACCTCTTAATTTAGAAAAATATATTTTTCTCTCCATGAAAGCATGTGTTTTAATAAATTAGCCTGAAAATTGTCCACCTGAACTTCAACCATTGAAATAATTAAGTGAATCAAGTGAAGACTTATTACTTGATTTATTTTAAAAAGACAGGAATTAAAAAACAAATGGTTTTAGGCTAAGTTAGTCTTCATGCAATTTTATGTTTGCTGCATATTGAAACATGTAAATTTACCATTAAGTTTCAAAAATGTAACGTTCCCAAAACTTTCATTCACACAATATGCATGTTATAAAACCAGTTAGAAATGAAAGATCCACAACATGTATCAGCTGTCTGTAATGATCTAAAAGCGTCAGTAAACCATTCCATGAGTTCTTTGCTTTAACCCTCTTAATATAAAATGTATGCTATGTCTGTTCATATTGATGAAGTTCCATTAACAAGTATCTAAAATTATTTCATTTTAAGGAAGTTGCAGCGGAAAAAGAATGGCACACTCCAAAGTGTGAAGCATAATGTAGGAATTATATGTAGAAAGTAAACTGGTGATGACAAATAAAGAGTGGAAGTCTATGTTTTTTAAGCTGTGCAGTCACCAATAATAGTTTCTAACTTTACCATTCTGTGATATGATGAATGATTTAACTGTCATTGTGAACCTTGCAGTTTTTACATTACCAAGTTTCACATATTAGTCTGGGGCAGGGGTGGCTCAGTCGGCAGTGCACCAGGCTCGTAATCTGTAGTTCCCAGGTTCGAGTCCCAGCTGGGTCAGCGTTGAGATTTATCTCTGCAAAATTCCCCACTCTGCCCACGGTCAGTAGGGGACACCGATGGGCTTGGAAAGGTACATGCACCGGATGGGACGTTAAGCTGTGGCCCCGTGTGCGGGAGAGCCATACCCTGTGCACGTTAAAGAACACGCTGGATGGCCTTGACGGGAGGCTACCATCTGTCTCCCAACAGCTGTTCCTGTGGGTCCCCTTCCCCAACCTTCTCTGAGCCTTCGGGATCCATGTGACCTGGCCATTTAGCCCATGGTGTGCAAAAAAGTGCCGCTCAGAGGTAAAACAACCCAACATATTAGTCTCTTAGTTTGTTTCTTTATCATAAGCATTTCCTAAGATTAACTAAGATCACTGTGATAAGTCCTGAAGAATTGCTTTATCACTGAACTAAAGAAAGTCTTCTAATAGTTAGCAATCTGTTCCAACTGATTGCCATTGCTTGACCTGTTACATAATCATTCAGTGGTGGAATCTGTTTAAATTTATTTTTAAAATATTGGGATAGTTCATCATTTAAACTATTGTTTATTATTAGAATATTGAAATCATAATAGCAGTTTCAAAATAAACTTATAAAGCTTTTTTCAAGATTTTGTTGTAATTTATTCTTTACAATTGTTTTTGTTTATCAGTAAATTATATGTATATTGTAGTATATGATAATTTTTTTTGATCCCATATTTATCACAGTAATATATGGTAAAAATATTTGATTCCATATATATATATAGTATATTATTCTCAGCATTCAATAGAGTCAGTGTTAAAAGTAACTTTTGGCTGCAATTCTAATTGTTGTTTTAGTTTCTGAATTCTGTCTTTTTCTAAATATCAAAGATGTTTGGTTCAAGCACACTGATTAGTAAGCTTATTGATATGTTATTAAGACTTTTACATATGTTTTATACAGTAAATTTTGATTCATTAACTGTAAAATATAATTGTAGGAATTATTAACAAATGAAGAGCCTACTACTATTTAGTCTTTAAAATAATGTATAAATTTATTACAAAATCTGCTTAAATTCTTAGTGTTGAGTTGCTATCAAGTTGTGGAAAAATACAAGTGAGTAAAACATCTCAATCTTCTATTTTCTTTTTCTTTCGAAACAGACAAGAAATTCTGCCACCCTTCTCTTCAGTGCACTCATGACACGAGTATTTGGAGTAAAGCGATCACGTGATGAAATGCAAAGAAAAAACTGCATGACTGGCAGAGTATTCTTTTCTCGATTTCCAGATCTTTTTGATTTCTTGTTGAATGAATTAGAAACTTCTGCAAAAGCCTTGCAGCATCAAGAGAAATGTAAAAAGTAAATAAAGATATACATTGTAAATTAAAGTTTAGGAGTAGCATTATATAAAACATTAAAATTGAAGTCTTTATATTTTTGAATAATTATTATATTTTTAATTTTTGATTTAGGCATTTATATTTATGATCAAGTTATTTATAGTTTGCAAACAGATTTATTTTTATTAACTGTTTTCTTAGGGTGCTACTTCAGCCCAGTTTATATCCAGTTCTACTTTTGCTGTCAAGATTGTACCCATCTGTAGTTGAGGGAAGTGATTCTAGTTTAAAGCTCACTGCTTTTATTCCCCACATACGTTATTGTGCAGGAAGTTCAGTGTGGAAAATACGTCTTTTAGCAGCCAGAGCACTTGTACCAATGCTATCTCCTGAAGAGTTTCCTTCTACATTGGAGCAGTTATTTAGGTCTTTGCCCACTTTTTTACAAAATATGTATCATAACAAAGTTCATGGAATATTGCTGCAGGTAAGTAGAAACCTTTGATTGTAAATCTTTACCAGTAATGACACTTTTGAGAGATAATTGCCAAAAATAAGGGCTGAGGTGGCTCAGTTGGTAATCTGCCAGGCTCATAATCTGCATTTCCCAGGTTTGAGTCCCAGATGGGCAAAGATTGAAAAATATCTTTGCAAAACTCCCCACCTGCTCTTGATCAGTAGGGAACACCGATGGGCTTGGAAAAGCTACCGTCCATTTGGATGCTAAGCTGTGGCCTTGTGTGTGTGAGAGCCATACCCTGTGCACATTAAAGATTAGAGAAACACTTTGACAGGAGGCTACCATCTGTCTCCTAACAGCTGTCCAGTGAGTCCCCTTTCCCCAGCCTTCTCTGAGCCTTCGAGGTCTTTGTAATCTGGCCATTTTGCCCATCGTGTGCAAAAGAAGTGCTGCTCCAAGGTAAAACAATCCAATAAAAGCCAAAAAAAAAAAACGGCAACATATTACTTCTCTTACAAACAATATTTGCATATTCAAAAGTTCAAGTAAATGTTTGTGTATGTGTTATTATGTAAGAAACCAAGACAAACCTGATGGTGCTTTTAGATTCTTTTTCTGTCCTTTGTTTAGAGGATATATATGTATATATCAGATTTCTAGCATGAATACATAATTTGCAATATTCATATAAAATATTACCATTTTCCAAGTTTGCAAGTTAAGAGTTCATCATGCCTGACAAAGAACATGTCCATTTTCATCAACAATGAGGCACTTTGCTATTTTTTTTATTTTTTTTTAAGAGATACTCTCCTACATGAAGGATGGAAATAATATAGAAGCTCTGTCGGGCTTATCCTGTTTCTCATACAATATACAAACAGATACACAGAGACAAGCATGTTAGTTTTTAGTAGTTAGGTATGCTAACACTAGACCAGGTTTTCATTGATTCGATGTGAATTGAGTTGCTTTACTCTTGAGTGGCACAATTCCACTATACAATAGGTTAATTAGGCAAGTCACAAGAAGTCATGGCTCAGAATATTACATGTTTAAAAAGTTATCTTTAATACTGAAACTCATAAAGACTCAAATGTTAAAGTTTACCATGATAGTTTACATCATGACAATTTTGTATGTTTGCAACTGTGGTTGAGGATTAATAGAACCATTTTTATTTGTGTAAACATTGATAAAATGCTTGATTTGAAAATAACTGAATACATTTAGATAGCTTGAATGCAAACCATCTGTATATTTGATTGCTGAATTTATTGTTTACCTATTCAGATTCTGAACATAGTAAGGGAAATTCCAAGTCTGTCAGCTACACAAAAGAGTCTCATTTTGCAGAAGCTACCTGTTTTGTTAAATGATCATATTTGGTTTGCTTTACGGTAAGTACATCCACATGTAAATTAGTTATTGTAAGATTAATAATATATAGTTAGCTGAAAAAAAATTTTTTTACAAGTAACAACATAACCAAAAGCCAAAGAAAATCACACAATCAAATTATAGTTACTTTAATAATATATTCAAATTATAGTAAAATCACTTAGAATCAAAATATGTTCTCTGTTTAGATCATGGTAAAAAAATCATATTTGACTACTCATACAAATTAAGATTTTATTAAAACTCATAATGGTTATTTCAAATTCTTGCATATATCTCATTTTTTCCTTGTAAGTTTTTTCAGATAATGCAGTCTTTAATTTTTTTAACCTAGTGAGACACATCAAAGGTATTTTCAGAAAAAAAAAAGCAATGAACTTAGTAAAACTTTAATAATGAAAAATTAATAAATTACACTCAAGCTCTTTTTACTGCAGAACTCTGACAGTAACCTCTAAGTATATATTTCCTAGAAAATACTGTGAGAAAGATGAGATCTGAGCAGAATAACAGCACAAGGAACAAAATATCCAGGACTTGAACTCAGGTCCCTTTAATTTACAACAAGAAAGCTAACCACTGTGCACTGGAATGGTCTATGAGAGTTTGACACTTTTTTATGTTGTGAAAATTTTGTTGTGATTTTGTTATAAAAGTTTATTTTTAGTATAAATATTATTTCCTAATGTTTTTGAGTATGCAACAAAATATATTCTTTTATTTATATGTAGAGAGCAGTGTCTTGGGATGTGTATATTTGATACATGAAGTTTTGCTATAAAAAAATTGACCTTACTATCATTATTTGCAGAAATTATTACATTGCAATTAATATATAAATTTCCTGATCTACTAAGAATAAAATTGTAATAAGATATGTTGTGCATTGTGTTAGCCATAGAATGCTTATTACAGTAAATTATTCTTCCCAAATAGTGAATTATGCTTTTTTACCCCCTCCACTAGAGTGGAATAAAAAACTATTGCAAAATATATATGCAAGTTTACTATTTTTCCCCCTCTGTATGGTTAAATGTTTTTGATTAATGGGGTCATTTCTATCACCTAGATTCAGATCTAGGGGGAAAGCAATATTCTCCCCCTTAAATATGGATACCATTCCACTTCTGGTGTATATATATTTTTTAGAGTATCCTAAGTTTATTTTAGCCGTCCCGTGGCCGAGTGGTTAGCGGGCTTGGCTACTGATCTACGGAACCTGGGTTCGAGCCCGGGTAAGGCATGGATGTTCGTATTGTTTTCTGCTGAGGTCCTGCCATCCTCTCAGATCTTCTACTGTGGCATATAAACTGACAGGTTCCTGTCAGACCTCTGTGGCAAGCAGCTGCTTGAGGGGGTATTTATTTATTTATTTATTAAGTTTATTTTAATTTTAACATTCTACAGTATGAAATATATTTACCCCATTTAATGCAGGAATGCCTTTCTAGAAGCACAATTTCTAACTGAATCAGTATTATGGGGACATTTTAGTATATTACTTGCTAAGATGCTTTCCTAAAATTGTTAGGCTGCCGTCTGTTGGATGGGATGTTAAGCCATGGCCCTGTGTATAGGAGAACCATACCCTGCGCATGCTAAAGAATACACTAAATGGCCTTGATGGGAGGCTACCATCTGTCTCCCAACAGCTGTTCCAGTGGGTCCCCTCCCCCAAACTTCTCTGAGTCTTCGAGGTCCATGTGACCTGGCCATTTAGCACATTCTGTGCAAAAAAGTGCCTCTCAGAGGTAAAACAACCCAACCTAAAATTGTTATTTGTTGCTTATTTCCAAAGGTCATTTATTTATTTATTTACTTTTAAGTACTAAGGTTGGTTCAGTCTATAGCATGCCAGGCTCATAATTGTAATCTGCAGTACCAGATTATTAAGTCCTAACTGTGCCAGTATTGAGATTTAACTTCACTAACCTCCACCTTTTGATGCCTTACTTAAGAAGAATGCCAACAATTCTTTTGAGAATGAGCTACAGCTTGGCTCATTTTGTGCATGTAAATTTTATTTGGTACTTAAAAAAAACTATAATTATATTTAGAGATCTTATTTTATAAAATAGTGTTTATTTTATGAAATAAACATGATTTTAAATGTTAATATATTTAGATTTATTATTAGATAATTTAGATTAGTAATAAATGTGTGTTCAAAAAGTGTTGCTTTATTATTATTAATACCTTATTAATCATCAAGTTTCATAATTGGAACATAATACATCAATACCTGTTCAAAGGTAAAACAACCCAACACCTGTTTTCAAAATACACCTATCCCTCGATTTACACGGTACTCAGTTCACACAATTTTGGCTTTGCACGGTCGAAAAATGCAACCAGTTTCGATTTACATGGTACTAACTGAGATTTCCTTTCTATGTACGTCTCAGTCAGTACCATGTAAATCGAAACTGGTTGCATTTTTTGACCATGCAAAGCCAAAATTGTGTGGAACTGAGTAGTACCATGTAAATCGAGGGATAGGTGTATTAGGTTTTCATTTGATTGATGAAACAATGTATAGATAGTAAGCATGATTTTATAAGTATAAAATGGTTAAATATAGTTACAGTTCTTGTCAGCATTCTTTTTAAAAAAGGCATCAAAGTCACTTTTTACTTCATATCAGTCCATACATAACCTAATCTGCCATGAGAAGTTTGGAAACACCTTGGTTTGGCCACAGATAAACATTCCAATTCATATTTCGTTTATCACTGCACACTACAATAAACAAAGCACAGAGACAGTAGCTGTTAGGAATCCCCAATCCTCCTTCACCCCTCAATGGCATAGAATTAAGGGAGACATTGCAGGAATTCAAACCAATTTCATTAATTCAAACATTGTGGGCATTCCAACTTGTCATACCCTTTGCAGAAGTAAAATCATCAAAAGGAATTAGAAGGGCATAGTCTCCATTATTAGTGAAGTGAGGATGAATAATGCACATGTGTGAGGCTCTTGAACTGTATCAACCAACAAATTGCAGCAGCTATTTAATATTTTTTGTCGAAAAATTGGCATGAGAAGAAAGAGCATTATAATGAATCATTGTATGGGATAAAATTAAATGAGGTATTACTGTATTTTTAATGTACTTTTTGTTTATAATTTGACTGGTAAGTTATAAATTGTTTATAGTAAGAAATGACAAGCTGTGAAAGCTGGGAATGCACCCTCATAATATTAATGTTATAATTTCTTTAATATGTGAATGAAGCTATGCGGCTGCATCTACTTCCTACATCAGGATATTTTTTCATATAGGAAGTTTATTATTTATGATGCAATATGTGAAATAAGTTACTGTTTTGGAGAATTATGAAGTTTGTCAAAAATATTTGCATGATTAGGTTTATATTTACATTTTAAGAGTTAAAAAAAAACTATTTTTTTTACTAGGTGCAACCTCTGCTACATAACTAGGACTGCATTCATGGAAATAATTTACTGTGCAACTTGCAACTGTATAGAACTAGGTGAGTTTTTTTTTTCTTACAAATAATCCCTCTTATGCAGAATTAATAATAATAAAAATACTCCTCAAGCAGCTGCTTGCCATGAAGGTCTGACGGGAATCTGTCAATTTAATATGCCATAAAAATCTGTGAGGAAGGTGAGACCTCAGCATAAAGATAACATAAACATAAAAAATAGCAAATTATATAATTTTATTCTGCAAGTATTGCACTATGATTTTGATATGATTTTTTATAATTATTACAACTTAGTATTTCTCATTGTCTTTTTATCAGTCAGTATTTTTCATATATTCTTAATAAAGCAATTAATATAGTGATGAGGTATTAATGAATTTAATTAATACAATTGCACTATCTTAAAAAATAAACTTAAATATTTAAAAATTCTAAATCTAATGCAATAAGGTCTCCAGTGGAGGTTTATGGTGCAAATTCTTAATCATTGCACTTGGCAATGGTGATAGCAACCATACATTGACAGTTACAAAATGAGACAACTTTAACACTGTAAAGTACTACTTCTAAGTTATGTGGCTACAGAAGTAAAGGTTCAAGAAGATTAGCAGATGTCATTTGCAGTTGTAAAGGCTAGCACATTCTGAATCAACACTAATATTATTTGCATGGTATAAACATTTCCTATCTCATGTTTCCACCAGGAACTTTTCAAAGAATTCTGCATTTATATTTTTTGCACTTAATTACATCTCTAAATAATTCATTATACAAAACATAGGGTGGGGGTGGCTCAGTTGGTAGCACACCAGGCTCATAATCTGTAGTTCCCAGGTTTGAGTCCCAGCTGGATCAACATTGATATTTATTTCCGCAAATTTTCCCGCCCTGTCCACAGTCAGTAGGGGACACCAATAATCTTGGGAAGGCTGCTGTCCATCGGATGGGACATTAAGCCATGGCCCCGTGTGTGGGAGAGTCATACCCTGTGCACATTAAAGAACACAGTGGAGGCCTTGACAGGAGGCTACCATCTGTTTCCCAACAACTGTTGCAATGGGTCCCCTCCCCCAGCCTTCTCTGAGCCTTCGGGTCCATGTGACCTGGCCATTTAGCCCATGGTGTGCAAAAAAGTGCCACTCAGAGGTAAAATAACCCAACACAAAACATATTTTGTATGTAATTTCCTTTCAAAATCAAAGGAAATGACAATATCTTCGCTATATCTTTACTTTGCTATATAGGATTTTGTTATAAATGGGCATGACTTTATTAGTCATACTAAGTGATTCAGTAATTCATTTTTGATTTTTAATTTAATCAATTTTCATTCTAATGAACATAATTTAGTGAACATTAGTTCTGCACATTTGCTTGTGTATAATTTTATGTTAGAATAAAAAGACCAAAGTGTTTTTGAAATCTTCATAAAGTTTTCTTTCATAAAAGTCAAATATTGTAATACATCAATTGTTATTAAACTTATGGAGCAAAATATAAGAAAAGTTAGTTAATATGAGGTGGTGCAAAACTTTTTGACAGAATATATTTACCAATGCTGCATGCACGCATAATTTTGCCCCAACAAACATGACTAAAAACAGAAAATATGAATTATATTTAAGTAAATGTATTGTATGTACATGGTTTTGTATTTATGATTATTAATATGGTTTAATATTAAATGAGAAAACATACTCCTTATATCATTCATTCAATCATTTTATCAAACCTATTCAAATTGTATGATGTGCTTGATGCACTTGCACTTAGATTGTTTTGGGAAAACTAAAAGTTATTAAAAATTTATAAACATGATATTTTATTATTATATCTTAATGTTCACAATTTTTACTTTGTTATTCATGCATTGTGTATTAGATATATTTTACAGAATATGATACTTTTTTTTTCTATCAATAGATATTCAGTGCATCAAGAAAATATTGGATGATATACAACAGGAATTAACAATAGTATCATCAGATCTTGGAAGAGAACAGTTTTTGGTGTTATCTGTATTAGTATCATTCCTACTTATACTACAGTTTTCATCAGATGGAATTCAACTATTATTTTCAGCTTTAGATAAAAAAAAATCTTTTCTCCCTTCTGATTGTTTTTCAAGTTTTATTATCCATCTTCTGGCATCCTCTGTGTATGAAGTAAGGATTGTCACATTGCATTTCCTCAGATGGCTTTTAGATGACAATTTGAAAAGTTTGCTTACCGATATAAGTTCAACATATGATTTTGTGTTGATGAAAAAGACTATTGATTGGGAAGCTCATGCTATGAAAGAAGTGAAAATATATTTAAAAACACTTTTATTAGAGAGTTATAGAGTTAGTGAATTTTTAGTGACTATGGTGGCAATTTCTGAAACTCATCCTGGGTGTTTAGCAGAGGTAACTATATATTTATCTATGTATTTGTATAATTATTCATTTTCTGAATATTTCATTTATAATTATATTTACTTGCAATTTAAGTCTAAATAATATACACCAGAGAGCCAAAATATTATGATCAGCACATTTTTATGCAAATCGAAATATATGCAGGTGAGTTGCGCCACAGTATCTCTTCCATTGGCTTGTATCATACAGGATGGATTTATGCAGGTAAACGACGGTGCATGTGAAGGTCATGAAATGGTATAAATAACACCTGATACTGAGCTCTGTTAATCAGTGTTATTCTTGTTCTTCAGATGGGAAAGGCAGTGGATTTGCATGAGTTTGACAAAAGCCAAGTTGTAATGGTCAGATGACACGGTCACAGAGCATTTCTGAGATGGCAAGGCATGTGGAGTGCTTACGGTCAGTTGTGGTTAGTACCTTCAAAAAGTGGTCTGAGGAGGGAAAAACCATGAACCGCTGGCAAGGTGTGGGCTGACCAAGGCTCATCGATGCTAGAGGTGAGCGAAGTCTATCCTGTATGGTACAAACCAACATATGGTACAAACTCACCCATAATTTGAATGCTGGTGATGGAGTATTTTTTTATGTGTCACAACACACAGTACATTGTACCCTGCTGAAAATGGGCCTGATAGCAGTACACCGCTCTGAGTGCCCATGCTAACTTCGGTTCATCATTGAAAGTGCCTACAATGGGCATATGAGCATCAAAACTGAACTTTGAATGATTGGAAGTAGGTCATCTGGTCCAATGAATCTCGTTTCCTGTTGCACCATGTGGATGGCCGCGTAAGTGTGCATCATTTACCTGGGGAAGTGTTGGCACCAGGATGTTCCATGGGATGAAAACAAGCTGGTGGAGGAAGTGTAGCGCTTTAGGCAATGTTCTTCCAGGAAACCCTGGGTCCGGTCATTCATGTGCAGGAAACTGACTACCACCTACCTAAACATCACTGCAGACCAGGTTCATACTTTCATGTCACTGGTATATCCTTTTAGTAGTGTCTTCTTTCAGCAGGATAATGTGGCATACCACTGCCCGGATTGTTCGAGAATGGTTCACAGAACATGAGGAAGACTTCCAGGTATTGCCCTGGCCTCCAAATTCCCCAGACATCAATTATCAATTCAATCGAGCATGTGGTTTGTGTTGGAACAGCATATCTGATCTATGGTGGCTCAACCACATAACTTAGAAGAGTTAAAGGATCTGCTGGTAACGTGTTGGTACCAGATACCACAAGACACATTTAGAAATCTTGTAGCATCCATGCCTGGCCAGGTAAGAGCTGTTTTGGCAGCACATGGAGGATCAACATCATATTAGGCAAGTGGTCATAATGTTTTGGCTCTTTGGTGTATATTACTAACAATTGATGAATTCAATCTAGCATTTGAATATGTATTTGAAGTACCAGTCTCAAGATTAAAATTAAGGGAAAATATGTTTAGTGTTGATATTACACTAAATGAAATTTTGATCAGATCCATATTTATGAATCTGATATCAGAGAATAGTTATTGTTGCTATTTGAATGTCCATTAGTTTCAAATTGAATGGCACCTTCCAATTAATATTTTTGATTATTATTTGAAAACTGTGTGTGATGAATGAAAAGCTGCTAATATCAGTTTTGAAAAGAATAAAATGAATTTAAAAGAAATTATAATCACAGTGTTGTTGTTTAAATTATTTAATTTTCAGAATTTCACTGTAAATTAAGAATAAAATTCCTAGAACAAAGATGACAGTCCAGAATTTGTTGCAATGAGAACAACTCAATAACAAGTTAAAAGTTCTAAAATTTAAAGTTCATCTTTGCCCTGGCAGAGACACTGAAGGTAGCATATTTCATTGCAATAGATGCTTAACCTCCTGATAATGATAACTGCACTGTGACCAGAAAATTGCATAGTGTTAGGGGATTTTTTTAGAATTTTAATTTTTTAGTTACATTTATATGTTACAGTCCAGGGTTCTTAATATGGTGAAGACAGTTGTTTTTAAAACATTAGCAACCCAGTGCTTGTGGTAAACAACAACAAAAATTATTACTGCAAAGAATCAAGCCCATTTCGCTAAAATATGAACTGGTATCCATGTGTGAACATATCGCCTCAGCATAACAAAGTGCCAACCAACAACATGGCTGTTAACAAGACAGACTTCACCATCCAAGGGTAATATGAATCAGCCAGCTACTAGCAAGAATGGAACATTAGAACATTGTTGTGTGGCAATGCCACCTGACAGTACTGAAAACATCTGTTGCACCAAAATCTGCTAACTTCGGTGCTTTTACCTGGGCAAAGAGGAACTATAAGTCATAGAATCTTTCACTTGCATTGAGTTGTTCTCATTGCAATAAGCAATGCAAAATAATTATAGTGTGAATTTCAAACTGTCATATTTGTTCTAGAAATTCTAAATTTACGATAAAATTGTTAAAATTAAATAATATTTATAAAACTAAAAAGGTAATTGTTCAAAATTGATTGGTTAAATTTAAAAATTGGCATAAAAAGAATAAATAGATACCAAATTAGAGCTCTTGAATAGTCTAACCTTTTAGAAAGCTAATGTATAACTGTTGTCATAAAATTAAGAGAGTTGTCATAAAATTAAGATACAAAATTAGTGTAATTTGCATTTACACTCGCAGTGTAACACTCCAAAGAATTAAATACTTTTAAAGTTTTGGACCCTTTGTCTGATCCAATATTTATTCAAGCTCCAGATAGCTAAAGTTGGGTGCCAGGCAATAATTAACAAATTGCCAAATAAAGTTCAATTAGGGTTCGAATACCAGCGAGCGTTACTTAGCGAGCAAGAATTCAAAAATTAAATGATTGTCAAAATTCTAATGTAAATTCTAATCAAAACAACTAATGTTGCTCAAGAGAAAAAATAGCAAAAATTCAAAAAAGTTTCTATAATAAACAAGTTTATTTCCAAAATTATTTTAAACACTCACCAACAGCAATGAAGAAGATACTGCATCATTTCTATCTTACTACAATCTGACAACTAACAAACACCAACTCCTGTGACTTACTACCACTGACTCTTACTCCTCTATCAACTCCTTCTTCAACTGCCTCTTGTGACTAACATGTCACGGTTTTAACAAGCTTACAGGCTCGGCAACAGGAGATTGCTGCGGCGGTAAAGACATTTTCATAAAATGACGAGCGCGCAAGCTATGATGCAAGAGGGGGCGTGTCCTTGTACACGCGCTTTAGTGGTTGACAATCGAAAGTTCGGAGTAGCGCATACGCAACTCCTATGCTCTTGGAAACAAGCACTGTGATGCCGAAAATGAAATAAAAATCCCCAAAATGATAAATATAACGTAAATAAGCAAAACTGGTTAAGGTAAAGTAAAAGTGAATGAGGGGGCATCACAGCAGCTTTGCTAGCCTAGCTGTAAAAACAAACCTTTTGTTTCAAATTTCATGTGATTTCCTTTTGGATATTTTTGCCATGAACATAATATTTTGAGATAGGGATCTAATTTGCATAAAGTCCCAAAAGTTTTAATGTAAACAAAGTAATAATTAATTATGGTATCTTTTTTTTTTAAATAATAAAAGATTTAAATACTAAATATTTATATTTTTGTATAATTAACATTCATTATTCCATCATTGTTTATGCAATAATTAATCACAAATATTAGAATAAAAGTTTCTTTTTTATGATTTGTTTAGATTTACATCACTATTGAAAGTAATTACTGCCCTTTTTCACACAATAATATTTTTGTTGATATGCCATTTCAAAAAATGTTCAGATATGTTTTGAAGAGGTGCATCTAGTATCAGTGGCAGACTCAGGAATTGTGATACCCAGGCACATCCTCTCTATGGGAAAATTGAGTAAATTACTTGTGAGCATTAATTCATTTCGTTTATAATGTGCAATCATTTGGTATGATTGCCACGTTTCATTATGTGTTCCCCTATCATTTTTACTTGATCTAGTTCATATAGCACATGTTCACATGAATTTAAATCTTATTGATATTTACCTTAGATTCGAAGCAAGGAAACAAAAATTAGCAACTATAAACATACTTTTATTTGCTAATTTTGGAATTGAATGCAAATTTTATGGGCACTAAGCAACAAATTATTACAAGAGTTGTGTTTTATCTATTGAAGTATTTTTTCATAAGTGTCAAAAGTTGAAGATAAATGCTTCAGCTTCCATTCATTCTTTAAATATTAAACAAATATTGTGGGAAATATATTTAGGGAGATTCGAGTGACATCTACAATTTATCGCCAATAACAGTTTTTGCATAAAAGGTTTATTTTCAGTGTTAGGGAACTTTGAAAGTGGCTTTCCATTCACATAACATGGAAGTGTCCAAACACTTTTTTCAACATAGTGTATCAAGATATTTCAAAAAAGTTTTTTGAGGCTGTTAAAAATAATCCTAACAAGATTATTTCTTCTTTGTTATGTTGTTATCATGAAATTTTAGTAAGTTCAAGAGACCTAAAATGATGCCTTTCTCTCAAGAAAGCTTCTCATTTTAGGTTTCTTGTGCATGATATTTACATCTATTTCATTGTTTTATGTTTGCCCTTAGGGGATGCACCCAAGGGTGGTTTACTCTTTATTTGTACTTATGCCAGTTGGGCTTACTTTGAGATGGCGATGGTAATGGGTATTTTTACCTGGAACATCGAAGATGCATATGCGATCTACGATAACAGCTCTGCCATTTTATATTTAGTGACCTGTTAAGATATATATATAAACTACTAAGTATTTGAAAAATGCAAATTATAATATTTCATTAGTACCAATCAAATTAAAAAAGTGTTTTCTAATTATCATTTTCATTATTTCCAATGAAAACTTCATGGCATTCACATTCCACCACCAAAATTTAAAATTTCTAGCTTAAATACGTTGTTTGCAAAATTTGTTTGAAATTTAGGAATTTTCAAAGTTTTCTACTATTAGAGATGTGCAGTTATAGTTTTCAGAAGATTAAAAAAGTGTGAACCATAATATTTTATCAATTCCTATCTAACCCAAAAAAGAATTTTTCATTTATCTCTAAAAACAAACAATTATCTTCTAAAATTAAAAAGACTTGTTTTTCCACCCTCCTCTGGATCTAAAGGTCAAATCATTGTTGGCAATGAAAACTTCATGACCTTCAAATTTCTAGCATAAATACATTGTTTGCAATATTCATTTTAAATTTTTGAAATTTCAACTTTTTTCACCACTAGAGGGCATAATTATAGCTTTAGAGAGATTCGGAAAGTGTGTATCCTAATATTTCATCAATACCTATCCAACATTAAAAAGAATTTTTAATTTATCTCTGTAAACAAAAAAATTCGATGTCTACAGATGGACAGACAGATGAAAAACGAAACTATTGTCTCACTTTCTTTGAGAACAAGATAAAAAAAACTATTAAAAGAAATAACTGTTTCAGATTTTGCTGTACATAATTTTTTTAATTAAATTGTTAATCACGTGTACTTAAATATTTTAACTGGGAAGTATAAGTGAGAAGAAATACTCACAACTATCATATTGTCACTGTTGTCTTTGTTTATTTCTTGCTTTGACATTTAGATTTGTTGCCAAATAATATTTTATTGGTATGTTTTTCTTTTCAGTTGTATAAAGTAATGTGCTTCCTGCCAAAAACAGTAGCATGTAACTGGACAAAGGGCCCTTTAACTATTGCTTTAAATGTTGCTGAGGTAAGATAAAAGAAATGTAGCAGAATTAGGCATAACATATCTAAAACATAAATATGTTGTGTAATCAGCACACATATGTGCTGATTACACAACATATTTATGTTTTACACACATATTTGCTGATTACACTGGGCAACAAATTTTGGTAAAAGTCATGCCTCTGAGAAAAAAGTAGCCATTTCTTAAAGATTTCAAGGTGCTGAACATGAATATGAATGAAAATGCAAAATTGGCTACGATTTCTGAGAAATCTGCAATAGTTTCTTATATAATAGAGTAATACATACATTTGACATATTGGTAAAACTCCGCTTCTACTTCTGACATTGCTTTGCCCGTTACTTGTACAGCTGCTCAGGATCATCTCTGGCAAGCACCAACAGTAGTCAGCCAACATTGAAGTGGACCAGTTTCCCTGGTATTGTTTCTCCATCGTTGTAATGTCCTGGTGAAAACGTTCACCATGCTCATCGCTAACCATGCTGCAGTTGTCGGGGAAAGGAGAAAGTGGATCTTTAAGGACATTTTGCAGCCAAGTTTGTGATACAGAGACAACATGTCCTTAATCAGTTTCTTGTAATTGTGTGTCCTGACATTCCCAAGGAATTTAGTTGAAACCAGACGAAACTCGTCCCAAGCCTTTTTCTCGTCACCCTGAAGCAGGTTATCAAACATCTGGTCTCTGAACAGCTTGCAGATCTGAGGACCCACAAAAATTCCCTCTTTAATATTCACTTTGCTGAGTTGAGGGAATTTGTCAGCCAAGTACTTGAAAGCTGATGCAGTCTGGTTCAGGGCTTTTACAAAGTTTTTCATCACACCGAGTTTGATGTGTAGGGACAGTAGCAGAATTTTGTGTTTCTGCCAGTGCTAGGTGTTCCACATTCTTCTCTCCGACCTTCAAAGATTTCCTCTGAGGCCAGTTTCTCTTCACAAAGTCTTTGCTTGGCTGTCTCATTCACATAAGAAACAGCAGTACTTCATATATCTCAGCTGCAGACCCTTAACAGAGGTGCCAGCCATACTTGCTGTATTGAAGACAGTTCAACAGCTGTTTTAGGTTGTCATAAGTTTCTTTCATGTAGACAGCGTGTCCAACTGGAATGGATGGAAGTCAATTTCCATTACGCAGCAACACTGCCTTGAGACTCAATTTCAAGGAGTCTATGAATAGTCGCCATTCTTGAGGGTCATGTTTGATTCTAAGGTCATTCATCAGGCCATCTACATCGGAGCAGAACACGAGTCATCTTCCTTTCTGAAGTAAGGTGCAAACTGCTCATGAGTTTGAAGCGAAGTCACTTGGACATTTTCCTTGCGAAGATTCCTTGTTTAAGTCTTGATCCAAGTAACTCTGCTTTGGCCTTGGACAGCTCCAGATTGTGAGCAAGATTATTAATTTTTTCTTTGGTTAGAATATGTGGCACAGATGACACACCGTGGCAGACATATGGATCATCATTATTCACCAAAGGCTGCAGAGAACCCAACTTTGGTCTTATGGAGGTTCGGAAATGGGAAGGCCTCTGCCGTGCAGAACTGGTTGGAGAGCAGATTGTATATTCAGGTACACTATTGTCCACTTCTTTTTCCTTGTGATGCCTCCAGAAACAGGTGGAACCATGCAGAAGTAGCAATCATTTGGGTGATTTCTTGGCTCTCTCCAAACCTTAGGAACAGCAAACAGCATCGCCATGTTTACGATTTTCAGCCACTTCAGAAGATTTCTTGCACACATACTGCAGCATATGTGTGGGGCCCAGGTCTTGTCCTGGTCCCTGATCTTGCATCCAAAATAAAACTCATATACTGCTTTACTGTTGGAGTGATGGCCTTTTCTGGCTTACAAAACATCACTTCCCCGCAAATGTAACAAAATGTATCTGCACTATTAACACAGCTATGAGGCATCACTACTGCTGGATTCACTTGTGTTGTACTTATGACTCAAGTAAATGGGAGTTGCTCAAAAGACTTGCTCACCCTATGAGACGTCGCTTACAACTAATGATTACATCATCTTTTGTCTGTGATCGTAAAGCCGCAATGTCATGACTCAACTACATTGCATCAGACAATGATGCAATACCTCTGAGGGTTATATATATATATGGCGGACTGATGCAATACAACGCAATATGTTGCAATTTGGAGTTTAAAATACAGTGTTGCGAAATGGTTACCTATGTACTCAATGCAGACTGAGTCATTTATACATGACCATCTCTGTCTTTCCTAAACAAGAGCCAATGAGCAAATTTTATTGTCATTTTCATGTTCAGTACCTCGAAATTAGTAAAGATTGGCTATTTTAATTTTAAAGCCTTTTTGTGTGTTGCCCAGTGTTATATATATATAGGCATATATACTGTATGTATGTATTTTATCAAAATTATATGCATTTAGATCGATATTGGATATTCCAAGCAAGAGATGTATTTATTATTCTTATATACATCCACATATATATGCAATTAGAATATGGGGTGGAGCTCCAAAGAGTACTGCATGGATTAATTGTATTGCAAAAATTATCATTAAGAATACTGATGAATGCCTCAAGAACATCCAACTCCCTACCCATGCTCATGAATACTGCCTGTAATGAAATAGTACATATTCAAGATAATGTAATACGTCTATAAAAAATACTGATGCATTTTCAATGAAAAAATTTGACATTCCATTAAGACAAAGTAAAAAAAATATTATATGTACCTCCTATAAAGAAATCAATTTCTATAGAGCCACAAATTACATAGGTCCAAGACTTCCTAATGAACTTCCTTATGAACTGAAAGGATCCAACCTTTGCATGCTGATGGGCTTGGAAAGGCTGCCATCTATTGGATGGGATGTTAATATGATGGGTTTCCATGTACGAGAGCGCCATACCCTGTGCAAGTTAAAGAACACTCTCGATAGCCTTAATTGGAGGCTACCATCTGTCTCCCAACAGCTGTTCCAAGTGGGTCCCTTCCCCCAACCTTGTCTGAGCCTTCAGGGTTATTATGACCTGGTCATTTAGTACATTGTGTGCAAAAAAAAAAGGGGGTCTCTGAGGTAAAACAACCCAACCCACCCTTGTGCACTTCTAAAAAGAAACTCCATAATTGGACAATAATCTTCAAATGATATGTATTATATTGATAATGAAGTTGCATAAATTGTGTTTTTAAATAATGTTTAAATGATTTTATATATTCAGCACACAAGTCTTACTTATACAGGATATGTGTTTTGTATTCTGATTATGTAACTTTATACAATGATCAATAAAGTATTATTATATATGTATGTAGGAGGATCATTTAATTTCTGGACTGCCATTGTCAAAGCAGCTTTTCATATGAGTTAATACATGATATGTGGCAACTCGGTGACTCTTCAAGGGAATAGAGGAGTGTGTGCAAGTTGAAAAACGTTGCAACATGGTCACAAGTAACAGCAGAACAGTACACAGTCAGTCTCTGTCATTTCAAACTTTGGAAGGTGTTTGTTTTTGTGCATGTGATTCTTTGCAGGCTGTGGCTGATGTGGAAATTTAGCATCAGTATGTGATATGTTCAGTGAGGCTTGTTCAATTCAGGATTAGTGCACAGACAGTTGCAAAAATGATTCAAGCATATGGAGAAAGTGGTTGAAGCAAAAAACGATTTTCAAGTGGCACAAATGCTTCACAGATGGTTGCAATTCCATGGAGGATGATAAAGATATGGGCAACAAAACATTAGTTCTCCATACACTTGAGTCATTTATGTGACTATCTGTCATAACTTCAAACTCACTGAATACAGTAATATATCACACGCCAGTGCTAGTTTCCAGATCAGCCATAGCCTACAAAACATTACACATTAAAATTTAAATACACAGCAATTAGATTAAAAAATATTTAATGCATGATTATGCTGTTTTTAACAAAGTTCCTAACCCACTGTCTCAAATTACTCGAGACTATATAACATATAGTCTGGGTATAAGTTGCTAGACTTGGCATTGATTAACTTAGGGAATTTTTACACTTGTTAAAAAGTCCAAAGTAAGGTTGTAAAAAAGTTGCCATTTTATAAAAAGG
Source organism: Ryuthela nishihirai (assembly GCA_038380435.1). NCBI lineage: Eukaryota > Metazoa > Arthropoda > Arachnida > Araneae > Heptathelidae > Ryuthela > Ryuthela nishihirai. Next base: position 47,825,061 of record JAWZYU010000029.1, on the reverse strand, counting down.
TCCTGCTGGCTTCAGCTAAAGTGCACTTCTTAGATAATCTTCCATAGTTTTTCTTCTGGGTAACATGTGAGACATGATGTTAATCACTAGAAGATTTCACAATGATATAGTTGTCATGCACTTTAGATACCAGTCCGGATTTTTATGATGTTTGAAGTTGTTGTTTCTTTAATATTTTTTGCAATAATGGTAGAATGCACAAGCATTGATTAGCAGTTCATTTATGTTAGAAACAGTAGGTTCAAGAAAAACTCATGATATAACGTTCAAATATAGTTCACTAACAGCAGATTCACAGTGGTCAAGAAGCACTCATGAACAGCATATTCAGTGCTGGTTTAAAACAACAACCAGTAAAACATTAACCATTTAAACATTAAAATCATAGAAGTAATCTTCAATCAATACCTTCAAAGCGACTAGTTTCGTCCTGAGCGCGTGCGGGGCTTTTTCAAGCCTAGCTAAAAAATTTTTTAGCCTAGCATCAAAGCGACTAGTTTCGTCCCGCACGCACTATGGGACAAAACTAACTAGTCGCTTTGAAAGTCTTGACTAAAGATTACTTCTATGATTTTAACGTTTAAATGGTTAATGTTTTACTGGTTGTTGTTTTAAACCAGCACTGAATATGCTGTTCATGAGTGCTTCTTGACCACTATGAATCTGCTGTTAGTGAACTATATTTGAACGTTATATCATGAGTTCTTCTGTGTACCTACTGTTTCTAACATAAATGAACTGCTAATCAACATTTGCGCATTCTACCATTATTGCCAAAAATATTAAGGAAACAACAGCTTCAAACATCATAAAAATCCGGACTGGTATCTAAAGTGCATGACAACTATATCATTGTGAAATCTTCTACTGATTAACATCATGTCTTCAGATGTCACCCAGAAGAAAAACTATGGAAGATTATCTAAGAAGCACAATTTTAGCTGAAGCCAGCAGGACCTTCTTTATAAAATGGTAACTTTTTTTTACAACTTTACTTTGGACTTTTTATTAAGTGTAAAAATGCCCTAAGTAATCAATGCCAAGTCTAACAACTTATACCCAGACTATATGTTATATATAGTCTCGAGTAATTTGAGACAGTGGGTTAGGAACTTTACTCTGTTAAAAACAGCATAATCGTGCATTAAATATTTTTTAACATTACACATGCAAAAATGAACATTTTTCCAAAGTGAGAAAATGACTGTGACTGCATACTGTCCTGCTATTGCTTACGATTATATCACAGCATGTTTCATCTTGCACACACTGCTCCATGCCTTTGAGGAGTCACTGTGTGGCCACACATCATGTATTAACTCACATGAAAAGCTGCTGATTGTTGATGATGACAGTCCCTGAATTAAATGTACCACCTATATATATATACACACAATCCTTATGCAACTGAAGACTACAGAGATAATAAGATATGTAGTAGAATACACTCAGAAGTCCAACCACACTGTAATTTAGCATTTCAAACATGTCTATTTGAGCAAAGCTGCTGCATTTGGCCACTGATGGCTAAGTCTAGTAACCTCCTGTTGAAATTTTCCATGCACCTAATTTTAGATATACCCCTTTTATAACACTTTTGGTACATAGTTCTGAACTCTACCAATCTGTTCTAAATGTGAGTGGTATGTCAAAATTAATGCAGTTCTATCTATATATATATAAATGCAGCTTAAATATAGCTGATGATTTCTTGTCTAACATCATTATTAGTTACATATACTACGTAATATTGAAGATGCTGTGCTGAAGATCTAGCTGTTAATAGCTTTTAGAATGGCACAGATTTTTAAAGGGCCAGCAGACCTTAAAAACATTCTAATCTGATAAACACGTAAAAAATGAAAGATTTTTGAACAAACAGTGTTAAATCAGCTGAAGAAGTTTCATTTGTCTTCAGCTGATTTAGCACTTCTGTCATAACTAACAATAGTATCGAAAAAGTTTTACTGCTTTAAAAATGAAGAATTGGATTTAACTAAGCGTTATTTTTTAAAATATTTTGTCTTCAAAAGTTTTTAATGCTTCATATTTAAAAATTGAGAAAAAATTGTGAAAAATGGAGGCATGTAATTGAATTTTCTTTTTATATAGAAACTTGACTGGATTTTGCATGCCATGAACACATGTAATAAGTAAGTGTAGATTTTTCATATTTTGTTTCTAAATATTAACATTTATAATCATAATTTTACTCAAACATAATATTTTAGACATATTAAATATGATTTTAATTTTTTTTTAAATGGTAGCTAGGTAGTCACTGAAAGGAGAGCTATGCACCAATCCTCTGTGATGATGCATAGAACCGGCCAGGCCTAGCACCTAATGTCCGACCCCGCCTTCTCGTGGTGCAGACCGTTAGTACCTTCAAAAGAGATACTCTCTTGTGGAAGTGAACAGAAGGGGAGGGCTGCCAGATTACTGTGGCCTACTGATCTGGACAACTATGCTACTTTTCTTTATTTTTCTACCCTGCTGAGGAGTGGTCAACCACACAGGGTCCTGGTGCTATAAACCCACTGGACTGGACAGATATATGGCTCTTAGCTTGATTATGGATCCTGAATTTGCTGCACTGGTGGGCTTCTGTGGAGGGAAAATCTTCCTCTGTGTTTTCTATTTGTTTGTGGGTTGACAGCCCCAAGTGAATAGATTCACAGGATATGTTTATCAGCTGGTGGATAATCCTGAGCAGAGGTCAGTGCAGGCACCTGAACTTCTTTGCTTCTATTGGCATCATGAAATTCTACATTGGAGGAAGTTTTCCAGTGTAGATGGCTTCAGCCTTTAGTGGTTGGGGAGCAGGTCTTTGCCTCATGCCTGCGATTAGGGGGCTGTTTGATATTGTTGGCATTCCCTCTCTCAATAAACATAGTTTCTTTAAACATCCCACTAAATATTTTCTCTCCAAAGGTAGTTGGAATGTGTGGCCTCTGAATATCCTTGTACAAGAAATCTGTCGTTATAATTTAGATATTCTCAGCTTGCAAGAGACCAGATGGACAGATAAAGGTCAGATTCTTAAAAATAATCTTAAATTTCTCTTTTCAGGGAGGGACGACAATAAGCATCACCAAGGCGTGGGTCTGCTTCTCAGCAGGCATGCTAGTGATGCTCTTCTAGGATAGAAGTGCATTAATGAAAGGTTTCTTACAGCAAAATTTCAGACAAGCATTAAAGACTTAAATGTTGTCTGCTGTTATGCCTACATTGAGGATGTCGATGAGGATGAAAAGGATAGGTTTTACGGACAACTTCAGGATATTTTGAATTCTGTCAAGAAAGTTCATTCTTCAATACCAAAGTTGGTGCTGACTCTGACCTTTGGGGAGGGGTGATAGGACCTTTTGGTATTGGTAGCTGCAATGGCAATGGGCAATGTCTCCTACATGTAAGTAAACTCAATGGTTTCAGAATAACTAACACTTATTACAAACACCGCAACATACATAAGTACGCATGGGTTTCACTGATGGGCTGCATAAGAATATGATTGATTATATATTAATTAACAGCAAATGGGCTAGTTCTGTTAGGAATACCAGGTCATATATTGGAGCTGAAATTGGATCTGACCATTACCTTGTTAAAAGTGTCTTGCAACTTAAACTTAAAAAGTGTTGTGCTAGGATTAAAAAATTTGCTTTTAATACTGAAGCTCTGAAAGACCCAGTTATAGCCGAAGCTTACCATGATAGGTTACTTAGTCATTATGACAGTCATGGTATGCTTACTACTGAAGTTGAGGAAGAATGGGATCATTTTAAACAGGCTTTTTTGGACACTAACAGTACTCTTTTAGGAAAAAAGGAGCAGAAGAGACAGAATTATTTGAGTGATAAGGCACTTGACCTTATTTTGGAAAGACAGAACTGCAGGAATGTCCTTAATCAATACTCTACTAGTCCTAATAGAAAGCATTACAGAAAACTTAATAAACGTGTAAAAGATCAGTTAGCTGCTGATAAGAATCTTTGGCTTGATGGTTTGGCTGACAAAGCCGAGGAAGCAGTTAGACAGCACAACAGCAGAGAGCTGTACCAGATAGTTAATGTTTTGTGTGGTAGAAAACGGACAGGGATAAACAAGGTAAGGTTATAGAAGGTGAAGATTCTGTCAAGGCTAGGTGGGCTGAGCATTTCAGTGATATTCTAAACAATGTGGTTAGTTCTATTCCCATTGTATGCAATGATGATAGATGCATTGGTGGCTTTAATGTTGGCCCTATAACACAATCTGAAGTTATTTTGGCTGTTTCTAAACTTAAACTACATAAATCCCCAGGGGTAGATGAAATTGCTATGGAAATGCTTAGAGCTGGGAATGTTTTGGTTACCACTTGGTGGGGGTGGCTCAGTCGGTTGTGCGCCAGGCTCGTAATCTGTAGTTCCCAGGTTCGAGTCCCAGCTGGGTCAGCGTTGAGATTTATCACCGCAAAATTCCCCGCCCTGCCCAAGGTCAGTAGGGGGACCGATGGGATTGGAAAGGCCGCCGTCCGTTGGATGGGACGTTAAGCTGTGGCCCTGTGTGTGGGAGAGCCATACCCTGTGCACGTTAAAGAACACGCTGGATGGCCTTGACGGGAGGCTACCATCTGTCTCCCAACAGCTGTTCCAGTGGGTCCCCTCCCCCAACCTTCTCTGAGCCTTCGGGGTCCTTGTGACCTGGCTATTTAGCCCATGGTGTGCAAAAAAGTGCCGCTCAGAGGTAAAACAACCCAACATCCCAAAGTTACCACTTGGATGACTGAAATTCTGAATATCTTTTATGATAAAGGCATGGTTCCTAAGGATTTTACCAGAGCTATTTTTATCCCTATTTTCAAAAAAGGTGATCGTAGTTCTTGTGATAACTATAGGGGTATCAGCCTACTCTCTGTTCCAGGTAAAGTTCTTTCCATGATTGTGCTTAATAGAATTAAGAATCTGGTTGAGAGTCAATTGCATGATGAACAATGTGGATTCAGAAGTGGTAGGGGATGTGTGGATCAGATATTTTCACTTAGGCAGATTCTAGAGAAATGTTTAGAGTTTCAGAAACCTTTGGTTGCTAGCTTTGTTGATTTCAAAAAGGCTTTCAACTCTGTTGATCATCATAATTTGTGGTTGATTGTGAAATCATATGGTATACCTGACAAGTTAGTTAACATAATGAAAGCTCTCTGTAATAACACTGAGTCGTGTGTGAGAGTTGGTAAGGCTTGTAGCAATTGGTTTAGCATTACTTCTGGTGTTCGACAAGGGTGTATTTTATCTCCTTTTCTCTTTAGCTTGGTTATTGATTATGTTATGCAAAATTCACTTCAAGGGAAAGATTTTGGTCTTAAATGGACTGGAGATACTAAAATTTCTGATTTAGATTATGCTGATGATTTAGCCCATTTGGCAAATGATGTTGATGAGATGAATTCTTTCATTCGAGCTGTTGATGAAACTGGTAGTAGAGTAGGTTTGGTTATAAACAGAGAGAACTAAAATGATGAAAATTGGTCAGGCAGGCTGTGATTCAGTTAATCTGAATGGTTGCAATCTTGAGCAGGTGTCACAGTTTAATTATCTTGGGAGCTATGTAACAGATAATGGTGATGTGCGGCATGAGATCAACAGACGAATAGGGATTGCTGCCAGGACTTTTAAGAATCTATGGAAAGTGTGATGAAATAGGCGTATACACCTAAAGACTAATAATAGACTGTATATTAGACTGTATAATAGTTTGGTTCTTTCTAGGGTTAGTTATGGTAGTGAAACATGGACACTTTGTAAACAAGATAACAGGAAACTAGATGCTTTTGATTCCAGATGCTTACGCAGTATCTTGGGCATTAGGTCGTTCAACTTTGTAACTAATGATGTGGTTAGGCAAAGGAGTTTGCAGCCTCCTTTAAGCAGCATATTGTGCAGAGAGAGACTCTGTTGGTTTGGCCATGTTGCCCGTATGAATAATTATAGATTGGTGAATAGGGTTATGAACAGTGTGCCTAAAGGCCTCAGAAAGAGGGGGAGACCTAGGATGCAGTGGGCAGACAATGTCAAACAGGACCTTGTTAGAATTGGTGTGCAGTGGCCAGATGCAGTAGATGTAGCTCAGGATAAACTTGCTTGGAGAACTAAATTGCACAGTCTGGTTGGACCTCCATAACCCATGGCTGTTTGAGGAGGAGGAGGAACCACCACCACCATACCAAAAAACAAAAAGTAATCTCATGGTAAACTTGTGACTTAAGTTAGTTTCCATTAATCAGATTCAGGTGTTTGCTAACAAAAGTGAAAAGTTATTCACCATCACCAAAGTTCAACAGTTTGAAAAGTCATCAGTGTATATTAGTTGAGTGATTATTACCTTACCATACCACACCTTACTATACCTAAATCAGATTGTGACACTTCAATGGTATCAGTTCCTGGATATAATGATAGTACTGTGAGTTAGTTTTTAATATAAATTGAGCATTGATGCTTGCTGAGCTTAACATGTCTATTCACTACAACTGTTATTACTGATAGCATTCGACTTAACTGCAGAATAACTGACTTAATAATATTAATGACTTACTACTTTTTGGCTATCATAACTATATACATTTACACAAAGTTAATAAATACTGCACCACTGTGGGTCCTATTGCTTTCAGTTTTATTTATTTACAGTGTATAACTTATGAAATTTTGACTAATATGTTTGTTTTAATTGAATTTGTAAATATTGTCACTTAAAAAGAGGTATCTTTATAGTGCATCATGCTAATCCAGCATTATAAGTGAGAAATTAATGATTAATAGTTTACTGGGAATCATCTGTAGATTGAAGAACAATTTTATGGTTCGAACCATTTTTTCACTAACTTATATATAGTTTTCAGATTGAAGTTACTAGTTAAAATTACCAGAAAGCAAAAAATAAGTATATTTTCTCTTCTCCATAAACATTTTTTTTTCATATTTGAATAATGGTACTTTGAGTTTTATTTATTTGCTTATCACAAAGTGAAGCAAAATTGTGTTTTAGTTGTTCTTCAAGTGTTCATTAAAATATCTTTTGACATCTTTTCTGTTTCGCCTATCATAATTTCTCATTTTTATTTTTAGTGATGATGTGGGGAACTCAATGCTAATATTTTCAGCTAACTTAGCTGCTGAAGTATATGAATATTTATTTAAGGTAAGTAAAATAAAGAAATCATAAATTGGTTCTTTGATAAATCTTGAAAAAAAAAATTCTGTATGCTAGAAGGTGGAGATTTTTGATAAATTGTAACTTTTTTAATAAAAGTTTTTTTTAAGTAAAAAAATGTCATTAGGGATGCTTGACAGTATTTAACACATTAGATCAGTTGGTGTTTTTAAAACTTATAACAAAAAACAGAGAATAGGAAACACACAGAACTAATTTCTGAGGTTTTAAATATTTTAGCTTAAATCACTCTTGACTAACAAAGGTTGTCACAACTTATGTACAAGTTTGCTGTTGAAATTTTTTAATTGTAGTAAGCAAAATATTATTGAAAAAAGTAATCTTACAGCAAAGGTATTTTTGAAGCATTTAATTTTATATTTATTTAAAACCACATGGTAATAGTTAAAATAATAATAATATAATTTCTATAATTATAATAATGTATCTATTTAAGATTCAAAACTTTTAAATATCATTTTGTAAGTTTTCATATTCTCAATTCAGAATCATTCAGATGATCCTTGCATTCAGACTCTGGAGAAGTGGACATCAGTGATAGAAACTAATTCTCTTCCAGAACAAAGCATAGCTCGAAGATGTGCAGTTATATCAGTTATGAGAAATATTTCCTGCACTATTTTATTGGACTGTCATTTAATTTTAGGTTAGTGAGCTTCCTTCTTTTAATATACACAGTACATATAAAATATAAAATTTTATATTACCCTTAAAAATGAAAAATATTTTCGTTAAGAGTAGGATTTTATAAAATTTTGTTCCTCAGTCGTATAATTAAAAAATATGCTATTTAACATTAAAGTTTCCCCACCTAGAAGGAATCAATGGATTCATATGAAAATTTACCTACTGGTACATCACATGTCAATATTCAAATGATCAGTTTTGCAATAAAAACTGTGCTGAAATATGAACATTATTAGAACTAACTTCAAGAGTTATGCAATGCAAATATGTGCTTAATATGTGGCTTACAAAAAGTAAAAGATCCAGAATCTATTCTAGAAGTAGTGTGCAATACCAAGAGTAAGTTAGATTTAACATGCAACTCAGTGATTTCTAGAAAGTGGTTAACTAGTGGGCCTGTGTGAGGCAGAATGTTTTATACAACAAATCATAACCCATATTGGATAGGATACAAGAAACAGTAGGTATTGTCATACAACTGCAGTCAAAATCACATTTCAGGTTTTGTGGTAAATAAGTGACAGCATGGGCTGATCAATGTATTTGTCAACTAAAGATAATTTCATCATTGCCAACCAAATCTGAAGTTATGATGATTGGAGCCTTATCACAAAATGGGGAAATAGGTTTATTAGAGATTCTGGAAAGCTGAATTTGGTAATGAGTTGAAGGACATTGCAGAATATTCAGCAATGATATACATTATGTATAATGATGGGTGCATCATATAACTGTAATATACTACAGAAAAGACAGTTTCCCTTGCATTGGGGAGTAAAATCTTTTACAACAGATATTATGGGGGTAGGGTGGCTCATTCGGTAGAAAGCCAGGATTGTAATCTGCAGTTCCCAGGTTCAAGTCCCAACTTGGCCAGCAATGAGATTTATCTCCACAAAACACCCTGCCCTTGGTCAGAAGGGGACACCAATGAGCTTGGAAAGATCGCCGTCCATCAGATGGGACGTTAAGCTGTGGCCTCGTGCAGGAGAGACATACCCAATGCACGTTAAAGAACTCACTGGGTGGCCTTAATGAGAGGTTACCATCTGTCTCTCTTAACAGCTGTCCAGTGAGTTCCTTCCCACAACCTTCACTGAGCCTTGGGGTCCTTACGACCTGGCCATTTAGCCCATTGTGTGCAAAAATAGAGAGGTAAAACAACCCAACTCAATGCTCATATTATGGTATGAGGCATATCATCAATCAGTTACAATAGCTGTACATTGCTGCTGTTCATTGATGACATTCTGACTGCCCAAATTATTTGATAGCATCCATCAACTTAACATTTCCATATTGAGTGCCAACTACCATTTTTCAACAAATAAATGCCATGTTTCTTGATATGATATTTTTGTAGTTTACATTCTAACTTGGTCTTCAAGGTCACCAGATCTGTTGTTCTAATGCTTTCATTTGAGCATACAAACATTTGAGACATGATAGAATTGGTGATTATTAGCATGGCTGAACCAGCCCCATCATTGAACTTCACAAACAATTACAGGTTGGATAAAGAACAGATCAGAACTTTATTCAACTCCTGATTGACTCAATTCCACTGTGTGCTTCGACCTGTATTTGGACCACTGTGTGCAATGGCAGTGTTGATCATATCCAATACTAATATTAGCCTCATTTTTTAGTGAATATCATTTATTCATATCTGTAATTGTTATCATTTATTCTCTTAGGGGTATGCACAGTGTACATACCCATATACTACTTCTTGGTAGGCAACATAAATGTCAAGTAATATACTTTAAAAGTTGATATTAAAATATTTTAATGATTAGTATGCTTATTACATAACCCATTTTAATAGTTGAACTTTTAATGTATAGAATTGATCAATCTCTTATATGTAAGATGAGTCATAAACATACATTTTTTGGTATGAGATGAATACAAAAAATTATATACCTAACTTTGCTTAATTATACCATTTTTTATGATGATGACCTATCCAGAACTATTCAGATATTGTCTTTTCTGCATGATGTTTCGACATTCATCTAAATTGGATATAAATTTTACTAATTATCTGATTTTATATTGTCTTTGATAGGAAATGCAACAATTGCTTTGTGGCAAGCTCTACTGCATCTTTTAATGGATGATGAATCTGAAATTAAACAGCATGCTGGAGAAGTTGTTTTACTTCTAAGCATGCAGTTCCACAAAGGTTTGTCATATACAGATGTTTTAGATTCTATAAAACAATGTGCAGAAAAATATGTGCATAATTTACATCTCTTGTAGTCTTCTTTATTAAGAAGTTAAATCTTTGTTTGAATTTTAATAAATATATGTGTTTTACTTTAAAGTCTAAAATGCAGCTAGTAGAGAGTATTCCCCAATCTGGTGTCTCCAGACAGTTCATTAAATACCATCAAGGATTAAAAAAAAATGGATAATTCTGCATGTCAAAAAATTACTTTTTTATGTCACGTACAGGGAGGTCTCAGACAAAGGACTGATACAGCCCACCATTAATTTTAATTTTGCAGACTTTTCTAGAAAAGATCTTTGTTTAGATTTGCTGACCTCCTTGGAAAAATTTATAAAAAATTAATTTATGCTGAAAATATGAGATGTACCAAAAATATTAATGTTTTTTTTTTTTCATTTTGTTTTTGGATGCATATATATATTTTTTAATTTATTAATGTGAACATTCTTTACAGATGTTTTTAATCAAAATTAAAGCTATTTAATTCTCTATGACATTATTAAATATTTTTAAGCATTTCAACACATGGACTATGTTATCAAGTATCAACAATTATTAAGGAGAGATTTATGTACCATGTTGTAGAGGATGGGTAGTAACAGGAACTTCCGGGATGCTTTTGGTCCCATTTAATAATATAATAATCGTTTAATATCGATGTTCTTTTCAGCAAATGACTTCTCAGTGGAGATTAAAAGAAGGATAATGACTGCCAATGGTCTACCCTCCTTTGCGAAGGTAATAATCATTTATACCTTTGATAGCATAGAGTGCTTAATAAAGTTTTTGATCCACGACACACATTTCATGCTCTTCCTTTCGGCACATCGTCAGGTGGGAAGTGAGGAGCTACGGCAAGATATGTAAATCTCTCCTTAATAATTGTTGCTACTTGATAGCATAGTCCATGTGTTGAAGTGCTTAAAAATATTTAACAGTGTCACAGAGAATTAAATAGCCTTAATTTGAATTACTGCATTGTGTACCTCTACTCTAATTTTTGTTTTTAATCATAAATTTTCCCCCTTTTTTTGTTTTTGGACATCCTTAGGTGTATTATAATATGATTGCTGTATTTGCTACTGCACTCATTAATGAATGGCTCAACATATTTTACCTTGAAACATTTTGTTTTTTGCCCCCTTCCAAAAACCAGAAAAAAATTTGCCCTTCTTCCTGAAAAAATTCCTGCCAATGCCCATGTTTGAGGCTAGAAAAAACAGATTCTTCCCATCAAGCAGAGCTTGAATACATATGAAGAAAGTGATGTCATTTAAAGTAGTAATTTGCTTGTGCACCAAAACAGTTTTCCACAATCCATTAATATTTGTTTAATTGCAATGCAAATGTTGCATTTTCATTGGTTTTACTTATGTAATATTAACTTATTAAGTTATGATTATTGCATTGTCTATTTCCCATAGATATCACAACTGATGCACTCCCAGTGGTTCCTACTATGGCTTTGGATCTTATGATTGGCCAATTTGTTCAAAAGTTTAGTCAATCACATCCATCATCTTGTTTGGCTGTTCTCTTAGACTGGATGTTGCAATGCGACATTGAAGATCAAGAGGTTCAGGTAACACATGCTCAATTTAGATTAATTCCTTATGATAAATTCATTATGAATGATAATTTCTATTTTTAATTAAAACATTTAAAAGTTATAGCATTTTACATATGAATCCAAAATTCTCTAGAAAGAATGAAATGTAAAAAAAATGCCTTATTGCTTACATATGTTTTTTTTTCTATAAATCAGGGTGGCTTTTTAAACTGACTTCGTAAATTTATAAAAATTTAAATATCAGTTTGGTTCAGTCGTGTTATTTTTTATTATTAAAAAAGCCATTTGAAATTGTATTTTATGTGCTACTGGATAATAATCTGGAATAAGGGCTCAGTATGTGAATATCAGCATTAAATATATATCAGCAATGCTGTAAATATATATATAGTGTGCTAAGCAAAATACTTAAAAGTTATTATGGGATGATTTTGTATGCAGCATCAATTATTAATTACAAATATTTAACTCTCGAAAACAGTAAGACTTAAGGGCCCTCCACGCATACATGTTTTCCCATACACCATTCCATAAGTGGCTCATACCAACCATTCCTAATACCCTCTAATGAGCTTATCACTGTAAACGGCATGGTGACTTGGGTAAATTTGGCATTCCGTGCATGTTAGAATTCCAACCACAGTCCACCCTCTCCACCCATCCCTTCCATAGCCTTGAGGGGTTGGGTTCTTTTACCTCTGAGTGGCACTTTTTTGCACACCATGGGCTAAATGGCCAGGTCACATGGACCCTGAAGGCTCAGAGAAGGTTGGGGGAGGGGATCCACTGGAACAGCTGTTGGGAGACAGATGGTAGCCTCCCGTCAAGGCCATCCAGCGTGTTCTTTAACGTGCACAGGGTATGGCTCTCCCACACACGGGGCCACAGCTTAACGTCCCATCCGACAGACAGCAGCCTTTCCAAGCCCATCGGTGTCCCCTACTGACCGTGGGCAGGGCGGGGGAATTTTGTGGAGATAAATCTCAACACTGACCCAGCTGGGACTCAAACCTGGGAACTACAGATTACGAGCCTGGCACGCTACCGACTGAGCCACCCCACCCCGCCTTGAGGGGTTTTGAGGGTTGAAGGAGAACCATGTGGTGTCTTTTGGCAACTGCAAAATGACAGAAAAAATGTTTAACAGGAAAATAATGACAGAGTTTATCGAAGAATATAAACAACATCCATGCTTATGGAAAATAAAAAGTAAGGAGTAGAGCATACACAAGTGATATGTATTTAGCAATAAATATACCGGACTTTCAAACAGAAGTAATACTGATTACAAAAAATATTTTTTATACCTTTGCACTATAAAAAGGTTGTTGTTTTTCATTTTCAAAGAACAAATTAACGTTTTTATTATTAGTTTTATAAATAAATTTAGTCAACAATTACGAGTTCTTTACTATACTTAATAGCATGCAAGGAGCAAGTTTTAAAAGGAAGTTCTGAGTTTCAACTGATTTTTAGTTATTTTTTTTTCATTAGATAGTGTTAATTTTCATAAAATTAATGATTTGGGCTAGTAATTTTTACTATTAAGATTTTTTTTGTTATGCCTTAAGAACTCTGATAAAGTTCAATGTCACCAAAACTGAATATGTTTGTACTCATATTCAGCTGGGGGAAAAAGGCTGAAGAATTCTTTGTAATTTTCGAATTACAATCTGCTGTTTGGAGGTACATGATATTGGTCAAAGCGATCATTTTCACTTCTCCAATTTGCTTTAACATTAGCACAGCGGATGTTAAAATCGTTCAATATTATAAAGGATGTGTATATATATATATACACAACATATTTTTGTGAAGATTTGAGATTTCCCACTGAGCACTAATGAATTTTGTGGTGGCAGTTGTACTATTAAAATAAAATATATTAGTTGCTTACAATAATTTAAATTTCTGAACAAAATAAAAATAAATTTCAATATAGCTCAAAATAATAAATGTGTTCAATATATATCAAAATAATAAATCAATTGAACAAATAAAAAATTTCAATATAGCTCAAAATAATAAATGTGTTCAATATATATCAAAATAATAAATCTATTGAACAAATAAAAATAAATTTCAATATAGCTCAAAATAATAAATGTGTTCAATATATATCAAAATAATAAATCAATCAACATGTACCCAGATGTCAACCAAGGGTTAAAATTCACAATTAAATATAAAACATTCCTACTCAGAATATTGAATGTTTCATCGCTCATTCTTAAATAATTGCGAAAGTCATTGGGATTGTTCTCCTGGAGTTCTTTTAACAAATTCATGTGGCCAAACATTTCTTTGTTCAATAGCCATTTCTTTACCCACATTTTTCTTTTCTTTGCAGTTCCCTCTTTCTGCATTTCATTAATTAGTAATGCCCTGGCAAGAGCCTTTCGTTTTTTGGCTGATAGAAAAGGCATCTCGTTCCTAGACAATAAAATGTGAAATGAAGCTGTTCACCTCTGGAGCTCTTGATATGCGCAATGAGGAGATGCTAAAATGGCGGAAAGACTGCCCGTATGGAGGCAAATCGATTAGTGTTCACACGCTACGCCAGCAAATAAGGCGTGGTTGGGATTAACATTGGCATGGTGTGAAAGAAAATGTGTACGTGTGTAGCAGGCTTTACACGAGCTAAACTTAGAATGAAAAATTTAAGTTTTATCAAGTGATATGTATTTAGTATATTTAATGAGTGGAGTCTTAAAAGTAATAACTTTTATTTTGAATTTGAAATGTACCTTTTATTTTTATTAGAAATAGATGTTAAAAATAAATGCTATTTCATTGATATTAACTCAGATATTTCAGCCAGATATTATATTGATATAACTTAGCTCAGTTAGTCACAAATCTCTATTACTCTTATTTTTCAGTAAAAAAAAAAGCTACTTAAAATACTTGATTACATTTATTATTTTGAGCTATATTGAAATTTATTTTTATTTTGTTCAGAAATTTAAATTATTGTAAGCAACTAATATATTTTATTTTACAGGGAGATGAGCAACCATTTGATAAAGGCGAAATGAATGTATTTGCTGAAGATCTTACATTGACCAAGTTAACCCAGAGATATTTAATAGATTTCCTCAAACTTCAAACAGATGTTTCAAAACTTAGGATTTTAGATTATCAAGTATCTTGCTGGAAAACATACAGTATTGGACCAAGGAGACTTTTAGATATTAATGATACTATATTACTCTGCCTCGAAGAAGCAAGTGATCTTGGTAATGATTTTGCATCATACTCTATTCAAACTCCATTTGTAAGTCGCAATTTTGACAAGAACAATGTAAAACTTTTTCAACGTCTCCAAGTTGTATGTTCTTTAGTACCATGGACATCAAGAAATATTCTCACATATGTTAAAGAGCAGGTGACTCTTGTTGTAGGGAAATTAAGACTTTTTGGATATGTAAGCAAGTTTTTATTCGATTTAACAGTTGAAGTGGAACAATGCTGTGATGTTGTTAATGTAAATAGCATTGAAGACTGTAGGTAAATAAAATGTTTTATAAGAAATTTAGCCATTTTTTAAATAATGGTGATTTATTCTTAATATATGCATCGTTTTTGATAACTTATGTACGTGGAATATTGTTATACTTTAACAATCAGCTTTTAAACGTTATATATATTAGCATTTTAAAGTTTAATACAGCTGTCTTAAAAATTGACATTGAAAATACTGATTTAAACTGTGATTTGAAATATTTTAATGGCCATTTTGAAAGTTACTGTCCATTTCTCTGTTGTTATATATCGATGCAAATCTTGTTTAATCTCTTCAACTCTAAAACAGGTTAAGAAATCAACATGTTACACACAATGTTCACTTCAGTAGATATGATACCTATAAGAGATAGAGGTTCAGAGCTGAGAACGTGAACTTTGATAACATCTGACATATCAAATCAATATTCACTAATCTTTGTCCATGACAGTGACTGTGACTCTCTTTGCCAATGGAACTTATTTTTAATTCTCTTAGATTGTGAAATTCTGTTAAATTATTTGTCATGAACATCCACTGGCTATAAACGTTTTTTCCTGTTACCTACAAAGTATTTGAGAGTTAAGATCCTTGTATATCTTTAGTATTGATCCATTTATAAGTTTAGGAAAAGAGAGGTTTTCAGAATATAAGAAAGGATGCATAATTGACTACTTTGACCTCCTGCTCATGTACTCGAACTAGGCCGCAAAAATTCGCCACCCTACCCACGGTCAGTAGGGGACACCAATGGGCTTGTAAAGGCCGCCGTCCGTCGGATGGGACGTTAAGCCGTGGCCCCGTGTGCGGGAGAGCCATACCCTGTGCACGTTAAAGAACACGCTGGATGGCCTTGACGGGGGGCTACCATCTGTCTCCCAACAGCTGTTCCAGTGGGTCCCCTCCCCCAACCTTCTCTGAGCCTTCGGGGTCCATGTGACCTGGCCATTTAGCCCATGGTGTGCAAAAAAGTGCCGCTCAGAGGTAAAACAACCCAACTCGAACTAGGCAATATTTAACAATTGGAAGCCATTCAGAAGTTTGGGGAAATATATGATTGCAGTGTGCAAGACAGGAGATTCCATTGAACACCTCCCTTTTTCTGAGCAAGATACAGCAATATTACAAAGGGTTGGGAGTATGTTGCATGTTTCAACCCTCAGTATCAGTGCAGTATGCAATAGGATATGTGCTATGCACTGTTTTCAGTTCTTGTTTAAAAGAAAGTATAACTTTTTAATTATTTCTTCATCAGTTCTACATTTCTTATCTCTGTAGTGATTTAGGGACATTATAATCTTTGTTGAATATCTGAATAGCCATCAGTGTAGGAAGACAACCTTCGTGTTGAACTTCGTGAAAGAAAGACTCAAGGATTATACCCATACTTTAATTCACTGATTATGGCTGCATCAAGCCCTTTTAAAACTACCAATTTTAATATTTATAATAATAAATTATATAATGATATAACAATTTATAGGTACTTCCCTATACAAAGGACAGAAATAATCTAGAAGCTATTGTAGGCTTGTCCTGGTTGTTTCTCATCACAAGGACATGCCTGCTGGTCTTAGTTGGGTACGCTAACCACTAGACCAGGTAGGACTTATTTATTAATAAGCCCTACCTGGTCTAATGGTTAGTATTTTATAAGGAATTATAAAATTTGAAAAATAACTCTAGAGCCCCATTCTTTTGGTTCAATATGATATGATGGAACTGTTAATGCAATCTTCACTAGAGATTAGTTTGGCCAGCAGATCCTTTAACTCTTTAAGTTACATGGTTGAGTTCCCGCATATCGGATATGCTGTTCCAACAAAAACCATAGATGCTCGATTGGACTGATGTCTAGGGAATTTGAAGGCCAGGACAATACCTGGAAGTCTTCCTCCTTAATTTTCCCAAACCATTCTCAAAATAATCCAGGCAGTGTAGCACGTTATCCTGTTGAAAGAAGACACTACTAGAGGTATATACCGTTGCCATGAAAGGATGTACCTGATCTGCAATGATGTTTAGGTAGGTGGTAGACGTCATAGTTCCCTGCACGTGAATGACTGGACCAAGGGTTTCCCAGCAGAACATTGCCCAAAACATTACACTTCTTCCACTGGCTTGTTTTTGCCCCACAGTGCATCCTGGCGCCAACATGTACCCAGTTGTCCGCATGATGCAACAAGAAGTGAGATTCATCGGACCAGGCGACCTTCTTCCAATCATTCAAAGTCCAGTTTTGATGCTCACGTGCCCATTGTAGGCGCTTTTGACAGTGAACCGAGGTTAGTATGGGCACTTGGAGCATACTGTGGCTATGCAGTCCCATTTTCAGCAGAGTTCCATATACTGTGTGTTGTGACGCATTATTCTCGTTACCAGCATTAAAATTATGGGCAAGTTGCGCCACAGTATCCCTTCTGTTGGTTCGTACCATATGGGATAGCCTTCACTCACCTCTAGCATCGATGAGCCATGGTTGGCCCACACCTTGCTAGTGGTTGATGGTTTTTTCCTCCTCGGACCACTTTTTGAAGGTACTAACCACTGCTGACTGTGAACACCCCACAAGCCTTGTCATCTCGAAAATGCTTTGACCCAGTCATCTGGCCATTACAATTTGGCCTTTGTCAAACTCACTTAAGTCCACTGCCTTTCCCATCTGAAGAACAAGAATAACACTGATTAACAGAGCTCAGTATCAGATGTTATTTATACCATTTCATGACCTTCACATGCGCCGCTGTTTACCTGCAGTTGCTTTGATTTGCATAACGACGCATTGGCTCTTCGGTGTATCTCTCTATTTGAGTTGGTCCACAGCAGATTACTTGTCGTGGGGTTCTAAGCGGAAATAAGATTATGAGCCTCTTTTGCAGTGTAGTAAAGCTAAGTTACTCATAAGGCACAATAGATGATTGCAGATCAAAAAGTCTCTGTTAGGACTTAATTTTTGGCTTCAATAGTAAGATTATATATAGAAGTGGGATATAAATTGCTTCCATCAAAAATAAATTTAAAAAATTAGCAGTTATTGATTCGATGAGCACATAACGCATATTTTGCACCATTTGCCAGTTTTCAAAAATAAAAATCCTGCATGGAATTATCTCCAAACCTATCCTACATAGGAAAAACTTTATTCCTAACATCTTTTGTCAACTGCATGAAAGGATGTCAAGGTCCATCTGGTTTTGTTTTATGTATTCAAATGTATATAAAATGTGAAAAAAGACATTTCTTAATAATTTTTTATGCTTTTACTGAAATATAAATTATTCTAAAATTTTTACTAAATTTCTAAAGTACGAGAAAATCAAAATTATTCTTAGAGCAAAATTTTTTAAAGCAAATATACTTTTCGGTTGGGTTGGGTTGTTTTACCTCTGAGCGGCACTTTTTTGCACACCATGGGCTAAATGGCCAGGTCACATGGACCCCGAAGGCTCAGAGAAGGTTGGGGGAGGGGACCCACTGGAACAGCTGTTGGGAGACAAATGGTAGCCTCCCATCAAGGCCATCCAGCGTGTTCTTTAACGTGCACAGGGTATGGCTCTCCCGCACACGGAGCCACGGCTTAACGTCCCATCCGATGGACGGCGGCCTTTCCAAGCCCATCGGTGTCCCCTACTGACCGTGGGCAGGGCGGGGAATTTTGCGGAGATAAATCTCAACGCTGACCCAACTGGGCCTCGAACCTGGGAACTACAGATTACGAGCCTGGCGCGCTACCGACTGAGCCACCCCCGCCCCTTAGTTTTCGGTTGAACGAAGTTCACATACCGATATAGCCAAAAATGGTGCATCTATTCCTTAGTTAAAAGCCGTAAAAAGATGTTTCTGTAGCTAAAAGGGGCGGGGTTGGCTCGGTAGCACGCCAGGCTCATAATCTGTAGTTCCCAGGTTCGAGTCCCAGCTGGGTCAGCATTGAGATTTCTCTCTGCAAAATTCGCTGCCCTGCCCACAGTCAGTAGGGGACACCGATGGGCTTGGAAAGGCCGCTGTCCGTTGGATGGGACGTTAAGCAGTGGCCCGTGTGCGGGAGAGCCATACCCTGTGCACGTTAAAGAACATGCTGGATGGCCTTGACGGGAGGCTATCATCTGTCTCCCAACAGCTGTTCCAGTGGGTCCCCTCGCCCAACCTTCTCTGAGCCTTCGCGGTCCTTGTGACTTGGCCATTTAGCCCATGGTGTGCAAAAAAAAGTGTCGCTCAGAGGTAAAACAACTCAACCCAGTATTTTGTGCAGATTGTATCGTGTAATTAGAGGGATCATGAGCAATTAATGAGTTCTACTTTCTCCTTACGCAAAAGCTAATTGTCTGAAAACTTGAGCTTGCCACTACCTCCTTATGGTCTCCAACAAAAGCAACCATTTATGCCTCCTTTCTTTAAATAAAACATTGTTGTTAGCAATTTAAAACTTTGTAGAAGTTCAAAATATGTTAATTTTATTTAAAATAATGCTAGGTATATGTAGAAAAAGGATCCCAGGGCATCCTTACTCCTCTAATCCAGTCGCATCCCCTTTGGTTCTTGTGAGCTGCTCATTTTACTCACTATGTACCCAAACTCAGAGGTAAAACAGCCCAACCAATTCAAAAGAAACGGCAGCAAATAACAGAACAATTTTAGCTCTCAAATCTTTATTTTACAATTCGAAACCTGTTTCATAAAAGTACAGCTACAAAATCTTTACATATTTTGGAAACATTTCTTATAATTTCTTTGATCTGACTCATAGATTATTGTTTACTATCTCTTTCAAATAACGAAATATTCAGACTCAGATTAAATAATAAGCTTGATGCTATACTTGATTGTTGCGAGGATTATAAGGTGGAGGATACTGATACATTGGAGTCTGCATCACTGGAGATGGAGTAGGAATGTAGAAGATCGTTGTGGGTCTATAGAGGGGACGTTTGCGGTGACAGATGAAACAGAGAGCGACGAAGATCGTGAAACAGAGAAAGCCCATCACCACATAAGTCCAAGAGACAGCCAACCACTGGAAAGCCTCGCTCCTTTCTCTGTAGATATCCAAACATTCTCCCAGACTGAAAAGAAACACAAAGTCTACTTGTAACACTTTTGTGTTTAATTATTAGCACTGTCGTTACCGTAGTGATTCTTTAGGTTAGGGGTTCTCAACGTGGAGTACGGGGGAAAATTTTTTCGGGTACGCCGTGAGAGCTCAAAAGTCGCTAGATCTAGTAACAAAGTAAAAATAACCATTGTTATACTATAACTATAGTTCAATCTATCTATACATAGGGTATGCCAGTTACATACACATTTCCAAGGGGTTGGATTGTTTTACCTCTGACCGGCATTTTTTTGCACACTATGGGCTAAATGGCCAGGTCACCTGAACCCCGAAGACTCAGAGAAGGTAGGGGGAGGAGACCCACTGGAATAGCTGTTGGGAGACAGATGGTAGCCTCCCATCAAGGCCATCCAGCGTGTTCTTTAACGTGCACAGGGTATGGCTCTCCCACACACGGGACCACAGCTTAGCGTCCCATCCAACAGACGGCGACCTTTCCAAGCCCATCGGTGTCCCCTACTGACCATAGTCACGGCGGGAAATTTTTCGAAGATAAATCTCAACGCTGACCCAGCTGGGACTCGAACCTGGGAACTACAGATTACGAGCCTGGCGCGCTACCGACTGAGCCACCCCCGCTACGCTTCCAGGGGGTGGCTGTTCCAGTGGGTCCCCTCCCACAACCTTCTCTGAGCCTTCGGGGTCCTTGTGACCTGACCATTTAGCCCATGGTGCGCAAAAAAGTGCTGCTCAGAGGTAAAACAACCCAACCCTTAGCTCTTGGGATCCTTGTGACCTAGCCATTTAGTCCAAGTACCGCCATTCATTGGTAAAGCAACCAAACCCGACTTTTTAATTTGGGTTTACTGCAATTTATAATGCATATTATAGCAATGCTCTGCAATATTTAAATGTACGTATATGGCATATAAACTGACAGGCTCCTGTCAGACCTCTGTGGCAAGCAGCTGCTTGAGGGGGTATTTATTTTTATTTTTATTTATGAAGTAAAAAAAAATCGGATTCGTTTTCGATGTTCTATTACACTAAAGAATTCTGTTTTTGTATTTTTTTTCCATGGCGATTTATACCTATAAACCTAAATATTAGTAAATTATTATATAAAAAATATCACTTGCTTATAAAATAAGAAAATTTAATAATATAAATGTTATTCATTTTACATCTATGTTTCAATTACGTTTTACTTTTCACCCAGTGCTGTTGGTCCAAGGCATTTTGCCTCCGGGGCGGGGTCCCAGCTGGGTCATTTATCTTCGCAAAACTCCTCGCCCTGCCCACGGTCAGTAGGGGACACCGATGGGCTTGGAAAGGCCGCCGTCCGTCGGATGGGACGTTAAGCCGTGGCCCCGTGTGCGGGAGAGTCATACCCTGTGCACGTTAAAGAACACGCTGGATGGCCTTGACGGGAGGCTACCATCTGTCTCCCAACAGCTGTTCCAGTGGGTCCTCTCCCCCAACCTTCTCTGAGCCTTCGGGGTCCTTGTGACCTGACCATTTAGCCCATAGTGCGCAAAAAAGTGCTGCTCAGAGGTAAAACAACCCAACCATTTTGCCTCCAAGATGTAAATTCATTTTTTCAATCGCTCCGAGTAACTTCAGTTTTGCCACCTGAAAAAAATTTACTTTTTTACCGTTACAATGGGTTTATTTTTTTGCCGCAATTTTAATCATCTCAAACGATCTTTGTGACTCTAAATGGGTACGATTTTCTGCCACCACATTTAGAAGACAGAATTTCAAAATTAATACGCTCACAAACAAGGACGGATCTAGAGAGGGGGAGGGCTCCCCTCCTGAGAATGCTAATAAAGTTAATGGTCACATAATATTATTAAAATTATGTATATTTCATTATTTTCCACAAAAAGTTCAACAAGACCTCTAAAACGGAGGGTTAAAGGTAAATGTTATATTACAACGGATTTCCAGTCTTTTGCATCCCCGCCCCGCCTTTACATTTTTCCGGTTCAATCGAGCCATTTAGCCACCATTTTTTTTTATCCGGGCCTTCTCACAAAGTAGCATTTATAACACTTTTATTTTGAGTTATAATTAGAGCAAGCCCATCCAAATGCATGCCGGCCTTAAATTTTTTCTGCCCCAACCTACCGCGTGTGCTGTTGGGCGAGCCCTGCTTTCACCACAATATGGTGTCACTTTACATCTGTTTGTGTTGCAGATAGAGTATTACGTTACTTTGTTCCCATTTCCTGCTCGTAAGGTTATGTTCCACTTTATAACTTCATCTGAATGTTGCTTTACGCAAGCCCTCTTTCTTACCGAGGGCACAGAAAATTCTTAAAGCAGTCGCAGTTGGGATTCGAACCTGCGCACTGCAGATTAAAAGACATTTTTCAGAAAGAATCGGCGAGTAAACTATTACCCGCCAATCTATAAGAAGTGCTGGTTGGAAAATAATGAGCAGTGATGTTTTTGTAAAGAATTAAATTCCGGAACCCAAAGAATGACCCTAAATAGTACCGGTGAAGTCTTTCGCGAAATCCTCTGATTATCTGCCCTACATTTAATCTGTCTTAAATATCTTACTTTAATATGTAAATAATAAGTATATTACTCGTATTGTTTAAAATATATTTTCTACAATAACTATTATTGTAATTATTTTTAAAAAAAATCTAAAAAAAAAAATTCCAGCTGAAAAATAGCACTGGTAATAAATATTGAAGAACAGTCGGTATTTTTCGGTTACCTCCGGTCACATTTTCTTGGCGACTGTTTTGGCGACAAAAGAGACGTCCTCGGCGCCATTTGCATTTACTTCTGCTTTCCGCGCTTCTTTCCGAGGCGTCACTTGTTTTTACTTGTGATCGTTGAGCACATCATTTTCGCACTCTACTTTTTCTGCAGTTTCACAGGGTATGGCCAAAGACCTGGCCATTGAGGGGACCCACTGGAACAGCTGTTGGGAGACAGATGGTAGCCTTCCGTCAAGGCCATCCAGCGTGTTCTTTAACGTTGGGTTGTTTTACCTCTGAGCGGCACTTTTTTGCACACCATGGGCTAAATGGCCAGGTCACAAGGACCCCGAAGGCTCAGAGAAGGTTGGGGGAGGGGACCCACTGGAACAGCTGTTGGGAGACAGATGGTAGCCTCCCGTCAAGGCAGGAAATGGGAGCAAAGTAACGTAATACTCTATCTTACTTTATGAGCTAGATCTTACTCTCTTACTTTATGAGGACTTAGAAAGAGCTCTATCTTACTTTATGAGGACTTAGAAAGAGCTCTATCTTACTTTACGAGGACTTAGAAATTTCGCTCTTTTTGTCACTCTACCTTCCAGATGACTTTCTTTAAATATTTTTTGATCACATTGTAGCTTGGCTTTCTATCTTTCCATGGGTGTCTTTGTTTCCCCTCTAAGTGGATTTGCTGATTTTTGGTGAATTTGTGAAATTCACACCTTTTTCTTACACTTTTAGGCATCACTTCTCATTGGTTTAACATGGCAGTCTTTACTGATTCGTTCTCACTTGGCTTAAAAATTTTGGGAGCGTTTTTTTATTATTCGGACGACTGATTCGTGTCTTACTCTGATTCCTCTAGGGGCGGGGGTGGCTCAGTCGGTAGCGCGCCAGGCTCGTAATCTGCAGTTCCCAGGTTCGAGTCACAGCTGGGTCAGCGTGGTCTCCGCTAAAACTCCCCGTCTTGCCCACGGTCAGTAGGGGACACCGATGGGCTTGCAAAGGCTGCCGTCCGTCGGATGGGACGTTAAGCCGTGGCCCCATATGTGGGAGAGCCATACCCTGTGCACGTTAAAGAACACACTGGATGGCCTTGACGGGAGGCTACCATCTGTCTCCTAACAGCTGTTCCAGTGGGTCTCTTCTCCGAACCTTTGGGATCCTTGTGACCTGGTAATTTATCCCATTGTGTGCAAAAAAGTGCCGCTCAGAGGTAAAACAACCCAACCCTGATTTCTCTAGGCACTGACAGTGTCTTTTTAAAATTTTTGTGGCAAAATGTAAGTTTTCTCTGTTACTTTGGTGTTTATTTTTCGTCGCCAAGAAAATGTGACCGGAGATAACCAAAAAGTACCGAACAATCTACAAGAACTATGAACGGGGTAAGTATTGATACCACATTACCTGTTGCACTTTGCGGTTCTGTGGTTACAGAAGGCTCCGGGATACCTGAAGAAGTCACGGCCACTGAGGGTCTTAAATCCCAATGTTTTGGCGGGAAGACACGTTTTCTCTGTAGCATTGTAGCAGCAGACGTGACATTCCATTCCACTCTCGGGGTTGCAGGTGCAGTCATCCAAACCGTGATCTGCACACGTGGTACTATTGCACATGCCAGCGCTGCAAGTCTGCGAGGTCCCCCTACAAGGGGCTCCGTCGGGGAGAAGCTCTCCATCCGGGCACTCGGCGGACAATCCGTTACACGTGCTCTGTCTACACGAAAAGGCATCTTGTATGCAATGCCGTTGCTTGCTGGCAGGAACTATGGTGCATTCTCCAGTGCAGCAGGGACTTTCAAAAGTGCTGCATTCGTACCCGAGTTCGCGCCTGAAGGTGCATTCGGTATCAGTACCGAGTCCTCCTTTTGGAGTGCAACAAGGATCCACCAGGTGGCAGGTGGAGTATTCCCCACAGTCGCATTCTTCTCCCTCTTCCCGAATCCCGTTGCCACAAGAAGGTTTTTTCTTCGTTTCCAGGCAACTTCCTAGAAAGAGAAGTAAACATAATGACAAATATCTGCTTCGTCTCTCATCTCAGTGGTTCCCAACCTTTTCCACGCCTAGGGACGGGGGTGGCTCAGTCGATAGCGCGCCAGGCTCGTAATCTGTAGTTCCCAGGTTCGACTCCCAACTGGTTCAGCGTTGAGGTTTATCTTCGCAAAACTCCCCGCCCTGCCCACGGTCAGTAGAGGACACCGATGGGCTTGGAAAGACCGCCGTCCGTCGGATGGGACGTTAAGCCGTGGCCCCGTGTGCGAAAGAGCCATACCCTGTGCACGTTAAAGAAATCACTGGATGGCCTTGACGGAAGGCTACCATCTGTCTCCCAACAGCTGTTCCAGTGGATCCCCTCCCCCAACCTTCTTTGAGCCTTCGGGGTCCATGTGACCTGGCAATTTAGCCCTTGGTGTGCAAAAAAGTGCAGCTCAGAGGTAAAACAACCCAACCCAACCTTAAAAGTCCCAAGAATGGACTATATATCTAGTTCATTTATTCTAGAAATTCATGGCACAAAAATTTCTAGAGCATCGAATTCCTCCATTTAAATATTTAGCTAATTGCATCTTTTTTTAACAGTGTTGCCATACTGAATTGACATACTTCTGGCAAAATGGAAAACTTAACGCGGTTAATGTACTACTTCTGTTAGAGTCTCTGAAATATTCAAAGTAGCGCGCAACTCTCCCCCCCCCCCCCACTACTTACACGGACCTCTACGGATCCGGGGATCATAGATTGGGAACCACTGTCCTATATTATAATATATTAAAACATACTTGAGAGACATTAAATTATTAATTTCCACATGGAAAGAGAACGGTTGCCCCTTCTGTAAAAATTAATTTGCATTAAAAAATATCTGATTTACCAAAAAAAATCAATGTTTTAACAGGAAACGCACTTTTTTCCCCTTTTCTTGGATTTTTACGTTTCCTGATTCTGAAGCATATCATTTAATTTTATTTATTAATAAGAAAAAACATTTTTTTTCAATAATAGTTTCGCTTTTATTTCAGGCTTAGCTTTCGGGCATCTTCATCTGCATTATGATACGATGTATGGCATGATTCCTTATTTGCAACTGCACTCATTAATGGGAGGCTCGACTTCAGTGTACATTTTTATCTTGAAACAATGACTTTGAAAACTGATGAAAATGGGGAAAAAACTTCTAAATATAGAAACATTTTTGTAAACGGTTTTAATGTAGTAATCGTTGCATAGACACATGAGCAATGTCATTGCTCTGGCTTCTGCTACGAATAAACTTCTGGTCAGATTTTCCCGAATTTCTCCACGCCTCTCTATAGGAGGGGGGTGGCTCAGTCGGTAGCGCGCCAGACCCGTAATCTGTAATTCCCAGGTTCAAGTCATAGCTGGGTCAGCGTTGTGATTTATCTTCGCAAAACTCCCCGCCCTGCCCCCGATCAGTAGGGGGCACCGATAGGCTTGGAAAGGCCGCCGTCTGTCGGATGGGTCGTTAAGCCGTGGTATCGTGTGCGGGAGAGCCATACCCTGTGCACGTTAAAGAACATGCTAGATGGCCTTGACGGGAGGCTACCATCTGTCTCCCAACGACAGCTCCAGTGGGTACCTTCCCCCAACCTTCTCTGAGCCTTCGGGGGTCCTTGTGACCTTGCCATTTAGCCCATGGTGTGCAAAAAAGCTCAGAGGTAAAACAACACAACAACGCCTGTCTATAATTTTGCTTTCTAATATTAATTAACTTGTTTAAATAAAACAATCAATCAGCTAGCTCAAAGCCAATAGAAGCCAAGAACAGTTATGAACATGTTCAGTAAATTATTAATAAAAACGGAAAGTCTCTAGAACAGTGATCAATTTTTTTTTATTCGCCGCCCATCTTTATTATTTATTACATTTTGCCATTTGAATTCATTCCCCACGCAACTTTTTTTTTAATGTTTTGTCGTTTGAAATATGTTCCCAGTCCACTTACATTATAATAGTTTTTGGTGAATTCTATAACGCTCACCAAAATCCCTAAAACCCTCACCTTGAAGACCACTTCCCTAGAAAAAGAATAAATTACTAATTACGTTCTGCACAATTTCGTTTCCTACGTAGCTCAGAACTAAACACAAGAAGAAAACCTTTCCAACGATACCGATATCATTAATCTTTTAATCAGTATGTGAGATGAAATAGAAGGCAAATAATCTCGAATATTCGAACAGATAAATCACCAACTATGTGCATCGTAACAATAGAAGGACGATAATATCTTCATTGGGGTGGACACTGTCCTTGAACATGGATTGAGATATTTTACCACCGAGCAGCGGCACTTCCGCGCATAGAGGGAGCTAAATGGGCAAAAGCACGAAGGACTCTTAGGGCTAGGTTGTTGGGTTGTTTTACCTCTGAGCGGCACTTTTTTGCACACCATGAGCTAAATGGTAAGGTCACAAGGATCCCGAAGGCTTAGAGAAGGTTGGGGGAGGGGACCCACTGGAACAGCTGTTGGGAGACAGATGGTAGTCTCCCGTCAAGGCCATCCAGCGTGTTCTTTAACGTGCACAGGGCATGGCTCTCAACCGCATATGGGGCCACAGCTTAACGTCCCATCCGACGGACGGCGGAGTTTCCAAGCCCATCGGTGTCCTCTACTGACCGTGGACAGGGCGGAGAGTTTTGCGAAGATAAATCTCAACGTTGACCCAACTGGGACTCGAACCTAGGAACTACAGATTACGAGCCTGGCGCGCTATCTACTGAGAACCCCCCCCCCCCCCCCCGCCTCCTTAGGTCTAGGACTAAGTAGGGGTTGAGGATACAATGAACAGCTATTAGGAAACAACCTCCAGTGAAATCCATTCGGAGTGTTCTTTAACGTCGGAGTGTCAGTCCACAGAACCACAGCTTAATGCCACCAACGATAGATGGCGACTGGTGTCCCTTTTCTCACAGAGGTTAGGTTAGTGGAGAAAATCTCACTGCGATCACCAGAGGCTCGAACTTGGACACACCAAGCTACGAGTGTGGCGCGCAACCAAATGAGAAAAATCCCTTTTAATATGGGTGTAATACACTCAGCGGACACTTTATTAAGCATAGATCCATGTTCTGCCAATAGTACCTAAGATGCAGAACTAATATTTTTTAAATCTCAATTTTCAATAATATTCCTTCGGTATTTACAGAGTTACGGAAAGTGGAATAATTAACAGTATCGGTTTAAACAATGGCTCTAAAAATTTAACAAAAAACAAGTTTAAAACGAAAGTAATACTAAACTTTACCAGCACGTGTAAGAGTAATTTTTAGCACTTCCAGTAAAATAATTATATCGATTTTTCGCAATTTTTTTTCTTTTCGCAGAACAGGTCAACTTGTTAAATGTTTCAACTCCCATAACTCTTTAATTAAAAAGCACATATTGGTGAACAAAAAATTGAGATTTAAATAGATTTCATTGAGACACTTAAACTATCGTCAATCGCATTTTTCATAAAAAACTTATTTAAGAATTTACTGAGTTCTGTATCTGAGTTACTATTCACATAATAGTAAATTCTCCTTATTAAAGTGTCCGCTTAATGTATATAATATAGAAGTGTCAAAATACTTGAAAGTTATTTGAATTTCCTACTAAGCCACGGCGGTGGTCAGGCTCTTAGTGCAGAGATACGTGAAGAAAGGACAGAGCTAATGAATAGGTGGAGCGGGGGTGGCTCAGTCGGTAGCGCGCCAGGCTCGTAATCTTTAGTTTCCAGGTTCGAGTCCCATCTGGGTCAGCGTTCAGATTTATCTCCGCAAAATTCCCCGCCCTGCCCACGGTCAGTAGGGAACACCGATGGGCTTGGAAAGGCCGCCGTTCGTCGGATGGGACGTTAAGCCGTGGCCCTGTGTGCGAGAGAGCCATACCCTGTGCACGTTAAAGAACACGCTGGATGGCCTTGACGGGAGGCTACCATCTGTCTCCCAACAGCTGTTCCAGTGGGTCCCCTCCCCCAACCTTCTCTGAGCCTTCGGGGTCCATGTGAACTGGCCATTTAGCCCATGGTCTGCAAAAAAGTATCGTCTCAGAGGTAAAACAACCCAAAAACAACCCAACCCTCTCTCTTAACAGCTTTCCAGTGAATCCCCTGCCCAGGGTTGAATTAACTATTGCTACAATGCGGACCCTGGCACGGGGGCCCCAGAATTTTCAAGGCCCCTTTTGGCTGGAATTCTCTCTGATAATTTTTGAAAGAATTGTTAGATTTGTTATTGGTTATATGATTAATACGATTTTTTTTAATTATTATTATTATTATGATATAATAAATACTTTTAAAAACTAACTTTTATGTTTTTCTTATGTTGTAAAAATAACTTAGCCCATTTATAATAAAGTCCAAGAATTATTTCGGTTTGTGACTTACCTTTATTATGGATGACTTGGTGCATAATTTTCGTGCTGCAAGGCGAGAACATCCGGTGGTGAGGTTTGGAGTTGTCTACGGTGTACCGAGTCATGACATAGTTGCCTCCCTCGCCTCCAGGACTGCAGAGGGAGCTTTCGATGGGATCGTGGTGACTGCCGAAACTGTGGCCCAGCTCGTGAACGAAGGAGTTCGTGGTGATCGCCAGAGGCAGCTCGGTCTTGCTGCTGAGGCTCGATACAATGGCTGTGTTGGTGGTGAGCACTTCGCCGTTGTGGGTCCGAATAGGGGATTGGCAGATGCCTCCAGCACTGCCATGGACATTGGGGTCGGCCCTAAATCAGGGAACAAGAGATGTCATAAATCCATCGTTTGAGTCAAAAAAGTACAGTCGGCTATTAATTAACGTGCGAAACCAACCTTATTAAAAATGGCTGCATAAATCAAGCAAATCTTAGCGATAGAGAGAAAAGCTGTCTCAAAACTCATGCATACAGCTATTTCTCCATTGCTTTACTTTTCACTATTCACTATTTGTTTGTTCTAATAATTACAATAATAAAGGCAATGATTAAAAAAAAAAGCCTATCTACAAAGCAAAATAATAGTTGTTTTTGAAATAAATTTCTACCATACGCTGAACACTGTCTCCGATGTCTTTCTGATGCTAGTTGTGGCGAGACTATAGAGAGAGGTGAGAGCTATAGGGTTATGGGGTCATCTTCATCAGATGACTAGGCGAAGATGTAGATGCCTCTTCATCTACTGGATGTTGTTGGGCCCTAGGAGAGGTTTCAGGTTTTATGCTTTCATTTCCTCAAGTTAGGAAAGCAATGGTTGTTTAAAAGTCTATCGTTTTCTCTTCTTTCAAAATTTTTTGGTTCAAAATGCGTTATTCCAAAAAAAAGTAAATATTTTATAAAATTGTGAATAGAGTGAATCTTATTCAAAAAATGCGTTAAATAAATCCGCATAAATCGAGAGCCGACTCTAACATGTATTGTAAAAAATAAAAGAGTTGCGAGAAAACCAAAGTTTTGATATGATGTGGGGAGGGGTGACGACTTGTCGGTGCCCCCTTCCTCTTCGGTGGCCTCTTTCTCTAACCAAGGGCAACGTAGAGGTGAACAGCGAAAAACTTAACATTACCACAGTCACAAGGACTCCAAGGGTCGAGTTCCAACTGTGACTGCCTCGATATTTTCTCTATTAGCTCCATTCTGTCCTCAGTGAGGAAGAAGACACTGATGGACTTGAAAATGCAGCCATCTGTCAAATGGGATGTTAAACCGTGATTCTGTGTGCTGGAGCGTTATATCCAGAGTACGTTAAAGAATACACTGGATGGCCTTGAGGGGTTGCTTCCATCTGTCTCGTAACAGTTGCCCAGCAGATCTTATTTCCCCAACCTTCTCTGAGCCCTTGGGGTCCTTGTGACTTGGCCTTTTAGCTCATTGTGCAAACAAAAGTGCAGCTCAGAGGTAAAACAACCCAACCTATGTTTGTATAAGCAGAGGAGAGTTCTCTACTGTGGTCATGTTAAGTTTTTCGTTGTTCACCTCTAAAAGGGTTTGGAAAGGACACTGTCCGTCGGATGGGACATTAAGCCGTTGTCCCATGTGCAGAAGAGCTTGTGCATGTTAAAGAACAAGCTGGATGAGAGCTTTGATGAGAGACTTTCATCTGTCACGTAGCGTAAGAATTCCAAAACTTTTTCTGGCTTGCAGACCCTTTTATGTTTATAAAGATTTTCTGCCGACTGTGAAGAAATGATTCGATACAAAAGACCAATACTGAACAAAGATCTGGATTTTGAAAAAAATTAAATCAAAATTACATATTTTGATATTTTAAAGCCGTCCCGTGTGCCGAGTGGTTAGCGCGCTTGACTACCGATCTAAGGGACCTGGGTTCGAGCCCCGGATAAGGCATGGACTTTTGTGTTGTTTTTCTGCTGAGGTCCTGCCATCCTCACAGACCTTCTACTCTGGCATATAAACTGACAGGCTCCTGTCAGACCTCTGTGGCAAGCAGCTGCTTGAGGGGGTATTTATTTATTATTTATTAAATTTTAATATCAAAGAATTAAAATTAATAACGGACGATATTAATTTTACGATAAATTAAAAACATTATCGTCCACAATAGTTACATTAATGGAACTGCTAACAGCTAGAAGCAAAATAAAGGTATATGCTCTTAAACTGATTATTATCATAAAAATCATCTAGATTTCAGAAACACATTGCGGACTTCCAAAACAATATCTCTTGAACCACAGTTTGAGAACCATCGTTTTAAGAGTTATAAAGTGAATCCTCTATCCTTAAGGGTCATTGAGACCTGGCCATTTGGAATAAAAATCTCTTTCAGGGGTAAAACAACCCATCCCCGAGTCTTTAATGTCCTTGTGACCTGGTCATTTATGTCATTGTGTGCACAAAAATATCTTTCATAGCCCCGGGTAAGGCATGGCTGTTTGTGTCGTTTTTCTGCTGAGGTTCTGCCATCCTCTCAGACCTTCTACTATGCCATATAAACTGACAGGCTCCTATCAGACCTCTGTGGCAAGCAGCTGCTTGAGAGGGTATTTATTTATTTATTTATTTTATTTAGTCAAAACAAATCAACCGAACGTGAACAAAATGGTGATAAGACGACCACTCACCTAAAAGCAAGTCCAACCACATCGTCATTGAATGCTCGGTGGCACATGCAAATGGAGACGCAGTATTTCTGCAGGCGACGGGAGAAATCGAGGATGAATTTCGACGCTTCCTTCGTGTCGATTCCCATCGGATAACCGGGAAACTCTCTGTCCGTGAAGACGACGATCCTGTCAACGATGATCCTCACCCCATCGGCTTCACCGTCACCATCGAAGTCCGTGCGCCTGAAGATGGCATCTGCGTTCTTCGCGTGGTAATACAAGACAGCCAGCGTGTTTGTCTCGCTGTAGAGCAAGCTCTCGTAAAAGGTGTGATCGGATACCAACTCGACTCTGCACATCCTCTCCGAAGTCTTTTCATGAAATCCATCGAAGAAAGGCCTGACGGGAAGAAGAACTAAGTGGAAAATATCGCTGTATTTATTTACACAGTCGTATCAGAATAATATGACCACCTACCATACATATACTATGGTATATGTTTGGTATCGATATATATATCATATACCGTCGAGCAGTGGCACACTCAGGATTTAATCTTGAGGGGAGGGGGGCTGGTTCGGCTTGGGCAAATGAAGTTGTGCTCGGTCAGCCCGATTCATTCGCCTTGTGTTCACAGCGGCGTCACATAAGGTGGGAATATCCTATAGCTCCCGAGAGCTATAGGATATTCCCACCTTATGTGACCTCTAATTCATAAGTAGGATAGAAATAGAAGACACGACACAACATAAATATAAAAAATGAATTTTAATTTGGAAAAGTTTTTTGGAAAATTTTCTAGTTTTTTTTTTCTTTTTCTCGGGGGAGAGGGGGCAGGGCCCCTTGCGCCCCCCTCCCCCCTCTGGGTGCGCCACTGCCATCGGGTGTATACGTATATACATTCGATGTATACTGTTAAAGTTCCACTGCATGGTATGTTTAAGAAAAGAATATTTAATTATTTTAATTGTAATTTAAACTTTAAGAACATGAGCATTATTGCTGATTATGCATAAGGATTTTAAGAAAATCCTTATGCATAATCGGCAATATAACTCTCTGTTTTTCAACGCCTAAAGAAAATTTTACAGTCAAGATCTGAGATAGAATTTTTGCTTAAACACTTTTTGTGGTTAACAGCTCTACTTTCTACGTAGTGAAAAATCTTAGAAAATATCATCGCCACCAGAAGTTCTAAATATTTCCTGTGGCGATTCATCTTATTATCAATTCTCTCTATTCCTCTTTCCTCTTATTATCACTGTTAGTAGAGAAATTAACTTTTTTTTTTTAATTCTGTACCTTCCCTTAAAGACTAAAGTTCGTAAATTGAACTGCTCTTTACCGATTTCGATTCTTGGAGAAAACCTATATAGATATTTCAGATCTCCAATACGTGGCGTACCTACAGAGGAAGGCTTGGATTGGATTGTTTTACCTCTGAGCAGCACTTTTTTGTACACCATGGGCTAAATGGCCAGGCCACAAGGACCCCGAAGGCTCAGAGGAGGTTGGGGGAGGGGACCCACTGGAATAGCTGTTGGGAGACAGATGGTAGCCTCCCGTCAAGGCCATCCAGTGTGTTCTTTAACGTTGGGTTGTTTTACCTCTGAGCGGCACTTTTTTGCACACCATGGGCTAAATGGCCAGGTCACATGGACCCCGAAGGCTCAGAGGAGGTTGGGGGAGGGGACCCACTGGAACAGCTGTTGGGAGACAGATGGTAGCCTCCCATAACGGCCATCCAGCGTATTCTTTAATGTTGAATTGTTTTATCTCTGAGCGGCACTATTTTGCACACCATGGGCTAAATGGCCAGGTCACATGGACCCCGAAGGTTGAGGGACGGGACCCACTGGAACAGCTGTTGAGAGACAGATGGTAGAATCCCGTCAAGGCCATCCAGCGTGTTTTTTAACGTGCATAGGGTATGGCTCTCCCGCACACGGAGCCACGGCTTAACGTCCCATCCGACGGACGGCGGCCTTTTCAAGCCCATCGATGTCCCCTACTGACCATGGGCAAGGCGGGAAAATTTTGCGGAGATAAATCTCAACGCTGACCCAGCTGGGACTCGAACCTGGGAACTGCAGATTACGAGCCTGGCGCGCTACCGACTGAGCCACCCCCGCCCCTACAGAGGAAGGAGTTATGGAATTATAACTCCCCGTTCCACCTTCAGGGCTTCAATACATATTTTGTAAGGTAGTCCCCAAAAATCACATTCTCAAGCATGTTAACTCCTCACCCTACCCCCTACCCCCCCAAAATATTATACTCAAACCCCCATCCTTCAACGGAAATGGAGTGGGGTTAGTTGATAACGCATCAAGCTCGTAATTTATAGTTCTCAGGTTCGAGTTCCAACTGTGCCAGCATTGAGCATTATTAAACCCCCATCCTGCCTTTTATTTATAAGGGACACCGATCGGATTTCGAAAAAACGCCGTCCGTCGGGTGGAATGTTAAGCCGTTGCCCGTGTGCGGGAGAGTCGTACCTTGTGCACGCTGGATAGCCTTGACAGGAGGTTACCCAAAACTATTTTAGAATCTACAAAAAAAATCACTAAAACCTACTTTATATAAACTCCTCTTAAAATTTTTAAAAAATATAAATATGTTTGATCAGTTATAATAAAACATATAAATATGCAAAAACATACATATAAATATTAAAAATGTTATATATATAAATATGAAAAAAAAATTATGTATGGAACAAAAAAAAAACACAAAACAGTGACTGAATGAGTCTGCATAGACCTTTTTCTATGCAGGAATATTCATTGTGTGATGTGCTCATCATCATCATCATCATCTGTTTCCTAACAGCTGTCCAGTGGTCCCCTTCCCCCCCCCCCCCCCCCACCTTCTCTGAGCATTAAGGATCCTTGTGACTTGGCTATTTAGCCCATTGTGTGCAAAAAAGTGTTTTTGATCGTTCAGAGTTCATGAAACGAAAAACACATTTTCGATGCTATTTTCTCAAAATAAATAGGTTTTTAGGAACTTGCAAATATTTTCCGTTAAGTTTCGCCATAAACAATAAAAATTGATAACAATAAAATACAATAACCATCATTAAACTACATCATTAAAAAATATATTAAATAATGTAACAACTTCAAAGGGTTGGGTTGTTTTACCTCTGAGCGGCACTTTTTTGCACACCATGGGCTAAATGGCCAGGTCACATGGACCCCGAAGGCTCAGAGATGGTCGGGGGAGGGGACCCACTGGAACAGCTGTTGGGAGACAGATGGTAGCCTCCCGTCAAGGCCATCCAGTGTGTTCTTTAACATACAGAGGGTATGGCTCTCCCACACACGAGGCCACGGCTTAATGTCCCATCCGACGGACGGCGGCCTTTCCAAGCCCATCGGTATCCCCTACTGACCGTGGGCAGGGCGGGGAATTTTGCGGAGAGAAATCTCAACGCTGACCCAGCTGGGACTCGAACCTGAGAACTACAGATTACGAGCCTGGCGCGCTACCGACTGAGACACCCCAGCCCCCAACTTCAAAGGTATCGAACTATAAAATTACTAGTTAAACGTCATTTACATTTAATATTGCGTAAGTAACAAGCTTAAATATTTACCTATTCATATCCTGCGTGTAATTAAGAACGTCTGGTTCCTCGGTTATGAAATCATCCCGTTCCGACCCACGAAATTTCTTCCCCTTTCTGAATACCAACACGTCATTTCTTGGAGCACATTTCACATTCTGATCCTGGTCACTGCCGCATTTTGAATAGGATATGTCTTTCCCTCTGTACACAATCGCTGCGGAAGAATAACTAATATTTTCCAAGTATTTCTTAGCCGGTTCGATGAAATAGGTCTGATTTTGGGAATGAATAGTGCCAGTGAAGCCATCACTAGAAAAAAAACCAGAAACCGTGGAGTAGGTATCACCTTGCAATTGCCCTTCGAAAATACCTAAACTTGTACTTTTAGACTGCAGAGAATATTCTCTTATTAATCCACTCTTCCCAAAGATATCAACTGTGGACTCTGGAAAAGAAGTCTGCTTGGTCATGGTTAAATCAAAAGTCTGTCCAAAAGCTTTAAACATCAGACGAGTTTGTAAATCATTTTTGCCATAAGCTTCAGAAGAATCACGTAGCGGCCAAACGTAATGCAGGAACGTAACTTCGTAATAACTCACAAAATTGTACAGACCTTTTGGAAGACTTTCGCTGGATATTTTACTTCCGTTCACACTTGGAAGCCCCGAGAACACCATCCACAAAAATGCAGCAAACACGGGAGATTTAAAAGCCACTTTCATGACAAGTAGAGTAATTTAAAGTTAAGTTTCAAGAGCAAAAATATAAACTAATAAAAAGAACCATTTTGATTCCATTTCCCTCTGAGTCGTCTGCGTAGCACTAGCTGAATTTACGCTTGCTCGTTCACAACACGCTACAACATGCAGCGCGTGCTGCTTGCTGTGTTGTGGGCGAGCTGGCTTGCATTTCCGTTTGTTTAGTTCCTCTCATTAATAAATGACTGTTAGCACATCATAAAAATTATTAAATTTCAATCATTTTTGTAATAATGGATTAATGCTTATTTTCTCAGATTTCTACACGTTTTTAAAAACAAGTTTTTTTTTATTTAAGTTTTAATTAATTTCTAAGATAAATTCTCATGACGAATTAAGGTTTTGAAATATTTCAGATTCCATAACTCTTTAAATACTGAAGAAATATTGTCGAAATTGGAGATTTAAATAGATCTAATTATGATCTTTAATTTATCACAATCTAATTATGCATTTTTCCATTAAATGCATAATTTAGAAGTTATAGAGCTTCGAAATTATATTCCCATTCACATAACACGGAAATTCTCTGATATTTTGTCAATGGGTTGGGTTGGGTTGTTTTACCTCTGATCGGCACTTTTTTTGCACACCATGGGCTAAATGGCCAGGTCACATGAACCCCGAAGGCTCAGAGAAGGTTGGGGGAGGGGACCCACTTGAACAGCTGTTGGGAAACAGATGGTAGCCTCCCGTCAAGGCCATCCAGCGTGTTCTTTAACGTGCACAGGGTATGTCTCTCCCGCACACGGGGCCACGGCTTAACGTCCCATCCGACGGACGGCGGCCTTTCCAAGCCCATCGGTGTCCCCTACTGACCGTGGGCAGGGCGGGGAATTTTGCGGAGATAAATCTCAACGCTGACCCAGCTGGGACTCGAACCTGGGAACTACAGATTACGAGCCTGGCGCGCTACCGACTGAGCCACCCCCGCCCCATTTTGTCAATGCAATGTGTTGCTATTATAAAACGTAACGTGAATTATCTGTATTAGCTGGAACCAAAGCGCACTTGGCTACTGATCTAAGGGACCTGGGTTCGAGCCCCGGGTTAAGGCATGGATGTATGTGTCGTTTTTCTGCTGAGGTCCTGCCATCCTCACAGACCTTCTGCTGTGGCATATAAACTGACAGGCTCCTGTCAGACCTCTGTGGCAAGCAGCTGCTTGAAGGGGTATTTATAATAGCCGTCCCGTGACCGAGTGGTTAGCGCTCTTGGCTACTGATCTAAGGGACCTGGGTTCGAGCCCCGGGTTAAGACATGGATGTATGTGTCGTTTTTCTGCTGAGGTCCTGCCATCCTCACAGACCTTCTACTATGGCATTATAAACTGACAGGCTCCTGTCAGACCTCTGTGGCAAGCAGCTGCTTGAGGGGGTATTTATAATAGCCGTCCCGTGACCGAGTGGTTAGCGCTCTTGGCTACTGATCTAAGGGACCTGGGTTCGAGCCCCGGGTTAAGACATGGATGTATGTGTCGTTTTTCTGCTGAGGTCCTGCCATCCTCACAGACCTACTATGGCATTATAAACTGACAGGCTCCTGTCAGACCTCTGTGGCAAGCAGCTGCTTGAGGGGGTATTTATAATAGCCGTCCCGTGACCGAGTGGTTAGCGCTCTTGGCTACTGATCTAAGGGACCTGGGTTCGAGCCCCGGGTTAAGACATGGATGTATGTGTCGTTTTTCTGCTGAGGTCCTGCCATCCTCACAGACCTTCTACTATGGCATTATAAACTGACAGGCTCCTGTCAGACCTCTGTGGCAAGCAGCTGCTTGAAGGGGTATTTATTTTATTTTTTTTAAAGGTAGACAGAATAATTGGATAAAATTGTAATATTTTAAACATACAATAAAGGAGAAGCTGCGATTTTGAATATTTATTTTAAAATTTACGTTACAAGAGGTTCTGGGAGGTTTTTACATTGCGACCCTCAGAAGTGTAATAAATTTATGCAACCCCCTAAAATCGGAGATAAAATTATGGGACCCCTTCCCTAAAATGGGTTGGGTTGTTTTACGTCTGAGCGGCACTTCTTTCCACACAATGGGCTAAATGACCAGGTCACAAGGACCCCGAGGTCTCGGAGAAGGTTGGGGATTCAATGGACAGCTTTCAGAAGGCAGATGGTAGGTAGTCTCCCGTGAAGGTATCCAGTGTGTTCTTTAACGTGCACAGGGTATGGCACTCCCGCAAACGGGACCACAGCTTAACGTCCCACCGATGGACGGCGGCGTTTACAAGCCCATCAGTGACCCCTACTAACAGAGGACAGGGTACGGAGTTTTGCGCAGACAAATCTTAGAGCTGACCCAGTAAGGAATCGAACCTTGGAGCTGCAGATTACGAGTCTGGCGCGCTACCGACTGAGATATCCTCTTTCCCACTCTCGGGGGGCGGGGGTGGCTCAGTCGGTAGCGCGCCAGGCTCGTAATCTGTAGTTCCCAGGTTCGAGTCTCAGCTGGGTCAGCGTTGAGGTTTATCTCCGCAAAAATTCCCCGCTCTGCCCACGGTCAGTAGGGGACACCGATGAGCTTGGAAAGGCCGCCGTCCGTCGGATGGGACGTTAAGCCGTGGCCCCGTGTGCGGGAGAGACATACCTTGTGCACGTTAAAGAACACGCTGGATGGCCTTGACGGGAGGTTACCATCTGTCTCCCAACAGCTATTCCAATGGATTCCCTCTCGCAACTTTCTCTGAGTCTTTGGGGTCTTTGTGACCTGGCCATTTAGCCCATGGTGTGCAAAAAAGTGCCGTTCAGAGGTAAAACAACCCAACGTTAAAGAACATGCTAGATGGCCTTGACGGGAGGCTACCATCTGTCTCCCAACAGCTATTCCAGTGGGTCCCCTCCCCCAACCTTCTCTGAGCCTTCGGGGTCCATGTGACCTGGCCATTTAGCCCATGGTGTGCAAAAAAGTACCGCTCAGAGGTAAAACAATCCAACCCAACCCACTCTCGGAGAGGAACTTTTGTGAACATAATGTGCTAAATGGGCAGGTCATAAGGACCCGTGGGCATCGGCACGAGGAGTGCAAGGGAAGGCAACTTCCCCCTTGCACCACCTCCTCTCCTGTCGATCCAATAATTTTTGTTGAATAATATCAGGTGTACTAAAAAATGATGCCATTATTTTCCTTAACTATATAAAATATTGATTTTTTTTTTACGTTTTCTTTTGTTGTCAGAAGCACATCATTTATTTTTATTTAATAATATGGAAAACTAACTATCTCGTAGCCGATGGTTAGCGCGCTTGGCTACTGATCTAAGGGACCTGGGTTCGAGCCCCGGTAAAGCATGGATGTGTGTGTTGTTTTTTCTGCTGAGGTCCTGCCATCCTCACAGACCTTATAAAATAAAAAAATAAATACTCCCTCAAGCAGCTGCTTGCCACAGAGGACCACCTGTCAGTTTATATGCCACAGTAGGAGATCTGAGAGGATGACAGGACCTCAGCAGAAAAACAACACACATACATCCATGCCTTATCCGGGGCTCGAACCCAGGTCCCTTAGATCAGTAGCCAAGCGCGCTAACCACTCGGCCACGGGATGGCAAAATAAATACCCATGACAAAATAGAAATGTTAATGCTATTAGAAACGAAAAATATTAAAAAAATACTAGGGAAAAAAACTGATGATGATTTTGCGTTTATAACGATGGGTGCTACTTTTCGAGGGATCACTCCCGACCCACGGCAGCTGGGAACCCGATCTGTCACGCCAAGAATGTCCGACTGAGCCACCCACGTCAGGGGCGGGGGAGGGGCTCAATCGTTAGCATGCCAGACTCGTAATCTACAGTTCCCAGGTTCGAGTCCTAGCTGGGTCAGCGTTGAGCCCACGGTCAGTAGGGGACACCGATGGGCTTGGAATAGGCCGCCGTCCGTCGGATGGGACGTTAAGCCGTGGCCCGTGTGCGGGAGAGCCATACCCTGTGTACGTTAAAGAACACGCTGGATGGCCTTGACGGAAAGCTACCATCTGTCTCCCAACAGCTGTCCCAGTGGGTCCCCTCCCACACACCACCACAACACAACACCTCCCAACTTATACTCGGTTCATTTCCTAACCTTCCTCTTTATTTTTCTCTAGATCGGCGATTGTAGTGTCCATGTTTTAACATCTCATCTGAAGGACGGCGAATTTTCTTTCTCTATCGATGAAGATTAAAGGAGAAAATTTGACTGACAAAGAATCACAGTGAGGACTAAAACTAGCGAGAAACGTATTTCGAGCTGTCCTATCTCCTAGAGGAGAGGGGGGGGGGGGGGGTTGACTGATTCGGTAGCGCGCCAGGCTCCTAAATCTGTAGTTTCCAGATTCGAGTTCTCATCTGTACCAGCATTGAGACTTATCTCCGTTAAACCTGCACTTGGTCAGAAAGGGGACACCGATGGGCTTGGAAAGGTCCGCCGTCCGTCGGATGGGAGGTAAAGCCGTCTTTCAGGGTGTGGAGAGAGTTGGATAGTGTTGATGGGAGGTATCATCTATCAGTGTTTCCCCTTCCCCCAACCTTCTCTGAGCCCTTTTGACGTGGCCATTTAGCCCATTGTGCGCTAAAAAGTGCCTCTGGGAGGTAAAACAATCCAACCCCATCCCGTATTTGGCGGCAAGGACATATCCGTTTTCAGAATAGTATATATCACAGCTGGATCTAGCCCCCACCCTCCACCTTTCGAAATCGTATTAAGGGTAATAGAGGCAAGAAATTGTTAATTTTGTAGCACACATTTTTATGGCACACAGTCCCATTTTCGTGACCCACAATCCCATTTTTAGTGGCACACAGTTACATTTTTGTGGCTCGATTGCGCTTCTTGCCACTCTCGATTTTTTTCTAGATCGGGGCTTGATTATAGTGTACATTCGCTCAAAAAAGTATCCGAACACTATGGTTGATTACAGAATTCAGAAAAAATTTCTGGCAACGATTTTTTAGAAATTAGTGATCTGGCAACCTTCGTGTCACGTGACACGAAGGTTACCAGATCACTAATTTCTAAAAAAAAAATCGTTTCCAGATATTTTTTCTGAATTCTGTAATCAACCATAGTGTTCGGATATTTTTTAATATATATATATTGCGTATGAATATATAATGTAATGAATATGGAGCGTGTGCAGTTACCGTTCACAGCAAACTGGAGCGGTTGCGGTTAATGTTCACAGCACATTGGATCGTGTGAGCTCACAAAGACCTGGATCGTGTGGGCTCACTCACGGAAATATTGAGCGTGTGCAGTTACCGTTCAAAGCAAACTGGAGCGTGTTGCTGTACACGCTCCAGATATTTTTCCTGAATTCTGTAATCACGTGACACGAAGGTTGCCAGATCACTAATTTCTAAAAAAAATCGGTGCCAGATATTTTTTCTGAATTCTGTAATCAACCATAGTGTTCGGATACTTTTCTGAGCGATTGTACCTGATGCCTCGTTTAACACTCGGATATCAGGAACGCATCACGAGCGCTAAACGAGGTATGCCTGTAAACAACTAAAAATATTTATTCCATATAGGATATCATTTTAACCTTTCTTGTGCGGTGAAGTACTTTAGTCATTGGAGAAACCCTAATCATTTATTTTTCTCTTACTCCCCCAACCCTAAAACTAAATCCTGAGTGACTTGGTGGGGCGGGGGGTGGCTCAGTTGGTAGCGCGCCAGGCTCGTAATCTGTAGTTCCCAGGTTCGAGTCCCAGCTGGGTCAGCGTTGAGATTTATCTCCGCAAAACTCCCCGCCCTGCCCTCGGTCAGTAGGGGACACCGATGGGCTTGGAAAGGAAGCCGTCCGTCGGATGGGACGTTAAGCCGTGGCCTACACTGCTGTGTGCAGGAGAGCTATATCTCTGCATGTTAAAGAACACGCCGGATGGCCTTGACGGGAGGCTACCATCTGTCTCCCAACAGCTATTCCAGTGGGTCCCCTCCCCCAACTTTCTCTTGAGCCTTCGGGGACCTTGTGACCTGGCCATTTAGCCCATGGTGTACAGAAATAGTGCCGCTCAGGGGTAAAACAACCAACCAACCTGGGTGACTTGGCGGATTGATACATGTAATCTTGTCGTTTATAAACTTGTTCAGTTTTCATTCCAAAGGACGCGACGAGATTTAAACCTGGATGTGGTCTGATGGTTTTGGTTTCATTCTTCGCCTCCTTATTGAATTCACAACGGTTAGACCTTCTACTGTGGCATATAAACTACAGGCTCCTGTCAGACCTCTGTGACAAGCAGCTGCTTGAGGGGGTATTTATTTTATTTATTTATTTAAGCTACGTGAATACATACAGCAGCCAGCTTGAAGAAGTGTACGCTGCAGAATCGGTTGTAATAAATAAGTCGTGATGTGGTCAAACCGATTTAGTGTACTAGCCGAAAGGGACGAAGACACAGTCATAGATAGTTTGCCTGTTACTTGTTCAAATCCGTCTTCAGCTGTTTCCTCAAGTTTGGGTGACCCAAAGGAAATAGGATGTTACTCTTTAGACTGGATCAGGAGATTCAGGAATGATAACAGTCAGATGAAGTA
The DNA here is from genome assembly GCA_038380435.1 of Ryuthela nishihirai. Taxonomy (NCBI): domain Eukaryota; kingdom Metazoa; phylum Arthropoda; class Arachnida; order Araneae; family Heptathelidae; genus Ryuthela; species Ryuthela nishihirai. The sequence continues at coordinate 47,782,166 of JAWZYU010000029.1, read as the reverse complement.
TTTAGTGATGCCTTCGTCACTGCATGGCGTAAACTTTGATCTCAAAGAGGGCTATTCTTCGACGATCCGGAAACCTTGTGATAACTCTGACAAACTGGATAGAATTTTGTATTGGATTCTGGAGAATAAAAAAGAAATTATGAAGATTTCATATTTGCAGTCCGGAAAACGTTTTCAGAGGTAGGCGGGTGCATTAATTTACCTGGTTCATTGGAGTGGTGGGGGGGGGGCTCAGAAGATAATGCTTCAGATTCATAATCTGCGGTTTCCAGGTTCGAGTCTCGCCTGGCCCAGAGTTGAGATTTATCTCCACAAAACTCCCCGCTATGCCCTCAGTCGGTAGGGGACACCGATGGACTAGGAAAGGCCGCCGTCCGTCGGATGGGACGTTAAGACGTGGCTCCCTGTGCTAGAGAGACATACCCTGTGCACGTTAAAAACACGCTGGATGGCCTTAACGGGAGGTTACCATCTGTCTCCTAACAGCTGTTCAGTGGATCCCCTCCCCCAACTTTCTCTGAGCCTTCGGGGTCCTTGTGACTTGGCCATTTAGCCCATGGTGTGCAAAAAGGGTCGCTCACAGGCAAAACAACACAACCTAATTTCATTGTTTTTATAACTAGTGACATGAAATCGCTTTTGAAAATTTGGTGTCACAAGTATTAGCTCATATGTACAGAAATGAGGACTTCAGAAATATTTTTCTTGTAATTCTTTCATAAATAAACTTAATACGATTACCACAAATATTTTATAACAGAAATTTTGTAAATATTATACTTTTAAAACTACTTTATAATGCATGGTTCAAATCTCATTTATGTAGAACTGCAGTATAGGGTCCTCAGCCGCCATCTCGTTTTATTTCGCCGCTGTGAAAAAGAAAAGGGAATGGTAAAAGTAGTCCGTTCCTCATCTACCTTGAGATACGTATTGAGGTTATATATATATAATTTAAAGGATATATATATATACATAAAAGAAATATGCAACGCTACATAGAATAAAATCATGTTTCTGCACCCAACAACTACTGAAAAAATCCTTGTACCATAAAAAAGCCTCTTTTTTGAAACTAGGATTTTTTCAGTAGTATTACGTTTTATCACCCTTCGTCCCCTTGCGCGAAACAACAGTATTTCGATCGTTTCAGGTCATGTTTCAGCTGTTAGTATCCCTCCGCTTCGTTCTTAACACATCAGGATGTTGTGTTATTCTAAGTTTGAAATATTCTCGGTTGAATATCTTCTTCTGTATTAGCAAAAAAAACACACACACACGCTTTGTTCGTTACGAGACATCTGACAGGAAACGTAACGTAAGACGTAACGTAAGACAGTCGTGCTCAAAAAATATTCGAACGTGCTGAAGAAAAATCCTTACACCTCCTGAAATATGAGTATTCAAGTTAAGATCTGTGATGAAATATTTTGCGTAACCACTAGCCTCGTTTTAAATTGTTAGCTTCTTCTGTAGCAAGCAAGTGTCCGTAAGACAATATGTTTATTCTTGCATGTGAACAAACACACACATACGATAACATATACACATAAAGATGAAACACATACAGACACTTTAACGCACACACACAGAGAGAGAAACAAACATGAAGACGTATACACATTCAGAGAAACGACTATGTGCATACAGACATCTTAACACATACGCACACGCACGAAAACATATACATATAAAGAAACATATTAACATACATGAACATACACATACGCACACATACACGATTCACTGAAACAAACACACACCTAGAGAGAAACAAACATGAAGACACAGTTACATCGTGACATATATGCACACACCTACACGTACACACATTTCGCAGTAACATACATATTTACACAGACACAAACAAACACACACACAGAGAGAGAAACAAACATACAGATAGACATACGTACAAGACAGTGTGCTTTAGTGTAATGCGGTGCCCTGTGAACTAAAGAATCTTTCTCAAACCCCAACAGTATAACTTTCATGTAGGTTCTGAAATCAAAGATAATGTGCTTTCCTGCAGTGCAGCACCCCCATGGGCTAAAAATCTTTCTCAAACCCAATCATAGCGTGTTTTTTCACAGATGTGTTCCATGGGTAGTGATCGTTATCTCTATAGATTTAAGTGTGAAGCATAAATTGCGCATCTCTTTGTATGAAATCGCTTATAACGAGACAATATTTCTTTTAAAAGTTAGAAGTTATTAGTATGAACTAAAGAAAGTGTTGATGTATACACTATCTGATCATTAAAATCAAACTTTAGCAAGTTAATATATCGTTCTCTCGCTAGCGAGTCCGAAATTAGTGTGTCTTTGCTTTAGAAATAAATACGCCTTCACGCAGCTAATTGTCGTAACAGTTACAGGATTGTTTCATACGACCCAGTAGAAGGGGGTGAAAGGATGTCGGGATCTTGGTAGGAAAACAACACAAACGCTCATGTCTTACTATGGATCTCAAACCTTGGCTTTGTTAGATGGAAGTAACTAACCTGCTGTCTATGAGATAGATTAGAAATATTCTCATGCAGGAAAAATAACTAAACAAACATGAAATCCCGTGTTAGGTTGTAGTGAAACAACCTATCTTTGTCGAAAAACTTGTGTTTGCAGCGAAAAATAGCCACCTTCACTCACACTTATGCGCTTATTCAAACGTACCGAGGGGACCAGAAACTCTGAAAAGAGATAGCGGCTTGGGATAACCGACGAGAGAGCTTACATTACGTTTTATCGGTGGTTGAAAAACGATAAAACGTCCGATAAACTCTGACGGATTTTCTCTGACGGATTTCTCTGAAAAATCAGAGAATGCAAAGTTAGGTCTAGCGGATCGATTCTGGGACCCAACTTTTCATGGAAATACTGAAAATATTGTTGTTTTCTTATATTGTTGTTTTCTTATAAACACTGAGTTTTCAGATTTTAAATTTCCAAACTTCTGTGGTTCTTTGCTGATGTTTTCTATATGCAAAGTATTTTGTGATATTCGTCCATCCGTGTGTACGCAATGTAGTATAGAAATGCGCATTCTCATGCAGGAAAAATAACTAATAGTAAAAACAACTTGTGTTTGCAACGAAAAATAGCCAACTACACCCACACTTATGCGCTACGTACCAGGGAACTATAGAACCAGGAAATCTGAAAAGAGCGTGAGATAGCAGCTTGGAATAACCGTCGAATAGTCGTTTTTTTTTCTATCTTACAGAATTTGCGTTGTAATTTTCTGTTTTGAAGCGATTTTTTACAGCCATCCCATTACATTTTTATACTTTCTCTCTCGTCACAGTATGTTTTACAGTTATTGTGCCTTCCACTTCCAAAGAATTGTGAAAATATACACCTATCCACTGAAATGTGTGTGCAGTTGCAGATATTCCAACACTCTTTACATTTTAGTGTTTCTCATTGAATATACCAATCATTTCATTGTTTTCCTAATTTTCGTTTATGCATGTAATTTGATTTAACGACCTAGTCACATGGTGTATCATGGGTAAAGTACTACCCATTTCATCACTTTTCAGGTTTGTATGACAGTAAAGCAAACTTGCAATCAGTTTTTCATTCTAAATGCTTGTTGCCTGCATATCACTGAAATTCCTCCTCGTATGCCTTCCAAAAAGATTGGGTTGGGTTGTTTTACCTCTGAGCGGCACTTTTTTGCACACCATGGGCTAAATGGCCAGGTCACATGGACCCCGAATGCTCAGAGAAGGTTGGGGGAGGGGACCCACTGGAACAGCTGTTGGGAGACAGATGGTAGTCTCCCGTCAAGGCCATCCAGCGTGTTCTTTAACGTGCACAGGGTATGGCTCTCCCGCACACGGGGCCACGGCTTAACATCCCATCCGACGGACGGCGGCTTTTCCAACCCCATCGGTGTCCCCTACTGACCGTGGGTAGGGCGAGAAATTTTGCGGAGATAAATCTCAACGCTGACACAGCTGGGACTCGAACCTGGGAACTACAGATTACGAACCTGGCGCGCTACCGACTGAGCCACCCCCGCCCCTATTTCAAAAAGGTACATTGTAGGTTATCAACTCTAGTATTTGTCATCTTCAGGTATGAAGGCAAGGGGGCGGGGGTGGCTCAGTCGGTAGCGCGCCAGGCTCGTAATCTGTAGTTCCCAGGTTCGAGTCCCAGCTGGGTCAGCGTTGAGATTTATCTCCGCAAAATTCCCCGCCCTGCCCACGGTCAGTAGGGGACACCGATGGGCTTGGAAAGGCTGCTGTCCGTCGGATGGGATGTTAAGCCGTGGCCCCATGTGCAGGAGAGCCATACCCTGTGCATGTTAAAGAACACGCTGGATGGCCTTGACGGGAGACTACCATCTGTCTCCCAACAGCTGTTCCAGTGGGTCCCCTCCCCCAACCTTCTCTGAGCCTTCGGGGTCCATGTGACCTGGCTATTTAGCCCATGGTGTGCAAAAAAGTGCCGCTCAGAGGTAAAACAACCCAAACAACCCAACGTATGAAGGTAGGAGCTGTGTAAACATGACAGGGATCAGTATCTGCCACCAAACACATCAGCTAAGAGGAGCACGTCAGTGTACGCGATATTGGCGTAGGTTTTTTTTATGTCGAATGAATATTTTCATTTCACGGGTATAGTCTTCTACCCCCCTAGCGCTTCTCTGAGGAGCTAATGTGTGTCATCTCAATTTTAAGCATTCTAATAAGATTATTTCATAACCTAAAGGACAACCTTCTGCAAGGAATTATTAATTGCATTCCCTATAATATGGAAAACAGCATTCTCCCTTTGAATTTCATAGAAATAAATTCTTAATGGAACAATAATGCTGTTTTTCATCGTCTGATAACGGTAGGAGATTTGCGTGCACTTTAAATCTGAATGGTGTGTTGTAGAGTGGGAACATCTCTTTCCCGTATCCAGACAGAAGTGTTAATTTTTTCGAATTTAGATATTTGATTTATTGTTAAAGGGAAAAGTAGGCCAGATGTGTTTTCTTCTAAATGTATATAGTTGTTAAGGTGTTCAGTGTTTCTTATTGCAGGATACAAAGTGGCTAAAACAGACAAAACATTTTTTGTCGGAATTACATACATTAACAATAGTACGTTTTTACTAGTAATTCTCTTGGAGTAGGGATATAACTAGGTCCCGCAAGAGGGATATATTTGCCAATGTTCATTCCACTATGTGCTCCTTCAAATGAGGTCTTGATCTTCTTGCACATTGAATCCGATTCTCTGTTTAGGGATGATGTAGGAAGACTTGTGACACAGTTACTTCGGAAAAACGGGGTGCAGTGTTCGAAGGGGAGGCTTTTCGTCTGAAGTGCACTTGCACTGTAAGGTACCATTTAATAACTATTTTAAACTTTGTCCACTAAATTATTATTCTGATCGTAATACATGGAATTGAATTTCGTTGAAACATATTTCTTCCCGACACTGTACCATAATTGTGTATTCTTATGGAAGTTGAGTGATTCAAGTCACTGGTTCATTTCTAATAATAGTTTTTCAAGTAAGCTGAAATCTGGAGATGTTTTAGCACGAAATCAGTTTGTGTTCTTCCCAGTGTTTTCCCAGTGATACCCCATTATTTACTTAGTTTCTATTTTTAATGAAGGAAATCGTTTTATCAGTGGCAAATGTAAATATTGTCGAGCGGATAGCAACAGATCTGACTGCAATCACCCATTAAGAAAGTGACCTTGTCGGGAACACATCCTGCTTGTTGCGAAATGCACGATGAAAGGTCGAACTCGCAAAATACGGGTAAAAGAATTGCAACACCCTCGTTGCCATTAAAACGTGGTCCGGTACCGAACGCTTGTTCTAAAGCGGAACTTTTATGACACCCAAACAGGTCACCATATCACACATAATGAGGAATACGTTTTTCCTTTTTATTAAATTTTTTTACCCAATGACATTTTCTGAGGTACAGTCTTACTGTAGAATAGTCCTTCTAGTAAAAATGTGACAACCCACAGTAACGGTGTTAAAAGAAATAAGTGTTACTGAAACGGACTAAAAATACGGCGATTATAAAAAAACGTATATTAATGTGAAAGGACTATCAGGGTTCATTATAAGAAATACGTAGAAAAAGTTAGTTATAAAGAATACGAAGGTTGTAAAAACGGACTAGGTAAATACATGAAATATAAAACTGAAGCTGTAATAAAGAGATACGTGATTTATACGGTTATACCCCGTTTGAGACACATCTAAGCCGCATCATCAAGTAACAAGGCATAGCCGAGTGCGATAACGCTCCAGCTATCGGTAGCGAGTTCAAATACGGCGTTGGAAGTAAATTTTTTTTTTAAATACAGGAGACGTACTAAAAATTGTATGGACGTTGGATGACACCGATTAAACGTGTACAGAGAAAACTGATTTGCTTTAAAGAGGGGAGGGCTTAAAATATAGGTGGGTCTACCAGGGGGGTCTATGAAGAGGGGTGGGTTAAAATATGGGTTAATCAGGGGAAAAACAAGAAAAATCGAGACTATTGGAGAAGGGGAGCTTAAAATATAGGTGGGGTCTGAAATCAAGAAAAATCGAGACTATTCGTGAAGGGGGGGCTTAAAATATAGGTCAACCAGGGGGTCTTTAGAGAGGGTTTTTTAAAAAAAAATAGTACTCCTCATAGTCACTAGATGGCGCCACGGGTTAAAAGGGGGGGATTTTAATAAAGGTTTTTTTAATAAATATGGTATTAATCAATTTTTAATTAGTTATTAATTATGAATATTAATAAGGGGGTGTTGTCTGTTATAAATATTAATAAGGGGCGTGTCCGGAAGTGGGCGTGGCTTGTGACGTCATAGGAGGGGGAAACCACAGTGTGTGGGGGTGCCCCCATAGTGGCACTACACTACTGCAATATACATCCATCATATGGTTCCTCTACATCATAGATTCCCAACGGGGGGCGATACCGCCCCCCAGTGGGCGCTGGAGCCTTCCATGGGGGCGGTAGCGGATCCAGAGACAAATGGGGGGCGTTGAGGCAGCCAAGAGGGGCGGTCAAATAAATAAATAAATTTAATGGAATTTTCTGTGACAACCTTTTTATCTCTTCTATTCTGTGGTGTCTTCCTGGTGATTCTGGTCATCCACTACCTCATCCGTCATGTACAGCTTTTCAACTGCAGCTTGGACAATAAGTCCCTGCTACCGCCTACTAGCGTACTGGTACGTCTGAAGTCGACTGAGATGCTCTCAAAAGTTCTCTTCAAGATCACAGATTGGATATAAGCTTCAATATGTTTTCCCACTCCAAGTCGCTTTGAGTATGGTACGTAGTTACAATATCATCCCACGTCAGAACATAAGGATAATATTAACATTACACTTGTGAATTGGGCTCAACTCATTAGCCAGCAGATCATACTTCCTCTTCTTTTCAACCTCTACTATCTGCAGGTTATCCTGATATGTTATTCCTACTTCAATAATTGTAATCTCATTCAATACCTTAACATGCACTATGTATCAGGCTTATTATGTTGGACATGTGTGTCCGTCCTGATAGGCAAATCAACCTTGATGCAATAATAATATAATAATAATAAATTTATTATATTTAATATTTTTTTATAATTATTTTTTTAATATAATAAAATACTTTGAAAATACCTGTTTTCATGAATAAATATTTTATCTAGCTGTGTAAATTATCTTATTGTTATCGCGTTAATATGCATTTTTAAATTAGCATTAGGTATAGCTATACCTAATTTGTTTTAGTTTAGAATAGATTGACGGTGACAAGTCCTTGCAAGTTGGTAGGCAAACACGCGGTTCATGCAATTTAACATGTTTCGACAAGAATATGGGAGCTTGAAATGACTTGTTTACGGAGCAAGTGCGCCGGCATCGCAAACATACAAGTTAATGCGTGCACAAAATCAAATCTATAAAAGCGATAGCTCTAGGAATGTTTTATTATTTTTATGTGCTTCGCCGTGATAAATAGTCGTGAGTGATAAGTGTTAGAAGTCATTATAAACATTATTTTTATAACTATCTATAAATCTGTTGAGAAGTTAATTTGTATTTGAAAATGTCTGAATCTACATCTAAAAAGAAATGCCGGCAGTACAGTATTGAGTATTTGAAATATGGATTTACGTACTTTCCTACAAACCAATCATTACCTATGTGTTTAATTTGCCGAAAAGTTTTTTCAAATGAAGCTATGAAACCTTCTAGGCTACAAGAGCATTTAAATAAAATGCATGCTGATAAGAAGAACAAAGATTTATCCTATTTTCAAGAACTGGAAAAGCAATATTTAAAACAGCCAACTATGTCAAACCTTTTTGCGTCGTCTTCTAAACAAGATGATGATGGATTACGAGCCTCATGTAACGTTTCATTGTTAATCGCAAAAGCAGGAAAACCACACACAATTGGCGAGGAATTAATTTTGCCGGCAGTCAAAGAGATATTAAAAACTGTTCTTCATCATAAGACACCGTCAGATATCATCAAAAAAATTCCTCTCAGTAATAATTCAGTGCAAAGAAGAATAGATGAAATGGCAAAAGACGTTGAAATATCATTATGTGATTACTTAAAGACTTGCAAATTTTCCATTCAACTCGATGAATCAACTCTACCAAATAACGAAGCTCTACTCTTATCATACGTACGATTTATAAAAGAAGAAAAAATTCATGAAATCTGATACAAAGGGAAAATTTGGAATCTGATACAAAGGGAGAATCTATATTTAATACCATGCAAAAGTTTTTTCAAGAGAAAGAAATTCCTATTTGCAATATTTTGTCTGCTGCTACTGATGGTGCTCCAGCAATGACAGGGCGTCATAAGGGTTTCATAGCGCATTTGAAACAAGCAGTACCAAATGTACTCGTTGTACATTATATTATTCATCGTCAGCATTTGGTTGCAAAAAATTTGAATGAATGTCTGCATACGTCGCTCCATTACGTTATTAAAGCAATCAATAACAGAAGCAATTCATTGAATGACCGATTATTTGGTAAGCTTTGTAATGAAAATGATGAAGATTACAATCGCTTGCTGCTGCACACAGACGTACGTTGGCTCTCTAAAGGTGTTTGTCTGAATCGTTTTTTCAATCTATTTGACTCAGTACTGGACTTTCTTGAAAACAGAGACAAAAAATTGCGCGAAAACCTGATTACGTCAAAAAATGACATCGCTTATTTGACAGACCTGTTTAAAATATTTAATCAAGTTAATTTACAATTGCAAGGTGATGAGTTGAATTTAATTAAAACAAAAAACGTCATAGCTGCTTTTGCGGGAAAACTTCTTCTATTCAAACGAAATCTAGGTAGAGGTGAATACAACCACTTTCCCACATTATCAGCAGTCTCTGCAAAACCGGAAGATTTACTTACTTACTGCCAACACTTGGAAGTTCTTCATGTTGATTTTACGGAGCGTTTCCAAGATATTTTAAACATGAATATACCGAGTTGGGTTTTAGATCCTTTCGCAAACACAGATACTGAAGAATCATCAAATTTGGAAGAGGAACTCTTAGAACTCACGACTAACGAAGCAGTCAAAGTAAAATTCAAACATGGATACCAAGAGTTCTGGCTTCAAAAATCAATACCAGTTCTCTACCCTGGATTGTGGGCAATAGTACAGAAGTTTTTAATCGTATTTCCTTCGTCCTATATGGCTGAGCGTGGATTCAGTGCAGTAGCTAATTTACTGTCAAAGAAGAGGAACAGACTACACATCACCGAACGTGGCGATCTGCGATTGATGTTAACGAAATTGGAACCCGACATTAACAAATTGTTAACACTCCACCAGCCTCAACCATCTCATTAATTTTTTTTATTTATTATTAATTTTGTGTTTATCTCATTATTTTTTATTTCTTATTGATTCTGTGCTTATTTTTAAAATTTTAATAAACAATATTATTGTACATTTGGTTGTCGTTTTATTAATTTCTGCTTTATGATTTTAATAGATAAATAAACAGATAAATTAGGTACAGATAATATGCAACAATATTTTAATATTTCATATAAAATTAACTATTATGGACTAGGGGGGCGTTGAAATTTTGTTCTCTTCTAAAGGGGGCGATGGTCCAGAAAAGGTTGGGAATCACTGCTCTACATGGTGCATTGGATATTTAGATTTAATTAAGAGAAATAATTAAGGAAAATTTAAAAGTTCGAGGGTACACCTCCACTCTAGAGAGAGAAGTCCACCACTTCACTGGAATAGACAACAAAGTGAAAAAATTTTGCTCTTTTAAAAAAAAAACTTGCTAAAATTTAAATATATTTAATAGCATAACTTCGAATTTTTTGTACCCTAAAAAAAGATTCGGTATAGGCTTCCCTAATGTAATAGCCTTTTTGAGCGTTAAACTTTTTTTTTACTTTTGGAACACTGATGTACTTGCTTTTCTTTTTACGACACAGTAATTTTGGATTTAAAATATTTAACTATTAAAAACCAAGAAAGAAACTGTTAGCTCATACGAAAGAAATGGTAAATGTGTGATGAAGTATAGTTGACAAAACATATAAAATTTACGGACACTGAGCAATAAAATGCTGGAGATTTGAGACCTTATAAATGTCCTCAGCACCGAAAGATAGTTGCGAAAGTACCAAAGCATCAAAGTCCGCAGGTTTATTGTTCTATATAAACTGCGGAAGCTTCTTTAGAAACATAAACAATGCCGCCACACATGCAATTGTGCGTGGTGTCAAGTGATGTTCATCCGCAAATGCAAAGTATTAACGTAAAGAGACCTTTCCAAATTGCGGCTTTTGAGAAATTTATATTTCGAATATAAAGAGTTTAGTTTGCTGTGAAACACGAGTAGAATAATAAATTGCGTGTAAAGTAGCAAAAACGATTGATCAAATAGCAAATACCAAAAAAAATTTATTATTTTCCTCGCTAGGAATGTAATGTATCCCTTCGCGAATGTTATGGTTTGGTTTCGTCGGTAATCACATTCAGTGAGCGCTGGACGAGAAATTGATAAGATTAGAGAACGCCACTGTCTTGTAAAAGTTTTAGTAGATTTGGTTGACTTAAAAGAACTGGTATACTTTGCATGTTTAGTTCACCACGCGAAATGACGGAAGGTACCACCATTGATTATTTACGGGTAACTACTTTTGATTTGTCAAATGTTCAATCACGTTTGGGTGACCCAAAGGAAATAGGATGTTACTCTTTAGACTGGAACAGGAAATTCAGAAACGATAATAGTCAGATGAGGTATTTAGTGATACCTACGTCACTGTATGGCGTAAACTTTAATCTCAATCATGGATATTCTTCCACGATTCTGCGAACTTTCGCAAACGTTGACAAGCTGGAGAATCTTTTGCGCTGGATTCTGGCAAATAGAAAGAAACTTTTAAGTTTTTCTACCTCGATACCTGGAGAAACAACTCTTAGGTAGGTGATTAAATTGAATTGCTCATGTATATGTTACCGCTAAAGCTCGAAAGCCGTTAATGTGCACATTACCTAGCTAATCTGCAGATTAACTGATTTGCTCCGTTAACGTGCGGAATCAAGAGTTTTCCGCATTTTACCTAGGTAATGTGCACATTAACGGCTTTCGTATCGTTAAAGTTCAAAAGTTTGTTTCTCTCATAGTGGTGAATCTCTTCTTGAATATGAATCTTCGTGTCACGTGATTCACTCGTCCGCATTATAAAAAACGCCCCGGATGAGCGGAGGCCAGGTGAGAACGAATCGTTAAAGTGATTCATTCTTGATAACGAATCACTAAAATGATTCGTTCTCACTTGGCCTGCTCATTTTGGGAGCGTTTTTTATAATTCGGACGACCGATTCATGTTGACAGAGGGATGACCCTGGTTTCAACTCTACTCTCGGACACTAGATAAATAACATTATGTTAATTTAAGCGTACAGAAACGTTCCTGTTGTTCCAGCAAAGATCTTATTTTCACTTTAACGAGTGCCTAGTAGGTAATGTGCAGATTATCCAGGTAATTTGCAGATTACCTAGGTAATTTGAGAAATGAAACAATATTCCGCACGTTAACGGATCACCCTAGTTAATCTGCACAATACCTAGATAATCTGTAGAATAACTGATTTCTGCACTTTAGCGGTAACATACATAATGTGAACGTTTGCAGGGTTCTATCGAAGGAGAGATGGGGGCGGACGTTGAAAACGAAAGATGTCCAGGAGGGTGGTTTGTTTTTAAAAAAGGTGAATTTTTTTCAGGGTTGACTTGTTTTACCTCTGGCAGCACTATATATATAGGGCAGAAGTGCACTGTAGGGTCCTCACCCCCCCGATAGGGGACCACCTTGTCGTGGTGGTGGGGGGGGGGGGGGGCTAGGGCCCAGCAACCCGGCTGAAGGCTGTGCCGACCGGATTGGTTCACCTGTTGGACATGGCTAAGACCAACCGAGGTTGAAGACGCTGCTGGCCGGCTTGATTGCCGGTCGGATGGTGACGGCGTCGGAGACCTCTCCTCTCAGGAGACCTGTGTGGTCTGTTCGACGGCTCTGCCGAAAGGTCTCTCCCCGCCTAGTAGGCACGAGCTGTCCAAAAAGTCTGGGTCTTACTAAGAGTCTCCACCCCGGGTGCCGATCGAGCTTGGATCTTTATATCCTTGCACATTTGCAAACCGGGGAATAGATTAAAGTAAGGTTTCTTCCGGTGGTCAGCTTTCCTTCTATAGGACTGCTGCCATGTGAGGCCGGGGTTGAGGTGCGCCTATAGGGCGTATTCCTTGCCCCCGGCTCTAGATGGTCATGGCTTTTCTTAACCAGGTAGTGCTGTCAGGCGGAACCGGGAATTGCCGTGGTTGTATAAGATCGCAACAAAGAGATTCATTGTAGGGTCCTCAGCCGCCATCTTGTTTTGTTTCGTCGCGGTGAAAATAAAGTCTGAATGGTAAAAGTCCGTTCCGCATCTATTTTGAGATGCGTATTGAGGATATATATAAAAGAAATATGCAACACTACATAGAAGAAAATCATGTTTCTGCACTTAAAAAAATTACTGAGAATAATCTCTTCAAAACAAGATTTTATGACAACGCTTATCGCTACAAAATGAATCCTCGTTTCGCACTTAAAAAAAAAACCCAAAAATTAAACAATTTCATCAAAATTAGATTTTATTAACAACTCATATCGCTAAAAAATAAACCTTCGTTCTGCACTTTAAAAAAAATTAATATTCTCATCAAAACTAGACTTCATTAACAGCTCTTATCGCTAAAGAAAAACTCCTTGTGTCTTACTGAAAAAAAAGCCCCCAAAATAAATAATCTCATCAAAAGATTTCATTAACAACGCTTATCGCTAAACAACGAAACCTCGTTTCGCATTTAAAAAAAGCGTTTAAAGTGAATATCGAAAGTACATTTCCTTAATAACACTCATCGGTAAAGAATCAACTTAAGAAAAGCTCCAAAAACAAATAATCTCATTAAAGAGAACTATTCTAAACAGCATATATCAATCACAAACGTTGGAACATGCTGATGGACATCATATTGCAACTCAACGTTACATGTTTTCCTGGAGAAAAGTACAACATGGCGGCTGAGGACCCTACAATGCACCTTAGCCTCGATGCAGTTGGGGTGCCTAACCAATTCACAAAGATTCGGAACTGTTTAGGGAAAAACAGTATACTAGATAGATGTTAGAATTATCTAGTTTTCCTGCGGTTTGTTATCATTAACAGCGTAATGCACAATATCACCTAGGCCAGGTCTTGGTGATTTCTTAGAAAAAGTACAACATGGCGGCTGAGGACCCTACAATGCACCGTAGCCTCGATGCAGTTGGGGTGCCTAACCAATTCACAAAGATTCGGAACTGTTTAGGGAAAAACAGTATACTAGATAGATGTTAGAATTATCTAGTTTTCCTGCGGTTTGTTATCATTAACAGCGTAATGCACAATATCACCTAGGCCAGGTCTTGGTGATTTCTTAGCTGAAGGGCCGCTTAGAACATTGAAATCGAAGAACGCGCAGCAAAAGAAATATAATCAATAATGTATGTCTAAAACAATGCAAAAAAACTAAAGCGAGACATTCTTGTCCTATACACCTTTGTTTTCTCTGTTAAAAATTTGTCTTTCGCGGCAGCACAAAAAGCTGGCTGTAGTTTGTCCAGGTCTGACCTAGGCCGTGGCCTATCATACATTTGGGCTAAGCCTAATATACAATTTGTTTATATATAAATCATGATTTTGTACACCTCGAGGAGCTCCAAATGCTATCCACACCTAGTTTTTTACCGTAAGATTTTGTAACAATTCTAGTAGCAGTATTTATAATTTGGTAACGATTAAAACGATATTTGTTTAGCAATACCTGCAGTTTTGGTTTGAGTGCCTGTGACCAACTTTCATAACGCGTTGTTTTTACAAAGAATGTAGAGAAGAAGTTAAGCTTCCATAGAGATTAATGTAAAATCGAGTATCGTGCATTTGGCGTAGAGGTGAAACGAACATTACAGGGGACGAACGCTTTTGTAATTACATGTTACTGTCAACTTCCATTCTCTTCGCTTTTCCTATGTAATAATTTCCCATTGATATCCTTGCAGAGTATATTAATATCAATTCTGTTTCCTGTTTCTATGCAACCAAGAAAGCTTCTAATTGTAATAATTTATTCTATAAATTAACTTCAGGCTAATTTCAAATCTTCTATATCCCTTCAATTTATAATTGTTGGTTCAACGAAAAATAATTCCAATGGAGAAAATAAACCTTTATTAAAATCATGATATTATTTTTTTCAAATACAAAGTGCAGTTACTTTTTTTTCCTTTTTTAAAATATAAATATTTTGATGCATAATTCCTTTGCCCCTTACTGTTTGCTTCCCAGCTTAAACAAATGCACGATACGAATCGAAACACCACTTGAGGTCGCCACTTACGCTTTGTCAAAGCTGAACTTCTTTTCCTTATACGTTCTTTGGTTTTTATTTCACAGGGACTACTTTTTAAAAGTAGTCCTTAATAAGATGACAAATTTTATGGTATTCTTTGCTTGGTTGCATATATCGAAACAAACCTGAATTAATTTCTCAGAAAAATAATTCGCAATTCACCGGCGATTTGACATAATGGGCGAATTAAATTGGTGTCCGTAAGGACTCCACTTACTTAAGTTGCTTGGTGAAAATTTCCGCGTAACGAAATGATAAATTATATGCATATCAACTTAAAACAGTCAAATTTATTTAAAATGTTTTAAAGCTTGTGTCATGTTTACAAAATGTTTAATACTTATTACAATGTCCTCAATCGTTCAATGACGAATTCTTTTCTAACTTATCGTAGATCGGTTATTGATTTTCAGAGTACCAGGTACATGGGTACCCATTACCTCTTCCATCTGAACATGTGCCTAGTTGGCATCAGTGTAAACACAACGTAATAAAATAAACCACCAATGGTGGGTCCCGAAGGACAATAAAGATCAACAGTAAAAACAGTAAGGATGTACAAGGGACCTAAAATGGATGACTATCTTTGCTGAAAGCCATCATTTTAAGCCTTTTGTAACTATTCATGATTGTAGTCGAATAAGCAGGAAAAAATTCCATGTGGATTACTTTGAACAGTTTCAAAGAAACCACGTGACAAAAACTTTCTGCTCAGTATTTTGTACATTTTGTCCAGTTTTTTTTTGTTTACGATTTCAGTGCAAGGCAAAAAAAATATGAATATAAAGAATCATTTTGGGTAACTTATTGAACAGAAGGCTACGATGCAATTTAGGTCCTCAGCCGCCATGTTGGACATTTCTCAGGAAAGCTAGAAAATCTGTAACATCGAGTTGCAATAAGATATCCATCCGCTTGTTCCAATGTTTATGAGTGATATATGCTATTCAAGATAGTTCTCTCTAATGAGATTATTTGCTTTTGGGGCTTTTCTTAAGTTGATTCTTTAGCGATGAGCGTTATTAAGGAAATTTACTTTTGAGATTTATTTTTTAAGTGAGAAACGAAGTTCCATTGTTTAACAATAACCGTTATTAATGAAATCTTTTGATAATTATTTATTTTTGGTGCTTCAGTGAGAAGCAAGGATTCATTCCTTAGCAATAAGAGCTATTAATGAAATCTAATTTTGATGAGATTATTTATTTTTGGGGCTTTTTTAAAATGCGGAATGAGTGTTTATTCCTTAATGATAAGAATTGTTAAATAATCTCATCAAGATTAGGTTTTATTATTTTTAGGGCTTTTTTTTTAAGTGAAACGAAGGGTCATTCTTATAGCGATAAACGTTAGTAAAGTCTTGTTTTGATGTAATTATTTTCAGCGTTTTTTTTTTAGTGCAGAAACATGATTTTCTTCTATATAGCGTTGCATATTTATTTTATACATATCCTCTAAACAGGTTTCAACGTAGATGCGGAACAGACTACTTTTACCATTCGGACTTTTTTTTCACCGCGGCGAAACAAAAAAATGGCGACTATGGACCCTACACAGAACTTCCGTCAAAAACATTTTTAACAATTATAATAACTTATTTTTTTTGGCCGAAACATTCCACACAAAATATAATTTTCCACTCAAGATGAAACTTATCTTTACACTATTTTAATCAGCTTTTACATTTAATCGAATTTTTCATCTATTACAGTCACTTTGAAATACGGAAAAAGGAAAAGGCACAGCACAACGTTAAAATAATTTCGAAATAAAATACTGTTTTTATTCAGCAACATAACTTTATTCGTAATAGTCATTTAGGAAATATTTCAATGTACATTACGATTACTATATTAAAGAGTTACTCTATATTAAAAGACTTTTCAAATCGCAAAACAATTTAAAGCAACATAGGATTATTCATTGGAAATCCCAACAAAAAAAAAAATCAATGTTGCCACTGCTGTTGCTACGAGGAGCGTTCAAAACGTTCTTGGCATGCATCTGCAGAACAAGAACCATTGCACTTAGCTAAATAAAACTTTTACTCCCCTCCAGCACCACTGCAAAGTTGCAGGTCTTTTACCAACTCTAACTTTTTGAACGCCCTCCATACATGAAACAGCTTCACACTCACGAACATTAATGGACATTGCTACAGTTCCATAACTAAACCAGTTGAAATTAAAATAATGATACGTGTTTGCCTAAATATCATGTTTAAGTTAGTATTATCGTCATGAAATTAGACCCCAATATTGCCGTCCCTACATTAGACACATGTGCGTTCTTCAATGCGCTCCACAAGCAAAGAAAGACATGAGATCGATGTCAAGTACAAACCGAGTAACATAGTTTATAATGAGATCGCCCTGATGACATTTTTGCGTTAGCATCTGTACGGAGTTACCCTAATCTGTGTGGAGATCATGCTTATGACCACCACTAGTACAGCTAAAAGTTATGTCTGTTTTATAAATAAAATAAGCTGATATTTTAGATTACACAGTTTCCATTTCTTTTCAGCTTAAAAGTCGATTTTGTATGCCAACGAGGTACATTGAGAAAATTCTTTACGATCCCTTACAAAACGTCAGGAGAATGGATGATATCTGCCACCAAATTCCAAGGCACCATCTACCTTTGTACCATCGATACTGAAGCTGACCTAGAAAGATGTAGGAATATGACCTCTCAGGACAAGATCATGATGTCATGGGGATATAAGTTTGAGCAATACATGACTTCAGGTAAATATAAATAAGCAGTCAAATAAGTGACCACTTCTCACCGTGGACAGATCTAAAATACCGTGCATGTGCAAAAGCGTTGAAAATATTTTACCACATTCAAGTGGTCAGTGATGGTGTATAGGTCAGTTTTACAAAGCAACTTTGAGAGCCATATGTGCTCCCAGGGCAGTGGGTTCAGTTGTTTTACCTCTGAGCGGCACTTTTTTTGCACATCATGTGCTAAATGGCCAGGTCACATGGACCCTGAAAGTTCAGAGGTTGGGGTAAGGGAACCCACTGGAACAGCTGTTGGGAGACAGATGGTAGTCTCCCGTGAAGGCCATCCAGCGTGTTCTTTAACGTGCACAGGGTATGGCTCTCCCGCACACGGGGCCATTTTAGGGCAGTAGTTACAGGCCCGTAGCCAGAGAGGGAGGCTCAATTTTTTTCTATATCAAAATAAATTTTTTTGAAACATTTGTCAGTTTACAAGGATTTCTTTGCATTTGTGATACAGACGCAAAAATATTGCGACTGCTCACATTTTGTCATAGGTTCACAATTCTCGTTACTTTTATAAAAATTCTTTGGCGAGACCCCCCCCCCCCCAAGAAAATACTGTTGCTCCCTCTATTGGTTTAAACAGGTTACGGTCATAAACTGTACCAAACTTTTGGCCACCACTGACTCTCCTACGAAGTCTCACTCTTTCTGCATATCACTTCCCATTGTTAGCAGACACGTCAACTAAAATATAGATTCTCACACAAAGAGGATCCTTTAAAAGTTCCAAGAATGGGTTATACAGTTGTATCAGAATAATATGACCACCTAACACAGTATATGTATGGTAGGTGGTCATATTATTCTGATACGACTGTGTATCCCATGTTCTTTAAAAAAAAATAAAATAAATACCCCCTTAAGCAGCTGCTTGCCACAGAGGTCTGACAGGAGTCTGTCAGTTTATATGCCAGAGTAGAAGGTCTGAGAGGATGGCAGGACCTCAGCAGAAAAGCGACACACATCCATGCCTTGCCCGGGGCTCGAACCCAGGTCCCTTAGACCAATAACCAAGCGTGCTAACCACTCGGCCATGTTCTTTATCTGCTATTAATTTCTTGGCTGCTTCGTAATTTGCATGGAGGACCTCCATGGTAATTTGAATCTAAACATTTGAGAAGAGAAATTCAATAGACAAAATTTTGTGGCATCAAAAGCCAACCACAGCTTGTGATCAGCATTAATGACCTAAAATACACAGACTGTTTATATGGCTGTCATTGTGAGACAATTTGAAGAGCTCGGCACAGAATTTTTGCACATTTTATCAATGTCCAATTTCTCCGTGTTACTGTATGTATCCCTTTTTGACACAGTTCTTCAATTCATAACAGAAATCTTGAAAATTAAATTGATGAGCAAAAAAAATTTTTTAAATAATTTTTTTAAAATAACGAACTATTGATTCTCACATGTATTTTATAAATAAATTTTGCCTTTTATACACAAAAAATTCCGTTTCGTTTTGTATATCTATTGGAATATTAAATTGTATAGAAACAATTAGACATTGTTGGAGAGTTTGTTTTATAAACCAAAATGATATATTCAGGTGAAAGAAATACACGTTATCGTATGGAGCTCAAACGTGAATGGTGGTAAATGCATTATTGCCCCTATGACCATGTTTTTAAACTCTTATTGACTATGTTCTCCAGGTTTTGAAAATGGAGAGAGGAAGTCCAGATTTTAAAGGATTCCGAATTTTTTAAGAACATAAAATGAGGAATTAAAATAAAACGTCAATGATCTATAGAATGTTTTGAAAAATGTTTGCTTTTAATTGTTTTTGGTAGGGCGGTCATTTTCACAAACATGTAAAAGCACTTTTGAAACCTATAAATTTGTGGGGGAATGGTTTGAACCACTTCAAACGTTCTTTAATATGCTAAATTTGAAGCTCTACTTCTAAAATAGGCTTTTTATAATAAAACGTGACAGAATATAAAGATCTAAATAAAATATATCAAAATCTCTATTTTTCAACAATACTTACTACATATTTAAGAGTTGTGGTAGCTGGAATATCTAACGGCAAGTATACACTTTATTAAACGGCTGGGAATAATATTCAACTTTTAAGGTAATTTCTTTTGATTGCATTGCTGTTGTTAAATATACGAATTTCCGTAACTCTTTAAACACCGAACGAATATTGTTGAAAAAACGAGATTTAGATAGATTTGAAATCTTTATCTTCAGTCACACTTTACTATAGCCTATTTTAGAAGCAATAGAGCTACGAAGTTAGCTTCCCACTGATAACATGATGTAACTTAAATTTTGCACACTTAAGACACACACATTAAGAGAATTCAAGTAATGTAAAAAAAAATGCTGTAGAGGTTATTGCTCTTTTGTGGCCAAAACACAAGAGACAGTCGCAACATTGCCATAAATATCATGGTTCATCACAATGAACTTAGCTGAGCCCTGCTAGAATGTTGTTTTATGATTATAAGAAATTTTGCTTTTTTTCTAATCATACTTATTAACCTTTGATGTGTTAAACTTACATTTCATGGGGGTTGGCGGGAGGTGGGGGAGCTGCTCCTTCATTAGAAAAACTGATCCAAAAAATTATACTGAAGAATATCAGGTGTACCAAAAATTAACGTTTTTATCTTAATGAAATGTAAACTTTTAGATTTTCCTTTGCTCTCAGAAGCATATCATTTTATTAATATGAAAAACTTTTTTTACATGTATTTTCAATAAGTTTCCCTTCCTTTTTGGGCATGATGCATGTCCAGTATAATTTTTTGCCCTCTGTTTTAGTGGTCTTTTAAGAGTTTTCTTGAAAAAAAAATATGTCTGAGGTTTTTTTACTTCCATTCTGGTTACTAGAATTTTAAGGTGGTGGATCTCTGCCTCCCATTCTTTTTGTTCGTAAGGTGGAGATTAGCAGAGATAAATTTAAATGCACAATGACTCAAACTACTAGTTTAACTAGCACAATGACTCAAACCTGGAAACATCAGATACGAGTGTTTATCCACTGTGTGAATTACTAAAGCCTAGTTTACACTGGCATGGATTACGACTCCAATAATTGATTGCAAACTACTGCCTCTGTGTAAACATCAAACTGAACCATGCCTGCAAGAAAAATTAATGTTGGAACATCCCAACTTATTGGCACCAATTGAACTGGTACCGGTAATCTATGCCAGTGTAAACTAGCCTTAAAGGGTTGGGTTGTTTTACCTCTGAGCGGCACTTTTTTGCACACCATGGGCTAAATGGCCAGGTCACATAGACCCCGAAGGCTCAGAGAAGGTTGGGAGAGGGGACCCACTGGAACAGCTGTTGGGAGACAGATGGTAGCCTCCCTTCAAGGCCATCCAGCGTGTTCTTTAACGTGCACAGGGTATGGCTCTCCCACACACGGGGCCACGGCTTAACGTCCCGACGGACGGTGGCCTTTCCAAGCCCATCGGTGTCCCCTACTGACCGTGGGCAGGGTGGGGAATTTTGCGGAGATAAATCTCAACACTGACCCAGCTGGGACTTGAACCTGGGAACTACAGATTACGAGCCTGGCGCGCTATCGACTGAGCCACCCCCGCCCCACTAGCCTTAAGGAAAGACAGATTCAGAAATGCATTACTTTGCCTTCTGTATTGCCATCAGCCTCAAAGAAATCATTTTAGTATTGAGACTGACTCTATTTACAAAACTGATAAATTGTGTTCTGTATACATGTAAACAGTAATAATACATAATTCGAGCCCTTCAAAAATAACAAATTCTATTACCTCTTAACAGATAAAATAGGTGGAAAACCAGACATCTCATCTCCTGTAAATCAACTTCAGGAATATTGCATTGTTGTCAAAAATGAGATAAATCGTCATACACTGATGTATAAAGCTGAAGTGGATGCAGTGGATCCTTCTCGACTCTCTAGCAGTTTTAGAGATCATGGCTCTACCCAACATTACACTGAATTGAAGACTACAAAAGAGATGCACACAGATTGGCATAACACTACATTTCGGAGGTATTAGTTCGTCCTATATTAAAGCAAAAAGTTTTTCTCAAATAGCTAAATAATTAAAATTTATTAAATTGAAATTTGTTAGCTGTGAAGCATATTTTGAACCACTTCTTTTTTAATTGAATGAATAAAAATAATTTTATAATCTTAAAGAAAATGTTTGTTTGATGTTTAATGCACTCAAACACATATTATAATAAATTTCCTAGTTATCCTTTACTCAAGCATCTGGAATTCTCATGCAACCCATATTTTTCAAAATGAACTTGGTAGGGCAAATTTTAACGCACGGCCTAGTTCTCTCAGAGGGCGCTAGCGTCATCTATTGTGCATTGTTACATTCATGCAAGTCGCGAGTTCTGTTAATGTTAATCGGAAGTCTTCCAGCCCTCAAAAATGTGTTGTTTTGGCTTTTAAGAAAAAAAAAATGAAATATGCAAAAGGGTGAAAATTGCAATGTGCTTATGCAGGAATTCAATTTTTGTCAATGATCTATGACATCAAAACGCAAAGTGGAAATCTTCAAAAATTCTCTGTGAAATCCAAGAGTGATAAAAACATTAAAAAGTATACACTTCACACCTCCAGCTGAAGATGCGTGTTGTATGAATGGCTCTCATTAAGAGTTAGTTTTTAACTGTTTTTATTTCAACTAAGGCTTGAAAACAAGATTTTAACTACTGTATTTGGCTTCTATAAAAATATTTCTTGTTCAATTAGCAAACCACCTTTCCCCATAAATGCCAGATAACTGGGAGTTTATTGTATAAGGTGCCACAGCTTCTTAAATGTTTTCTTTGCGTGTGTTTGTAAATATTTAACAATATATATACTGAAGAGCCAAAATACGACCAGCGCGTCTATACAAATCGAAGCAACTGCAGGTAAACGACATGTGAATGCCATTGAAACAGTATTAATAACACCTGATACCGAGTTCTGTTTCAGTGTTATTCTTGTTCTTCAGATGGGAAAGGCAGCGGACTTACGCGAGTTTGACAAAGGCCAAATTGTAATGACCAGACGACTGGGTCAGAGTATTTCCGAGATGGCAAGGCTTGTGGGGTGCTGTGGTTAGTACCTTCGAAAAGTGGTCCGAGGAGGGAAAACCATGAACTGCTGGCAAGGTGTGTGCCGACCATGGCTCATTGATGCTAGAGGTGAGCAAAGGCTATTCCGTATGGTACGAACCAACAGAAGGGATACTGTGGCGCAACTTGCCCGTAATTTGTGCTGGTGACGGGCAAACCCCACTGTAAATGGGGCTGCATGTAGCAGGCCACTCGAAATGCCCAGGCTAACCTCGGTTCACCATCAAAAGTGCTACAATGAGCACAAGAGCATCAAAACCGGACCTCAAATGATTGGAAGGTCGTCTGGTCCGATGAATCTCGTTTCCTGTTGAAGTGTTGGGCAATGTTTTTGGGGAAGTGTTGGGCAATGTTCTGCTGGGAAACCATGGGTCCAGTCGTACACGAAACTATGACGTTTACCACCTACCTAAGCATTATTGCAGACCAGTTACATCCTTTCATGGCAATGGTATTCCCCTCTAGTAGTGCCTTCTTTCTTTCAGCAAGATAATGCACCATGCCAGAATGCACGGATTGTTCGAAAATGGTTCATGGAACATGAGGAAGACTTCAAGGCATTGCCCTATGATCCATTTCCCCAGACATCAACCCAATCAAGCATCTGTGGTTTGTGTTCAAACAGCATATCCAATCTGTGGCAGCTCAACCATGTAACTTACAAGAGTTAAGGATCTGCTGGTAATGTCATGGTACAATACCAGAAGACACCTTTAGAAATCTTGTGTCCATGCCTCGCAAAGTAAGAGCTGTTTTGGCAGCATGTGGAGGGTGGTCATAATGTTTTGGCTCTTTGGTGTATATATATCTCACTTATATTTGAATTTTTGCTTTAAACTTAAATTTTTACTTCAAGCAATATTCATTAATATTTAAAGATGTTGTAAAAGTTAAAATATTTAATAATAATATTTTCTTGAAACCAACAAAAATATTAAAATTTAAATATGCACTTAGGTAATTTAGTAAACTGTTATATGGTTATATGGCAGTTACTGCTTTTATATTTATTTAATCAGCAACATTGTTTTCAGATGTTCCAACTTTTATCATTTTAAATTCTGTTGGGTTGTTTTTACCTCCGAGCAACACTTTTTTGCACACAATGGGCTAAATGGCCAGGTCACAAGGACCCCAAGGGCTCGGAGAATGTTCGGGGGAGGGGACCCACTAGACAGCTGTTGTGAAAGATAGTAGCATCCCATCAAGGCCATCCAGCGTGTTCTTTAACTTGCACAGGGTATGACACAACATGGCCAGAATTTGTTGTTTTACACCTGAGAGGCACTTTTTTGCACACCATGAGCTAAATGGCCAGGTCACAAGGACCCCATGGGCTCAGAGAAGGTTGGGGGAGGGGACCCACTGGCCAGCTTTTGGGAGACATGGTAGCTTCCCATCAAGGCCATCCAGTGTGTTCTTTACCTTTAATGTGCACAGGGTATGACTCTCCTGCACACAGGGCCTTGGTTTAAAGTCCCATCTGATGGACAGCAGTTTTTCCAAGCCCATCAGTGTCCCTTACTGACTGGGCAGGGCTGTGAGTTTTGTGGAGATAAATCTCAATGCTGATCCAGCTGCGACTCAAACCTGGGAATTGCAGATTATGAGCTTGGTGTGCTACCAACTGAGCCACCCCTGACCCCATGGCTAGAAACTTTGGAAATTACAAAATGCATGATATTCTTGCAACAAACCATAAAGTTTAAAAAAAATTACATTTCAGTTTTATGTCATGGCTAATGGCACATGTCAAAAATAGGGCATCACGTATTTTTGTAATTTCCAAAGTTTTCATGGCTGCAAATTTTTTTTTGCCATATCTATAAGGGTAACACTGGCAACTAGCATAATCAACTTGATTCAAGATTTAAACTGAGCAGATGATTTAATAACATGGACTACTGTAATTATTTTTGCTTTTAATAGAAATATTGACAGAAAGATAATTTTTTTTAACAAAATAGTTGTTCTATCTGTAGTATTAAATAAATAACATTTATCATTTGTATTTTTTTCAACTAGAGAAATTCATTATATTGGCCACTGTGTAACCAATTTCAAAAGCTATCTGGGCAGCTTTTGTTTGAATTAATGGTTATTTATTCTGCAAACAATAAGTAAAAACTTAATGATTTGAATTTTTTAGTTTATTTTGAATCAGTAGATTTATTTCAAAATATACCATGACTGTTTTCTTGAATTTACAGCACTATAATGAAAGTAACAATGTATATTTTATTATTTTCAGGTACAAACTTATGAACTGGTGGGTACAGTCTGCTCTTGCTGGAATTCCTGAAGTACTTTGTGGAATACGCAATGAACAAGGCATTGTAACATCTTTGAAAGTATTTCAAACCAGAGATATTCCACATTTGGGACAGGTAACTTTCGTTTTCCATTTCTTTCTACTTCATCAAAAATAAAACTTGTATTGTACACTGCTGGCCATTAAAAGTGCACACCAGGAAAAACAAGAGATATCAAACCCATATTTAGTGAATACATAGCTTATGTTACAAGGATCAAATGATTACAAATACAACTCAGTTAGACATGTGGAATACAAAGAAATCAGTATCTTGTGTGGCCACCATGAACGGCAATAACCGCAGCTACATGGTCCGGCACTGAGGATGAGATGTCAGATGTGTTTGGGGAATGTCAGTCGATGCAGTTTCAATATGTAGCCAAAGTTCATCTGTTATAGCAGCTGCTGGTGTGCTATCAGTCATTGTGAGATCATGTACCAGACATGTTCAATTGGGGACAGATCCAGTGAATGTGCAGGCCAAGGCAGAAATATCGCATGTTGGCTATCCAGGAATTATTGGACGATGCATGCCACATGTGGGTGAGCATTGTCTTGTTAGTAAATGGCACCAGAGACCCTGAACGTAAGGTACGACCACAGGCTCTAACACCTCAGTGATGTAACACTGGCCATTCAAAGTACTGGAAATTGCATGCATAAGTGGAGTCTAATGGCACCCGATACCATAACACCTGTATGGCGCTGCATCATGCATGTCTCACTGAGCCTGTCGCTGCAATACCAACAGATACGGATTCGTCCATCACGGTGCTGCATGCTACATACTGAAGCGGGATTCATCTGAGATGATGATGTGATGCCATTCACACATCTATGTGCAACATTCTTGGAATCATTGCAGTTGCATACATCTGTGTTGTAGAGTTAATGGTAGCTGAAGCAATGGCCACCTAGCAAAGATGCGTCAAACTATACATGTGGACATTGGTTGATATGAACACACCCTAACTGTTGAGCTAAGGTGTTTGATGTGTACGATCATTCAAAGCCATGCAGACATGATGTCTGTCCTCGTTCATTTGTGTGACAGGACCATTGATATCCCTCACGTCGGTGAGTTCGTTTCTCCTCTACCCACTAACACCATATTCTCATCACTGTGGCAGCATTCCATCCAACATGAACACCGATGTCTCGGCACGATAATCCGCCTTCACAATAATCCCACAATTTTCCCTCTATCAAAGTCGGAAACCTGGTCGTGTGGATGCCATGTTCTTTGACAGGCATACTTTATCCTTTTTTTACACTGCTGTGTTTCACACTTTAGTGTGCAAGAACTACAAGCAAACAATTCCAGTACTTAACACTGGCTCTTTGTAATCTCCTCTTATACCACTTCGAGGGGGCATTACCGTCACACATGATGTGCTGTGCTTTGAAACATTTACATGTTCTCCCATGGGCTACCCGTCTTGCACTTTCAGGACAATCTGATGAGTTCTTCCTGGTGTTGCACTTTTAATGGCCAGCAGTGTATTACTGGACATGAACAAAGTGACTTCATGTAGATGTAGTATGAATTTTGCAGTGTGTTACCTCACTGCATCTCTTAATCAGTAGTCATTAATGTACCCATGACAAGAAGAATTAGTTTTGTGCATTATAGGTTGAGATGCTGTAACGATAAAATTTTGGAAATTATCTGTACATTTCACTGTGTTAAAACTATGGATACATCTAGCAATGACTTGTATAAAATGGGAAAGAATGAAGTGCAAGTGATAAATAAATCTGATGATAGCATTATCTGGTTCTAGCAACAAGGAATTTTAAAATATACCAACATTGAGCCTGAATATTAAAAATAATTGAGCCATACTTTAAAAATAACAAAATTATTTTTTTAAATCTATTAAAAAAATTTTATATTGCAGTATTATTATGTGAATTAATATTATTAAAAAGAATTGAATCTCATTCAAAATTGCAAAACTAGATAGAATAGTCTCGAACCAATATCAAAAAGTTTTTTTAAAACTGAAATGTTGTATAATAAATTCAATAATTTTAGTATAAAGTCAGTATTTCAAATAAAAAGTTTAAGGAATTTCAATCAGTTTACATTTTTTTAAGGGAAGTAGATACTCCTCTACACATAAGACATCTCACAGTCTGCCACATCAGTAACACTACAGACATATACATACAGTAACTCCTATACATCAGATGGAGAAAACCTAAAAGCTCTATTTGGCTTGTCCTAGTTTCTCATATAATATACAAACATATATTGGGATGAGAGTATAAGTGTTAAAGAGTTTGGAACCAATGACTTATAGTTGAAACATTAAGTCACCAAAATAGGTTTAAAAATGAAGCAGCTCTTATTTTTTTTACTAAATAAAAAATATTTTTATTTAAAAAAATTTATAAAATTCCAAATTAAACAATGAATTACTTTAAGGAACTGAAATTTTACTGAAGAAAATGATGACAAAACGAGTTGCATCAAATATTTAGGAACTGAACAATTTAAACAATGAATCAAACCATGATGATGGTTTCTTTTAACCCTCCAGGTGAGACAAATTATCCCTGCCACAGCTATATGGTCCTATAGTGTTACTGATGTGACAGACTATGGTATTTAAGAGCCCAGCAGAGGAATAGAAGTGTAACACTTGGAGGGTTAATGTATGTTTAAATGTGCCAATGATAAGAAATAATTTTTGGATGCTGATACCAACAATGAAGAAACGAGTCAATATTCCTTTTTCACCAATAATGTATATAATTTAATTTCACTGGAAAATGAATTAAAAATTAAATTACAGCATGCTTAAAACTTCCTGAACTAGTAAACTACAACAAAGCAATGGTCATGGAATTAAATATAGGTGTATACATTGGAATGGTCTACCCTCCCTCACACGCACACAGGCTTGAATATTGAATAGTACATTTTCTAAGATAGTCCCCAAAAAACAGACACTCCAACATGTCAAATCTCCTCCCTCACAGATTAGAACTTTCTGACTATACCACTGGATATATAAGAAAATGAGTTCAATTACAGTCAGAAAGCAAGCATTATTTTATCAACAGGGGATAAGTTTAAAAAAAAAACGGGTCTCATTGATCAATAAATCAATTAATGTTCATGTTTCAGAAAAAGAGTGCTTCTAAAATGCTAGGCACTATTCTATTTAATTAAATTATGGATATTTTGCACTTTTGTCAGTATTTAGTAACATTATTTTAATGACAGTGCTTTTATTATTAAAAATATAAATTATATTTCCTGGAATTTCCCATGAAATGCAAAAATAAAATTTTAAATTCCTAAGAAAAAACAGGCAAGAATCTCAAGTATTAATTCCAATGTTCAAGGCTAGGAAAAAGCTACCCACTTGCACAGCTATTATTGAACAGAGTAGAACTTGAGTTCTACTCCTAAACCTCAGATTCAGTTGAGATGTTCAGACTAAGATTTAAATATGCTAAAGTCTGATAATTTACCACTAGTTCAAAAGATTGCAAGTAATTTCATCAGGGATTGCCCATGTGTCAACATATACAAGCATCTGCATGAATTGTCGTCGTCTTACTGACAGTGATTGAACATGGGCATCATTTGAGGGAAAGGTGACTCTGCTACTGTGACCAATCATACAACTTGAGTTCTACTCCAAAACCTCAGATTCAATTAAAGAGATGTTTAGATTGAGATTCAAATATACTGATGTCTGATAATTTATCACTAGTTCAAAACATTGCAAGTGATTTCAAAAATAATTTCCCATTGAATAAGAGAAACATTATTTTTGTTTGGATATGTGTATATAGTTATTAGAAATTAAAAATATATCTTGATTATCAATAAAAAGTAAAACCACATTATCTTTATATGTGTCAGCAAATATGGTATAATTACTATTCTATTTTTTTTACAATATTAGTAAGTATAAACAAATGCAGTTATATGAATACTACTTAATGAAAATACATTACTTTTATTTATTTATTTAGCCCTGGTGGTCATCAGATATGTGCGTAAATTTCTGTGACAAATTTCTGTCCTTCATAAAGAAGTGTGTGACACAAGATGATCCAAGGTAAATCATAGCTACAATTTCAACTTTAAACTTTGAATGAAAGACTTGGGAGGAAAGGATGCTTAAGAAAAAGAATTATGTCACGGCCCTGTGTGCAGGAGAACTACCATTTGTTTCCCAGCAGCTGTCCAGTGAGTCCCCTCCCCTGAACCTTCTCTGAGCCTTCAGGGTCCTTGTGACTTGGCCGTTCAGCCCATTGTGTACAAAATAGTGCCAGTCAGAAGTAAAATAACTCAACCTAACCTGACTCAAATTTTGTTGCAGAATATTTGGGGTTATTAGGGTTAATCTTTTCAACTCTTTTTTTTTATAACGCATTTGAAATTTTACTGTTCAACATTTGGAATGAATCCATGATATATAAATTTACCAGCATATTAACCCTTTACAGCCTCTTACTTACTCTTTCCAAAATTAATGGCTTTGGATTGGATTGTTTTACCTCTGAGCGGCACTTTTTTGCACACCATGGGCTAAATGGCCAGGTCACATGGACCCCGAAGGCTCAGAGAAGGTTGGGGGAGGGGACCCACTGGAACAGCTGTTGAGAGACAGATGGTAGCCTCCCGTCAAGGCCATCCAGCGTGTTCTTTAACGTGCACAGGGTATGGCTCTCCCGCACACGGGGCCACAGCTTAACGTCCCATCCGACGGACGGCGGCCTTTCCAAGCCCATCGGTGTCCCCTACTGACCATGGGTAGGGCGGGGAAATTTTGCGGAGATAAATCTCAACGCTGACCCAGCTGGGACTCGAACCTGGGAACTACAGATTACGAGCCTGGCACGCTACCGACTGAGCCACCCCCACCCCTCCAAAATTAATGGCAAAATAGCCATTGTTAGTGAACTGTTGAATGTGCTGATAGTCCCAACTCTACTACCAAAGATATAGTGAGGTCTCTCCATTTAGACAACAGCAAGTTTCTGCAGTGAAAAACTATTTTGCTCTAGAGGTAATCTAAGATAAACTTTTCAAAAAAAAAGAAGTATTTTTTTTTAATATATTTCATTGTATTAAAATTTAACATGCTACATTTAAGGAGATATTTGGGAATCCTTTGCTAAATTGAGGTCACTGAAATTACAAATCATGTCACTGAACATAATTATACTGTTTTTCTTTAGCAATTGTTTCAGACAGTGCCAGATCCCCCCCCCCCCAATTTCTTCTACATCTGGGCCTGATTTCAGATAAAATAGAACTATTACATTTTTGAGTGGGACAGAATCATTTTATTTGAATTTCAGATCTTTTCATTGGCCAGGGGTTGCATTTTTCATACTCTGTAGGCACACAAAATGTTATTCATGAGCCAGATGTGGCCTACAGGTCATTATTTGATTAATTCTGATGATAAGTTAACTATTACATTGCCCTCATTAGTGAAACAGCAACAAAGCTAAAATAATTTTCACTTTACATGCCCTATATTCACTTTTTTAAATGTGATATACTGTTTTTTGAAGTTTAACTGTATATTGTTAACATTGAGTGCATGGTCATATAAAAAATACCAAATGGATACTTATGATCACTACAGTATACAAAAGTATTACATTATACAGCTATGATCTTTCATTTTTTGCCAAATGGCAAAATTATAAGTTGAGCTTTTTTATAATAAAGTTTACTTGCAAAAAGGAAGTTTATTACAGGCTGAAAGGTAGTAATTAAAAAACAACTCTTGAGTTGATCCACAAAGTCATACTTTTACTCCCAAGTTTGTAGGATTTTTATTGTAACAAAAAGCTGTCTGTGATTCCATTTTTCATCATCAAACAATATATAAACATTCCTCCTCTTCCCATAAACTCTGATGCACTTATTATGACATACATACAACCCTAGTTTTGTCTTGGTATTTGCATTTTTCAAAGGCTAGCCGTCCCGTGGCAGAGTGGTTAGTGCACTTGGCTAGTGATCTAAGGGACCTGGGTTCGAGCCCGGGTAAGGCATGGATGTTCGTGTTGTTTTCTGCTGAGGTCCTGCCAACCTCTCAGATATTCTTTGGCATATAAACTTGACAGGCTCCTGTCAGACCTCTGTGGCAAGCAACTGCTTGAGGGGGTATTTATTTTTATTTTATTATTTCATTAAAAGGATCCTCTGGTTATGACTTGAGCTTAATAATATAGAGATCTGTAAAATGGTTATTTGGATCAGAAAATTAATTATGGATCCATAATTATTATCAGCAATAATTATATTAACTATTAATATTAAATTATTATGAGATACAAATTATTATATGTTATAAAATTATTATAAGTTACAGTCTGATCCTTTTTGAGATAATTGTCAATGTTTTATTGCTCATAAACTTTAAAAAGTGAGTAAATAATGACTGACATATTTTTCAGAACTGTTTTCAAGTTCTACTGGAATGGTGGACTACAAATCACATGCACCAAATTATATTCATCTGGGAAATATGAGTTACTTCCAGAATGGTACATTAGAGCCATGCAGGACCCTATATAATTATATATGACATGCATAATAACAAGATACTGGTGACGGAAAATCTATCAATGGCTCAAATTTTATTACATTTAAATTTTATTGCTTTAAAAGAGTTTTAATTTTTCTTTTTGCCTTTAACAAATATTTAGCCTAAATACTAGCTGAGTTTAACAATGTAAAAAAGTATGCATATTTAAATGTTTCATATAAAGCTTTGTTGTTTATTCTTCAATTACATTTTTGTTTAATCACAATAATTGTTTCTAATTATGTATGTATAATTTCATTAGCAAATATACTTTATATCTTTTTTTTCCCCTACTGTTGTGGTTGTAGAGATGTAAGCAAAAAATTAAATTATATTAATCTCCTTATTTGGTGGTTTTCATTGCTTAAAAAAAAAGTCTTATTGTTAATCAGGTCTCTATAGTACAGACCTTTAGGTTGTCTACTCATGACAAAATTCATGAATGTGAAAACTTTTTTATCTATGTTTATAGGTTCATTTTGGAAAACAGAACTAATAGTCTTCATTGGGTAAACATGAGCCATACTGCCATGTTTACCTGATGATTGCAGAATACAGACTATAGTAGGTATGGCACACTTGAAACACCAAAAAATGTTATTAACATGTAAAAAAATTCTAAATATTTGATTTAAAGGAACAGATACTGAAAAAAAATATGGTTCAAAATAGTATTGATATATGCATGCATAAATATTGTTTCATATAATGCTATTTTAATAAACTGCTACAACAGGTCACACTGACAAAAACATTGCAAACCACAAAACATAAACCAAATATTAAATAACTGCTTTCAAATGATTGGCTGGTTAGTGAAATTTTTGAAGAAACTATGTTTATTGAGAGGTAGATCCAACAAATATCACACAGGTATGGAGCAAAGATCATTCCCTCACTGCAAAGGTGTTAAGCCATCTATTCTCGTATTAATCAGTCTAATGGGTTTAAATGGTCTGCACTCAGACTATGTGACTGTTCCTCAGCAGGAAAGAAAAATATAAAAGAAAAATGGCCATAGAAGTCCAGATCAGTAGGCTACATGAAAGATTAACAGGTCCATGGAAGGGGAGGTCTTATCTAGCACGCTTCCCCTTCTGTTCCAAAAGGCAGGTGCTAGGCCTAGCTGGTTCTGTGCATTACTTGGGATTAGTACAGTTCCCCTTCCAGTAGATAGGGTGTTTCAAAACTTATGTACAAGATTCAATGGGAGATAGGAAACACCAAGACAAAAAAATTATGTCCGCTGCCGCAACTCTTCGGTGCTAGAGGGCACTGTTTGGTGGCGCCGTAATTGACTAGAGGGGTGAAGTGGAAATAGAGAACTGACTTGTGTTTGAGTCATCATAAATCAGACTACATGTAACATTTCATGACTGCTGAGATGGCTGACATGCATCTGGCGTATGGGGCTGGAAATGGAAGAGCTGCTGTGAGATGCCAACAGAGCTTCCCAAACCACCTAACATTTGCACAGGCAACTGCAAGAAACTGGAATATTCCATGAATGGTTGGGAGAATGCAGACAGCAAACCCAAGTCCATGTTCTCCATTCCCACTTTGCCCCTGTAGCCAATTGCAGTGCCACCAAACGGTGCCCTCTAGCACTGAAGGGTTACATCTGCAGACATACATTAGATGAAAAGGGTTTGTCTTAGTATTCCTATCTCCCATTGAAATTTGTACAGAGTTTTGAAATACCCTGTATGTCTAGCTACCAACCATTTAAATTTCTAGTATAAATAGAATGTTGGCAATATTCATTTCATTTGTTCAGAGGTTTGCTATTTATCAACATCTAACAGTGGAAACTAACACTATTGGGAGATTACTAAAATGTGATTTATATTTTATTAATGCTTACCTAACAAAAAAAAATTCATTCATTTCCTAAAAATGCTGAATGTTTGCAGATAATAGACATGACAAAGTGAACAGTAATTCACGTTTAATGAGCTAAATAAGTGATCTATAATGCTTTTTTTTTTCAGAAAAAAGTACTGGACAAAGGCATTCAGTGTGTTCACACCCTGCAAACTGCACAAGCACATAATTATTAAGTCTTGAATGGTTTTGCACCTCACATATTAAAATCTGATGTAAATTCTGTAGAAATATTTTAAACACTAACCTCAAATGCCAAAATATTTGGCACAGCAGGCCTTTAAAATAATTGTGAACTGTAGTATTAACAGTTTGTTTTTTTGATTGGAAGAAAACTAATGCAGCTTAAGTCCTGATAAAACTGCCAAGAGAAAAGTACCATATTTTTGCTGCATGATAGTAACACATTGAAACAAAGAAGGGAAGCTATCATTTTTGCAACCTTGCATATATGGTTATGCCTTTCATTGATTGGCAATCTTAATCTAAAACTGTTTGACAATCAGTGAAGCAAATAAAAATCATATGTTATATGACATAAACATTCAATCACTTATTTCATTTCTAGTAAAAAATGGCATGGACAAGTTCATATACACAAATTGCTCTTTAAAAGATCTCAATGAATTAAAATATCGAGGAAATTAATTAATAATAATCTGTTGTTTGATCTTCTATTTTTTTTATTTGTATTTGGTGTATTATCATATTAATATTGCATAATATGTTTTAAAAGAAATTTTATTTTTCAAAAATAAAGACAATTTTTACATCTGTTCATGAATGCAAATTTCCATACAACTTGCATGTGGGAAGTGTAAATTGTTATAAGTAACAAACAAGTAGCAAATATACTCTGCAGTTTTCTGTTCAAAGTAACCATAGTCTGAAATATTTTAATAATTTGCAACTGCATTATTTCATGTGTTAATTCATATATCTTTAATCACATGACTTACAACACACACACTCTGGTAAACTTATCTTCATGCTAGAGTTAACTTTTTTCAACAGCCTTTAACTCTTCTTTAGATAAAGGATTTAAATCAAATGCTGTTAACCTTGATTTGCCTTCTAAGTCCCTTAATTTGCCAACTTTTGGTTTCAGATCTTTCCTTAATTTATTTATTTCTGCATCGAGTTCTTTGTAATCTGAAATATAATGGTTATAGTAATATAAGAAGCCATATGAATGTTAAAAAATTTACTATTGTGTTTATATAAAGGACAGAATTTTTTTTTTAATTCTCTTGCAAATTCCAAACCTTGCAAAATTTGGTTAAGTCTACTAAACAACAAACAGCAGCAAATCTGTTATATATATGTAATATCGTTTAGTTGGCTTCCATAAAGAAAAAAAGAGTGGCGGACCATCTGCCTCCTAACAGCAATCCAGTGGGTCCCCTCCCAACTTTCTCAGGGTCCTTGTGACCTGACCATTTAGTCCACTGTGTGCAAAGTACCACTAAGAGGTAAAACAGCCAACCAACCAGCCTTCAGAAGAATATAAAATTTCTGAAATGATGATTCAAATATAAATTAGTGATATATTTAGATACAGTAAAATATGTCAAGAAATATAATAGTTAACTAGAAAACAATGTATATTTTGTTCGGAATAGGGAGAATTCATATTGTCAACCATGTTAATCTCAATCAAGGATCTGATAATCTGAATGAAGGGCAATCAGCAGACATTATTATTACTGCTGTTAAATAACTAATTAACCAGGAAACTGATTAGCTATTACAAATGCTGTTAAATCACAAAAAAACCACCCAGAATATTCTTTAATGTGCACAGAATATGGGCTCTCTTGCACACCACTGATTGAGCTAACTCCTGCCAAATGTGAACTCCATACATAGATTTTCATATTCTTCCCATATTTTTTTACTGTCTGTGTCAACTGACATGACTGCATGCATAGTTGTTCTTTGACAATAAGAAATCTAATAGAGAAGCCAGGAGGCCTAGGGAGCACAAGTAATTTCTTTGCAGCACTCTTCCCAATCCATTTTCCTTCCAATCAAGGAAATGTCTGACATAAAAGGAAGAATGTTTCGAGATGTTGTATTCAATGATAGTTTTTTTTGGCAAAGATGAATAGTCTAAACACATTTCTACCTGAAAAGCACAATACATTGAAAGCTGTCTCTAATGCACTCCACAATGGCCTTTGCATGTTCTGTGCCCAGATCTTAACATTATAATGATTGACTCAGCTGTCGGTGTGAATAATCACTGAACAAAAGCTTTAAAGGAAGACATTAATCTTTTTTTAAGCCAAGGAAAATCTGGAAGTCACAGTAAAAAGTACATTTTGTATTTATCTGTTGTCACGATAACTTGCAGCATTTAAAATTTCTTGTACCAAGTCATTTCCTAATAATTTTTCACCCTCTCAGTTATGGGTTGGGTTGTTTTACCTCTGAGCAGCACTTTTTTGCACACCATGGGCTAAATGGCCAGGTCACATGGACCCCGAAGGCTCAGAGAAGGTTGGGGGAGGGGACCCACTGGAACAGCTGTTGACAGATGGTAGCCTCCCGTCAAGGCCATCCAGCGTGTTCTTTAACGTGCACAGGGTATGGCTCTCCCGCACACGGGGCCACGGCTTAACGTCCCATCCGACGGACGGCGGCCTTTCCAAACCCATCGGTGTCCCCTACTGACCGTGGGCAGGGCGGGAAATTTTGCGGAGATAAATCTCAACGCTGACCCAGCTGGGACTCGAACCTGGGAACTACAGATTACGAGCCTGGCGCGCTACCGACTGAGCCACCCCCGCCCCCTCTCAGTTATGGCAGTTGTAATTCCATTGCTTGACTTCACTGTTGACTCACATGGATTGTGCAGAAAAGACGGATTGAAAATGTTTCCTTTTTAGTTTGCTTTAGGCTTAACTGCACTTTTGTCTTTATACACGCATTCTGAATTTCTTATACCATGCAGAGCCTTTCCAGATTGGTAGTTATTTATTGAACTTGACCACCTTGGTGACATTGGTTTACAGTGACATTGCAACTGCTGGGGTCGGGTTTGAGTCCCAGGCTGGCATGGTTGTCTGTGTACTGGTTCTGAGGCAATGGTCAGCAGTAACTTCAGACTTAGTAAGCCCTTCTATTGTACAAACTAGAATTAGTTTCTAGAACCCTTCTCCATTAAATGTTGCAAAAAAATATATTAGTTTGCATTACAGATGAGTTCAGGTTTAAAGTTTTGAGCCAGGACTTGAACAATTTCAATAATTATGAGCCTGGGAAAATAGAGAGGAAATTTTCTCTGACACATCATAAGACATATATATATAGAAATACATGCTATTTAACCACTTTTCAATTCTTCATACTATAGGTTATTACAAGTTTTAAAGTAATTATAATTATTTTAAAAATATTAGAATGTGAAGAAACTGAAAATTCTTGAGTAATATTATAATTGCTAAGAGCAAGTTGTTATTGAAAGAGAAAAATATCTACACTAAATCAGAGATTGAATGGGATAATTTTTAAAGACTAATTATTTTAGTTTTTTTTTCACAATAACAAAAAAAAAGAGAAAAATTTGAATTATGACTGGGCCTGAAGTTGTCTGTGTATTTTGAGCCCGAACTAATCTCTAATTTGTGCACATGTTAAATGGCAGTAGCAGACTTTTTGTGAAAGGAGAGCAAAGAAAATATTCCCTTATGTTTGAAATGCTTCAGAGCTCCCAATCCCAAAAATCACATGTGCTAATCAGGTGTAAACAATCTAACCACTTATGCTCCAACTTAATTGTAATGAAAACGTT
The DNA here is from genome assembly GCA_038380435.1 of Ryuthela nishihirai. NCBI lineage: Eukaryota > Metazoa > Arthropoda > Arachnida > Araneae > Heptathelidae > Ryuthela > Ryuthela nishihirai. The sequence continues at coordinate 47,744,757 of JAWZYU010000029.1, read as the reverse complement.
CATTTTTCAAAAATGGATAATAGTAAAACTACTGTGATGAAATTGTGCAAGTATGATTTGCAAAACATAACAGAGATTAAAGAATCTTTCATGGCTAATGCAATTCCTAGGATTTATAAATTCATCTGTGGGATGAAATAAGAAGACATTGTCAACATTACATATCTCTAATTACCATATGTTATTAAGCACTATATTGACAATATTCCTCTAAATATCTCCATTTTTGTGGAATCTTTGTGTTGCATCATGACATAAACATAATTTGTACAAAAGCTGGCCCCAAACTATTATTAGGCATAAGGTCTACTAAAGTGGCCAGTGAGCATGTCATATTTTTAACAATTAATACTTAAATAAATGATAATTTCATTCATCATCATCATCCTCAAGCAGCCATGGGCTACGGAGGTCCAACCAGACTGTGCAATTTATTTCTGCAAGCAAGTTTGTCCTGAGCTACATCTGCTGCATCTGGCCACTGCACACCAATTCTAATAAGGTCCTGTTTCACATTGTCTGCCCACTGCATCCTTGGTCTCCCCCTCTTTCTGAAGCCTTTAGGCACACCGTTCATAATCCTATTCGCCAATCTATCATTAACCATATGGGCAACATGGCCAAACCAATGGAGTCTCTCTCTGCACAATATGCTGCTTAAAGGAGGTTGCCGACTCCTTTGCCTAACCTCATCATTAGTTACAAAGAAAATTTCATTACATTATATTAATATAAAATATATGCATAATCATTACCATTATCTTACTTTATAATTAAAATATATCAGAATCTTACCATTTTCTAGCAAAACTATGGCCTTAGTTTTTGGAACTTTTAAGAACATATTACCAACACACATCCAAGTTTTTGTTCCATCAGATTCTGTTTGTATATCACGGTGAAGAGCCCTATTAAAGAAAATAACTTTAATAAATAATTTAAAATGCACCAACCATCATAGTGATCAGTAACCAATTTCTATGCACATCAGCATTTGTCTGTAAGAAAACCCATTATTAGCTATAAAACTGGGTTTCTCTGACCTCAAGATATATTTTCTTTAAAATATGTTATTCAAAATTAACCAACAATAAACACCACCACCAACACAAAGAACATCAAAATGAACCAACACAAAGAACAGGATTGGTTGGTTGTGTTACCTCTGAGCGGCACTTTTTTGCACACAATGGTCTAAATGGCCAGGTCACATGGACCCCCGAAGGCTCAGAGAAGGTTGGGGAGGGACAGTGGAACAGCTGTTGGGAGACAGATGGTCCCGTCAAAGTCATCCAACACGTTCTTTAATGTGCAGAGGGTATGGCTCTCCCACACATGGGGACACGGTTTAATGTCCCATCTGATGGACAGTGGCCTTTCCAAGCCCATCAGTGTCCCCTACTGACCATGGGCAGGGCAGGGAATTTTGCGGAGATAAATCTCAATGCTGACCCAACTGGGACACGAACCTGGGAACTACAGATTACGAGCCTGGTGCGCTACCAACTGAGCCACCTCCACCCCCAAAGAACAAGGAAACTTAAATGTTTATTCTTGCTTATTCAATTTTTCAAATGCACAAGAGCATTCCCATTGCAGATTATGGCTTGCTAACCTTCACACTAGTTACGACCTTACAATTGCAATGATCTGCATGATATTAAAGAGATGTAATATTTTAAATTCTCTAGCGCGCTTGGCTACTGACCTAAGGGACCTGGGTTCGAGCCCCGGGTAAGGCATGGATGTATGTGTCGTTTTTCTGCTGAGGTCCTGCCATCCTCTCAGATCTTCTACTGTGGCATATAAACTGACAGGCTCCTGTCAGACCTCTGTGGCAAGCAGCTGCTTGAGGGGGTATTTATTTTATTTATTTATACAATTATAATATGAACTTTTAAACAATTGGCCTTAAAATGTTGGGGTTTTGAAACAATGTCCTCTGGTGATGGAGTTAATTTCAAAATGTGTTTAATAGAAACATTTGAATCTTATCTTGAAATAACTAACAAACAGAAATGGGTCGTGTTACATACCAAAAGAAAAAGCATTCTAAAAAAATAAAGTGATCAAAATTCAGTAAATGAAAGGCAGGTGAGATATTTTCCAATAAAGACAATTTTACCATTTTTTCCCCATTATCAGTATGATTGAACCAATTTCAACTAATAGATTAGATTGTATAGTGCTATAAAACATTTTGCTTTAAAACCAATATATTAAAAAAATAAAATGGTTAAATTCATATTAGATTTAGATATACAATCGAACTTGGTTGTAACTAGAATGGAAATAACGAGATCACAGCTGAAATGAGCAAAAAGCCATAATGATTTTAATTTATGCATAGTCCCATATAATAGCTAACTTCTATAATGAGTGTTCTACATAGATATACTGTACAAATTTTGGTAACTATGGAAACATGCAAACATTCTTAATTGCTCAGGTAGTAGGAAATAGTATCCAATTCTTGAAATAGAAAAAAAAATGAAATGGGTGACAACTTTTATGACCACCCACATCAGATTACAGGCCGATTTATGGCCTAACCTCACTCTACCTACCACTCCAGTGTCTAGCCTATAGCCCTGTTCCCCCACTTTACCCAAACACAGCCACAACTGTAAAATCAGTTAGAAACTAACCCCTTACCATCGGAAACATGTCTACTAACAAAAGAAAGTGTCTCTCGATTCACAAAAAAGTCGAAATTATTTATGAGTGTGAAATTAATTATTTATGTGGTGTGAAAAACGTTGAAGTGTGTAAAACGTTTTCTTTGTCCTCTTCAACAATATCAACGTTGTGGAAGAATAAAGATGTTTACATATCAGCACTGGAAAACAACATAACCCAAACAAAAAAATTTAGAAAGTGCGTGCTTACAAACTTCGATGAAGCATTGCTTCAATGGTTCACTACAAATTTTAATTCACTACAAAAATTAAAGACAAATAAATTGTGTTTAATATTAGGTGTATTGTAGTTTATACAGGCATAATTAATACAAATAATATGAAGGTATGTAATTATATCATATTTTTTTCTCTCTAATATTTCTTTTGTTTTTTGAATATATCTTTTTATCAAGATATTGAGAATTAAAAAAAATAGGAGGTGGATTTAACTCGTAACTGATATAGCGAGTATTGGTTATAAGGAGGAAATTTTGTCGGCCCCTTGTGCTCATTATAACCAAGTTCAACTCTATCTATAAAGAGTTAAAGAACTGAAAAAAATATTTCACAGCATGTAAAACTTGACAAATGCATTGAAGTGAAAATAAACTGCTTCCAAGTAAAAATTACACATTTTTATCTAAACTAATATATGAATTAAAATATCTTAAAATTAGTGATACTTGGCTCCTTGGTTGGTATCTTCTTTCTCATTGAAGGCTGGGTTTGTTAGTGGATATAAATATCAATGAAGAGACAGTTGGGATTTGAACCTGGGAACATAAAATTTCATGCCTGACATGTTACTGATTGAGCCAACCATGCCTCTAAGAGAAAGGGTGGATAAACCATAGATATTTAACTTTACAATAGCTATGTAAATTCAACAACATGGAATATGCAGATATTGTTCTCTACCACCTTTCTTATATATCTAGTGAAAAATGTCACTGGATTGATTTTTTTGGCAAATCTGAAGGTACAGATTCATATTACATATGTAATGACCCCTCTTTATAGTGTGAAACATAATAATTTGGAAGGTACAGATTCATATTCAATACGTAATGACTATTCTTTATATTTGAAACATAATAATTTGGAATCAAGTATGTGAACTTTGTTAACACACATCTGATTTAGTTGCTGCTGGTTTCAAGGTTTCCAAGATTTACCTAGAATGATAAGCTATTCAATGGTGGAGGTCATCAAAAAGCATAGAAAATGTATCCTTTCTTTTTAAAGATTTTCAAAATAAACTTTTGCCAATTGAATAAAAAATTATAATACAGTACAAGACTGTTTATCTGGAATCCAGGCATTCAGTAAGTTCAAGCAACCAGTACATTTCCTGCTTCCTTATTACACACCCTTTGTTCAGGTACAAAGCAAAAATTAAGTTTTCATTTACATACTTTATGTTTGAAGGTTACAGTATTATTTTATCATATTTAGATCCGTGTTTTGGATACTGGAATATTTTATTAAGGTTTATACAAATTTCAGATAACCAGAAAACCTTATTCCTCACTAATTCTGGATAACCAAGCTTTTACAGTACCACATTTTACAGTACTACTAATTAATGAAATTCATTTAATAGAACAAGTGCTGACATGGCTTATTACAGATAAGTGCTTAAATGTGTGCTTATAAGCTATAGACGTTAATAGGTGCATTTCTGTGTTGCAGAAAAATCTGAATAATCAGAAATTCTTACTACCAAAATTTTGTTGAAGAATAAACCATATAAGAACACTGACAGATAAAAGTTTATCAGTCACAGTTTACTTTTAAATGCACAATTGTTTATTTCTAGTTAAACACATATACACAGTCGTATCAAAATAATATGACCACCTACCAAATAATGAGAATAACCACCCTTGGTCCAGATGACAGCAGCGAGATAGCGTGGCATAGACGCAGTGAGGCCTTGGAAGGTTGCCAGAGGCACATGTGCACATTCGGACTCCAGCAGAGCACAGAGGTTCCGGAGATGACGTGGTTGTGGGTCCGCATGCTGAACTTGTCGATCCAAATGGTCCCACAAGTGTTCTATGGGATTGAGGTTGGGCGATTTCGTCGGCCAAGGGAGAATGGAGACATCGCTGTCGTGTTCCTGGAACCAGTCACGCACTACCTTAGCGACATGGCAGGGTGCATTGTCCAGTTGGTAGACACCATCACCACCAGGGTAAATGTCCAACATGAAGGGATGAATGTGGTCAGCGAGGATGGACAGGTAGCCATTGGCATTCAGGAACCCATCCAGTGGTACCAGTGATCCCAGGTCATACCAGGAAAACATCCCCCAGACATGCACACTGCCACCACCAGCCTGTATTTGACTGACAAGCATGTCTGGGTGTTGGTTCTTGTGTACCTGACACCATATCCGCCACTGCCTGTCACTTCTGTGGAGTAGAAACTTCGATTCATCAGAGAAGGCAACCTTTTTTCCTCTCTTCCACTGTCCAATGACGGTAGTCCCGTGAGAACTGTAGGCATCATTGCCGATGGACTTTGGTTAACATGGATGACTTTATGCAACAATGGACCACTGGCACACCCCCATATAGTCGGAGACCCATGTGTAACAGGGTCGCTCTACTGTTATTGGAGATACATACCTGGGTGCCTCAGCATTCATTTGAGCGGGCAATTGCTGCACGCCGATTGTGCTTTACCAGTCGACATTCTCCTCTGGGGTCGATGGCCTTTGAGACTCCAGTTATGACGTCTGGTGGTACTCGGTGTGCCAGTGGTCCATTCTTGGTACACCCTTATTATAGCACCTCATGAACAGCCCGTGAAGTCTGCTGTTTCTGAGATGCTTCCACCCTTGGCACGGTAGCCGACGATCATTCCTTTTTGAACATCTGTCAAATGAATACCTCTGGCCATTGTGCTCACGTTACGCACTATGGCTCATCTGTCCTGGCCAGCCGCTTATATGGTCAACCTTGTCATGTGCACTCTGTGACATGCCTGGGCGGCTATACTGTGATTCCGTGGGTGGTCATATTATTCTAATACGACTGTGTATATTCCATTGCTTTTCAATTTTCTTAAAGTTTTTCCATATTCAATATTTAAATTTTTTCCATGTGGTGATGCTAATGGTGGAATGCCCACTTCCAGTGGATCTCTACTGTCACCATGATACTTGTCTGAGAAACTTATTTTGTTTGTTATTTGATACTTGTCTGAAAAACTTATTTTAAAGATTATGACATTTTATTTCATTATCAAAGAAACTAGAAAAATTTTATTCTTTCTAAACAAGCACAAAATGCTTCAAACACAAACAGAAGAAAACAGTTACCTTTTTGCTTCTCTAATTTTATTCCTTTTACGATCTAATTCTACTATCTGCTCTTTGTCTATGATGATATCTTCTGCAGCCGCCTCAATCTCAGTTAAATATTTCATTACATTTCTGGCAGAAATTTCCATTCTTAAATATTGTTCTGAGAGGGAGAAATATTCATTCTAGATATATTTAAAACATGTCATTATTTTAAACATATTTTTCATGTAATTCACTTATAATTGGGTGGGGTGAACATACCAATAAGTATTTTGTGGAAAATATTTCGCTGACATACGGGATTTGAACCCGCATCTCTCCAGAAACAAGCCAGAGTATTCTTACTGATTAAATTAATGCTAGATCATCTTTTTTCCACTAATTTAAGACTTTAAATCTTTCACCAATGATTTTTGGCGCCATCTATGATTAATGGGGTGGCAACAATTCTTTTTTATATTGCGCTGAGTGAGATATGGAAATAATGAAGTCTGTTCACGCTATTTAGCATTATTAATGATTTAAACATAAGCGACAATCACAGCGTTACCTGGGTGACATTTTAACATCAATATATCAATAAATATTTTGTAGAAAAAATTTTGACCACATATGGGACTTGAACCCATGTCTCTCCAGAAACATGCCAGAGTATTCTTACCTATTCAACTAATGCTGGCTCATCTTTTTTCAAATTTAAAACTTTAAATCTTTCACCGATGATTTTCAGTGATTCGGTGCCAGTAATACATTTAGAAATGAACATCTGTGGGATTTTGGTCAAGGAAGAGCAAAAATAATACAAGCATACATGTTTAAATAGATTTCTTTAATTATTAACCGTTACAATGTCGGGTTTTTTCCCCCCTAAAAATGCAACTCAACTTCTGAGCCTTATTATTACACAACAAATGAATAGTCTATATTATATACTAAAAGAAAGAGCATTTAATTCTGAACAAAAAATATGTAAATTGAAGAGGGGAAAAAATGATAGGTAAGCATAAAAAAATGCTGCAAGTTCATTTGTAGTGATTTTTGAAAACTGATTAATCAGTTTCTGACACTAAGAATTAACTTAATTCTTTAATTATCTTAATGAAGATCTTTTAAAGTATGAAATCCATTTCATGACTTGAAAATTAATTGATTATCTTTATTCATTTATATTTAAAACAAAATACAAAATTCTGGAGGAGGATTATTTTGCTTACTCCTGGAGATACCCATGAAAGGTCACACCTTAGGGTATGAGCTAACTTGTCAACAATGGCCACATGCACGGCAGGCATTACCCCAGCTAAAAATATACTCCACTGAATTCTTTATGAGACAGCACCGTTGCTTGCCAGTAAATGCTATCTCGTATAGAATACAGGGGAGAATATTTTCAGTTGGGTTACCTCTGAGCGGCACTTTTTTGCACACTATGGACTAAATGGCCAGGTCACAGGGACCCCAAAGGCTCAGAGAATGTTGGGGGAGGGGATCCAATGGAACAGCTATTGGGAGACAGATGGTAACCTCTCTACTGACCGTGGGCAGGGCGGGGAATTCTGCGGAGATAATCTCAACGCTGACCCAGCTGGGACTCGAACCTGAGAACTACAGATTACGAGCCTGGCGCACTACCGACTGAGCCACCCCCGCCCCATTCAGTTGGGGTAATGCCTGCCATGAGTGTAGTTGTTGTCAACAAGTGAGCACATACCCTTAGGATTTCTTTGTGTGTTGAAGGGGGTGGAGTCTTCCCATTAGTCAGTTAAGGTGCCAAGAGTAATGTCTAAACCCCACTCTTAACAATACCCAACAGAGTGTATGGGTCAACAAAAATTATATAGCACTGTTTTAGCTGATTTTTAACCCTTCCCTCCACTATGCAATGACATGTAACAATTATTCTCCACAAATCCATTTGTGTAACACATCTTTTTGTAAGGCTCTTCACTTTTTGTACAATAATCAGTATATCAAGTAAATGTTGTAATGGGGAAAAAACAGTAATTGCAGAAATAAATATAGCATTGGTCACATTCCCTTTGAAACCACTTCCCTCCCAAGTAACACAACATAACAAAATCATCCCACTCTCCCCTTCTGAGGTGTTTCATAATTTATGGACCCCATAATAAGAACCCAATTTTATCACTAAATCTGAGATGTCTCTGTACTCTATGATGATGATGGTCAGTAAAAAAAAAAGGTGGAGTCCATCTAAGTGGCAAGTGATCTATGAGTAAGTCCATCATCACATTGTACACTTGGTATTAATATTCTATTTTTGGTAACAAAGTCTAATCTTACCTCAATAAATACACTAGTTTATTATTATGTACATTTTATATTCCTCTTAAAGCCTACTAGATAACACATCAAAATTAAGATAATATTTATAGTGAAATTCATGATTACCTAGGTGTTTCACATTCAACAACTCACAAGACATTTTAGTGACATTTTTAAGCTATACTAATTAACAAATTCTGTGTGTTCTGTAATCAGAATTAATACAATGTTAATACACTATGTTAAATACAGTTCCATAAATTGCACAATTAATTTGATTCTAAATGTTGAAAGAATATAAAATTCAATACCTTGAGTATTAGGCCAATATTATATGAAATATTTACTTGAAGAGAGCAGAAAAATAAATCACAGTGGCACACATATTAAAATTCCAAGATGAAAGCTGAAATTGTAACTGAACCACAACACAAAAGTTTCATGAACCATCAGCAGTTAGCATTCTCAGAAAGTTTTAATGAGGGAAGGCAATTATAACTTCATGTCCCACCTCCTTGAGTACATGACTGACCATCAGTAAAGATATATGAGTTTGCACACTTGTTTATTGTTGAGAATTCAATATAGTATATATTGTGGCATTTCAAAATACATATAATAATTTATTTTAAATAATTCATCAGTTTGCTTAAAATACGGTGACTCCATTAATAAAATAATTCAAATTAAGAGTCCATGTTAAACTCTCTCCTAAAGTCAATTTCTTTTTGACGATTTCTTCTTTCTAATTTTTCTCTTTCCCGTTTCTTTAAAGTCTTTTCTCTTATCACAACTGGTTTACGATATTGTGCATTTCTCCTATCTATTGAAGATGTGTCATGTGGTCCAAAATGAGTTACTCTTGCTTTTGCCTTGGTTTCACTTCCAAGGCAGGACCTATCTTGCTTCAAAACAGTTTTTACTGGAAACTTTTTCCCAGTTCCTGAAGGACCAAGTCCTTTATTTTTATCCCAACCCTCTTTCAACATAAGTTTAAATCCTACATTACTTTCAGGTATATGATAAAATGTAGATTTTGATTTATGGCCACTATTGAATAAATGAGCTATGGATCTTTCGTGTTGAATTTTGGGTTCCCTATATGCCATTTTACAAATATCGCAAAATTCTACCATTTGTTCTATTTTTTCTTGTTTGATTCCTTCAATATTAATTACATGGGGATTTAGAAGAATATTTTGTATTTCTTTGCTAGATTCATATCTCCTTGATAAGTCTAGAGCAGTCATTCCATGATGATCAGTTATTCTTACATCAGCTCCATGGAGAAGTAAATACTTTATAACAGACAAATGTGCAGCACATACTGCACACATCAATGGAGTCCATCCATACATATCCCTTTCATTTACATTAAATCCTTTTTCAACACACTCCTGAATACCTTCAAGATTTCCATCTTGTGCATATTTGAACAAAATGTTTACACTTTTCTTATCTAAAATTTTATGTACACTTGTAGAATGTTGCTTATGTGCACATTTTTTTTCATTTTGATTTCTATGTAGTTTAGTATTTATCTTCCTTAATTGTAATTTGTCTTCTTTGCATAATGTAGTTGTCACTGATTGTGATTTCGAAGGTGGCACTGCTGTTAATTCATCATAAAATTGTCTCACTTCATTACCATTTAATAAGCAAAAGTTTATCGTTTCTAGCTTGTTGATTTTATTTGGTGGTGGTGATTCATTAGCTGCAACAAAAGTTACACGCTGAAATGGCAAAATAGGTGGAATTTCTAGTTGTGCACTTTTAGAAACCATTTCATCCATCTTCAAACTGAAAACAGAAGGAACCAAATTGCAATTGTATATAATTACTGACTAATCATTTATTAAAGCAATGTGAAAAAAAAACAGAATAAATTATAAACTGAATTTCTGTACAGTTTAAAACCAAAGAATGTGTAAGGAGAAGAATGAAAGCTTCCATAGGCATAATGTAAGACACTTTTGACTGCCGTGCCACAAGACTGCAGATACACATGCTGCTTTTCCTGATCTCAGGGGATACGGCACTTGCATATTTGTTTCCGTGAGAACCTTAGATTCGGCAAGTGTTGTTTTTAGTGTCATAATGTTTATAATTTTTTTTTTAAACATGTATTACAAGCATTTGGAAAAGTTTTCGCATTGCATGAAATATATTTTTTTTCCCTTTTGTTTTCTTTTTCTCCTTTAGCACTTTTACATACGTTCCTGAAAGGAAATATTAACAAAATCTTGATTGATACAATTTTTAATAATATACATAGTTTTCAAATGCACCGCATTCCTTACTAAGCCCTTCAGCTTCCTCACTCCACATTTTTTGCTGTGTTCAACAAATTTATCTGATAAAATTTTTTGATATGATTATTTAATTTTTTGTTGTCTCTTACAATTCTTCTGAATTTATTTTATATTTATTTAGAAAATCTTCATTCATTATAACAAGCTGAACACTGTAAAATGTCTATGTAAATCTTTCTCCTTTTTAGAATTTTAACATTGAGTTTTTATAAATTGTTTACATATGCAATAAATGTAATTAAAATAAAAAAGCACAGAAAATTTAAGAAGTGAACTAAGAAAATTTATTTAATATAATATATTCAACTGAGGTCACAGCATGAGAAGTTGGCTACAACAGATTATGCCAATAGGTATAAATTTTATTTGCAATGTTTTGCAAAATATCAAACCTCTCAAATTTTGTAATTATAAAAAAATTATAACAGAGTAAAATCATGCAATTTTCATGTGAATTGCAAATATGGTGAAAATTATGTTTATGGTGTTCACTATGCTGCATAGCAAGCACTCTTCTGCAGCAGGAGCAGGACCGGAGTATGCAGCAAAAACAAAACCGAAGGCTGCAACAAGTGTAGCTTTATAATAACAAGTTTATTTAATCACTAATTATAAAAAAATTGAAAATCAATATGTAAGCATCAGTCACTTATTAATGGTATATTTCTAGAATTAACCATACAATTATAGAGTGAATAGTAACAAGTACTGCTCGACACATTACAAGTTTATCGCCTGCCCCTAACTGCCAACATGGCGACAAGGCTTAAGGTAAACCATGTGCATCTGATAAGGAAGACTGCATTTGGAAAACTGCATCTATATTGTTACAAATCAAGCTTTTACTAACATTTTTTTGGAGTAACAAATATATCAAATAAAAGTGCTGAAGGAGAAAAAAAACATTTAATGTACCTGAAATTCGATATCATATCTGCTGTCATTCAGAAGAAACATGCTGAAAAGTCATAGATCACGCATGCACAGAGATAATTCAATCCTAGACTACCAACAACCAGTTTTCTGCATTGCCCCTGTAAACACATTTCATAGCAGAGCACGTATCTGGAGCTGAGTGGCGGCAGTCACAACTCATCTCCGGATACAAGAAGCCTTTCATTCTTCCCCTTACATATTCTTTGGTTTAAACACAATGGAATTATTTACACTTCTATAAGAATGATAAAGCAACCAAGTTTCTAAAATAAACAAATTCAACAATTAATGGAAAATAGCATTACTACTTAGGAACTTAAAGACAAATTATTAGAGAAATTATTATTAGTAGGTATTTTTTGTGTGTGTGATGGCAAAGACCACTGTTATCCATGGAGAGATATAATCCTGAAATATAAATTAAATGGGAATGATGATGTAACTACATAGAAAATGAATTGGCAAATTACATATTATTTTTATTATTATCAAATTACATATTATTTTTATTTTTATTATATATTTTGATAAAATTGTTAAATTTTAAAAACATGGGTACAGAGATTTTCAACTGGTAGGTACTACATGGAACACTGTCATTTTGTGAATGAGGGAAAATAACAAAATGAAAATGATTCGATCTATCAGTGAGAAGAGTTTTTTAATTACTAAAATGTATATGTATAAATGGTGGGCTGCGACAAGTGAACTTTACACTGATATGAAGCAAAAAAGTGAACCCAGTACTAGGAATACCACTACATGAAAAACATTGAGTACTGTTGCCTTAGACTAAAGAGGCAACTAATTGCACAGAAGGTTGCATTATATGGGTGAGCAATCCTCAGAATGAAACATTACTTCATGGGTGAACAATCCTCAGAATTCTTTAATAAGTTTTATGGATATGTTATTAATCCTTTCACTACCATACCAGCCCAAATGCAGGTAGTGAAGACAAAGGAATAGATTGTATGAGTCCATTTAAAATCTCTGCCATTTTGGGTCAGTATGGTAGTGAAAGAGTTAAGACAAAGGAAAACCCAACAGCACAGATATTAACACACCCACTCACTCATATCTACCATCAAATTCTATTCATATGCCACAATACATTGTTCCGTCATATCCCTATGCTTCTACTGACTCACACTACTTGAAACTCCATAGACTTAACATTACAACAACAGTAAGGTCCTGTGATAAAAGAATCCCTTACAAAAATGCCTCTTATTCAATATCTAATTTTTATTTAGAAAAGGCAGCACTTTCTGATATAAATTCAGATATCCAAAATACACCAATTTACCATGATTTCAAACCCTTTAATTACCTCAATATCCAATATTCAATATATGCTGTAAGTTGGAGTAATTGAGCCGATGTCACAGTGGTTATGATTCAAATTCTGTCTATATCACAGTACAAATTTTAAGGCTTTAGAAACTTGCTCATACCACTAAATATTTCAAAATGTTTCTTTTAAATTTAATTCTTTCTTATTAATAATATCTGAATTATCTTCTGTATTCAAGCAGTGTTTAATAAACAACTTGGAGTCTAATATTAACCATACTTAAAAGCCTATTTTCAAAGTATTGCATATCTTATTTTATTAATATTACATAACAGTAATCTCATTTTAGTGTGGATATTCAAAGTATAAACACTACTATCTGTCTAAAAAGTCTGCATTAAACAAAGATATTTTATCATAAGAGGGTATGCATAAGTAAGCAAACACAAAACATTAGTAAAAATAATACTAATAAGCCACAATACTATTACTATATATTGAAGAAAGAGCAATTAGCAAATAAAAGAATATCCACTTCACATAACCTTTGTAAAGAACAACTATATTTACTACTGTAATAAAGCATTTCATAAACCTAGTCAGTGAATAGCTAGCTACAAAAATATGCAATTTTTACTTGTTTTATTTACATTTTATCTGACTGTTAAATATCTAAGTTTCCATGAATGTTTCCTTTTGCATGTTCTCCTATGCTTTGTGAAACCATATTGATACACTAATAGTTTTGTTAACTACAAAAGTTATAGTGATCAGCCAAGTATATTCCGGAATATAGTTTAAAATCAATGTATTACAGTAGTAAAATAGTTTTGGTTCCAATTATACACTCCTTTCTGCTTCTAGGAAATTTCCTTCTTGTGGAGAAATGTCATTATGGATTTACAATGCCAGTAACTGTCAACAATAACCAATGATCTGCATTAAAAGTATCTATGATAAATGTTAGTGTTACTGAAGAAAGCCCATAGTCTCTAACCAACAAAAATAAATTGTTCACTGTGATGCTGTACTAAGAGTATAACTATTTTGCTTCACTTGACAATTAGGGGGACCTGATCATTACAAGTTTGGCAAGCATTAAAATCCTACTAATTGCTTCAGAAAAGCATTCTGTGACATATCTGCAAAGTAGGTTCCCTAGTCATAAGTTTATATTTTTGACTTTCACAGGGCTTTATCCATTCGTGGATAAAGGTGTCAGGAACCAACATATTTTGAACTTTGTATCTTTTTTTTAATGAGGATTTTACTTTATAAAACTTTCACTGGTTTGAACACATAATTAATTAATAAAATTTTCATTTCACATAAGTTCACAGCAATATAGTTAAAACAATATTTAATATACGATTTATGCTGTTTTAAGTGAGTGAGCCTAGGAGCAATCACATTTACACATTGATTATCTCATGAATAGTCATGGTAAGAGTTGTTACAATTGTATGACAGAACTTAAAGCAATCTTTAAAATGATAAAGGTTCAAAGTAATAGTCATAACATTACCCTTTTTCATGGAAAGTCCTGCTGGCTACAGCTGGTTAAGTGACATGATATGATCCCTTTTTGGTGCCGTCTTTGTTATGGATGCAAGCACACATAGATGTAATCATAGAAGTGATCGTAAAAGGTAGCACATATGCTGTCAGTTCACAAGTATTAACTTTTGATGTATAGGTATAATACTCCAGACGCCAGTCCAGAAGTATGTTGATCTTAGAGATTATATATTTCAATGGTATTGATGCTTGAAATGTTCAACAAACTCGTTGATGTGATATACTTAAGCTCAGGAAGCAGCTCCATTTGTCAACATCCAGTATAATCGGGCTTCAGATTTATTTCCAAGTTTGCATCCCACAAACTCCATGAACAAGCATATATCGGTGAAAGTAAAAACAAAGTCAAAGCACTAGGTTAAAAACTTATGGCCCGCCCTTCCCATATACTATCAAATTTACGACATTTCATACCTGGACGCGTGTGCCTGATGAAGTCCCGCACGCGTCCGAGTATGAAACATGTTGTAAATTTGATGGTATACGGGATGGGCTGGCCATAAGTTTTTAACATTTTTAATCTGGTGCTTTGACTTTGTTTTTAACTTGCACCGATATATGCTTGTTCATGGAGTTTGTGGGATGCAAACTTGGAAATAAATCTGAAGCCCGATTATATTGGATGTTGACAAATGGAGCTGCTTCCTGAGCTTAAGTATATCACATCAACGAGTTTGTTGAACATTTCAAGCATCAATACCATTGAAATATATCATCTCTAAAATCAACGTACTTCTGGACTGGCATCTGGAGTATTATACCTATACATCAAAAGTTAATACTTGTGAACTGACAGCATATGTGCTACCTTTTATGATCACTTCTATGATTATATCTATATGTGCTTGCATCCATAATGAAGACGGCACCAAAAAGGGATCATATGTCACTTAACCAGCTGTAGCCAGCAGGACTTTCCATGAAAAATGATAATGTTATGACTATTACTTTGAACCTTTATCATTTTAAAGATTGCTTTAAGTTCTGTCATACAATTGTAACAACTCTTACCATGACTATTCATGAGATAGTCAACGAGTAAATGTGATTGCTCCTAGGCTCACTCACTTAAAACAGCATAAATCATGTATTAAATATTGTTTGAAAAATTTATTACTGATGATAAATACTTTTAAAAGATAGTCATGTTGATTACAAAGTTGCAGTGATTTTGAACACATATAGAACTAAAATTAAATCTTTGAATTTGTCCTTACTAGGATTTTTCAATGCTCCATGGGTGAACTGAGATAGGCTGATGGCATATAATGTTGGCAACTACACAGAAGTGTAAAATATGGGTGCTAGATAATATTTTCTGTGGTTTCTTCCTATTTTTTAATATGCATGAACTGAGTATCAGTTTTAATTATTACAGATTGCATAATAGCTATTAGGAAATAAAAAAAGATAAGTTAAAAAAAGACATATGTTTGTCAAGGAGCCTAAAGTGTTCTATCCTAAAATTTTGTTTGAGATACAATGTACTGATACCCATTTCCTCAAAGCAAAGTAAACCTCACATATCTTCACTAAATCCAGTATGCACATTCCTGTGTATACCAGTAAAAAGAAACTCAACAAATATTTATACAGTTTTTCTTACATTAATTGCCAGCTCATATTACAATCCATTTTACCGTATATCCTAACTAAATGCGATGTTGTTCAGCATATGAATACACACAAGTAAATTTTAAGTTTTTTAACATCACTAAATTACTTACCAACTACGTTGAAACGATAAAGAAAGCACTTTTAGATTAAAAAACAAAAAATAGCACATTTCATAACATTTCTCCTCTGTTTAATACGTTTAGAGATGGCTATATATGGTTACGGTTAACATAATTTTTCTTGATATTTGATCCCGAAATTACTTCCGATATAATACCGCCTCAACCGATTTCTTGCCACAGAGGTCTGACATAAGCCTGTCAGAACTCTGTGACAACACAAACATCCATGCCTTACCCGGGGCTCGAACCCAGGTCCCGTAGATCAGTAGCCAAGCGGGTTCACCCCTCGGCCACGGAACGGCTTATAGATATCGTAAAAGGAAATGGTTCATTGGCAGCAAAAACGTCATCCCAGCCCTGTGATCCCAACCATATCCCAGGTTATCTAGCTACCGACCGCCATTTTGGTGCCAGAAAAAAAAAAAACTCATTCTCGGAAGTAATTAAGGTTATAATAAGTAATTGGCATTAAAACGAATTATATTTCATGGCTGGCAAATCTGAATAATACTCGAACAACAAAAAAAAAGTTCTGTCATTTTCATTTTAAATAAGTTTCTATTGCTTCAATAGCGCTGTGAAAATTATATCGTAGCAATTAATTCTTTTTTAAACTTTGAATGACGGAATTTGCCAAACAACAATTATCTGCAACATTTATTTACTGTACGAAATAAATGGGGATGGATAAAATGCATTAAAGTAGAGAGGGGAAGTCAGGAGGAAACGAAAAATTTAATAGTCCTACAATATACAGCATTTCCTTTACTTTTAAAAACAACATTCAATGTCATGGAACTAAGATATTGTTACGACAGATGAACGAGCAACAGTGACTTCATGACTTGACGTGACTTGAACACTCGTGTGTGTTTCTACTTGAGATTCAATTTAGCCAACGAATTGGAACTTAGAACGATTCAGAAGAATAAAAAAAGATAGCAGTGCAGTGTGTTAAAGTTGTGAGATCTTAAAGGACGTTCAGATGGTCTGATTCAGTGCGCGTTAAGTGAAAATAATTAGTTTATTTATTAATGTGTGCGCGGGTGTTTGTTTTCTGTTGTTAGTAACAAAAGTTAAGTGAACTAGCACAGGACGACTGTTTGTTTACGTCTGAAGGTATTCAAGTGACATGGTAAACAAAGTGAAGAGGTGGTATTTTAGTACAACAGACAGAGCTGATATTGTATGATCTGTACAAAAAGGTTAATGATATGTATGATAGTAGTTAATTTGTTTATAAGATACTTCATCCATATTTTTTTAAACAATTTGCATTGTATTGTAATTGGTTTGAAAATATAGTTATTAGTACTCACGCTCAGTGCCTTTCCATTTTAAAATTCGCAACATTTGGTGTCTAGGAGTGTAGATAATTTATTTAATGCCGTTAACTAGAAGCATGGATGAGTTAGTAAAATTAATAACTGACCTTAAAGGTGAACTTGTTAGACAAAGTGGTGACTTGAAAGCCGAAATGGCCGCACAAAATAATGAGTTGAGAACTGAGATAGTTTCTCAAAAAGATGACTTGAAAGCCGAAATGGCAGCACAAAATAATGAGTTGAGAGCCGAAATGGCTTCTCAAATTGGTAAGATTACTGATCAGTGTAAGGACATTAAAACCGAACTTAATAGACAATGTGATAGTTTAAAGGTTGAAATTAACAGTGTAAAATATGATCTTGATAGTGTTAAGATAAAACTGATTGTGAACGCCAGTTTCAGATTTTAAGAAACGAAATGTTACCTTCTTCTTGTGATAATAGTAATGTTATTACACATATCGATAGAAATGCAACTAAACCTTCTACATATGATGGTCAATGATCTTGGACAGTATTTAAAACACAATTTGAAGTTATCGCTAGAGATAATGAGTGGAATGAATTCCAAAAGGCCAGTTTTCTTGCAGCTTCCTTAAGAAATTCTGCTGCGGAAGTTTTGCAGTCTGTTCCAAAAGAAAAACGACTTGATTATCAAAGTCATTAGAACTTAGGTTTGGTAATAGTTATTTAAAACAATATTATTTGACTGAATTTAAACATCGCATGCAGAAGAGTGGTGAAACTTTGCAAGAGCTTGCTAGTGATATCGAGCGTCTATCTAGATTGGCTTATAGTAACTGTCCACCAGAAATTCAATATAACTTAGCTCAATTGCAATTTATTGAATTTTAAAATGGATAGGCACTGAACGTGAGTACTAATAACTATATTTTTAAACCAATTACAATACAATGCAAATTGTTACAAAAATATGGATGAAGTATTTTATAAACAAATTAACTACTATCATACATAAGTCATTAACCTTTTTGTACAGAGCATACAATATCAGCTCTGTCTGTTGTACTAAAATATTACCTCTTCACTCTGTTTATCATGTCACTTGAATACCTTCAGACGTAAACAAACTCTCGTCCTGTGCTAGTTCACTAAACTTTTGTTACTAATAACAGAAAACAAATACCCGCGCACACATTAATAAATATACTAATTATTTTCACTTAACGCACACTGAATCAGACCATCTGAACGTCCTTTCAGATCTCACAACTTTAACACACTGCACTGCTATCTTTTTTTATTCTTCTGAATCGTTCTAAGTTCCAATTCGTTGACTAAATTGAATCTCACGTAGAAGTAAACACGAGTGTTCAAGTCACGTTAAGTCATAAAGTCACTGTTGCTCGTTCATCTGTTGTAACAATATATAGCAATAATAACAGTAGCTTATGCTACTTTTCAATACAGTATAATTAAAATAATGAAACGTTCAAAAAACCTTTATCACAACTTCTTACTGATGAAATGCTATTTTTTTTACCATTTGCTACATATCAGACAGAGAAGCTACTCGTCTTTTACCGGCCTTCTCATACAACGGCATGCCCTACTAAGACTGAGGTCACTGCTGACATTGCTTAAGTTAGAGCAGCACAAAAAGTTTACCTTCCTGGAATAGTCGCTAGCTGCCTAACCACTATGCCAGTTAAGGCCTAATCCTTTTATGTATTTCGCAGCTTTATTTATGCTGCAATATGTTACACGTGTACATTTTTCTACGCAATCTCTTGCTCATTAACACAGAGAATGCATGCTCACGAGTAGGAAAAATATGGCTGCACTCGGCTACAGTTTTCAGGGATAGGTCACCTCCCTCTTTTTCTACTTCGATGGAAGAATCCAATGTTTTTGATTTCATCTTCATTAATCAATTTAGAAAATAATACGAAAAGGTACAGGGTAGGCTCAAGTCTCTTGCTCGGCACTCTTAGACAAATTTAACAACTCATGCGTAGATGGAAAAAAATAGTAAACAACACTGGAAATTCACACATTTTGAAGAATGATACATTCTTGCTGATACGTTCTTGCTTTCACATTAAAAACTATTGACAGTTTTAAACTTGATATTATTCTTTTCTTAGTTTAAGCAGTTTTCAAACTTGCAAACACTGTATGATATTATTGTAATATTTTTTTTAATATTTTCGCTTGATGCATAAATTTAAATGTGTTAGGAAATCAAATAGTTTAATCATGGTTTAGCTTAAATCTACATGTGCTTTGGTGTAAAAAAGTTTCAGAAAGGCAAGAAAAAAAACTTTATATTGAATGAAACTAACGTCAATAGATGGCGCTACATGTACTAGAGAAGAGCATCACATCAGAATAAAAATAAAAATGATTCAGGGACAATTGAAAATTTTATCTGAAGGGTTGACTTTTTATTAGGGGTGTCACCACATTTAAAGGAAACGATCCGGGGACGTCTGAATATTCACTCTGAAAGACTGACTTTTCCTGAAATGATTATGTTAAAAATTAGCACAATCTTTTTCATTTAGAACATATTTTATATTACTGCACATAATAATAAACTTAATATCTTGTAGCACAAAATAGAACTTGAAAAATAAATTTAAAAAAAATGTTATTTTGTGCATTTCTCATACGAACGGATTTTCAGTAAAATATTTTCATTTCCAGAAAGTTTTTGCAGTAAAGATTTCGCAAGATACACGAATACATTTTTTTCTTTTTAAGCAAAGCCTTCACGGTGCCCACTTTCATACGGGATTTCTTATGCATCCATATTAAATTCATGTTCTAAAAAATTCTTTTAATTACAAGGAAAGGGAAATTTTCCTCCTGCCGTTTTACGGCACATTACGTCAAGTGTCTTAGCTTCATAACACTTAAAACAAATTTAAAGAAACAGTATAATTTTATTCCATATAGAATATTATTTTAACTCTTCCTGTCCGGTGGAATATTTAAGCAATTGGGAAACCTGGGACCAAAATCTTGGGTTCGAGCCCCGGATAAAGCAAGGATGTTTCTTTCTCGTGGTGTCTTTCCACTGCAATTGCGTTATCCTAACATATCTTCTCTATGGCGTATTATTGCGGCAGACTAAGCCTGCCACAGTAATGTTTTACTTCTAAGTGACACTATTTTCCATAGAACGGGATGAATCTGCAATTTTTTTTTGGGTTGTTTAACCTCTGAGCGAATGGGGCGGGGTGGCTCAGTCGGTAGCGCGCCAGGCTCGTAATCTGTAGTTCCCAGGTTCGAGTCCCAGCTGGGTCAGCGTTGAGATTTATCTCCGCAAAATTCCCCGCTCTGCCCACGGTCAGTAGGGGACACCGATGGGCTTGGAAAGGCGCCGTCCGTCGGATGGGACGTTAAGCCGTGGCCCCGTGTGCGGGAGAGCCATACCCTGTGCACGTTAAAGAACACGTTGGATGGCCTTGACGGAAGGCTACCATCTGTCTCCCAACAGCTGTTCCAGTGGGTCCCTTCTCCCAACCTTCTCTGAGCCTTCGGGGTTCGTGTGACCTGGCCATTTAGCCCATGGTGTGCAAAAAACTGCCGCTCAGAGGTAAAACAACCCAACCCTCTGAGCGAAACTTTTTGCACACACCGCGCTAAATAGCCAGGTCACGAGGACCTCAAGGGCTCAGAGAAGGTTGAGGGAAGGCACCCACTGGACAGCTGTTAGGATATGTATGGTAGCCTCACTTCAAGGCCATCCAATGTGTTCTTTAACGAGCACAGGACTACGGCTCTCCTGCAAATGGACCACGGCTTAACCTCCTATCCGACGGATGGCGACCTTTCCAAACCCAGAGGTATCCATTTTTCGACCGAGAACAGGATTTAAACCCAGGTGGACTCGAATTTGGGAACTGCAGATTACGAGCCACTCCCGTCCCCCACTCGTTTCCCTTTCTTTTTGGAAACAAGCTAATCGAGATAGACGGATTTGTTGCAAGCAAAACTTAATGGTATTTCGTAAGTTAATTGGAGATTTCATGATACTATTCCATTGTTTATTTTTGGGGATGAAAATTTTTCAATGGGTGTAGATTGGCTTCCCCAGATTTTTCTGTCAGGAATCAGTTACACTTCGCACCGTTCTAGTATCTTAGTTTTGCCACTGATAAAAGATATTTATTGCACGTTGTCGTACAGCAGTGAACTGAATTTTCATCAATATTGTTTTAATTCTTGACACTTCTAGAGGAAAATGTATCAGGTAAGATAAGCGTAAAACGGGCTGAGTTGAGTTGTTTTACCTCTGAGCGGCACTTTTTTGCACACCATGGGCTAAATGGCCAGGTCACATGGACCCCGAAGGCTCAGAGAAGGTTGGGGGAGGGGACCCACTGGAACAGCTGTTGGGAGACAGATGGTAGCCACCCAAGGATGGTAGCCACCGTCAAGGCCATCCAGCGTGTTCTTTAACGTTGTGTTGTTTGACCTCTGAGGGAGGGGACCCACTGGAACAGCTGTTGGGAGACAGATGGTACCCCCCGTCAAGGCCATCCAGCGTGTTCTTTAACGTGCACAGGGTATGTCTCTCCCGTACACGGGGCCACGGCTTAACGTCCCATCCGACGGACGGCGGTCTTTCCAAGCCCATCGGTGTCCCCTACTGACCGTGGGCAGGGCGGGGAATTTTGCGGAGATAAATCTCAAAGCTGACCCAGCTGGGACTCGAACCTGGGAACTACAGATTACGAGCCTGGCGCGCTACCGACTGAGCCACCCATGCCCCATAAAACGGGCTGGATTTGACATTTATTTTAAGAACGAATGATTATGTAACTTACCGGATGAAACCTAAAAGGACCAGAAAGTCACTACAGCACTATTTCATTTCTTTTTCAGTAATTTTTTTAGAGGAGCCGTTTCCCAACCTTTTTGAGCCCATCTTACGATGTATTATTTTCGAGTTCCCGAATTCATGAAAATCGAAATAATTTTTCCTATATAAAACTGGGGTGGGAGTGGGGATGACTCAGTCGGTAGCGTGTCAGGCTCGTAATCTGCAATTCCCAGGTTCGAGTTCCATCTGGGCAAGCGTTGAAATTTATCTCCGCAAAACTCCCAGTTCTACCCTTGGTCAGTAGGGGACAAATCTAAATCTGAAAACAATCATACCTTTCTTTAATACCAAAAATAATAATTATAAATAACTAAATAAATATATTTAAAAAAAAATTTCCTCGAGAAGCTGCTTGACACAGAGGTCTGACAGGAGCCTGTCAGTTTCATACACCGTAGAGAGTGGGTTGGGTTGTTTTACCTCTGAGCGGCACTTTTTTGCACACCATGGGCTAAATGGCCAGGTCACATGGACCCCGAAGGTTCAGAGAAGGTTGGGGGAGGGGACCCACTGGAACAGCTGTTGGGAGACAGATGGTAGCCTCCCGTCAAGGCCATCCAGCGTGTTCTTTAACGTGCACAGGGTATGGCTCACCCACACACGGGGCCACGGTTTAACGTCCCATCCGACGGACGGCGGTCTTTCCAAGCCCATCGGTGTCCCCTACTGACCGTGGGCAGGGCGGGGAGTTTTGCAGAGATAAATCTCAACGCTGACCCAGCTGGGACTCGAACCTGGGAACTACAGATTACGAGCCTGGCGCGCTACCGACTGAGCCACCCCCGCCCCTTACCGTAGAGAAGATCTGAGACATCTCAGCAGAAAGTCAACACAAACATCCATGCCTGAACCCGGCTAACCATTAGGCCACGACCAAACTAATAGTTGCAAATAGAAGAATTGTCCGGCGTTGCTTGGGCTTTAATAAAATGACTAAGAGTAGCAAGCTTCCAAGCGTATTTCGAATGGTTGCGCGGTGACGTCATTGGTGGTGGAAGTTTTTGTCCTTTTGAAATTCGGCAGCTACTTGACCGCTCGGCCCAATTTTGGTGTGGCGGTACCACTTACATCTTTCTGATGGCTTCTGAGCGGTGTCATGATGATTTTCGAGACGTGAGTTCGAACCCCGGCTGTTTCTCTATTTATGTTCCTTTCTGCTGAGGTCTCACCTCCCTCACGGGGGCGGGGGTGGCTCAGTCGGTAACGCACCAGGCTCGTAATCTGTAGTTCCCAGGTTCGAGTCCCAGCTGGGTCAGCGTTGAGATTTATCTCCGCAAAATTCCCCGCCCTGCCCACGGTCAGTAGGGGACACCGATGGGCTTGGAAAGACCGCTATCCGTCGGATGGGACGTTAAGCCGTGGCCCCGTGTACGGGAGAGACATACCCTGTGCACGTTAAAGAACACGCTGGATGGCCTTGATGGGAGGCTACCATCTGTCTCCCAACAGCTGTTCCAGTGGGTCCCCTCCCCCAACCTTCTCTGAGCCTTCGGGGTCCATGTGACCTGGCCATTTAGCCCATTTTGTGCAAAAAAGTGCCTCTCAGAGGTAAAACAACCCAACCCTCCCTCACGATCGATCACCTTTATGGTGTATTACATTGATAGGCTCTTGTCAGACGTCTGTTACAAGTAACTGCTTGAGAGCTAATTTATATTTTGTTAACTGTTTGGGGTTTGGGTTGTTTAACTTCTGATGGCTTCTGGACGGTATTTTGTGCAGATAATGGGCCAAATGGTCACGTTACAGTATGGCGCGATACCGACTGAGTCAACTTCTGCCTCTGAGCTTTGGAGAATATAAGAATAAGCTCGGCTACAAAATATATATAGGTGATCCCCGTTTTATGTTTGTTTCGAATCATACCAAAGCAAACTTCATGGACTACTCCAATGAAATGTCCTTAATCATGTTAATAACTTTGATGAATTTTATGCAGATGCCGGTTTTATATAACGATAAACATAACTTTATTACTAATAAATAATAAATAAATACCCCCTCAAGCAGCTGCTTGCCACAGAGGTCTGACAGGAGCCTGTCAGTTTATATGCCACAGTAAGAGATCTCGGAGACAATACGACATTAAACATTAATTTATACATAATTCCACTCTCCACTCGACACGAGAAGATAATCTCTTAATTCGCTGTCGTGCTCGCCAAGACTTCCAAATTATCAGGTATTTCTCCTTCTGACTAATTCCATGGCTTGGGACCCACCATAAGATTCTGGGTGTGATCCTGACAATATGTATCGTTTTTTGAATTTTTATGTATGTTTGAATTGCCATAGGCCACATGCACAGGTAAGGCTCTCCTGCCACGCTCCTGCACAGGGTTAAAGCTTAACCTCCCATCCGGATTGCGATCAGTTTCAGGGTGGGGGGTGTCCGTACCCTCTCCCCGAAAATTCGGTCGTCTTATACAAAATCTCAAACTTGTCTACCTGCTTTGAAATCCAAAACAACAGGTGTGATTGTGTAATTTTATTTTAGCCCCATAGTATACACTGATATCAAATTTTTCTATATAGTGACTACGTATTAATTATTTTATTATTCATTTATTATTATATTATCGCGAATTGGATTAAAATCACTGAGCTGCCGCATCCGTTTGCGTTGGTACAACACCTCCTACAACAAGAAGTCCAGTGGACCAAGTTATGACGCCTGCATAAGTAGTTCTCTAATCTAGAAAATTCTTATATATATCTATTTGTATTATTACTACTGGTGTACTTTCGTACTAATATTTTTTATTAAGGTTATTTATAAATATACCATATTTAGAAGGTAAGTCAGTAGTATATGGGGGCGGGGGTGGCTCAGTCGGTAGCGCGCCAGGCTCGTAATCTGTAGTTCCCAGGTTCTAGTCCTAGCTGGGTCAGCGTTGAGATTTATCTCCGCAAAACTCCCCGCCCTGCCCACGGTCTGTAGGGGACACCGATGGGCTTGGAAAGGGCGCCGTCCGTCGGATGGGACGTTAAGCCGTGGTACCGTGTGCGGGAGAGCCATACCCTGTGCACGTTAAAGAACACGCTGGATGGCCTTGACGGGAGGCTACCATCTGTCTCCCAACAGCTGTTCCAGTGGCTCCCCTCCCCCAACCTTCTCTGAGCCTTCGGGGTCCATGTGACCTGGCCATTTAGCCCATGGTGTGCAAAAAGGTGCCAGGTAAAACAACCCAACAACCCATTAGTATATATATATCAATATGATGATAATTTCTAATAGATACGAAAATATTTCTTCTGGATAAGGTACATTTAAAAATAAACATTATTATAAATAGTAGTACACTAATAAAATAAGGAATAAAATTTTTAAGAAATTTTCTAGACATAGGACTACTTATGATGACGTCATATAACTTGGTCCATCGGCCTTCTGTTGTAGGAGATGTTGGTTGGATACCACTATTCTATGGTGTCATTGAGTTTTGGGTCACAACTACCACTTATGTCTCCTCACTCCCTCTCTACATACTTCAAGCAGTCCACCCTAATTTCAATTTCTGAATAATGGATGTGTAAAAGCTCACTCCATTTACATAATTGCTATTTCAACTGCATTTTTTAAAAAGCTTTTCTTATCTACAGAGCATAATATAATCCAATGTTTTGTGAGCAATTTCTTGAGATGTCCTTTACTGTGAAGAATGACGCTGCATTGTAAATATCATCATTAGTCTACGACTTCCTACTTGTAAGAGGGATAAAAAAAAAGAG
Organism: Ryuthela nishihirai; assembly: GCA_038380435.1. Lineage (NCBI taxonomy): Eukaryota > Metazoa > Arthropoda > Arachnida > Araneae > Heptathelidae > Ryuthela > Ryuthela nishihirai. The sequence goes on along the minus strand of JAWZYU010000029.1, from coordinate 47,718,703 downwards.
GCAGTGCCAGGAAAGATGCATGTAAAAAATAACAAAAAAAAATAAATGAATGCAAAATGGAGGCGTGTAGATTGTTGAGTGATTTTTCCTTTCAACCCTGCCTACCTATTTGCGAGGTGTAAGCGGGAATTCTGTGTTAAACGCTCTCGCAAGAAATTGTCCGTGAAAGCTGCTGCATTGACATCCATGCCAACCCAGCAGCTTCCCGCAACATCTGCCTGCTTCTCGTGGCTTTCCCACGTCTCGTGTGGCGCCAACACCAGCCGTGCCGCTGTTGGAAATGGCGGGAATCGGTCACGTGAACTCCCCGGCTCGTTGCTCATACACAAACAGGCTCATAATAGCAAGATAAGATGTTGTTATTGTTTTTATTTGAAGCTTTTGTTTCCGAGTTAAAATATTTTCTTTAAACACTAATTCCTATTCGTGAAAAAAAATATTTTCTGCCACACTAATATCGATTGTATGCAAATTGAAATATAGCTGACGATTTGTCCTGTTGATAAACAAAGTAAGTGTAAACAAAGAGAAGTTTCAAGAAATTAAGGTGCATTGGAACTTTTTTAGTTTAGTAAAACTGAAGTGAAATTAGAGGCATTAAGAGCAATCAATTTACCATAATCTCTGTTCTGCACAATTTTAGTTTTTTCCGTAATGAATAATTTTTGTTTTGTAATCTCCCTTCAGTTAATTTTAGCTTGTTCGTGAGAAAAATAACGGATGTGTAACGTCAAGACTAAGGTAATGACCGCAACCGCGAATTTGCCCTACAGCAGCGAAGTGTGCGCATTATCAAGATATTGTTATATTTAATTCCACTTTTTAAAACATTAATAGTACCTGTAAGTACAAATAAAAGGGCAGTGTACATTAACCAATAAACAGCTAAGTGGTTTTCAAGTGAAAAGGTAATATTCTTATGTTTGCACAACTTTGAGAAAAGGTAATAAAGTTGATCTTTTCATTTTAAGGATAACTTTTCATTCAAATAAGCATTCTCTACAGTGGCTTCCTTAGCAGAAATTTAGTAAGATTTAAAAGCAAGAAGTAATTTCAAATCAAAGCATTCACGAAACTAGCCAATTCCTGTTCCCCTCGATCATATTAAGTTTGCTACATCATTCACTGTAGGTTTAATAAATTCGTAACATTATTTATTAAATCTGTGTTCTTCGGCCACGTAGTAATAATATTACAGTTAAAAAAATTAGTAATGCTATCTTACTAGTGCGGAAACAATCCTATTTTTCCAATTATTTGATTCGTTATTCGTAGATTTATTTCCACACCTGACAAAACATTCTCAGAAAGTTATTTTGCCCTAAACGGGCGGCACAAAAATGACATAACTGCTTTAATTATACCCTCTTCCAAACACATAAATTCCCCAAAATAAATTTCTTTTATCATGTTAAACTGATAAGAACATTCGCCTCTCCTGTTGCAAACAGTTTTCGAAATGGCTTTTATAATTTTCACTGATGGCAGCTTTATTTCTAGATTCACATACAACGGTCACCCTGTCTCCACTCTTAGCCAAGAATGACCTTTGGACATGAAACCCGTTCAAATAGTGGACCTGAGTATTGAAATACGAACACAGCCCGTTAATCGTGTGTTCCACGACATCGCTCCAGATCCCACTTTACTCACTTGGTCGCACTTCGAAATATGGAAGACTAACAAACCAACATGTTGCACCACTTGAGCCTGTCAGCGTCGATCGCATCCGCTTCCTCCGGTTGGCTGAGCACCAGCTCTGGCTCCGCCTCGTGCTGGATGCGTCATCACCCAGCGCTGTGTAGTGTGTTGCTAGAAAAGTTGGCTGCTCGTGGACTCAGAAAGCATATTACGCTGTGCCGCGCAGGTGGGATAGTTCGCGCCTTACAATGTCGACGGCTTTGGTCTCGGCGGCGTTTCATGATTTTGGTGACGTTCTTTATAAGGTAAGTCGGATACTTATTGCCTCGGGTTTAAGTTTGTGTTGAGTGTCTGCGAAGAGTACCAGTTACACTAAAAATATTTCTACAAAGCCAAGCAGAGGAATCTGGGTCACCAGGCTAGTGCAGTGTGCCACTGCTGAAGGGGCTTCGTGTTTGTGTGAGATTAGGCCTAATAGTTGCTTCAACGTGGCTCCTCACTTGGGATTAGGACTAAATGTGAGTAACGTGGCTTCTTTTTCTACGTTTCGTTTGTGTGACTCCTCAGTCGGTGGTTGGTAATTACGAAACGAAGTTCTTGTTTGGTAGGTCTGTAAAATGAATTAAGTGATTGTCGTAATGTTTGTGTAGGTTTTTTTGTTGATTACAGTTTGTCATGAATCGGATGGCTATTGAAGTTGTAACATTTTCTTGGTATGAATTGTATTTAGAATTAATCCTGATCGCGTTTTAGTTTCTTCATTAGCGAATTAATTTATAAATTAATTGAATTTGAAAAGTTTTATCATTGACTAAAAGGTTTTCCTAAAGTTTACTTTTAAGTGTCCCAGGTAATGTAAACATTTACTTAATACTGATTACCATTTTGTTGGAATGATTTGAATATTTCGTACAAAATGTAGATTTATAATATTGGAACTTACCATTGCATGTAATAAAGTTCGCCGTATAATATACTGATCAAAATTAGGGCTTATAGAATAACTTCATAACAGTACGGAAATTAAGAATTTTAAGATGTTGAAATATCTTTTTTTGTTGAAATGAGTTTTAGGGATTATGTTAATATTGTAATAGCCTTTTATTCATTCCAGTGGTTCTCAACCTTTTTATGCTTAACGTACCCCCTGGAAATGAGTACATAACTGGCGTACCCCTTGTATAGATAGATAAAACTATAGTTATAGTATAAAAATGGGAATAAAATAAAACATATCTAGCGACTTATGAGCTCTCACTTGCGTACCTCATGTTGAGAACCTCTACATTATACAATAGTAAATGTTTTGAACAACCAGCAGACTACTTTTTTCGTGTATTAAATTTTAGATTACTGTTGACAAAGTTCATAGCTTTGGGAAACTGTTTCTTTTTGCACAAGCTTGTAATTAATTTCAACTAAAGGCAGAAGTATAGCGTATGACAGTTCATAATATCCATTTGTTCCTAAACATGGGCTCTTGCCAAATATCTCGTAAGTTTTAAATCCAATTAATGGGGTGGAGAAAATACAATCGTGTTTATATTTTTTTAATATTGTATTTGTAATTCCTAAATATGCCATAAAATGCATCATTTTAGGTTCAATAACAAATTCAAAGACATTTTCAGTTGGCAGCAAAAAATATGGCGGGAATAACAGGGAACGCAGTTCCGGGTTTAAGTTTGGGGATTACTTTTGATACTAAATCGTAAATATTCATTTGCGTATACAGAAAGTTATAGTTGGGTGAGTGTGCGAGATTAGCATGCTTGAATCGAAGTTTCGGCTACGGCTTTAGAAAATTATTAAAACCCTCAAAGGAATGGTGGTTATTAGATCCCTTCTTTGGGTATGCTACTGAATAAAAGTTATATATTACTTGCTTCATCAGATACCTGTTAATTTAGCTCATAGTGTTTGATTAAAGGTTACGTTTTAGAAAGGCGCCAAATCTGTATGAAAAGCAAGAGAAGATCTGTTTTACAGATCTCGATGTATTTTTAATCCAACAATCAACGGCGATTTAGCGGGAATCGAAAATTAAGCTACATAGTTGTGAAATGTATCTGTAGAAACGTGGTTTTAGTGCACACCTATATGTGCAATGCATAAAATTTTGTATGTGCGGGGAATTCATGAACGATAGTTCTGGAAAATCGGCAAGTGGTGTATATTTATGGCTGTAAATTTTCAGAAATGGTTTCGTTTCAGTAAATTCTAAAGTTCATAAACATTGGTGTGATTGGGAGAGAAAGCATAGAGTTGAATGAAAATAATTTAGATTTTAGCCTAAAATTGTTAATAAATTTGCTTACTGGTAACATACATGGTGTAGCAGAGTAAACATCGGATATATATTCAGGTTACAAAATTTAAAAAAAATTAACTGTGCTTCTGTACTGATCAAAGAGACATGGATTCGAGCCCTAGATAAAAGTATGGATGTTTATTTTCTGCTGGGTCCCTTCTTCCTTACAGATATTTCTATGGCTTACTAAATTGACAGACTCCTGTCAGACTTAGGTGGCAAGCATCTATTTTGACGGAGTGTTTTTTTTGTTTTACAGTGACAAGTTTCTTTGCAAAGACATTTGTGTTGGACATCAATCCATTCGGCATAAAAACCAAATTTTCGTGCCATATTTAAACAGACGTCACGTAAATCTGGACAATTCTTAGTAAACCCAAGTGCTTTGCAATTTTTTGTTATATAAGACTAAACCAGTTTCATTTGTACCACTAGGGCGGGGTCTCTAAACACTTTGCCCGTAAGCAGTACGTTCTAATCATAGTAGCGAACTGTGGCTCACTCACTAGCTAGGCCGGGCTGCGATGATCTCATGCTAGTATGGAAACTACAATCGCTTTCAACCGAAGACACTACAAATGAAGTTTAGTTTTATGCTTTTGAATTAATTTTCAGATATTAATCGCTTATAATAAAATGCGGCCCCCATATATTGAAAATTAACGAATTGGAGATGCTGTCAATAATTGGGAAAAGTTCCCTGCTAGGACCTTAACCCAGTTTTTCCGTCCTCATATTATCGGGCACACATGAGAGAGAAAAAATTATAGTTAGCATCATTCTTAATTGATGCTTAATTGATTCATTATTGCTGTACCTGTTTGGTTAAAATTGTTTAATTCTGGTGTAAAATTCATTTCTGCTAGCGGTTGTTTGGATTATTCTTCTCATGTTGGTTTTTTGTTGTGATAATCTTGGCTACATGTGATTTCTAAACTATTTTGTTGCAGGATTGAATTAGTAAAGATTGTTCCATAGAATAAACACTTGGAGAATATTTTCTTGAGTTGGAGGGGAGGGGCAGCGTGCAAAATAAATAATGGAAGAGGGCAAAAGGAAAAACTCGTAGAAGTGCATTATTATTTATTTACTGTTAGCGAAGTGTATGATTATATGGAATAGAATAATTTGGGTAAAACAATTTAACCCTATTCATTGGACACTCCCGTATCAGGTGCTTCAGGTTAAATAATCTCCAGAGTGGAGAAGTAAAATTTAATTGGGCTACTTTTTTTTTATGTTCGTGGTTTAAGCATTAAGATCAAATTAAAGTTTTGCATTACAGTTAAAAGCCAGTTTGGTGTTTGCTACCAGCTGCAGTATGTCAATTGTATGTGGTTTGTCCGCCACAGCCACTCGTATTACTTCATCAACCATTTCGTATTGCCATTCCAGGCCAATTTCGGTTGCTTGATTCACCCCACACGATCATTTGGCAACGGTTTCCAGTTTATATTTTGTTTCCTAATTAAGAGTAATATTAAATTCTTTTTCCTGGTATTGCCTGAATGTTCTGTACTCTAACCAGTTATCGCGGCAGCAAATAGGCTGCTCTGATTTTTGCTGAGGTGTAAGGAATATTTTTGGCAGCTTGTGCTGTTTCTAATTTCTACGATTTTTATTTTTCCAGCCAAATATTTTTTGAATGAAAATTAGGGCACAAGTTTCTCAGACACCCCACCGGTCCATTTTGGTGATTTCCCAATTATTTACTGATTAACTTTGCGACCTTATATTTTTGGTTTCTTTTATGCGGCCTACTGATTCATATTGAAACGAGAATTCATGATTATGAGGCTAAATATTTATAATAAAAATAATTGTAAAATTTTATCACTGCAATACCAAAATTTTTCAGCTATTTCATGAGTTCCATGTCAATAGGACATCTGTGATATTACTGAATTTTATTAACGTAAATCCAAAAAATAATGATCGATAAAAATGACCGTCAATAGCTAGCAGAATGTTTTTTTATATAATTTTATAAATTTTCCATCGTACAATTATGAAGTCTCGTTTCATATGAATTCGTCGGCCGCATTACAAAAAAAAAACGTTAAAAAATAATATCGCAGAGGGAATGAATCTGTACAACGAACGTTTAGGCGTGCCTTGTACAAAAGAACGCACGTTAGCAAATACACCAGTGTTTTTGTGCTTGAGTGTACAAGTGTGGGGGCAGCATATAGCAAAATATTTTGTAGAAGACGTAAATGTCATTACCTTTTTAAATGACTATAAAAAAACTAATGTAACAATTGTTGATCCAGTTTAAAAACATCCCGAATTAAGGTAGTTGCCTGGTTCAAGTTCGCCATTTTATCAAGGTACTTTGTCTATGGAAATTAAAATAGCTGTACTTAATGGGTATTTATAAAATGTTGATACATTATTATTTCGGAAAAATATAAAATTGGCTAATGTTTGATATATCGACTTAATGTTCTTTATGCGTCGCCAAATATTCTGTAATTTGTCCGTCTGTGTAACATTAACTAAATCTAATTAATATTAAATTAGACTGCGATTGGCACTCCGATTTAAAAGGATCGCATTTTCCGCTCTAAACGAAAAAGAATAACATAGTACTTTTTAATATTTTGGGTAAGATTCTTTTGGAATCTCACCAACACTACCCATTGTTTATTAAGCTGACTTAATCTGAGACAAGTTTTTTAAAAACCCGTTTACAGCATAGTTTGACGCCTGTTGTGATTTGCCCTCATTTTGTTACTGCATCATGTGTTTTTTTTTGTAATTATTATATGTAGCTAACGATGTAGTCGTTCCAGACGGAATTTTACTTTTAAAACACCATTATGTACTGTAATTTCGCATCATTGTTTAGTGGATTTTTTTTTTAGTTTTTATTATCTTGACTAGTGGTGTAGCAAGTCATGTTTTAAGGCTTATAAGACTCGAGGTTGGGGAAGAAATCTTAAAACATATTTAAGAGAATCCAAAAATGGGATGTCATACTTAGAACGGCGCTAAAACAAAGATTTCGAGCTCAAATTAATGTGTATGCATAGTTTCTTTTAGTGTTTCAAATTCTCGACAGGTAATTTCTCTAAGGAAATTTTATTCACAACACTTTAAAATTTATAATGAAAACTAATATGAAAATTTAATGGAATAATAGTATGTATTTATTGCTAACATTATCAGTATGCGAAGTTATAATTTAAAAATGAAATTAATTTTGTTAAATCTGGAATAAAATTATATTTAAAATCCTCCTTCAAGTAGTTGCTTACCGCAGAGATTTGACCGTAGCCTGTCGGTATAATACGCCATAGAGACGATCTGTGAGGAAGACGAGACCCCAGCGGGGACAAACTAGAAAGAAAATATCCGTACCTATCCGGGGCTCGAACCCGGGCCCTTTTGATTAGTATCCAAGCGCGCTAATCACCCGATATGCGAAGATTTCTTGCTTACAGTATTTTTACGATTGTAAAATCGCAAAAAAAAAATGCGAGGAAAAGTATTGAAATCTATTACGGTTAAAAACTTTTTGTCGAAAACTTAGCCGAACTAGGCTAGTTGGCCAGATAGATGTCATCAGAAGCCTCGTTCCTGTCAGCTTAAAATCACTGAAAGAAAAGCCTAGGCTACTTGAGAAATCGAAGAGATCAGCTAGCATTAGTGCTTTGAACAAGGATTCTGACAGGTATTCCCTTTGTACATCAACTTAATAGGATAGAAACTGTGACACTGAAGGCTTCAAAGATTCTGATCTTGGAGGTGCAAGTTTTCTTGCGAGGAAAATGGCCTCAAGTAGATTTTACTACCGTAATTTCTTTGTCGGTAACCTCTCGTTTAGCGTCACTTATCCACCCAACCCAAAAACCTTTTCCTGTCTCCTTTAATCCCTAAAAGGGGAAATAAGGTTCTGACTGACTCGAGGGCAAGGAGGTGGGAGCTCTAAATGCTACGAGCACTAGAAGCAAGAAGAATGATGCCATTTACTTTAAGAAACGTGAAACTGTAGTCATCCTAGTGGCCGAATAGTTAGGTGTTTCAAAGAGACTAGTGATCTACTATGGCATATAAACTGGCAGGCTCCTGTCAGACCTCTGTGGCAAGCAGCTGCTTGAAGGGGTATTTATTATTTTTTATTTAACTTTTAATAAATTCCCAGCATTATTATGAAAGGTCGGTTATCGGTGTTACAATCATTGATATCCCCTAGGGGCGTAAAATCCGACTGCGTAAACAGTTCCGCGGACGTCCAATTGCCAATTCGCGCACCAGATTGCAGTACATAAAGATTTCTTTTATTAAAATAGATATTTAAATTTGCACATGAACATGAAATATGTGTAAAATATAAGTAAAACTAGATGACGTTACCGGGTCTATACCCGGACAGACGTTTACCGGTACTAGGCATTATGTAAAACTGGTAGCTGCTACCGCCAACCCTTAGTAGTATATCCTGCCTTGTTATTTTTAAATGCGTTCACGTGCATGTTACTCGGAAAGCAAAAAAAAAAAACGGAAGTTTTATCACTAAAATAAAAAACGTCGCAACTGTGCCTGTTACGATTTTAACTTTGCGTTCTAACAGAAAGAAGAACGTGGACACCGTTGGGCTTGGAAAAGCCGTCGGATGAGAGGGCTCGGAAGTTTTGGGACTCACTGGACCGTTGAATCACCATCCTAGAATCTTCTCTGAGCCCATTGGGATCCGTACGACGTGGCCATTTATCCAGTTTGGGAAAGGGGGGGGGATGCGGCCAGAGGTAAAATAACCCAACAATCCCTCCGAATCTCGGGGCGGGGTGGCTCAGTCGGTAGCGCGCCAGGCTCGTAATCTGTAGTTCCCAGGTTCGAGTCCCAGCTGGGACTCGAACCGATTTATCTCCGCAAAATTCCCCGCCCTGCCCACGGTCAGTAGGGGACACCAATGGGCTTGGAAAGGCCGCCGTCAGTCGGATGGGACGTTAAGCCGTGGCCCTGACGGGAGGCTACCATCTGTCTCCCAACAGCTGTTCCAGTGGATCCCCTCCCCCAACCTTCTCTGAGCCTTCGGGGTCCATGTGACCTGGCCATTTAGCCCATGGTGTGGAAAAAAGTTCCGCTCAGAGGTAAAACAACCCAACCCTCCGAATCTTTGATTATATAAATGAAACAATGCTTAAAAAATAACCCCTCAAGCAGCTGCTTGTCACTTGTCAGCAGAAAAACAACACAAACATGCATGTAGATGAGAAAAATAAAAAATTCAAAGTTGAAAGATGATAGGAAAAATGATGAAATAGGAAATGTAGCAAAGGTGGAATGGCACTTCATAACTTTTCCCCCATTACTCTTTTGTATATGTTATACAGTGAACACTTTGCAGAAATGTGCTGTAGTCTCGTATTTTAAAAAATTTGTCCAGTTGAACATTACAAGATAGATTCGAGTTGTTTGGGTGCTGCTAGGTGGTAATTTTATGACGCTTTAAAGGATTTTATTTCAGTATTCGAAAAATCTTTCTGATAATGGATTTCTAAAGCTCTCACTTTTTAATTCTGTCGGTCTCAGCGTGGAAAATGAAACGGGAATATAAAATTTTATTGATTCCACGAGACTCGGACCAACAATAGAAAATTCGAATAAGGAGGAAGCATTGATTTTGGATATAAATAAATACCCCCTCAAGCAGCTGCTTGCCACAGAGGTCTGACAGGAGCCTGTCGGTTTATATGCCATAGTAGAAGATCTGAGAGGATTGGCAGGACCTCAGCAGAAAAACACGTACATCCATGCCTTACCCGGGACTCGAACCCAGGTCCCTTAGATCAGTAACCAAGCGCGCTATAATCACTCGGCCACGGGACGGCTGATTTTGGATATATTGGATGATAAATCCCAATCCAATCACCTGCCTCTTCAGCTTTAATTTTTTTTTATCGATTCCTGGAGTTCTTCCATAAATTATGTTACGTTTCTTGAAGGCGGGTACTGGTGAATTTGTTACGTTGCCATATTTTTATTAAAAAGTACAAGATTGTAAATACGGATTTGACGATGTTTGTAAGATAAAACAGAGCTTCCTACAGCACAATTTGCTTACTATTTACTTGAACCAAATGATCAAATTCTTCAGAATCTCGCAAATGTTTCCCATAAACTTTTAGACACATCTGCCATATGGGCCAAATAAAACGTTTCTTCCAAATAAGTTACAAAGAAAATGCGATATTTTTATTTCCTTCCTTTGCTAATGCGTAGTTTATTTCTGCAATTCTAATTTGTCGTACTAAAGTAATTCCGGCTGTCGGGTCTGTACAAAGGTCACAGAAGGTCAACTGACCTTCCCCTAACTGGAAGGGCGAGTTTATGGCTCTGAGTCATCGTGGGGGGGGGGGGGAGTGCCCAAGTGGGCAACTTTTGGGGCCACATGGAGAATGCTCTGAGGGGTCACAAAGACCTTGACTTGATGGGAGTTTCCTTGTAAGGAGAGAGAATCCAGGAAACTTTTGTGCCTGGCCGAGAACAAAGGAAATTTGTTTCTAGTAAATACGACTTAACATCTGTTGATTCTCTTTTACTGAATTTGCGAGACTGATAATTGTTTGAAAGTGTTGCTATTATGAAATAAATTTGGTGAAAATAGATTTTGTGCAGTCTAAAATGTTTTTTTTTTCTACTAAAGTATTACAAGTATTCGGCAAACTCTATGAAAATATGTAGAATTCTCAATCTAATCACACCTCTATTCTTCGTGTTCTTCCATAAATTCGGTTAGGTATCGGAAGGGGGAGTATTAGTGATTTTATTACGTCACATGGATAGGGGAATAAGAAACAGGTCAAATGCATTATGTAACGCTAAACTGCTTACTTATGTTTTTCAATTTTCTAACAAATATTGGCTTTATGATATCGCACTTGATTAAATACTACTTTTATACACTCATTGATGAATCCCCTATAAAAAAGATATCTTTACAAAAAGTGTTATGTAACAGGGAGTAGAGCCAAGCGCTATCTAGAGGTGATGTGTAAATTCTAAAAATACCCCCTCAAGCAGCTGCTAGCCACAGAGGTCTGACAGGAGCCTGCCAGTTTATTTGCCATAGTAGAAGGTCCGAGAGGATGACAGGACCTCAGCAGAAAAACGACACATACATCCATGCCTTATCCGGGGCTCGAACCCAGGTCCCGTAGATCAGTAGTCAATTCTAAAACAGTTATTTAATTTATGGACTTCCCTGCCATATGGTGGGGACTTCATAGAAATATATAGGAGTGGAGTTATAGAAAGGACCAGTCACTTGCCTCTTCAGCCTAAATTTCTCTTTATGGAAGAACTCCGGGAATCGATAAATTGTTATTTATCGGGAGAGATTGAATTAAGTGGTTTACGTGTAATCCGTAATAGGAGGGGTGGGAGCAAACGATTGGATTGTGCCTGATTGAATCAGAACGTAGGTCCTGTATATTTTTTTTTATATTTTATTTATACTAGCAAATTGCCCCGTAAAATGATCAAAACTTTGTTTTGGCGGAAAACTTTTTAAACATATCTTGGAACAGAGTTTGGGAAACACTGCCATAGCACGTAATAGAATTAAATGTTACCGTTAATGAAATTAAAATGATCGAGTGGTGAAAACGGCTTCAGGGAATAGGTAATCGTCGCATCGTCGTTTTAAGGTAGGCTCTCACTGGTCAGCAACGGAGGCATGGCCACTAGAATTGCCGTTTCCTCTGCTACCTCGCTCACTTGCAAGGATTTTCCCGCGGAATTTTACGATTCAGTTAGCTTTGCGCGCGCATCAAAAGCTGTGGTCAAACCCCTAAACAAAGCAAGAAGGATGGCGAAGGCCGTGCCAAAAGTGATTAAGGGCTTAACGTCATTAGCAGGCAGGGGAAATGCCGTTTGGGATTCTCCCTCTTCAATCAGTGGGTGACATTACCGGGCCGATGCCTTCGTTGCTGGCCAGTGAGCGCTGCCTCAGAGTCCGCCACCCAAAAGTCGCTAAATCCAGTCGTTCACATTTAAAAAAGATATAAAACGACGAATTTGGGCCTTCCAGTGATATGACGTCACATAACATGCAAATTTTTAACACCGATGAATGCGTGCGTGTTAAGCAAAATTTTCTTGCTGTTTCTGCAAGTTTTGCGTAATACGTAGTTTGTGTTAACCTTGGCAATTGCTAAATAATTTATACAGGATACGGTTTTAAATATGTAATAATAATTCGCTACTTGTGTTTCGTTACATTTTTACGCGATGCGTTTCTAATAGCGGTGTTTTTGCTAGGGAAAAAGCTCGGCATAGCGGAAGAACGATGCAAACCAAGCACCAAACGTGGAACTGTTATTGGCGAATCGGCACCGCCCATTGCAATGCGATTCATATTTATGCACACTTAAATGACTCGACGGGATGTTTCCATGCGGACTTTCATCTTGTTAAGTCATTGTATGTAGAAGATAAGCTATCATCTACCTACAGTTGATAAAGCGTTGCAGTATGTCTTACTGGTTGTTTATTCTCATCTCCACCTAGTCCTTTGGAGTGGAGCAGCCAATAAAATGAAGCTTACTAAAGATCTCATGGGCGATTTCAAATTTAGTTGGATGTGTATTTAGAGTCCTGGTTTAGTGGGCCCAGTCCAACGTCGCAAGTATTCCAAGAGGTCGCTTGGGGAGGATTTGTTTGTGTGTGTGAGGGGGGGGGACTGAATAGGCTTTCCCTTTTTTAATACTAAAATGCGTGGATCTTTCTTATTTAACTAACATAAAAGAAAAAGTGGGGTCATTATTGTTTGACTGTCTGGCATTTTAAGTGTCAAGACAATAAAATCGCTAGGGCAATAAAGAAATAAAAAAAAAAACTGCACAGCATCGCGAAAGTGGTTATTTTGCCGTTTTAAAACTGTCAATCCATAATCTAACCAACTAAACAGTTAATAGATCAAAACACTGAATTTTGTAACTTTTCCAATCTGTGTGACTGAGTGAGCAGTTACTAGAGTCTAATTTTGAATTCTGGGCAAGACTTGTATGGTGACTGTATGGTCATAATTTTCTCGCAGGTTTTTGCTATAGTAGAAATTTTCTGAATCCACAGAACCCTTATTTGTATTATCTGGAATCCTAACTGATGGTAAATCAAACAGTAATGAAACAAAATTTGTACTTATTAAACACAAAAGCATTTCACTCTTTAAAATTCAAAAGGAAAGTGAAGCTTCAATAGCATCATTGAGGAGTTATTAAATTTTAAAAAAAGTTTTCAGGACATGGCTTCTGGATAAAGGCAATTATGAATTTTAAAAAAAATGTTTAAAAAAAAGGTTATTGAACCACTTACTACACAAAGAAAGCCACTAAGTGAATTTTGTTTGTTACAGGGTATGATTGATTGCCTTCTGCATGAGCATATTTCACCATTCCTTATTGCTACCATATACAGAAAGAAAGATCACTCATTGATGTTGCTGTCTGGTATATATTTAAAACCCAACTGCAGTTTTTATGGTTTCCATGTTATAAAAAAATTTTTTTTTATGAAAACCTGTTGAAATGCAGACATTTCTTTAATTAATAGATTCTGAAAAAAAATTCATCGTCGCCACGGCAGGAATCGAACCCGCATTTCTCCAGATTCATGCCAGAGCGTGCTACCATTGCACCATGCGTTGGACAACGAATATTTTCAGAATATGACGCGATTTCGTTGTCCGACGCGTGATGCAATGGTAGCGCACTCTGGCATGAATCTGGAGAGATGCGGGTTCGATTCCCGCTGTGGCGGCGATGAATTTTTTTCAGAATCTAAGTAATGTTCTTAACAGGGAATACTGTGCATTCACTTTGGATTGATTTTCTCTAATTGTAATTCGGATACGTTTCCAGATTTAACAATTGTATTGTAAATGTAAAGCCAATCCAATGTGCAAGTTGGAAAAGTGTTATCTTATATTTTTCTGTCTCTCACAGAACACCCCCCCCCCCCATCAAGCTTTGCAGTACAGTTTTAAGACCAGTGCTCTGTATTGTATCATGCTGACAGGCTCCTCTCAAGTGTTTGTGGCAACTTGACTGAGGATTATAAAAAAAATACCCCCTCAAGCAGCTGCTTGCCACAGAGGTCTAACAGGAGCCTGTCAGTTTATATGCCACAGTATAAGGTCTGAGGATAGCAGGACCTCAGCAGAAAAACAACACGAACATCCATGCTTTACCCGGGGTTCGAACCCAGGTCCCTTAGATCATTAGTCAAGCATGCTAACCACTTGGCACGGGGATGGCTACTGAGGATTAGTTTTCAGTAATACAAAACTATTAGGGAAATGTCTTTTTCTCCCTGAAAATTTTTTACCATGCATTTTGATTTGTTTCAGAATGTTGTGTAAATTAATGAGGGAACTGGGTTCAATTCTCTGATTAAGCATTCGTGTTTTTTGCATTCTAACAAGCTGCTCGAGTTTGTTTTTTTATTTAAAGAGGCAACATACAGGCAGTGGTGCAAAAGTTACTTTTGAAATCGATGAAAAATTAGGTGAATTCTATTATAGTTAATTTCCTGTTGTGTGTGTGTGTGTATAAATTTCGTAATAGCTTGTAGTCTCAATGCAAAGATTTAAATTTTGTTTCATGAAAAATGGAACTGCAAATAGTTTTGAAGCAAGAAGGATGAATGTTTGTGGGTGTTCTGCACATTAAATAAACTTAAGCTTCCTGTGTGAAGGAAAGAGTTTGTCAAAATGCCTGCTAGTAATGTATAGCTTTATTAAATGTCTTTTTCTAAAGCAAACTTGTTTTTTAAAATGATAATGAATGTTTAAAATTTGATAGAAAAGCGGTATTTTTAATTTGTTTTTTATCAAGCGTTTATTCAAATTTTTAAAAGAAATTTAATTTTTTATTTGTTTGTTAGTCTGTGCTTAATTTACAAATGTAAAGCAACCAGTGCTAGTAGGTACCAAATTAAAATTTGTTTGTTGAATACATTTGGCAGCTGTTAAAGGCTTTTTGAATGAATTATGAACATTATTACATAATATGCACTTTCTAAGTAGTTAAACTTTGGGTGTTTCTATAGTGTATTTTTTTCTTTTTTAGCCAAGCTTGCAGACTCACAGAGCGACGGACTTACGTCGACAAATGTCCTTTGCCTTGGAGAGGCGACTTAGTCATGTGGGGAATAATACCACTGCTTCTATCATCAACATTCCTGGAGCTCGGAGGGTATCAGCTGCTGGATCTCTGGGTACATTGCCGAGCCCACCTCCGCCCAGTTCTCCTCCACACCAACATCATCTGCCTCTCACCACTAGCAACAGCATTACAATATGTAATGCCACCCCCACAAGCAGTCTTGGAACTAGGGAACACAGGAAGTTGGACCGAAGCATCAGTGAGCCAGTGGAGCGGTCCCAACAACAGCAGCAACAACCTAGGCCTGCACAACCAAATTCCAGCCGTTATAAGACTGAACTATGCCGACCATTTGAAGAAAATGGCACTTGCAAATATGGGGATAAGTGCCAGTTTGCTCATGGTGCCCATGAGCTGAGGACTTTAGCTCGCCATCCAAAATACAAGACTGAGTTATGCCGCACTTTCCACAGCACTGGATTCTGCCCCTATGGTCCACGCTGTCATTTCATCCACAACAGTGAAGAAACTAAGAAGTGTTTATTCAACACTCTTCAAGCTGGCCTCCAGGTAACCACATCTGCTACTCCCCAAGTGGCATCTGTACCACCTCGACCAAAAGATCTCAACCTTGGCAGCTTTAGTCTGGGATCAGCAGGTGATCTTTCACCATCTTCCAGTCACAGTGCATCTCCCACTTCCCTTAATGGGTTCTTTTTGGAAGATACCTTTCCATCATTTTCACCAGTGCCTCGGATGCCACAGACAGCACCTCCAACCACTGCACCATTTTTCTTTGCCCAGGATTATGCACCTTTGAAGCCAGTGCCTGCCCTTCCATCCCAGCAGGTTCCCATCCACCATCATCACCAGCAGCAGCAGCAGCAGCAGCAGCATGTCTTTGTTCCAGAACCAGGACCACCATCCCCTGTTGAAACCTTGAATTCTGACATGGATAGGCTGAGTTTAGGTGGGAGTCCTGGTCCAGCTACTCCATCAACATGCACTTCCCCTCTTGATGTAAGTCGTAACCTGCCTCGCCTGCCAATCTTCAGTCGTTTGGCTCTTGGAGACTCAGATTGACTGTTTGTCTCTATGTTTAAATGTAGATGCCAAGTAGGACTTGGGGCTTAAATCGGCCTTTTTACAGACACTGTCTGATAAAGGGTTTTGCCCTTTCCCCAAAAAGGTTTCACATTGCATATGACTGCATCAGTATGGATTTTTAGATTCCAGACATATAATTTGATAAATATTTTTAAACTTCTTTATCAAATGTAAATTATTCAAATGTATTGATGCATTTTGTCCTGTAGCATTAATTGTAGCCTTCATATGCTCTTATACATTTATACTCCAGAATGATTTCAGAATTTACTAATTATTGGGCCAATTGTAAGTTACTATGTGTATTTATAAGTAAAATAAGTGAGGTATGCAAGTAATTTTTCACTTAAAACACTTTACCACCAACCATTGTTGCATATGTATGGTAGGGCATTATAAGGAAGAATGTCTGTATATTTATTTTGTTGCCGAAGAAGGTAAATATTTATCAAATTTTAATTTATAATGGACATTTACCATTTGATGCTTTCAAACTGTGGTAATTATTTAATAAACTAACCAACTATGCAGAAATAGATATGTAATTGCTTGATTTATCAATCGGGCTGATCTTTATCCACTAAATTTCTGCACTTGATGTTTCAGCATTATAGTATGGTTACATGTAAAATATTTATTAACTGCCATAAAAAGGTAATTGTATCAGTTTCTGCATTTGGTGCTCTAAAATTTTATAGTACTGTTGTATACTAAGTATTTAATCATTTCAATTCAGAAAATTGCTATTTTAGCTCTTGGGATTTATATTTAGCTTTTTTAAGTTTTGATATAGATTTAGCTATCCGTATAACTTTGCTTTGGGCTTTTGTGCCACTATGATTATTTTTAGTATAGTTTTAACCTTTCCTAAATTTGGAATGTACCGTAACCAAAGTTTAATTTTTATTGAATAGTATTCAAGAAGCCATGTTTTTTAAACTTCGCATGCAAGATAGTAAAACTAAAAAAACTTTTTTTTTTGGCAAATTTTTATTACTTTTTAAGCTGTTTGATCCCTTTGATTAACAACTGCTATTTGGTCTTTAATGTAAATATAAAACAACCAGTATTGAAAATTTTATTAATGCTGAATGGATATAGCAAATAAGATTTTGCACATTTTCAAGAGTATTGTGGCGTGTTTTTTAAAGATACTTTTATGGCATTCTCTCTGAGGGAATCTTTTGGGTTCAAGCTAGAAATCAACATCTGGTGGTTCAAGTTAACGCTGGAACAGCCAGTTTTCTACATACTAAAATGTGTGGGGTGCTTGAGCACTCCTCTGTGTTAATAAGATAGTTCAAAGTACTTTTTTTTTAAATTGTAGCCTTTTGTTATTACCAATTAAATTTTTGATAAATAAATTTTAATCATAATGTTAAATAATATAATCATCATGGTACAGATGGGCAATATTTTTTGCATCCCTTCGTTTAGTAAACTTTTCGAGGCAAATTCATTTCGAAGGGGAACTCTGCACATCCTGAAAATATTTATGTGTTGGTGGATAGTCTAGTCTCTCGGTTATACTTCTTTAGGGTAATTTTTTTTTAATATAATGATAATGCTGTCGCAATTGCTATGTAAATTGCCTTTAGGATATAGGTGTTGGGATAATTATTTTAAATTTTTCAGACAAAAGATGCTTGTATCAGTATGCATTTGTTGAGGTGTAATCAGATTGGATTGTGATTCAAACTGAATGCCTTGAATGTTTGCCCAGCTGCCATTGGTGGCAACTGATGTTACTTGTTTGCCCGTCTGCCTTGAACCCAAAAACCATTTTGATATGCTTGAAAGTTCAATTTATCAATCGGAATTAAATTTACATTATTTCTTGCAAAACCTGACAAAACATGTTCTGGTATCTTTTAGATGCCAGATTCTGGAAGATGAGAAAATTGATTCCATCTCTTCCCTTTAGTGTTTGTTAAAAAAGTATAAAGCTAGTAAACAATTTTCCTCCCTGGTTGACAATTTGATAAATTAATATGTAGTTTCTACTTGCTTTCATTTCAATTAAAAAAAAATACTTCAAACACATTGTGCACATATAGACGTTAGACATTCTAATTATGCCTTTGCCACAAAAATTGAATACAAATCTGAATTAACCATTTAAAAAAAAAGTCTTGCATGTTCGATTTATCATTAACTTCCCTAATACTCCAATTCCCCCTTCATTTTTTTTTTTGCAACTTTTAAGAGTATTTTTTTTTTGTCTTTCGAAAATTACCATTTTGTGCCTTAAACTTGAAACACTGTTATGTGCGTGAGCAAAGCATTGCCTGTTGATAGCTGTTTATATTATATATAACTATGCATTTCACTTGTGATCATTACTGTGGATAAGCCAGTTTCTTTGAAGATATTTGTTCATCAAATGGGACCAGTTTTTAACTTTTAAATCAACAGCACTGAAAAACTGATATGCCATTAAGATGCTGCTATATTATGTAAAGTGTATAAATAATTTACGTTTATGTATTGTGCACCTATGTAGCAGAGATCTCTAGCTTATTTAATTTTTAAAATTATTCTATTTGCCATGTGCATTTTTATTGTGGAATGCTAATAGGCTTCCTGTATTTATTTGCATTGTAAAGTAATTCATAAATGTGTTTATTATTCAGTTAATGAATGTAGAATGGTCAACTTGAAATGAGTCTAAAACATTTTGTTTTCATGAGTGTTAGATTCTTTTTTGAAACCTTGTAAGTATTAAGTTTCGAAGTGGTGCTTTTGAGAGTTTTTATCATTCATGTAACTAGTATTAGCCATAATGTCACTTTCTTAAATCTAACTTCTATAACGTTCATTTAGTCAATATATGTTTTTCCTATCCATAATATTGTGACAGTTTTTCTCATATATTTATGTAACTTATTTATTTGAAACCAAGCCTTAGGTGTAGCGTTAAAATAAAAAATGCTCATATTTAAAAAAAAATATTTTAATCAGTTTAAATTATCTTAAATTGGAAGAAGCCACCACCAAAGAATATTGAAAGATTGAAATATTGAGATGGTAGCTTTTTTCTTAAAGGCTAGAGAGCCTATAGTTTTATAAGTGTTTTGTCAAATCGCACAATTTATGGTGTGTAAGCGTATGTAGTTGCAGGTTTGTTACGAAACTGTTGCTGCTCGCTGAGAGGTTTGGCGTTACCAATGGTGCCTTATTTGTGACATCCGTTCCAGTTGGTGCAGTGGACCAATGTTTTATCTTTGTACAAAGTTTGACTTTATCCAGATTAGTTAGATTGGAAAGAGAAAAAGCATTCCCTTTATTTTTTTTTTCCTTTTTTACTACAATCAATTCGGCATTTTAATAAGGTGCGGATGTATGTTTGTTGTCCAAGTTTGATCAATGCTGTATAGTTGTGATGTTACGTTTTGAAATTTATAAACAAAGGCATCATGTATTAATTATCCTCCAAAATTAAAATTACAGTTATTTAAAAATATATTATTTTTCTGTGCTTTTATTGTATTTGTATTGTTTGCTGGTTATAAAACACAACTTTCTATGTCCTGTTAAGATTACAGCAAAAAACACAAGAACAATTATTCTGCAACTAAAGTTTTTACATAGCGTTAATAAATAGCGAATAATATTAAAGTATGGGTGTAACAATAAGTCAATTTGATCTGTTTGGGGGAAAAAACTGCTGGATGGAGCCTTAAGCTGTGGCAGTCTTAGGATAGCCATATTAAAAGAACATGCTGGATGCGTCGCTTTTACAGTTGAATACAATAATATACACGGAGTGGTCAATGATTATTGATCATTCCACCCCGTGATTTTTATCTATGGGAAGTTAATCTTGGAAATAAACTTCTAAAATAAGTTTTGAGAAAATGTGGTTGAGGGTAATTTCATGATCTCAATCAAATCAAAATTTCAATAATATTCTTTCAGTAATTGAAATAAGTATGAAGGTTTTACAAACTTTTAAAAATAGTAGGGTCTTCTAAGAAATTTGTCAAAATATTGAAGGAATTATTTACTTAAAATATGTAGTTTTTTATGAAATGGTTTAAAATGCTTATTTCAGTTTCAATTAACTTCAAATGCAAATTCATGTCTAGCATTGCTATTAAACGTTCAAAGTTCCATAATTCTAAATGCTGAAGGAATATTGTTGAAAATCAATATTTAGATAGATTTAATATACATTTAGTCGCATTTTCTCATAAAAAGGCTTATTTTAAAATAAAGCTTTCCAATGACAAAATTTTAAAAGCACTTGAGACTAATGCTTCATTGGAAACGAGGGAATAAAAAAATATTTGGAAGAATTTTACAGAAAAAAAGTTTTCATTGAAACGAATTCTAGGATAGGTGTTTGTAAAATTAAATTTCACACACAAATCTTAAAATTTAATAAATTACTTATTTTGACAAGCTTCCACATTTAAACTCTTCACAACGGCAAAAAAACTTTTGACGTTGCAAAAAATCGAGAAAATATTAAATCAACAATTACAAACTACATTAAAAAGAGTGCGTTTAACTGCATTACTGTTATAAATCTATACGCTAAGTGTAATATTCTTTTTGTTATTCTGGAACTCTCGGGTCCGTCACGGAGCCATTGCAGCTGTAAATCTCCACGATCGCAAGCAACAACAAAGCGACCTGTCCGACAGGTTTGATTCACAAGGCAAGTCCACCAGGCCTTGAGGGGCTCTGAATAGAGAAGGTGTGGGCTGTCTGGGGAAGGCGGCTGCAGGCATCTCTGTAACACTGATCTACTAACCTTGAAATCGGTGACTGTTCTAGTACGGTCGGTGAAGTTTGTACGAAACCAGTTCGTTGTGGCATGAAATAATTATCAATTGTTAAAGTGTTTACAGCGTAAAGTAGGTATTGTGGAGCTTTTTTTCCGTTTACGAATTGCAGAGTTGGATAAAAACTCGATGCAGACAGAAAAAAAACTATTTGAAGTGGTTTGCGAGATTAATTAAACTCGTAGGTTTTAGATAATGGAAACTACAAGCCAGAGGTGGTCTCTGGAACCATTTTTTTTTAGGGGGACGATTAACCCTTGAGACCGCATTGTAAGGTTAAGTGTTCCATATTAACGTGAATACAGAATTTAAAATTCTGGAACTTCTTAAATGTAACTTGGTTTTTTTACTTAGCAAATGCTTCTGCGTATTTTAACAGTTTCTAGGTTTTGGGAACTATTTCTACGTTTAAAACTTCTTTCATAAGCATTTTTTATTTAGTTGCAAGTTTTTTTTTTTGGATATGGAAGGACACCTGGAATAAAATCTCGCACCTAGAATTCTTACAGGAAATGACCCGATGGCTTAAAATTTATTTTTTGCATTTTGTTTTCGGAGGCATTCTTATTAATATGAATAATATGAAAAAAAAAATGCGCCTATTTAAAATTTATATTCTGGCATCCATAGTTGTATTATGGTATGAGTTGGGCATGATTGCTGTACTTTAAATTGCGCGCATTAATGAACGCCTCGACCTAAATATTTTCAACTTTGCTTTTTTACCTCCGATACACATTTCTGCAGACGTCCATGTTTGGGGGAGAAGAAATAGTGATTGGATTGAAATAAAATTATTTCCTTATTCGGGAAAATAATAACTAATCTTATCCTCTCAAAATTAGTAGTTTTTTTTTTAAAGCAAAATGTGTTACGTACACCATATATGATTACCTTTCTTCTCCCGAATATTAAAATTCGAAAGGATCCTTGCAGCACTCCCTAGGTCATTTAAGAATTGCAGGTGTTTATTAGCCAGTCTCTACGGTTACGGGAATAAGACAATTTTAAGTATGTTATAGGGATATTCGTTTCTTACTGGAAGAATAGTTCCCAAAAATTCCCTACATAAATCCATGGATGACGAATACCTGGCCTCGTGTTCGAATACAAACGTTTTAGTGTGGATATGGGCATGAGGGGTCGGTTACTCCTCTGAATAATTCTAGTCGACATTTGTAATTTTTGCCCACCTTCCCTCCCTGAAATAATTCCTGCGACTTCCATTGAAATGAAGGATGGGCGACAGATCAGTTTCAACGGAAATGATTTTTTATACCAAGATGGAAAAAACCTCTTATTCTCGCTTAAGTGTTGTTAACATTGGTGAAGTATTTGCCGTTTTTGGGAGTACAGAATACGGCGCTGACAAAGACAGGCCCAGTGTTCAGTAGGGGACACCGATGGTCTTGGAAAGGCCGCCGTCCGTCGGATGAGACGTGGAGCCGTGTGCGGCAGAGCCAAAAGAACGCTGAATGGCCCTGACAGGAGGCTATCATCTGCCTTCCAACAGCTGTCGAATGGGTCCCCTTCAAACTTCTCTGAGCCCAACCCAACTAATATCGACTACAACAAATTCCACTTAAGTCTTTAAAAGCGTTTGTGCTAAGGCGTTGGGCGACCATTTAGCTTTTGCGCTGAACGTGGTCGTGGCATCATTTGCAAAAGGTTTGCGTAACCGATAACTCTATTTGTAAAAATGCTTTCGTCTGACATTGTACATGTAAACTAGTTTCAGAAATCCAAAGATATTAAATAGGGACTGTACCTGGTTTCGAGCCCCGGGTAAGGCATGGATGTACGTGTCGTTTTTCTGCTGAGGTCCTGCCATCCTCTCAGACCTTCTGCTATGGCATATAAACTGACAGGCTCCTGTCAGACCTCTGTGGCAAGCAGCTGCTTGAGGGGGTATTTTTTTTTTGTAATGCTGTAACAGTGAGGAAATGCCAGTAATTACGTCAAATATACTTTACAATTTACTTCGAAGTGGTATGAGCTGCCCATTAAAACTCATGTGCCACTTCCATATATACTTTTGGGGAGAATATATATTGGCCACTAATTTCTGAATCATTTCACCCAATTTCCCACCGCGTCTCCCGGTATTTATCAATATTTTCGCGCGTCCTCTATGACCTCTGACCTTACCATGGGATTTTAAATTATCAACTATTTCATTATTGGTTCGAGTAATAACTACAACACCGGGGTTCATATCAAAAGATTTTACCATAACTACTTATCAGCGGTGTAACACTTGAAATCTGTGATATTTATTACAGGTGATCCATACATACAGGGCCTGATTTATGAAGGGGACCCTATCCTCCCCCATCTTTGAGAATGAAAGTAACCGGAAAGGATGAAAAAAGTAAGCATATATTTCTTCAAGAATTTTTTTTTTAAGCTACTAGAACTGCGGGCAAAGTTTTATACCGAACCTACCTTACGGTCTTCTTGGCAGGGATTTTCCCACCATCCCGAAACTAAATCTCAAAGTTGTACTTGCTTTGAAATCCCAAACAGTTTTGTCTTTGTGTAATTTTATTTTAGTCCCATGTTTTATGTATGACACTAAAAATAGATTAAAAAGAACTAAAATCTCATTCCATATAGAAGAAATCTCGGTACGTGCCTGATTATTGGGCCCCCTCTTTCACTCGACCCCCTTATATTTTCTAGATCTATGCCTGCTTACATATACAATATAATTTTATTCATTATTAAAAAATAAAAGGGCTAAGATTATAAGGAAATGTGCATATTATTGATAAAGATGTCACTTTGTGAAGCAGAGTAAGTCTATATTCAACATGTATGCTATATATTAAAAAGTATTTACCAGCCGCATTACTAGCCTAGAACTTCTGTATTAATGAATTTATATGGAACGAACCAGACATGAATGCGACCTACTACAGGTCTTTCTATTAAGATCTCGTATTCCTCACAGGTTTTACGGCTAGTTATACTGATGACATAGTTGCTTCACTGAAGTTGGCAGCATTAGAAGAGAACGCTTGCATCAATGCTTTTCGTAGATTTGAACGCTGACCTCCGAAGCAAGTCTCTGGAATCGCAACCATCATGCCATAACCGATAAAACTTCTCAGTAGCGTAATTTTGCAGGCATTATCCATTCGTACTTATTCTCAAGCATATATTCATCTGAATTGCAGAAATCTCCAATTGGCATTCTGTTAACGTTTTACCAGTGCAGCAAGTCAAATTGGAGAGAAAAGCCGGATCAGTCCTGAGCAGATGAGCAGAACGTGCATCCTGCGTGGCCGTCGCTAGTGAAGTTCAGCCACTTGGCATATAACCTATCCTATTATTCCCAGACCGAACTTGTTTCGTGTTCATTAGAATCAGTGAAGCGACGGTCCGGCTCGACCGCATGTGGGTGACCTTGTTTACGGCGCCGCTCACTAGAGGGCATCTCAAGGCTGAAGAAAATGACGTCAAGACCCTGACCTTGAATGCTAAGGAAGACCAGCGTGTCTTGCTGCTATTGGTTGGTGCCACTTGGATGTGGTGGTTGCGAAAATGCAATAGTTTTAAGTGTGTCGGGGATGGTGTTATGGTTAACAAGTCTTGCCGCATAAATACACACCCATGAAAAGTGGGATTTTGGTTTTTACTTTCTGACCTTCAGAGTGTTGTCAAATGGTTAATCGATGATACAATATAAAATATCGCTACCTTTCACCTCTACTTGTATACGGATGGGGGAAATAAAGGAAGGTAGAGATAAGTAAAATAGTAGTTGAAAGATAGGTTAGTTGGGTTGTTTTACCTCTGAGCGGCACTTTTTTGCACACAATGGACTAAATGGCCAGGTCACATGGACCCCGAAGGCTCAGAGAAGGTTGGGGGAGGGGACCCACTGGAATAGCTGTTGGGAGGCAGATGGTAGCCTCCCGTCAAGGCCATCTAGCATGTTCTTTAACGTGCACAGGGTATGTCTCTCCCGCACACGGAGCCACGGCTTAACGTCCCATCCGACGGACGGCGGCCTTTCCAAGCCCATCGGTGTCCCCTACTGACCGTGGGCAGGGCGGGGAATTTTGCGGAGATAAATCTCAACGCTGACCCAGCTGGGACTCGAACCTGGGAACTACAGATTACGAGCCTGGCGCGCTACCGACTGAGCCACCCAGATAGGTTAGTGGTACACAAATTGGTGGAAATGCAGATTAGTGGCGTACGTTTCAAAAAAGTTGCCAAACAGTGCTCTAGATCAAGGGTTCTCAACGTGGGGTACGCCGTGAGAGCTCGCTAGATCTAGTAACAAAGTCGCTAAGTTGGCATTATTATACTATAACAATAGTTTTATCTATCTATATAAGTGGTACGCCATTTACATACACCTTTCCAGGGGGTACGTGAAGCATAGGCGTCCCATGGCCGAGTGGTTCGCACGCTTGGCTACTGATCTAAGGGACCTGGGTTCGAGCCCTGGGTAAGGCATGGATGTTAGTGTTGTTTTTCTGCTGAGGTCCTGCCTTCTTCTCAGACCTACAATGGCATATAAACTGACAGGCTCCTGTCAGACGTCTGTGGCAAGCAACTGCTTGAGGGGGGTGGGGGTATTTATTTTTTTTACGTGAAGCATAAAAAGTTGAGTTCAACCAATTAGTGTTTGAAACCTTTCCTTCATCTGAAAGAATTAAATCAGATTTTAAATACGTTACAAAAGAATAAATCGATATATTAGTAGAAAGCCTATTAAACTAGATGCAGGTAGCTGTCAGAATGCAGGCCACATAATTTAAAACAAATAAGCATGGGTAAAGTGAATACTGAAATTGAGAAGATAAAAAGATACGTTCACACAAATACACAATTCTTTTTTGCAACGACACGTTTCGAATCATTTTTCTTAAACACTTTTTTTGCACTATAAGTATATCGATTTTGATTTGAGAATCGATTATTTGCAACTCTTCAAAGTTTAAGCTGGAAAATTTGTTCATTACAATTCGTCCAAAAACACTTATGGGGGGAGGGGACAAATGTCTGCGCTGAACCAGAAAGGAACGTGTTTCAGCATATATTTTTTATCATAAATTATTCTGGCCGAATATCTTTCCCCCTCAGTTTTAATGGCTCACAATTATTCTCACCTCAATCTAGGGGGTTAAAAAATTTCAAAGGGGAAGTATATTTTCCCCCTCTCCCCCTAAATGCTGCCCTGGTTGGGTATATTCTTAAAGAGAAAAGAGAGGTGGACTGTCTCCCCATTCTGGTTTGAAAAAAATTTAATATATATTGTTACGACAGAAGAATCTGGCAACCGAAAGCAAAGTTTCAGCCAACGAATTGAACTTTGGGAGAATTTGGAGAAGAAGAGTGGAGCGTTAACGGTCGTTGTGTTGTAACGGTCGAAGAGTTCGAAAATGGCCGGTGGGCTGTTCTGAGACAGTGCGCGTTAAGTGTCAAGAAGTAACTTGATGTGTTGTGTATACGCGGAAGGATAAAAGTGGGATCTTTTATCGTTAAGTATCAAGAAGTAACTTGATGTGTTGTGTATACGCGGAAGTATAAAAGTGGGAACTTTTATGGCTAACTTCGAATGTCTACACGGACTGTCTTTTTGTTCGGCTAGTGTGTGAAAAGTTATTAGCACAGGACGAGAATTGGTTTACGAGTGAAGATCTTCGGGTGACCTGGTAAATCAAGTAAAAGGTAGTATTTAGTAAAATACACAGAGCTGATGTTGTGTGCTCACGCAGGAAGATTGATGACTTGTGCATGTTAATAGTTGATTTGTTAATAAGATACTTCATCCATATTTCCTTTGTAACAATTTACCTTGTATTGAATTTGGTTTTGAAATATAGCTTTTAATACTCACGCTCAGTGGCTATCCATTTTTGTGATCCGCAACAATATCTATATATCGTGAGGGCCAACCTGTGCTTTGCTGGCAACCTTCGTTACTCATACTCTGTGTAATATTTGTGTAATTACGGATCTGCACACTCCACACACACGCCCGAGCAAAGGCCCATTACCCACCTAACATCATATTCAACCCCCATCCACACTTTCTGTTTTTATTTCCCTGCTCCCCACAGCCAGGCACTTCTTAAGCCTAACCTGTGGCATATAAACTGACAGGTTCCTGTCAGACCCCTGTGGCAAGCAGCTGCTTGAGTGGTAGACCATACTTCCCTGCACTACATCACCCAATCCCATGTTAATCTACCTATACCCCTTTTTCCCCCCGACACCCAGGTTTTTTATCCAATACCTGTGTGTTTGTTTTTTTTTCACTGATATGCCTCCCAACCATTACCCTTGCCCCCATCAATTTTAGAAGCCCTACCCCCAAAATCTGCGAGGGGGGGGGGGGGGAGGAGACTAAGAGAAGAAAATAAATTATTTTTCTGCCCTCACCCCTGAAAAGAAAGGAGCTAGTACCTCCTTTTTCTTTGTCCCCGTATGCGGGAGAGCCATACCCTGTGCACGTTAAAGAACACGCTGGATGGCTTTGACGGGAGGCTACCATCTGTCTCCCAACAGCTGTTCTAGTGGGTCCCCGCCCCCAACTTTCTCTGAGCCTTCGGGGTCCTTGTGGCCTGGCCATTTAGCCCATGGTGTGCAAAAAAGTGCCGCTCAGAGGTAAAACAATCCAATCCAAACCTTTTTTATTCTGTTGCCTTCCACTTGACACCCTCTTCCCCATGCCCACCCCGTAACCCCTACCCCTATTTGGGGGGGGGGGGGGAGAAACCATTTTCTGCTATTTTTTTTTGCCCATACCTGCCACACTTCGGCCTCTAACACCCTATTTTCACCCTATTTCACTACATTTGGCAGCAATTTACTCCTCAGGCGCTGTTTGGACTCTTACCAGATATGTGCTTCACCAAACTCTCAGGGCGGCCTGCGGTCATTAGCCCATTAGCAAAACATAGGGTCACTTGCGTCACCATTACAGGGCACCCTCCCTTCCATCACCCCACCTGGGAAATTTGCGCATGGACCAAATGATAGGGAGCTCATTCGGCCCATTACAAAGTGTTCCATAGGAAGATGTAGGAATGTTCTACTAAAAAACTATATTCTTGTCTGATTCTATGAGCAACTCTTAACAAAATCTGATTTTAAATCGTAATACTTCGTAAGTACAATAGATTCAATCTTAAATGCATAAAGTTGCATTTTGACCCAATCAGAGAAACTAGTTCGGACCAACTATACGGTAGCCGATAAAGCAAAATTTAACAATATACTTCAGTTTTAATACTGGCAGTAAGCGTCATTTTGCGTTTAATTGGACGGTTACGGATGTTAGTAATAGTTGACTGTTCTGTGGTAAAATTTTCTGTGAAAATATTTGCCCAGACAGTAAGAGCAGACAGTATCTTCTTGCCGATAGCTCACAACAAATTTCATAGGAGTTACAAACCGGAAATACGCCTTTTTAAAATCCTTTTAGGTTGTCACGCAAAAATGCATATTATTTTTAGCGGTGCCGTATCTCCGCTAGACATTCACGTATCCAAATTCCCTGGATAGTTTTCAGGGGCTGAATTCAGATCCTACGATAGAGAGTAAAATACCTGGGCCCGTAATTCTTCAACTGTCCCTGCAGAGTATACCGGTAGGTTAAAAATTTAAATTTATGTTTCATATTTTCGTTATATTCATTAAAATGACTATTTTAAGTTAATATTATTTTTTCAATAAACATAGTCATTTTTTTTCCAAAAAGAAAACGTTGTTTTAACCTGCATATAAAATAGCTTGAAAAAAAATTTTCCCCCTCTCACACAGTAAGGTGGTCAAGACATTTTGTTATTTGCCTCTCGTGGCCGAGTGGTTAGCTCGCCTCAAAAGGACCTGGGTTCGAGCCCCGAGTAAAGCATGGATGTTTGTATTGTTTTTCTGCTGAGGTCCCGGCATCCTCACAGATCTTCCACTGCGGCATATAAACAGATAGGCTCCTGTCAGTCCTATGTGCAAGCAGCTGCTTGAGGAGGAATTTTTTTTTTGTATATATGTGCATTTGAAATAGTTCATGTAGAAAAAATTCATTTTCTTAACCACAAAAGGTGGTTTGCCTTGTAAAAAACACTAATTTCCGTTGGTGACTCACGAAATCAAAATTTCACAAATTCATTGATAATTTCATTGCTTGCTGATTAATTCTTATTTCATGTTTATTCTCTTGTGGTTGCGGATTAAAAATAAGGGGTTCGCTATGCTCCATTTTCTATATCCTGATAAGTTACTACTGCTTCAGTATCTTTTTGCTAAATATATCAGTTAATACGATATTTTAACAAAATTTTGAGCCACGTCTGTGAATAGTTTTAACATTTTTCAATTTCGAGCGTGAGGGGCGGGGGTGGCTCAGTCAGTAGCGCGCCAGGCTCGTAATCTGTAGTTCCCAGGTTCGAGTCCCAGCTGGGTCAGCGTTGAGATTTATCTCAGCAAAATTCCCCGCCCTGCCCACGGTCAGTAGGGGACACCGATGGGCTTGGAAAGGCCGCCGTCCGTCGGATGGGACGTTAAGCCGTGGCCCCGTGTGCATGAGAGCCATACCCTGCGCACGTTAAAGAACACGCTGGATGGCCTTGACGGGAGGCTACCATCTGTCTCCCAACAGTTGTTCCAGTGGATCCCCTCCCCCAACCTTCTCTGAGCCTTCGGGGTCCATGTGACCTGACCATTTAGCCCATGGTGTGCAAAAAAGTGCCGCTCAGAGGTAAAACAACCCAACCCAACCCAATTTCGAGCTTTCGAAGATTTAAGGATGGAGCTGTAGCACCGAAAGCGCCTGTCCCTCATCCTTCCTGGGGTTGGGGTAGTTCCTAGTATTGCTCCAGATTCGCAATCTGTAGCTCCAACTCCCACTGTTGAGATTTATCTCCGCTAAACTGGCTAAACCTCCGACCCTGCCTGCAGTCAGAAAGAGATACCGATGGGCTTCGGAAGACCGCCGTCCGTCGGATGAGATGTTAAGCCATGACCCCGTGTGTGGGAGAGCCGTATCCTGTGGACGTTAAAAATTACGCTTGATAATTTAACGGGAGGCTGCCATACTATCTCCTAACAGCTGTTCCAGTGGATCCCTCTCCTCCAACCTTCTCTGAGCCCTTGGAGTCCTTGTGACTTGGCCATTTAGTCCATTTTATGCAAAAAAAAAAACGCAACAGATGACCTCACCCCACCCCCTCCCTGAATATGCGCCTGTCCTTTCATGTACATGCTCCAAGACGACAGGTCGTGGGTGGCTCAGTCGGCACCACGCCAGGCTCGCAGTCTGCAGTTCCCAAGTTCGAGTCCCAGCTGGGCCAGTGTTCAGATATATCTCCGCAAAACTCACAGCCCTACCCTCCATCAGTAGGGGACACTGATTGGCTTGGAAAGGCCGCCGTCCGGATGAAACGTTAAGCCATGACCCCGTGTGCGGGATAGTCATAACCTGTGCACATTAAAGAACACACTAGATGGCCATGACGTGAGGCCACCGTCTTGTCTCCCAACAGTTGTTAACTGGGTCCCCCCCCCCCCCACTAACCTTCTCTGAGCTTTCGGTATCCTTGTGACCTGGCCATTAAGTCCATTGTGTGCAAAAAAAGTATTTCTCAGAGGTAAACAACCCAATTCAGGTCTATGACGCTAGATAATTCTAATTATGAAATGTTTATAACACAAACTACAGTCGCTAAAAAAATTTAAAATAGTCGCTTACGTACACAGAATTCATAAAAATATCTGGCAACGGTTTTTTTTAGAAATTAGTGATCTGGCAACCTTCGTGTCACGTGACACGAAGGTTGCCAGATCACTAATTTCTAAAATAATCGTTGCCAGATATTTTTTCTGAATTCTGTAATCAACCATAGTGTTCGGATGCTTTTTTGAGCGACTGTAGGTGGTCATATTATTTTGATACTAGATCGTGTGGGCTCACTCACGGAAATATTGAGCGTGTGCAGTTACCGCTCACAGCAAACTGGAGCGTGTGCAGTAACTGCACACGTCCAGTTTGCTGTGAACAGTTACTGGAGCGTGTACAGTTGCTGTACACGCTCCAGATATTTTTCCTGAATTCTGTAATCACGTGACACGAAGGTTGCCAGATCACTAAGTTCTAAAATAATCGTTGCCAGATATTTTTTTCTGACTTCTGTAATCAACGATAGCGTTCGGATACTTTTTTGAGCGACTGTAGGTGGTCATATTATTTCGATACTAGATCGTGTGGGCTCACTCACGGAAATATTGAGCGTGTGCAGTTACCGCTCACAGCAAACTGGAGCGTGTGCAGTAACTGCACACGCTCCAGTTTGCTGTGAACGGTATCTGGAGCGTGTACAGCAACTGTACACGCTCCAGATATTTTTCCTGAATTCTGTAATCACGTGACACGAAGGTTGCCAGATCACTAATTTCTAAAATAATCGTTGCCAGATATTTTTTCTGACTTCTGTAATCAACGATAGCGTTCGGATACCTTTTTGAGCGACTGTACCTTTCGGAAGTAGCTGGCAAGTGTTACAACGATTTTATTTGCTTTCTGCGAATTGTGTGAGTGCATTACTTTCCCAAGTCCCTTTTAATGTAGTTGACATAGTACCCGCTGCGTGGAATCGAGGTTGCCCAGCCGTGCGTGGACTGAAATCCCAGCGAAGTTTAGACGAACACATCTGTAACACAGGTGATATAATATCGTAAGCTCTTACTGCCTTTCGCTGGGGATCTAAAAATAGATGTTTTCGAATTATGCATTTCCAGTCAGATGCAAACTACGACGCGTGATCACACAGACCATGTTTGGACAGTAACCTATAATAAGGAAGGTATTTGTAAGTTATTTGTTGTTCATACGCAATTTCGAAACTCCGTATGCGATGATTTGCCATCGATAGATATTTCGTGTCACCATTTTGTTGTTGCCAGAACGTTGATTGTAATAGCCGGAGGACGCCATCTTAACTGGGAGTGGTGGCCCCTTGGTCTTTTCACTTGCCCTGTATATTTTTGGATTGCTACAAATCCATGCTGCACCATCTGCACATCGATGGGCTTGGTAAGGCCGCCGTCCGTCGGATGGGACGTTAAGCCGCGGCCCCGTGTGCAGGAGAGCCATACCCTGTGCACGTTAAAGAACACGCTGGATGACCTTGACGGGAGGCTACCATCTGTCTCCCAACAGCCCAATTGCTCCAGATTCGCAATCTGTAGCTCCAACTCCCACTGTGTGGATTTATCTACACAGTGGTAGCTCCAACTCCAACTCCCATTGCTGTTAGTGGGTCCCCTCCCCCAACCTTCTCTGAGCCTTCAGGGTCCTTGTGACCTGGCCATTTAGCCCATGGTGTGCAAAAAAGTGCCGCTCAGAGATAAAACAACAACAATAACGTGCGTACTGATGTTAGAAGAGAAAAATATGGCGGAAAAACGACTATTTTTCCGTTGCATCCTAATCAGTGACAGAAGGCAATTTTTAAAATGGGGTCATAGACGAACATACCATCACCTCCGTTGCCGTGCTCCTGCCCAGCGCGCTCCAACCATGATCCCTCTTTCGAAGTCAGTTAGATAATCCTTTTTATCCATGTCGCACTTGACTTTGCTTTCTACCAGTCTTTATGACTTTTGTAGGACTTATACTTACATCAGTAAGAAATTTTGCGTACATTGGCATGTTGCATCGAGCTTTGTGCACGATGCACTCACTGTTCATAATAATTTAGGGGACGCGGGTGGCTCAGTCGGTAGCGCACCAGACTCTGTAGTTCCCAGGTTCGAGTCTCAATATCTGTAGTTCCCATTTTCGAGTCTCAATACAGTCGAGTCTCAACCCAATTCATAATTAGCCATTGTGTATGTCTAATATATTTTTTCTCCTCTATTCCGGTTATTAGCATCCTCAAACAAGCAAAGGGGCACGCCCCCTTTGCCCCTCCCCCTCTCCATCCGGGCTAGTTCTTATAATTGTTGGGTTGGGTTGTTTTACCTCTGAGCGGCACTTTTTTGCACACCATGGGCTAAATGGCCAGGTCACATGGACCCCGAAGGCTCAGAGAAGGTTGGGGGAGGGGACCCACTGGAACAGCTGTTGGGAGACAGATGGTAGCCTCCCGTCAAGGCCATCCAGCGTGTTCTTTAACGTGCACAGGGTATGTCTCTCCCGCACACGGGGCCACGGCTTAACGTCCCATCCGACGGACGGCGACCTTTCCAAGCCCATCGGTGTCCCCTACTGACCGTGGGCAGGGCGGGGAATTTTGCGGAGATAAATCTCAACGCTGACCCAGCTGGGACTCGAACCTGGGAACTACAGATTACGAGCCTGGCGCGCTACCAACTGAGCCACCCCCGCCCCCTAGTTCTTATAATAAATCCAAAGCGGGAGTGAGTGTTTTTCAGTCTCTCCCCCCCTCTCCAGAAAACGATATTTTAGAAGAAAAAAACCCATCAATTTACATTAATAATAATTACGTTTTTTTTTACATTGTCCATTTTTTAACATCATTAAAAAATACTTTTGTTACACGATTTATTATCTACAAGTATTATTTTCTATTTATCCATCCTGGATACGTCCATGAGGATAAAGTTAAAAAAAAACTACTTCGCAAATGTAATATATAAAGACTTTTTATTTGCTTCAGCAACAGTAATAAATTCCTCTTACAGCCACTAGCAGACGGATTTATTTAGAAGATGAGCTACGAACCACTTTTGTCTGCCACTTACGGAAAAGAAGAACCAAAAAAAAAACGTCCTGAAAAAAGTAGGCCAGTGTTACACGAATCAGCCCCAGGCAGGGTCTTTGAGGGGAGTTTCGCCCCACTTGTTAAATGCACCAGGGAAACTTGGTTGTCAGTTGGTAAACCCGGTTTTGCTAAAAATAGCTCACATTGAGACGTCGTGCTCCTTGCAAGTAGCAATTTGCTCACATCCACAGCAGTGGTTGCATTTGCGAAGGAAAACTTGGAATTGTTTAGGAATGCTTGCAGCCAAGCGATTCTCTCTTTTGGCGGTTTCGTCGAAGAGGTTTTTTCTCCATTGTTTTCTTTCTGTGGTAGAGAAAAAAGAAATCACTCCTATTTTAGCTCTTTGATTGTGGGATTTGTGGAAATTTTTCGCATTGTACAGAAAGACGGCTTCTGTGAAGGGTTGGGTTGGGTTGTTTTACCTCTGAGCGGCACTTTTTTGCACACCATGGGCTAAATGACCAGGCCACAAGGACCCCGAAGGCTCAGAGAAGGTTGGAGGAGGGGACCCACTGGAACAGCTGTTGGGAGACAGATGGTAGCCTCCCGTCAAGGCCATCCAGCGTGTTCTTTAACGTGCACAGGGTATGGCTCTCCCGCACACGGGGCCACGGCTTAACGTCCCATTCGACGGACGGCGGCATTTCCAAAACTATCGGTGTCCCCTACTGACCGTAGGCAGGGCGGGGAATTTTTGCGGAGATAAATCTCAACGCTGACCCAGCTGGGACTCGAACCGGTGAAGTACAGATTACGAGCCTGGCACACTACCGACTGAGCCACCCCCGCCCCTTCTGTGAAGGAAATTTGAAAATTTTTGGTGTCGTAAATCATTCAATATGAGCGGGTTTCGGTAGTGTAAGATACTAAAAAAAAATGCAATGTGTTAGGACAGTGATTCTCAACCTTTAATGTGTCACGTACCCTCTGGAAATGTATATGTAAATGGCGTAACATTTGTATAGTAGGGGACACTGATGGGCTTGGTAAGGCCGCCGTCCGTCGGATGGGACGTTAATCGTGTTGCCGTGTGCATATACAAACGGCACGTTAAATACATACATACCTCTCTGCACGTTAAAGAATACGCTGGATGGCCTTGACTAATGTTAAAGAATACACTGGATGGCTTGACCATCTGTCTCCCAACAGCTGTTCCAGTGGGTCCCCTCCCCAATCCTTCTCTGAGTCTTCGGGGTCCATGTGATGCAAAAAAAGTGCCGCTCAGAGGTAAAACAATTCAACCCAACCAACCCCCTTGCATAAATAGATAAAATTATAGTTATAGTATAAGAATGGGAATAAAACTTTGCTACTAGATCTAGCGACTTTTGAGCTCTCACGGCGTACCCCACGTTGAGAACCCTTATGTTAGGAGATAGGATTTTTCAGGGATAGAATTTTAAAATGAAAACTCGACAGAAAAACGGTACGAACCAGGGGCGGATTTGAATTTGCTTCGGAAGGTTTTTCCAAAAGCATACAGAAAGTTATCGCTAACAAATGAGTTGGTTGTTGTTTTACTTTTGAGTGGCACGTTTTTGCACACAATGGGCTAAATGGCCAAGTTACAAAGACCCAAGGGCTCAGAGAAGGTTAAGAGGAAGGGACCCAGTGGGCAACTGTTAGGAGACAGATGAAAACTTCCCATCAAAGCCATTAAACTTGTTCTCTAACGTACACAGGATTGTTGGGTTGGGTTGTTTTACCTCGGAGCGACACTTTTATGCACACAATGGGCTAAATGGCCATGTCATATGGACCCCGAAGGCTCAGAGAAGGTTGGGGTAGGGGACCCACTGGAACAGCTGTTGGGAGACAGATGTTAGCCTCACGTCAAGGACATCCAGCGTGTTTTTTAACGTGCACAGGGCATGGCTGTCCCGCACACGGGGCCGCGGCTTAGCGTCCCATCCGACGGACGGCGGTCTTTCCAAGCCCATCGGTGTCCCTTACTGACTGTGGGCAGGGCGGGGAATTTTTGCGGAGATAAATCTCACGCTGACCCAGTTGGGACTCGAACCTGGGAAGTACAGATTATGAGTCTGGCACACTACCGACTCAGCCACCCCCACCCCACGTCCACAGAGTTAAGGCCGCCGTCCGTCAGATGGGATATTAATGCTCAGAGCACTTCTAGGCACTAAAATCAATATAAAAATTTCAACCACAATAATGGAGCTCCCACATTAATATCACTTAATTAAGTATTCGATGACACTGTTTTAAACTATATCTTATGTATGTTCATGTAACGTTATTATTCTTCTCTCCTGCAGATAAGCAGATGCTTTGCGGATCATTTGTTTAAACTTTTGTATAACTAACATGAATATGAATAAAAATTATTATTAGTATTTAAAGCGGTAGCCCCCTGTACACGTTAAAGAACACTCTGGATGACCTTGACGGGGAACTACCATCCTAACAGCTGTTCAAGTGGGTCCTCTCCCCCAACCTCCTCTGAGCTCTCGGGGTTTTTGTGACTTAGCCATTTAGCCCATTGTGTGCAAAAAAAGTGCCGCTCAGAGGTAAAACAACGCAGCCTTGCCCTCCCATCACTTTTTCCGAGCCTTCGTGGTCCTTGTGACTTGGCCATTTAGCCCATTGTGTGCAAGAAAGTGCCGCTCAGAGGTAAAATAAACAGCCTTGACCTCCCACTACCTTTTCTGAGCCTACGGGGTCCTTGTGACTTGGCCATTTAGCCCATTGTGTACAAAAAAGTGCCGCTCAGAGGTAAAACAACGCAGCCTTGTCCCCCACCACCTTTTCTGAGCCCTCGGGATCCTTGTGACTTGGTCATTTAGCCCATTGTGTGCAAAAAAGTGCCGCTCACAGGTAAAACAACGCAGCCTTGCCGTCCCACCACTTTTTCGAGCCCTCGGGGTCCTTGTGACTTGGTCATTTAGCCCATTGTGTGCAAAAAAGTGCCGCTCACAGGTAAAACAACGCAGCCTTGCCGTCCCACCACTTTTTCCGAGCCCTCGGGGTCCTTGTGACTTGGCCATTTAGCCCATTGTGTGCAAGAAAGTGCCGCTCAGAGGTAAAACAACGCAGCCTTGCCTTCCCATCACTTTTTCCGAGCCTTCGGGGTCCTTGTGACTTGGCCATTTAGCCCATTGTGTGCAAAAAAGTGCTGCTCAGAGGTAAAATAAACAGCCTTGCCCTCCCACTACCTTTTCTGAGCCTTCGGGGTCCTTGTGACTTGGTCATTTAACCCATTGTGTGCAAAAAAGTGCCGCTCATAACTAAAACAACCCAGCCCAAATCTTTCTGAGAATTTCTCCAAAATATCTACATTTAATAATACTCGTCACTGAATTAACTAATTTAAAAGAAGTTTACCAATATTATTTTTTGTGAAACGCTCTTTTTTCTGTTTCGTCTACTAGAAAGGACATGGATAACTTAAAACTGTTGGTTGTAAAAAAAGAAGGTTTCGTATTTTGTGCAAACGCACATTCTTTCTTGGGGAACACTTGTAGCGTCTTGATTACAACGTAATGTCCTCCTTACACTATGAACCGACGGTTGTCATGACAACCAAATGACTAATACTCACGATGTACCGGTACCATAAGCACACGCGCCAGAATGTACAGCAGCATCACTAATGGCGGGACCCATTTCCTGGAAGTCAGCCTGTTCCCTATCAAACGAACTTAGACGGGAAACTAGCCTCTATCCGGAAGTGTGCATCAATCTACCGGAAGTGTAGGGGTAAACGCAACACTGGCTACCAATGCAGAGACCAGGATCATGTTTGTACTCTTGGTTCACTGGCTCGTTGTTATTCCTATCGGGTAGTTGTAACAAAAAACACAAATTGTTTATTCCAGCAGCTAGTGTAATTTTAGAACAAAAGCAGCTGAATTTGAATCTGTTTTCGGTAATTACTTTAGCTAGATTGTTTTCTGTGTACGACAGGACTTAAGAGTGCAACAGGGTTAATGTATTACTTTGCAGATTAAGTCTGAAGATTCGTGGTTTGGCTTTCACAATGCCACCAAGATGGAAGGAAATGTAAAGAATAAAAAGCCCAGTTGCCTTCCCAAAGTTGCAGAAATGAGATTTCGGCCGCAGCTCCGTGGAAGAGACATTCGTAATCAGATTCAGAAGATGTAGTGTTGACGGAAATTATCGTCTGATCTGTTTTCGTTCGTGTTTTAGGATCGCGATATTTCTAAACAATGGTTAATTTAGGATGTACCAAAAATAAAATTGAGAACAATTTATTAAACGCGAAGCCGAATTGTTCGTAGTTGGGCAATTTTACGTACGAACAGAACATTTTCCTTTGCAATGAGGAGGTTAAAGGGGTCGTCCATATATCACGTGATGCTTTCAGAGGACGATTCGATTATGTCGCGTAATTTAGGGGAGGGTAGGAAGTATAGAAAGGGGTATTCATAACCCTAAAATATTGTGCATACTCTGAACAGTTGTAGAAAACAATCGAAGCCTCTTAATAAATCCATCCGAGTGTTCTTTAATGGACTCAGGCATTATGGGCGGGGGTGGCTCAGTCGGTAGCGCGCCAGGCTCGTAATCTGTAGTTCCCAGGTTCGAGTCCCAGCTGTGTCAGCGTTGAGATTTATTCCCGAAAAATTCTCCGCCCTGCTCATGGTCAGTAGGGGACACCGATGGGCTTGGAAAGGCCGCCGTCCGTCGGATGGGACGTTAAGCCGTGGCACGGTGTGCGGGAGAGCCATACCCTGTGCACGTTACAGAACACGCTGGATGGCCTTGACGGGAGGCTACCATCTGTCTCCCAACAGCTGTTCCAGTGGGTCCCCTCCCCCCAACCTTCTCTGAGCCTTCGGGGTCCATGTGACCTGGCTATTTAGCCCATAGTGTACAAAAAAGTGCCGCTCAGAGGTAAAACAACCCAACAACTCAGGCATAGAAAAGAGGGGTAGCTTCATCCTCCATGGATAAATTGATCGAAGCATCATTTTATTTCCAATAAGTAACACAGGTGAACTAAAAATGAATGCTTTTCACTTAGCAAAATGTAATCTTCATTTCTTTTGTTTTCAGCATGTCATTTATTTTTATTTATTGATATGAAAAAAAAGCATTTTTACTCACATTTTCAATAATAGTTGACCTTTTTTCCCATTTCGTTTTCGAGCATCCTTACTTATGGTATCGACAGTTCGACCTAAATATTTGTCTCTTGAAACAATGAATGGGGACACCGATGAGCTTGGAAAGGCAGTCATCCGTCGGATGGGACGTTAAGCCGTGACTCCGTGTGCGGGAGAGCCATACCCTGTGCACGTTAAAGAACACGCTGGTTGGCCTTGACGGAGGCTACCATCTGTCCCCCAACAACTGTTCCAGTGGGTCCGCTCCTCCAACCTTCTCTGAGCTTTCGGGGTCCTTGTGACCTGGTCATTTAGCCCATGGTGTACAAAAAAGTGCCGCTCAGAGGTAAAACAACCCAACCCAAAATTAGTGAGAGTCGAATTTGAATTCCCATTCACATAACCCGGAATTGCCCTGCTACTTTTTGTAATATGGTATGCAAACAGAATTAATCGAAGTTTTGTAAAATGAAGCTAAATTTCAAATCTGACAAAGCTGATTTTTGACATTTTTCCCACCTGTTCTGCTTTCACAATTTTCTTTCTAAATATGCATTACATAAATATTAGAAGGATATAAGAAATAACTAACTACTTCACGTTTGTTCTCTTCATTTTAATACAATATAATTAGGTGAGACCACAGACTGAGGCAGCCTAACGGTCGGATATTTGGTGACAGTTGAAAGGTTCCACTCCAAATACTACCATGAAGCACGCCCTCTACACTTGTCATCGTGCACGTTACGCAAGAAAGCGATTCCTGCTCTGTTGCCACTTGCTAGTTTAAAGAAATACGCCTATAAACTTGTAAAGTTGGTCAAATATTTCTTATTATTTCTTTCTGAAAGGATCCAGCTTTTATTGATTTCTCATAAAATAAGAATTCAGAGATGAGCTCAAATTTTCACTCTCTAAAAATAAATAAATAAATACCCCCTCAAGCAGCTTCAGCCGTCCCGTGGCCGAGTGGTTAGCGCACTTCGCTACCACTCTAAGGGACCTGGGTTCGAGCCCCGGGTAAGGCATGGATGTACGTGTCGTTTTTCTGCTGAGGTCCTGCCATCCTCTCAGATCTTCTACTATGGCATATAAACTGACAGGCTCCTGTCAGACCTCTGTGGCAAGCAGCTGCTTGAGGGGGTATTTTATTATTTACAAGCAGCTGCTTGCCACAGAGGTCTGACAGGAGCCTGTCAGTTTAATACGCCATAGTAGAAGGTCTGTGAGGAAGGCGGGACCTCAGCAGAAAACCAGCATACACATCCATGCCTTACCCAGGGCTCGAACCCAGGTCTCGTATATCAGTAGCCAAGCGTGCTAACCACTCTGCCACGGTACGGCTTTTCACTCTCTACCCGTTAATAAAAATTCTTGTTTAAAAAATTTTCTAAAAAAAATTTCAAATATTTAGCACGGGCGACTTCGAGCCAGGGCGGGCTCGGGTTTAGAATAATTTAAATTTCAACTATTTCTTGTAATTGTAAAAGAAATATGTAAAAGTATAAAAATAATTTGAACGAGAATTTATCTGTGGTTTCTTGTCCCTTTATTTTACTGACCTAGGGCAGGGAGTTTTGCGGAGATAAATCTCAAAGTGGAACTCGAACCTGGGAACTGCAGTTATGAGCTTAAAATCACAATGTTATCTGAAACTAAAAATATTAGTAATAATCGCATAAACTGTAAATTTTTGAGCAACATCATTCGCAAGCTGCCAATCAGTCTGGTCTTCTTAGAATAGATGGCGGGTTGGGTTATTTCACCTCTGAGCGGCACTTTTTTGCACACCATGGGCTAAATGGCAGGGTCACATGGACCCCGAAGGCTCAGAGAAGTTGGGGGAGGAGACCCACTGGAATAGCTGTTGGGAGATAGATGGTAGCCTCCTGTCAAGGTCATCCAGCGTGTTTTTAGCGTGCACAGGGTATGGATCTCCCACACACGGAGCCACGGCTTAACGTTCCAGCCGACGGACGGCGGCCTTTCGAAAGCCCATCGGTGTCCCCTACTGACCGTGGGCAGGGCGGGAATTTTGCGGAGATAAACCTCAACACTGACCCATTGGGACTCGAACCTGGGAAGTACAGATTACGAGCCTGGCGCGCTACCGACTGAGCCACCCGCGATCTAATAGACGGCGGTTTTCTGTTCTATCTTTAAAACAAACGAAAGAAAATGCACGTGAATGAAGCGAACATAAAACCGTTGCTAATTGCTAAGTGTGGATTTGCATATTTATGCCTACTATGTGTAGTTAACAGCCAGGACAGGCCACTTGTTCACATATTAGTGTTTTCATTTGTATGTTCAGTGTCTGTGATACATTATTGTCAGAAACTGATGATATTATCAAAAAGTGTCATTAATGAGTTTTATTTCTTACGGCTATGTAAACAATTTACATTTATAAAAAGTTAACTGAAAGAATAACATATTTCCTGTGACGAATATTGGATGCACGTTTTCAAAGAGAATGGAATTTTAATTTTTCGACTTTTGCATACTCTACAATGACAATTTAAACTAATGGAGGACTGGGAAAAATACAGATAGTAATATTTTTAAATAAAAATAAATATCCCCTCAAGCAGCTGCTTGCCACAGATGTAGCTAGCTGCTTGCCACAACCATAGTAGAAGGTCTGAGGATGGCAGGACCTCAGCAGAAAAACAACACAAACGTCCATGCCTTAATCACAGGGCTCGAACCCAGGTCCCTTAGATCAGTTGCTAAGCGCGCTAACCACTCGGCCACGGGACGGCTAATATTTTTATCAGCACTTATAAAACACAAAAAGAATTTCCCATTTATCTCTTAAAATGAAAAAGTTGCGTTTAGTCTGCTTTTCCAAACCCAAAAAGAATGTTTCCTGTAAAAACATGGCATTTGAATCTACACATAGACCGACAACAAATTATAGAGTTGAGTGATTCAAACTCTAGATTGCATTTAACACTATAATTGCATTTTAAATGCAAAAAAAAAAATGTTTAGAAGCTTATTTGATCTAATTGAAAGTGTTCTTTCTTTATTAAATGAAGTTTTTTTGATTAATCCTTTTTTCTGTTTTCTGAGTTGGCAACACCATTTCTGTAAGGAACATGGAGGTAGATCCTTACCTCCATGGTAAGGAACAACGAGGTAAATATTACCTCGGAAGAACAAGAAAGATGAAAGAATAATTATTTTAAACATCCAAGAACTTTCCTTTATAAAGATTTCATGCCCAATTAGGCAATAATTATTGTATTTCTTAACATACGCATCAAGGACGTCATGCAATAAGTTGTTTTTCGAACTAACATGCAATCTTTTCTCACTGCCGTTGTTGTGGTTTAGTGAAAGTTTTACCTCAGGTTACAGTTATTGATGACTAACCTCCGGCAAATGGCTAGCATTCCACGTAAGTGACGTCACAGAGGAGTGACGTGTTCAGGTAGAGAGCGTGGGCGCTTGAATGCAACAGGGAAGTTTCAGCAGCTGTCTGACAGAAAACTCGATCTCAAGTATGTGTTCGTATTAGGATTATTACCAGTATATTTTTTCCTCCTGTTAGCTAGCTAAACGCTTTCTTCATCTAATCTTGCATACAGCTAAGTCATGCAAATAGGACTGGAGAATTTTGAAGGTCACAACGATTTATGTTTTGAATCGGTTGATCTAACTGGGCTTTTATACGCTTCATTGATCGGCTGGCATGATCTTGAAGAATGTCTCGATAAATCAGATCCGCATTTCAATAACATTCTTTTATTTCTGAGGAATTGTAAAGAAGGGATGCGCTTACTCCTCGATTTATGCGCATGACGTGGGCGTCT
Organism: Ryuthela nishihirai; assembly: GCA_038380435.1. Taxonomy (NCBI): domain Eukaryota; kingdom Metazoa; phylum Arthropoda; class Arachnida; order Araneae; family Heptathelidae; genus Ryuthela; species Ryuthela nishihirai. Next base: position 47,676,086 of record JAWZYU010000029.1, on the reverse strand, counting down.
AATTATGCTTCATATTTCACTGCTCTATTAATAAGCTGGGATGTCGGGAAAATCGTAGTCTGTATGTGGAAATAAGGGCAGTGTTGGAGTACTGTCAATCGCCATTTTGTTTTTCACTGTGTAGTTTTGTATGGTCACGTTTTGTTTCGATGTTTTACACGAATTTACACTCCTGTTAGAGATGGGCCTATTTTTATTAATGAACAATCATCATTCTGGTGATTCTCAATAATCTCTATTTGTTATTATTTTAAATGTTTGCAACAATAATTCAGAATGCTAAATTAAGTAGAAATTTTCGAAAATGCTAACATTTTGAAGGCCATCTTTTCATTGAACAACTGTAGGTTGGGTTGTTTTACCTCTGAGCGGCACTTTTTTGCACACCGTGGGCTAAATGGCCAGGTCACAAGGACTCCGAAAGCTCAGAGAAGGTTGGGGGAGGGGACCCACTGGAGTTTTGGGAAGACAGATGGTAGCCTCCCGTCAAGGCCATCCAGTTTGTTCTTTAACTTGCACAGGGTATGGCTCTCCCGCACACGGGTCCACGGCTTAACGTCCCATCCGACGAACGGCGGCCTTATCCAAGCCTATCGGTGTCCCCTACTGACGGGGCGGGGGTGACTCAGTCGGTAGCGCGCCAGGCTCGTAATCTGTAGTTCCCAGGTTCGAGTCCCAGCTGGGTCAGCGTTGAGATTTATCTCCGCAAAATTCCCCGCCCTGCCCACGGTCAGTAGGGGACACCGATGGGCTTGGAAAGGCCGCCGTCCGTCGGATGGGACGTTAAGCCGTGGCCCCGTGTGCGGGAGAGCAATACCCTGTGCACGTTAAAGAACACGCTGGATGGCCTTGACGGGAGGCTACCATCTGTCTCCCAACAGCTGTTCCAGTGGGTCCCCTCCCCTAACCTTCTCTGAGCCTTCGGGGTCCATGTGACCTGGCCATTTAGCCCATGGTGTGCAAAAAAGTGCCGCTCAGAGCTAAAACAACCCAAGTCCCCTACTGACCGTGGGCAGGGCGGGGAATTTTGCGGAGATAAATCTCAACGCTAACCCAGCTGGGACTCGAACCTGGGAACTACAGATTACGAGCTTGGCGCGCTACCGACTGAGCCACCCCCCGCCCCCACATTGAACAACTATCCACTTATCGCATTATACATAAAAAACAATTACTGGGGGTTTTCTTTATAAAGTGTTATTTAGAAGGTTTATAATAATTTTTCTATAATATACAATAACCTTTATGCATCCTTTATATGGAATTTTATTAGAAAATATGTGCACTCTCGTCCCAATAATTCGTCACAAGAAAAATGTAAAAACTCTGCAATTTAGATTATTCTACGGAGCAGGGATTCTTAACGAGGGAAATCGAGGTTTTAATTTTCAAAAACGAACCATGCAAGGGCACCTGTAAATGTTGGCGCGAGAACTGATGTTGGGTTGGGTTGTTTTACCTCTGAGCGGCACTTTTTTTGCACACCATGGGCTAAATGGCCAGTTCACATGGACCCCGAAGGCTCAGAGAAGGTTGGGGGAGGGGACCCACTGGAATAGCTGTTGGGAGACAGATGGTAGTCTCCCGTCAAGGCCATCCAGCGTGTTCTTTAACGTACACAGGGTATGGCTCTCCCGCACACGGTGCCACGGCTTAACGTCCCATCCGACGGACGGCGGCCTTTCCAAGCCCATCGGTGTCCCCTACTGACCGTGGGCAGGGCGGGGAATTTTTGCGGAGATAAATCTCAACGCTGATCGGACTCGAACCGGGGAACTGCAGATTACGAGGCTGGCGCGCTACCGACTGAGCCACCCCCGCCCCAAGAGAACTGATGTAGGGGGGCGGTATGACATCCATACATCGTTGCAAGGGGTGCGGAATTCGAAAAAAAAAAGCTTAAGAACCCCTTCGTTAGAGATTTACGAGCAAAAATGATCGACACCACTCTTAATTTCTTACGGATTCTGCATTCTTCAGTTTTTTTACACTTGTCACAACATAAAACAAAATGTTGATTATTTGATGCTTGTGAATTAAAAAAGCTAAAACATTATAAACGTTTTAAAAGACCCCAAAAAGCATTTCATGAGAATTACAAATTACACTGGTAAAGCTAATGTTCATCTCAATGTAACGGTGGGAAGTGGACAAATTGGCCAACTGACCGGGAAGGGGGGGATGCACCTTTCAAGGGACCCAAAAGTTGCATTTATATATATTTCTGAGATCTACAGTTCCCAGGTTCGAGCCCCAAGTGGAACAGCATTGAAATCATTCTCCACTAAACCCGCACCCTGCCCTTGATTAGAAAGGGGACACCGTTAGACTTGAAAAAGCCGATGTCCTTTGGATGCGACGTTAAGCTATGGTTTTGTGTTTAAGACAGCTCTACCGTATACATGTTAAAAAACACGTTGGATGGTTTTTGCGGGAGATTTACATCTGTCTCCTAATAGTTTTCCAGTGTATCTCCTCCACCCTTGTCTGAGCCCTCGGGGTCCTTGTGAACTGACCTTTGAGCCCAGTGTGTGCAGAAAAGTGCCACCCAGAGGTAAAACAACCTTGTCTCAAAACTGTGCCATCGTTGAGATTTATCTGCGGTAACTCCCTCTTTGCTTTCATGTCAAAAACTCGAAACCTAAAAAATTACTCCGATGAGAATAGCCAGTGGTTTGGGTTGAGTTGTTTTACCTCTGAGCGGCACTATTTTGCACACCATGGGCTAAATGACCAGGCCACAAGGACCACGAAGGCTCAGAGAAGGTTGGGGGAGGAGACCCACTGGAACAGCTGTTGGGAGACAGATGGTAGCCTCCCGTCAAGGCCATCCAGTGTGTTCTTTAACGTTGGGTTGTTTTACCTCTCAGCGGCACTATTTTGCACACCATGGGCTAAATGACCAGGCCACAAGGACCACGAAGGCTCAGAGAAGGTTGGGGGAGGAGACCCACTGGAACAGCTGTTGGGAGACAGATGGTAGCCTCCCGTCAAGGCCATCCAGTGTGTTCTTTAACGTTGGGTTGTTTTACCTCTCAGCGGCACTATTTTGAACACCATGGGCTAAAGACCAGGCCACAAGGACCACGAAGGCTCAGAGAAGGTTGGGGGAGGGGACCCACTGGAACAGCTGTTGGGAGACAGATGGTAGTCTCCCGTCAAGGCCATCCATTGTGTTCTTTAACGTTGGGTTGTTTTACCTCTGAGCGGCACTATTTTGCACACCATGGGCTAAATGACCAGGCCACAAGGACCACGAAGGCTCAGAGAAGGTTGGGGGAGGGGACCCACTGGAACAGCTGTTGGGAGACAGATGGTAGCCTCCCGTCAAGGCCATTCAGTGTGTTCTTTAACGTTGGGTTGTTTTACCTCTGAGCGGTACTATTTTGCACACCATGGGCTAAATGACCAGGCCACAAGGACCACGAAGGCTCAGAGAAGGTTGGGGGAGGAGACCCACTGGAACAGCTGTTGGAAGATAGATGGTAGCCTCCCGTCAAGGCCATTCAGTGTGTTCTTTAACGTTGGGTTGTTTTACCTCTGAGCGGCACTATTTTGCACACCATGGGCTAAATGACCAGGCCACAAGGACCACGAAGGCTCAGAGAAGGTTGGGGGAGGAGACCCACTGGAACAGCTGTTGGGAGACAGATGGTAGCCTCCCGTCAAGGCCATCCAGTGTGTTCTTTAACGTTGGGTTGTTTTACCCCTGAGCGGCACTATTTTGCACACCATGGGCTAAATGACCAGGCCACAAGGACCACGAAGGCTCAGAGAAGGTTGGGGGAGGGGACCCACTGGAACAGCTGTTGGGAGACAGATGGTAGCCTCCCGTCAAGGCCATTCAGTGTGTTCTTTAACGTTGGGTTGTTTTACCCCTGAGCGGCACTATTTTGCACACCATGGGCTAAATGACCAGGCCACAAGGACCACGAAGGCTCAGAGAAGGTTGGGGGAGGGGACCCACTGGAACAGCTGTTGGGAGACAGATGGTAGCCTCCCGTCAAGGCCATTCAGTGTGTTCTTTAACGTTGGGTTGTTTTACCTCTGAGCGGCACTATTTTGCACACCATGGGCTGAATGACCAGGCCACAAGGACCACGAAGGCTCAGAGAAGGTTGGGGGAGGAGACCCACTGGAACAGCTGTTGGGAGACAGATGGTAGCCTCCCGTCAAGGCCATCCAGTGTGTTCTTTAACGTTGGGTTGTTTTACCCCTGAGCGGCACTATTTTGCACACCATGGGCTAAATGACCAGTCCACAAGGACCACGAAGGCTCAGAGAAGGTTGGGGGAGGAGACCCACTGGAACAGCTGTTGGGAGACAGATGGTAGCCTCCCGTCAAGGCCATTCAGTGTGTTCTTTAACGTTGGGTTGTTTTACCTCTGAGCGGCACTATTTTGCACCCCATGGGCTAAATGACCAGGCCACAAAGACCACGAAGGCTCAGAGAAAGTTGGGGGAGGAGACCCACTGGAACAGCTGTTGGTAGCCTCCCGTCAAGGCCATCCAGTGTGTTCTTTAACGTTGGGTTGTTTTACCTCTGAGCGGCACTATTTTGCACACCATGGACTAAATGACCAGGCCACAAGGACCACGAAGGCTCAGAGAAGGTTGGGGGAGGAGACACACTGGAACAGCTGTTGGGAGACAGATGGTAGCCTCCCGTCAAGGCCATCCAGTGTGTTCTTTAAGGTTGGGTTGTTTTATCTCTGAGCGGCACTGTTTTGCACACCATGGGCTAAATGACCAGGCCAAAAGGACCATGAAGTCTCAGAGAAGATTCGGGGAGGAGACCCACTGGAACAGCTGTTGGGAGACAGATGGTAGCCTCCCGTCAAGGCCATTCAGTGTGTTCTTTAACGTTCGGTTGTTTTACCTCTGAGCGGCACTATTTTGCACACCATGGGCTAAATGGCCAGGTCACATGGACCCCGAAGGCTCAGAGAAGGTTGGGGAGAAGACCCACTGGAACAGCTGTTGGGAGACAGATGGTAGCTTCCCGTCAAGGCCATCGAGCGTGTTGTTTAACGTGCACAGGGTATGGCTCTCCCGCACACGGGGCCACGGCTTAACGTCCTATCCGACGGACGGCGGCCTTTCCAAGGCCGTCGGTGTCCCCTACTGACCGTGGGCAGGGCGGGGAATTTTGCGGAGATAAAACTCAACGGTGACCCAGCTGGGACTCGAACCTGGGAACTACAGATTACGATCCTGGCGCGCTACCGACTGAGCCACCCCCGCCCCACAGAGAAGGTTGGTGGAGGAGACCCACTGGAACAGCTGTTGGCAGACAGATGGTAGCCTCCCGTCAAGGCCATCCAGTGTGTTCTTTAACGTTGGGTTGTTTTACCTCTGAGCGTCACTATTTTGCACATCATGGGCTAAATGACCAGGCCACAAGGACCACGAAGGCTCAGAGAAGGTTGGGGGAGGAGACCCACTGGAACAGCTGTTGGGAGACAGATGGTAGCCTCCCGTCAAGGCCATTCAGTATGTTCTTTAACGTTGGTTGTTTTACCTCTGAGCGGCACTATTTTGCACACCATGGGCTAAATGACCAGGCCACAAGGACCACGAAGTCTCAGAGAAGGTTGGGGGAGGGGACCTACTGGAACAGCTGTTGGGGGACAGATGGTAGCCTCCCGTCAAGGCCATCCAGTGTGTTCTTTAACGTTGGGTTGTTTTACCTCTGAGCGTCACTATTTTGCACATCATGGGCTAAATGACCAGGCCACAAGGACCACGAAGTCTCAGAGAAGGTTGGGGGAGGGGACCCCACTGGAACAGCTGTTGGGAGACAGATGGTAGCCTCCCGTCAAGGCCATCCAGTGTGTTCTTTAACGTGCACAGGGTATGGCTCTCCCGCCCACGGGGCCACGGCTTAATGTCCCATCCGACGGACAGCAGACTTTCCAAGCCCATCGGTGTCCCTACTACGGTGTTTTGCGGAGATAAATCTCAACGCCTACCCAGCTGGGGACTCGAACCTGCGTGAGAGAGGGAACATTACACCGATTGGAAAGGCCAAAAATCTCCTGTCTGTCGTATGGAACGTTACGCCATAGGCTCATGTGCAGGAGAGCCATACCCTGTGTATCAGGTGCGGATCTGGAAAAAATGGGGGGGGGGGTGAGATTATTCTCTTAGGAAAGTAATTAGTGACAGTAATTAGAGATTTGGAAAGAGAAGGATATATTAATGAACAAGCAATATGGAATATGTATTAAATTATTATAAAAAAATAAAATAATAAATACCCCCTCAAGCAGCTGCTTGCCACAGAGGTCTGACAGGAGCCTGTCAGTTTATATGCCATAGTAGAAGGTCTGAGAGGATGGCAGGACCTCAGCAGAAAAACGACACATACATCCATGCCTTATCCGGGTACATTATTATAATTTTTTAAATAGTTTCAGTGAAAAAGATACATAATAAAAATAGTTCAATATTTCTAATTCAGTTTTTAACATCATTTAGATTTTCTAGGTAGAGGGAGAGAGCTGGTTGAGTTAAACCATACGACATCGCACCCCTGAGTATATCTGCCGAATCCACAAAGTTACTGGTTGCTAACCGGTGGTCCCAAGCTGGAAGCAGTGGTTCTCAACCTTTTATGCTTCACGTACCCCTTGGAAATGTGTATGTAACTGGCGTACCCTTTGTATGGATAGATAAAACTATAGTTATAGTATAACAATGGGAATAAAATAAAACATATATATCAGTGGTTCTCAACCTTTTATGCTTCACGTACCCCTTGGAAATGTGTATGTAACTGGCGTACCCTTTGTATAGATAGATAAAACTATAGTTATAGTATAACAATGGGAATAAAATAAAACATATATATCAGTGGTTCTCAATCTTTTATGCTTCACGTACCCCCTGGAAATGTGTATGTAACTGGCGTACCTGTTGTATAGATACATAAAACTATAGTTATAGTATAACACTGGGAATAAAATAAAACATATATATCAGTGGTTCTCAACCTTTTATGCTTCACGTACCCCCTGGAAATGTATATGTAACTGGCGTACCCCTTGTATAGATAGATAAACTATAGTCATAGTATAACAATGGGAATAAAATAAAACATATATATCAGTGGTTCTCAATCTTTTATGCTTCACGTACCCTCTGGAAATGTGCATGTAACTGGCGTACCCCTTGTATAGATAGATACAACTATAGTTATAGTATAACAATGGGAATAAAATAAAACATATATATCAGTGGTTCTCAACCTTTTATGCTTCACGTACCCCCTGGAAATGTGTATGTAACTGGCGTACCCCTTGTATAGATAGATAAAACTATAGTTATAGTATAACAATGGGAATAAAATAAAACATATATATCAGTGGTTCTCAACCTTTTATGCTTCACGTACTCCCTGGAAATGTGTATGTAACTGGCGTACCCTTCGTATAGATAGATAAAACTATAGTTATAGTATAACAATGGGAATAAAATTAAACATATATATCAGTGGTTCTCAACCTTTTATGCTTCACGTACCCCCTGGAAATGTGTATGAAATTGGCGTACCCCTTGTATAGATAGATAAAACTATAGTTATAGTATAACAATGGGAATAAAATAAAACATATATATCAGTGGTTCTCAACCTATTATGCTTCACGTACCCCTTGGAAATGTGTATGTAACTGGCGTACCCTTTGTATAGATAGATAAAACTATAGTTATAGTATAACAATGGGAATAAAATAAAACATATATATCAGTGGTTCTCAAACTTTTATGCTTCACTTACCCCCTGGAAATGTGTATGTAACTGGCATACCCCTTATATAGATAGATAAAACTATAGTTATAGTATAACAATGGGAATAAAATAAAACATATATATCAGTGGTTCTCAACCTTTTATGCTTCACGTAGCCCCTGGAAATGTGTATGTAACTGGCGTAACCTTTGTATAGATAGATAAAACTATAGTTATAGTATAACAATGGGAATAAAATAAAACATATATATCAGTGGTTCTCAAACTTTTATGCTTCACGTATCACCTGGAAATGTGTATGTAACTGGCATACCCCTTGTATAGATAGATAAAACTATAGTTATAGTATAACAATGGGAATAAAATAAAACATATATATCAGTGGTTCTCAATCTTTTATGCTTCACGTACCCCCTGGAAATGTGTATGTAACTGGCATACCCCTTGTATAGATAGATAAAACTATAGTTATAGTATAACAATGGGAATAAAATTAAACATATATATCAGTGGTTCTCAAACTTTTATGCTTCACGTACCCCTTGGAAATGTGTATGTAACTGGCGTACCCTTTGTATAGATAGATAAAACTATAGTTATAGTATAACAATGGGAATAAAATAAAACATATATATCAGTGGTTCTCAAACTTTTATGCTTCACGTACCCCCTGGAAATGTGTATGAAATTGGCGTACCCCTTGTATAGATAGATAAAACTATAGTTATAGTATAACAATGGGAATGAAATAAAATATATATATCAGTGGTTCTCAATCTTTTATGCTTCACGTACCCCCTGGAAATGTGTATGTAACTGGCGTACCCCTTGTATAGATAGATAAAACTATAGTTATAGTATAACAATGGGAATAAAATAAAACATATATATCAGTGGTTCTCAAACTTTTATGCTTCACGTACCCCTTGGAAATGTGTATGTAACTGGCGTACCCCTTATATAGATAGATAAAACTATAGTTATAGTATAACAATGGGAATAAAATAAAACATATATATCAGTGGTTCTCAACCTTTTATGCTTCACGTATCACCTGGAAATGTGTATGAAATTGGCGTACCCCTTGTATAGATAGATAAAACTATAGTTATAGTATAACAATGGGAATAAAATAAAACATATATATCAGTGGTTCTCAAACTTTTATGCTTCACGTACCCCTTGGAAATGTGTATGTAACTGGCGTACCCCTTATATAGATAGATAAAACTATAGTTATAGTATAACAATGGGAATAAAATAAAACATATATATCAGTGGTTCTCAACCTTTTATGCTTCACGTACCCCCTGGAAATGTGTATGTAACTGGCGTACCCTTTGTATAGATAGATAAAACTATAGTTATAGTATAACAATGGGAATAAAATAAAACATATATATCAGTGGTTCTCAAACTTTTATGCTTCACGTATCACCTGGAAATGTGTATGTAACTGGCATACCCCTTGTATAGATAGATAAAACTATAGTTATAGTATAACAATGGGAATAAAATAAAACATATATATCAGTGGTTCTCAATCTTTTATGCTTCACGTACCCCCTGGAAATGTGTATGTAACTGGCATACCCCTTGTATAGATAGATAAAACTATAGTTATAGTATAACAATGGGAATAAAAAAAAACATATATATCAGTGGTTCTCAACCTTTTACGCTTCACGTACCCCCTGGAAATGTGTATGTAACTGGCGTACCCTTTGTATAGATAGATAAAAGTATAGTTATAGTATAACAATGGGAATAAAATAAAACATATATATCAGTGGTTCTCAATCTTTTATGCTTCACGTACCCCCTGGAAATGTGTATGTAACTGGCGTACCCTTTGTATAGATAGATAAAACTATAGTTATAGTATAACAATGGGAATAAAATAAAACATATATATCAGTGGTTCTCAACCTTTTATGCTTCACGTACCCCCTGGAAATGTGTATGTAACTGGCGTACCCCTTATATAGATAGATAAAACTATAGTTATAGTATAACAATGGGAATAAAATAAAACATATATATCAGTGGTTCTCAAACTTTTATGCTTCACGTATCACCTGGAAATGTGTATGAAATTGGCGTACCCCTTGTATAGATAGATAAAACTATAGTTATAGTATAACAATGGGAATAAAATAAAACATATATATCAGTGGTTCTCAAACTTTTATGCTTCACGTACCCCTTGGAAATGTGTATGTAACTGGCGTACCCCTTATATAGATAGATAAACTATAGTTATAGTATAACAATGGGAATAAAATAAAACATATATATATCAGTGGTTCTCAACGTTTTATGCTTCACGTACCCCCTGGAAATGTGTATGTAACTGGCGTACCCTTTGTATAGATAGATAAAACTATAGTTATAGTATAACAATGGGAATAAAATAAAACATATATATCAGTGGTTCTCAACCTTTTATGCTTCACGTACCACCTGGAAATGTGTATGTAACTGGCGTACCCTTTGTATAGATAGATAAAACTATAGTTATAGTATAACAATGGGAATAAAATAAAACATATATATCAGTGGTTCTCAAACTTTTATGCTTCACGTACCCCCTGGAAATGTGTATGTAACTGGCATACCCCTTATATAGATAGATAAAACTATAGTTATAGTATAACAATGGGAATAAAATAAAACATATATATCAGTGGTTCTCAACCTTTTATGCTTCACGTAGCCCCTAGAAATGTGTATGTAACTGGCGTAACCTTTGTATAGATAGATAAAACTATAGTTATAGTATAACAATGGGAATAAAATAAAACATATATATCAGTGGTTCTCAAACTTTTATGCTTCACGTATCACCTGGAAATGTGTATGTAACTGGCATACCCCTTGTATAGATAGATAAAACTATAGTTATAGTATAACAATGGGAATAAAATAAAACATATATATCAGTGGTTCTCAATCTTTTATGCTTCACGTACCCCCTGGAAATGTGTATGTAACTGGCATACCCCTTGTATAGATAGATAAAACTATAGTTATAGTATAACAATGGGAATAAAATAAAACATATATATCAGTGGTTCTCAACCTTTTACGCTTCACGTACCCCCTGGAAATGTGTATGTAACTGGCGTACCCTTTGTATAGATAGATAAAACTATAGTTATAGTATAACAATGGGAATAAAATAAAACATATATATCAGTGGTTCTCAAACTTTTATGCTTCACGTATCCCCTGGAAATGTGTATGAAATTGGCGTACCCCTTGTATAGATAGATAAAACTATAGTTATAGTATAACAATGGGAATAAAATAAAATATATATATCAGTGGTTCTCAATCTTTTATGCTTCACGTACCCCCTGGAAATGTGTATGTAACTGGCGTACCCTTTGTATAGATAGATAAAACTATAGTTATAGTATAACAATGGGAATAAAATAAAACATATATATCAGTGGTTCTCAACCTTTTATGCTTCACGTACCCCCTGGAAATGTGTATGTAACTGGCGTACCCCTTATATAGATAGATAAAACTATAGTTATAGTATAACAATGGGAATAAAATAAAACATATATATCAGTGGTTCTCAAACTTTTATGCTTCACGTATCACCTGGAAATGTGTATGAAATTGGCGTACCCCTTGTATAGATAGATAAAACTATAGTTATAGTATAACAATGGGAATAAAATAAAACATATATATCAGTGGTTCTCAAACTTTTATGCTTCACGTACCCCTTGGAAATGTGTATGTAACTGGCGTACCCTTTGTATAGATAGATAAAACTATAGTTATAGTATAACAATGGGAATAAAATAAAACATATATATCAGTGGTTCTCAAACTTTTATGCTTCACGTATCCCCTGGAAATGTGTATGAAATTGGCGTACCCCTTGTATAGATAGATAAAACTATAGTTATAGTATAACAATGGGAATAAAATAAAATATATATATCAGTGGTTCTCAATCTTTTATGCTTCACGTACCCCCTGGAAATGTGTATGTAACTGGCGTACCCTTTGTATAGATAGATAAAACTATAGTTATAGTATAACAATGGGAATAAAATAAAACATATATATCAGTGGTTCTCAACCTTTTATGCTTCACGTACCCCCTGGAAATGTGTATGTAACTGGCGTACCCCTTATATAGATAGATAAAACTATAGTTATAGTATAACAATGGGAATAAAATAAAACATATATATCAGTGGTTCTCAAACTTTTATGCTTCACGTATCACCTGGAAATGTGTATGAAATTGGCGTACCCCTTGTATAGATAGATAAAACTATAGTTATAGTATAACAATGGGAATAAAATAAAACATATATATCAGTGTTTCTCAAACTTTTATGCTTCACGTATCACCTGGAAATGTGTATGAAATTGGCGTACCCCTTGTATAGATAGATAAAACTATAGTTATAGTATAACAATGGGAATAAAATAAAATATATATATCAGTGGTTCTCAATCTTTTATGCTTCACGTACCCCCTGGAAATGTGTATGTAACTGGCGTACCCTTTGTATAGATAGATAAAACTATAGTTATAGTATAACAATGGGAATAAAATAAAACATATATATCAGTGGTTCTCAAACTTTTATGCTTCACGTATCACCTGGAAATGTGTATGTAACTGGCGTACCCCTTATATAGATAGATAAAACTATAGTTATAGTATAACAATGGGAATAAAATAAAACATATATATCAGTGGTTCTCAACCTTTTATGCTTCACGTACCCCCTGGAAATGTGTATGTAACTGGCGTACCCCTTATATAGATAGATAAAACTATAGTTATAGTATAACAATGGGAATAAAATAAAACATATATATCAGTGGTTCTCAAACTTTTATGCTTCACGTACCCCCTGGAAATGTGTATGTAACTGGCGTACCCTTTGTATAGATAGATAAAACTATAGTTATAGTATAACAATGGGAATAAAATAAAACATATATATCAGTGGTTCTCAAACTTTTATGCTTCACGTATCACCTGGAAATGTGTATGTAACTGCATACCCCTTGTATAGATAAATAAAACTATAGTTATAGTATAACAATGGGAATAAAATAAAACATATATATCAGTGGTTCTCAACCTTTTATGCTTCACGTACCACCTGGAAATGTGTATGTAACTGGCGTACCCTTTGTATAGATAGATAAAACTATAGTTATAGTATAACAATGGGAATAAAATAAAACATATATATCAGTGGTTCTCAAACTTTTATGCTTCACGTACCCCCTGGAAATGTGTATGTAACTGGCGTACCCTTTGTATGGATAGATAAAACTATAGTTATAGTATAACAATGGGAATAAAATAAAACATATATATCAGTGGTTCTCAAACTTTTATGCTTCACGTACCCCTTGGAAATGTGTATGTAACTGGCGTACCCTTTGTATGGATAGATAAAACTATAGTTATAGTATAACAATGGGAATAAAATAAAACATATATATCAGTGGTTCTCAAACTTTTATGCTTCACGTACCCCCTGGAAATGTGTATGTAACTGGCGTACCCTTTGTATGGATAGATAAAACTATAGTTATAGTATAACAATGGGAATAAAATAAAAGATATATATCAGTGGTTCTCAAACTTTTATGCTTCACGTACCCCCTGGAAATGTGTATGTAACTGGCGTACCCTTTGTATGGATAGATAAAACTATAGTTATAGTATAACAATGGGAATAAAATAAAACATATATATCAGTGGTTCTCAACCTTTTATGCTTCACGTACCCCCTGGAAATGTGTATGTAACTGGCGTACCCTTTGTATAGATAGATAAAACTATAGTTATAGTATAACAATGGGAATAAAATAAAACATATATATCAGTGGTTCGCAACCTTTTATGCTTCACGTACCCCCTGGAAATGTGTATGAAATTGGCGTACCCCTTGTATAGATAGATAAAACTATAGTTATAGTATAACAATGGGAATAAAATTAAACATATATATCAGTGGTTCTCAACCTTTTATGCTTCACGTACCCCCTGGAAATGTGTATGTAACTGGCGTACCCCTTGTATAGATAGATAAAACTATAGTTTTAATAATAAAAAAATAAATAATATAAAACATATATATATCAGTTGTTCTCAAGCTTTTATGCTTCACGTACCCCCTGGAAATGTGTATGTAACTGTCGTACCCCTTGTATAGATAGATAAAACTGTAGTTTTAATAATAAAAAAAAAAATATAAAACATATATATATCAGTTGTTCTCAAGCTTTTATGCTTCACGTACCCCCTGGAAATGTGTATGTAACTGGCGTACCCTTCGTATAGATAGATAAAACTATAGTTATAGTATAACAATGGGAATAAAATTAAACATATATATCAGTGGTTCTCAACCTTTTATGCTTCACGTACCCCCTGGAAATGTGTATGTAACTGGCGTACCCTTCGTATAGATAGATAAAACTATAGTTATAGTATAACAATGGGAATAAAATAAAACATATATATCAGTGGTTCTCAACCTTTTATGCTTCACGTACCCCCTGGAAATGTGTATGTAACTGGCGTACCCTTCGTATAGATAGATAAAACTATAGTTATAGTATAACAATGGGAATAAAATTAAACATATATATCAGTGGTTCTCAACCTTTTATGCTTCACGTACCCCCTGGAAATGTGTATGTAACTGGCGTACCCCTTGTATAGATAGATAAAACTATAGTTACAGTATAACAATGGGAATGAAATAAAACATATATATCAGTGGTTCTCAACCTTTTATGCTTCACGTACCCCCTGGAAATGTGTATGTAACTGGCGTACCCCTTGTATAGATAGATAAAACTATAGTTATAGTATAACAATGGGAATAAAATAAAACATATATATCAGTGGTTCTCAACCTTTTATGCTTCACGTACCCCCTGGAAATGTGTATGTAACTGGCATACCCCTTATATAGATAGATAAAACTATAGTTATAGTATAACAATGGGAATAAAATAAAACATATATATCAGTGGTTCTCAATCTTTTATGCTTCACGTACCCCCTGGAAATGTGTATGTAACTGGCATACCCCTTGTACAGATAGATAAAACTATAGTTATAGTATAACAATGGGAATAAAATAAAACATATATATCAGTGGTTCTCAAACTTTTATGCTTCACGTACCCCCTGAAAATGTGTATGTAACTGGCGTACCCCTTGTATAGATAGATAAAACTATAGTTATAGTATAACAATGGGAATAAAATTAAACATATATATCAGTGGTTCTCAACCTTTTATGCTTCACGTACCCCCTGGAAATGTGTATGTAACTGGCATACCCCTTGTAAAGATAGATAAAACTATAGTTATAGTATAACAATGGGAATAAAATAAAACATATATATCAGTGGTTCTCAATCTTTTATGCTTCACGTACCCCCTGAAAATGTGTATGTAACTGGCGTACCCCTTGTATAGATAGATAAAACTATAGTTATAGTATAACAATGGGAATAAAATAAAACATATATATCAGTGGTTCTCAACCTTTTATGCTTCACGTACCCCCTGGAAATGTGTATGTAACTGGCGTACCCCTTGTATAGATAGATAAAACTATAGTTACAGTATAACAATGGGAATGAAATAAAACATATATATCAGTGGTTCTCAACCTTTTATGCTTCACGTACCCCCTGGAAATGTGTATGTAACTGGCGTACCCCTTATATAGATAGATAAAACTATAGTTACAGTATAACAATGGGAATAAAATAAAACATATATATCAGTGGTTCTCAATCTTTTATGCTTCACGTACCCCCTGAAAATGTGTATGTAACTGGCGTACCCCTTGTATAGATAGATAAAACTATAGTTATAGTATAACAATGGGAATAAAATAAAACATATATATCAGTGGTTCTCAACCTTTTATGCTTCACGTACCCCCTGGAAATGTGTATGTAACTGGCGTACCCCTTGTATAGATAGATAAACCTATAGTTATAGTATAACAATGGGAATAAAATAAAACATATATATCAGTGGTTCTCAAACTTTTATGCTTCACGTACCCCCTGAAAATGTGTATGTAACTGGCGTACCCCTTGTATAGATAGATAAAACTATAGTTATAGTATAAAAATGTGACTAAAACTTTGTTACTACATCTAGCGACTTTTGAGGTCTCACGGCATACCCCACGTTGAAAACCCCTAATCTGGAGCATTGATCCCTGGTCACCCCCACGCCTGTTTTATGGGCGAGATTCATATTTTTTCCTAGTTCCTCGTTTTTGAATTTTTGTTTTCCATCATCTTCGCCATCTCGTCTCGTGCATTCCATTTTTGGCACTCGAATTCTGCCCCGAGTTTCCTTCTCCAGTTGATGACGTCACTCTGTTTCATTGTCTGTCTCTTTCCTCTCTGCCAGATGACAGCTGTTCACTGGAAAACTTGTCCAATTGTTTCCCAGCTTTTTATTTTCATCTCCGCTACATTTACCGCGAGAGTTCATGATTCAATCTCTTACAACTAACCAAAGTTTAACCAATGTCTTTCGTACATTTACAACAAAGCATAGAAAGAGAAAGAGTTTGGGTGGAGGTGGCTCAGTCGGTAGAGCGCCAGGCTCGTAATCTGCAGTTCCCAGGTTAGAGTCCCAGCTGGGTCAGTGTTGAGATTTATCTCCGTAAAACTCCCCGCCCTGTCCACAGTCAGTAGGGGATACCGATGGGCTTAGAAAGGCCGCCGTCCGTCGGATGGGACGTTAGGCCGTGGCCCCGTGTGCGGGAGAGCCATACCCTGTGCACGTTAAAGAACACGCTGGATGGCCTTGACGGGAGGCTACCATCTGTCTCTCAACAGCTGTTCCAGTGGGTCCCCTCCCCCAACCTTCTCTGAGCCTTCGGGGTCCATGTGACCTGGCCATTTAGCCCATGGTGTGTAAAAAAGTGCCGCTCAGAGGTAAAACAACCCAACTCACGAGAGTTCATGATTCAATCTCCTACAACTAACCAAAGTTTAACCACTGTCTTTCGTACATTTACAACAAAGCATAGAAAAAGCTACCTGTTTTTCAAGAAGCTCTACCCCCCCCCCACCCCAAAAAAACGCTTCACAATATTATTTTTAACATTCTGTTGATATTTATATATTTATACAGTTCATGTACTTCCAACAGTATTATTGGGGAAGGGGTGGCTAAGGTGGTAGCGCGCCAGGCTCGTAATCTGCAGTTCCCAGGTTCAAGTCCCATCTGGGTCAACGTTGAGATTTATCTCCTCAAAAATTCTCCACCCTGCCATGAGTCAGAGGAGAACAACGATGGGTTTGGAAAGACCGCCGTCCATCGGATAAGACGTTAAGCCATGCTCCTGGGCAAGTTAAAGAACACGCTGGATGACTTTGAAGAGAGACTATCATCTGTCCCCCAACAGGCTGTACCGTGGGTCCAATTCCCCCAAGCTTCTCTGAGCCCTTGGGGTCCTTGTGACATGGCGTAAGAGAAGTGCTGTTCTGAGGTAAAACAACCCAACAATAATATAATAATTATATATTATTAATATATATTATTTATTAAGAATAAAAATTCATAATAATTCTTTTTTATATGGATTTGGTTTGGGTTGTTTTACCTCTGAGCGGCAATTTTTTGCACACCATGGGCTAAATGGCCAGGTCACAAGGACCCCGAAGGCTCAGAGAAGGTTGGGGGAGGGGACCCACTGGAACAGCTGTTGGGAGACAGATGGTAGCCTCCCGGCAAGGCCATCCAGCGTGTTCTTTAACGTGCACAGGGTTCAGCTCTACAGAACACGGGCCCATGGCTTGACGTCCCATCCGACGGACGGTGGCCTTCGCAAGCCCAGGGGCGGGGGTGGCTCAGTCGGTAGCGCGCCAGGCTCGTAATCTGTAGTTCCCAGGTTCGAGTCCCAGCTGGGCCAGCGTTGAGATTTATCTCCGCATAATTCCCCGCCCTGCCCACGATCAGTAGGGGACACCGATGGGCTAGGAAAGGCCGCCGTCCGTCGGATGGGACGTTAAGCCGTGGCCCCGTGTGCGGGAGAGCCATACCCTGTGCACGTTAAAGAACACCCTGGATGGCCTTGACGGGAGGCTACCATCTGTCTCCCAACAGCTGTTCCAGTAGGTCCCCTCCCCCAACCTTCTCTGAGCCTTCGGGGTCCATGTGACCTGGCCATTTAGCCCATGGTGTGCAAAAAAGTGCCGCTCAGAGGTAAAACAACCCAACCCAACTTCGCAAGCCCAGCGGTGTCCCCTACTGACCGTGGGAAAGGCGGGGAGTTTTGTGGAGATTAATCTCAACGTTGGTCCAGCTAGGACTCCAACCTATAAATTAAAGAATATTCCCTTAAGAGCTGTTTGCCACAGAGGTCTGACGGGAACCTGTCAGTTTACACGCCATAGTATACGCCATATCCGGGGTTCGAACCCAGGTCCTTTTGATCAGTAGCCAATCGCACCAACTACCCGACTGAGCCAACACCTTTTGTAGGCAGGTGTTGACTGAGCCACCCCCACCCACCATCGTCTCTCTTGGGGACATAAAGCCTCATTGGCTGTAAGTACCAGCAACAAAATTGAAACAAAAAAAATCAAGAGTTGTGACGGGGGTTGTTGTGTCGGCGTTCGCTGCCGCAGAAGAGCGAGCCCCTGCTGGGTGGGTGTCTGGCGAGTGCTATGTTTGTGTAGGTGATTGACACGCGCTCTCGTCCAACTCAGCAGCGAGTTTGTTATTCGTGGCTCTGCCGATGAAAGTCGAGAGAGCGGCAGCAGGGAAGGGACTTCCAATAAAGCAGCCATCGCACGTGGCTCGCCGCTCACGTGTCACTCTAGGAGCAAACGAAACACCTGTTAGTCATGGAACTCCGGTTGGCCAGGGACCAAGATGACGCAGTTAGGAGAGGAATGTTGCTCACTGTATGCGACGGTGAAGTGGAAGGAGAAAAGACGCCATTTGTTTCATGCAAAGTGTTCTAACACAAGTTCCACTTAAAACTGAATGCAAATGTAAGGTACAGGTTTAAAATCAAAATGGGGGCGGGGGTGGCTCAGTTCGGTAGCGCGCCAGGCTCGTAATCTGCAGTTCCCAGGTCCGAGTCCCAGCTGGGTGAGCGTTGATATTTATCTTCGAAAAATTCCCCGCCCTGCCCACTGTCAGTAGGGGACACCGATGGGCTTGGAAAGGCCGCCTCCATCGGATGGGAAGTTAAGCCGTGGCCCCATGTGCGGGAGAGCCATACTGTGTGCACGTAAAAAAACACGCTGAATAGCCTTGACGGGAGGCAACCATCTGTCTCCCAACAGCTGTTCCAGTGGGTCCCCTCCCCCAACCTTCTCTGAGCCTTCGGGGTCCATATGACCTGGTCATTTAGCCCATGGTGTACAAAAAGGTGCCGCTCAGAGGTAAAACAACACAACGTTAAAGAACACGCTGGATGGCCTTGACGGGAGGCTACCATCTGTTTCTCAACAGCTCTTCCAGTGGGTCCCCTCCCTCAACATTCTCTGAGCCTTCGGGGTCCATGTGACCTGGCCATTTAGCCCATGGTGTGCAAAAAAAGTGCCGCTCAGAGGTAAAACAACCCAACGTTAAAGAACACGCTGGATGGCCTTGACGGGAGGCTACCATCTGTCTCCCAACAGCTGTTCCAGTGGGTCCCCTCCCCCAACCTTCTCTGAGCCTTCGGGGTCCATGTGACCTGGTCATTTAGCCCATGGTGTACAAAAAAGTGCCGCTCAGAGGTAAAACAACCCAAGTAAAAGAACACGCTTGATAGCCTTGACGGGAGGCTACCATCTGTCTCCCAACAGCTGTTCCAGTGGGTCCCCTCCCCCAACCTTCTCCGAGCCTTCGGGGTCCATGTGACCTGGCCATTTAGCCCATGGTGTGCAAAAAAGTGCCGCTCACAGGTAAAACAACCCAACTCATTATTTGTCCTCACAGTTTAAGTTCCAGGTTCTCATAAATATCCCAACATTAAGACCCAGAATCTTCCTTTCTTTGCTCCAGCAGTTTCGTTGCTAAGCAACAGCAGCCACCTTACCAAAACCCATAATCCCTATCCATGACAGAGAGGACCCTTAAGATAAAAGAAAGGGCCCGCAAAAGCTTTTGGAAACCGCACCTGTTAAGACCTTGCCTCCTCTGTACACATGTCCTCTACAGCTGTCTTTTCTTCGTCGGCATACCACCCTGAGAGGCCCCTTGTCCCCCGATATCACCTGTCGACCCCGCGACCTCCTCTGCAGTGAGGGTCGTTAAAACGTGTTTCGGAGGAGTCTCTCTACACCACTTGGGTTTCTCTCTATCTGTTCAGGTGGCTCAGTGATATACGATAAATTATAATGGCAAATGGCCTCTTTGCTGTTTCATATTTTGAACGCATTTTCCTTCTTTTGTTCGTGGGTTGGGTTGGGTTGTTTTACCTCTGAGCGGCACTTTTTTGCACACCATGGGCTAAATGGCCAGGTCACATGGACCCCGAAGGCTCAGAGAAGTTTGGGGGAGGGGACCCACTGGAACAGCTGTTGGGAGACAGATGGTAGCCTCCCGTCAAGGCCATCTAGCGTGTTCTTTAACGTTGGGTTGTTTTACCTCTGAGCGGCACTTTTTTGCACACCATGGGCTAAATGGCCAGGTCACATGGACCCCGAAGGCTCAGAGAGAGTTGGGGGAGAGGACCCACTGGAACAGTTGCTGGGAGACAGAGGGTAGCCTCCCGTCAAGGCCATCCAGCGTGTTCTTTAACGTTGGGTTGTTTTACTTCTGAGCGGCACTTTTTTGCACACCATGGGCTAAATGGCCAGGTCACAAGGACCCCGAAGGCTCAGAGAAGGTTGGGGGAGGGGACCCACTGCAACAGCTGTTGGGAGACAGATGGTAGCCTCCCGTCAAGGCCATCCAGCGTGTTCTTTAATGTGCACAGGGTATGGCTCTCCCGCACACGGAGCCACGGCTTAACGTCCCATCCGACGGATGGCGGCCTTTCCAAGCCCATCGGCTTTTGTTCGTGGTGACAAACTGTTGCAAAATGAGGGAGAAACTGATGTCGCCAACGCTGATTTTTATGAAGATGTGCGAAGCGATGATGATGGATGAGATTTTGTAATTGGCAAAGTTATTGAGAGAATAAAATGATGTAATTCGTCATTAACTCTGAAAATGTATGAGAAAAGAGTTATTTTGGTTTGTTTTATCTCTGAGCGGCACTTTTTTTTGGCTACAATGGACTAAATGGCCAGATCACAAGGACCCCGAAGGCTCAGAGAGAGTTGGGAGAGGGGACCCACTGGAACAGTTGCTGGGAGACAGATGGTAGCGTCCCGTCAAGGCCATCCAGCGTGTTCTTTAACGTTGGGTTGTTTTACCTCTAAGCGGCACTTTTTTGCACACCATGGGCTAAATGGCCAGATCACAAGGATCCCGAAGGCTCAGAGAGAGTTGGGGGAGGGGACCCATTGGAACAGTTGCTGGGAGACAGATGGTAGCCTCCCGTCAAGGCCATCCAGCGTGTTCTTTAACGTTGGGTTGTTTTACTTCTGAGCGGCACTTTTTTGCACACCATGGGCTAAATGGCCAGGTCACAAGGACCCCGAAGGCTCAAAGAAGGTTGGGGGAGGGGACCCACTGGAACAGCTGTTGGGAGACAGATTGTAGCCTCCCGTCAAGGCCATCCAGCGTGTTCTTTAACGTTGGGTTGTTTTACCTCTGAGCGGCACTTTTTTGCACACCATGGGCTAAATGGCCAGGTCACATGGACCCCGAAGGCTCAGAGAAGGTTGGGGGAGGGGACCCACTGGAACAGTTGCTGGGAGACAGAGGGTAGCCTCCCGTCAAGGCCATCCAGCGTGTTCTTTAACGTTGGGTTGTTTTATCTCTGAGCGGCACTTTTTTGCACATCATGGGCTAAATGGCCAGGTCACAAGGACCCTGAAGGCTCAGAGTTGAGGGAGTTCCAGTGAATTCCAGAATTCAGGAAAAAAAAACGTTGCGAGATATTTTTTCTGAATTCTGTAATCAACCATAGTGTTCGGATACTCTATTTTGAGCGACTGTATATGTCGTTTTCCTGCTGAGGTCCTGCCATCCTCTCAGATCTTCTACTATGGCATATAAACTGACAGGCTACTGTCAGACCTCTGTGGCAAGCAGCTGCTTGAGGAGGTATTTATTTTTCTATTTATTTAGCAGCAGAATATTCGTGGATGAAGGAATAAATAGGAAAGAACTTTTTACGACGACCCCACCATCAACGTATGTCATAGCTCGTGCTTGAATTGTAGCAAAGGGATAATGCCGAAATTTAGAAATAGTGGCAGATTCTCAGTCACAGATGCCAGATCTGTAGAACTGTTCTGCATCAATTTTTAGAAAGGTCACCGTCCGTCGGATGGGACGTTAAGCCGTGGCCCCGTGTGCGAGAGAGCTATACCGTGTGCACGTTAAAGAACACGCTGGATGGCTTTGACAGGAGGATACCATCTGTCACCCAACAGTTGTTCTAGTGGGCCTCCTCCCCCAACCTTCTCTGGGCCTTCGGGGTCCATGTGACCTGGCCATTTAGCCCATGGTGTGCAAAAAAAGTGCCGCTCAGAGATAAAACAACCCAACGTTAAAGAACACGCTGGATGGCCTTGACGGGAGGCTACCATTTGTCTCCCAACAACTGTTCCATTGGGTCCTCTCCCCCAACCTTCTCTGAGCCTTCGGGGTCCTTGTGACCTGGCCATTTAGCCCATGGTTTGCAAAAAAGTGCCGCTCAGAGGGAAAACAACCCGACGTTAAAGAACACGCTGGATGTCCTTGACGGGAGGCTACCATCTGTCTCCCAATAGCTGTTCCAGTGAGTCCCCTCCCCCAACCTTCTCTGAGCCTTCGGGGTCCATGTGACCTGGCCATTTAGCTCATGGTATGCAAAAAAGCTCAGAGGTAACAACCCAACCCAACCTACATGAATTTTCTCGCATCAATTATATAATGACATGTTAATAAATTAATTGAAATGAAAATCATCTCAATTATTGTGTGCGTTATCAGTTTTATTTTGATTTTTGACCGGATGCAAACCAATGAATTTGTAGCTCGGGCTGCTATTCGAAAATTTACGTTAAGCACAGTTTCATTCACAGACAGAATAATCCTGCATTCCCCTTCGTTCTGCCCCTCACACAATGTTCACACACTGAAGGCGTGTTAACACTCCACACATAGAAGGTGTGTTGACAGTTTAAAACTAATTCCTTCTGATCTTGCAGCACTTTCACTCTGGGAGGTGTTTTACAGAAGGGTGGGAAGGAGATAATCTGAAAGTCGGCTCCGTTGGGAATCTGTGGAGGAGGGACTGCCATCACCAGCTGTGCCGACCTACCCTAATGGGAGAGGGTTGCCATGGTTCCCACGGTCTGGAGCCCTGTTAAGAAGAAGGAGGCAGTCACCGTGTCTGATGACTGTGTCTGCGTCCGCGGTGGGACCACCACAAAGGATCTTCTTGGAAGGGAAAGGGTTGTGAAGGAGGAGGAGGATGAGAGAGAGATCCTCAACACGGATTAGTTGTCTACCGTATCATTGACGTGACCTGTGGTCCCTCTGTACAAATGGCCACGCTCTGTACAAATGGCCACGCTGGAGTAGTTTCACGTGTTGTAAAACAGCATGGGCCCCACGGGAATCGATTTGAGTAGTTTAACGTGACCCCATGGCCGAGTGGTTAGCGCGCTTGGCTACTGATCTAAGGGACCTGGGTTCGAGCCCCGGGTAAGGCATGGATGTATGTGTCGTTTTTCTGCTGAGGTCCTGCCATTCTCTCAGACCTTCTACTATGGCATATAAACTGACAGGCTCCTGTCAGACCTCTGTGGCAAGCAGCTGCTTGAGGGGGTATTTATAATAGCCGTCCCGTGGCCGAGTGGTTAGCGCGCTTGGCTACTGATCTAAAGGACCTGGGTTCAAGTCCCGGATAAGGCATGGATTTATGTGTCGTTTTTCTGCTGAGGTCCTGCCATCCTCTCAGACCATCTACTTTGGTATATAAACTGACAGGCTCCTGTCAGACCTCTGTCTGTCAGACCTCTGGCAAGCAGCTGCTTGAGGGGGTATTTATTTATTTTATTAACGTGGCCCCGCGTTACTTCACTCTTAATGTATAATAAATGTCTTATAGTAGGAAACTTCCATCTCTTATATATTTTAGGTAATTGTAGTATTTCGAATGGATGTACAGTCACTCAAAAAAGTATCCGAACACTATGGTTGATTACAAAATTCAGAAAAAAATATCTGGCAACAATTTTTTTAGAAATTAGTGATCTGGCAACCTTCGTGACACGTGACACAAAGGTTGCCAGATCACTGATTTCTAAAAAAAAACGTTGCCAGATATTTTTTCTGAATTCTGTAATCAACCATGGTGTTCGGATACTTTTTTGAGCGACTAGGTGGTCATATTATTTTGATACTAGATCGTGTGGGCTCACTCACGGAAATATTGAGCGTGTGCAGTTACCGTTCACAACAAACTGGAGCGGTTGCGGTTAATGTTCACAGCACATTGGATCGTGTGAGCTCACAAAGACCTGGATCGTGTGTTCTCACTCACGGAAATATTGAGCGTGTGCAGTTATCGTTCACAGCAAACTGGAGCGGTTGCGGTTAATGTTCACAGCACATTGGATCGTGTGAGCTCACAAAGACCTGGATCGTGTGGGCTCACTTACGGAAATATTGAGCGTGTGCAGTTACCGTTCACAGCAAACTGGAGCGTGTACAGTTGTTGTACACGTTCCAGATATTTTTTCTGAATTCTGTAATCAACGATAGTGTTCGGATACTTTTTTGAGCGACTGTACGTCCCGTGGTACGTCCGCTGTGACGTCACTCGCAACGGAAGTTTTCGGTTTTATATTAAGCCCTAGGACTTAATAGGAAATTGACAGATCGATGAAATTTTGTTGTGGAGGGGAGGTTACTTTCCTTCTGAGCGCACTTTTTTGCACAAAAAGGATTAAATAGCTAGGTCACAAGAACCCCGAGGCACAGAGAAATCATCTTCCCTGCCCAGATCGGTAAGGGACACCGATGGACTTGGAAAGGACGCCGTCCGTCGGATGGGACTGTGTATTGCCGCGTGTACAGTGGCTCAAAAAAATATCCGAACACTATCTCCTAAAAAAAAGTTGCCAGATATTTTTTCTGAATTCTGTAATCAACGATAGTGTTCGGATATTTTTTTGAGCGACTGTAGGTGAGAGCCATATCCTGTGCACGTTAAAGAACACGCTGGATGGCCTTGACGGGAGGCTCCCAACAACTTCCCAGTAAGTTCCCTCCCCCAACCTTCTCTGAGCCCTCTGGGTTCTTCTGACCTGGCCGTTTAGCCATGGTGTAAAAAAAAAGTGCACTTTAGAGGTAAAAAAAATCCACCCAAATCTGATAGCGCTCCTCCCCATTTTGGCGCTGGGGTGGCTCCGTCGGTAGTGCGCCAGGCTCGTAATCTATAGTTCCCAGGTTCGAGTCCCAGCTGGGTCAGCGTTGAGATTTATCTCCGCAAAATTCCCCGCCCTGCCCACGGTCAGTAGGGGGCACCGATGGACTTGGAAAGGCCGCCGTCCGTCGGATGGGACGTTAAGCCGTGGCCCCGTGTGCGGGAGAGCCATACCCTGTGCACGTTAAAGAACACGCTGGATGGCCTTGACGGGAGGCTACCATCTGTCTCCCAACAGCTGTTCCAGTGGGTCCCCTCTCCCAACCTTCTCTGAGCCTTCAGGGTCCATGTGACCTGGTCATTTAGCCCATGTTGTGCAAAAAAGTGCCGCTCAGAGGTAAAAGAACCCAACCCAACTCTGAGCCTTCGGGGTCCATGTGACCTGGCCATTTAGCCCATGGTGTGCAAAAAAGTGCCGCTCAGAGGTAAAACAACCCAACCCAACTCTGAGCCTTCGGGGTCCATGTGACCTGGCCATTTAGCCCATGGTGTGCAAAAAAGTGCCGCTCAGAGGTAAAACAACCCAACCCTCCCCATTTAATGCGACCTTGGTCAATTCATCGAATCATCAAAAGATCTTTGCCGATTATAACGAACAAGAGAAAAACAATAGAATCGGCAGGATTTCTAAACGTAATCTCCTGGAACCGGGTGATTCCAAGCAAGCTCATCTGCTGCCCCCCCCCCGACTGTGAAATGATTCTTCAGAAAGTGATCAAAATAAAAAAGCCACACACCAACACACACGACATTTTCAACTGCCTTTCCCTGTTTAAAATGGCAGCACACTCCGAAGCAAAACTCCAAGGCCAAAACTCGCATGACGTCACCAGGAAAAAATGCCCCATGCCGCTTACCACGTCGCACGTGACAAGTCACCAGGAAAAACAAAACAACCCCCCCCCCCATTTCTCGCTGTTTCTTTTTTGTTTTTTTACTTCCTTTTAGCTGCATATGACTGCTGTGCCTTATTTAACTACGCACGACGCAGAACTGGCAGAACTCGGTAGAACCAATGACTGGGCGCGTGCTTGCACCTGACCTTGACCACTGGCTGGGGGGGGGGAGGTAGATAGGTAGGAGCTAGTCGACGTGAGAGAGGGAGGGTTGATTATTCACAAAACCTGCTCGGGGAGTTAAAAAGATACTAGTTTTTTAAGAAGGAACTTTTCTAGCCGCTTTCAGCTTTATCTGGATTTATAATCAGTTTGGTAGAATCGGGACTCAGGTGTTGAAAGATAAAATATTAATGGGAAAATGGGTAATTTTATCGTTTTTTTTTCTTTTGCAGCGTTACAATGTGTTTAATGAAGTTGCCTCCCCCCTCACCACCCCCTGGTGTTTCTTTTGCTTTTTGTTCTATGTTTGTTTTTTTAAAATATGATTCTTTTTGATTTGTCCTATAAGGACTTGGCCACCACGCCTGTTCAATTCAAGTACGTCCTACAGACTTCGTGGATTGAAAAAGGCACACACGCGTTTTAATTTTGAGGAAGCAGAGGATAGTTTATGGTAGAGTTGTTTATCTTTTGGGTTGAACTGTTTTACCTCTGAGCGGCACTTTTTTGTACACCATGGGCTAAATGACCAGGTCACATGGACCCCGAAGGCTCAGAGAAGGTTGGGGGAGGGGACCCACTGGAACAGCTGTTGGGAGACAAATGGTAGCCTCCCGTCAAGGCCATCCAGCGTGTTCTTTAACGTTGGGTTGTTTTACCTCTGAGCGGCACTTTTTTGTACACCATGGGCTAAATGACCAGGTCACATGGACCCCGAAGGCTCAGAGAAGGTTGGGGGAGGGGACCCACTGGAACAGCTGTTGGGAGACAGATGGTAGCCTCCCGTCAAGGCCATCCAGCGTGTTCTTTAACGTTGGGTTGTTTTACCTCTGAGAGGCACTTTTTTGCACACCATGTGCTAAATGGCTAGGTCACAAGGACCACGTAGGCTCAGAGAAGGTTGGGAGAGGGGACCCACTGGAACAGCTGTTGGGAGACAGATGGTAGCCTCCCGTCAAGGCCATCCAGCATGTTCTTTAACGTGCATAGGGTATGGCTCTCCTGCACACGGACCCACGGTTTAACGTCCCATCCGACGGACGGCGGCCTTTCCAAGCCCATTGGTGTCCCCTACTGACCGTGGGCAGGGCGGGGGAACTTTGCGGAGATAAATCTCAACGCTGACCCAGCTGGGACTCGAACCTGGGAACTACACTGAGCTACTGACGGAGTCCAAATGAAGTTACTGTGGCTCTCAAAATAATATTATCATCGCGTTTTAATTTTTTTTTGGAAATAGATGCAGCAGATGTAGCTGAGGACAGACTTGCTTTGAGAACTAAATTGCACGGTCTGATTGGACCTTCGTAGCCCATGGCTGCTTGAGGATGATGATGATGAGGCGCAAAGCGCAACTTGAATCTATGTGGAAGCTCCATCGATCTGGTCCTGGTTTCTCATAGAAACACATAAACGTGTCATCCCAGGACTCGAACCCAGACCTCGGCAGCGTCTCCGCGAGCCAACGCGAGGGAGCGTTACATAAAGACAACATTATTATGCTATGAACTCTTTCCTCGAGGCGGATTTATTACGATGAAGAATCTGAGCAAAATCAACGAGAAGAAGTGGGGGTTGGGTTGGGTTGTTTTACCTCTGAGCGACACTTTTTTGCACACCGTGGGCTAAATGGACAGGTCACAAGGACTCCGAAAGCTCAGAGAAGGTTGGGGGAGGGGATCCACTGGAGTTTTGGGGAGACAGATGGTAGCCTCCCGTCAAGGCCATCTAGTTTGTTCTTTAACTTGCACAGGGTATGGCTCTCCAGCACACGGGGCCACGGCTTAACGTCCCATCCGACGGACGTCGGCCTTTCCAAACCCATCGGTGTCCCCTATTGACCGTGGGCAGGGCGGGGAACTTTGCGGAGATAAAACTCAACGCTGACCCAGCTGGGACTCGAACCTGGGAACTACAGATTACGAGCCTGGCGCGCTACCGACTGAGCCACCCCCGGCCCAGAAGTGGGGGAAGTGTCTGCCAACTACTACTGCACTTAAAGCTTCCGAATACTTCTATTACATCCAGCAACGCCCCGTTACGTGCTTCCTTTGTCATGGCAGCACCGCCTTCCCCCCTCCCCCTTAACTCCTACCAGCAGTTTTTCCCCCATAATTATTTATAGCAGCCAGAGCACATGTTCTCACGATTGTTTTCCTCGCCATTCGGTGCAGCGCTCTCTCGCCACGTGCGCCTAACTATGGCGGGAAATACCTGGCGCGTGCCATCTGCCGCCGCAATGAATGGCGGGAATGTGGGGTGGAGGGAATCTTGGGATTGTGGGATAGCGAACAAAGCCCCCGAGCATGCAACCGGTGAGTTAGAAAGATGTACTCTTCATATTCTGAACTATCTGCACACTAGTCACACTTCAGATTACATTTTTTTTTTTGGGGGGGGGGGCTTATTTCAGGACTAAGGTTGATCATTTTAATGCCGAGTGCATTGCTTACTGGTACTTCTAAGAAAAATGATACTGTAGTAGGGTTGGGTTGTTTTACCTCTGAGCGGCACTTTTTTGCACACCATGGGCTAAATGGCCTGGTCACATGGACCCCGAAGGCTCAGGGAAGGTTGGGGGAGGGGACCCACTGGAACAGCTGTTGGGAGACAGATGGTAGCCTCCCGTCAAGGCCATCCTGCGTGTTCTTTAACGTTGGGTTGTTTTACCTCTGAGCGGCACTTTTTTGTACACCATGGGCTAAATGGCCAGGTCACATGGACCCCGAAGGCTCAGAGAAGGTTGGGGAAGGGGACCCACTGGAACAGCTGTTGGGAGACAAATGGTAGCCTCCCGTCTAGGCCATCCAGCGTGTTCTTTAACGTTGGGTTGTTTTACCTCTGAGCGGCACTTTTTTGCTCACCATGGACTAAATGGCCAGGTCACATGGACCCGAAGGCTCAGAGAAAGTTGGGGGAGGGGACCCACTGGAATAGCTGTTGGGAGACAGATGGTAGCCTCCCGTCAAGGCCATCCAGCGTGTTCTTTAACGTGTACAGGGTATGGCTCTCTCGCACACGGGGTTACGGCTTAACGTCCCATCCGACGGACGGCGGCCTTTCCAAGCCTATCGGTGTCCCCTACTGATCGTGGGCAGGGCCCATCAATTGCTGCACGAGAGTTATATAGGGACAACACAATTTTTTTTTATTCACACTGTATACAGCTGCAGTCCCATGGCCGAGTGGTTAGCGCACTTGCCTACTGATCTAAGGGACCTGGGTTCGAGCCCCGGGTAAGGCATGGTTGTTTGTGTCGTTTTTCTGCTGAGGGCCTGCCATCCTCTCAGACCTTCTCCTATGGCATATAAACTGACAGGCTCCTGTCAGACCTCTGTGGCAAGCAGCTGCTTGAGGGGGTATTTATTTCATATTTATTATATACAGCTACGTGCTGGGAATGAACTCCACTCCGTGGGCCTTTGCTGCTTCACACTGTGGTTCTTTCTGAATCTACAAAACTACTATCGAATTCACCGCTGAACTCCGTGAGCCTTTGTTGCTGCAAATGTTACTATAATAATTGTACACTCTGCAATTTCTCACTTTACAGACCTCAAACTCGGCGAATGGATAACCACCTTTGCCTACACTGTGGCTCCTCCTGAACCACAGTGTAGTCAAAGGTCCGTGAGTGAGCCCACACGACAGTTTGCTGTGAACGGATGCAATCTTCTAGTTTGCTGTGAACGGTAACTGCACACGCTCAATATTTCCAGTTTGCTGTGAACGGTAACTGCACATGCTCAATATTTCCAGTTTGCTGTGAACGGTAACTGCACACGCTCAATATTTCCAGTTTGCTGTGAACGGTAACTGCACACGCTCAATATTTCCAGTTTGCTGTGAACGGTAACTGCACACGCTCAATATTTCCAGTTTGCTGTGAACGGTAACTGCACACGCTCAATATTTCCAGTTTGCTGTGAACGGTAACTGCACACGCTCAATATTTCCAGTTTGCTGTGAACGGTAACTGCACACGTTCAATATTTCCAGTTTGCTGTGAACGGTAACTGCACACGCTCAATATTTCCAGTTTGCTGTGAACGGTAACTGCACACGCTCAATATTTCCAGTTTGCTGTGAACGGTAACTGCACACGCTCAATATTTCCAGTTTGCTGTGAACGGTAACTGCACACGCTCAATATTTCCAGTTTGCTGTGAACGGTAACTGCACACGCTCAATATTTCCAGTTTGCTGTGAACGGTAACTGCACACGCTCAATATTTCCAGTTTGCTGTGAACGGTAACTGCACACGCTCAATATTTCCAGTTTGCTGTGAACGGTAACTGCACACGCTCAATATTTCCAGTTTGCTGTGCACGGATGCAGTCCTCCAGTTTGCTGTGAACAGATGCAATCCTCCAGTTTGCTGTGAACGGTAACTGCACACGCTCAATATTTCCAGTTTGCTGTGCACGGATGCAGTCCTCCAGTTTGCTGTGAACAGATGCAATCCTCCAGTTTGCTGTGAACGGTAACTGCACACGCTCAATATTTCCAGTTTGCTGTGAACGGTAACTGCACACGCTCAATATTTCCAGTTTGCTGTGCACGGATGCAGTCCTCCAGTTTGCTGTGAACAGATGCAATCTTCCAGTTTGCTGTGAACGGTAACTGCACACGCTCAATATTTCCAGTTTGCTGTGAACGGATGCAGTCCTCCAGTTTGCTGTGAACGGTAACTGCACACGCTCAATATTTCCGTGAGTGAGCCCACATGATCTAGTATCAAAATAATATGACCACCTACAGTCGCTCAAAAAAGTATCCGAACACTATGGTTGATTACAGAATTCAGAAAAAGTATCTGGCACCGATTTTTTTAGAAATTAGCGATCTGGCAACCTTCGTGTCACGTGATTACAGAATTCAGAAAAAATATCTGGAGCGTGTACAGCAACTGTACACGCTCCAGTTGCCGTTCACTGCAAACTGGAGCGTGTGCAGTAACTACACACACTCCAGTTTGCTGTGAACGGTAACTGCACACGCTCAATATTTCCGTGAGTGAGCCCACACGATCTAGTATCAAAATAATATGACCACCTACAGTCGCTCAAAAAAGTATCCGAACACCATGGTTGATTACAGAATTCAGGAAAAATATCTGCCAACGATTTTTTTAGAGATTAGTGATCTTATCTTTTGCTGCATATATAGTTGCTGAACACACTCCAGAAAAATATCTGGAGCGTGCACAGCAACTATATATGTAGCAAAAGACAAGATTATCCAAGAATCTGGATTCCCTCTTGGAATCGCCCCTGACTTCAAGGGTTAATTTGAGAAAGGCGCATCCTTTTGACGCGTGTCAACGCGACCTCTTCGCTTGACAGCTAACGCACAGACTGAAGCTTTCCAATCTCCCGCCTAGCCTCATCGCTGCACTAGCGCCCCCTAGGCTAGTCATTTACGGCGATAAACAACTTCTGGCATTGATTCTTTCCCCAAGCAGCAAGCTTCAGACCCGAAACAACAACAGTGAGTCATCACAGCACAAACATTTCAAAGAACACATAAAAATATATACAATAATTTAATACAACAAAAATACACAATAAATAAATAAATATAAAATTCGAGAGACATGACAAGGAATTAATAATAATTTGTGCAGGCAAATCCTTCCATTTCAATATGGGGCGGGGGTGGCTCAGTCGGTAGCGCGCCAGGCTCGTAATCCGTAGTTCCCAGGTTCGAGTCCCAGCTGTGTCAGCGTTGAGATTTATTTCCGCAAAACTCCCCACCCTGCCCACGGTCAGTAGGGGACACCGAAGGGTTTGGGAAGGCCGCCGTCCGTCAGATAGGACGTTAAGCAGTGGCCCCGTGTGCGGGAGAGCCATACCCTGTGCACGTTAAAGAACACGCTGGATGGCCTTGACGGGAGGCTACCATCTGTCTCCCAACAGCTGTTCCAGTGGGTCCCCTCCCCCAACCTTCTCTGAGCCTTCGGGGTCCATGTGACCTGGCCATTTAGCCCATGGTGTGCAAAAAAGTGCCTCTCAGAGGTAAAACAACCCAACGTTAAAGAACACGCTGGATGGCCTTGACGGGAGGCTACCATCTGTCTCCCAACAGCTGTCCCAGTGGGTCGCCTCCCCCAACCTTCTCTGAGCCTTCGGGGTCCATGTGACCTGTCCATTTAGCCCATGGTGTGCAAAAAAGTGCCGCTAAGAGGTAAAACAACCCAACATCAAAGAACACGCAGGATGGCCTTGACGGGAGGCTACCATCTGTTCCAACAGCTGTTCCAGTGGGTCTCCTCCCCCAACCTTCTCTGAACCTTCGGGGTCCATATGACCTGACCATTAGCCCATGGTGTGCAAAGAAGTGCCGCTCAGAGGTAAAACAACCCAACGTTAAAGAACACGCTGGATGGCCTTGACGGGAGGCTACCATTCGTCTCCCAACAGCTGTACCAGTGGGTCCCCTCCCCCAACCTTCTCTGAGCCTTCGGGGTCCATGTGACCTGGCCATTTAGCACATTGTGTGCAAAAAAGTGCCGCTCAGAGGTAAAACAACCCAACTCTACGACGAAGTGTGCAGTAGGTGTTCGTAATAATTTGTCCAGGCCAATCTTTCCATTTCACTATCGTGGAAGTGTCGCAATACCTATCAGAGAATGGTATATAAGGAACGAGGAAAGTTCTGTTTGATGTCCCGTATGGAAACAAGATAATCGAAAGACCAAACTTCTCTTTAGTAATGGAGATGCGGTTATGAGGAACAAGGATAAAGTAAACTAAATAACTCCTTAATTCAATATTTCCTTTCTTCGGCGTTTTTAAGGAAAAATATCAATGCCTGATGAAAGAAATAAAAATGCATAAATCGGAAATTGTCAACGCAGAATTTGTCACTTTATCAGGTTGTAAAATGATTACGTTTTGCGATTGGTTTCGGATTTTGATTATATTCGATGATTTGTAAAGAAATCGCCCGTTGGGTTGTTTTAGCTCTGAGCAACACTTTTTTTCTGTACATAATGGGGCTAAATGGCCAGGTCACAAGGACCCCGAAGGCTCAGAGAAGATTGGGGAAGGGGACCCACTGGAACAGCTCTTGGGAGACAGATGGTAGCCTCCCGTCAAGGCCATCCTGCGTGTTCTTTAACGTCGGGTTGTTTTACCTCTGAGCGGCACTTTTTTGCACACCTTGGGCTAAATGGCCAGGTCACATGGACCCCGAAGGCTCAGAGAAGGTTGGGGGAGGGGACCCACTGGAACAGCTGTTGGGAGACAGATGGTAGCCTCCCGTCAAGGCCATCCTGCGTGTTCTTTAACGTTGGGTTGTTTTACCTCTGAGCGGCACTTTTTTGCACACCATGGGCTAAATGGCCAGGTCACATGGACCCCGAAGGCTCAGAGAAGGTTGGGGGAGGGGACCCACTGGAACAGCTGTTGGAAGACAGATGGTAGTCTCCCGTCAAGGCCATCCTGCGTGTTCTTTAACGTTGGGTTGTTTTACCTCTGAGCGGCACTTTTTTGCACACCATGGGCTAAATGGCCAGGTCACATGGACCCCGAAGGCTCAGAGAAGGTTGGGGGAGGGGACCCACTGGAACAGTTGTTGGGAGACAGATGGTAGCCTCCCGTCAAGGCCATCCAGCGTGTTCTTTAACGTGCACAGGGTATGGCTCTCCCACACACGGGGCCACGGATTAACGTCCCATCCTACGGACGGCGGCCTTTCCAAGCCCATCGGTGTCCCTTACTGACCGTGGGCAGGGCGGGGAATTTTAGGGAGATAAATCTCAACGCTGACCCAGCTGGGACTCGAACCTGGGAACTGCAGATTACGAGCCTTGCGCGCTACCGACTGAGTTAACCCTTGCTCCACAGTTCATTGAGATTTTAAATCTTGTAAACTTAAAGAAATTAACAAGAAATTTAATCCCCCCCCCCACAAAAAAAAACAGCAAAGACGAAATAAAGTTAAAACAGAAATCATGACATTTCACAAGAAACAGATGAAATTCTCTTCACACGACAAAACTGACTTCCCTGTTTTTGACTCTTACCCATAATCCTTGGAAAAATATTTTCGTTTTCCTCTTTTCATTCTGGCAATAAATCTTCACGATCACGTTCTGACACATCAGAACCGGTTCGTAAGAATCATTTGTCAGAATCATGACCACTTTGTAGTAACCAGCTATTAAAATTGGAAGGCAAAAAAAAACTGTTGTTTAATATTCGTAAGAAACGTTGTAATTTTTTATGCACACCAAGTTCATTCCAGTGCCATCAAATGATTTTAATAGTAATGAATTGTGCAAGCCCTTTTATATTCGGGGCGGGGTGGCTCAGTCGGTAGCGCGCCAGGCTCGTAATCTCTAGTTCCCAGGTTCGAGTCCCAGCTGGGTGAGCGTTGAGATTTATCTCCGCAAAATTCCCCGCTTTGCCCACGGTCAGTAGGGGACACCGATGGGCTTGGAAAGGCCGCCGTCCGTCGGATGGGACGTTAAACCGTGGCCGCGTGTGCGGGAGAGCCATACCCTGTGCACGTTAAAGAACACACTGGATGGCCTTGACGGGAGGCTACCATCTGTCTCCCAACAGCTGTTCCAGTGGGTCCCCTCCTCCAACCTTTTCTGAGCCTTCGGGGTCCATGTGACCTGACCATTTAGCCCATGGTGTGCAAAAAAGTGCCGCTCAGAGGTAAAACAACCCAACGATAACGAACACACTGGATGGCCTTGACGGGAGGATACCATCTGTCTCCCAACAGCTGTTCCAGTGGGTCCCCTCCTCCAACCTTTTCTGAGCCTTCGGGGTCCATGTGACCTGGCCATTTAGCCCATGGTGTGCAAAAAAGTGCCGCTCAGAGGTAAAACAACCCAACGATAAAGAACACACTGGATGGCCTTGACGGGAGGATACCATCTGTCTCCCAACAGCTGTTCCAGTGGGTCCCCTCCTCCAACCTTCTCTGAGCCTTCGGGGTCCATGTGACCTGGCCATTTAGCCCATGGTGTGCAAAAAAGTGCCGCTCAGAGGTAAAACAACCCAACGATAAAGAACACACTGGATGGCCTTGACGGGAGGATACCATCTGTCTCCCAACAGCTGTTCCAGTGGGTCCCCTCCTCCAACCTTTTCTGAGCCTTCGGGGTTCATGTGACCTGGCCATTTAGCCCATGGTGTGCAAAAAAGTGCCGCTCAGAGGTAAAACAACCCAACGATAAAGAACACAGTGGATGGCCTTGACGGGAGGATACCATCTGTCTCCCAACAGCTGTTCCAGTGGGTCCCCTCCTCCAACCTTCTCTGAGCCTTCGGGGTCCATGTGACCTGGCCATTTAGCCCATGGTGTGCAAAAAAGTGCCGCTCAGAGGTAAAACAACCCAACGATAAAGAACACACTGGATGGCCTTGACGGGAGGATACCATCTGTCTCCCAACAGCTGTTCCAGTGGGTCCCCTCCTCCAACCTTCTCTGAACCTTCGAGGTCCATGTGACCTGGCCATTTAGCCCATGGTGTGCAAAAAAGTGCCGCTCAGAGGTAAAACAACCCAATGTTAAAGAACACGCTGGATGGCCTTGACGGGAGGCTACCATCTGTCTCCCAACAGCTGTTCCAGTGGGTCCCCTCCTCCAACCTTTTCTGAGCCTTCGGGGTCCATGTGACCTGGCCATTTAGCCCATGGTGTGCAAAAAAGTGCCGCTCAGAGGTAAAACAACCCAACGATAAAGAACACACTGGATGGCCTTGACGGGAGGATACCATCTGTCTCCCAACAGCTGTTCCAGTGGGTCCCCTCCTCCAACCTTTTCTGAGCCTTCGGGGTTCATGTGACCTGGCCATTTAGCCCATGGTGTGCAAAAAAGTGCCGCTCAGAGGTAAAACAACCCAACGATAAAGAACACACTGGATGGCTTTGACGGGAGGATACCATCTGTCTCCCAACAGCTGTTCCAGTGGGTCCCCTCCTCCAACCTTCTCTGAGCCTTCGGGGTCCATGTGACCTGGCCATTTAGCCCATGGTGTGCAAAAAAGTGCCGCTCAGAGGTAAAACAACCCAACGTTAAAGAACACGTTGGATGGCCTTGACGGGAGGATACCATCTGTCTCCCAACAGCTGTTCCAGTGGGTCCCCTCCTCCAACCTTCTCTGAGCCTTCGGGGTCCATGTGACCTGGCCATTTAGCCCATGGTGTGCAAAAAAGTGCCGCTCAGAGGTAAAACAACCCAACGTTAAAGAACACGCTGGATGGCCTTGACGGGAGGCTACCATCTGTCTCCCAACAGCTGTTCCAGTGGGTCCCCTCTCCCAACCTTCTCTGAGCCTTCGGGGTCCATGTGACCTGGCCATTTAGCCCATGGTGTGCAAAAAAGTGCCGCTCAGAGGTAAAACAACCCAACGTTAAAGAACACGCTGGATGGCCTTGACGGGAGGCTACCATCTGTCTCCCAACAGCTGTTCCAGTGGGTCCCCTCTCCCAACCTTCTCTGAGCCTTCGGGGTCCATGTGACCTGGCCATTTAGCCCATGGTGTGCAAAAAAGTGCCGCTCAGAGGTAAAACAACCCAACGTTAAAGAACACGCTGGATGGCCTTGACGGGAGGCTACCATCTGTCTCCCAACAGCTGTTCCAGTGGGTCCCCTCCTCCAACCTTCTCTGAGCCTTCGGGGTCCATGTGACCTGGCCATTTATCCCATGGTGTGCAAAAAAAGTGCCTCTCAGAGGTAAAACAACCCAACGTTAAAGAACACGCTGGATGGCCTTGACGGGAGGCTACCATCTGTCTCCCAACAGCTGTTCCAGTGGGTCCCCTCCTCCAACCTTCTCTGAGCCTTCGGGGTCCATGTGACCTGGCCATTTAGCCCATGGTGTGCAAAAAAGTGCCGCTCAGAGTTAAAACAACCCAACGATAAAGAACACACTGGATGGCCTTGACGGGAGGATACCATCTGTCTCCCAACAGCTGTTCCAGAGGGTCCCCTCTCCCAACCTTCTCTGAGCCTTCGGGGTCCATGTGACCTGGCCATTTATCCCATGGTGTGCAAAAAAAGTGCCTCTCAGAGGTAAAACAACCCAACGTTAAAGAACACGCTGGATGGCCTTGACGGGAGGCTACCATCTGTCTCCCAACAGCTGTTCCAGTGGGTCCCCTCCTCCAACCTTCTCTGAGCCTTCGGGGTCCATGTGACCTGGCCATTTAGCCCATGGTGTGCAAAAAAGTGCCGCTCAGAGGTAAAACAACCCAACGTTAAAGAACACGCTGGATGGCCTTGACGGGAGGCTACCATCTGTCTCCCAACAGCTGTTCCAGTGGGTCCCCTCCTCCAACCTTCTCTGAGCCTTCGGGGTCCATGTGACCTGGCCATTTATCCCATGGTGTGCAAAAAAAGTGCCTCTCAGAGGTAAAACAACCCAACGTTAAAGAACACGCTGGATGGCCTTGACGGGAGGCTACCATCTGTCTCCCAACAGCTGTTCCAGTGGGTCCCCTCCTCCAACCTTCTCTGAGCCTTCGGGGTCCATGTGACCTGGCCATTTAGCCCATGGTGTGCAAAAAAGTGCCGCTCAGAGTTAAAACAACCCAACGATAAAGAACACACTGGATGGCCTTGACGGGAGGATACCATCTGTCTCCCAACAGCTGTTCCAGTGGGTCCCCTCCTCCAACCTTCTCTGAGCCTTCGGGGTCCATGTGACCTGGCCATTTAGCCCATGGTGTGCAAAAAAGTGCCGCTCAGAGGTAAAACAACCCAACGTTAAAGAACACACTGGATGGCCTTGACGTGAGGCTACCATCTGTCTCCCAACAGCTGTTCCAGTGGGTCCCCTCTCCCAACCTTCTCTGAGCCTTCGGGGTCCATGTGACCTGGCCATTTAGCCCATGGTGTGCAAAAAAAGTGCCGCTCAGAGGTAAAACAACCCAACGTTAAAGAAGACGCTGGATGGCCTTGACGGGAGGCTACCATCTGTCTCCCAACAGCTGTTCCAGTGGGTCCCCTCTCCCAACCTTCTCTGAGCCTTCGGGGTCCATGTGACCTGGCCATTTATCCAATGGTGTGCAAAAAAGTGCCGCTCAGAGGTAAAACAACCCAACCCGCCTTGTCGAAGTTGGATTTCTTATCCTCTATACATGCATTTTCTCTTTCATAAATAGAGGTCTCGATATTGCGACCCCTTCTTTGAGTGGTGTATTGTGGGCAAAAAAGCTCCGTGCAGCATCAAGACAAACTAACCCAATACGAACCTTCGCCTATCAACACTGAATATAAAAGGGTTGGGTTGTTTTACCTCTGAGTGGCACTTTTTTGCACACCATGGGCTAAATGGCCAGGTCACATGGACCCCGAAGGCTCATAGATGGTTGGGGGAGGGTTGGGTTGGTTTACCTTTGAGCGGCACTTTTTTGCATACCATGGGCTTAATGGCCAGGTCACATGGACCCCGAAGGCTCAGAGAAGGTTGGGGAAGGGTTGGGTTGGTTTACCTTTGAGCGGCACTTTTTTGCACACCATGGGCTTAATGGCCAGGTCACATGGACCCCGAAGGCTCAGAGAAGGTTGGGGAAGGGTTGGGTTGGTTTACCTTTGAGCGGCACTTTTTTGCACACCATGGGCTTAATGGCCAGGTCACATGGACCCCGAAGGCTCAGAGAAGGTTGGGGAAGGGTTGGGTTGGTTTACCTTTGAGCGGCACTTTTTTGCACACCATGGGCTTAATGGCCAGGTCACATGGACCCCGAAGGCTCAGAGAAGGTTGGGGAAGGGTTGGGTTGGTTTACCTTTGAGCGGCACTTTTTTGCACACCATGGGCTTAATGGCCAGGTCACATGGACCCCGAAGGCTCAGAGAAGGTTGGGGAAGGGTTGGGTTGGTTTACCTTTGAGCGGCACTTTTTTGCACACCATGGGCTTAATGGCCAGGTCACATGGACCCCGAAGGCTCAGAGAAGGTTGGGGAAGGGTTGGGTTGGTTTACCTCTGAGTGGCACTTTTTTGCACACCATGGGCTAAATGGCCAGGTCACATGGACCCCGAAGGCTCAGAGAAGGTTGGGGAAGGGTTGGGTTGGTTTACCTTTGAGCGGCACTTTTTTGCACACCATGGGCTAAATCACATGGACCCCGAAGGCTCAGAGAAGGTTGGGGGAGGGGACCCACTGGAACAGCTGTTGGGAGACAGATGGTAGCCTCCCGTCAAGGCCATCCAGCGTGTTCTTTAACGTGCACAGGGTATGGCTCTCCCGCACACGGGGCCACGGCTTAACGTCCCATCCGACGGACGGCGGCCTTTCCAAGCCAATCGGTGTCCCCCACTGACCGTGGGCAGGGCGGGGAATTTTGCGGAAATAAATCTCAGCGCTGACCCAGCTGGGACTCGAACCTGGGAACTACAGTTTACGAGCCTGGCGCGCTACCGACTGAGCCACCCCCGCCCCGAATCCACCTGGAGTCCGATTGTCGTGTCCACTCTGTAGAAACGGAAAACTTCACCCAGCGGTTTCAGCATGACCGCCGAACCCTTTCCTTACACGTTCGCGGCCGAACCTGTTCCACACCACGGAGGTCCTACCTCCATGTTCCACACACAACACAGACACCACTAACACGCGCACGCGCACTTCTACTTTCACCCCTTCATTCACGGAGAGCCCGGAGTGTCGGTTGAACGAAGGTCGTGACCCCACCATCCATCATGGCGAACTCGACTCACTGTTCCTCTATACTTCCACGGACTTACTACCGGTTTCCATGGTTACAGAGGTCATTGTGCCGCACCCCCCCCTCTCCGTCTCCTCGAGACGTACTAACACACTGACCTGAAATCGACCAACCATTACCTGACGCCACACATCACCACCTCCGCTGATGAGAACGGCGCATGCGTGACATGACGATCGTTGCGAAGAAGTATAGGAGAATTATGGGAATGTTTTTCGAGGAGACTTCGGTGGAAGGCTTTTTCAATAGTTCTGTCTCTCAAAACGACGTTTTGGAGGACTGGACCAAACGCGCATGAGTATTGGGTTGTTTTACCTCTGAGAGGCACTTTTTTGCACACAACGGGCTAAATGGCCAGGTCACAAGGATCCCGAGAGCTCAGAGAAGATTAAGACCCACTTGGACAGCTGTTAAGAGATAGATGTAGCCTCTCGTCAAGGCCTCTCGTCCTCTCTCCAATGTGTTCTTTAATGGACACAGGGTATGGCTCTCCCGTGTACGGGCCAACGGCTTAATGTCCCATCCAACACATAGCGCCTTATGAAGCCCATGTGTCCCTTATTGACCTGGGGGCGGGGGTAGCTCAGTCGGTAGCGCGCCAGGCTCGTAATCTGTAGTTCCCAGGTTCGAGTCCCAGCTGGGTCAGCGTTGAGATTTATCTCCGCAACATTCCCCGCCCTGCCCACGGTCAGTAGGGGACACCGATGGTTTGGAAAGGCCGCCGTCAGTCGGATGGGACATTAAGCCATGGCCCCGTGTGCGGGAGAGCCATACCCTGTGCACGTTAAAGAACACGCTGGATGGCCTTGACGGGAGGCTTCCATCTGTCTCCCAACAGCTGTTCCAGTGGGTCCCCTCCCCCAACCTTCTCTGAGCCTTCGGGGTCCATGTGACCTGGCCATTTAGCCCATGGTGTGCAAAAAAGCGCCGCTCAGAAATGAAACAACCCAACCCATATACGTGCACGTTAAAGAACACGCTATATGGCCTTGACGAGAGGCTACCATCTGTCTCCTAACAGCTGTGAGTCTCCCCCCCCCAACTTTCTCTGAGCCCTCGGGGTCCTTATGACCAGGCCATTTATCCCACTGTGTACAAAAAGTCCTCTCGAAGGTAAAACAGTCCAATCCAACTGAACTGCAGGTCAGAATTAATAAATTTTTGCCCCCATACCAAGTGTAAAAATGACCCCCACGATCAGTGCCACATTGTATATTAGAAACGGACAAATTTCTTGCACAAGTATTTAATTACCCGCATTAATAAAAGAAATTAAAAATGATTGTTTTTTTTTTAGTTATGAGAGAGAGAAAAAGATTTGAGCGATTTATTAAATATAAAATTTTTATTATTTTTTTAATTTTTCCTATTACATCTGCAATTTTACTCAAGAATTCAAAACTCAAGTCAATATTTTTTATGTGGTTATTAAATATTAAATTGCAAGGAGCGACAGATCTTACGAAGCTAATCTTATCTAAGGTCACGCGAATACAACAATACTACTAGGTATCTTATAGAGATAGGAAAGATTCATTGGGTGGGGGGGAGGGGGGCGTCTAAGCTCTCATTAGCTTCAAAATTATAATTTTTTTTCATCCCTGTGCTCCTTTCTTTTTTATTGGGATCTATCTCAAATATTCAAAAAATTATGCTCCCTAAAAGTGAACCCCCAACCGTCCCTCCCTTCCGGCAACGGCCCTACTGAACTTCAATAATGCTGGACCAGATCTGGTGGGCGGGGGTGTGTGTGTGCATGGTACCCCCTAGAAATGCTAGTAATCAGAACGGAGGAGGAAATATTTTTATATAAATATAAATTAAAAAAAAACCTCCTCAAGCAGCTCTTTGTCACAGAGATTTGACAGGAGCCTGTCAGTTTATATGCCATAGAGAAGGTCTGTGAGGATGGCAGGACCTCAGCAGAAAAAACACCGGGGCTCGGACCCAGGTTCCTAAGATTAGTAGCCAAGCGCTCTAATCACTCGGGGGGCGGGGTGGCTCAGTCGGTAGCGCGCCAGGCTCGTAATCTGTAGTTCCCAGGTTCGAGTCCCAGCTGCGTCAGCGTTGAGATTTATCTCCGCAAAACTCCCCGCCCTGCCCACGGTCAGTAGGGGACACCGATGGGCTTGTAAAGGCAGCCGTCCGTCGGATGGGATGTTAATCCGTGGCACCGTGTGCGGGAGAGCCATACCCTGTGCACGTTAAATAACACGCTGGATGGCCTTGACGGGAGGCTGCCATCTGTCTCCCAACAGCTGTTCCAGTGGGTCCCCTCCCCCAACCTTCTCTGAGCCTTCGGGGTCCATGTGACCTGGCCATTTAGCCCATGGTGTGCAAAAAAGCGCCGCTCAGAGGTGAAACAACCCAACCCGTATACGTGCACGTTAAAGAACACGCTATATGGCCTTGACGAGAGGCTACCATCTGTCTCCTAACAGCTGTGAGTCTCCCCCCCCAACTTTCTCTGAGCTCTCGGGGTCCTTATGACCTGGCCATTTATCCCACTGTGTGCAAAAAGTCCTCTCGAAGGTAAAACAGTCCAATCCAACTGAACTGCAGGTCAGAATTAATAAATTTTTGCCCCCATACCAAGTGTAAAAATGACCCCCACGATCAATGCCACATTGTATATTAGAAACGGACAAATTTCTTGCACAAGTATTTAATTACCCGCATTAATAAAAGAAATTAAAAATGATTGTTTTTTTTTAGTTATGAGAGAGAGAAAAAGATTTGAGCGATTTATTAAATATAAAATTTTTATTATTTTTTTAATTTTTCCTATTACATCTGCAATTTTACTCAAGAATTCAAAACTCAAGTCAATATTTTTTATGTGGTTATTAAATATTAAATTGCAAGGAGCGACAGATCTTACGAAGCTAATCTTATCTAAGGTCACGCGAATACAACAATACTACTAGGTATCTTATAGAGATAGGAAAGATTCATTGGGTGGGGGGGAGGGGGGCGTCTAAGCTCTCATTAGCTTCAAAATTATAATTTTTTTTCATCCCTGTGCTCCTTTCTTTTTTATTGGGATCTATCTCAAATATTCAAAAAATTATGCTCCCTAAAAGTGAACCCCCAACCGTCCCTCCCTTCCGGCAACGGCCCTACTGAACTTCAATAATGCTGGACCAGATCTGGTGGGCGGGGGTGTGTGTGTGCATGGTACCCCCTAGAAATGCTAGTAATCAGAACGGAGGAGGAAA
The DNA here is from genome assembly GCA_038380435.1 of Ryuthela nishihirai. NCBI lineage: Eukaryota > Metazoa > Arthropoda > Arachnida > Araneae > Heptathelidae > Ryuthela > Ryuthela nishihirai. Next base: position 47,632,841 of record JAWZYU010000029.1, on the reverse strand, counting down.
TATTTTATATAAATATAAATTAAAAAAAAAACCTCCTCAAGCAGCTGCTTGTCACAGAGATTTGACAGGAGCCTGTCAGTTTATATGCCATAGAGAAGGTCTGTGAGGATGGCAGGACCTCAGCAGAAAAAACACTGGGGCTCGGACCCAGGTTCCTAAGATTAGTAGCCAAGCGTTCTAACCACTCGGGGGGCGGGGTGGCTCAGTCGGTAGCGCGCCAGGCTCGTAATCTGTAGTTCCCAGGTTCGAGTCCCAGCTGCGTCAGCGTTGAGATTTATCTCCGCAAAACTCCCCGCCCTGCCCACGGTCAGTAGGGGACACCGATGGGCTTGTAAAGGCAGCCGTCCGTCGGATGGGACGATAATCCGTGGCACCTTTGCGGGAGAGCCATACCCTGTGCACGTTAAAGAACACGCTGGATGGCCTTGACGGGAGGCTACCATCTGTCTCCCAACAGCTGTTCCAGTGGGTCCCCTCCCCCAACCTTCTCTGAGCCTTCGGGGTCCATGTGACCTGGCCATTTAGCCCATGGTGTGCAAAAAAGTGCCGCTCAGAGGTAAAACAACCCAACCCAACTCTAACCACTCGGCTATGGTACAGAGCTTATATTCGGATGGTATATAGGTATATGCTGCATCCCCACCTTTTTTCATCCGTATAAAAATAAAATTTTATTATTTTCTTTCATTTGAGAGTTTTTTAGTTACAGATTTTAATATGCAGTGGGTGATATTTTCCTTTACCCTATTTTCGACTTGCTAGCGCGCTTGGCTACTGATCTAAGGGACCTGGGTTCGAGTCCCGGGTAAGGCATGGATGTATGTGTCGTTTTTCTGCTGAGGTCCTGCCATCCTCTCAGACCTTCTACTGTGGCATATAAACTGACAGGCTCCTGTCAGACCTTTGTGGCAAGCAGCTGCTTGAGGGGGTATTTTAATAATTAATTTTTAATTTAATACAATCCCTCAAGTGTCGCCACCAAAAAAAGCAAAGCGCGAAATCGAGATGAACCTCCTAAGGCACGGCCCTGATTTGGAGTTCCGTTATAAAACTTATCTGAAGATCTGACTCCATTTTAGCACAATGAACATTCAACTGTTTCCCATTTTCTCTCCAGGGCCTGTACACTTTGAACTATCACCTTTCATAAGAAGTTCACCTAAACTTAAAATACGCAGAAGAAATACAAAAAACTCTTTCTGAACTTCCTCGTCTTAAAGTATGAACAAAGCGCATTTTTGTTACATTATGTCACAGTAGAGAATGACCATTGCCCATTTATGGGTATAGGTCACTTTATTTCAAAATAACCCAAAGGCTTTTTCCTCTATTACACTTTCTGAATCCGTTGCTGCTCTTAATCGCTCTTTGAAGAAAAGGATTGAGGTTAGTGAAACGACAGACAGATCTCACGAGTTATACCTGATAAACCAGGACTACCTAATCTCCTATGGCGACATATCTTCCCAACTCGAAATCTCTTCCCTTCCTTCTTTTTACAAGGTAATTAGAGCACATTTCACCCATCATTTGCGATACGCTAGAACATCTGAACTCTAGCTGCCAACCTAGCCACCCCACGCCGTTGGCTGTTCATTGTCTGGGTGTGCGAAGCTACACCGTCGTTGACCTGGCAGTGACCTACTATCCTTGGCAGTGGGTCGGCTGGCCTAGTTCCTCACTCCGTGCACACGCGACGTGCATTCAGTGAATCTTTTGTTTTTCCTGTGCTGGTTCTTCTTTTTCCCCTCGCTTGAGAGTAACTTTGCAGCTCATTTGTAAATGAACCTTGCCAAGTGTAACGCTGATTCAAGTGGCCGCACCCGGCACCGATTGTAAGAAACGAAAAAGAAGTATTGACTAGAGGGAACTGGCAACGCTAATCGCAAATGTTGCAAAAGTGTCTTGCGATAGAAAATAGATAAACAATGGTGTTCTAATAAATTGATGTTGACGTACTGTGTAAAAAAATATGGCGAAATCAGTTGAATGCGGATAATAAGATTCTGTCTTAAATCTCGCTGGCTGTGCCCCTATTTCATCTCAGTAAAATAAAAAAAAGCTTAATCTTTTCTTTTTATATGGGTTTGAGAGTGTGGAAATCTTGTGGTATTAAAAAAAATATTTTGACACGAAACAAATTTGAACGAACTCAACAGGGGTATATTTTTTTATTGTACCTTTATTGTACTTACACTGATGAGGAACAGAAATTACCAGAATAGGTAACATCAATAAAATTTAAAAAATAGTCATTTATAAAAAAACGCATATGTATTTTTCAGTTTGGTCATAAATAAAAAAAAATTGAAAGATCCTGCTTCAGAGAACTGCACAGAGTTCTGACAGCAGAAGGTCTGTGAAGATGCCGGGACCTCAGCAGGAAGACAACACGAACATCCATGCCTTACCCGGGACTCGAACCCAGGCCCGTTTGATCAATAGCCAAGCACACTAGCCACTTAGCCATGGAATATATCAGTTTAATTTCCTAATTTTCTTAAATTTAAGAAAAACGCAAATAACTCAAAAACTGAAATGTTGGCTCTGTTATTTAGATCAGTATATCCATGATAGCAATTTACGATAGAAATTAAATTTTAGTTTCAGAGACATAAAAAATAACTCTCTTCAGCTAAATACCTACGGGTATAAATGGCTGGGGAGTCTCATGGAAACTCTGATCGCTTGGATACTGGCTACTCCACTCGAGGGAATGGACTCGCTTGGATACCGGCTACTCCACTCGAGGGAATGGGCTCGCTTGGATACTGGCTACTCCACTCGAGGGAATGGACTCGCTTGGATACCGGCTACTCCACTCGAGGGAATGGGCTCGCTTGGATACTGGCTACTCCACTCGAGGGAATGGACTCGCTTGGATACTGGCTACTCCACTCGAGGGAATGGACTCGCTTGGATACTGGCTACTCCACTCGAGGGAATGGACTCGCTTGGATACTGGCTACTCCACTCGAGGGAATGGACTCGCTTGGATACTGGCTACTCCACTCGAGGGAATGGGCTCGCTTGGATACTGGCTACTCCACTCGAGGGAATGGACTCGCTTGGATACTGGCTACTCCACTCGAGGGAATGGACTCGCTTGGATACTGGCTACTCCACTCGAGGGAATGGGCTCGCTTGGATACTGGCTACTCCACTCGAGGGAATGGGCTCGCTTGGATACTGGCTACTCCACTCGAGGGAATGGGCTCGCTTGGATACTGGCTACTCCACTCGAGGGAATGGACTCGCTTGGATACTGGCTACTCCACTCGAGGGAATGGGCTCGCTTGGATACTGGCTACTCCACTCGAGGGAATGGACTCGCTTGGATACTGGCTACTCCACTCGAGGGAATGGACTCGCTTGGATACTGGCTACTCCACTCGAGGGAATGGACTCGCTTGGATACTGGCTACTCCACTCGAGGGAATGGACTCGCTTGGATACTGGCTACTCCACTCGAGGGAATGGGCTCGCTTGGATACTGGCTACTCCACTCGAGGGAATGGGCTCGCTTGGATACTGGCTACTCCACTCGAGGGAATGGACTCGCTTGGATACTGGCTACTCCACTCGAGGGAATGGGCTCGCTTGGATACTGGCTACTCCACTCGAGGGAATGGACTCGCTTGGATACTGGCTACTCCACTCGAGGGAATGGACTCGCTTGGATACTGGCTACTCCACTCGAGGGAATGGACTCGCTTGGATACCGGCTACTCCACTCGAGGGAATGGGCTCGCTTGGATACTGGCTACTCCACTCGAGGGAATGGACTCGCTTGGATACTGGCTACTCCACTCGAGGGAATGGACTCGCTTGGATACTGGCTACTCCACTCGAGGGAATGGACTCGCTTGGATACCGGCTACTCCACTCGAGGGAATGGGCTCGCTTGGATACTGGCTACTCCACTCGAGGGAATGGACTCGCTTGGATACTGGCTACTCCACTCGAGGGAATGGACTCGCTTGGATACCGGCTACTCCACTCGAGGGAATGGGCTCGCTTGGATACTGGCTACTCCACTCGAGGGAATGGACTCGCTTGGATACTGGCTACTCCACTCGAGGGAATGGACTCGCTTGGATACTGGCTACTCCACTCGAGGGAATGGACTCGCTTGGATACTGGCTACTCCACTCGAGGGAATGGACTCGCTTGGATACTGGCTACTCCACTCGAGGGAATGGGCTCGCTTGGATACTGGCTACTCCACTCGAGGGAATGGACTCGCTTGGATACTGGCTACTCCACTCGAGGGAATGGACTCGCTTGGATACTGGCTACTCCACTCGAGGGAATGGACTCGCTTGGATACTGGCTACTCCACTCGAGGGAATGGGCTCGCTTGGATACTGGCTACTCCACTCGAGGGAATGGGCTCGCTTGGATACTGGCTACTCCACTCGAGGGAATGGACTCGCTTGGATACTGGCTACTCCACTCGAGGGAATGGACTCGCTTGGATACTGGCTATTCCACTCGAGGGAATGGACTCGCTTGGATACTGGCTACTCCACTCGAGGGAATGGACTCGCTTGGATACTGGCTACTCCACTCGAGGGAATGGACTCGCTTGGATACCGGCTACTCCACTCGAGGGAATGGGCTCGCTTGGATACTGGCTACTCCACTCGAGGGAATGGACTCGCTTGGATACTGGCTACTCCACTCGAGGGAATGGACTCGCTTGGATACTGGCTACTCCACTCGAGGGAATGGACTCGCTTGGATACTGGCTACTCCACTCGAGGGAATGGACTCGCTTGGATACTGGCTACTCCACTCGAGGGAATGGACTCGCTTGGATACTGGCTACTCCACTCGAGGGAATGGACTCGCTTGGATACTGGCTACTCCACTCGAGGGAATGGACTCGCTGGGATACTGGCTACCCCACTCGAGGGAATGGACTCGCTTGGATACTGGCTACTCCACTCGAGGGAATGGACTCGCTGGGATACTGGCTACTCCACTCGAGGGAATGGGCTCGCTTGGATACTGGCTACCCCACTCGAGGGAATGGACTCGCTTGGATACTGGCTACTCCACTCGAGGGAATGGACTCGCTTGGATACTGGCTACTCCACTCGAGAGAATGGACTCGCTTGGATACTGGCTACTCCACTCGAGGGAATGGGCTCGCTTGGATACTGGCTACCCTACTCGAGGGAATGGACTCGCTTGGATACTGGCTACTCCACTCGAGGGAATGGACTCGCTTGGATACTGGCTACTCCACTCGAAAGAATGGACTCGCTTGGATACTGGCTACTCCTCTCCAGGGAATGGACTCACTTGGATACTGGCTACCCCACTCGAGGGAATGGACTCGCTTGGATACTGGCTACTCCACTCGAGGGAATGGACTCGCTTGGATACTGGCTACTCCACTCGAGGGAATGGACTCGCTTGGATACTGGCTACTCCACTCGAGAGAATGGACTCGCTTGGATACTGGCTACTCCACTCGAGGGAATGGACTCGCTTGGATACTGGCTACTCCACTCGAGGGAATGGACTCGCTTGGATACTGGCTACCCCACTCGAGGGAATGGACTCGCTTGGATACTGGCTACTCCACTCGAGGGAATGGACTCGCTTGGATACTGGCTACTCCACTCGAGGGAATGGACTCGCTTGGATACTGGCTACTCCACTCGAGAGAATGGACTCGCTTGGATACTGGCTACTCCACTCGAGGGAATGGGCTCGCTTGGATACTGGCTACCCCACTCGAGGGAATGGACTCGCTTGGATACTGGCTACTCCACTCGAGGGAATGGACTCGCTTGGATACTGGCTACTCCACTCGAAAGAATGGACTCGCTTGGATACTGGCTACTCCTCTCCAGGGAATGGACTCACTTGGATACTGGCTACCCCACTCGAGGGAATGGACTCGCTTGGATACTGGCTACTCCACTCGAGGGAATGGACTCGCTTGGATACTGGCTACTCCACTCGAGAGAATGGACTCGCTTGGATACTGGCTACTCCACTCGAGGGAATGGACTCGCTTGGATACTGGCTACTCCACTCGAGAGAATGGACTCGCTTGGATACTGGCTACTCCTCTCCAGGGAATGGACTCACTTGGATACTGGCTACCCCACTCGAGGGAATGGACTCGCTTGGATACTGGCTACTCCACTCGAGGGAATGGACTCGCTTGGATACTGGCTACTCCACTCGAGAGAATGGACTCGCTTGGATACTGGCTACTCCTCTCCAGGGAATGGACTCACTTGGATACTGGCTACTCCACTCGAGGGAATGGACTCGCTTGGGTACTGGCTATTCCACTCGAGCACTCGAGGGAATGGACTCGCTTGGATACTGGCTACTCCACTCCAGGGAATGGACTCGCTTGGATACTGACTAATCCCACCCGAGGGAATGGACTCGCTTGGATCTGGCAACCTTCGTGTCACCTGACACGAAGGTTGCCAGATCACTAATTTCTAAAAAAATCGTTGCCAGATATTTTTTCTGAATTCTGTAATCAACCATAGTGTTCGGATATTTTTTTTTGAGCGACTGTACTGTGAATTTAGAAAACTGTTTAGATATCAATCTGAAAATGTTTGGTCACAAAAATTGGGGGGGGGGGTGTCAGTCGCTAGTTCGACAGGCTCGTAATCTGCAGTTCTCTCTGATATTTCAGCTAAAAAAAAAATTACACCCTCAAGCAGCTGCTTGCCACAGAGGTCTGAAAGGAGCCTGTCAGTTTATATGCCATAGTAGAAGATCTGAGAGGATCGCAGGACCTCAGCAGAAAAACAACACACATCCATGCCTTACCCGGGGCTCGAACCCAGGTCTCTTAGATCAGTAGCCAAGCGGGGGCTCGAACCCAGGTCCCTTAGATCAGTAGCCAAGCGGGGGCTCGAACCAAGGTCCCTTAGATCAGTAGCCAAGCGGGGGCTCGAACTAGGGTCCCTTAGATCAGTAGCCAAGTGGGGGCTCGAACCCAGGTCCCTTAGATCAGTAGCCAAACGGGGGCTCGAACCCACGTCCCTTACATCAGTAGCCAAATGGGGGTTCGAACCCACGTCCCTTACATCAGTAGCCAAATGGGGGTTCGAACCCAGGTCCCTTAGATCGGTAGCCAAGCGGGGGCTCGAACCCAGCTCCCTTAGATCAGTAGCCAAATTGGGGCTCGAACCCAGGTCCCTTAGATCAGTAGCCAAGCGGGGGCTCGAATCAGTAGAGCGTTCAGAATTATAGAAGATGACTTCATCGTAAAATGTTCAGTGCATTCGCATCTCAGTTGTTTGCGAAGAACTTTCCCCAAGGGATGAGTGACATCTGTACCCACCAATCAAAGGTGTCGCTTCTGACGTCAGTTGTAGTTGCGGGCCACTCACCTGACCTCGATTCGGCAACACAACCTTGATATGTGGCCGTCTCTTTGTCGTCATTGATTTGACACAAATCGCTGAGCTTATTTCTCCGACAGTAATCACCCAGGCTATCAACTCTTCTCAACCTTCACTCCAAGTTGCTCTTGGAAAACACGAAGAGGCGAAATAGCTTTATATCTAAGGCACTGGCCTGCGATAACCCCGAAATGGTAAGAATGGATAGATTAGGATAAATAAAGTACAACTGTGGGATGCTGCAATTTCCGGAATAAAGATCTTATCTGAGAGATGCAGACCACCTGTGTACTAATTGTGAGGTTGTGAGTTTAATTAATAATTGTGAGTTTAATGGACCACGGCTCTTTTTTTTTACATATTACCGTCACTTTTTAGATTAATCGTCGTTGAAATTAAATACTGGGGGGGGGGGGGGGCAAGGAGCATTGAAAATGCTGCACGCGGAAGAATTCAATGTTGATCTTATTATCCTATAGACATAATCCCGTGGCCGAGTGGTTAGCACGCTTGGATACTGATCTAAACTGATCTAAGGGACCTGGATTCGAGTCCCGGATTTAGGCATGGATGTGTGTGTCGTTTTTCTGCTGAGGTCCTGCCATCCTCTCAGATCTCTTACTGTGGCATATAAACTGACAGGCTCCTGTCAGACCTCTGTGGCCAGCAGCTGCTTGAGGGGGTATTTATTATTTTTTTTTATTTATAATAGGCGTTGTGTCTAGGGCCTATTATAAACTAAAGAGCCAACGAAATATTTTTTACCATTTTTTCCCTCTTTATTAAAAAAACTGTAGCAAATATTTTTTTAAAATAAATCTACTATGTATTTAAAAGTTGTTGTTTGGGTTGTTTTACCTCTGGGCGGCAGTTGTTTTGCATACAATGGACTAAATGGCCAGGTCACAAGGACCACGAAGGCTCAGAGAAGGTTGGGGGAGGGGACCCTCTGGAACAGCTGTTGGGAGACAGATGGTAGCCTCTCGTCATGGCCATCCAGCGTGTTCTTTAGCGCGCCAGGCTCGTAATCTGCAGTTCCCAGGTTCGAGTCCTAGCTGGGTCAGCGTTGAGATTTGTCTCCGCAAAATTCCCCGCCCTGCCCACGGTCAGTAGGGGACACCGATAAGCTTGGAAAGGACGCGGTCCGTCGGATGGGACGTTAAGCCGTGGCCCCGTGCGGGAGAGCCATATCCTGTGCACGTTAAAGAACACGTTGGATGGCCTTGACGGGAGTCTACCATCTGTCTCCCAACAGCTGTTCCAGTGAGTCCCCTCACCCAACCTTCTCTGAGCCATCGGGATCCTTGTGACCTGGCCATTTAGCCCATGATGTGCAAAAAAAGTGCCGCTCAGAGGTAAAACAACCCAACGTTAAAGAACACACTGGATGGCTTTGACGGGAGGCTACCATCTGTTTCCCAACAGCTGTTCCAGTGGGTCCCCTCCCCCAACCTTCTCTGAGCCTTCGAGGTCCATGTGACCTGGCCATTTAGCCCATGGTGTGCAAAAAAGTGCCGCTCAGCATACAAAATCCACGCAATAGGGGTCAAAGTCAATGTACAGTCTGTCGAATAACAAGACCAGCTTGTCGCAGTAAATAGGTCACTTGAGAGCAGCGCGGAGTCACATTGGGCGATGCTTTGCACCAGTCACCCCAAGTATTAAAAATATCCCTGCCTACAATGTGGAGTCTAATTCACTGCGACGCAACAGTCAGTTGCTTATCAACAACAAAATAGCTGCGACACATTGTAAGGGGGAAGCAAGGTAGCGGGGGGGGGGGGGGAAGGAGAAGCAGCCGATGCTATCAAAGCTACGCAGAAGTTAATTATCGTCTTTATGGCGCATCGAGGGGGGGGGGGGGTTGCTGTTAAAACCGGTCCCAGTTAAAAAATTGTTACAGAGAAGCTTGTGTGTACTTTGACTGGTTAAATAAATCTTACGTTTTTGTTTTTTCTTTATGTTGGTGAAGTCAGAAGCAAGCTGTTATTTCTCGACCATTAACATTTATTATTGTTTTTTTTCCCCCGCCATTTTTTTGCCTTCTTCTCAATTCCCGAAGTCATTGCGATGAGTGTTATAATCATGATGATACTGTCATGGAAGCAGTCGTGCATAGTCGTTGCAATATCCCTTTTATTGAAGCTTGTCTCTTTCCATAATTGTTCTCATTTTTTGGTGTTTTTAGGTTGTTAGACTGCCAAGCTCGGGTCCACGGAATTCTGAATGGTCTGCCGAATAGGTTCGGGTGTGTTCGGCTCAGTGGGTAGCACGTCAGACTTATTGGGTTGTTTTAGCTCTGAGGGGAACTTTTTTGCACACCATGGGCTACATGGCCAGGTCACATGGACCCCGAAGGCTCAGAGAAGGTTGGGGGAGGGGACCCACTGGAATAGCTGTTGGGAGACAGATGGTAGCCTCCCGTCAAGGCCATCCAGCGTGTTCTTTAACGTGCACAGGGTATGGCTCTCCCGTACACGGGGCCACTGCTTAACGTCCCATCCGACGGACGGTGGCCTTTCCAAGCCCATAGGTGTCCCCTACTGACCGTGGGCAGGGCGGGGAATTTTGCGGAGATAAATCTCAACGCTGACCCAGCTGGGACTCGAACCTGGGAACTACAGATTACGAGCCTGGCGCGCTACCGACTGAAAGCCACCCCCCGCCCCAATTTTTTTTTTGTGTGCTATAAAAGTCTCATTTGTGGGAGGCCGGAGTTCACTCCTAGCAAAACTAGTGACGTCACTGAAGTGAAGAATGTCCCGAATACCAAAATAGGATGAAAAAAAATATAACACTAAGGATTAATTTTTATTTCGGAATTTCTTTGCAAGTAATGTTTGACTATTATTGTCAAGAATAATATCGGTCGTTTTATCTCTGAGCGGCACTTTTTTTTGTACACAATGGGCTAAGTGGCCTGGTCACAAAGACCCTAAAGGTTTTGAAAAGGTTGGCGCGGAAGGGACTCACTGGATAGCTGTTAGGAGACAGATGGAAGGCTCTTTTCAAGGTCAGCCAGGGTGGTAATGTGTCAGGAGAATGGCTTTCCCTAACACGGGGGGGGGGGGGGGGGGGGCTCAGTCGGTAGCGCAATAAGCTCGTAATCTGCAGTTTCCAGGTTCGAATCCCAGCTGGGTCAGCGTTGAGATTTATCTTCGCAAAACTCCCCGCCCTGCCCACGGTCAATAGGAGATACCGATGGGCTTGGAAAGGCCGCCGTCCGTCGGATGGAACGTTAAGCCGTGGCCCCGTGTGCGGGAGAGCCATACCCTGTGCACGTTAAAGAACACGCTGGATGGCCTTGACGGGAGGCTACCATCTGTCTCCCAACAGCTGTATCCAGTGGGTCCCCTTTCCAAACCTTCTCTGAGCCTTCGGGGACCTTGTGACCTGGTCATTTAGCCCATGGTGTGCAAAAAAGTGCCGCTCAGAGGTAAAACAACCCAACCGAACCCTAACACGTGACATGGCCCAGCATCCTATCCGATTGACGGTCTTCCTACTGACATGGACAGGGCGGGGAGTTTTCCGGAGATAAATCTTAACGCCAGATCGGACTCGAACCTGGGAACTGCAGGTTACGAGCCTGGTGCGCTACCGACTGGACCAAACCTAACCCCAAAAAATATTGGTACATGCATCAAGATATTTCTCTCCATTTCTCCTTTTGGAAGACCTTTCCCAGTGCATACGTTGAAAAGAATCCTTTATCAGCAATCTCGAAAAGAGAGATGTGTGCATTGGGTGGGTGGTGGTGGTGGTGGTGGGGGGGGGTCGACAGGCAGGAAGCAGTTCCCAGATAAAGGAGGTCCCTTATCAAACATTGAAGTGCCATCACCCCAGGTTTAATCAGGTCGCCCTTGATAGTGCCGACACGGCGATGTGTTAATACCGCCTATGCCCCCTACCCAGCACGCGTGTTATCTTTTATGTATATACTTGTATAAGTGTGCGCACCTTTGCCCCCTCGTTGCTGTGCTTGCAGAGAATGGGAGGGGGGGGGGATGAAAAGTTGACTACAGTCCCACACTTGCTTGTCTTTGATCGTCAACAACAAGGCTGACTCATCGGTTACGACCATATAGAAACCAGTGGAATGGTTTAGAGCAGGGGTGGGCAAATAGCGGCCCGCTAAGAGTTTTTTGTGGCCCGCCAAGACAGTCAGAAAAATCCGCCTTGAACCGAGATTTCCTTCCCGTGCGCGACCGAAGATTCGTCTCGTATTTTCCACTAGGGCGGCCACGTCAATACGCATGCGCAGTGTAGATACGAAAACAATTGCCCACCTCTGGTTTAGAGTTATTAACATTTGGATATGATTTGGTGTCTTAAAATCCGATTGTACTTCGAGTCGGATGAGGAACGGGCACCGGAGATGAGGGATGGATATTGGGAGGAGGAGGAGGGGGGGGGCTAGGATAGATTTCTGGAAAAATTAATTTGTATTAAATAAATTACGTGTTTCAAAGTTTAAATGCTTTTCTGTTTTAAACAAATGCGATCTTGGAAAATACTTGTGTGGAGAAAATTAATTTTAGGGATTTGGCTTGTTTTACCTCTGAGCTGCACTTTTTTGCACACCATGGGCTAAATGGCCAGGTCACAAAGACCCCGAAGGCTCAGAGAAGGTTGGGGGAGGGAACCCACTGGAACAGCTGTTGGGAGACAGATAGTAGCCTCCCGTCAAGGCCATCCAGCGTGTTCTTTAACGTTAGGTTGTTTTACCTCTGAGCGGCACTTTTTTGCACACCATGGGCTAAATGGCCAGGTCACATGGACCCCGAAGGCTCAGAGAGAGTTGGGGGAGAGGACCCACTGGAACAGTTGCTGGGAGACAGAGGGTAGCCCTCCCGTCAAGGCCATCCAGCGTGTTCTTTAAAGTTGGGTTGTTTTACCTCTGAGCGGCACTTCTTTGCACACCATGGGCTAATGGTCAGGTCATATGGACCCCGAAGGTTCAGAGAAGGTTGGGGGAGGAGACCCACTGGAACAGCTGTTGGAACAGATGGTAGCCTCCCGTCAAGGCCATCCAGCGTGTTCTTTAACGTTGGGTAATTTTACCTCTTAGCGGCACTTTTTTGCACACCATGGGCTAAATGGACAGGTCACATGGACCCCGAAGGCTCAGAAACGGTTGGGGGATGGGACCCACTGGAACAGCTGTTGGGAGACAGATGGTAGTCTCCCGTCAAGGTCATCCAGCGTGTTCTTTAACGTTGGGTTTTACCTCTGAGCGGCACTTTTTTGCACACCATGGGCTAAATGGCCAGGCCACAAGGACCCCGAAGGCTCAGAGAAGGTTGGGGGAGGGGACTCACTGGAACAACTCGCTGTTGGGAGACAGATGGTAGCCTCCCGTCAAGGCCATCCAGCGTGTTCTTTAACGTGGACAGGGTATGGCTCTCCCGCACACGGGGTCACGGCTTAACATCCCATCCGACGGACGGCGGCCTTTCCAAGCCCATCGGTGTCCCCTACTGACCGTGGGCAGGGCGGGAAGTTTTGCGGAGATGTCTCAACGCTGACCCAGCTGGGACTCAAACCTTGGAACTGCAGATTACGAGCCTGGCGCGCTACCGACTGAGCCACCCCCGCCTCTAATTTTAGGGATAACATGGAACCCTCTGGCATGAATCCTGCAGAGCTGCCAGTAAATTTGTAGTTTTTACATAAATGTTTATTGATTTCCCTATATCAACAGATAATCTCTGTATTTACTATGGAATGCTGGGCTTGGTTTTAATTTTCACATTATCTTTTGTCGTCGGAAATATTTCTATTTATTCTTCTTTTATGAAAAAATATTTTTTACCTATCTCTTCATTTGTCGGTTTGTCAAAACAGTTCCACCGCATCCTTCGAACACGACGGTGAAACGGAACGATTTATGTGTGAAATGAAGGCTTGTGATGCCCAGAGCGACCTCAAACACGACTCCGAAACAGGAGGGGCGGGGGTGGCTCAGTCGGTAGCGCGCCAGGTTCGTAATCTGTAGTTCCCAGGTTCGAGTCCCAGCTGGGTCAGCGTTGAGATTTATCTCTGCAAAATTCCCCGCCCTGCCCACGGTCAGTAGGGGACACCGATGGGCTTGGAAAGGCCGCCGTCCGTCGGATGGGACGTTAAGCCGTGGCGCCATGAGCGGGAGAGCCATACACTGTGAACGTTAAAGAACACGGTGGATGGTGCTGACGAGAGACTACCATCTGTCTCCTAACAGCTGCCCAGTGGGTCCCCTCATCCCCCAATCTTCTCTGAGAACTCGGGGTCTTTATGACCTGGCCATTTAGCCCATGGTGTGCAAAAAAGTGCCGCTCAGAGGTAAAACTACCCAACCCAACCCACAACTGTTCAGAGTATGCATAGTATTTTAGGGTTATATATCAAAGTTTCTGAACGAAGTCGTTTTAATGAGAAAAAAAATGTAAATTAAAGATTAAAAATAAAACCTATCTTCCTACATGCTCCATAAAGTAGAAAATAAATCTAGTAGAAAAAATATATATATGTTTAATTTTATTCCCATTGTTATACTATAACCATAGTTTTATTACAAATGGTACGCCAGTTACATACACATTTCCAGGGGGTACGTGAAGCATAAAAGGTTGAGAACCACTGATATATATGTTTTATTTTATTCCCATTGTTATACTATAATTCTAGTTTTATCTATCTATACAAAGGGTACGCCAGTTACATACACATTTCCAGGGGGTACGTGAAGCATAAAAGGTTGAGAACCACTGATATATATGTTTAATTTTATTCCCATTGTTATACTATAACCATAGTTTTATCTATCTATACAAATGGTACGCCAGTTACATACACATTTCCAGGGGGTACGTGAAGCATATAAGGTTGAGAACCACTGATATATATGTTTTATTTTATTCCCATTGTTATACTATAATTCTAGTTTATCTATCTATACAAATGGTACGCCAGTTACATACACATTTCCAGGGGGTACGTGAAGCATAAAAGGTTGAGAACCACTGATATATATGTTTTATTTTATTCCCATTGTTATACTATAATTCTAGTTTTATCTATCTATACAAAGGGTACGCCAGTTACATACACATTTCCAGGGGGTACGTGAAGCATAAAAGGTTGAGAACCACTGATATATATGTTTAATTTTATTCCCATTGTTATACTATAACCATAGTTTTATCTATCTATACAAATGGTACGCCAGTTACATACACATTTCCAGGGGGTACGTGAAGCATATAAGGTTGAGAACCACTGATATATATGTTTTATTTTATTCCCATTGTTATACTATAATTCTAGTTTTATCTATCTATACAAATGGTACGCCAGTTACATACACATTTCCAGGGGGTACGTGAAGCATAAAAGGTTGAGAACCACTGATATATATGTTTTATTTTATTCCCATTGTTATACTATAACTCTAGTTTTATCTATCTATACAAAGGGTACGCCAGTTACATACACATTTCCAGGGGGTACGTGAAGCATAAAAGGTTGAGAACCACTGATATATATGTTTAATTTTATTCCCATTGTTATACTATAACTATAGTTTTATCTATCTGTGCAAGGGGTACGCCAGTTACATACACATTTCCAAGGGGTACGTGAAGCATAAAAGGTTGAGAACCACTGATATATATGTTTTATTTTATTCCCATTGTTATACTATAACTATAGTTTTATCTATCTGTGCAAGGGGTACGCCAGTTACATACAGCATTTCCAGGGGGTACGTGAAGCATAAAAGGTTGAGAACCACTGATATATATGTTTAATTTTATTCCCATTGTTATACTATAACTATAGTTTTATCTATCTGTGCAAGGGGTACGCCAGTTACATACACATTTCCAAGGGGTACGTGAAGCATAAAAGGTTGAGAACCACTGATATATATGTTTTATTTTATTCCCATTGTTATACTATAACTATAGTTTTATCTATCTATACGAAGGGTACGCCAGTTACATACACATTTCCAAGGGGTACGTGAAGCATAAAAGGTTGAGAACCACTGATATATATGTTTTATTTTATTCCCATTGTTATACTATAACTATAGTTTTATCTATCTGTGCAAGGGGTACGCCAGTTACATACACATTTCCAGGGGGTACGTGAAGCATAAAAGGTTGAGAACCACTGATATATATGTTTAATTTTATTCCCATTGTTATACTATAACTATAGTTTTATCTATCTGTGCAAGGGGTACGCCAGTTACATACACATTTCCAAGGGGTACGTGAAGCATAAAAGGTTGAGAACCACTGATATATATGTTTTATTTTATTCCCATTGTTATACTATAACTATAGTTTTATCTATCTATACGAAGGGTACGCCAGTTACATACACATTTCCAAGGGGTACGTGAAGCATAAAAGGTTGAGAACCACTGATATATATGTTTTATTTTATTCCCATTGTTATACTATAACTATAGTTTTATCTATCTATACAAAGGGTACGCCAGTTACATACACATTTCCAGGGGGTACGTGAAGCATAAAAGGTTGAGAACCACTGATATATATGTTTAATTTTATTCCCATTGTTATACTATAACTATAGTTTTATCTATCTATACAAGGGGTACGCCAGTTACATACACATTTCCAGGGGGTACGTGAAGCATAAAAGGTTGAGAACCACTGATATATATGTTTAATTTTATTCCCATTGTTATACTATAACTATAGTTTTATCTATCTGTGCAAGGGGTACGCCAGTTACATACACATTTCCTGGGGGTACGTGAAGCATAAAAGGTTGAGAACCACTGATATATATGTTTTATTTTATTCCCATTGTTATACTATAACTATAGTTTTATCTATCCATACGAAGGGTACGCCAGTTACATACACATTTCCAAGGGGTACGTGAAGCATAAAAGGTTGAGAACCACTGATATATATGTTTTATTTTATTCCCATTGTTATACTATAACTATAGTTTTATCTATCTGTGCAAGGGGTACGCCAGTTACATACACATTTCCAGGGGGTACGTGAAGCATAAAAGGTTGAGAACCACTGATATATATGTTTAATTTTATTCCCATTGTTATACTATAACTATAGTTTTATCTATCTGTGCAAGGGGTACGCCAGTTACATACACATTTCCAAGGGGTACGTGAAGCATAAAAGGTTGAGAACCACTGATATATATGTTTAATTTTATTCCCATTGTTATACTATAACTATAGTTTTATCTATCTATACGAAGGGTACGCCAGTTACATACACATTTCCAAGGGGTACGTGAAGCATAAAAGGTTGAGAACCACTGATATATATGTTTTATTTTATTCCCATTGTTATACTATAACTATAGTTTTATCTATCTATACAAAGGGTACGCCAGTTACATACACATTTCCAGGGGGTACGTGAAGCATAAAAGGTTGAGAACCACTGATATATATGTTTAATTTTATTCCCATTGTTATACTATAACTATAGTTTTATCTATCTATACAAGGGGTACGCCAGTTACATACACATTTCCAGGGGGTACGTGAAGCATAAAAGGTTGAGAACCACTGATATATATGTTTTATTTTATTCCCATTGTTATACTATAACTCTAGTTTTATCTATCTATACAAAGGGTACGCCAGTTACATACACATTTCCAGGGAGTACGTGAAGCATAAAAGGTTGAGAACCACTGATATATATGTTTTATTTTATTCCCATTGTTATACTATAACTCTAGTTTTATCTATCTATACAAAGGGTACGCCAGTTACATACACATTTCCAGGGGGTACGTGAAGCATAAAAGGTTGAGAACCACTGATATATATGTTTAATTTTATTCCCATTGTTATACTATAACTATAGTTTTATCTATCTGTGCAAGGGGTACGCTAGTTACATACACATTTCCAGGGGGTACGTGAAGCATAAAAGGTTGAGAACCACTGATATATATGTTTTATTTTATTCCATTGTTATACTATAACTATAGTTTTATCTATCTATACAAAGGGTACGCCAGTTACATACACATTTCCAAGGGGTACGTGAAGCATAAAAGGTTGAGAACCACTGATATATATGTTTTATTTTATTCCCATTGTTATACTATAACTATAGTTTTATCTATCTATACAAAGGGTACGCCAGTTACATACACATTTCCAGGGGGTACGTGAAGCATAAAAGGTTGAGAACCACGATATATATGTTTAATTTTATTCCCATTGTTATACTATAACTATAGTTTTATCTAACTGTGCAAGGGGTACGCCAGTTACATACACATTTCCAGGGGGTACGTGAAGCATAAAAGGTTGAGAACCACTGATATATATGTTTTATTTTATTCCCATTGTTATACTATAACTATAGTTTTATCTATACAAGGGGTACGCCAGTTACATACACATTTCCAGGGGGTACGTGAAGCATAAAAGGTTGAGAACCACTGATGTATATGTTTTATTTTATTCCCATTGTTATACTATAACTACAGTTTTATCTATCTGTGCAAGGGGTACGCCAGTTACATACACATTTCCAGGGGGTACGTGAAGCATAAAAGGTTGAGAACCACTGATGTATATGTTTTATTTTATTCCCATTGTTATACTATAACTATAGTTTTATCTATCTGTGCAAGGGGTACGCCAGTTACATACACATTTCCAGGGGGTACGTGAAGCATAAAAGGTTGAGAACCACTGATATATATGTTTTATTTTATTCCCATTGTTATACTATAACTATAGTTTTATCTATACAAGGGGTACGCCAGTTACATACACATTTCCAGGGGGTACGTGAAGCATAAAAGGTTGAGAACCACTGATGTATATGTTTTATTTTATTCCCATTGTTATACTATAACTATAGTTTTATCTATCTGTGCAAGGGGTACGCCAGTTACATACACATTTCCAGGGGGTACGTGAAGCATAAAAGGTTGAGAACCACTGATATATATGTTTTATTTTATTCCCATTGTTATACTATAACTATAGTTTTATCTATCTGTGCAAGGGGTACGCCAGTTACATACACATTTCCAGGGGGTACGTGAAGCATAAAAGGTTGAGAACCACTGATATATATGTTTAATTTAATTCCCATTGTTATACTATAACTATAGTTTTATCTATCTGTGCAAGGGGTACGCCAGTTACATACACATTTCCAGGGGGTACGTGAAGCATAAAAGGTTGAGAACCACTGATATATATGTTTTATTTTATTCCCATTGTTATACTATAACTATAGTTTTATCTATCTGTGCAAGGGGTACGCCAGTTACATACACATTTCCAGGGGGTACGTGAAGCATAAAAGGTTGAGAACCACTGATATATATGTTTAATTTTATTCCCATTGTTATACTATAACTATAGTTTTATCTATCTGTGCAAGGGGTACGCCAGTTACATACACATTTCCCGGGGGTACGTGAAGCATAAAAGGTTGAGAACCACTGATATATATGTTTTACTTTATTCCCATTGTTATACTATAACTATAGTTTTATCTATACAAGGGGTACGCCAGTTACATACACATTTCCAGGGGGTACGTGAAGCATAAAAGGTTGAGAACCACTGATATATATGTTTTATTTTATTCCCATTGTTATTCTATAACTATAGTTTTATCTATCTGTGCAAGGGGTACGCCAGTTACATACACATTTCCAGGGGGTACGTGAAGCATAAAAGGTTGAGAACCACTGATATATATGTTTTATTTTATTCCCATTGTTATACTATAACTATAGTTTTATCTATACAAGGGGTACGCCAGTTACATACACATTTCCAGGGGGTACGTGAAGCATAAAAGGTTGAGAACCACTGATGTATATGTTTTATTTTATTCCCATTGTTGTACTATAACTATAGTTTTATCTATCTGTGCAAGGGGTACGCCAGTTACATACACATTTCCAGGGGGTACGTGAAGCATAAAAGGTTGAGAACCACTGATATATATGTTTTATTTTATTCCCATTGTTATACTATAACTATAGTTTTATCTATCTGTGCAAGGGGTACGCCAGTTACATACACATTTCCAGGGGGTACGTGAAGCATAAAAGGTTGAGAACCACTGATATATATGTTTTATTTTATTCCCATTGTTATACTATAACTATAGTTTTATCTATCTGTGCAAGGGGTACGCCAGTTACATACACATTTCCAGGGGGTACGTGAAGCATAAAAGGTTGAGAACCACTGATATATATGTTTTATTTTATTCCCATTGTTATACTATAACTATAGTTTTATCTATACAAGGGGTACGCCAGTTACATACACATTTCCAGGGGGTACGTGAAGCATAAAAGGTTGAGAACCACTGATGTATATGTTTTATTTTATTCCCATTGTTATACTATAACTATAGTTTTATCTATCTGTGCAAGGGGTACGCCAGTTACATACACATTTCCAGGGGGTACGTGAAGCATAAAAGGTTGAGAACCACTGATATATATGTTTTATTTTATTCCCATTGTTATACTATAACTATAGTTTTATCTATACAAGGGGTACGCCAGTTACATACACATTTCCAGGGGGTACGTGAAGCATAGAAGGTTGAGAACCACTGATGTATATGTTTAATTTTATTCCCATTGTTATACTATAACTATAGTTTTATCTATCTGTGCAAGGGGTACGCCAGTTACATACACATTTCCAGGGGGTACGTGAAGCATAAAAGGTTGAGAACCACTGATGTATATGTTTTATTTTATTCCCATTGTTATACTATAACTATAGTTTTATCTATCTGTGCAAGGGGTACGCCAGTTACATACACATTTCCAGGGGGTACGTGAAGCATAAAAGGTTGAGAACCACTGATATATATGTTTTATTTTATTCCCATTGTTATACTATAATTCTAGTTTTATCTATCTATACAAATGGTACGCCAGTTACATACACATTTCCAGGGGGTACGTGAAGCATAAAAGGTTGAGAACCACTGATATATATGTTTAATTTTATTCCCATTGTTATACTATAACTATAGTTTTATCTATCTGTGCAAGGGGTACGCCAGTTACATACACATTTCCAGGGGGTATGTGAAGCATAAAAGGTTGAGAACCACTGATATATATGTTTTATTTTATTCCCATTGTTATACTATAACTATAGTTTTATCTATACAAGGGGTACGCCAGTTACATACACATTTCCAGGGGGTACGTGAAGCATAAAAGGTTGAGAACCACTGATGTATATGTTTTATTTTATTCCCATTGTTATACTATAACTATAGTTTTATCTATCTGTGCAAGGGGTACACCAGTTACATACACATTTCCAGGGGGTACGTGAAGCATAAAAGGTTGAGAACCACTGATATATATGTTTTATTTTATTCCCATTGTTATACTATAACTATAGTTTTATCTATCTGTGCAAGGGGTACGCCAGTTGCATACGCATTTCCAGGGGGTACGTGAAGCATAAAAGGTTGAGAACCACTGATATATATGTTTAATTTTATTCCCATTGTTATACTATAACTATAGTTTTATCTATCTGTGCAAGGGGTACGCCAGTTACATACGCATTTCCAGGGGGTACGTGAAGCATAAAAGGTTGAGAACCACTGATATATATGTTTTATTTTATTCCCATTGTTATACTATAACTATAGTTTTATCTATACAAGGGGTACGCCAGTTACATACACATTTCCAGGGGGTACGTGAAGCATAAAAGGTTGAGAACCACTGATGTATATGTTTTATTTTATTCCCATTGTTATACTATAACTATAGTTTTATCTATCTGTGCAAGGGGTACGCCAGTTACATACACATTTCCAGGGGGTACGTGAAGCATAAAAGGTTGAGAACCACTGATATATATGTTTTATTTTATTCCCATTGTTATACTATAACTATAGTTTTATCTATCTATACAAAGGGTACGCCAGTTACATACACATTTCCAGGGGGTACGTGAAGCATAAAAGGTTGAGAACCACTGATATATATGTTTAATTTTATTCCCATTGTTATACTATAACTATAGTTTTATCTATCTGTGCAAGGGGTACGCCAGTTACATACACATTTCCAGGGGGTACGTGAAGCATAAAAGGTTGAGAACCACTGATATATATGTTTAATTTTATTCCCATTGTTATACTATAATTATAGTTTTATCTATCTGTGCAAGGGGTACGCCAGTTACATACACATTTCCAGGGGGTACTGAAGCATAAAAGGTTGAGAACCACTGATATATATGTTTTATTTTATTCCCATTGTTATACTATAACTATAGTTTTATCTATCTATACAAGGGGTACGCCTGTTACATACACATTTCCAGGGGGTACGTGAAGCATAAAAGGTTGAGAACCACTGATATATATGTTTTATTTTATTCCCATTGTTATACTATAACTATAGTTTTATCTATCTATACAAGGGGTACGCCAGTTACATACACATTTCCAGGGGGTACGTGAAGCATAAAAGGTTGAGAACCAATTATCCACACAATAAGATAGCAGGCGCCTTATATTCCTTTGAAGTGAATACTGACTCAGTTACTGATTATACCATAGGTATGTTTCAGGTTTATTTACTGCTTTTTACGACGCATGTGGGAAGATAGATATTTTTATATATTTTTTTTATTTTTACCTGCATTTTTAATAATAAGTTCCTTTCTTTTCGTTTATTTTCATGGCATCCGTAGTTGTGTTATGCCATGACGAATGAGCAATTCCTTATTTTCAAATGCATTCCTTAACGAACGTTGTCAAGTGCGCCATTTCCTTAACCCACATTTCTATATCTATTCGTACATTGTCAATGTAAATGACTTACCCACAATTCCTTGACACCCAGGCGGCAGCGTAGGGAGCAGATAAACGGTTTCCGGTCAACTACAAGGATCAATGCCGCCAAAGGTCAAGGTGGAGGAGGGTCGGCATGATGAGTGGGGGGGGGGGAAGATGTCCGAGGCAATCAAGAAGAATTAAAGCTCAGATTGATGCAGAGTTTAAGCTAATGTGTTTGAGCCCAGGGGGCTTGTGAGATGTTGGGAGAGAGGTTATTGCTTTTGAAATACAAAACCCTTACCAGCATCAGAGAGCCCTCTTCAGGAGAGAACGAGGCTGCAGGAGTGGAGAACGTACCACGTGCTAGAGAGGAGCTCCTGCGGTCCTTTGTTCTATGGGCTTCTGTTTGAAGACGGCTCCGAGTTCTTCGTTGTCCACCCCCGCTGAGCCACCCCCTCTTGGAGAGGTGTGAAAGAGAAAGACGTCTTGCACATAGGGGCGGGGGTGGCTCAGTCGGTAGCGTGCCAGGCTCGTAATCTGTAGTTCGATCGTAATCTGTAATCGAGTCCTAGCTGGGTCAGCGTTGAGATTTATCTCTGCAAAATTCCCCGCCCTGCCCACGGTCAGTAGGGGACACCGATGGGCTTGTAAAGGCCGCCATCCGTCGGATTGGACGTTAAGCCGTGGCCCCGTGTGCGGGAGAGCCATACTCTGATGCACGTTAAAGAACTCGCTGGATGGTCTTGACGGGAGGCTACCATCTGTCTCCCAACAGCTGTTCCAGTGGGTCCCCTCCCCCAACCTTCTCTGAGCCTTCGGGGTCCATGTGACCTGGCCATTTAGCCCATGGTGTGCAAAAAAGTGCCGCTCAGAGGTAAAACAATCCAACTCAACTTCTTCTGAGCCCTTGGGGTCCTTTTGACCTGTGCAGAAAGGCGCTGATCCTAGCTAACCCAACAGTTCAACGGCGGGATTTATTAAATCGGAATGGCTTAAAATTTCTCTCTCCTAATTGAGTGGAAACGTCCTCTTCGTTGTTTCGTCTGTCAACTTTCTCGTCGACCTAAAACCCACTTCTGAAGTGAGACCATATCTCTGCACCTGCCGACGACGAACTCGTGAACTTCGTCGCTGTGACGTTCACACTCATGACGTCATCGCATTCCTGGGTGTTTGGGGGTAGGGATGTGTTTCTTCTCAGCTGTGTTTGCGGATGACGTCTGAATCTCTTCTCGATCCATTCCAAAAAGACGACGAAGAGATGGAGGAGAGGATTCCGGATCGAAGGAAGCGATCGTGATAAGGACACTTGGTGTTGACTCCTCTGTTGTTGGCAAGCTCGCGAAAAGTGACTCATCAGATATTGGGAAGGGTTGGGTTGTTTTACCTCTGAGCGGCACTTTTTTGCACACCATGGGCTAAATGGCCAGGTCACATGGACCCCGAAGGCTCAGAGTAGGCTGGGGGAGGGGACCCACTGAAACAGCTGTTGGGAGGCAGATGGTAGGCTCCCGTCAAGGCCATCCAGCGTGTTCTTTAACGTGCACAGGGTCTGGCTCTCCCTCACACGGGGCCACGGTTTAACGTCCCATCCGACGGACGGCGGCCTTTCCAAGCCCATCGGGGTCCCCTACTGACCGCGGGCAGGGCGGGGAATTTTGCGGAGATAAATCTCAACGCTGACCCAGCTGGGACTCGAACCTGGGAACTAAAGATTACGAGCCTGGCGCGCTACCGACTGAGCTACCCCCACTCCCCACCCCATATTGGGAAGGAGAGCGAGCTTTGAGTGGACGATTGCGCTGTCGAGAAATATCGAATCATCAGTGAAAAAAATAGCCCTTTTATGAGATGCACTGAGATGACAATTTATTATACACAGCCACCTGATGACGTGGAGATCCACCTTTCCCCCTCTCAACAGCAGCAGTGGGGCGGGGGTGGCTCAGTCGTTAGCGCGCCAGGCTCGTAATCTGTAGTTCCCAGGTTCGAGTCCAAGCTGCGTCAGCGTTGAGATTTATCTCCGCAAAAATTCCCCGCCCTGCCCATGGTCAGTAGGGAACACCGATGGGCTTGGAAAGACCGCCGTCCGTCGGATGGGACGTTAAGACGTGGTTCCGTGTGCGGGAGAGCCATACCTTGTGCACGTTAATAAACACTATGGATGACCTTGACGGGTGGCTACGGTCTGTCTCCCAACAGCTGTTCCAGTGGGTCCCCTTCCCCAACCTTCTCTGAACCTTCGGGGTCCATGTGACCAGGCCATTTAGCCCATGGTGCGCAAAAAAGTGCCGCTCAGAGGTAAAACAACCCAACCAACAAGTATAAAGAACACGCTGGATAGCCTTTACGGAAGGCTACCATCTGTCTCCCAACAGCCGTTCCAGTGGATCTCCTCCCCCAACCTTCTCTGAGTCTACAGGGTCCATGTAACCTGGCCATTTAGCCCATGGTGTGCAAAAAAGTGCCTCTCAGAGGTGATACAACCCAACCAACAATGGCCTTTACGGGAGGCTACCATCTGTCTCCCAACAGCCGTTCCAGTGGTTCTCCTCCCCTAACCTTCTCTGAGTCTACAGGGGGCGGGGGTGGATCAGTCGGTAGCGCGCCAGGCTCGTAATCTGTAGTTCCCAGATTCGAGTCCCAGCTGGGTCAGCGTTGAGATTTATCTCCGCAAAATTCCCCGCCCTGCCCACGGTCAGTAGGGGTCACCGATGGGCTTGGAAAGACCGCCGCCGTCGGATGGGACGTTAAGCCGTGGTCCCGTGTGCGGTAGAGCCATACCCTGTGCACGTTAACGAACACGCTGGATGGCCTTGACGGGAGGCTACCATCTGTCTCCCAACAGCTGTTCCAGTGGGTCCCCTCCCCCAACCTTCTCTGAGCCTTCGAGGTCCATGTGACCTGGCCATTTAGCCCATGGTGTGCAAAAAAGTGCCGCTCAGAGGTAAAACAACCCAACCCAAAAGCCACTTAGCCCATTGTGTACAAAAAAGCAGATCTCAGAGGTAAAATAACCCAAAATATCTTCACTGTTACGTCACTGGTCGTGAGTTGGTTGCAGTCTCTTTCCCCATTTCCGAACAGGATGAATGTCGAAAAAAAAACCTCGACAGCAACTTCGCTTTACAAAACAGGGGCTCGGAATCATCCATCACTTCCTAATTCATCATCTGCAGTATTTTTCTTTTTTCCACAGCGATTGCAATATTTCGTCTGCGAAAGCGGCAACGTAAGTACCCAATAATATCTGGCAACGATTTTCTTTAGAAATCAGTGATCTGGCAACCTTCGTGTCACGTGATTACAGAATTCAGGAAAAATATCTGGAGCGTGTACAACAACTGTACACGCTCCAGTTACCGTTCACAGCAAACTGGAGCGTGTGCAGTTACTGCACACGCTCCAGTTTGCTGTGAACGGTAACTGCACACGCTCAATATTTCTATGAGTGGGCCCACACGATCCAGGTCTTTGTGAGCTCACACGATCCAATGTGCTGTGAACATTAACCGCAACCGCTCCAGTTTGCTGTGAACGGTAACTGCACACGCTCCATATTCATTGCATTATATATATTAAAAAATATCCGAACACTATGGTTGATTACAGAATTCAGAAAAAATATCTGGCAACGATTTTTTTTAAAAGTTAGTGATCTGGCAACCTTCGTGTCACGTGATTACAGAATTCAGGAAAAATATCTGGATCGTGTACAGCAACTGTACACGCTCCAGTTACCGTTCACAGCGCTCCAGTTTCCAATATTTCCGTGAGTGAGTCCACACGATCCAGGTCTTTGTGAGCTCACACGATCCAATGTGCTGTGAACATTAACCGCAACCGCTCCAGTTTGCTGTGAACGTTAACTGCACACGCTCAATATTTCCGTGAGTGAGCCCACACGATCCAGGTCTTTGTGAGCTCACACGATCCAATGTGCTGTGAACATTAACCGCAACCGCTCCAGTTTGCTGTGAACGCTAACTGCACACGCTCAATATTTCCGTGAGTGAGCCCACACGATCCAGGTCTTTGTGAGCTCACACGATCCAATGTGCTGTGAACATTAACCGCAACCGCTCCAGTTTGCTGTGAACGTTAACTGCACACGCTCAATATTTCCGTGAGTGAGCCCACACGATCCAGGTCTTTGTGAGCTCACACGATCCAATGTGCTGTGAACATTAACCGCAACCGCTCCAGTTTGCTGTGAACGGTAACTGCACACGCTCAATATTTCCGTGAGTGAGCCCACACGATCCAATGTGCTGTGAACATTAACCGCAACCGCTCCAGTTTGCTGTGAACGGTAACTGCACACGCTCAATATTTCCGTGAGTGAGCCCACACGATCTAGTATCAAAATAATATGACCATCTACAGTCGCTCTAAAAAGTTTCCGAACACCATGGTTGATTACAGAATTCAGGAAAAATATCTGGCACCGATTTTTTTAGAAATTAGTGATCTGGCAACCTTCGTGTCACGTGATTACAGAATTCAGGAAAAATATCTGGAGTTTGTACAGCAACTGTACACGCTCCAGTTCCACACGCTTAATATTTCCGTGAGGCAGCCTACACGATCCAGGTCTTTGTGAGCTCACACGATCCAATGTACACGCTCAATATCTGTCACAAACCGCATTCGACTTCGAGGAAACGAAAGCTCGCGCAGAGGCGCACGCACCGATATAGTTCGACGTAACCGTGGAAACGCGCGCCAAAACAGAGTGCGATTCCGCGAGAAAACGTGACGCTCGCGCTTTGTGGCTCTTCCCACCACATTTCGCTGCGGAGTTGGAGCGCCATTTGCGGATGACGTTTGTTTTTTAATCACGTTTCAACCGTCTATGTTAGTCGACGCTTTCGGTAACCAATGGCAGACAGACAATGGCAAAAACTGCGGAAGTTTCTTCAATGAAGCAACATCGATGAAGCAAGAACCCCTTCTGATAGGAACTGCAGTTAAGGGCACTGAGGTGACGGTCACGGTCAGCTCTGCTCACTGTTGTTTTTCCTCAATGAGGATATCCGTTGGGAAATGGCAACAAGAGAGGCAACGTGATTTCTGGACTCAGAGAATTTTTTTTTTTCAGATTAATTCGTATGAGTCAGTGATGTTGTCATTTAATAGTGATAAATGGATTGTAAATAAATTTTACCACGACTCAGTTTTAGGAGAATTATTTAAAACATTGCGAGATGAATATATTGTATTACAAAAGTATAAGAATAAAGGTGCAGTCGCTCAAAAATATATCCGAACACTGTGGTTGATTACAGAATTCGGAAAAAATATCTGGAAACTTTTTTTTTTTGAAATCAGCGATCTGGCAACCTTCGTGTCACGTGATTACAGAATTCAGGAAAAATATATGGAGCGTGTACAGCAACTGTACACGCTCCAGTTACCGTTCACAGCAAACTGGAGCGTGTGCAGTTACTGCACACGCTCCAGTTTGCTGTGATATTTTCTCTGAATTCTGTAATCAACAATAGTGTTCGGATACTTTTTTGAGCGACTATAGGTGGTCATATTATTTTGATACTAGATCGTGTGGGCTCACTCACGGAAATATTGAGCGTGTGCAGTTACCGTTCACAGCAGAAAGCTAAATTGCCAGGTCACATGGACCCCGAAGGCTCAGAGAAGATTGGGGGAGGGGACCCACTGGAACAGATGTTGGGAGACAGATAGCAGCCTCCCGTCAAGGCCATCCAGCGTGTTCTTTAACGTTGGGTTGTTTGACCTCTGAGCGGTGCTTTTTTGCACATCATGGGCTAAATGGCCAGGTCAGAAGGACCCCGAAGGCTCAGAGAAGGTTTGGGGGAGGGGACCCACTGGAACAGCTGTTGGGAGACAGATGGTAGCCTCCCGTCAAGACCATCCAGCGTGTTCTTTAACGTTGGGTTGTTTTACCTCTGAGCGGCACTTTTTTGCACACCATGGGCTAAATGGCCAGGTCACATGGACCCCGAAGGCTCAGAGAAAGTTGGGGGAGGGGACCCACTGGAACAGCTGTTGAGAGACAGATGGTAGCCTCCCGTCAGGGCCATCCAGTGTGTTCTTTAACGTGCACAGGGTATGGCTCTCCCACACACGGGGTCACGGCTTAACGACCCATCCGACGGACGGCGGTCTTTTCAAGCCCATCGGTGTCCCCTACTGACCAATGGCAGGGCGGGGAGTTCTGCGGAGATAAATCTTAACGCTAACCCAGCTGGGACTCGGACCTGGGAACTGAAGATTACGAGTCTGGCGCGCTACCGACTGAGACCACCCCGAAGTGTGCCGCGGTAGTTTAACTATAGGTTCAAGTGTGCCGTGGGATAAAAAAAAAAATTGAAAAACATTGCTTTAGATCTTCTGGGGGCTGAGTGCAAAAGAGGACAGACACAAATAAACAAATAAACAAAATTTCTTCTTTATATATCAGATTAAGATAAAATTTCTTGTAAAACGAGATTTTGCGAGATTTGATTAAAATCTTGGAAAAACGACGGCTGAAGTCCACACATCAACGAATGCTATTTCGCCTT
The DNA here is from genome assembly GCA_038380435.1 of Ryuthela nishihirai. NCBI lineage: Eukaryota > Metazoa > Arthropoda > Arachnida > Araneae > Heptathelidae > Ryuthela > Ryuthela nishihirai. The sequence continues at coordinate 47,604,086 of JAWZYU010000029.1, read as the reverse complement.
TCTAGGTCAAAGCCTTCCACTTAAAAGAAGTTTAAGCCTTCCACTTAAAAGTAGTTTATTGACACAAAACACGATGTAGGTGCGTGTCAATTCTTGAAATATTCAGCATAACCGACTATTTTTAAGCACACGCAAAGTCTGAAAAAAAATGCCTCGCGCAGCAAGCTGTAACAAGAAACACAAAAAATTATGATTATATTAGGTATGCAATCATATTAGGTATGCATCTATGGGCAAAAATGTTCACGTGCATACTTAAATGTACAAGTTAGTGACGTTTTAAATTTTTTTTCTACTTTCTCCTTCATTTGAAGAACATTTCTGGCAAAATATTTCCATTGATCTGCATGATCAGATAGACTGATTATTTACAATGCCAAATAAATAAAATAAATAAATACCCCCTCAAGCAGCTGCTTGCCACAGAGGTCTGACAGGAGCCTGTCAGTTTATATTTCAAAGTAGAAGATCTGAGAGGATGGCAGGACCTCAGCAGAAAAACGACACACACATCCATGCCTTACCCGGGGCTCGAACCCAGGTCCCTTAGATAAGTAGCCAAACATGGGCTCGAACCCAGGTCCCTTAGATGAGTAGCCAAGCGGGGGCTCGAACCCAGGTCCCTTAGATCAGTAGCCAATCGCGCTAACCACTCGGCCACGGGACGGCTATTATAAATACCCCCTCAAGCAGCTGCTTGCCACAGAGGTCTGATAGGAGCCTGTCAGTTTATATGCCAAAGTAGCAGATCTGAGAGGATGGCAGGACCTCAGCAGAAAAACGACACAAACAACCATGCCTTACCCGGGGCTCGAACCCAGGTCCCTTAGATCAGTAGCCAAGCGCGCTAACCACTCGGCCATGGGACGGCTCACAATCCCCAAAGGGATGTTTTAATAAGTAAGTACGGTTTGATTAGATGACCAGAGAATAATTGACTGCTAGATGATAATTAACTAACTAGACTAATAATAATTAATTAACTAGACTAATGATAATTGACTAACTTGACTACTAGAGAATAATTGACTGATAGATGCGATGCCTGGCTGAATAATTATGAATACCTATCTAATATTTCGTCGTATGTATCGTTTACAATCCCTAAAGATCCAATGTGGCCGTCCCATGGCCGAGTGGTTAGCGCGCTTGGCTACTGATCTAAGGGACCTGGGTTCGAGCCCCGGATAAGGCATGGTTGTATGTGTTGTTTTTCTGCTGAGGTCCTGCCATCCTCTCAGATCTTCTACTTTGGCATATAAACTGACAGGCTCCTGTCAGACCTCTGTGGCAAGCAGCTGCTTGAGGGGGTATTTATTTTTTTTTAAAGATCCAATGTGCGAATTCTCTGCGCCCAGTTCTCGTTGGGTTGTTGGGTTGTTTTACCTCCGAACGGCACTTTTTTGTACACCATGGGCTAAATAGCCAGGTGACATGGACCCCGAAGGTTCAGTGAGGGGACCCACTGGAACGGCTGTTGGGGGACAGATGGTAGCCTCCCGTCAAGGTCATCCAGTGGGTTCTTTAACGTGCTCAGGGTATGGCTCTCCCGCACACGGGACCACGGCTTAACGTCCCATCCGACGGAAGGCGGCCTTTCTAAGGCCCATCAGTGTCCCCTACTGACCGTGGACAGGGCGGGGTGTTTTGTAGAGATAAATCTCAACGCTGACCCAGCCGGGACTCGAACCTGGGAACTGTAGATTACGAGGCTGGCGCGCTACCGACTAAGCCACCCCCGCCCCTCGTTCCTTTTCCTGAAGGGAATGCAAACAGTAGGCTAAGCAGCGAAGTCACAAGGATTCCAAGGACTCAGGGTATGAAGGGAGGTTAAGCGTAGCCCGTGTGCAGAAGAGCCACACCCACGGCAAACTCACCCTTTGGATGATCTCTCTCCTAACAACTGTCTAGTTCTCTGAGTCTGGAGTCTTTGGGACCTAGCCATTTGGGATTGGGGGCTCAGCTCGTAATCTGCAATTCCCAGGTTCGGGTCCCAGCTGGGTCAGCATTGAGATTTATCTCCGGAAAACTCCCCGCCCTGCCCACGGTCAGTAGGGGACACCAATGGGCTTGGAAAGGCAGCAGTCCTTAGTCAGCTTGGAAAGGCAGCAGTCTCATTAAGCCGTGGCCCTGTGTGCGGGAGAGCCATACCATGTGCACGTTAAAGAACACGCTGGATGGCCTTCAAGGTAGGCTACCATCTGTCTCCCAACAGCTGTATCCAGTGGGTCCCCTCCCCAACCTTCTCTGAGCCTTCCGGGTCCATGTGACCTGGCCATTTAGCCCATGGTGTGCAAAAAAGTGCCGCTCAGAGGTAAAACAACCCAACGTTAAAGAACACGCTGGATGGCCTTGACGGGAGGCTACCATCTGTCTCCCAACAGCTGTTCCAGTGGGTCCCCTCCCCCAACCTTCTCGGAGCCTTCCGGGTCCATGTGACCTGGCCATTTAACCCATGGTGTGCCAAAAAATGCCGCTCAGAGGTAAAACAACCCAACGTTAAAGAACACACTGGATGGCCTTGACGGGAGGCTACCATCTGTCTCCCAACAGCTGTTCCAGTGAGTTCCCTCCCTCAACCTTCTCTGAGCCTTCGGGGTCCTTGTGACCTGGCCATTTAGCCCACGGTGTGCAAAAAAGTGCCGCTCAGAGGTAAAAAAAACCAACCCAACCCTAACACCTATCTAGTGAGTTCTTTTCTCTAAACTTTCTCTAAACCCTTGGGGTCTTTGTGACATGGTTGAGTCTCGGCCATCCTAAAACAGTGCACTCAATGTGAGTCGTATTTTAAGAATGTCCCGGTGTTAGAAAATGTTGCTGTAATCTCTCTTATCTGGTCAAAGCTCGAGGTTCGTTTGATAAGAACTCTTTCGCAAGCGAATTCTCGCAGTGCCAACCAGCAACATGTCGTGATAATGATGCTCATTTTCTCTGCCTCCTTCGAACAGCAAACATTATCTTTGACGCATCCGCAATCCTCTTTATCATCTGCTTATCTCACCTCCTCCGGTTTTAGATCCTCGCGAAAATTCCTCCCAGCACTTGCGAAATCCTAATGAGGATTGTATCTGCACGTCTGCAGAAGATCTTTTAGACAAAAACGAGATATCAGATTTTTATTTCTTTTAAAGCCTCTTTGTTTCATTCACCTTTATTCTGATCGGTTTGTTTTTTTACATAATACAAAAAGAAATGAAGAAAAAAAAAAACCATAATTTTCTCAAGCAGCTGCTTGTCGCAGAGGTCTGAGTGAAGGCTGTCAGTTTGGTTTACCTCTGAGCGGAACTTTTTTACACACCATAGGCTAAATGACCAGGTCACAAGGATCCGAAGGCTCAGAGAAGGTTGGGGGAGGGGACCCACTGGAACTGCTGTTGGGAGACAGATGGTAACCTCCCGTCAAGGCCATCCAGCGTGTTCTTTAACGTTGGGTTGTTTTACCTCTGAGCTGCACTTTTTTACACACCATGTGCTAAATGGCCAGGTCACAAGGACCCCGAAGGCTCAGAGAGGGTTGGGGGAGGGGACCCACTGGAACAGCTGTTGGGAGACAGATGGTAGCCTCCCGTCAAGGCCATCCAGCGTGTTCTTTAACGTTGGGTTGTTTTACCTCTGAGCGGCACTTTTTTTTACACCATGGGCTAAATGACCAGGTCACAAGGATCCCGAAGGCTCAGAGAACGTTGGGGGAGGGGACCCACTGAAACTGCTGTTGGGAGATAGATGGTACCCTCTCGCCAAGGCCATCCAGTGTGTTCTTTAACGTTGGGTTGTTTTACCTCTGAGCGGCACTTTTTTTGCACACCATAGGCTACTATGGTGTGCAAAAAAAAAATGTACTTCGGGATCCTAATGACCAGGTCATTAGGATCCCGAAGGCTCAGAGAAGGTTTGCAGAGGGGACCCACTGGAACAGCTGTTGGGAGACCGATGGTAGCCTCCCGTCAAGGCCATCCAGCGTGTTCTTTAACATGGACAGAGTATGGCTCTCCCGCACACGGGGCCACGACTTAACGTCCACATTCGACAGACGGCGGCCTTTCCAAGCCCATTGGTGTTCCCTATTGACTGTGGACAGAGAGTTTTGTGGAGATGAATCTCAACTCTGGCCCACATGGGACTCGAACCTCGGAACTACAGATTACGAGCCTGGCGCGCTACCGACTGAGCCATCCTCCCCCAACAGTCCCGGTGACAGAGAGGCTAAGAGTGCTTAGCTACGGTACAAAAGTACCCTGGTTCGATCCCCTGATAAAACATGGAACTTTATTTTGTGTGTTTTCTGTTTTTTGTGGTGTCACTATAACTCCCAGGCTTTCTCACTGGAATATCGGGGTGCAGGTGGCTCAGTCTGTAGTGCGCCAGGCTCGTAATCTGCAATTCCCAGGTTCGAGTTCCAGCTGGGTCAGCGTTGAGATTTATTTCCGCGGAGCTGGCTCAGTCGGTAGCGCGCCAGGCTCGTAATTTGCAGTTCCCAGGTTCGAGTCCCAGCTGGGTCAGCGTTGAGATTTATTTCCGCGGGGTTGGCTCAGTCGGTAGCGCGCCAGGCTCGTAATCTGCAATTCCCAGGTTCGAGTTCCAGCTGGGTCAGCGTTGAGATTTATTTCCGCGGAGCTGGCTCAGTCGGTAGCGCGCCAGGCTCGTAATTTGCAGTTCCCAGGTTCGAGTCCCAGCTGGGTCAGCGTTGAGATTTATTTCCGCGGGGTTGGCTCAGTCGGTAGCGTGCCAGGCTCGTAATCTGCAGTTCCCAGGTTCGAGTCCCAGCTGGGTCAGCATTCAGATTTATCTCCGCAAAACTCCCTGTCCACGGTCAGTAGGGGACACCGATGGTCTTTGAATAAAGCCGCCGTCCGTCGGATGGGACGTTAAGCCTTGGCCCGTATGCGGTTGAGAGCCATACAACGTGCACGTTAAAGAACACGCTCAATGGCCTTGACGGAAGGTTACCATCTGTCTCCCAACAGCTGTTCCAGTGGGTCCCCTCTCCCAACCTTCTCTGAGCCTTCGGGGTCCTTGTGACCTGGCCATTTAGCCCATGGTGTGGAAAAAAAGTGCCGCTCAGAGGTAAAACAACCCAACGTGAAAGAACATGCTGGATGGCCTTGACGGAAGGCTACCATCTGTCTCCCAACAGCTGTTCCAGTGGGTCCCCTCTCCCAACGTTCTCTGAGCCTTCGGGGTCCTTGTGACCTGGCCATTTAGCCCATGGTGTGGAAAAAAGTGCCGCTCAGAGGTAAAACAACCCAACGTGAAAGAACATGCTGGATGGCCTTGACGGGAGGCTACCATCTGTCTCCCAACAGCTGTTCCAGTGGGTCTCCTCACCCAACCTTCTCTGAGCCTTCGGGGTCCTTGTGACCTGACCATTTAGCTCATGGTGTGCAAAAAAGTGCACTGGAGTATCTTATCGATAGGCTAGTGGCAATCAACATGATTTTTATCACTACTACCTCAAACCAAAAAACGAATCGACAAGAACGTGGAACAGGTAGCTGAGTTAAATTCAAGTTCTTTGTACCAACCTGTACAAAGAGACGAACTCCGCGTAACGAACAATCAGTTTCTGAGAATCCTAAAAGTCCCAGCATTCGTTTCGGTAGCAATGACTGACGTGAGGCATGCGCCGTGTTGCACAAACAGCAGCCATCCTCTTTTGTCCTTGAGTGGCTTTTGTTTCGGATCTGCATCTGCTGGCTCTGTAAAGAGAGATGCTGCGAGTGTTCAAACGATCGCATTTGCTCAGCTGGCACTCGTGCTGCCTGAGTCAGGTTGGTTATTTGTTCGCATCCAGATCGGTAACGAGGTTCAGCAACCACTCTGATTCACGTGCGTTTCACTGAAGCTGTTGCGAGCTGAAAACCGTTGCTCTATGTGCCTGAAACAGAACATCATTAGTTGAGATTTCTGAAAAACATTTCTCGCCGACACGGTGGGAATCGAACCCGAAACTCTCCAGATTCATGCCAGAGGGAGATTAGTTGAGATTTCTGAAAAACATTTCTCGCCGACACGGTGGGAATCTCAACTAATCGCGCTCTGGCATGAATCTGGAGAGTTTCGGGTTCGATTCCCACCGTGTAGGCGAGAAATGTTTTTCAGAAATCTCAACTAATCTCCCTCTGGCATGAATCTGGAGAGTTTCGGGTTCGATTCCCACCGTGTAGGGGAGAAAAGTTTTTCAGAAATCTCAACTAATCGCGCTCTGGCACGAATCTGGAGAGTTTCGGGTTCGATTCCCACCGTGTAGGCGAGAAATGTTTTTCAGAAATCTCAACTAATCGCGCTCTGGCATGAATCTGGAGAGTTTCGGGTTCGATTCCCACCGTGTCGGCGAGAAATGTTTTTCAGAAATCTCAACTAATCTCCCTCTCGCATGAATCTGGAGAGTTTCGGGTTCGATTCCCACCGTGTCGGCGAGAAATGTTTTTCAGAAATCTCAACTAATCGCGCTCTGGCATGAATCTGGAGAGTTTCGGGTTCGATTCCCACCGTGTAGGCGAGAAATGTTTTCCAGAAATCTCAACTAATCGCGCTCTGGCATGAATCTGGAGAGTTTCGGGTTCGATTCCCACCGTGTCGGCGAGAAATGTTTTTCAGAAATCTCAACTAATCTCCCTCTGGCATGAATCTGGAGAGTTTCGGGTTCGATTCCCACCGTGTCGGCGAGAAATTTTTTTCAGAAATCTCAACTAATCGCGCTCTGGCATGAATCTGGAGAGTTTCGGGTTCGATTCCCACCGTGTAGGCGAGAATTTTTTTTCAGAAATCTCAACTAATCGCGCTCTGGCATGAATCTGGAGAGTTTCGGGTTCGATTCCCACCGTGTAGGCGAGAAATTTTTTTCAGAAATCTTAACTAATCGCGCTCTGGCATGAATCTGGAGAGTTTCGGGTTCGATTCCCACCGTGTAGGCGAGAAATTTTTTTCAGAAATCTCAACTAATCGCGCTCTGGCATGAATCTGGAGAGTTTCGGGTTCGATTCCCACCGTGTAGGCGAGAAATGTTTTTCAGCAATCTCAACATTTCTACAGGTAATATGTGTATTTACTATGGATGGATTTTTAAGAAAATCCTAAATTAGAAATTGGAATTCGGACGAAAAAAAATCAGCTTTTGCTCCCCCCCCCCCCGGTGGATGAAATAGATTATTTTATTTTATATATAAAAAAAAAACCACCCTTCGAGCTTAAGGGCGGGGATGTCTCGCAATTTGCAGTTCCCAGGTTCGAGTCCACTTGGGCTAGCGTTGAGATTTATCTCCGTAAACTACCTGACCACGGTCAGTAGGGGACACATATGCGCTTGGAAAGGCCACCGTCCGTCGGATGCGACGTTAAGCCGTGGTCCCGTGTGCGGGAGAACCATTCCCTGTGCACACTGGATGGCCTTGACGGGAGGCTACCATCTGTCTCCCAACAGCTGTTCCAGTGGGTCCCCTCCCCCAACCTTCTCTGAGCCTTCGGGGTCCTTGTGACTTGGCCATTTAAACCATGGTGTGCAAAAAAATTATTTTCGAATGGCTAGTATTTTCGAAAATCAATTTTTCGAATGGCGAATTTTTCGAACAACAGTTTTCCGAATGACGAATTTATTAATTTTCTTAATTAATTAATTTATTTTTTATTTATTTTTTTTTTGCTGGGGGTGTGTGGGATATGAGACTTGAGAAGGGATTCCCAATTATTAATATATTCCACTAGACAGGAAATCTTAAAATAATATGCTATATGAAATAAAATTTTTATAGTTCGTCACTTTTTTAAACTTTATGTTTAGTGTAGACATACTGTATAAATACGGGGCTAAAATAAAAATTATACAAAGGCACCTATTTTGGATTTTTTCAATTTGCTAGATAGATAAGAAATAATTTTGTGGGAATAATGTTGGGTTGGGTTGTTTTACCTCTGAGCGGCACTTTTTGCACACCATGGGCTAAATGGCCAGGTCACATGGACCTCAAAGGCTCAGAGAAGGTTGGGGGAGGGGACCCACTGGAACAGCTGTTGGGAGACAGATGGTAGCCTCCCATTAAAGCCATCCAGTGTGTTCTTTAACGTTGGGTTGTTTTACGTCTGAGCGGCACTTTTTTGCACACCATGGGCTAAATGGCCAGTTCACATGGACCCCGAAGGCTCAGAGAAGGTTGGGGGAGGGGACCCACTGGAACAGCTATTGGGAGACAGATGGTAGCCTCCCGTCAAGGCCATCCAGTGTGTTCTTTAACGTTGGGTTGTTTTACGTCTGAGCGGCACTTTTTTGCACACCATGGGCTAAATGGCCAGGTCACTTAGACCACGAAGGCTCAGAGAAGGTTGGGGGAGGGGACCTACTGGAACAGCTGTTGGGAGACAGATGGTAGCCTCCCGTCAAGGCCATCCAGCGTGTTCTTTAACGTTGGGTTGTTTTACCTCTGAGCGGCACTTTTTTGCACACCATGGACTAAATGGCCAGTTCACATGGACCCCGAAGGCTCAGAGAAGGTTGGGGGAGGGAACCCACTAGAACAGCTGTTGGGAGACAGATGGTAGCCTCCCGTCAAGGCCATCCAGCGTGTTCTTTAACGTGCACAGGGTATGTCTCTCCCGCACACGGGGCTACGGCTTAACGTCCCATCCGACAGACGGCGGCCTTTCCAAACCCATAGGTGTCCCCTACTGACCGTGGGCAGGGCGGGTAATTTTGCGGAGATAAATCTCAACGTTGACCCAGTTGGGACTCAAACCTGGGAACTACAGATTACGAGCCTGGCGCGCTACCGACTGAGCCACCCCCGCTCCTGGGAATAAGAGTTTCGGCGATGAGTGATATTCGAACCCACGCCTCCCAGTTTCATGCGAAGTGCTCGGTGAAGTTATTATTGATAGATTCCTGCATTAATAACGCTTCAGCGATAGAGCCTTCCTGATTTAACGTCTGTACATTGAGCAATATTGCGTTAGTTGCCTTTACTGATCATAGATGGCGCCATGAGCAACAAGTCAGTGAGTTCAAAAAGCCAATTAAGTGGATAAATGATAGAGCTGGTGATAAATTAGTGGTAAGAGCATCCCCGCATGTTACTGGGGGCAGGGGTTCGAATCGCATTTTTTTCTTACGAAATCTTTTCTTGGAAATCAACAGGTATTCTGTGAATTTAATATTGATTGATTCTTGCAGATAGCTGAGTTTGAGATTTCGTACAAGACGACGAGATTTCGAGGTGGGGGAGGGGGGGGAGTGTGACCTTTGTGACCTGGCCATTTAGCCCATTGCGTGCAAAAAAAGTGCCAAAAAATTGTGCCAAAAAAAAATATCACTGAACAGAAATGCAGAGAGTTAATTAAGCCCTGTTTTTGGGTTGTTTTACCTCTCAGTTGTGTTATGATATGATGAATGAACGTGCCGCCCCCCTGGAAAAATTTCTGCTACACCCGTGGGAACAATACAACTTTACAATGATGTAAGTCACATGAAGAGCTTGCACGTTGTGAAAGAATAGAAATAAATGAATGCCAACAAAGTATTTATTTATTTTTTATTCCGCGCGGAGGGGGGGGAACGTGCCGAGTTACACCCCTGGATATACTACTGCATTTTTATAACGATTTTTAAATTTGTTGCAGCAAACGTTTGGGAGGAAGTTCCTACACCGACAGAGGCGGGGGCGCCAGGCGCGTGATGTGTAGTTCCCAGGTTCGAGTCCCAGCTGGGTCAACGTTGAGATTAATCTGCGCAAAACTCCCCGCCCTTCGGTAGCGCGCCAGACCTGTAATATATAGTTCCCAGGTTCGAGTCCCAGCTGGGTCAGCGTTGAGATGCCGTCGTCCGTCGGATGGGACGTTAATCCGTGGCCCCGTGTGCGGGAGAGCCATACGCTGTGCACGTTAAAGAACACGCTGGATGGCCTTGACGGGTGGCTACCATGTCTCCCAACAGCTGTTCTAGTGGGTCCCCTCCCCAACCCTTCTCCGAGACTTCGGGGTCCATGTGACCTGGCCATTTAGCCCATGGTGTGCAAAAGAGTGCCGCTCAGAGGTAAAACAACTCAACGTTAAAGAACACGCTGGATGGTCTTGACGGGAGGCTACCATCTGCCTCCCAACAGCTGTTCCTGTGGGTCCCCTCCCCCAACCTTCTCTGAGCCTTCGGGGTCCATGTGACCTGGCCATTTAGCCCATGGTGTGCAAAAAAGTGCCGCTCAGAGGCAAAACAACCCAACTCAAATCCTAACACCAACAGACTATTTTTCGCCGCCGGTTACGGTTAGAGAAAACCGTTGTCTCATTTTACGAGTGAGAAAAGGAAAGCCGACGAGCATTATTACCTCTGCAGTTGTGAATGACACCTGATGACGTCGCGCGGATGACGTGGCAGCGGATGATTGGTTGCCTGAGTCACCATTCGGGAAAATGTTTTCCCGCCCCAATGGCCGGGAGACACGAGAGATGACGATCAGCCACGGTCACGTGATCGTGCATCTGTTCAAAGAGAGGATTTCTGCTGCTTCTGCGGCGATTCTAACGAATTTTTAATTAGGGAAATGTCGCAATAAAGAGGGAATATTTTCCCTTAACGACGCAACTTTGAATTCTTTTCATTTGCGGCAATATATGTTTTTTTTTTCTTTTGTTGTATTTCCTTTAAATGGTAATTCGATGTCTTGACCTTTTCCGTCCTCAATGCCACTGAATCGTTTCGAAGATAAAAAAAGAATCATTGGTGATTGTGTTTATCGTTTGCAATGGAGGAAAGTGGGTAGTTTGGCAATCACGATGGGGATATTTAAAGAATTTGTCATCAGTCGATTAAATAATCGTTTCAGAGGGAGGATCTTGGTTTGATTGCATATCTGGCAATTGAATAACAATAACAACTTAAAATTCCGTTATGAGTACCAGAAAAAATAGTGACTTAAGGTTCACAGTACAGTCGCTCCAAAAAGATTCCAAACACTATGGTCGATTACAGAATTCAGAAAAAATATCTGGCAACGATTTTTTTAGAAATTAGTGACCTGGCAACCTTCGTGTCACCTGATTACAGAATTCAGGAAAAATATCTGGAGCGTGTACAGCAACTGTACACGCTCCAGTTACCCTTCACAGCAAACTGGACTGTGTGCAGTTACTGCACACGCTCCAGTTTGCTGTGAACGGTAACTGCACACGCTCAATATTTCCGTGAGTGAGCCCACACGATCCAGGTCTTTGTGAGCTCACACGATCCAATGTGCTGTGAACATTAACCGCAACCGCTCCAGTTTGCTGTGAACGGTAACTGCACACGCTCCATATTCATTGCATTATATATTCATGCGCATTATATATATAAAAAAATATTCGAACACTATGGTTGATTACAGAATTAAAAAAAAATATCTGGCAATGATTTTTTTTAGAAATCAGTGATCTGGCAACCTTCGTGTCACGTGACATGAAGGTTGTCAGATCACCAATTTCTAAAAAAAATCGTTGCCAGATATTTTTTCTGAATTCTGCGATCGACCATACTGTTCGGATACTTTTACGAGCGACTGTACTTCCTCGCCCCCCCCCCCCCTTCACCTCGGGGAGGAAGTTGGCTCAGCCGGTAGCACACCAGGCTCGTGATGTGGAGTACCCAGGTTCCAGTAACCCCCCCCCCCCCCAACACACACACACACTTCTGTGAGAAACAAGGCACCAATGACCTTGGAAAGGACGACAGATGGAACGTTAAGCCGTGACCCCGTGTGCGGGAGAGCCATACCCTGTGCACATTAAAGAACACGCTGGATGGCTACCATCTGTCCAGTAGGTCCCCTACCGCAACCTTCTCTGAGCTCTCGGGGTTCTTGTGACCTGGCCATTTAGCCCATGGTGTGCAAAAAAGTGCCGCTCAGAGGTAAAACAATCCAACTGATATAATAATAATAGAATTATTCTTAATATTCGAAGTAAATACACAAATCACAGAAATGAAATGTTCACAATGTTTTCCTTAAAGATCTAGAGAACAACTCGAAACAAAAAAAGAATCGGTAATTTTACGCGTTCAACATCAAGGGGCAATGACGGATATTAGAAAAAAATACTATCGTAGTTTTGACTTAAAAAAATATTTAGAGGATTTTCCTTCGTCTGAAACAAAAAAATTTCCCGTAATCATTTAACCTCTTTGGACTAAGTCCAAAGGGGGGACATGAGTGGCTCAGTTGGTAGTGCGCCAGGCTCGTAATCTGTAGTTCCCAGGTTCGAGTCCCAGCTGGATCAGCATTCAGATTTATCTCCGCAAAACATCGGTGTCCCCTACTGGGGACACCGATGGGCTTAGAAAGGCCGCCGTCCGTCGGATGGGACGTTAAGCCTTGACACCGTGTGTGGGAGAACCATACCCCGTGCACGTTAAATAGCACACTAGATGGCTTTGACGGGAGGCTACCATCTGTCTCCCAACAGCTGTTCCAATGGGTCCCCTCCCCCAATCTTCTCTGAGCCTTCGGGGTCCTTGTGATCTGGCCATTTAGCCCATGGTGTGCAAAACACTGCCGCTCAGAGGTAAAACAAATCAATGTGAAAGAACACGCTGGATGGCCTTGACGGGAGGCTAACATCTGTCTCCCAACAGCTGTTCCAGTGGGCCCCCCTCTCCCAACCTTATCTGAGCCTTCGGGGTCCTTGTGACCTGGCCATTTAGCCCATGGTGTGCAAAAAAGTGCCGCTCAGAGGTTAAACAACCCAACGTTAAAGAACACGCTGGATTACCTTGACGGGAGGCTACCATCTGTCTCCCAACAGCTGTTTCAGTGGGTCCCCTCCCCCAACATTCTCTGAGCCTTCGGGGTCCATGTGACCTGGCCATTTAGCCCATGGTGTGCAAAAAAGTGCCGCTCAGAGGTAAAACAAATCAACGTGAAAGAACACGCTGGATGGCCTTGACGGGAGGCTACCATCTGACTCCCAACAGCTGTCACAGTGGGTCCACTCCCCCAACCTTATCTGAGCCTTCGGGGTCTTTGCGACCTGGTCATTTAGCCCTTGGTGTTCAAAAATGTGCCGCTCAGAGGTAAAACAACCCAACGTTAAAGAACATGCTGGATTGCCTTGACGGGAGGCTACCATCTGTCTCCCAATAGCTGTTCCAGTGGGTCCCCTCCCCCAACCTTCTCTGAGCCTTCGGGGTCCATGTGACCTGGCCATTTAGCCCATGGTGTGCAGAAAAGTGCCGCTCAGAGGTAAAACAACCCAACGTTAAAGAACACGCTGGATGGCCTTGACGGGAGGCTACCATCTGTCTCCCAACAGCTGTTCCAGTGGGTCCCCTCCCCGAACCTTTTCTGAGCCATCGGGGTCTTTGCGACCTGGTCCATGGTGTGCAAAAAAGTGCCGCTCAGAGGTAAAACAAACCAATGTGAATGAACACGCTGGATTGCCTTGATGGGAGGCTACCATCTATCTCCCAACAGCTGTTCCAGTGGGTCCCCTCCCCCAACCTTATCTGAGCCTTCGTGGTCTTTGCGACCTGGCCATTTAGCCCATGGTGTGCAAAAAAGTGCCGCTCAGAGGTAAAACAACCCAACGTTAAAGAACACGCTGGATGGCCTTGACGGGAGGCTACCATCTGTCTCCCAACAGCTGTTACAGTGGGTCCCCTCCTCCAACCTTCTCTGAGACTTCGGGGTCTTTCCGACCTGGTCATTTAGTCCATGGTGTGCAAAAAAGTGCCGCTCAGAGGTAAAACAACCCAACGTTAAAGAACACGCTGGATTGCCTTGACGGGAGGCTACCATCTGTCTCCCAAAAGCTGTTCCAGTGGGTCCCCTCCCCCAACCTTCTCTGAGCCTTCGGGGTCCATGTGACCTGGCCATTTAGCCCATGGTGTGCACAAAAAGTGCCTCTCAGAGGTAAAACAAATCAACTTGAAAGAACACGCTGGATGGCCATGACGGGAGGCTACCATCTGTCTACCAACAGCATTTACAGTGGGTCCTTTCCTCCAACCTTCTCTGAGCCTTCGGGGTCCATGTGACCTGGCCATTTAGCCCATGGTGTGCAAAAAAGTGCCACTCAGAGGTAAAACAAATCAACTTGAAAGAACACGCTGGATGACCTTGACGGGAGGCTACCATCTGTCTCAAAACAGCTGTTCCAGTGGGTTCCCTCCCCCAACCTTATCTGAGCCTTCGGGGTCTTTGCGACCTTGCCATTTAGCCCATGGTGTGCAAAAAAGTGCCGCTCAGAGGTAAAACAAACCAACGTGAAAGAACACGCTGGATGACCTTGACGGGAGGCTACCATCTGTACCCCAACAGCTGTTCCAGTGGGTCCCGTCCCCCAACCTTCTCTGAGCCTTCGAGGTCTTTGCGACCTGGCCATTTAGCCCATGGTGTGTAAAAAAGTGCCGCTCAGAGGTAAAACAACCCAACGTGAAAGAACACGCTGGATGACCTTGACGGGAGGCTACCATCTGTACCCCAACAGCTGTTCCAGTGGGTCCCCTCCCCCAACCTTCTCTGAGCCTTCGGGGTCTTTGCGACCTGGCCATTTAGTCCGTGGTGTGCAAAAAAGTGCCGCTCAGATGTAAAACAATCCAACCCACTTAGTCCAAAGAGATAATCACTATGGACAATCACTGTAGGTCACCAAACAACCGGAATAAACATCAGTTCGTAAAATCGGGAATCTAGTAGCGATATTAGCAAGCGTTGTTGTAAATTCAGATTCGCTTTATTAAACGTCAATATCTGCTAGTTGCCGTAAAAAATACAAAGTACGGTATTAATAAGACGAGTGTTTACCAACACATACATTCGTGCCACCTGTAGCAGGCCTCGAACTTAGCTGCGTTGATGGAAAGCAACCACCAGCACCCCACTTGCTATCTGTGGCAACACACATCGCCAGGTATAATTAACCTGGAAACCTGATCCACAGCTGGTGCGTTCACCCGCAACCGCTGGAGCTGTGGGCCAACGTTTTTTCCGCTTCTGCAGTAGCCAGGAGGGAGAATATGTTAACGTGTCTGTCATGGCTGATCGCGCGCAGTGATTTGTCGTCCAGTTCATGGACATTTTCGGTTCTCTCAGCTGTGGTCTGGTTTCCCTTTCTTTAACGGTTATTTAAAAAGGAAAACTGGCTCACATACTCAAATAATAATATCGAAAAGATTAAAGCTGAACTGTCCTCCAAGGCGTTGTCACGGTTCTATTAGGTTGAAATTGGTGGCAACACGTCGGTCATTAAAAGAAGCTGTCATTGTCAAAAATGGTCGTGATGACGTCATAGAGAAGGATTTTATTTCTGTTATTGAACTTAAAATACCGCAATTAAGTTGTCAGTTTTTATTAAATAATTTTTTTTTACCAGAAAATGTTTTTATATTGATCTAAATATAATTGTCACAAGAACCCAAGGGCTCATTGATGATTGGGTTACCTCTCAGTGGCGCTTTCTTTGGCACACAATGTTTTAATAGCCAGGTCACAAGAACCCCAAGGGCTCATTGATGGTTGGGTTACCTCTCAGTGGCGCTTTCTTTGGCACACAATGTTTTAATAGCCAGGTCACAAGAACCCCAAGGCCTCATTGATGGTTGGGTTACCTCTCAGTGGCGCTTTTTTTGGGCACACAATGTTTTAATAGCCAGGTCACAAGAACCCCAAGGGCTCATTGATGGTTGGGTTACCTCTCAGTGGCGCTTTCTTTGGCACACAATGTTTTAATAGCCAGGTCACAAGAACCCCAAGGGCTCATTGATGGTTGGGTTACCTCTCAGTGGCGCTTTCTTTGGCACACAATGTTTTAATAGCCAGGTCACAAGAACCCCAAGAGCTCATTGATGGTTGGGTTACCTCTCAGTGGCGCTTTCTTTGGCACACAATGTTTTAATAGCCAGGTCACAAGAACCCCAAGAGCTCATTGATGGTTGGGTTACCTCTCAGGGGCGCTTTTTTTGGGCACACAATGTTTTAATAGCCAGGTCACAAGAACCCCAAGAGCTCATTGATGGTTGGGTTACCTCTCAGTGGCGCTTTCTTTGGCACACAATGTTTTAATAGCCAGGTCACAAGAAACCCAAGGGCTCATTGATGGTTGGGTTACCTCTCAGTGGCGCTTTCTTTGGCACACAATGTTTTAATAGCCAGGTCACAAGAACCCCAAGAGCTCATTGATGGTTGGGTTACCTCTCAGGGGCGCTTTTTTTGGGCACACAATGTTTTAATAGCCAGGTCACAAGAACCCCAAGGGCTCATTCATGGTTGGGTTACCTCTCAGGGGCGCTTTTTTTGGCACACAATGTTTTAATAGCCAGGTCACAAGAACCCCAAGGGCTCATTGATGGTTGGGTTACCTCTCAGGGGCGCTTTTTTTGGCACACAATGTTTTAATAGTCAGGTCACAAGAACCCCAAGGGCTCATTGATGGTTGGGTTACCTCTCAGGGGCGCTTTTTTTTGGCACACAATGTTTTAATAGCCAGGTCACAAGAACCCCAAGAGTTCATTGATGGTTGGGTTACCTCTCAGGGCGCTTTTTTTGGGCACACAATGTTTTAATACCAAGGTCACAGGAACCCCAAGGGCTCATTGATGGTTGGGTTACCTCTCAGGGGCGTTTTTTTTGGCACAAAATGTTTTAATAGCCAGGTCACAAGAACCCCAAGGGCTCATTGATGGTTGGGTTACCTCTCAGTGGCGTTTTTTTTGGCACACAATGTTTTAATAGCCAGGTCACAAGAACCCCAAGGGCTCATTGATTGTTGGGTTACCTCTCAGTGGCGCTTTCTTGGCACACAATGTTTTAATAGCCAGGTCACAAGAATCCCAAGGGCTCATTGATGGTTGCGTTACCTCTCAGGGGCACTTTTTTTGGCACACAATGTTTTAATAGCCAGGTCACAAGAACCCCAAGGGCTCATTGATGGTTGGGTTAAGAATCACTGAAGAGCTATTAGCAGATAAATAAGTTTGCTTCAAATAATAATATATAATTGTAGTTTTAATAATGTACCATTGTAGGGGCGGGGGTGGCTCAGTCGGTAGCTCGCCAGGCTCGTAATCTGTAGTTCCCAGGTTCGAGTCCCAGTTGGGTCAGCGTTGAGACTTATCTCTGCAAAATTCGCCGCCCTGCCCACGGTCAGTAGGGGACACCGATGGGCTTGGAAAGGCCGCCGTCCGTCGGATGGGACGTTAAGCCGTGGCCCCGTGTGCGGGAGAGCCATACCCTGTGCACGTTAAAGGACACGCTGGATGGCCTTGACGGGACTACCATCTGTCTCCCAACAGCTGTTCCAGTGGGTCCCCTCCCCCAACCTTCTCTGAGCCTTCGGGGTCCATGCGACCTGGCCATTTAGCCCATGGTGTGCAAAAAAGTGCCGCTCAGAGGTAAAACAACTCAACACAACCCATTTCTTCCCAAGTGTTGCGTACACGCAACACTTCGTTTTGCGTGTACGCAACACTGGGAAGAAATGGGTTAAAAAGGATTTCATCTTTCCGATCGACGTAGCTATTATTATCCAGCAAAAAAAGAGATTCTTTGAAAGCAATTGTAACATGCCCCAGGGAATAACAAATGAGAACTCTCTTTTCTACGATCAATTGGGAATAGCGAGAGCAAGTCCGGTCCGCCACGTTGCCTTTATCGGCGAACCAACACTCCAAATGACCAACCGTAGCGGTGATACGACAGACGACGGAGTGGATGGAGTTGTGGTTGCCACGGCAACCGCAAATAAACAGTCGATAGGACTCTGCACGTGGTTTGCTGGCGTAGAATAAGGAGATTGCGACCCAAATAGAGCGATAAATTGTCGAAGTGCGAATTAATTCCAGGGGAATGAGTTGGGTTGGGCTGTTTTACCAATGAGCGGCACTTTTTTGCACACCATTGACTAAATGGCCAGGTCACATGGACCCCGAAGGCTCATAGAAGGTTGAGGGGCGGGACCCACTGGGACAGCTGTTGGGAGACAGATGGTATCCTCCCATCAATGCCATCCAGCGTGTTCTTTAACGTTGGGTTGTTTTACCTCTGGGCTGTACATTTTTGCACATCATGGGCTAAATGGCCAGGTCACAAGGACCCCGAAGGCTCAGAGAAGTTTGGGGGAGGGGACCCACTGGGACAGCTGTTGGGAGACAAATGGTAGCCTCCCGTCAAGGTCATCCAGCGTGTTCTTTAACTTTGGGTTGTTTTACCTCTGAACGGCACTTTTTTGTACACAATGGGCTAAATGGCCAGGTCACATGGACCCCGAAGGCTCAGAGAAGGTTGGGGGAGGGGACCCACTGGGACAGCTGTTCGGAGACAGATGGTAGACTCCCATCAAGGCCATCCAGCGTGTTCTTTAACGTTGAGTTATTTTACGTCTGAGCGGCACTTTTTTGCACACCATGGGCTAAATGGCCAGGTCACATGGACCCCGAAGGCTCAGAGAAGGTTGGGGGAGGAGACCCACTGGAACAGCTCTTGGGAGACAGATGATAGCCTTCCTTCAAGGCCATCCAGCGTGTTCTTTAACGTTGGGTTGTTTTACCTCTGAGCGACACTTTTTTGCACACCATGGGCTAAATGGCCAGGTCACATGCACCCCGAAGGCTCAGAGAAGGTTGGGGGAGGGGACCCACTGGAACAGCTATTGGGAGACAGATGGTAGCCTCCCGTCAAGGCCATCCAGTGTGTTCTTTAACGTTGGGTTGTTTTACCTCTGAGTGGAACTTTTTTGCACACCATGGTCTAAATGGCCAGGTCACAAGGACCCCGAAGGCTCAGAGAAGGTTGGGTTTCTCTGAGCAAAATTCACGTGTTTCGCGTTAATTTTTCTAAAATCCACTAAAACGAAGGTGAAAATGTCATATTGCAATGGAAATGCAGTCTCTTGTCTCCCACCCACCCCCTTTTTTTGTAGATGCGAACAGTCGCTCAAAAAAATATCCGAACACTATGGTTGATTAGAGGATTCAGAAAAAATATCTGGCAACTATTTTTTTTAGAAATTATTGATCTGGCAACTTTCGTGTCACGTGTCACGAAGGTGTCTCATCTGGGTCAGCTTTGAGATTATCTCCGCAATACTTCCCGCCATGCCCCTCAGTCAGTAGGATACACGAAAGCCGCCGCCCGTCGGATGGGACGTTAAGCCGTGGTCCCGTGTGCGGGAGAGCCATACCCCGTGCACGTTAAAGAACATGCTGGACGGTTTTGACGGGAGGCTACCATCTGTCTCCCAACAGCTGTTCCAGTGGGTCCCCTCCCCCAACCTTCTCTGAGCCTTCGGGGTCCTTGTGACCTGGCCATTTAGCCCATGGTGTGCAAAAAAAGTGCCTCTCAGAGGTAAAACAACCCAACCCAACCCCCAACCTTCTCTGAGCCTTCGGGATCCTTGTGACCTGGCCATTTAGCCCAAGGTGTGCACAAAAAGTGCCTCTCAGAGGTAAAACAACCCAACGTTAAAGAACGCGCTGTATGGTCTTGACGGGAGACCACCATCTGTCTCCCAACAGCTGTTCCAGTGGGTCCCCTCCCCCAACCTTCTCTGAGCCTTCGGGGTCCATGTGACCTGGCCATTTAGCCCATGGTGTGCACAAAAAGTGCCTCTCAGAGGTAAAACAACTCAACGAAATGCTACTTGTAACATATTTCTGTACCCATAAAAATTAACCGAAACTTATTCAAAAGCGACGATATGCTTCTGCTGACGTCACAGAGTTACCTCAAAGGAGTAAAGGCCTCCACTGGGGAAAGTACGTGACGCTGTGAAAGTCCATCTGGCTTCGCCCGTCTCGAGTTACGGGCGATGTTTTCCACAATTAACATAATACGTATGGAGAAACGGACACCCAGCCATCCGTCTCGGTTCTTGTTAGCAACCAAACATAAACACGGACGATAAATAACACCGCAGTAGTAAATGTAGGTCGAGATATATTTAGATGGCGTATGAATATGAATGCGCGCACACTTTCACAAAGTACCTAACTTGGGGAGGGGGGAGAGAAATGAACTGACATCGGGGGCTTCTGACAAGCAAGGACGCTATGAATTATGGGTAATTAGGCATTCGTCGCCTCGTGGGAATGAGACAATTTTGCACGAACCGCTGGGTGTGAAGCCTAATGTCCTCTGAGGTTGAGCACTGTCTTGCCTCGGAGAGGCACTCTTTCGCCCACAATGGGCTAAATGGCCAGGTCACCAGGACCCCAAGGGCTCAGAAAAATCCACTAGACAGCTGTTAGTGAACGGATGGATGCTTCCGGTCACGGCCATCCAGCGTGGTCTTTGCAGCGTTACAGTTCGTACTCGCATCCATCGTGTATGAACGGAGTCACGGGGGCGGGGGTGGCTCAGTCGGTAGCGCGCCAGCCTCGTAATCTGTAGTTCCTAGGTTCGAGTCCCAGCTGGGTCAACGTTGAGATTTATTTCCGCAAAATTTCCCCGCCCTGCCCAGGGTCAGTAGGGGACACCGATGGGCTTGGAAAGGCCGCCGTCCGTCGGATGGGACGTTAAGCCGTGGCCCCGTGTACGGGAGAGCCATACCCTGTGCACTTTAAAAAACACGCTGGATGGCCTTGACGGGAGGCTACCATCTGTCTCCCAACAGCTGTTCCAGTGGGTCACCTCCCCCAACCTTCTCTGAGCCTTCGGAGTCCATGTGACCTGACCATTTAGCCCATGGTGTGCAAAAAAAGTGCCGCTCAGAGGTAAAACAACACAACCCTAAGATCAGAGGTCACAAATATAGGAAGACTAAGATCAGAATAGGTCACAAATATATGAAGACTAAAATCAGAGATAACAAAAATAGAAAGACTAAAATCAGTAGTCACAAAGATATGAAGACAACGGAAATCAGAAAGATGCCAAGACTCGGCTATAAAGTCACAAATTCGTCAATGCTGAATGTTGGAGAAGATCATTCAATGGCCAAAATGTTGTGGGCAGATGGACTGTAACTTTTTGCTCTACACGGGATTGCGCCTTAATGTGGCCCGGGAAGGACGACGTCCTCTCCTTGACCCATCTTACTTAGACCGTGGAGAAAAGTATCTGCCTAGAATTGTTAGGGATTTTTTTCACTTTTTCATTCGTGACCACGTGTTCTCTGACTCATGGCGCTCTCCTATTTAAGTTAAACACGTCTGCCGGAAATGTGTGCTCATCTCGATGTCCGGTTGGAGGAAGATGGGTCAGTTTCCGGGACACTAGCGCTCTCTGACGGCAAGACGGAAGAGAATTTGTCGCTTGGCTGATGAAATATCGAAAAAAAAAAGGGGGAACCACGATCACGTGGCAAGTTTCTTTTTTAAAGGCGTCACAGGAAGTGTAATACCGCAAGACGACTTCGCTCGTGAGTTCCTGACGCTTTCCTGAAATATCGCCATCACTTCTGGTGTTGCCACTACGTCTTGGGCAAATTCTTCTTTGTAAGAAGTGGTCTGAAGGCTTGTAAGGCTTTAGATCCGAAAGGTAACGAAATGCCAGATGTTACCAGAAAAATTTCCATGTTTTCGCCATCACTTTCTGTGTTGCCACTTCTTCTTGGGTAAATATTTTGCCTGGGCAGTGATTGGTCTAGTGGTTGAAGAGTCGGGATCATTGTTCAAAAGTCAACCAAACGGTAATAGGCCTGGTATTCAGTGTTGCCACTTATTTTGGACAAATTTTTCATCCTGGGCAGATATCTGAAAGCTATTAGATGCTTGTGGTTGAAGAGTCGGGCTTTCGTAATGCGAATAAAAATGAAAGAGGGGAAAAAAATTTTAGACTTTTTTTATATTTCATGCATTTTTGAAGAAAATTTTTCAAAAATCTGTAAAAAGGAATGGAGAATGTTAGGCTGCATTTGAAATCAAGCCTCTTAGTCCCTCCTCCTTTTTGGGCGGGGGTGGCTCAGTCGGTAGCGCGCCAGGCTCGTAATCTATAGTTCTCAGGTTCGAGTCTCAGCTGGGTCAGCGTTGAGATTTATCTCCGCAAAATTCCCTGCCCTGTCCACGGTCAGTAGGGGACACCGATGGGCTTGGAAAGGCCGCCGTCCGCCGGATGGGACGTTAAGCCGTGGGGCCCCGTGTATGGGAGAGCCATACCCTGTGCACGTTAAAGAACACGCTGGATGGCCTTGACGGGAGGCTACCATCTGTCTCCCAACAGCTGTTCCAGTGGGTCCCCTCCCCCAACCTTCTCTGAGCCTTCGGGGTCCATGTGACCTGGCCATTTAGCCCATGGTGTGCAAAAAGTGCCGCTCAGAGGTAAAACAACCCAAATCCTGCCTCCCCCCCCCCCCCCCACCGATTTTTTTCCCTCCGGGCCTGGTGTTTAGCATTTTTAATTAATTTATACGTTCCTCTCGAAGTGTTAAACCTACCTTTGCAAAATCCTGGTAATATTCAGTCATAGAAGCCTATGTAGAAGACCTTTTTTTTAAAAAAATAATTTTAAAATTTATAAATTAACTTTTTTTACAGCCCCTTGGAAATGAAATCTACAATTCATGACCAATTCAGAGACAAAAAAAGTCATTAGCATTTTTTGTATCCTACAGGTGTGTATGTGTGTGTGTGGGGGGGTCACTCCCAAGTGTTACGTCATTACGTTCGCCAGCTGGCTTGCACAGCACGTGGTGAGCACGTGCACCTGCGGCAACAATGGCTTCAGGAAGAGGAAGTTTCACCGCGCGGTAACTTTCGAAGAGAATCGTTCCAGGGAGAGCCGACTTCCGGAATGTTGACCACTTCCTGTGTTGCAAACGTAGGGACTCGAGCGGTGATGATGGGGGTGGCGGAGGGGAGGATGCACGTGATGGGGGGGGGGGAAGGCTCGAAGGTTTTTTGAGGTGCGCAACAAATCCCAGTGTGATGCAATGCAGAGAAATGGGAGGGCTGTTTTTCTGCGAAAGGGTGATTAATTGTGTCACACCATCTGCTGGTGGTTGGTTGCCCTTGGTTACCATCGGGAGAAGAGAGGAGGGGGCTCTTTTCCTTACGAGAAGAAGGTGAAAGAGAGAGAAAGTGAACGAAAGTGGGAGGACTAGAGTTATGGGGGGGAGGAGATTAGGGAGAGGTTGTTCCATTTTGGTTTCACTTCCTGGATTCTTTTTCTTTGGAATCGGTTGCAGTGCTCCGAAGGTCAGAGAAGTGAAGAGGACGATTGCGTCGACGAGGTCAACACACGAAAACGAAATTCCGTTGCTCAAGAGATTGAAACGAGGGAGGTGGGAGATTGAAACGAAGGAGGTGAGAGATCGAAAACGAGGGAGATGGGAGATCGAAAACGAGTGAGGTGAAAGATTGAAACGAGGGAGGTGAGAGATCGAAAACGAGGGAGGTGGGAGATTGAAACGAAGGAGGTGGGAGATCGAAACGAAGGAGGGGAGAGATCGAAAACGAGTGAGGTGAAAGATTGAAACGAGGGAGGTGAAAGATCGAAAACGAGGGAGGTGGGAGATCGAAAACGAGTGAGGTGAGAGATTGAAACGAAGGAGGTGGGAGATCAAAAACGAGGGAGGTAGGAGATTGAAACGAAGGAGGTGAGAGATCGAAAACGAGGGAGGTAGGAGATTGAAACGAAGGAGGTGGGAGATCGAAACGAAGGAGGTGAGAGATCGAAAACGAGTGAGGTGAGAGATTGAAATGAGTGAGGTGAGAGATTGAAACGAAGGAGGTGGGATATATTCTTCACATATTTCGATGATTCTAAGCAAATGATTTAATCTGTCTTGTAAAAATATATAACAGAGGTCACAGTAAAATTTCTACATCGTGTCAATATATAACAAAGGTCAATAAAAAATTTCTATGCAACCAAGTTCTTAGTTTATTCTAAACTGATTTTATAAAATTGCGTATCCACGCATTAATGCAAAAATTCCATGCGTTTTTTTTTTGAGCTTGAAACTTGAAAACTATGGCTTTAGAGGGGAAATGTTGAAATGATTGAAAAGCTGTTTAGCCAATAGAAGACACAGAACTGAAATTGAAAAGTGATGGTGATGAAATTGAATATGGCGTTCCTCAAGGATCTGTGTTAGGACCATTATTATTCGTGATTTTTATTAATGATTTATGTAAGCTAGAATTGAAAGAATTTTGAACTGATTTTAATAAAATTGGGTATCCAGGCATTAATGCAAAAATTCAATAACGTTTTTTCGTTTAAATCATTTGCTTAGAATCATCGAAATATGGAAGAATATATCCCACCTCCTTCGTTTCAATCTCCCTCTTTCATCCTATGAAGTGGAATTTTCCTGAAAAATTTGAAAACTGCAGGTGTTATTCCTATTTTTAAGGGAGGGAATCCAGCGAATTACAGATCAAATTCTATTTTGTCTATGATTTTAAAATTTTTTTAGAAATTGGTTAAAAAGAAAATGTTTAATTTTTTAAATAAAAAATAAAATTTTCTTCAATAATCAGTTTGGGTTTAGAGAAAAAATGTGCATTGAAGACGCTGGTTTGCAAATGACCACTGCTGTACATAACTAAATGAATAAAAATTTAAAAGTTGCTATAATCTTTCTAAACATCGATATTGTTCCCCATGATTTGTGGAGCGGGGGTGGCTCAGTCGGTAGCGCGCCAGGCTCGTAATCTGTAGTTCCCAGGTTCGAGTCCCAGCTGGGTCAGTGTTGAGATTTATCTCCGCAAAATTCCCCGCCCTGCCCACGGTCAGTAGGGGACACCGATGGGCTTGGAAAGGCCGCCGTCCGTCGGATGGGAAGTTAAGCCGTGGCCCCGTGTGCGGGAGAGCCATACCCTGTGCACGTTAAAGAACACGCTGGATGGCCTCGACGGGAGGCTACCATCTGTCTCCCAACAGCTGTTCCAGTGGGTCCCCTCCTCCAAACTTCTCTGAGCCTTCGGGGTCCATGTGACCTGGTCATTTAGCCCATGGTGTACAAAAAAGTGCCGCTCAGAGGTAAAACAACCCAACGTTAAAAAACACACTGGATGGCCTTGACGGGAGGCTACCATCTGTCTCCCAACAGCTGTTCCAGTGGGTCCCCTCCTCCAACCTTCTCTGAGCCTTCGGGGTCCATGTGACCTGGCCATTTAGCCCATGGTGTGCAAAAAAGTGCCGCTCAGAGGTAAAACAACCCAACCCATGATTTGTTGCTGAAAAAACTTGAAAAGTATGGCTTCAGAGGGGAAATGTTGAAATGATTGAAAAGCTGTTTAGCCAATAGAACACACAGAACTGAAATTGAAAAGTGATGCTAATGAAATTGAATATGGCGTTCCTCAAGGATCTGTGTTAGGACCATTATTATTCGTGTTTTTTATTAATGATTTATGTAAGCTAGAACTGAAAGGCGAAATTCTAACTTTTGCTGATGATACAGCACTGATATATGCAGCACGAGATGAGAGACAGCTAATTGCTGAAGCGAATGAGGATATGTTTGCGATTAGAAATTGGTCCTTAAAAAATAAATTTTTTATCAACATTGAAAAAACGAAATGTTTATTTTTTAGATTGAGAGGGCAACCGGATAGACTAAGAGGTAAAATATTTTATCACGACAGGAGTTGCATTGGAAATAAATGTACAGTCGCTCAAAAAAATATCCTAACACTATGGTCGATTACAGAATTCAGAAAAAATATCCGGCAACGATTTTTTTTTAGAAATTAGTGATCTGGCAACCTTCGTGTCACGTGATACCAGGTGATCATACCAGGTGATCATATTATTTTGATACTAGATCGTGTGGGCTCACTCACGGAAATATTGAGCGTGTGCAGTAACTGCACACGCTCCAGTTTGCTGTGACAGTTGTGTACAGTTGCTGTACCAGTAACACGCTCCAGTTGCTGTACGAGTAACACGCTCCAGTTTGCTGTGAACGGTAACTGGAGCGTGTACAGTTGCTGTACACGCTCCAGATTTTTTTCCTGAATTCTGTAATCACGTGACACGAAGGTTGCCAGTTCACTGATTTCTAAAATAATCGGTGCCAGATATTTTTTCTGAATTCTGTAATCAGCCATAGTGTTCGGATATTCTTTAATATATATAATGCGTATGAATATATAATGCAATGAATATGGAACGTGTGTAGTTACCGTTCACAGCAAACTGGAGCGGTTGTGGTTAATGTTCACAGCACATTGGATCGTGTGAGCTCACAAAGACCTGGATCGTGTGGGCTCACTCACGGAAATATTGAGCGTGTGCAGTCTGAGCAAACTGGAGCGTGTGCAGTAACTCCACACGCTCCAGTTTGCTGTGAAGGGTAACTGGAGCGTGTACAGTTGCTGTACACGCTCCAGATATTTTTCCAGATATTTTTCCTGAATTCTGTAATCACGTGACACGAAGTTTGCCAGATATCTAATTTCTAAAAAGATTCGTTGCCAGATATTTTTTTCTGAATTCTGCAATCAACCATAGTGTTCGGATATTTTTTGGAGCGACTGTACACAGGTAAAGAGCGAGATTTACACAGAGATAAAATGAGAGGCTCACAGAGACAGATAGACGGAAATTGAGGGCGACAGACAAAGTGAGAGCTTCACACAAACAAACAGGTAAGCAAACAAGGAGAGAGATTCATACAAACAAACAGATAGACAAAGAGAGATTCACGCAGACAAACAGACAGAAAAAGTGACAGACTCACACAGACAGACAGACAGACAGACAGACAGACAGAGAAACCGAAAGATACCCAAAGATAAACAGGTGATAAGAGATTATGATAAAACGAATATCTAGTGAAGCATACCTTGAGACAGAAAGGGACGAGAGTGGTTCAGTCCGTAGCGCGCCAGGCTTGAAATCTGTAGTTCCCAGGTTCGAGTCCCAGCTCGGTCAGCGTTAAGTCTTATCTCCGCAAAAACTCCCCGCCCTGCCCAAGGTCAGTAGGAAACACCGATGGGCTTGGAAAGGCCGCCGTCCGTCGGATGGTACGTTAAGCCGTGGCCACGTGTGCGGGAGAGCCGTACTCTGTGCACGTTAAAGAACACGCTGGATGGCCTTGACGGGAGGATACCATCTGTTTCCCAACAGCTGTTCCAGTGGATCCCCTCCCCCAACCTTCTCTGAGCCTTCGGGGTCCATGTGACCTGGCCATTTAGCCCATGGTTTGCAAAAATGTGCCCCTCAGATGTAAAACAACCCAACGTTAAAGAACACGCAGGATGGTCTTGACGGGAGGATACCATCTGTTTCTCAACAGCTCTTCCAGTGGGTCCCCTCCCCCAACATTCTCTGAGCCTTCGGGGTCCATGTGACCTGGCCATTTAGCCCACGGCGTGCAAAAAAGTGCCCCTCAGAGGTAAAACAACCCAACGATAAAGAACACACTGGATATCCTTGACGGGAGGATACCATCTGTCTCCCAACAGCTGTTCCAGTGGGTCCCCTCGCTCAACCTTCTCTGAGCCTTCGGGGTCCATGTGACCTGGCCATTTAGCCCATGGTGTACAAAAAAGCACCGCTCAGAGGTAAAACAATCCAACGTTAAAGAACACGCTGGATGGCCTTGACGGGAGGCTACCATCTGTCTCCCAACAGCTGTTCTAGTGGGTCCACTCCCCCAACCTTCTCTTACCCTTCGGGGTTCTTGTGACCTGGCCATTTAGCCCATGGTGTGCAAAAAAGTGCCGCTCAGAGGTAAAACAACCCAACGAGACAGAAAAACAAATACAGGATTAGTCAATGCAAAAGAAAACGGCGAGACAGAAATGGAGAGCGAGTTCCCGTCATCCCAACTCTTTCCCACGATGAGCAGCAGGAGGAGGAAGGCGGCATCGCGAGAGAAAAGGGTTGGGACGAATCTTCTGCAGCAGCATCGTCGCCTACGCCATCCGTTGGGCGGCACAGCTCTTGGCCAACATCTCGCGAGCCTGTCAGGTTATGATTTACTTAGCGATAATGCGACGAGTCTTCGCCCCCCCCCCCTTTCTTACTCTTTATCCTTCGGGTCTGGGTGGAGGCTGAGAGCGACGACAAGGACAAACTTCGCGGAGGTGAACGCTCTTGCCTTCGTATCAAAACCCATTAAAGAGGAAAAAGTGCTCAGCTATGAGTTGTGGCGACGATCGACAATGATAAGGAAAAGTGCTGTCGATATTCCTCATTGCAAGGAATAAGTGTCCGTGTCGCCGTCAGGTCACAGATTCCCTGTCACAAGGGTTGGGTTGGGTTGTTTTACCTCTGAGCGGCACTTTTTTGCGCACCATGGGCTAAATGGCCAGGTCACATGGACCCCGAAGGCTCAGAGAAGGTTGGGGGGGGACCCACTGGAACAGCTGTTGGGAGACAGATGGTAGCCTCCCGTCAAGGCCATCCAGCGTGTTCTTTAACGTTGGGTTGTTTTACCTCTGAGCGGCACTGTTTTGCACACCATGGGCTAAATGGCCAGGTCACATGGACCCCGAAGGCTCAGAGAAGGTTGGGGGAGGGGACCCACTGGAACAGCTGTTGGGAGACAGATGGTAGCCTCCCGTCAAGGCCATCTAGCGTGTTCTTTAACGTTGGATTGTTTTACCTCTGAGCGGCACTTTTTTTTGCACACCATGGGCTAAATGGCCAGGTGACATGGACCCCGAAGGCTCAGAGAAGGTTGGGGGAGGGGACTCACTGGGACAGCTGTTGGGAGACAGATGGTAGCCTCCCGTCAAGACCATCCAGCGTGTTCTTTAACGTTGGATTGTTTTACCTCTGAGCGGCACTTTTTTTGCACACCATGTGCTAAATGGCCAGGTCACATGGACCCCGAAGGCTCAGAGAAGGTTGGGGGAGGGGACCCACTGGGACAGCTGTTGGGAGACAGATGGTAGCCTCCCGTCAAGACCATCCAGCGTGTTCTTTAACGTTGGATTGTTTTACCTCTGAGCGGCACTTTTTTTTGCACACCATGGGCTAAATGGCCAGGTCACAAGGACCCCGAAGGCTCAGAGAAAGTTGGGGGAGGGGACCCACTGGGACAGCTGTTGGGAGACAGATGGTAGCCTTCCGTCAAGGCCATCCAGCGTGTTCTTTAACGTGCACAGGGTATGGCTCTCCCGCACACGGGGCCACGGCTTAACGTCCCATCCGACGGACGGCGGTCTTTCCAAGCCCATTGGTGTCCTCTACTGACCGTGGGCAGGGTGGGGAATTTTGCGGAGATAAATCTGAACGCTGACCCAGCTGGGACTCGAACCTGGGAACATGCGACTGAGCCACCCCCGCCCCCTTGTCACAAGGACCCCAATGACTTAGAGGAGGTGGTGGATTTTCCATTCCGTATTACTATGATCTATGGGTCCTGGGTTCGAGCCCCGGGTAAGGTATGGATGTGTGTGTTGTTTTTCTGCTGAGGTCCTGCCATCCTCACAGACCTTCTACTCTGGCATAAAAACTGATAGACTCCTGTTAGACCTCTGTGGCAAGCAGCTGCTTGAGGGGGAATTATTATTACTTTCCAAAGGGAGAGACAGGACTCAGTTAAAAAGATTGCGTTGTTTACATGTCAGAAGTCCATTTTGAATATAGTGGACTGATTGGCCCAGTCACAAGGACCCCAATCCTCACAAAAGTTTGACGGATTTTCCATTCCCTATATTCTGAGGCCTTGGAACCAAGTTCAAAGTGAGCCCTTGGAATTAGTCCGAAATGGAAACCCTGGAACCAATTTCAAAGTCCACTGTGGTCCTTGTGACCTGGCCATTTAGTCCATTGTGTTTAAAAAAATGCCGTTCAGAGAGGTAACACAACCCAAAACAAAAAGTACAACCGTAGCAAAAAAAAAAACTCTGGAATTTAAGCAAATTAAATTTAATGCAGCAAAATAACAACTTCGAGTTGGGATGTTTTACCTCTGAGCTGCAGTATTTTGCAGAGAACGGGCAAAATGGCCAGGTCACAAGGATCCCAAGTCTCAGAGAAGGTTGGGGGAGGAAACCCACTGGAACAGCTGTTGGGAGACAGATGGTAGCTTCCCGTCAAGGCCATCCAGCGTGTTCTTTAACGTTGGGTTGTTTTACCTCTGAGCGGCACTTTAATGCACACCATGGGCTAAATGGCCAGGTCACAAGGACCCCGAAGGCTCAGAGAAGGTTGGGGGAGGGGACCCACTAGAACAGCTGTTGGGAGACAGATGGTAGCCGCCCATCAAGGCCATCCAGCGTGTTCTTTAACGTTGGGTTGTTTTACCTCTGAGCGGCAATTTTTTGCACACCATGGGCTAAATGGCCAGGTCACATGGACCCCGAAGGCTCAGAGAAGGTTGGGGTAGGGGACCCACTGGAACAGCTGTTGGGAAAGATGGCAGTCTCCCGTCAAGGCCATCCAGCGTGTTCTTTAACGTTGGGTTGTTTTACCTCTGAGCGGCACTTTTTTCCACACCATGGGCTAAATGGCCAGGTCACAAGGACCCCGAAGGCTCAGAGAAGGTTGGAGGAGGGGACCCACTGGAACAGCTGTTGGGAGTCAGAAGGTAGCCTCCCGTCAAGGCCATCCAGCGTGTTCTTTAAAGTGCACAGGGTATGTGTCTCCCGCACACGGGGTCACGGCTTAACGTCCCATCCGAAGGGCGGCGGCCTTTCCAAGCCCATCGATGTCCCCTACTGACTGTGGGCAGGATCACCTAGAGGCCACCTAGATCGTGTGGGCTCACTTACGGAAATATTGAGCGTGTGCAGTTACCGTTCACAGCAAACTGGAGCGGTTGCGGTTAATGTTCACAGCACATTGGATCGTGTGAGCTCACAAAGACCTGGATCGTGTGGGCTCACTCACGGAAATATTGAGCGTGTGCAGTTACCGTTTAACGTCCCATCCGAAGGGCGGCGGCCTTTCCAAGCCCATCGATGTCCTCTACTGACCGTGGGCAGGGAGTTATGCGGAGATAAATCTCAACTCTGACCCAGCTGGGATTCGAACCTGGGAACTACAGATTACGAGCCTGGCGCTCTACCGACTGAGTCACCCCCGCCCCAATTTACATTTGAACTGTGACTGTCCGTTCGCAAGAAGTTGAAGATTTCTACCTTAAGAATCCCATCGATGATTAGTCATGAGCATCGTCTGCGATGTCGTTGCTCCTTTTTCGTCGTCATCAGTGGCGATGATGCCACATCACCCAAAAGATCCTTTCGGAAAGAAGAAATTGCGCCAAAATTTTCCCTCCCATTTTTCCTTTCGCGCCAAGTGTAATTAGCTGACGCCAATGGAACGTTTCCGGGCGGTGGATGCATTCCTCGGCAGACGTGGTCTCGGGCGGGTGCGCGGTTTTGCCGCTCTTTTGCATGCAGGGCGGGAAATGGCCACGTGCCGTCGACTTTGGATGATGTTCGGGGAGGGGGGGAAGAGGAGGATAAGAAAGCACGGCTTCTGGCACTCACTTGATTGGTAGATTAAATTCGCCAACAGAATTAGGCTCATTGGCGAGTTGTGTAAAGTGACATCATTTCTATTTATAGCTGCTTCTTGGATGAATGAGGATGCTCTCTAAGACTTTCTGCGCTGCATCGCTTTCTGTGAATGGCGCGTCTTTTCTGACGTCACGTTGGAAATTCCGCTAATGATCGTTGCTGGTGACCAGGAAGTCCCAGGTTGATTCCCCCACCCCCGAAGTACCCTTTGCCAATGGTGTATTGTGGGAGGGATCATGCGACTGGGTAGGGTTGGTTTACCTCTGAGCGGCAGTTTTCTGCACACAGTGAGTTAAATGTTCAGGTCATAAGGACCCGAGGATTCAGAGAAGGTTATGGGGGAGGGACCCACTGGAACAGCTGTTGGGGAAGAATGGTGACCTCCGGTCAAGGCCATCTAGCGTGTTCTTTAAAGCGCACAGTTTATGGACACACAGACCCACGGCTTAATGCCCATTATACGAATGGCGGAGTTTCCAAACCCACCGGTGTCCCCTGCTGTTCCAGGCTAAGACGCAGAGATTAATCTCCATGCTGACCCAGGTGGGATTAGAACCTGGGAACTGCAATTACGAGCCATGAGACTGCACGTGTCCAGCGGGTTTCCATCCCTGACCTTCTGTGAGCTATCTTGGTCCTTGTGACCTGGCCATTCAGTCCAGAGCTGGGAATGTTTCGGTTACCACTTGGATGACTGAAATTTTGAATATCTTTTATGATAAAGTCATGGTTCCTAAGGATTTTACCAGAGCTATTGTTATCCCTATTTTGAAAAAAGGTGATTGCAGTTCTTGTGATAACTATAGGGGTATCAGCCTACTCTCTGTTCCAGGTAAAGTTCTTTCCATGATTGTGCTTAATAGAATTAAGAATCTGGTTGACAGGCAATTGCGTGATGAGCAATGTGGATTCAGAAGTGGTAGGGGATGTGTGGATCAGATATTTTCACTTAGGCAGATTCTTGAGAAATGTTTAGAGTTTCAGAAACCTTTGGTTGCTAGCTTTGTTGATTTCAAAAAGGCTTTCGACTCTGTTGATCGTCATAATTTGTGGTTGATTGTAAGATCATATGGTATACCAGACAAGTTAGTTAACATAATGAAAGCTCTTATAATAACACTGAGTCGTGTGTGAGAGTTGGTAAGGCTTGTAGCAATTGGTTTAGCGTTACTTCTGGTAGCCTTTGTGGCAAATGATGTTGATGAGATGAACTCTTTCATTCGAGCTGTAGATGAGACTGGTAGTAGAGTAGGTTTGGTCATAAACAGAGAGAAAACTAAAGTGATGAAAATTGGTCAGGCAGGCTGTGATTCAGTTAATCTGAATGGTTGCAGTCTTGAGCAGGTGTCACAGTTTAATTATCTTGGGAGCTATATAACAGATAATGGTGATGTGCGGCATGAGATTAACAGACGAATAGGGATTGCTGCCGGGACTTTTAAAAATCTATGAGATTGTGGAGAAATAGGCGTATACACCTAAAGACTAAAATTAGACTGTATAATAGTTTGGTTCTTTCTAGGGTTAGTTATGGTAGTGAAACTTGGACGCTGTGTAAACAAGATAACAGGAAACTAGATGCTTTTGATTCCAGATGCTTACGCAGTATCTTGGGCATTAGGTGGTTCAACTTTGTAACTAATGATGAGGTTAGGCAAAGGAGTTTGCAACCTTCTTTAAGCAGTATATTGTGCAGAGAGAGACTCTGTTGGTTTCGTGTCACGTGACACGAAGGTTGCCAGATTACTAACTTTTAAAAAATATCGTTGCCAGATATATTTCCTGAAATCTGTAATCAATCATAGTGTTCGGATATTTTGTAATATATATAATGCGTATATTACGATATATAATGCAATGAATATGGAGCGTGTGCAGTTACCGTTCACAGCAAACTGGAGCTGTTGCGGTTAATGTTCACAGCACATTGGATCGTGTGAGCTCACAAAGACCTGGATCGTGTGGGCTCACTCACGGAAATATTGAGCGTGTGCAGTTACCGTTCACAGCAAACTAGAGCGTGTGCAGTAACTGCACACGCTTCAGTTTCAGTATATTTCAGTGAAAACAATGAACGATGAATATTTCCTGAATAAACGATGAATGTGAACGTGAAAACGATATATATTCCGCTCAATAAACGGGACTTTTAAGTCCCGTTTATTGAGCGGAATATCTGCTGTGAACGGTAACTGGAGCGTGTACAGTTGCTGTACACGCTCCAGATATTTTTCCTGAATTCTGTAATCACGTGACACGAAGGTTGCCAGATCACTAACTTCTAAAAAAAATCGGATCAGAATAATAAGATCACCTACCATAGTATATATATATCGTAGGTAGCCATATTATTCTGATACGACTATGTGTATAGCGCTCTGAGCGTGAGTAACACTATGAGCGCACTCACGCTCACACTCAAGCTTACAGTGTTATATAAGTAATTCAGTAATAAAGGGGCGGGGGTGGCTCAGTCGGTAGCGCGCCAGGCTCGTAATCTGTAGTTCCCAGGTTCGAGTCCCAGCTGGGTCAGCGTTGAGATTTATCTCCGCAAAATTCCCCGCCCGGCACACGATCAGTAGGGGACACCGATGGGCTTGGAAAGGCCGCCGTCCGTCGGATGGGACGTTAAGCCGTGGCCCCGTGTGCAGGAGAGCCATATCCTGTGCACGTTAAAGAACACGCTGGATGGCCTTGACGGGAGGCTACCATCTGTCTCCCAACAGCTGTCCCAGTAGGTCCCCTCTCCCAACCTTCTCTGAGCCTCCACAGGGTCCTTGTGACCTGGCCATTTAGCC
This sequence comes from Ryuthela nishihirai, assembly GCA_038380435.1. Classification (NCBI taxonomy): domain Eukaryota; kingdom Metazoa; phylum Arthropoda; class Arachnida; order Araneae; family Heptathelidae; genus Ryuthela; species Ryuthela nishihirai. The sequence continues at coordinate 47,569,967 of JAWZYU010000029.1, read as the reverse complement.
CATGTTGTGCAAAAAAGTGCCGCTCAGAGGTAAAATAGTCCAATCCAATCCAGTAATAAAGTATCGCAGGAAAACATCCTGTAGACAAGAAATACTTGAAGTAATCTAGAGAAAGAAACTGGGCGCCATTAGCGAATCAACAAAATTGTGGAATGCTTATGCCACATTGTTGAAGAAATGGTCAGCTTCTGACGGTATGGCGTCCGACACGCTTCTGGGAGACTTGGTTCGAATCCCACTCAGGGAAACCAGTTTTTTTCAACTAATTATTTCAAGTGTTTCTTGTCTACAGAATATTTTCCTGTGATACTTGGGGGTGGGGGTTGCTCAGTCGGTAGCACGCCAGGCTCGTAATCTGCAGTTCCCAGGTTCGAGTCCCAGCTGGGTCAGCATTGAGATTTATCTCCGCAAAACTCTTTCTCCACGATCAGTAGGGGACACCGATAGGCTTTGAATAAAGCCACCGTCCGTCGGATTGTACGTTAAGCCGTGTTCCCCTGTGAACTTTAAAGAACACGCTGAATGGCCTTGACGGGAGACTATCATCTGTCTCCCAACAGCTGTTCCAGTGGGTCCCCTCTCCCAACCTTCTCTGAGCCTTGGGGTCCATGTGACCTGCCCATTTAGCCCATTGTGTTAAAAAAATTGCCCTCTCAGAGGGTTGGGTGGGTTGTTTTACCTCTGAGCGGCACTTTTTTGCACACCATGGGCTAAATGGCCAGGTCACATAGACCCCGAAGGCTCAGAGAAGGTTGGGGGAGGGGACCCACTGGAACAGCTGTTGGGAGACAGATGGTAGCCTCCCGTCAAGGCCATCCAGCGTGTTCTTTAACGTGCACAGAGTATGTCTCTCCCGCACACGTTGCCACGGCTTAACGTCCCATCCGACGGATGGCTGCCTTTCCAAGCCCATCGGTGTCCCTACTGACCGTGGGCAGGGCGGCGAATTTTGCGGAGATAAATCTCAACGCTGACCCAACTGGGACTCGAACCTGGGACCTCTCAGAGGTAAACAACCCAAACCCGTTAGATTTTATCGCTGAACAATTCATTAATCCATTGTCAATAGAATAATTTCCCTTTCTGTGAGAAAATGGCGATGCAATCCCATGATCTTGCACGTGCGGTGACGTCTGCCCCCGCGCATCGCCGACTCAGCATTAACAACAAGTGTCTGAGCATTTCCTCAAGGTCATTCAACTGGTCCCTTCTAAATCGAGAGCGATTCCACCTCAAGGGCGATTCGCAAAAGCTCCTCGAGACCTCATTACGTCCAGCCACACTCCGTCAAAAGCAAACAAGTGCGGCGACACGTGCTCTTTGTACGTCATCGCGTGCAATCCGCGCAGCACTTGCTGCGTCAGCTGCTTCTCCCGAGCCTTCTCCTCGCTCCTCGGGGAGGATGAGGATGAAGTCATCGGCGATTCATTTCCACGAGCATGCCGGAGCATATTTCACTCTTGAGTCGATGAGCTGCGTTTTCAGCTCATTCGTCGACACGCCGATTCCCTCTTGCTCATTTGCATCCTCTAAGGGCAATGCAGCAGATGGCACTTTTCACCGCTGGACACGTGGCACATTCCGAGCGTTGATCTCCTCAAACAATCCCACAATGCACGCTAGCATGTCTGTACAATCTTTCCCCCCTCCCCCCAAACACTCATACCTTACTCCGCTTTCCTCTCAAGGTTCCTGTCTCAATCGACTTTGTAACACTTCATCGTGATCGGATCCCCCCCCCTTTCGATATCCTCTATGTAACTCCATCTTGGTTGGATCCCTTTTTCGATCTCCTTTGTGTCACTTCACCACGACCGATTCCCTTTTTCGATCTCCTTTGTGTCACTTCACCATGACCGATTCCCTTTTTCGATCTCCTTTGTGTCACTTCACCATGACCGATTCCCTTTTTCGATCTCCTTTGTGTCACTTCACCATGACCGATTCCCTTTTTCGATCTCCTTTGTGTCACTTCACCATGACAGATTCCCTTTTTCGATCTCCTTTGTGTCACTTCACCATGACCGATTCCCTTTTTCGATCCCCTTTGTGTCACTTCACCATGACAGATTCCCTTTTTCGATCTCCTTTGTGTCACTTCACCATGACCGATTCCCTTTTTCGATCTCCTTTGTGTCACTTCACCATGACCGATTCCCTTTTTCGATCTCCTTTGTGTCACTTCACCATGACCGATTCCCTTTTTCGATCTCCTTTGTGTCACTTCACCATGACCGATTCCCTTTTTCGATCTCCTCGGGATTACTTCACCATGGCCGATCCCCTTTTTCGATCTCCTTTGTGTCACTTTACCATGGCCGATCCCTTTTTTCGATCTCCTTTGTATCACTTCACCATGGCCGATCCCCTTTTTCGATCGCCTCTGTGCCACTCTGCCATCGTCGGATCCTCATTTTCCATTGCCTCTGTACCACTCCGCCATCGTCGGATCCCTTTTTTCGATCGCCTCTGCCTCACTTCACCATGGTCGGATCCCCTTTTTCCCCTTCGTCTCTGTGTCACTTCGCCATCGTCGGATCCCCTTTTTCGATCTCCTCTGTGTCACTTCAAAATGGTCTTATCCCCTTTTTCGATCACTTCTGTGTATATTCTGCCGTCGTCGGATCCCCATTTTCCATTGCTTCTGTGCCATTCCGCCATCGTCGGATCCCCTTTTTCGATCGCCTCTGCGTCACTTCACCAAAGTCGGATCCCTTTTCCCCCTTTCGCCTCTCTATCACTTCACCAATCACCACCTACAGCAACTGTACACGCTCCAGTTACTGTTCACAGCAAACTGGAGCGTGTGCAGTTGCTGCACACGCTCCAGTTTGCTGTGAAGGTTGCTTAGTTGTTGTCCAGGTTGCTTAGAAATGAGTGATCTGGCAACCTGCGTGTCACGTGACACGCAGGTTGCCAGATCACTCATTTCTAAAAAAAAATCGTTGCCAGATATATATTTTTTTAATTCTGTAATCAACCATAGTGTTCGGATATTCTTTCGAGCGACTGTATGTCCTGCAAATAACTAACCAGGCTACGTAACCATTAACGAAAAGTTGGCCAATAAAACACACACACACACAAAAAAAATCTAAGAAATAAAAAAGTAATTAGCATCCGACATTTCTGTTTTCATTAAAAGAAATTTTGGCAAAAGTCGTTTTCGTTTCCTGTTTTTTCTTGAATTCCTTAGCACGAGCGAATAAAGAAGAAAAAATGCGAACCCAAAATAACGTCTAGAGAATCGGGTTGTTTTGGATTGGGTTGTTTTACCTCTGAGCGGCGGTTTTTTGCACACCATGGGCTAAATGGCCAGGTCACATGGACCCCGAAGGCTCAGAAAAGGTTGGGGGAGGAGACCCACTGAAACAGCTGTTGGGAGACAGATGGTAGCCTCCCGTCAAGGCCATCCAGTGTGTTCTTTAACTTTGGGTTGTTTTACCTCTGAGCGGCACTTTTTTGCACACCATGGGATAAATGGCCAGGTCACATGGACCCCGAAGGCTCAGAGAAGGTTGGGGGAGGGGACCCACTGGAACAGCTGTTGGGGGACACATTGTAGCCTCCCGTCAAGGCCATCGAGTGTGTTCTTTAACGTTGGGTTGTTTCACCTCTGAGCGGCACTTTTTTGCACACCATGGGCTAAATGGACAAGTCACATGGACCCCGAAGAATCAGAGAAGGTTGGGGGAGGGGACTCACTGAAACAGCTGTTGGGAGACAGATGGTAGCCTCCCGTCAAGGCCATCCAGTGTGTTCTTTAACGTTGGGTTGTTTTACCTCTGAGCGGCACTTTTTTGCACACCATGGGCTAAATGGCCAGGTCACATGGACCCCGAAGGCTCAGAGAAGGTTGGGTGACGGGACCCACTGGAACAGCTCTTGGGAGACAGATTGTAGCCTCCCGTCAAGGCCATCCAGTGTGTTCTTTAACTTTGGGTTGTTTTACCTCTGAGCGGCACTTTTTTGAACACCATGGGCTAAATGGCCAGGTCACATGGACCCCGAAGGCTCAGAGAAGGTTGGGGGAGGGGACCCACTGGAACAGCTGTTGGGAGACAGATGGTAGCCTCCCGTCACGGCCATCCAGTGATTTCTTTAACGTGCACAGGGTATGGCTCTCCCGCACACGGGGCCAATGGCGAATCGACAGATGCCGTTGTATCGTCTGCTCCTTCCGTTCTCAAACGACAAGCTACCGCTCCTTACTCGAACCATTCATGGGTAAAATTGCAGAAATGAAAGCCACGAAGACAATGGAAGATGCACGAGCGAAAGAACAATGCAAAGATGACGTCATTCAAGCGTCTGTCTCGCGGACGGTGAGACTCAGAAACCGTGCTCAAGCAAACGCGACAAGTATTCAGAGTCTGCGCAGTGGGAGAAGTAATTGCTCATGTCGCATCCTCTCTTGCTCTTTGTTATCCGATCGTCACGTGATATGACGTGGGACTAACTAAGAAATTCGTGACCTGAACATGAAAAATTAAATATAGTTGGATTTTGTTTATTCGTAATGGTTTAATTAGAAGGGATTAGACCCACTGGAACAGTTGTTGGGAGACAGATGGTAGCCTCCCGTCAAGGCCATCCAGTGTGTTCTTTAACGTTGGGTTGTTTTACCTCTGGGCTGTACATTTTTGAACACCATGGGATAAATGGCCAGGTCACATGGACCCCGAAGGCTCAGAGAAGGTTGGGGGAGGGGACCCACTGGAACAGCTGTTGGGAGACAGATGAGATGGTAGCCTCCCGTCAAGGCGATCCAGTGTGTTCTTTAACGTTGGGTTGTTTTACCTCTGGGCTGTACATTTTTGAACACCATGGGATAAATGACCAGGTCACATGGACCCCGAAGGGTCAGAGAAGGTTGGGGGAGGGGACCCACTGGAACAGCTGTTAGATGGTAGCCTCCCGTCAAGGCCATCCAGCATGTTCTTTAACGTTGGGTTGTTTTACCTCTGAGCGGCACTTTTTTGCACACCATGGGCTAATGGTCAGGTTACATGGACCCTGAAGGCTCAGAGAAGGTTGGGTGAGGGGACCCACTGGAACAGCTGTTGGGAGACAGATGGTAGCCTCCCGTTAAGCCATCCAGCCTGTTCTTTAACGTTGAGTTGTTTTACCTGTGAACGGCGCATTTTTGCACACCATGGGCTAAATGGCCAGGTCACAAGGACCCCGAAGGCTCAGAGAAGGTTGTGGAAGGGGACCCACTGGAACAGCTGTTGGAAGACAGATGGTAGCCTCCCGTGAAGGCCATCCAACGTGTCCTTTAACGTTGTGTTGTTTTACCTCTGAGCGGCACTTTTTTGCACACCATGTACTAAATGGCCAGGTCACATGGACCCCGAAGACTCAGAGAAGGTTGTGGAAGGGGACCCACTGGAACAGCTGTTGGAAGACAGATGGTAGCCTCCCGTGAAGGCCATCCAGTGTGTCCTTTAACGTTGTGTTGTTTTACCTCTGCGCGGCACTTTTTTGCACACCATGGACTAAATGGCCAGGTCACATGGACCCCGAAAGCTCAGAGAAGGTTTGGGGAGGGGACCCACTGGAACAGCTGTTGAGATACAGATGGTAGACTCCCGTCAAGGCCATCCAGCGTGTTCTTTAATGTGCACAGGGTATGGCTCTTCCGCACACGTGGCCACGGCTTAACGTCCCATCCGACGGACGGCGGCCTTTCCAAGCCTATCGGTGTCCCCTACTGACCGTGGGCAGGGCGGAGAATTTTTGCGGAAATAAATCTCAACGCTGACCCAGCTGGGACTCGAACCTGGGAACTACAGATTACGAGCCTGGTGCGCTACCGACTGAGCCACCCCTGCCGCCCTATGTGGGTAAAAAGAGCCTCTTCGAGATAGAACAATCCAACCGAACATGTCCCAAGTGCGATTCATAAATCCATCCTTCATCTGCGACATAATAATAATTTATTTCCATATTCATTTATAAAAAATCATTACATCAAAAATTTACGATCAAAGCTTGAATGGAAACTACAAGTGCAAAATAAAATTAATAACGATGAGAAAATAAAAAACAACAACATAATTTTATTATCTTCCACATATTATTAAGGGGTATAACAAACCGGTCCAGGTAATTAAATAAGTTATATACAGTCGTTCAAAATGTATCTGAACGCTATGGTTGATTGCAGAATTCAGAAAAAATATATGGCAACGATTTTTTTTAAAAATTAGTGATCTGGCAACCTTCGTGTCACTTGCACGAAGGTTGCCAAATCACTAATTTCAAAAAAAAAAAAAATCGTTGCCAGATATTTTTTCTGAAATGTTGCGAGATCACTTATTTCTTATAATTTTATGGCATGAATTACAAAATTCTTATAAATCTTTATAATTTATAAGAATTTACGATTAAAAATTTTCTTATAAATTCATGACATGAATCTGCAGAGATACGGGTTCGATTCCCGCCGTGTCGGCGATAATTTTTTTAAGAAGTATTAACTGAATAGATGTATTCTTGTTTTAGTGCTAATTTACATACTATTGGTAAATGATAACTAAATGTGTAGTTAAAATGAGCTACTTCGAATAAAAAAAGACTTAAAAGAGCAAAATAGAAAAGTTACTTCGATAAAAAAAAAAAAGTTGTAAAAAAAAAACTCTTAAAATAAAAGTTTCTTGTAAAAAAAGGCTCATAAAATAAAAGAGTTTCTTGTAAAGAAAGATTTAAAATAAAAGAGATTCTTGTAAAAAAGACTTAAAATAAAAGAATTTCTTGTAAAAAAAAAAAGACTAATAAAATAAAAGAGTTTCTTGTAAAAAGAAAAGGGGGGGGGGGTTTAAAATAAAATAGATTCTTGTAAAAAAAAAAGACTCTTAAAATAAAAGAGTTTCATGTAAAAAAGATTTAAAATAAAAAAGTTTCTTGTAAAAAAGATTTAAAATAAAAAAAAGTTTCTTGTAAAAAAGATTTAAAATAAAAAAAAGTTTCTTGTAAAAAAAAGACAAAATAAAAGAGTTTCTTGTAAAAAAAAAGACAAAATAAAAGAATTTCTTGTAAAGAAAGACTCTTAAAATAAAAGAGTTTCTTGTAAAAAAAGACTTAAAATAAAACAGTTTCTTGTAAAAAAAAAGACTCTTAGAAACGTAATTCCTTTTTCCCCCAATCTGGCAACAGAAGAGAATATTCTGGCAGTTACGGGTTGGGCTTTTGACGGCGCTGTTCTTGGAACGTGGCCCGTGCAACAATGCCCGACTCACGATCACGAGCAGCAGCGCGAGGAAGAATGAGCAACGACTAAGAGAGAATAATTGTTTGCGTGTCTGCTGTTGTTCAGTTGTCAACAGAGGTCTCGTTTGCCTCGTGCTCTCCTCCATTCATCGTGGAATCATTGCACCATTGTTTGGGATAAATAATATTTTTCAATCTTCCCTCTTAAACCATTTGCTGAGTTTTGAGGGACGTAACAGCCGTCCCGTGGCCGAGTGGTTAGCGCGCTTGGCTACTGATCTATGGGACCTGGGTTCGAGCCCCGGGTAAGGCATGGATGTATGTGTCGTTTTTCTGCTGAGGTCCTGCCATCCTCTCAGACCTTCTACTTTGGCATATAAACTGACAGGCTCCTGTCAGACCTCTGTGGCAAGCAGCTGCTTGAGGGGGTATTTATTTTATTATTAATCCCTCTAAAAGCCTTCTTTGCTTAAGGACAGAGCCGAGGATTTTTCCCTGGGACAAATAATCAATGGTCATGATTAAGGGTCCCGTCCAGGGCAGTGTTGAGATTTACTTCCACGAAATGCTGACCCAAGTTCGACTCCCAGCTGGGTCAGCGTTGAGATTTATCTCTGCAAAAACTCCCCGCCCTGCCCACGGTCAGTAGGGGACACCGATGGGCTTGGAAAAGCCGCCGTCCGTCGGATGGGACGTTAAGCCGTGGCTCCATATGCGGGAGAGTCATACCCTGTGCACGTTAAAGAACACGCTGGATGGCCTTGACGGGAGGCTACCATCTGTCTCCCAACAGCTGTTCCAGTGGGTCCTCACCCCCATACCTTCTCTGAGCCTTCGGGGTCCATGTGACCTGGTCATTTAGTCCATGGTGTGCAAAAAAGTGCCGCTCAGAGGTAAAACAACCCAACGTTAAAGAACACGCTGGGTGGCCTTGACGGGAGGCTACCATCTGTATCCCAACAGCTGTTCCAGTGGGTCCCCTCCCCCAACCTTCTCTGAGCCTTCGGGGTCCATGTGACCTGGCCATTTAGCCCATGGTGTGCAAAAAAGTGCCGCTCAGAGGTAAAACAACCCAAGCCAATCTTCTCTCTGCGTCGCCTTCAACGAAGCCAAGTTTCGTGGCGCTAACCAACCCCTCTCTCGCAATTCCAAAGAAGGATCTTGACAACAAACTCTTTGTCAACATTACATTAATTCATCAACCTCTTAAATGCGTGTGCTGATGTGTACATATTTAATGAGCAATGACGATGTCAAGGAAGTGTAGAAGTGGACTGATGCCCAGAGGCCTTAATTGCCTTTTATTCTCCATCATTTGACTTTTTCACGTGGGCTGCTGGACCCTTCAGAAATCACTCTCGTGGCAGACGCACCTCTGCAAACAAATCTCATTCTTCCGTTGGGTCTATAAGACAACATTATTTGCGCACCTTCAACCAAGACAGGAGGATAAAGTGGGGGGGGAGGACATGATTTTTTTTAAGTATTTGAAACTCATGCAAAAATTTTTTTTTAACTTTTTTACACATAGGTCATACCCAGTCGGACAGTGGTTGAGCCAGTCGAGTTTGACGCGCTACCGATTGAGCCACAGATGTACCCAGGATAGTGGAGGTGAAGGGGGGATCACTGCCCCCCCAGAAAATCCGGTTGTCTTATACTAAATCTCAAACCTGTCTACCTGCTTTGAAATCCAAAACAGTTTTTTTGTATAACTTTTATTTTAGCCCCATATTTTATGTCCGACACTAAAAAATGATTCGATAAACAATTGTAAAATTGTATAATAATATAAAAAAACTAAATTCTTGGACCCACTCGCGGCGAAAATAAATTTTTTCAGCAAACTATCTCAAGAGCCAGTTGACATTATTTGCAGTTGGGCTGTTTTACCTATGAACGGCACTTTTTTTTGCACACAAGGGCTAAATAGCCAGGTCACAAAGACCCTGAGGACTCAGAGAAGGTTATGGGAAGGGGACCCACTGGAACAGCTGCTGTTAAACATCTGAAACTGATACAAAAAAAAATCTGTAAACGATTAAAACGGAGGATTTTTATCTTTGAGTGGCACTTTTTTACACATAGGTCATACCCAGGGTAATGTCCTGTCCCCTGAATTTTACATTTATTTATTGCTGTATTTTTGTTGTATTTTATTATTATATATATTTTTATGTGTTCTTGGAAATGTTTGTGCTGGGATGGGTTGGGTTGTTTTACCTCTGAGCGGCACTTTTTTGCACAACATGGGCTAAATGGCCAGGTCACATGACCCCGAAGGCTCAGAGAATGTTGGGGGAGGGGACCCACTGGAACAGCTGTTGGGAGACAGATGGTAGCCTCCCGTCAAGGCCATCCAGTGTGTTCTTTAACGTGCACAGGGTATGGCTCTCCCGCACACGTGGTCACGGCTTAACGTACCATCCGACGGACGGCGGACTTTCCAAGCCCATCGGTGTCCCCTACTGACCGTGGACAGGGTGGGGAGTTTTGCGGAGAAAAATACTCAGTAATCATTAGGCCATGCCCGGTCCCAAATCCTTCGTAAGAGAGGCATGGAAACATGTCCAGAGAGAAATAATTTTGGTCGAGCCTACTCAGTAATCATTAGGCCATGCCCGGTCCCAAATCCTTCGTAAGGGAGGCATGGAAATATGTCCAGAGAGAAATGATTTTAGTCGAGCCTACTCAGTAATCATTAGGCCATGCCCGGTCCCAAATCCTTCGCAAGAGAGGCATGGAAACATGTCCAGAGAGAAATAATTTTGGTCGAGCCTACTCAATAATCATTAGGCCATGCCCGGTCCCAAATCCTTCGTAAGAGAGGCATGGAAACATGTCCAGAGAGAAATAATTTTAGTCGAGCCTACTCAGTAATCATTAGATCATGCCCGGTCCCAAATCCTTCGTAAGAGAGGCATGGAAACATGTCCAGAGAGAAATAATTTTGGTCGAGCCTACTCAGTAATCATTAGGCCATGCCCGGTCCCAAATCCTTCGTAAGAGAGGCATGGAAACATGTCCAGAGAGAAATAATTTTAGTCGAGCCTACTCAGTAATCATTAGGCGATGCCCGGTCCCAAATCCTTCGTAAGGGAGGCATGGAAATATGTCCAGAGAGAAATAATTTTAGTCGAGCCTACTCAGTAATCATTAGGCCATGCCCGGTCCCAAATCCTTCGCAAGAGAGGCATGGAAACATGTCCAGAGAGAAATAATTTTAGTCGAGCCTACTCAGTAATCAGTAGGCCATGCCCGGTCCCAAATCCTTCGTAAGAGAGGCATGGAAACATGTCCAGAGAGAAATAATTTTAGTCGAGCCTACTCAGTAATCATTAGGCGATGCCCGGTTCCAAATCCTTCGTAAGGGAGGCATGGAAATATGTCCAGAGAGAAATAATTTTAGTCGAGCCTACTCAGTAATCATTAGGCCATGCCCGGTCCCAAATCCTTCGCAAGAGAGGCATGGAAACATGTCCAGAGAGAAATAATTTTAGTCGAGCCTACTCAGTAATCAGTAGGCCATGCCCGGTCCCAAATCCTTCGTAAGAGAGGCATGGAAACATGTCCAGAGAGAAATAATTTTAGTCGAGCCTACTCAGTAATCATTAGGCGATGCCCGGTCCCAAATCCTTCGTAAGGGAGGCATGGAAATATGTCCAGAGAGAAATAATTTTAGTCGAGCCTACTCAGTAATCATTAGGCCATGCCCGGTCCCAAATCCTTCGTAAGAGAGGCATGGAAACATGTCCAGAGAGAAATAATTTTAGTCGAGCCTACTCAGTAATCATTAGGCGATGCCCGGTCCCAAATCCTTCGTAAGGGAGGCATGGAAATATGTCCAGAGAGAAATAATTTTAGTCGAGCCTACTCAGTAATCATTAGGCCATGCCCGGTCCCAAATCCTTCGCAAGAGAGGCATGGAAACATGTCCAGAGAGAAATAATTTTAGTCGAGCCTACTCAGTAATCAGTAGGCCATGCCCGGTCCCAAATCCTTCGTAAGAGAGGCATGGAAACATGTCCAGAGAGAAATAATTTTGGTCGAGCCTACTCAGTAATCATTAGATCATGCCCGGTCCCAAATCCTTCGTAAGAGAGGCATGGAAACATGTCCAGAGAGAAATAATTTTAGTCGAGCCTACTCAGTAATCATTAGGCGATGCCCGGTCCCAAATCCTTCGTAAGGGAGGCATGGAAATATGTCCAGAGAGAAATAATTTTAGTCGAGCCTACTCAGTAATCATTAGGCCATGCCCGGTCCCAAATCCTTCGCAAGAGAGGCATGGAAACATGTCCAGAGAGAAATAATTTTAGTCGAGCCTACTCAGTAATCAGTAGGCCATGCCCGGTCCCAAATCCTTCGTAAGAGAGGCATGGAAACATGTCCAGAGAGAAATAATTTTAGTCGAGCCTACTCAGTAATCATTAGGCGATGCCCGGTCCCAAATCCTTCGTAAGGGAGGCATGGAAATATGTCCAGAGAGAAATAATTTTAGTCGAGCCTACTCAGTAATCATTAGGCCATGCCCGGTCCCAAATCCTTCGCAAGAGAGGCATGGAAACATGTCCAGAGAGAAATAATTTTAGTCGAGCCTACTCAGTAATCATTAGGCCATGCCCGGTCCCAAATCCTTCGTAAGAAAGGCATGGAAACATGTCCAGAGAGAAATAATTTTAGTCGAGCCTACTCAGTAATCATTAGGCGATGCCCGGTCCCAAATCCTTCGTAAGGGAGGCATGGAAATATGTCCAGAGAGAAATAATTTTGGTCGAGCCTACTCAGTAATCATTAGGCCATGCCCGGTCCCAAATCCTTCGTAAGAGAGGCATGGAAACATGTCCAGAGAGAAATAATTTTAGTCGAGCCTACTCAGTAATCATTAGGCGATGCCCGGTCCCAAATCCTTCGTAAGGGAGGCATGGAAATATGTCCAGAGAGAAATAATTTTAGTCGAGCCTACTCAGTAATCATTAGGCCATGCCCGGTCCCAAATCCTTCGCAAGAGAGGCATGGAAACATGTCCAGAGAGAAATAATTTTAGTCGAGCCTACTCAGTAATCATTAGGCCATGCCCGGTCCCAAATCCTTCGTAAGAGAGGCATGGAAACATGTCCAGAGAGAAATAATTTTAGTCGAGCCTACTCAGTAATCATTAGGCCATGCCCGGTCCCAAATCCTTCGCAAGAGAGGCATGGAAATATGTCCAGAGAGAAATAATTTTAGTCGAGCCTACTCAGTAATCATTAGGCCATGCCCGGTCCCAAATCCTTCGTAAGGTAGGCATGGAAACATGTCCAGAGAGAAATAATTTTAGTCGAGCCTACTCAGTAATCATTAGGCCATGCCCGGTCCCAAATCCTTCGTAAGAGAGGCATGGAAACATGTCCAGAGAGAAATAATTTTAGTCGAGCCTACTCAGTAATCATTAGGCCATGCCCGGTCCCAAATCCTTCGTAAGAGAGGCATGGAAACATGTCCAGAGAGAAATAATTTTAGTCGAGCCTACTCAGTAATCATTAGGCCATGCCCGGTCCCAAATCCTTCGCAAGAGAGGCATGGAAATATGTCCAGAGAGAAATAATTTTAGTCGAGCCTACTCAGTAATCATTAGGCGATGCCCGGTCCCAAATCCTTCGTAAGGGAGGCATGGAAACATGTCCAGAGAGAAATAATTTTAGTCGAGCCTACTCAGTAATCATTAGGCCATGCCCGGTCCCAAATCCTTCGTAAGAGAGGCATGGAAACATGTCCAGAGAGAAATAATTTTAGTCGAGCCTACTCAGTAATCATTAGGCCATGCCCGGTCCCAAATCCTTCGCAAGAGAGGCATGGAAATATGTCCAGAGAGAAATAATTTTAGTCGAGCCTACTCAGTAATCATTAGGCCATGCCCGGTCCCAAATCCTTCGCAAGAGAGGCATGGAAACATGTCCAGAGAGAAATAATTTTGGTCGAGCCTACTCAGTAATCATTAGGCCATGCCCGGTCCCAAATCCTTCGTAAGAGAGGCATGGAAACATGTCCAGAGAGAAATAATTTTAGTCGAGCCTACTCAGTAATCATTAGGCCATGCCCGGTCCCAAATCCTTCGTAAGAGAGGCATGGAAACATGTCCAGAGAGAAATAATTTTAGTCGAGCCTACTCAGTAATCATTAGGCCATGCCCGGTCCCAAATCCTTCGTAAGAGAGGCATGGAAACATGTCCAGAGAGAAATAATTTTAGTCGAGCCTACTCAGTAATCATTAGGCCATGCCCGGTCCCAAATCCTTCGTAAGAGAGGCATGGAAACATGTCCAGAGAGAAATAATTTTAGTCGAGCCTACTCAGTAATCATTAGGCCATGCCCGGTCCCAAATCCTTCGTAAGAGAGGCATGGAAACATGTCCAGAGAGAAATAATTTTAGTCGAGCCTACTCAGTAATCATTAGGCCATGCCCGGTCCCAAATCCTTCGTAAGAGAGGCATGGAAACATGTCCAGAGAGAAATAATTTTAGTCGAGCCTACTCAGTAATCATTAGGCCATGCCCGGTCCCAAATCCTTCGTAAGAGAGGCATGGAAACATGTCCAGAGAGAAATAATTTTAGTCGAGCCTACTCAGTAATCATTAGGCCATGCCCGATCCCAAATCCTTCGTAAGAGAGGCATGGAAACATGTCCAGAGAGAAATAATTTTAGTCGAGCCTACTCAGTAATCATTAGGCGATGCCCGGTCCCAAATCCTTCGTAAGAGAGGCATGGAAACATGTCCAGAGAGAAATAATTTTGGTCGAGCCTACTCAGTAATCATTAGGCCATGCCCGGTCCCAAATCCTTCGTAAGAGAGGCATGGAAACATGTCCAGAGAGAAATAATTTTAGTCGAGCCTACTCAGTAATCATTAGGCCATGCCCGGTCCCAAATCCTTCGTAAGAGAGGCATGGAAACATGTCCAGAGAGAAATAATTTTAGTCGAGCCTACTCAGTAATCATTAGGCCATGCCCGGTCCCAAATCCTTCGTAAGAGAGGCATGGAAACATGTCCAGAGAGAAATAATTTTAGTCGAGCCTACTCAGTAATCATTAGGCCATGCCCGGTCCCAAATCCTTCGTAAGAGAGGCATGGAAACATGTCCAGAGAGAAATAATTTTAGTCGAGCCTACTCAGTAATCATTAGGCCATGCCCGGTCCCAAATCCTTCGTAAGAGAGGCATGGAAACATGTCCAGAGAGAAATAATTTTAGTCGAGCCTACTCAGTAATCATTAGGCCATGCCCGGTCCCAAATCCTTCGTAAGAGAGGCATGGAAACATGTCCAGAGAGAAGTAATTTTAGTCGAGAGAGACATGGAAACATGGCCAGGGAGAAATAATTTTTGTACCAAAAGACAATACCTTAATAAGTAGTAAAAATATGACATTTGAAATTCGCCGATAAAGCGCAATGCTAATTCGAGAACTTTGTTCCGTTACTGCAATGATACGAAACGTAAACGCAAAAATAATTAAAAAAGAAAATTTTGTCACGACAAGGTTGATAGAAATGGCAACGTTAGTGAGGCGCGTGCCCAAGGCTCTCACTCTTGGCTCGGAACTCCCGCGAGTCGAACTATTTATTTTTAAATTAAAAACAAGAATTCTTCAACGTTGGAACTGGGTGCATAAAGGCAAGAAACGAAACGCTTTGAAGGAACTCGGCACGCAAGCTGTAGTGACGTCATAATCGCGTGTTTAGTGGCATAGAGGAAAAGGCGTCATCACGCGAAGCCTTCAGAGGTTCAATTGATAAGAAGGAATAGTTGTTTGCTTCGAATGTCCCGTGATAGGAAAATAATACCGAAGGGAAAGTTTGGCCAATCGATCTTAGAAACGTAATTACATCTGGAATCGAAAACCGGTTCCAATATGTTGTTGGAGATTTGGAGGAACAAATTTTACTTTATTTACAAAAACATAATTAGTCTGTAAGAAGTAAATACAGTAATAGATTTTAGGGAAAGGTTATTGTTCATCAAATTTTAGGGGCGGAGGGTGGCTCAGTCGGCAGCGCTCCAGGCTCGTAATCTTTAGTTCCCAGGTTCGAATCCCACTTGGGCCAGTGTTGAGATTTATCTCCGTAAACTACCTGCCCATGGTTAGTAAGGGACACCGATGGGCTTGGAAAGGCCACCGTCCGTCGGATGGGACGTTAAGCCGTGGCCCCGTGTGCGGGAGAACCATATCCTCTGCACGTTAAAGAACACACTGGATGGACTTGACGGGAGATCAAGATCATCTGTCTCCTAACAGCTGTTCCAGTGGGTCCCCTCCCCCAACTTTCTCTGAGCCTTTGGGGTCTTCGTGACCTAGCCATTTAGCCCATGGTGTGCAAAAAAGTGCCGCTCAGAGGTAAAACAACCCAACGTTAAAGAACACGCTGGATGGCCTTGACGGGGGGCTACCATCTGTCTCCCAACAGCTGTTCCAGTGGGTCCCCTCCCCCAACTTTCTCTGAGCCTTTGGGGTCTTCGTGACCTAGCCATTTAGCCCATGGTGTGCAAAAAAGTGCCGCTCAGAGGTAAAACAACCCAACGTTAAAGAACACGCTGGATGGCCTTGACGGGGGGCTACCATCTGTCTCCCAACAGCTGTTCCAGTGGGTCCCCTCCCCCAACTTTCTCTGAGCCTTTGGGGTCTTCGTGACCTAGCCATTTAGCCCATGGTGTGCAAAAAAGTGCCGCTCAGAGGTAAAACAACCCAACGTTAAAGAACACGCTGGATGGCCTTGACGGGGGGCTACCATCTGTCTCCCAACAGCTGTTCCAGTGGGTCCCCTCCCCCCAACCTTCTCTGCGCCTCCGGGGTCCATGTGACCTGGCCATTTAGCCCATGGTGTGCAAAAAAGTGCCCTTTTAGAGGTAAAACTACCCAACCCAATGTCCCTGTAATGTATTCTTACCTTATATGAGAAACCAGGACAACTGAATTGAGCTTCTTCTATAGGTTATCTCCGTCCTTAATGTAGAGGAATATCTTTTCTCCTTTGATGGAGGGGACACCGATGGGCCGCCGTCCGTCGGATGGGACGTTAAGCCGTGGCCCCGTATGCGGGAGAGACATACCCTGTGCACGTTAAAGAACACGCTGGATGGCTTTGACGGGGGGCTACCATCTGTCTCCCAACAGCTGTTCCAGTGGGTCCCCTCCCCCCAACCTTCTCTGCGCCTTCGGGGTCCATGTGACCTGGCCATTTAGCCCATGGTGTGCAAAAAAGTGCCGCTCATAGGTAAAACAACCCAACGTTAAAGAACACGCTGGATGGCCTTGACGGGGGGCTACCATCTGTCTCCCAACAGCTGTTCCAGTGGGTCCCCTCCCCCCAACCTTCTCTGCGCCTTCGGGGTCCATGTGACCTGGCCATTTAGCCCATGGTGTGCAAAAAAGTGCCGCTCAGAGGTAAAACAACCGAACCTTTTGATGGAGTGTGAGGATTAAATAATTTCTTTTGCAATGATAGCAATGATAGCAATGTTTTCCACCCCCTAGGGGGTGGAAAAACGCAGCGTTTTCGTTTTACGATATAAAAATTTTCTTGCAATTGCATAAATATTTCTAAAATATTATAATTCATATATATTTTTTTAAATCTTCAGAAGATTTTAATATCCGTAGGTGAAATTTAAAATAGGTTTTCAGCAATTCTGTGTAATTTCTGTAAAATAACAATTTTTATTAAAAATATCCTGCTCCATGAGGTTCCTGGGGCCCCGACACTAAGGGCAATGAAAGCTCAACGCCCCTTAGTCACTCCGCGCTTAATGATGATCAAGAGGTTTATATCGGAAGAAATGATTTCCCCCTTCACCTGGGGGGAGGATAACTTCCTCTCATTTCCCATTTTTTCAGGGGCGGGGGTGGCTCAGTCCGTAGCGCGCCAGGCTCGTAATCTGCAGTTCCCAGGTTCGAGTCCCAGCTGGGTTAGCGTTGAGATTTATCTCCGCAAAACTCTGCGCCCTGCCCACGGTCAGTAGGGGACACCGATGGGTCTTGGAAAGGCCACCGTCCGTCTTATGGGACGTTAAGCCGTGGCCCCGTGTGTGGGAGAGCCATACCCTGTGCACGTTGAAGAACATGCTGGATGGTCTTGACGGGAGGCTACCATCTGTCTCCCAACAGCTGTTCCAGTGGGTCCCCTTCCTCAACCTTCTCGGAGCCTTCGGGGTCCATGTGACCTGGCCATTTAGCCCATGGTGTGCAAAAAAGTGCCGCTCAGAGGTAAAACAACCCAACCCATTTTTTCATTCTCAGTTCTCTTTCATCTTAACCCCATCTCGTGAAGACCATCCACCATGTTCTTCAAAGTGCACAGGATACGGATTTCTTTCCCACAGGCTGTACTATCTTATTTTCTCAAAATTGTGAAAACACAGAAATTTCTTAACATTCAACTGAAGATGCGTCCTCCTCTTTATTTTCACACCTTTCTGATCTCCTGCGTCCTCCCTTTTTCACCCTTTTTGATCCTCTGCATCATTTGCCATCATTTTCCGATAGTCTGCGTTCATCGATTCCCTTTGCACTCCTTTCCTTCTTTTCCCTTTTCACTCTTATCCAATCATCTGCATTCTCCTCTTCCCCTTTACACTTCTTTCCGATTTTAATCGCCCACCCTTTTCCAATTCTTTCAGATCCTCATCATCTTCCCTTTTGCACTTCTTTCCGATTTCAATCGTCTTCCCTTTTGAATTTCTTTCCGATTTCAATCGTCTCCCCTTTTGAATTTTTTTCCGATTTCAATCGTCCTCCCCTTTACATTTCTTTCCAATTTTAATCGCCCTCCCTTTTCCAATTCTTTCAGATCCTCATCGCCTTCCCTTTTGCACTTCTTTCCGATTTGAATCGTCCTCCCCTTTACATTTCTTTCCGTTTTTAATCGCCCTCCCTTTTCCATTTCTTTCCGATTTCAATCGTCCTCTCTTTCCAGTTCTTTCCGATCCTCATCGCCCTCCCCTTTGCATTTCTTTCCAATTATCATTGTCCTCCCCTTTACACTTATTTCGAACTCCATTACACTCCTTTCCGATCCTCGTGGTCCTCCTTAGCACTTCTTTCCGGTTTCAATCCTCCTCCTCTTTCCACAACTCCCGATCCTCATCGTTCTCCTTTTTTTCACTTCTTCCCGCTCTTCTTCGTCCTCTTCTTTGCACTTCTGTATTATCCTCCCCTTCCTCCCTTTCGCAATCCTTTCCGATCTTCATCATCCACCCTTTAACTTCTTTCGGATTTTAATCGTTCTCCCCTTTACACTTCTTTCGATCCTCATCTTCCTCTCCTTTGCATTTCTTTCCAATCCTCATTGTCCTCCCTTTGCACTCCTTTCGAACCCCGTCGTCCTCCTTTTGCATTTCTTTCCGAATCTCATCGTCCTCCCCTTTGCATTTCTTTCCGAATTTCATCGTCCTCCCCTTTGCATTTCTTTCCGAATTTCATCTTCCTCTCCTTTGCATTTCTTTCCAATCCTCCCCTTCCTCCCCTTTGCATTTCTTTCCAATCCTCATTGTCCTCCCTTTGCACTCCTTTCGAACCCCGTCGTCCTCCCCTTTGCATTTCTTTCCGATCCTCGTCGTCCTCCCAGTATCCTCCTTTTCAGCCCTCTGTACTCGTCTGCGAAGTTGAGTTAATAGTCCTATTCATCATGACTGAAGAGTAAAAAAATCTCCGAAAGTTTTTAACTCCATCTAACTGGCAAAACAATCCGAAATATGGTGGCAACAGAGTGGGATATCCGTCGTCTTATTCAGAAGCTTTGGCCATTAAGACTTTACAAAGTGAGGATAAAAATCTACATAGCCCCCCCACCCCCATCCCACCCCGCCATTTCAGAATAGCGTTAGAAAAAGAAAGGGGACGCGGCATCCCGTCATAGTCAGAGAACGTTCAGTCAGTAACTAATAAATCATACACTCCCCTCATGCATATACAGTACCGCGGAACTGGCAACAACAATAAAACATGCCGAGGTCACGTGACGTGACGTGACGGCTCCTCGAGCTGGCGGCGTGCCAACAGCAAACACGAGCTCTGTTGCCAGGCGCCGAGCTCAAGTTCAAGGTTTTCGCTGCAACTGCTAAACCGAACTTGTGTGTAATAAACTTTGCTCCAAGGAACAGAAAGGGTAATTTATAGAAGTTCTAAATTTGTCTCTAAACTTGCCTTTAAATGTTTCCGTCATTTTTGTTAGTATTATCATCAAACTGTTTTCCATAGCCCATGGCTGCTCGTGGATGATGATGATTTATTGGTATTAGCTTTTTTCTTTGTTTTTATCTGTAGGAATTTAGTAAATTTTTCCTTACTTCGTTTTCATTAACTGTTCAAATTATAGCTTTTTATTCCTTAATGGTTGGCAACAGCAATTATGATTTCTGCTTAATAACCACTTTTAAAATCATCCTTTTAATGAGAATTTCCCCGCCCTGCCCACGGTCAGTAGGGAACACCGATGGGCTTGAAAAGGCCGCCGTCCGTCGGATGGGACGTTAAGCAGTGGCCCCGTGTGCGGGAGAGCCATACCCTGTGCACGTTAAAGAACACGCTGGATGGCCTTGACGGGAGGCTACCATCTGTCTCCCAACAGCTGTTCCAGTGGGTCCCCTCCCCCAACCTTCTCTGAGCCTTCGGGGTCCATGTGATCTGGCCATTTAGCCCATGGTGTGCAAAAAAGTGCCGCTCAGAGGTAAAACAATCCAACGTTAAAGAACACGCTGGATGGCCTTGACGGGAGGCTACCATCTGTCTCCAACAGCTGTTCTAGTGGGTCCCGTCCCCCAACATTCTCTGAGCCTTCGGGGTCCATGTGACCTGGCCATTTAGCCCATGGTGTGCAAAAAAGTGCCGCTCAGAGGTAAAACAACCCAACAAATCCTTTTAATGAGAGATTATCTTTGGAGTGGCGCTATAGCTTGCAGTTCAAATAGATACTGTTCAACGAGGTTGCAATGATAACAAGATTATTAGTGATTATGCACTATCTTCCAAAATGCACTGGGACCACTTCCATGTCATGTAGGGGTGACAAAACGTCCTGGATTTTTTGGGAACAGTTCTGATCTCAAGGATTCTGACCTGTGAGCCCCATAAACCTCATAAAACTATTCAAGTGCTCGGAATGTAATAATGCTCCAATTTAGGTCGTTTTAACTCTGAGTGACACTTTATTTTGCACACAACAAGCTAAATGGCCAGGTCACCAGGACCCCGAGAGCTCAGAGAAGGTTGGGGGAGGGGACCCACTGGAACAGCTGTTGGCCATCCTGCGTGTTCTTTAACGTTGGGTTGTTTTACCTCTGAGCGGTACTTTTTTTGCACATCATGGGCTAAATGGTAAGGTCACAAGGATCCCGAAGCCTCAGAGAAGTTTGGGGGAGGGGACCAACTGGAACAGCTGTTGGGAGACAGATGGTAGCCTCCCGTCAAGGCCATCCTGCGTGTTCTTTAACGTTGGGTTGTTTTACCTCTGAGCGGCACTTTTTTTGCACACCATGGGTTAAATGGCCAGGTCACCAGGACCCCGAGGGCTCAGAGAAGGTTGGGGGAGGGGACCCACTGGAACAGCTGTTAGGAGACAGATGGTTGACTCTCGTCAAGGCCATCCTGCGTGTTCTATAATTTGCACAATGTAGACTGTCTACTCTGGCATCTAAACTGACAGGCTCCTGTCACATCTCTGTGGCAAGCAGCTGCTTGAGGGGGTATTTTATTTTTTTATTGTCTCCCGCATACGGT
This sequence comes from Ryuthela nishihirai, assembly GCA_038380435.1. Lineage (NCBI taxonomy): Eukaryota > Metazoa > Arthropoda > Arachnida > Araneae > Heptathelidae > Ryuthela > Ryuthela nishihirai. Next base: position 47,549,005 of record JAWZYU010000029.1, on the reverse strand, counting down.
CCAGGATTTAACGTCCGATCCGATAGACGCGTCCCTTCCAAGCCCATCCATATCCCCTACTGAAGAGTGGGGAGTTTTGCGGAGAAAAATCTTAACGCTGACCCAGCTGGGATTCGAACCTGGGAACTGCAGATTACGGGTTCTTCCGCTACCTTTGACACCCCCAACGCCCCAAATGAAAAGTGTGATCGTAGTTAGCATTTTTTTAAAATAAATTCGTTGGGATTTTTTCGAATAATTTTGAAGAAATCTGTTGCATTTATTAAGATATTACATAAAATAAGAATGTAGTTGTTGTTTTACCTCTGAGCGGCACTTTTTTTGCACACCATGGGCTAAATGGCCAGGTCACATGAACCCCGAAGGCTCAGAGAAGGTTGGGGGAGGAGACCCACTGGAACAGCTGTTGGGAGACAGATAGTAGCTATCCAGCGTGTTATTTAAAGTGCACAAGGTATGGCTCTCCCACATACACGGCCACGGCTTAACGTCCCATCCGACGGACGGCGGCCTTTCCAAGCCCATCGGTGTCCCCTACTGACCGTGGGCAGGGCGGGGGATTTTGAGAAGATAAATCTCAACGCTGACCCAGCTGGGACTTGAACCTGGGAACTACAGATTACGAGCCTGGCGCGCTACCGACCGAGCCGTCCCGCCCCAAATAAGAATATAAATAAAAAAATAAAAATAAATACCCCCTCAAGCAGCTGCTTGCCACAGAGGTCTGACAGGAGCCTGTCAGTTTGTATGCCAAAGTAGATCTGAGAGGATGGCAGGACCTCAGCAGAAAAACAAAGATATTTATTATATCGTAATGAAAAAACAACAACTCATATTAACTATATAACTAGTAGCATTTTTACAATCGATTCAAAGAAAGGGGTAAAAGAATTCCAGTCATATAAGGCCCCAGAAAATCCTGGAGTCCCTGGGCCACTACCCGCCTTGGCCCAACGGTTAAAACTGTCCTGCATATAGGAGTTTCTGAGTTGGAATCCCACCAGACTTAGCTATGTTCTAATTCAAATCTCTATAGATCAGGGATTGTTAGGCCCAGATCTACAAAAAAAAAATAAAGGTGGGGGGGGGGGGGGGTAGAGAGAGAGAAAGAGACTGAATTTATGTCATAGTATAACATTTCCCCTCCGTTTTAGAAATTAAAAAAAAAATTATTCTAGAAAAATTTGTAAGTTAATAATTTTTTGCCTGTATTTTATAGATAATTTTTGCCTTATCTATAAGATATTTTTGCCCTTATCGGCATTCTTGAATAGCCCATAGCCTTTTCTCTCCCCCTCCCCATATCCGCCCCTGGAGATGGCCTACCTCTCCAGTTTTGGTAAATTTTTATTTACGTCGTTTTCATTAACTATTCAAATTATAACTTTTTGCTCCTCAATGGTTGGCAACAGCATTTATTTAAAAATGAAAGCAGACATTTCTAATGAGTAATGAATTGGAATAACAAACCTACATTTATAAAACTATAACTTTACATTAAAATTAATGTAAAAACTATGCTTAAAATATCTCGATTAAAAAGCAAAAATATACGTTTTTAATGAATACCAGGAATTGTGAAAATCGTGTAGTTGTACGTCTAAATATGTTTGATCAAGAAATTGGAAGCAGCCAGATTCAGCATGTTGAATATTCGTTTGCGAGCCGCAAATTCGTTTGCAATCTGCCGAGATTTGGCCAGGGGTGGCCGAGTGGTTAGCTCGCTTCTTTCTCTTGAGATCTCGCCATCCTCACAGATCTTCCCTATAGTGTATTAAATTGATAGGCTCCTATAAGACCTCTGTGGTAAGCAGCTGCTTGAAGGATAATTTATTTTCCCTTATCGAAAATTAATTTTTTGGCGAAATCGAATCGATATCTTTTTTTCAGCGATATTTTTTCATAAAAAAAATTTTCAAAATTACTGAACTTCACAAATAGCTGTTTTTAGAAACGTTTGTAACTAATAAGTGCAGCAAAGTACAGTCGCTCAAAAAAGTATCCAAACACTATGGTTGATTACAGAATTCAAAAAAAAAATATCTGGCAACGATTTTTTTTTGAAATTAGTGATCTGGCAACCTTCATGTCACGTGAGACAAATTGTCACGTGACACGAAGGTTGCCAGATCACTAATTCCTAAAATGAATCGTTGCCAGATATTTTTCCTGAATTCTGTAATCAACCATAGTGTTCGGATACTTTTTTGAGCGACTGTAGGTGGTCATATTATTTTGATACTAGATCGTGTGGGCTCACTCACGGAAATATTGAGCGTGTGCAGTTACCGTTTACAGCAAACTGGAGCGTGTGCAGTAACTGCACACGCTCCAGTTTGCTGTGAACGGTAACTGGAGCGTGTACAGTTGCTGTACACGCTCCAGATATTTTTCCTGAATTCTGTAATCACGTGACACGAAGGTTGCCAGATCACTAATTCCTAAAAAGAATCGTTGCCAGATATTTTTTCTAAATTCTGTAATCAACCATAGTGTTCGGATATTTTTTTCAGCGACTGTACAGCAACCGACCAAAAACGTTTCGTCAGTGTTCACACTAGTCTGCCGAGATTCAAAAAGAATCGTTTCAAATGATGCCGAGTTCAACAACAAATTACGAGATTACGGCATTCCGACGCGTCCATCCGCTAGAGGGCTGGACCGTTTGTAATTGAGGCTCACGTGAGAGTCTTCCCATCACCATGGAGACGCTCCCTCCGCTTCTTCTTCGCCAGGCTCGGTGGGAACCTGCAGTCGGCGATTGCCAAAGAAAATATCTGTTTGTCACGACACAACTACGTTTGCGTGGCTGACAGAATCGTTCGGATACAGAATGACAATTTCTCACTGCACATTTTTCTTTGCAGCTTTTTTTTTCACTAATTCACATAACGCATTGCCTTTAAATGCGAAAAACATTAGCGAAATGATGGATTGCAGACCTCGCGATACTGCAGCAACACCTTTCAAGAATTTTAAATGCTTTGGTTCTTTGCTCTGTTAAGGGAGAATGTACAGTCACTCAAAAAAGTATCCGAACATTATGGTTGATTACAGAATTCAGAAAAAATATCTGGAGCGTGTACAGCAACTGTACACGCTCCAGTTACCGTTCCTGCACACGCTCCAGTTTGCTGTGAACGGTAACTGCACACGCTCAATATTTCCGTGAGTGAGCCCACACGATCCAATGTGCTGTGAACATTAACCGCAACCGCTCCAGTTTGCTGTGAACGGTAACTGCACACGCTCAATATTTCCGTCCAGGTCTTTGTGACACACACGATCCAGGTCTTTGTGAGCTCACACGATCCAATCTGCTGTGAACATTAACCGCAACCGCTCCAGTTTGCTGTGAACGGTAACTGCACACGCTCAATATTTCCGTGAGTGAGCCCACACGATCCAGGTCTTTGTGAGCTCACACGATCCAATGTGCTGTGAACATTAACCGCAACCGCTCCAGTTTGCTGTGAACGGTAACTGAACACGCTCAATATTTCCGTGAGTGAGCCCACACGATCTAGGTCTTTGTGAGCTCACACGATCCAATGTGCTGTGAACATTAACCGCAACCGCTCCAGTTTGCTGTGAACGGTAACTGCACACGCTCAATATTTTCGTGAGTGAGTCCACACGATCCAGGTCTTTGTGAGCCCACACGATCCAATGTGCTGTGAACATTAACCGCAACCGCTCCAGTTTCCTGTGAACGGTAACTGCACACGCTCCATATTCATTGCATTATATATTCATACGCATTATATATATATTAAAAAAGTGATCTGGAAACCTTCGTGACACGAAGGTTTCCAGATCACTAATTTCTAAAAAAAATCGTTGCCAGATATTTTTTCTGAATTCTGTAATCAACCATAGTGTTCGGATACTTTTTTGAGCGACTGTACATTCTCCCTTAACAGAGCAAGAACCAAAACATTTAAAATTCTTGAAAGGTGTTGCTGCAATATCGCGATGTCTGCAATCCATCATTTCGCTAATGTTTTTCGCATTTTATAAAAGCAACGTTTTTAATTTTTTAATATATTACAATGTTAATACTTTCTATAATGATATATCACATCAATGGCATAGAAGAAAACAGATTAAAAAAAAAAAGCTAATTGCAACAATTATTTCATTCAAAAATTTTACGCCTTAAAGAGAGATTAAAAAAAAGAAGAAAAATATTAAAAAATTAGAAATATAGGAGCAGTCCCCCTAATTTTGAATATTTTTTTCTATATCCTGAAAATCATAAATCCAATTTTTTAATTTTCGGGAAACGGTTGACAATTTATTTCATCCGAAGTGTCAGAGAATGTTGCAGAGGGACGCTGAACAATTTTCACTGAACAATTCTGTTGTTTTACGTCTAAGTCGAGGGGCGGGGGTGGCTCAGTCGGTAGCGCGCCAGGCTCGTAATCTGTAGTTCCCAGGTTCGAGTCCCAACTGGGTCAGCGTTGAGATATATCTCCGCAAAATTCCCTGCCCACGGTCAGTAGGGGACACCGGTGGGCTTGGAAAGGCCGCCGTCCGTCGGATGGGACGTTAAGCCGTGGCCCCGTGTACGGGAGGGCCATACCCTGTGCACGTTAAAGAACACGCTGGATGGCCTTTACGGGAGGCTACCATCTGTCTCCCAACAGCTGTTCCAGTGGGTCCCCTCGCCCAACCTTCTCTGAGCCTTCGGGGTCCATGTGACCTGGCCATTTAGCCCATGGTGTGCAAAAATGTGCCGCTCAGAGGTAAAACAACCCAACCCATCCCCCAACCTTCTCTGAAACTTCGGGGTCCATGTGACCTGGCCATTTAGCCTATGGTGTGCAAAACAGTGCCGCTCAGAGGTAAAACAATCCAAACCCAACCCTAAGAGTCCGCGGTAGCCAGCATTGTGAGGGGGAGGGGGGGGCAGGGTTGGTAGTGCGCCAAGCTCATAATCTGAGAATTCCTAGGTTAGGTTCATGTCCCTACTGTACCATCGTTGATATTTATTTTCGCTAAACCCCACTCTGCCCTCGCTGAGAAAGGGATCATCGATGGATTTGGGAAGGATGCCGTCCGTCGGATGGAACATTAAGCCATGCACATTGTACAACAATGCAGCTGTGCACGTTAAAGAACACGCTGGATGGCCTTTACAGACTGGGTGTATATTGGATCCCTTTCTCCCTATCTTGCCTGAACCCTCGGGGTCCTTGTGACCTGGCCATTAACACATGTGTGCGTACAATGTACCGCTCAGAGATAAAACAACTCATCCTTTCCATTCTTCATTTTTTAATAGGCCTAGTGAAGGATAGAGCACACTATGAGATAAAAATTGTCTTCATTGAAATAAAAATTCTACTGAATTCGTCTTCGAGAGCATCCTCTATCCGTGCACAAGAGATGATGATTGGTGCCCAGCTGCTTCCAATCCTCCATCTGCTCTTGAGCATCTCCACCCATCCCCCCCCCTTCTTCCGATCCCACTTCTTGCGCAATCCTTTCTAACAACTGCAGATGCCATCGCAAACAACCTTTCACGCGGCGCTCTTGCAGCGACAGGAAGTGACGACACGTGTTGCCTCCGTGTGGTGCAATGGGAGTCGCAGTGCATCGTGGGAACCGGCGCAGGCGCACTGGCCGCCTTCTCAACACGTGTGCCCACCGGTTGTAGCGAAACTATCCGCTCAAGTTGGCAAAGTTCCAAGGTTACCCATTTTTTATTTTTTTTTGGTTTCGTATTTTTATTATCTTTATTTTAGATTTTTTAATTCCACCGGCGGGGAGTTAATTTTATCGAGTTTAATTTTTTCTCCAGCGGAACGCGTTTCTCGTTATCTGTAAATCGAGTAAGTGGCAATGTGATTAAAGGGTCGGATTTTTGGCGCGAAATCTGTGTGACTTGGCCACAACCGAAACATGTCAGGAGCTTTTTCATTTATTGGTTGCACGTCACATGAGCAAAAGAGGTACAGGTTTTCTAATACCTTTTTAATTTAGGGAATGGAATCTTGGAATGGCTCATCACCTAAAAGTAGGGACGGATATTGAGGGGGGGGGGGGGTTTGAGCCATTCTCCCCCTCTTTGAGAATCCTAGTACGGGTTTGGTTTGTTTTACCTCTGAGCAGCACTATTTTGCACACCATGGGCTAAATGCCCAGGTCACATGGACTCCGAAGGCTCAGAGAAGGTTGGGAGAGGGGACCCACTGGAGCAGCTGTTGGGAGACAGATGGTAGCCTCCCGTCAAGGCCATCCAGTGTGTTCTTTAACGTGCAAAGGGTATGGCTCGGGCGGGGGTGGCTCAGTCGGTAGCGCGCCATGCTCGTAATCTGTAGTTCACAGGTTCGAGTCCCAGCTGGGTCAGCGTTGAGATTTATCTCCGCAAAAATTCCCCGCCCTCCCACGGTCAGTAGGGGACACCGATGCGTTTGGAAAGGCCGCCGTCCGTCGGATGGGACGTTAAGCCGTGACCCCGTGTGTGGGAGAGCCGTACCCAGTGCACGTTAAAGAACACGCTGGATGGCGTTGATGGGAGGCTACTATCTGTCTCCCAACAGCTGTTTCAGTGGGTCTCCTCCCCCAACCTTCTCTGAGCCTTCGGGGTCCATGTTACTTGGCCATTTAGCCCATGGTGTGCAAAAAAGTGCCGCTCAGAGGTAAAACAACCCAACGTTAAAGAACACGCTGGATGGCCTTGACGGGAGTCTACCATCTGTCTCCCAACAGCTGTTTCAGTGGGTCTCCTCCCCCAACCTTCTCTGAGCCTTCGGGGTCCATGTTACTTGGCCATTTAGCCCATGGTGTGCAAAAAAGTGCCGCTCAGAGGTAAAACAACCCAACGTTAAAGAACACGCTGGATGGCCTTGACGGGAGTCTACCATCTATCTCCCAACAGCTGTTTCAGTGGGTCTCCTCCCCCAACCTTCTCTGAGCCTTCGGGGTCCATGTTACTTGGCCATTTAGCCCATGGTGTGCAAAAAAGTGCCGCTCAGAGGTAAAACAACCCAACGTTAAAGAACACGCTGGATGGCCTTGACGGGAGTCTACCATCTGTCTCCCAACAGCTGTTTCAGTGGGTCTCCTCCCCCAACCTTCTCTGAGCCTTCGGGGTCCACGTGACTTGGCCATTTAGCCCATGGTGTGCAAAAAAGTGCCGCTCAGAGGTAAAACAACCCAACGTTAAAGAACACGCTGGATGGCCTTGACGGGAGTCTACCATCTGTCTCCCAACAGCTGTTTCAGTGGGTCTCCTCCCCCAACCTTCTCTGAGCCTTCGGGGTCCACGTGACTTGGCCATTTAGCCCATGGTGTGCAAAAAAGTGCCGCTCAGAGGTAAAACAACCCAACGTTAAAGAACACGCTGGATGGCCTTGACGGGAGTCTACCATCTGTCTCCCAACAGCTGTTTCAGTGGGTCTCCTCCCCCAACCTTCTCTGAGCCTTCGGGGTCCACGTGACTTGGCCATTTAGCCCATGGTGTGCAAAAAAGTGCCGCTCAGAGGTAAAACAACCCAACGTTAAAGAACACGCTGGATGGCCTTGACGGGAGTCTACCATCTGTCTCCCAACAGCTGTTTCAGTGGGTCTCCTCCCCCAACCTTCTCTGAGCCTTCGGGGTCCACGTGACTTGGCCATTTAGCCCATGGTGTGCAAAAAAGTGCCGCTCAGAGGTAAAACAACCCAACGTTAAAGAACACGCTGGATGGCCTTGACGGGAGTCTACCATCTGTCTCCCAACAGCTGTTTCAGTGGGTCTCCTCCCCCAACCTTCTCTGAGCCTTCGGGGTCCACGTGACTTGGCCATTTAGACCATGGTGTGCAAAAAAGTGCCGCTCAGAGGTGAAACAACCCAACCCACCTCTCCTTACATATTCTTTGACTTAAACATCCAGAATTTACAACTAATCGTACATCTTTTCGTCTTGGGACCCATTTCTCCGAAAGTTAGGCCACATTCGTCTGCAATTACGAAAAAATAAAGTCGTAGACGATTTCGAAACGGTTTCCATCCGTAACCGCGAAACAGTGTGATGTATACATATTACGATGCAATTTGCTATCATTCATATTATCGATCCGAAAAACCGGATATCCTGAACCATTCCATTGACGAAGCGAAACGTGGAGTCGTGTTTAGCAACAACTGCTCGTTTGCATTCGCTCTGAATTGTTTCTCGTGGCGAGAAACAGATAACGAGGAAAAGTGCTGATTCGTAATGACAGACGGAACAGTGGAAAAGGGCAAGTCACGTCTTCCGTATTTCGACAGGAATCTTCGGCGATTTTTGCTGATGACAGCGTACAGTCGCTCAAAATAATATCCGAACTCTATGGTTGATTGCGGAATTCAAGAAAAATATCTGGAGCGTGTACAGCAACTGTACACGCTCCAGTTACCGTTCACAGCAAACTAGAGCGTGTGCAGTTACTGCACACGCTCCAGTTTGCTGTGAACGGTAACTGCACACGCTCAATATTTCCGTGAGTGAGCCCACACGATCTAGGTCTTTGTGAGCTCACACGATCCAATGTGCTGTGAACATTAACCGCAACCGCTCCAGTTTGCTGTGAACGGTAACTGCACACGCTCCATATTCATTGCATTATATATTGTAATATACGCATTATATACATTACAAAATATCCGAACACTATGATTGATTACAGAATTCAGGAAAAATATCTGGGAACGATATTTTTTTAGGAATTAGTGATCTGGCAACCTTCGTGTCACGTGATTACAGAATTCAGAAAAAATATCTGGCAACGATTTTTTTTTATAAATTAGTGATCTGGCAACCTTCGTGTCACGTGACAAAGGCCATCCAGCGTGTTCTTTAACGTGCACAGGGTATGGCTGTCCCGCACACGGGGCCACGGCTTAACGTCCCATCAGACGGACGGCGGCCTTTCCAAGCCCATCGGTGTCTCCTTCTGAACGTGGGCAGGGCAGGAAATTTTGTGGAGATAAACTTCAACGGTGACCCAGCTGGGACTCGAACCTGGAAACTACAGATTACGAGCCTGACGCGCTACCGACTGAGCTAACCCCGCCCCAGGAGGGGGGTGGGGATGGGAACGCGAAGCTCTCTGCGCTCTCGAGACAGTGAACACGTGATGCAGCCTTGGTGGTCATCTTTTCAGTAAGGCTTAGATGATGAGGACGATCTCGTGTTATTATCTTAAGAGGGATGGGGGGTGACGGAGGGAAAGGGAGGGAGGGGGGAAGAAAAGGCGCTCAGAGCCAGAACCAGTTTTCCCGCCAGCTGACACAGCACGGAGCCTAGTGACCCGGATGTAATCGTGAACGTTCTTGCCTCCGGGGCCCGTCTGTCCCTTCCTCACGGGGGACAACTTTCTCTTCCAGCCCAAGTCTTCAGAAGGAAAACAAGAGGAAGATGAGAGAGAGATTTTGTCCTGTTGCCATAGTGATGCACTTCGGCTGTTATGCTCATGCGTAATGGTTCTCTTGCACTCTCTGGCGCAATTCTTTGGTAGAGAGTCTCGTATGGCAATCGCTTGATGACGTCAGTGGGGGATCATATTTTACTTTCCCGTTGTCTTTTCTTTTCTAAACGACCAAATATCTTTCGATATCTGTTTTGAGTCCGAGTTTGTTGGATAAACAATATATCATGTACAGTCGCTCAAAAAAGTATCCGAACACTATGGTTGATTACAGAATTCAGAAAATATATCTGGCAACGATTTTTTTTTAGAAATTAGTGATCTGGCAACCTTCGTGTCACGTGATTACAGAATTCAGGAAAAATATCTGGAGCGTGTACATCAACTGTACACGCTCCATTTACCGTTCACAGCAAACTGGAGCGTGTGCAGTTACTGCACACGCTCCAGTTTGCTGTGAACGGTAACTGCACACGCTCAATATTTCCGTGAGTGAGCCCACACGATCTAGTGTCAAAATAATATGACCACCTACAGTCGCTCAAAAAAGTATCCGAACACTATGGTTGATTACAGAATTCAGAAAAGAATATCTGGCAACGATTTTTTTAGAAATTAGTGATCTGGCAACCTTTGTGTCACGTGATTACAGAATTCAGGAAAATATCTGGAGCGTGTACAGGAACTGTATACGCTCCAGTTACCGTTCACAGCAAACTGGAGTGTGTGCAGTTACTGCACACGCTCCAGTTTGCTGTGAACGGTAACTGCACACGCTCAATATTTCTGTGAGTGAGCCCACACGATCTAGTATCAAAATAATATGACTACCTACAGTCGCTCATAAAAGTATCCGAATACTATAGTTGATTACAGAATTTCACTTTTTTCCAGCTGATTATTCCAAGTGTTTGTGGTCTACAGAACATTTTCCTGTCATACTTTTTTACTGAATTCTCTTAATATGTAAAAGAGTTATTGAAGCCGGAATAGCAGATGACGCTATTACACTTTTCCTACACGTCCCCCACCACCGAAAAAAAGAAATTGATAAAACTAAAAACAATCGTTAAAAACAAACTTCAAATATTACATTTGTGTTAGTAAACGATTTGTTATAATAGTTTGCCTTTCATCTTTTGAGGTAAATTTTCCTGAGTGGGAAACGATACATTTCAAAGTTCAGTCTTCAATAATTCTTTAATTATTAAACGAATATTTTGGAAGATATATGATTAGAGAGATTTGAGCGACATCTTAAATTATCTCCAGTAACATTATTATCCAGTAAATCTATATGTAAATGAGCAGGCCACGATTTATAAAAATAAATAAAAATGCGAGTTGGGTTGTTTCACCTTTGAGCGGCACTTTTTTTGCACACCATGGGCTAAATTGCCAGGTCACATGGACCCCGAAGGCTCAGAGATGGTTGGGGGAGGAGACCCACTGGAACAACTGTTGGGAGACAGATGGTAGTCTCCCGTCAAGGACATCCAGCGTGATCTTTAACGTTGGGTTGTTTTACCTCTGAGCGGCACTTTTTTTGCACACCATGGGCTAAATGGCCAGGTCACATGGACCCCGAAGGCTCAGAGAAGGTTGGGGGAGGAGACCCACTGGAACAACTGTTGGGAGACAGATGGTAGTCTCCCGTCAAGGACATCCAGCGTGATCTTTAACGTTGGGTTGTTTTACCTCTGAGCGGCACTTTTTTGCACACCATGGGCTAAATGGCCAGGTCACATGGACCCCGAAGGCTCAGAGAAGGTTGGGGAGGAGACCCACTGGAACAACTGTTGGGAGAGAGATGGTAGTCTCCCGTCAAGGACATCCAGCGTGATCTTTAACGTTGGGTTGTTTTACCTCTGAGCGGCACTTTTTTGCACACCATGGGCTAAATGGCCAGGTCACATGGACCCCGAAGGCTCAGAGAAGGTTGGGGGAGGAGACCCACTGGAACAACTGTTGGGAGACAGATGGTAGTCTCCCGTCAAGGACATCCAGCGTGATCTTTAACGTTGGGTTGTTTTATCTCTGAGCGGCACTTTTTTGCACACCATGTGTTAAATTGCCAGGTCATATGGACCCCTAAGGCTCCGAGAAGGTTGGGGACCCACTGGAACAACTGTTGGGAGACAGATGGTAGCCTCCCGTCAAGGCCATCCAGCGTGTTCTTTAACGTGCACAGGGTATGGCTCTCCTGCACACGGGCCACGGTTTAACGTCCCATCCGACGGACTGCGGCCTTTCCAAGCCCATCGGTGTCCCCTACTGACCGTGGGCAGGGCGGGGAAGTTTTGCGGAGATAAATCTCAACGCTGACCCAGCTGGGACTCGAACCTGGGAACTACAGATTATGAGCCTGGCGCGCTACCAACTGAGCCACCCCCGCCCGGGGAGCTGGAAAAAGCAAGAGGAGATTTAGGGGATACAAGAGACTGAATCGGTTATGAGCATAGTATTTCCCCTCCGCTTAAGAGGTCTTTAGAAAAATTCTTGAAAAATGCTTAAAACATGCGAAAGTTTAATAATTTTCGCCCTTATTGCACGTACTGGCATTCTCAAGGGACGGGGGGGGGGGGGGGGGGGGGGGGTAGGCCTATGGCCCCCATGCCCCTTTCCGTGTAGATCCGGCCCTGGTTGCTTCTTAGGTTAATACTGAGGAAGGAGTTTCAGCACGTTTCCTGAAAGGAAAGGGGCGGGGGTGGCTCAGTCGGTAGCGCGTCAGGCTCGTAATCTGTAGTTCCCAGGTTCCAGTCCCAGCTGGGTCAGCGTTGAGATTTATCTGCGCAAAATTCCCCGCCCTGCCCACGGTCAGTAGGGGACACCGATGGGCTTGGAAAGGCCGTCGTCCGTCGGATGGGACGTTAAACCCTGGTCCCCTGTGCGGGAGAACCATACCTTGTGCACGTTAAAGAACACGCTGGATGGTCTTGATGGAAGGCTACCATCTGTCTCCCAACAGCTGTTCCAGTGGGTCCCCTCCCCCAAACTTCTCTGAGCCTTCGGGGTCTATGTGACCTGGCCATTTAGCCCATGGTGTGCAAAAAAAGTGCCGCTCAGAGGTAAAACAACCCAACCCAACCTGTAATCACGTGACAGCTGAGGTCCTGCCATCCTCACAGACCTTCTACTCTGGCAAATAAACTGACAGGCTACTGTCAGACCTCTGTGGCAAGCAGCTGCTTGAGGGCGCATTTATTTACATTTTTATTTAAAATCGTTTCCCCTTCTGTCGCCATCTTTGATAACTGACAGTCTCCAATCTAATCACGCAACAACAATCAATTCTGATCGCTCAGAGAGAGAAACTTAACCTTGATTTGCTTTTCCAACTCATTCAAGGGCAAGAGGCGCTATCCCATTTAAGGGCAAGAGGCGCTATCCCATTCAAGGGCAAGAGGCGCTATCCCATTTAAGGGCAAGAGGCGCTATCCCATTCAAGGGCAAGAGGCGCTATCACATTCAAGGGCAAGAGGCGCTATCCCATTTAAGGGCAAGAGGCACTATCCCATTCAAGGGAAAGAGGCGCTATCCCATTCAAGGGCAAGAGGCGCTACCCCATTCAAGGGCAAGAGGCGCTATCCCATTCAAGGGCTAGGGGCGCTATCACATTCAAGGGCAAGAGGCGCTATCCCATTCAAGGGCAAGGGGCGCTATCCCATTCAAGGTCAAGAGGCGCTATCCCATTCAAGGGCAAGGGGCGCTATCACATTCAAGGGCAAGAGGCGCTATCCCATTTAAGGGCAAGAGGCACTATCCCATTCAAGGGCAAGAGGCGCTATCCCATTTAAGGGAAAGAGGCGCTATCCCATTCAAGGGCAAGAGGCGCTATGCCATTTAAGGGCAAGAGGCGCTATCCCATTCAAGGGCAAGAGGCGCTATCCCATTTAAGGGAAAGAGGCGCTATCCCATTCAAGGGCTAGAGGTGCTATCCCATTCAAGGTCAAGAGGCACTATCCCATTCAAGGGCAAGGGGCGCTATCCCATTCAAGGGCAAGAGGCGCTATCCCATTCAAGGGCAAGAGGCGCTATCCCATTCAAGGGCAAGAGGCGCTATCCCATTCAAGGGCAAGAGGCGCTATCCCATTTAAGGGAAAGAGGCGCTATCCCATTCAAGGGCAAGAGGCGCTATGCCATTTAAGGGCAAGAGGCGCTATCCCATTCAAGGGCAAGAGGCGCTATCCCATTTAAGGGAAAGAGGCGCTATCCCATTCAAGGGCTAGAGGTGCTATCCCATTCAAGGTCAAGAGGCACTATCCCATTCAAGGGCAAGGGGCGCTATCCCATTCAAAGGCAAGAGGCGCTATCCCATTTAAGGGCAAGAGGCGCTATCACATTCAAGGGCAAGGGGCGCTATCACATTCAAGGGCAAGAGGCGCTATCCCATTCAAGGGCAAGAGGCGCTATCCCATTTAAGGGAAAGAGGCGCTATCCCATTCAAGGGCAAGAGGCGCTATCCCATTTAAGGGAAAGAGGCGCTATCCCATTCAAGGGCTGGAGGTGCTATCCCATTCAAGATCAAGAGGCGCTATCCCATTCAAGGGCAAGGGGCGCTATCCCATTCAAGGGCAAGAGGCACTATGCTATTTAAGGGCAAGAGGCGCTATCCCATTCAAGGGCAAGAGGCGCTATCCCATTCAAGGGCAAGAGGCGCTATCCCATTCAAGGGAAAGAGGCGCTATCCCATTCAAGGGCAAGAGGCACTATGCCATTTAAGGGCAAGAGGCGCTATCCCATTCAAGGGCAAGAGGCGCTATCCCATTCAAGGGCAAGAGGCGCTATCCCATTCAAGGGCAAGAGGCGCTATCCCATTTAAGGGAAAGAGGCGCTATCCCATTCAAGGGCAAGAGGCGCTATCCCATTTAAGGGAAAGAGGCGCTATCCCATTCAAGGGCAAGAGGCGCTATCCCATTTAAGGGAAAGAGGCGCTATCCCATTCAAGGGCTGGAGGTGCTATCCCATTCAAGATCAAGAGGCGCTATCCCATTCAAGGGCAAGGGGCGCTATCACATTCAAGGGCAAGAGGCGCTATCCCATTTAAGGGAAAGAGGCGCTATCCCATTCAAGGGCAAGAGGCGCTATCCCATTTAAGGGAAAGAGGCGCTATCCCATTCAAGGGCAAGAGGCGCTATCCCATTTAAGGGCAAGAGGCGCTATCCCATTCAAGGGCAAGAGGCGCCATCCCATTCAAGGGCAAGAGGCGCTATCCCATTCAAGGGCAAGAGGCGCTATCCCATTCAAGGGCAAGAGGCGCTATCCCATTCAAGGGCAAGAGGCGCTATCCCATTTAAGGGAAAGAGGCGCTATCCCATTCAAGGGCTAGAGGTGCTATCCCATTCAAGGTCAAGAGGCGCTATCCCATTCAAGGGCAAGGGGCGCTATCCCATTCAAGGGCAAGGGGCGCTATCACATTCAAGGGCAAGAGGCGCTATCCCATTCAAGGGCTAGAGGTGCTATCCCATTCAAGGTCAAGAGGCGCTATCCCATTCAAGGGCAAGAGGCGCTATCCCATTCAAGGGCAAGGGGCGCTATCACATTCAAGGGCAAGAGGCACTATCCCATTGAAGGGCAAGGGGCGCTATCACATTCAAGGGCAAGAGGCGCTATCCCATTCAAGGGCAAGAGGCGCTATCCCATTTAAGGGCAAGAGGCGCTATCCCATTCAAGGGCAAGAGGCGCTACCCCATTCAAGGGCAAGAGGCGCTATCCCATTCAAGGGCAAGGGGCGCTATCACATTCAAGGGCAAGAGGCGCTATCCCATTCAAGGGCAAGGGGCGCTATCCCATTCAAGGTCAAGAGGCGCTATCCCATTCAAGGGCAAGGGGCGCTATCACATTCAAGGGCAAGAGGCGCTATCCCATTTAAGGGCAAGAGGCACTATCCCATTCAAGGGCAAGAGGCGCTATCCCATTTAAGGGAAAGAGGCGCTATCCCATTCAAGGGCAAGAGGCGCTATGCCATTTAAGGGCAAGAGGCGCTATCCCATTCAAGGGCAAGAGGCGCTATCCCATTTAAGGGAAAGAGGCGCTATCCCATTCAAGGGCTAGAGGTGCTATCCCATTCAAGGTCAAGAGGCACTATCCCATTCAAGGGCAAGAGGCGCTATCCCATTCAAGGGCAAGAGGCGCTACCCCATTCAAGGGCAAGAGGCGCTATCCCATTCAAGGGCAAGAGGCGCTATCCCAGTCAAGGGTACGAGGCGCTATCCCATTCAAGGGCAAGAGGCGCTATCCCATTCAAGGGCAAGTGGCGCTATCCCATTCAAGGGCAAGAGGCGCTATCCCATTCAAGGGCAAGAGGCGCTATCCCATTCAAGGGCAAGGGGCACTATCCCATTCAAGGGCAAGAGGCGCTATCCCATTCAAGGGCAAGAGGCGCTATCCCATTCAAGGGCAAGAGGCGCTATCCCATTCAAGGGCAAGAGGCGCTATCCCATTCAAGGGCAAGAGGCGCTATCCCATTCAAGGGCAAGAGGCGCTATCCCATTCAAGGGCAAGAGGCGCTATCCCATTCAAGGGCAAGAGGCGCTATCCCATTCAAGGGCAAGAGGCGCTATCCCATTCAAAGGCAAGAGACGCTATCCCATTCAAGGGCAAGAGGCGCTATCCCATTCAAGGGCAAGAGGCGCTATCCCATTCAAGGGCAAGAGGCGCTATCCCATTCAAGGGCAAGAGGCGCTATCCCATTCAAGGGCACGGGGCACTATCCCATTCAAGGGCAAGAGGCGCTATCCCATTCAAGGGCAAGAGGCGCTATCCCATTCAAGGGCAAGAGGCGCTATCCCATTCAAGGGCAAGAGGCGCTATCCCATTCAAGGGCAAGAGGCGCTATCCCATTCAAGGGCAAGAGGCGCTATCCCATTCAAGGGCAAGAGGCGCTATCCCATTCAAGGGCAAGAGGCGCTATCCCATTCAAGGGCAAGAGGCGCTATCCCATTCAAGGGCAAGAGACGCTATCCCATTCAAGGGCAAGAGGAACTATCCCATTCAAGGGCAAGAGGCGCTATCCCATTCAAGGGCAAGAGGCGCTATCCCATTCAAGGGCAAGAGGCGCTATCCCATTCAAGGGCACGGGGCACTATCCCATTCAAGGGCAAGAGGCGCTATCCCATTCAAGGGCAAGAGGCGCTATCCCATTCAAGGGCAAGAGGCGCTATCCCATTCAAGGGCAAGAGGCGCTATCCCATTCAAGGGCAAGAGGCGCTATCCCATTCAAGGGCAAGAGACGCTATCCCATTCAAGGGCAAGAGGCGCTATCCCATTCAAGGGCAAGAGGCGCTATCCCATTCAAGGGCAAGAGGCGCTATCCCATTCAAGGGCAAGAGGCGCTATCCCATTCAAGGGCAAGAGGCGCTATCCCATTCAAGGGCAAGAGACGCTATCCCATTCAAGGGCAAGAGGCGCTATCCCATTGAAGGGCAAGAGGCTCTATCCCACTCAAGGGCAAGAGGCGCTATCCCATTCAAGGGCAAGAGGCGCTATCCCATTCAAGGGCAAGAGGCGCTATCCCATTCAAGGGCAAGAGGCGCTATCCCATTCAAGGGCAAGAGGCGCTATCCCATTCAAGGGCAAGAGGCGCTATCCCATTCAAGGGCAAGAGGCGCTATCCCATTCAAGGGCAAGAGGCGCTATCCCATTCAAGGGCAAGAGGCGCTATCCCATTCAAGGGCAAGAGGCGCTATCCCATTCAAGGGCAAGAGACGCTATCCCATTCAAGGGCAAGAGGCGCTATCCCATTCAAGGGCAAGAGGCGCTATCCCATTTAAGGGAAAGAGGCGCTATCCCATTCAAGGGCAAGAGGCGCTATCCCATTCAAGGGCAAGAGGCGCTATCCCATTCAAGGGCAAGAGGCGCTATCCCATTCAAGGGCAAGAGGCGCTATCCCATTCAAGGGCAAGAGGCGCTATCCCATTCAAGGGCAAGAGGCGCTACCCCATTCAAGGGCAAGAGGCGCTATCCCATTCAAGGGCAAGAGGCGCTATCCCAGTCAAGGGTACGAGGCGCTATCCCATTCAAGGGCAAGAGGCGCTATCCCATTCAAGGGCAAGTGGCGCTATCCCATTCAAGGGCAAGAGGCGCTATCCCATTCAAGGGCAAGAGGCGCTATCCCATTCAAGGGCAAGAGGCGCTATCCCATTCAAGGGCAAGAGGCGCTATCCCATTCAAGGGCAAGAGGCGCTATCCCATTCAAGGGCAAGAGGCGCTATCCCATTCAAGGGCAAGAGGCGCTATCCCATTCAAGGGCAAGAGGCGCTATCCCATTCAAGGGCAAGAGGCGCTATCCCATTCAAGGGCAAGAGGCGCTATCCAATTCAAGGGCAAGAGACACTATCCCATTCAAGGGCAAGAGGCGCTATCCCATTCAAGGGCAAGAGGCGCTATCCCATTCAAGGGCAAGAGGCGCTATCCCATTCAAGGGCAAGAGGCGCTATCCCATTCAAGGGCAAGGGGCACTATCCCATTCAAGGGCAAGAGGCGCTATCCCATTCAAGGGCAAGAGGCGCTATCCCATTCAAGGGCAAGAGGCGCTATCCCATTCAAGGGCAAGAGGCGCTATCCCATTCAAGGGCAAGAGGCGCTATCCCATTCAAGGGCAAGAGACGCTATCCCATTCAAGGGCAAGAGGCGCTATCCCATTCAAGGGCAAGAGGCGCTATCCCATTCAAGGGCAAGAGGCGCTATCCCATTCAAGGGCAAGAGGCGCTATCCCATTCAAGGGCAAGAGACGCTATCCGATTCAAGGGCAAGAGGCGCTATCCCATTCAAGGGCAAGAGGCGCTATCCCATTCAAGGGCAAGAGGCGCTATCCCATTCAAGGGCAAGAGGCGCTATCCCATTCAAGGGCAAGAGGCGCTATCCCATTCAAGGGCAAGAGGCGCTATCCCATTCAAGGGCAAGGGGCACTATCCCATTCAAGGGCAAGAGGCGCTATCCCATTCAAGGGCAAGAGGCGCTATCCCATTCAAGGGCAAGAGGCGCTATCCCATTCAAGGGCAAGAGGCGCTATCCCATTCAAGGGCAAGAGGCGCTATCCCATTCAAGGGCAAGAGACGCTATCCCATTCAAGGGCAAGAGGCGCTATCCCATTCAAGGGCAAGAGGCGCTATCCCATTCAAGGGCAAGAGGCGCTATCCCATTCAAGGGCAAGAGGCGCTATCCCATTCAAGGGCAAGAGACGCTATCCGATTCAAGGGCAAGAGGCGCTATCCCATTCAAGGGCAAGAGGCGCTATCCCATTCAAGGGCAAGAGGCGCTATCCCATTCAAGGGCAAGAGGCGCTATCCCATTCAAGGGCAAGAGACGCTATCCCATTCAAAGGCAAGAGGCGCTATCCCATTCAAAGGCAAGAGGCGCTATCCCATTCCCTGGGTCTCAAAAGTTTTACGGGCACAAATCATCATCGCCAACGATAATCGTAAAGGCGCCACCTTTGCTCGGACTCCCAAGGCCAGATCGTCCCAATGAATGACGCCCTCGTGACCAGGTATGTTGCCAACTATTCCTACTAAAACTTCGTTATCAAGATTATTAAAAATAGGCGTTCGTAAGAGACCTTTGAACTTACAGACGGAACTTTATTCTGAGCTTCACTTTCTATCTGCAATGATGGAAGTTAATCTTCCTTGCTGCTATCTTTATTAGACTGCAATGACGTATGGAGGCAGTAACTGAGGGTAGACTAGGAGACTGCGCAATTGAGGGCTCATAAGTCTTAAGGCGATGATTTATCCATCAGTCAAAGACTTAAGCGTCGAAGAGGTGTCATACATCATTGCCCAGTAGCCAGCATGCTTCCACTGAGAAGTGATGACGTAAATTTTGCGTACATCCGGTTAGGATGTTTTACCTCTGAGCGGCACTTTTTTGCACACCATGGGCTAAATGGCTAGGTCACAAGGACCCCAAAGGTTCAGAGAAGGTTTAGGGAGGGGACCCACTGGAACAGCTGTTGGGAGACAGATGGTAGCCTCCCGTCAAGGCCATCCAGCGTGTTCTTTAACGTTGGGTTGTTTTACCTCTGAGCGGCACTTTTTTACACACCATGGGCTAGATGGCCAGGTCACGTGAACCCCGAAGGCTAAGAGAAGGTTGGGGGAGGGGACCCACTGGAACAGCTGTTGGGAGACAGATGGTAGCCTCCCGTCAAGGCCATCCAGCGTGTTCTTTAACGTTGGGTTGTTTTACCTCTGAGCGGCACTTTTTTGCACACCATGGGCTAGATGGCCAGGTCACGTGAACCCCGAAGGCTCAGAGAAGGTTGGGGGAGGGGACCCACTGGAACAGCTGTTGGGAGACAGATGGTAGCCTCCCGTCAAGGCCATCCGGCGTGTTCTTTAACGTTGGGTTGTTTTACCTCTGAGCGGCACTTTTTTGCACACCATGGGCTAGATGGCCAGGTCACGTGAACCCCGAAGGCTCAGAGAAGGTTGGGGGAGGGGACCCACTGGAACAGCTGTTGGGAGACAGATGGTAGCCTCCCGTCAAGGCCATCCGGCGTGTTCTTTAACGTTGGGTTGTTTTACCTCTGAGCGGCACTTTTTTGCACACCATGGGCTAGATGGCCAGGTCACGTGAACCCCGAAGGCTCAGAGAAGGTTGGGGGAGGGGACCCACTGGAACAGCTGTTGGGAGACAGATGGTAGCCTCCCGTCAAGGCCATCCGGCGTGTTCTTTAACGTTGGGTTGTTTTACCTCTGAGCGGCACTTTTTTGCACACCATGGGCTAGATGGCCATGTCACGTGAACCCCGAAGGCTCAGAGAAGGTTGGGGGAGGGGACCCACTGGAACAGCTGTTGGGAGACAGATGGTAGCCTCCCGTCAAGGCCATCCGGCGTGTTCTCTAACGTTGGGTTGTTTTACCTCTGAGCGGCACTTTTTTGCACACCATGGGCTAGATGGCCAGGTCACGTGAACCCCGAAGGCTCAGAGAAGGTTGGGGGAGGGGACCCACTGGAACAGCTGTTGGGAGACAGATGGTAGCCTCCCGTCAAGGCCATCCGGCGTGTTCTTTAACGTTGGGTTGTTTTACCTCTGAGCGGCACTTTTTTGCACACCATGGGCTAGATGGCCAGGTCACGTGAACCCCGAAGGCTCAGAGAAGGTTGGGGGAGGGGACCCACTGGAACAGCTGTTGGGAGACAGATGGTAGCCTCCCGTCAAGGCCATCCAGCGTGTTCTTTAACGTGCACAGGGTATGGCTCTCCCATACATGGAGCCACTGCTTAACGTCCCATCCGATGGATGCCGGCCTTTCCAAGCCATCAGTGTTCCCTACTGACCGTGGGCTGCATATTACGAGCCTGGCGTGCTACCGACTGAGTCCCCCCCCCCCCGCCTCCCAGGGCAGATGAATGCCTCCCAAATTCTTTCTGCTGTTGGACCCTTGAAATGGTTTAGTTCGCCACTAAAAAGACTGGTAAAAAGAGCGCCCTTGTTTCGTACCAGCTGTCCAATGGTCATCTCCCATTTTTTTCAGTATGAGTCCTTGGGGATCTTTTTGATCTGACTTTTTAGACCATCACGCTCAAATAATAATAAAAAGCTCCACTCCTGGGTCCTTCAGTTAACCTTCAGTGAAATCGTCAAATGGGGGATGACGGGACAGGTCCCCCTCCCATCTCTGTTTGCAGCGGAGAACAATGCTGCTCGTGCAGGACGACGTCATCGTACACGGGCTGTAACAACGTCACGGTAGTTGGTCACGTGACGACTGAGAGCTGTGTCGGTAGATAACGGGGTCCGCATTGGTATGCTGCTGGAGCATTGTTGTGGCTGGGTGATTGTATGTGTTTTTGATGTCCGTCGTTGCTACGCTGCTGGCGATGTGGAACTTCGGGAGACACGGCAAGGTCAAATGGAGGAAGGACGCGTTGGAGTGTTGGGGAAGGTGCAGACAACGAGGATGCTGATTTATAACAGAGAGTCGAACACGTGGATCTGTGAGTGGGGTCGGTTTGGTGGGGGGGAAGAGGCGTAGAATTGCATGGGAAGAGGACAGAGGTCACCCCGATATCGGTTGGCTAAGGTTCGCTGACCACTGTAAGAGATGCCATCTTAACCATTAAAACCTATGATAGATAATGCGAAAGGAGCATTCTTAAAGGTTTGTTTACATCTTCGAGATCCAAAATTAGGGGGTCGCTGCTGGCTCCGTCGGAAGCAAGCGTCACGGGCTTTTAAACTGATGTTCCCAGATTCAAGACCAAATACTGAAGCACTTCGCAGGAAATAAGACATAATAATATCTTGGAAAATGAGTGATATCATCGTTTATGCATGCATACAAAATCCTCATACAGCCACGGCTATGTAGGTCCTACTCATCATCATCATCCTCAAGCAGCCATGGTCTACTGAGGTCCAACCAGATAGGCAAAGGAGTTTGCAACCTCCTTTAAGCAGCATATTGTGCAGAGAGAGACTCCGTTGGTTTGGCCATGTTGCCCGTATGAATAATTATAGATTGGCGAATAGGGTTATCAACAGTGTGCCTAAAGGCCTCAGAAAGAAGGGGAGACCTAGGATGCAGTGGGCTGACAATGTCAAACAGGACCTTGTTAGAATTGGTGGGCAGTGGCCAGATGCAGTAGATGTAGCTCAGGATAGACTTGCTTGGAGAGGTCCTACTAGATTGTATAATTTATAAAGGAGACGTAAACATTCCGTTTGTTGAAAAGGTTATTTGTAAATGCAGATTATGATATTTTATCCAAGTTTGTCAGTAACATGTTCACTTATTCTAGTTCTGTTCATCCTCAATGCTTTGACCAAGTGGCAACTGTTTTTTCTGCAATAATCCATTCGGGTTTGCAACTAATTCCACGCTTTCTTACCTACGAAAATTCATCATTATCATCATCCTCAAGCAGCCATGGGCTACGGAGGTCCAACTAGACCGCGCAATTTAATTCTCCAAGCATATCTGTCCTGAGCTACATCTGCTGCATCCGGCCACTGTACACCAATTCTAACAAGGTCCTGTTTGACATTGTCTGCCCACCGCATCCTAGGTCTCCCCCTCCTTCTGAGGCCTCTAGGCACACTGTTCATAACCCTATTCGCCAATCTATAATTATCCATACGGGCAACATGGCCAAACCAGCGGAGTCTCTCTCTGCACAATATGCTGCTTAAAGGAGGTTGCAGACTCCTTTGCCTAACCTCATCATTAGTTACAAAGTTGAACCACCTAATACCCAAGATACTGCGTAAGCATCTAGAATCAAAAGCATCTAGTTTCCTGTTATCTTGCTTACACAGCATCCAAGTTTCACTACCATAACTAACCCTAGAAAGAACCAAACTATTATACAGTCTAATTTTAGTCTTTAGGTGTATACGCCTATTTCTCCACAATCTCCATAGATTCTTAAAAGTCCCGGCAGCAATACCTATTCGTCTGTTAATCTCATGCCGCACATCACCAGTATCAGTTACGCAGCTCCCAAGGTAATTAAACTGTGACACCTGCTCAAGACTGCAACCATTCAGATTAACTGAATCACAACCTGCCTGACCAATTTTCATCACTTTAGTTTTCTCTCTGTTTATAACCAAACCTACTGTACTACCAGTCTCATCAACAGTTCGAATGAAAGAGTTCATCTCATCAACATCATTTGCCAAAAGGGCTAAATCATCAGCATAATCTAAATCAGAAATTTCCGTATCTCCAGCCCATTTAAGGCCAAAAACTTTCCCTTGAAGTGAATTTCGCATAACATAATCAACAACCAAACTAAAGAGAAAAGGAGACAAAATGCACCCTTGTCGAACACCAGAAGTAATGCTAAACCAATTGCTACAAGACTTACCAACCCTCACACATGACTCAGTGTTATTATAGAGAGCTTTCATTATGTTAACTAACTTGTCTGGTATACCATATGATCTCACAATCAACCACAAATTATGACGATCAACAGAGTCGAAAGCCTTTTTGAAATCAACAAAGCTAGCAACTAAAGGTTTCTGAAACTCTAAACATTTCTCAAGAATCTGCCTAAGTGAAAATATCTGATATACACATCCCCTACCACTTCTGAATCCACATTGCTCATCACGCAATTGCCTGTCAACCAGATTCTTAATTCTATTAAGCACAATCATGGAAAGAACTTTACCTGGAACAGAGAGTAGGCTGATACCCCTATAGTTATCACAAGAACTGCGATCACCTTTTTTGAAAATAGGGATAATAATAGCTCTGGTAAAATCTTTAGGAACCATGCCTTTATCATAAAAGTTATTCAAAATTTCAGTCATCCAAATGGTAACTGAAACATTCCCAGCTCTAAGCATTTCCGTAGTAATTTCATCCACCCCTGGGGATTTATGAAGTTTAAGATTAGAAATAGCCAAACTAACTTCAGATTGTGTTATAGGGCCAACATTAAAGCCAACAATGCATCTATCATCATTGCAAACAATGGGAGTAGAACTAACCACATTGTTTAGAACATCACTGAAATGCTCAGCCCACCTAGCCATGACAGAATCCTCACCTTCTATAACCTTGCCTTGTTTATCCTTCAATCCCTGTATACCTGTTCGTTGTCTACCACACAAAACATTAACTATCTGGTACAGCTCTCTGCTGTTGTGCTGTCTAACTGCTTCCTCAGCTTTGTCAGCAAGGCCATCAAGCCAAAGATTCTTATCAGTAGCTAACTGACCCTTTACACGTTTATTAAGTTCTTTGTAATGCTTTCTATTAGGACTAGTAAGGTACTGATTAAGGACATTCCTGCAGTTCCTTCTTTCTGAAATAAACTCAAGTGCCTTATCACTTAAATAATTCTGCCTCCTCTGCTCCTTTTTCCCTAAAAGAGTACTGTTAGTTTCCAAAAAAGCCTGTTTAAAATGGCCCCATTCTTCTTCAACTTCAGTATTAAGCAAACCATGACTGTCATAATGACTAAGTAACCTATCATGGTAAGCTTTAGCTATAACTGGGTCTTTCAGAGCTTCAGTATTAAAGGTAAATTTTTTAACCCTAGCACAACACTTTTTAAGTTTAAGTTGCAAGACACTTTTAACAAGGTAATGGTCAGATCCAATTTCAGCTCCCCTATATGCCCTGGTATTTCTAACAGAACTAGCCCATTTGCTGTTAATTAATATATAATCAATCATATTCTTATGCAGCCCATCAGGTGAAACCCATGTGTATTTATGTACGTCACGGTGTTTGTAATATGTGTTAGTTATTCTGAAACCATTTAGTTTACTTACCTGTAGGAGACGTTGCCCATTGCCATTGCAGCTACCAATACCAAAAGGGCCTATTACTCCTCCCCAAAGGTCAGAGTCGGTACCAACTTTGGCATTGAAGTCACCAAGAACAAGGGTAATATCTCCTTTCTTGACAGAATTCAAAATATCCTGAAGTTGTCTGTAAAACCTATCCTTCTCATCCTCATCAGAATCCTCAGTGGGGGCATAACAGCAGATAACATTCAAGACTTTAATGCTTGTCTGAAATTTTGCTGTAAGAAACCTTTCATTAATGCACTCATATCCTAGAAGAGCATCACTAGCATGTCTGCTGAGCAGCAGACCCACGCCTTGGTGATGCTTTCCATCCTCCCTCCCTGTAAAGAGAAATTTAAAGTTATTTTTAAGTATCTCACCTTTACCTGTCCATCTGGTCTCTTGCAAGCCTAGAATATCTAGGTTATAGTGCTGGAATTCCTGCATGAGGACATCAAGAGAATAATCTCTATGTAATGTCCTCACGTTCCACGTTCCTGCAGAGAGAAAATGATTAGTAAAATTTTTAAAGAAATTAGGTTTATTGAGATTGGTAGGGCCAACAATATCAAACAGCCCCCTGATCGCAGGCATGGGGCAAAGACCTGTTCCTCCTCCTCTAAAGGCTGAAGTCACCGATGCTGGTAGGAACTTCAGGCACCACCTTTTCAAGTGGACTTTTTCAAGAACCATATGGCCTGCCTGAGACACATTACTCCAGTTTAGGCTTGACGATGCCCAACTAGCTAAGTAAGGTTCAGGTACCTGCGATGGCCTCTGATTAGGATTATCCACCAGCTGATATAAGGTATCCCATGCCTCTGTTCACTTAGAGCTGGCAACCCAGAAGTAAACAGAAAACACAGCGGCAGACTCTCCCTCAACAGAGGCCCACCAGTGCAGCAAGCCCAGGATCCATAATCAAACTCAAATCCATAAACAAGTCCAGTCTAGTAGGTATAAATGGTCAGCACCAGGACCCTGTGAAGTTGACCACTCCTCAGCAGGGTTGAAAAAAAAAGAAAAAGTGGCCATAGATGACCAGATCAGTAGGCCATACTGAACTGGCAGCCCTCCCCTTCCGTTCCCTTCCAAAAGAGAATATCTCTTTTGAAAGGTACTAACGGCCTGCACCACGAGAAGGCGGGGTCGGACATTAGGTGCTAGACCTGGCCAGTTCTGTGCATCATCACTGGGGATTGGTACACAGCTCTCCTTCCAGTTTACGCCTAGCTACCATTTACAAACCCTACGAAAATTAGCCGAGCTTAAATTGTGAGCATGGAAGAGTGCTCTCAATTGATAATAATTCTCACGGCCTCCAAGCCTCAATGTAATTTGCATCCTATATCCAGATGCTTCATAAGAATGTTCTTCTAAATATCTACTTCGTGTCAAGTGACACGAAGGTTGCCAGATCACTAATTTCTAAAAAAAAAAATCGTTGCCAGATATTTTTTTGAATTCTGTAATCAACCATAGTGTTCGGATATTTTTTAATATATATAATGCAATGAATATGGAGCGTGTACAGTTACCGTTCACAGCAAACTGGAGCGGTTGCGGTTAATGTTTACAGCACATTGGATCGTGTGAGCTCACAAAGACCTGGATCGTGTGGGCTCACTTATGGAAATATTGAGCGTGTGCAGTTACCGTTCACAGCAAACTGGAGCGGTTGCGGTTAATGTTTACAGCACATTGGATCGTGTGAGCTCACAAAGACCTGGATCGTGTGGGCTCACTTATGGAAATATTGAGCGTGTGCAGTTACCGTTCACAGCAAACTGGAGCGGTTGCGGTTAATGTTCACAGCACATTGGATCGTGTGAGCTCACAAAGACCTGGATCGTGTAGGCTCACTCACGGAAATATTGAGCGTGTGCAGTAACTGCATACGCTCCAGTTTGCTGTGAACGGTAACTGGAGCGTGTACAGTTGCTGTACACGCTCCAGATATTTTTCCTGAATTCTGTAATCACGTGACACGAAGGTTGCCAGATCACTAATTTCTAAAAAAATCGTTGCCAGATATTTTTTCTGAATTCTGTAATCAACCATAGTGTTCGGATACTTTTTTGAGCGACTGTAGGTGGTCATATTATTTTGATACTAGATCGTGTGGGCTCACTCACGGAATTATTGAGCGTGTGCAGTTACCGTTCACAGCAAACTGGAGCGGTTGCGGTTAATGTTCACAGCACATTGGATCGTGTGAGCTCACAAAGACCTGGATCGTGTGGGCTCACTCACGGAAATATTGAGCGTGTGCAGTTACCGTTCACAGCAAACTGGAGCGTGTGCAGTTCCTGCACACGCTCCAGTTTGCAGTGAACGGCAACTGGAGCGTGTACAGTTGCTGTACACGCTCCAGATATTTTTCCTGAATTCTGTAATCACGTGACACGAAGGTTGCCAGATCACTAATTTCTAAAAAAATCGTTGCCAGATATTTTTTCTGAATTCTGTAATCAACCATCGTCATTCCAATTTACAAGAGAAAAGATGATCCCACTAATCCTAACAATTAACATCCCATCTCTCTGACGAACATCGTTCTCAAAATAATGGAACGTTGCATACTATTCAAGCTTCCATTGCTTTCTTCAGGTGCATAATATCATTCCATGTGAACAGTTTGGTTTCATGGCAAGTCGCTCCTCTGCAGTGGGAGCGGGGGTGGCTCAGTCGGTAGCGCGCCAGGCTCGTAATCTGTAGTTCCCAGGTTCGAGTCCCAGCTGGGTCAGCGTTGAGATTTATCTCCGCAAAATTCCCCGCCCTGCCCACGGTCAGTAGGGGACACCGATGGGCTTGGAAAGGCCGCCGTCCGTCGGATGGGGACGCTAAGCCGTGGCCCCGTGTGCGGGACAGCCATACCCTGTGCACGTTAAAGAACACGCTGGATGGCCTTGACGGGAGGCTACCATCTGTCTCCCAACAGCTGTTCCAGTGGGTTCCCTCCCCCAACCTTCTCTGAGCCTTCGGGGTCCATGTGACCTGGCCATTTAGCCCATGGTGTGCAAAAAAGTGCCGCTCAGAGGTAAAACAACCCAACGTTAAAGAACACGCTGGATGGCCTTGACGGGAGGCTACCATCCGTCTCCCAACATCTGTTTCAGTGGGTCCCCTCTCCCAACCTTGTCTGAGCCTTCGGGGTCCATGTGACCTGGCCATTTAGCCCATGGTGTGCAAAAAAGTGCCGCTCAGAGGTAAAACAACCCAACCCAAGTCCCCAAATTTGTGTATTTTTAAAGATCGCCTAAATACAGTCAATTTGGCCAAGTTTCTAAAATGTTTTAACTTTCGTTTTGTATATGTCACCGGCAAAGTTTGAAATCCGGCATTCTATAGAATGCCTAGGCATTGTATATAATGTCTAAAACTAGCCGGCAGTGTATGAAACGACTCATACTGAGTGCTCCCGGCAGTGATGTTTAATGTCGCAATGCGAGTCACGTGACTCTCGACGCTCGCCTCAAAACAGAGAGCCAGAGCACTGAGTCCAATTCGAATTGACCAGTAAA
Source organism: Ryuthela nishihirai (assembly GCA_038380435.1). Classification (NCBI taxonomy): domain Eukaryota; kingdom Metazoa; phylum Arthropoda; class Arachnida; order Araneae; family Heptathelidae; genus Ryuthela; species Ryuthela nishihirai. The sequence goes on along the minus strand of JAWZYU010000029.1, from coordinate 47,520,823 downwards.
TGTTCCCCTGGGTCCCCTATAGGCTCACCCTGATTGCCAGATCCGCCAGTCTCTAGTTTCGGTAAAAAAGAGCGCCGTAGTTGGTCACTTTGGACACCAAAAAGACACCCTTCCATTCGGAAGAGCGCCCCCTAGCGTTGTAAGAGTGTAAAAGAGGGTTGCCTCAATAGGGATCCCAAAGTTTGAGAACCCTAGCTTCCATAGAAAGAGAGTTAAGGTCAAAAAACAGATTAAAAAAATGTCATCAAAAAACGACATAATTATCACAAGCATCTCGGAACTCCACTGAAATAGATTTGACAAGTAGTAAAGTGAAATACGAGTATCCTAACTCGAATTGCAAACTTCGAATATTCAACACTTTACTGATTCGTTCTCACTTGGCTTTACCTCATTTGGGACGTTTTTTATAATGCGGACGACAGATTCATTACAGGTTATGATGTTAATATTTCTGGCGGTAGTTCAGCAATGGTATTTTTCTCTTTATGTAGAAAAATCCCGTACTTTTATATTTTGTACTTCTTACATTTTCACATGCATCTTTTCAATAAAAGCCGTTTTCATACTTTGCCGAAATAGTATTTGTCATTCTATATAATGCCTAGGTATTCTATACAATGCCTAGGGAAAGTATGTAATAATTCTCATATTTCATACATTGCCTGAAAACGCCGGGTATTCTACAGAATGCCGGCTTTTCATACATTGCCGGTAACATATATAACTATATATTCTCAATATGTGTACAGTCGCTCAAAAAAGTATCCGAACACTACGGTTGATTACAGAATTCAGAAAAAATAGGATCTGGCAAGGATTTTTTTTTAGAAATTAGTGATCTGGCAACCTTCGTGTCACGTGACACGAAGGTTGCCAGATCACTGATTTCTAAAAAAAAACGTTGCCAGATATTCTTTTCTGAATTCTGTAATCAACCATAGTGTTCAAATACTTTTTTGAGCGACTGTAGGTGGTCATATTATTTTGATACTAGATCGTGTGGGCTCACTCACGGAAATATTGAGCGTGTGCAGTTACCGTTCACAGCAAACTGGAGCGTGTGCAGTAACGCACACGCTCCAGTTTGCTGTGAACGGTAACTGGAGCGTGTACAGTTGCTGTACACGCTCCAGATATTTTTCCTGAATTCTGTAATCACGTGACACGAAGGTTGCCAGATCACTAATTTCGTAAAAAAAAATCGTTGCCAGATATTTTTTCTGAATTCTGTAATCAACCATAGTGTTCGGATACTTTTTTGAGCGACTGTAGGTGGTCATATTATTTTGATACTAGATCGTGTGGGCTCACTCACGGAAATATTGAGCGTGTGCAGTAACTGCACACGCTCAATATTTCCGTGTTGGATATATTGACGGAAATATTGAGCACACGCTCAATATTTCCGTCAATATTCCACATATCAATATATCAATATCCGTGTCCACCTCCGTTTCAAATATCCGTGTCCACCTCCAGTTTGCTGTGAACGGTAACTGGAGCGTGTACAGTTGCTGTACACGCTCCAGATATTTTTCCTGAATTCTGTAATCACGTGACACGAAGGTTGCCAGATCACTAATCTCTAAAAAAATCGTTGCCAGATATCTTTTGTGAATTTTGTAACCAACCATAGTGTTCGGATACTTTTTTGAGCGACTGTACTATTTGTAAACCACAGCAAATGTTAACCACATTATAAATATTTCTCTGCTTCTGATGTCTTCAGCGGTGCTGGCATATAATTTTGTATCTTCCTCTCAATCAATAAATAATTATTATTAGCTTTATTATTATTATTATCATAATTGTAAAATTGTGTTCTGAGCGGCACCTTTTTTGCACACCATGGGCTAAATGGCCAGTCACAAGGACCCCGAAAGCTCAGAGAAGGTTGGGGGAGGGGACCCACTGGAACAGCTGTTGGGAGACAGATGGTAGCCTCCCGTCAATGCCATCCAGCGTGTTGTTTAACGTGCACAGGGTATGGTTCTCCCGCACACGGGACCACGGCTTAACGTCCCATCCTACGTAAGGCGGCCTTTACAAGCCCATCGGTGTCCCCTACTGACCGTGGACAGGGCGGGGAATTTTGCGGAGATAAATCTCAACCCTGACCCAGCTGGGGCTCAACCTGGAACTGTAGATTACGAGCCTGGCGCGCTTGCGACTTAGCCAATCCCCACCTCAAAGGGGAGGGCGAAAATTATATTCAACAATATTGCTGGAATAGTTAAAAAAATATATTATTAAGATGTATTCTAGTCCAATCCAGTCACTCCTTATTCCATCCCCTGCCATGAAATTTTTCTAGATATGGAATTGCGTAAAATTGCAATAAAATAAATAAATAAATAAATACCCCCTCAAGCAGCTGCTTGCCACAGAGGTCTGACAGGAGCCTGTCAGTTTATATGCGATAGTAGAAGGTCTGAGAGGATGGCAGGACCTCAGCAGAAAAACGACATACATCCATGCCTTACCCGGGGCTCGAACCCAGGTCCGTTAGATCAGTAGCCAAGCGTGCTAACGACTCGGCCATGGGACGGCTATTATAAATACCCCCTCAAGCAGCTGCTTGCCACAGAGGTCTGACAGGAGTCTGTCAATTTTTATAGCAAAGTAGAAGATCTGTGAGGATGGTAGGACCTCAGCAGAAAAACGACACATACATCCATGCCTTACCCGGGGCTCGAACCCAGGTCCCTTAGATCAGTAGCCAAGCGCGCTAACGACTCGGCCATGGGACGGCTATTATAAATACCCCCTCAAGCAGCTGCTTGCCACAGAGGTCTGACAGAAGCCTGTCAGTTTTTATAGCAAAGTAGAAGATCTGTGAGGATGGTAGGACCTCAGCAGAAAAACGACACATACATCCATGCCTTACCCGGGGCTCGAACCCAGGTCCCTTAGATCAGTAGCCAAGCGCGCTAACGACTCGGCCATGGGACGGCTATTATAAATACCCCCTCAAGCAGCTGCTTGCCACAGAGGTCTGACAGGAGTCTGTCAATTTTTATAGCAAAGTAGAAGATCTGAGAGGATGGCAGGACCCCAGCAGAAAAACGACACATACATCCATGCCTTACCCGGGGCTCGAACCCAGGTCCCTTAGATCAGTAGCCAAGCGCGCTAACGACACGGCCATGGGACGGCTATTATAAATACCCCCTCAAGCAGCTGCTTGCCACAGAGGTCTGACAGGAGTCTGTCAATTTTTATAGCAAAGTAGAAGATCTGAGAGGATGGCAGGACCCCAGCAGAAAAACGACACATACATCCATGCCTTACCCGGGGCTCGAACCCAGGTCCCTTAGATCAGTAGCCAAGCGTGCTAACCACTCGGCCATGGGACGGCTATTATAAACACCCCCTCAAGCAGCTGCTTGCCACAGAGGTCTGACAGAAGCTTGTCAGTTTATATGCCATAGTAGAAGGTCTGAGAGGATGGCAGCACCTCAGCAGAAAAACGACACATACATCCATGCCTTACCCAGGGCTCGAACCCAGGTCCCTTAGATCAGTAGCCAAGCGGGGGCTCGAACCCAGGTCGCTTAGATCAGTAGCCAAGCGGGGCTCGACCCCAGGTCCCTTAGATCAGTAGCCAAGCGGGGGCTCGAACCCAGGTCCCTTAGATCAGTAGCCAAGCGGGGGCTCGAACCCAGGTCCCTTAGATCAGTAGCCAAGCGGGGGCTCGAACCCAGGTCCCTTAGATCAGTAGCCAAGCGGGGGCTCGAACCCAGGTCCCTTAGATCAGTAGCCAAGCAGGGGCTCGAACCCAGGTCCCTTAGATCAGTATCCAAGTGGGGGCTCGAACCCAGGTCCCTTAGATCAGTAGGCAAGCGGGGGCTCGAACCCAGGTCCCTTAGATCAGTATCCAAGTGGGGGCTCGAACCCAGGTCCCTTAGATCAGTAGGCAAGCGGGGGCTCGAACCCAGGTCCTTTAGATCAGTATCGAAGCGGGGGCTCGAACCCAGGTCCCTTAGATCAGTAGGCAAGCGGGGGCTCGAACCCAGGTCCCTTAGATCAGTATCGAAGCGGGGGCTCGAACCCAGGTCCCTTAGATCAGTAGCCAAGCGTGGGCTCGAACCCAGGTCCCTTAGATCAGTAGCCAAGCGGGGGCTCGAACCCAGGTCCCTTAGATCAGTAGCCAAGCGGGGGCTCGAACCCAGGTCCCTTAGATCAGCAGCCAAGCGGGGGCTCGAACCCAGGTCCCTTAGATCAGCAGCCAAGCGGGGGCTCGAACCCAGGTCCCTTAGATCAGCAGCCAAGCGGGGGCTCGAACCCAGGTCCCTTAGATCAGCAGCCAAGCGCGCTAACCACTCGGCCATGGGACGGCTTAAGATTACAAAACTCCCATTTCAATTTTTTTTTTGGAAATATCTCCGTCTCTTTTTTATTTCACTATTATTCTCCCGAAAAGCATTTTCCACTGACTCCGCGAAACCACTCTCTCACTCAGAGATTCCAATCTCCCCACAGAGAGAGAAAATCACGTCGCCATTCCATCTTCTAGGAAAAAGAAGGAGAGGGGGGAGGCGGGGGGGGTGAAAGAAAAATGAAGCGCGACACAACTGGCTCTCACTAACTGCAGGCTCATTATTCTTCGCTGCGGAACACCAAATAGACAGGAGAGAAAAAAAAGAGACGAGCAACTTTTTCCTATTTACTGTTTAACCCCGTTAGAAAGACACGGAGCGGAGAGAACGAAACGAAACAAGAAAAAAAAAGAGTGAAAACATCAGACATCACTCGCTCGCTTCGCACGGAGGGGGGGGCAGAACTAAAACTCTTGCACGAACTGAGAGCAGATAATTCCGTTTCGCAATGACAAACTTCTCTGTGAAACAGGAAGTTGGCACTCTACGAAACGATACCGCCATCGCAACAAATGCCCTTTTTTTTTCATCTCCTGTTGCCCCCCCGCCCCCTCTTCTTTACTTTTCCCCCACTGAATGATTCGGAAGAGTAGCAGCAGGTAGTAGGGAGAGAGAGAATCAGTCGGCCAGCACGCTCGTGCTGTGTCCACATCGCCCGCGGCCAGAGGTGGCCTTGGACAGCATTCAGCCCATCGCTATCGGACCCGCATCTCTCGTCCCAATGACGTCACGCCGTCTCACGCGCCCTCCAGCGACGAGAGAGGTTACTTTTACACTCGGCGGAGCGGAATTATGATCGCCATCACTTCGATAGTTGGTTGTCGGCGTCACTCTAGCAGTTCGTTGGTTTTTTTTTTAACAACCTTTTTCTTTTCTTGTTCCCGGTTTAAAAATGACAGGTTATCCTTGTTTTTTTTTCAATTTCTTTATTCGTGTTGGGTCATGTTAATCAAATAATATTTGTTTAAACACAGGAATTAATTTTATTGCGAAACATGTGTCCAAAAACAGGTTTTTCTTTAGACTGGATTGCTTTACCTCTGAGCGGCACTTTTTGCACACAATGGGCTAAATGGTAAGGTCACATGGACCCCGAAGGCTCAGAGAAGGTTGGGGGAGGGGACCCACTGGAATAGCTGTTGGGAGACAGATGGTAGCCTCCCGTCAAGGCCATCCAGCGTGTTCTTTAACGTTGGGTTGTTTTACCTCTGAGCGGCACTTTTTTGCACACAATGGGCTAAATGGTAAGGTCACATGGACCCCGAAGGCTCAGAGAAGGTTGGGGGAGGGGACCCACTGGAATAGCTGTTGGGAGACAGATGGTAGCCTCTCGTCAAGGCCATCCAGCGTGTTCTTTAACGTTGGGTTGTTTTACCTCTGAGCGGCACTTTTTTGCACACAATGGGCTAAATGTTAAGGTCACATGGACCCCGAAGGCTCAGAGAAGGTTGGGGGAGGGGACCCACTGGAATAGCTGTTGGGAGACAGATGGTAGCCTCCCGTCAAGGCCATCCAGCGTGTTCTTTAACGTTGGGTTGTTTTACCTCTGAGCGGCACTTTTTTGCACACAATGGGCTAAATGGTAAGGTCACATGGACCCCGAAGGCTCAGAGAAGGTTGGGGAAGGGGACCCACTGGAATAGCTGTTGGGAGACAGATGGTAGCCTCCCGTCAAGGCCATCCAGCGTGTTCTTTAACGTGCACAGGGTATGGCTCTCCCGTACACGGGGCCACGGCTTAACGTCCCATCCGACGGACGTCTGCCTTTCCAAGCCCATTGTTGTCCCCTACTGACCGTGGGCAGGGCGGGGAGTTTTGCGGAGATAAATCTCAACGCTGACCCAGCTGGGACTCGAACCTGGGAACTGCAGATTACGAACCTGGCGCGCTACCGACTGAGCCAGCCCCGCCCTTTGTTTGAGATAGAAATTTATATTATAAATAGGGAAAGTGACTCTGCATTTACACCATGGGCGGCCGCAGAAAATTTTCCAGGGGTGGGGGGAGGCAAAGCTTGGAGACAAATAATTACATCAATAAATTTTCATTTAATTATTTAATTTTTTAGGTTTTTTTAATCACAAGTAGATTATAGAATACAGTATTGCATCAATACAAAAACACATACATAGTGTATATAAATTGATTACGTTTAAATTGTTACGATTATAATTTGTGGAATTTTTCACTCCATCCCAGGGGGGGGGGGCAAGTGCCCCGTTTCCCCCCTCTGCGGACGCCTATGATTTACACGCATATATCCTTGCCGTCCCGTGGCCGAGTGGTTAGCGCGCTTGGCTGCCAATCTAAGGGACCTGGGTTCGAGCCCCGGGTAAGGCATGGATGTATGTGTCGTTTTTCTGCTGAGGTCCTGCCATCCCCTCAGACCTTCTACTGTGGCATATAAACTGACAGGCTCCTTGTCAGACCTCTGTGGCAAGCAGCTGCTTGAGGGGGTATTTATTTTTTTTTATTTATATCTAGTTATCAGATCAGTACCATAACATTTCCATTTATCGGTGTTCAAGCTTTTCGTCTTTCATGACCATTTTTTGCTTCATTAATCCGCACCCCTCCTTCCCGAAATCCATCCGGATTAACGAGGGTTTACTGCTATTTGATTAAACAGAAATGACAACAGATTCCAAAGAGTGAATTTTACAAAAAAAAAAACTTGCAACAAAACCCCAAATATACGAGCCGATCTTTTTGACTACTCAACATCTCCATGTATTTAAAATCTTCCAACTCTCCAAAACAGAAATCTTTTTTTAATTAAATTCGCAATTTTTCAACAACAAAATCTGCACAGAAAAAAAAAATGGTATTTACTTAGCGACTGGAACATAGTCATTGTAGCAAGTGTCGAAATTGCAACGCAATCATCCAGGACACGTGACTTCAAGGACACAGCTGATTGGAATGCAAATCATACTCAAAACCGAATGGTTGGTTGAATAAACAAGGCACGTTGCAAGACACCCGGGTGGTAGGACCCACTCCTCCAAACCACGCGAAACTGATTAAATGAAACTCTTCAAAGGAACGCTCAAGATGAACGCAGACCTACGTGGGTGAGAAGCGTTCTTCGTTCGCTCTCTTTTTGGGTGTTCCACCTTTCTGTTCCTTTCAACCAAATAATGGACTTATTTCTAGAACTACTGGCAAGAAAAATTGGGTTTTTCCAGGTTGTTTTGCCTCTGAGCGGCACTTTTGTTCCACGCAATGGACTAAATGGCCAGGTCACAAGGACCCTGGGGCGGGGGTGGCTCAGTCGGTAGCGCGCCAGACTAGTAATCTGTAGTTCTCGAGTCCCAGCTGGGTCAGCGTTGAGATTTATCTCCGCAAAATTCCCCGCCCTGCCCACGGTTAGTAGGGGACACCGATGGGCTTGAAAAGACCGCCGTCCATCGGATGGGACGTTAAGCCGTGGCCCCGTGTGCGGGAGAGACATACCCTGTGCACGTTAAAGAACACGCTGGATGGCCTTGACGGGAGGCTACCATCTGTCCCCCAACAGCTGTTCCAGTGGGTCCCCTTCCCCAAACTTCTCTGAGCCTTCGGGGTCCTTGTCACCTGGCCATTTAACCCATTGTGTGCAAAAAAGCGCCGCTCAGAGGTAAAACAACCCAACCCAACAACACAAGGACCCTCAAGGCCTCAGAGAACAGATGTTGGGAGACAGATGGTTGCCTCCCGTCAACGCCATCCAGCGTGTTTTTTAACGTGCTCGTCCCATAAACGGGTTGGATTGTTTTATCTCTGAGCGTCACATTTTTGACACAATGGGATAAATGGCCAGGTCACATGGACCCCGAAGGTTCAGAGAAGGTTGGGGGAGGGGATCCACTGGAACAGCTGTTGGGAGACAGATGGCAGCCACCCGTCATGGATATCCAGCGTGTTCTTTAACGTGCACAGGGTATGGCTCTTCCGCACATGGGGCCACGGCTTAACATCCCATCCGGACGGCGGCTTTTCCAAGCCCATCGGTGTTCCCTTACTGACCGGGTAGGTTGAGGAGTTTTTCGGAGATAAATCTCAACGCTGACCCAGCTGAGACTCGAACCTGGGAACTGCAGATGATGATCTTGGCGCGCTACCGACTGATCACCTCATCTCACTACTCAAAAGTAAACAACGCCCCCCCCCCCCCTCTCCACTCCATAAGGGTTGTGTTTTTTTTCCTCTGAGCGGCACTTTTTTGCACACCATGGGCTAAATGGCCAGGTCACATGGACCCCGAAGGCTCAGAGAAGGTTGGGGGAGGGGACCCACTGGAACAGCTGTTGGGAGACAGATGGTAGCCTCCCGTCAAGGCCATCCAGCGTGTTCTTTAACGTGCACAGGGTATGGCTCTCCCGCACACGGAGCCACGGCTTAACGTCCCATCCGACGGACGGCGGTCTTTCCAAGCCCATCGGTGTCCCTACTGACCGTGGGCAAGGCGGGGAATTTTGCGGAGATAAACCTCAACGCTGACCCAGCTGGGACTCGAACCTGGGAACTACAGATTACGAGCCTGGCGCGCTACCAACTGAGCCACCCCCGCCCCACTCCATAAGGGAAAAAGACAATTCTTTTTAGGTTTATTTCCGTGTCTGTTGCCCTGTTGCATGCTCCTAGACAACCTTTGTTCTATCAAATTACGGATGGCATTCCAAGATATTTTTTTTTGCGTTTTGCGATCCTCTCGAAAAGACAAAACGCATCGCTTTCAACAATCGATCGTCCACAAGCAAAAAATTAAAAAAAACTTTACTACAACCTTCAACACCACTTTGTTAATCATATGACTGTTATGGAAGAAATGTTATTAACGGCAACGACAGAACTGAAATATTACCACTGCTACGGTCTCCATTAATTCGGTTTCAAATAACGGTGGGGGCGGGGGTTGCTCAGTCGGTAGCGCGCCAGGATCGTATTCTGTAGTTCCCAGGTTCGAGTCCCAGCTGGGTCAGGTAAATATACTTATGAAACAAAACCCACTAGTTCCGCCTGAAGCACTACCCGTATAGGGAAATGCCAGATTCACCACTTTACTACGGTCAGGGGCAAGAGAGTACCACATAGATACAGTTCATCCCCGACTACGTAATGGCGAACAATATTACAGAAGCAAAGTTCATCCATCGGTCAAAACCTAAATTTAATCTGCGCCCCGGTTAGCCACAAATATGGATATATAGATCCAAGTTGCCTCGGCTCCCGTGGTGGGAGCTCTTAGTCGGGCCCTACTGTCGGGGCCATGTCCAACAAGACCGGACCATGTCAGTCAGCTGGGCCCCTAACGACTCCCCTGAGTCTCTGAGATGGAGGTCTTAGCCTGTCCAACCGGGGCCCAATCCGGTCAACAGAGCCTTCGACCTCGAGGTCTTAGCCTGTCCAACCAGGGCCCAATCTGGTCAGCAGAGCCTTCGACCTCGAGGTCAGCCTGTCCAACCGGGGCCCAATCCAGTCAGTAGAGCCTTCGACCTCGAGGTTTTAGCCTGTTCAACCGGGGCCCAATCCAGTCAGCAGAACCGTCGACCTCGAGGTCTTAGACTGTCCAACCAGGGCCCAATCTGGTCAGCAGAGCCTTCGACCTCGAGGTCAGCCTGTCCAACCGGGGCCCAATCCAGTCAGCAGAGCCTTCGACCTCGAGGTTTTAGCCTGTTCAACCGGGGCCCAATCCAGTCAGCAGAACCGTCGACCTCGAGGTCTTAGACTGTCCAACCAGGGCCCAATCTGGTCAGCAGAGCCTTCGACCTCGAGGTCAGCCTGTCCAACCGGGGCCCAATCCAGTCAGCAGAGCCTTCGACCTCGAGGTTTTAGCCTGTCCAACCGGGGCCCAATCCAGTCAGCAGAACTGTCGACCTCGAGGTCTTAGCCTGTCCAACCAGACTCCAATCCGGTCAGCAGAGCCTTTGACCTCGAGGTCTTAGCCTGTCCAACCGGGGCCCAATCCGGTCAGCAGAGCCTTCGAATTCGAGGTCTTAGCCTGTCCAACCGGGGCCCAATCCGGTCAGCAGAGCCTTCGACCTCGAGGTTTTAGCCTGTCCAACCGGGGCCCAATCCAGTCAGCAGAACCGTCGACCTCGAGGTCTTAGCCTGTCCAACCAGACTCCAATCCGGTCAGCAGAGCCTTCGACCTCGAGGTCTTAGCCTGTCAAATCGGGGCCCAATCCAGTCAGCAGAGCCTTCGACCTCAAGGTTTTAGCCTGTCCAACCTGGGCCCAATCCGGTCAGCAGAACCGTCGACCTCGAGGTTTTAGCCTGTCCAACCAGAGCCCAATCCGGTCAGCAGAGCCTTTGACCTCGAGGTCTTAGCCTGTCCAACCGGGACCCAATCTGGTTAGCAGAGCCTTCGAATTCGAGGTCTTAGCCTGTCCAACCGGGGCCCAATCCGGTCAGCAGAGCTTTCGACCTCGAGGTCTTAGTCCAACTGGGACCCAAATCGTCAGCAGAGCCTTCGACCTCGAGGTCTTAGCCTGTCAAATTGGGGCCCAATCCAGTCAGCAGAGCTTTCGACCTCAAGGTTTTAGCCTGTCCAACCGGGGCCCAATCCGGTCAGCAGAACCGTCGACCTCGAGGTCTTAGCCTGTCCAACCAGAGCCCAATCCGGTCAGCAGAGCCTTTGACCTCAAGGTCTTAGCCTGTCAACCCGGGGCCCAATCCGGTCAGCAGAGCCTTCGAACTCAAGGTCTTAGCCTGTCCAACCGGGGCCCAATCCGGTGAGCAGAGCCTTCGACCTCGAGGTCTTAGTCTGTCCAACTGGGACCCAAATCGCCAGCAGAGCCTTCGACCTCGAGGTCTTAGCCTGTCAAATCGGGGCCCAAACCGGTCAGCAGAGCCTTCGACCTCGAGGTCTTACCCTGTCAAACCAGGGCCCAATCCGGTCAGCAGAGCCTTCGACCTCAAGGCCTTAGCCTATCCAACCGGGGCCCAAACCGGTCATCAGAGCCTTTGAACTCGAGGTCTCAGCCTGTACAACCGGGGCCCAAACTGGTCAGCCGAGTCTTCGACCTTAATGGGCTCTCAAGGGCCCCCACCACGTTAAGGTGGTTCCCTGTCGCAATCAGTAGGGGATCCTAATCTTTGTGGCCCATATTTTATAAAGTCTTCACTAAGCAGTAGGCCAGAAAATGTATTATTTGCCGTAGTCCTCATAGGCATAGGCAAAATTCCCCGCCCTGCCAACGGTCAGTAGGGGACACCGATGGGCTTGGAAGGGCCGTCGTCGGTTGGATGGGACGATAAACCGTGGCCCCGTGTGCGGGAAAGCCATACCCTGTGCACGTTAAAGAACACACTGGATGTCCTTGACGGGTGGCTACCTTCTGTTTCCCAACAGCTGTTCCAGTGGGGGTCGGGGGTGGCTCAGTCGGTAGCGCGCCAGGCTCGTAATCTGTAGTTCCCAGGTTCGAGTCCCAGCTGGGTCAGCGTTGAGATTTACCTCTGAAAAATTCCCCCGCCCTGCCCACGGTCAGTAGGGGACACCGATGGGCTTGGAAAGGCCGCCGTCCGTCGGATGGGACGTTAAGACGTGGCCCCGTGTGCGGGAGAGCCATACCCTGTGCACGCTAAAGAACACACTGGATGGCCTTGACGGGAGGCTACCATCTGTCTCCCAACAGTTGTTCCAGTGGGTCCCCTCCCCCAATCTTCTCTGAGCCTTCGGGGTCCATGTGACCTGGCCATTTAGCCCATGGTGTGCAAAAAAGTGCCGCTCAGAGGTAAAACAACCCAACGTTAAAGAACACGCTGGATGGCCTTGACGGGAGGCTACCATCTGTCTCCCAACAGCTGTTCCAGTGGGTTCCCTCCCCCAACCTTCTCTGAGCCTTCAGGGTCCATGTGACCTGGCCATTTAGCCCATGGTGTGCAAAAAAGTGCCGCTCAGAGGTAAAACAACCCAACCCAACCTGTTCCATTGGGTCAACTTCCCCAACCTTCTCTGAACATTTGGGGTCCTTGTGACCTGGCCATTTAGCCCATGGTTTGCAAAAAAGTGCCGCTCAGAGGTAAAACAACCCAACCCAACGGTGACGTAGGCAATGCCGGTCGGATTCCATTTCTGCTTTCTAATACACATCGTAACGAACCGATCATGCGCTTTGCTAAGAAGCACACATACCAGCATCGCGAATAAATTAATAATGATATCCACGAGCATTTCTGCGTGGATACGTCACAGAACGTGCAATTAACCTTCGAAAGCACCCTCCAATCTGTCATGATTATAAACAGTTTATATTTCCGTTCTGTTCGTGAACTCTCAGTTAGGTCAAGGCTAGTGAGAAGTGGCGGTTCGACCGCTCCGTGTTTATTCTATGAAAATCAATCAGTGAAAGAAGCCAAACCAGAAAGCAGGGGGGAGGTGAAACGCGCTTCGCTCGAAATGACTCGATTTAGGGCGCGGAGCCAATCTGGTGGTCATGTGACCTCCAGTCACATGTTTCGATTCTTTCCCCTGGCAGGAGGGTTGGGTTAGGTTGTTTTACCTCTGAGCGGCGCTTTTTTGCACACCATGGGCTAAATGGCCAGGTCACAAGGACCCCGAAGGCTCAGAGAAGGTTGGAGGAGGAGACCCACTGGAACAGCTGTTGGGAGACAGATGGTAGCCTCCCGTCAAGGCCATCCAGCGTGTTCTTTAATGTTGGGTTGTTTTACTCTGAGTGGCACTTTTTTGCACAACATGGGCTAAATGGCCAGGTCACAAGGACCCCGAAGGCTCAGAGAAGGTTGGAGGAGGAGACCCACTGGAACAGCTGTTGGGAGACAGATGGTAGCCTCCCGTCAAGGCCATCCAGCGTGTTCTTTAACGTTGGGTTGTTTTACTCTGAGTGGCACTTTTTTGCACACCATGGGCTAAATGGCCAGGTCACATGGACCCCGAAGGCTCAGAGAAGGTTGGGGGAGGGGACCCACTGGAACAGCTGTTGGGAGACAGATGGTAGCCTCCCGTCAAGGCCATCCAGCATGTTCTTTAACGTGTACAGGGTATGGCTCTCCCGCACACGGGGCCACGGCTTAACATCCCATCCGACGGACGACGGTCTTTCCAAGCCCATCGGTATCCTCTACTGACCATGGGCAGGGCGGGGAATAATCTCAACGCTGACCCAGCTGGGACTCGAACCTGGGAACTACAGATTACGAGCCTGGCGCGCTACCGACTGAGCCACCCCCGCCCCAACAAAGCTGCCAGATTTCTTTGCAAAACTGTCATCTTTCAACTGAAGAATAACAGCCGATTGTTTTACTCCTACACGGTTGCGGTTTGAGTTTATAGCAGTCGGTAAAATGACTTTGCCTACGGCCGAAAGTTGCGTTTTTCTTGTTTTCGAGAGTTGGCTTCGTTTTCTTTCCCCGTGCGATGCAAAAATGCTCGTCTGGAGCGAGAAAACGAACGAGCAGCGAATACCGGTTCTTACGTGTTGTAATTTATTGCCACGCGCTGCATATTTTATTCATGAAACGCGTATTTTTACTCTTGGTATTCGGTTTCTGTTGGCACATACCTTCGCTTCTGTTCGTCCAGATGAGGTGATGTCTCAACCTCTCTTTATTCTTCAGTCATGCGTACAAGTATGGAAGGAGAAATAAAATTTGCATCTTTTCAGCATTCTTGTCATTTTGGGGTCGACGACGAAGCAGTCGCGGGAATTAGATGACTTTTTTTGCCTGAAAAATAACAACAGACGATTCAGAAACTTTGTTAAATGACGAACAGACGATTTTGTGAATAACAAAGATACAGTCGCTCAAAAAATTATCCGAACGCTACGGTTGATTACAGAATTCAGAAAAAATATCTGGCAACGATTTTTTTTTTTTATCGTGTCACGTGACACGAAGGTTGCCAGATCGCTAATTTCTAAACCCGGATCGTGTGGGTCCACTCACGGAAATATTGAGCGTGTGCAGTTACCGTTCACAGCAAACTGGAGCGTGTGTATAACTGCACACGCTCCAGTTTGCTGTGAACGGAAATATTGAGCGTGTGCAGTTACCGGTAACTGGAGCGTGTACTGTTGCTGTACACGCTCCAGATATTTTTTCTGAATTCTGTAATCACTTGACACGAAGGTTGCCAGATCACTAATCTCTAAAAAAATCGTTGCCAGATATTTTTTCTCAATTCTGTAATCAACCACAGTGTTCGGATACTTTTTTGAGCAACTGTAGGTGGTCATATCATTTTGATACTAGATCGTGTGGGCTCACTCACGGAAATATTGAGCGTGTGCAGTTACCGTTCACAGCAAACTGGAGCGGTTGCGGATAATGTTCACAGCACATTGGATCGTGTGAGCTCACAAAGACCTGGATCGTGTGGGCTCACTCACGGAAATATTGAGCGTGTGCAGTTACCGTTCACAGCAAACTGGAGCGTTTGCGGTTAATGTTCACAGCACATTGGATCGTGTGAGCTCACAAAGACCTGGATCGTGTGGGCTCACTCACGGAAATATTGAGCGTGTGCAGTTACCGTTCACAGCAAACTGGAGCGTTAGCGGTTAATGTTCACAGCACATTGGATCGTGTGAGCTCACAAAGACCTAGATCGTGTGGGCTCACTCACGGAAATATTGAGCGTGTGCAGTTACCGTTCACAGCAAACTGGAGCGTTAGCGGTTAATGTTCACAGCACATTGGATCGTGTGAGCTCACAAAGACCTGGATCGTGTGGGCTCACTCACGGAAATATTGAGCGTGTGCAGTTACCGTTCACAGCAAACTGGAGCGTTAGCGGTTAATGTTCACAGCACATTGGATCGTGTGAGTTCACAAAGACCTGTATCGTGTGGGCTCACTCACGGAAATATTGAGCGTGTGCAGTTACCGTTCACAGCAAACTGGAGCGTTAGCGGTTAATGTTCACAGCACATTGGATCGTGTGAGCTCACAAAGACCTAGATCGTGTGGGCTCACTTACGGAAATATTGAGCGTGTGCAGTTACCGTTCACAGCAAACTGGAGCGTTAGCGGTTAATGTTCACAGCACATTGGATCGTGTGAGCTCACAAAGACCTGGATCGTGTGGACTCACTCACGGAAATATTGAGCGTGTGCAGTTACCGTTCACAGCAAACTGGAGCGGTTGCGGTTAATGTTCACAGCACATTGGATCGTGTGAGTTCATAAAGACCTGGATCGTGTGGGCTCACTCACGGAAATATTGAGCGTGTGCAGTTACCGTTCACAGCAAACTGGAGCGGTTGTGGTTAACGTTCACAGCACATTGGATCGTGTTAGCCCACAAAAACCTGGATCGTGTGGGCCCACTCATAGAAATATTGAGCGTGTGCAGTTACCGTTCACAGCAAACTGGTGCGTGTGCAGTAACTGTACACACTCCAGTTTGCTGTGAACGGTAACTGGAGCGTGTACAGTTGCTGTACACGCTCCAGATATTTTTCCTGAATTCTGTAATCACGTGACACGAAGGTTGCCAGATCACTAATTCCTAAAAAAATCGTTGCCAGATATTTTTTCTGAATTCTGTAATCAACCGTAGCGTTCGGATACTTTTTTGAGAGCGACTGTACATGGAATACATTATGTAGATTATTTTTTTGTGAAAAGTGTCAAGATTGAAAGTTGAAAAGATGGGAAGCATGCCGAACTTACAACTATTAAATTATTAACCCTTTCAGTGGTCAGCCTAAAAAACTGGTTTACATCCCCCGAGGCTAAATTGAATTTTAGAACTTTTTTTGCCAAATAATTAGTGAAAGGAATTATGGCAATTTAATTAATTAATTAATTAATTAAATTTAATTAACCAAATTAATCAACATTTAAATCTGGATTTTCTGAAGATTCAATATTTAACAAAAAAAGACCATATGTTTCATTTTAATAGGACTTTTTTAGAGTCAGTTAGTAAAAAATGCATCTGACAACACAAATAAAAATTTATAAAAAAAAAAAAGCTAATTGACAGAAATTATTATGATGCACATGAATGGAATGGCTATTTATTTCTAAAAAAAAAAAATTCTTGTTTAAAGTAAACATTTCTTCCATTTTGAAATTTTTTTCTCCATACTATACTTTGAGAAAAAGTCCAGGCTTGTTGCAGTCCAATAAACAAGTCACATTTCGAATATTTTTAATAAATAACTAAACAACAGAAATAGCTCGTGTTATATATCAAATTAAAAAGAATTTATTTCTAAATTTTATTGAAGTAAAACATTTGAACTCTGTAGTAACATATTAATGTTAATAACAATTTTTACAGTGATATACCAAAAACAAAACGTAAACATTTCATAATTACTTCTAAAATCTTCCATTTTTAAAAACTAGCAGTCCTTTGTTAATTATCAGGAGATTTTAAAAACTTTAAGGACAGATTTGTTGATAATAGTTCAAATCAAATTTCTGAGCTTAAATTTCGGGATTGCTTCAACACAGAGCAATGTTAATAAACAAATTGGGGAGGGGTGGCTCAGTAGGTAGCGTGCCAGGCTCGTAATCTGTAGTTCCCAGGTTCGAGTCCCAGCTGGGTCAGCGTTGAAATTTATCTCCGCAAAATTCCCCGCCCTGCCCCCGGTCAGTAGGGGGCACCGATGGACATGGAAAGGCCGCCGTCCGTCGGATGGGACGTTAAACCGTGGCTCCGTGTACGGGAGAGCCATACCCTGTGCACGTTAAAGAACACGCTGGATGGCCTTGACGGTAGGCTACCATCTGTCTCCCAACAGCTGTTCCAGTGGGTCCCCTCCCCCAACCTTCTCTGAGCCTTCGGGGTCCTTGTGACCTGGCCATTTAGCCCATGGTGTGCATTAAAGTGCCGCTCAGAGGTAAAACAACCCAACGTTAAAGAACACGCTGGATGGCCTTGACGGGAGGCTACCATCTGTCTCCCAACAGCTGTCCCAGTGGGTCCCCTCCCCCAACCTTCTCTGAGCCTTCGGGGTCCTTGTGACCTGGCCATTTAGCCCATGGTGTGCATTAAAGTGCCGCTCAGAGGTAAAACAACCCAACGTTAAAGAACACGCTAGATGGCCTTGACGGGAAGCTACCATCTGTCTCCCAACAGCTGTTCAAATGGGTCCCCTCCCCCAACCTTCTCTGAGCCTTCGGGGTCCTTGTGACCTGGCCATTTAGCCCATGGTGTGCATTAAAGTGCCGCTCAGAGGTAAAACAACCCAACGTTAAAGAACACGCAGGATGGCCTTGACGGGAGGCTACCATCTATCTCCCAACAGCTGTTCCAGTGGAAGTCCCCTCCCCCAACCTTCTCTGAGCCTTCGGGGTCCATGTGACCTGGCCATTTAGCCCATGGTGTGCATTAAAGTGCCGCTCAGAGGTAAAACAACCCAACGTTAAAGAACACGCTGGATGGCCTTGACGGGAGGCTACCATCTGTCTCCCAACAGCTGTTCCAGTGGAAGTCCCCTCCCCCAACCTTCTCTGAGCCTTCGGGGTCCTTGTGACCTGGCCATTTAGCCCATGGTGTGCATTAAAGTGCTGCGCAGAGGTAAAACAACCCAACGTTAAAGAACACGCTGGATGGCCTTGACGGGAGACTACCATCTGTCTCCCAACAGTTGTTCCAGTGGGTTTCCTCCCCCAACCTTCTCTGAGCCTTCGGGGTCCTTGTGACTTGGCCATTTAAACCATGGTGTGCAAAAAAGTGCCGCTCAGAGGTAAAACAACCCAACCCAAAAACAAATTGGTAATACCTTATATAACTTCTAATAAATGGCAAACAGATGGCTTTAACAAATTATTTATGTCATAGTTTAATAAAATAAGCATCAAATAAAAAAATTAAATATTATTTATCAAGCTTAATTTACATATTTTTATAACATATCTATTAAACAATTTAAAATGGCAAGTTTTATTTATTTTAAAATCGATTTTTTTTATTGTACTAAAAACGGATATATACGTTCTGGACACTTTAAGTTATTAAGTTTTGAATTGGATTGTTTTACCACTGAGCTGCACTTTTTTGCACACCATGGACTAAATGGCCAGGTCACAAGGAACATGTGGGCTCAGAAAAGGCTGGGGAAGCAATCCATCGGAAACAGATGGTATAGTCCAGTGAAGGCCATCCAGTGTGTTCTTTAACGTGCACACGGAACCACGGCTTAACGCCCCCATCCGACGGACGGCGTCCTTTGCAAGCCCATCGGTGTCCCCTACTGATCGTGGGCAGTGGCTACTGACCCTGTGCCCGTTAAAAAACACGCTGGATGGCTTTGACGGGAGGCTGCCATCTGTCTCCCAACAGCTGTTCCAGTGGATCCCCTCTCCCAACCTTCTCTGAGCCTTCGGGGTCCTTGTGACCTGGCCATTTAGCCCATGGTGTGCAAAAAAAGTGCCGCTCAGAGGTAAAACAACCCAACCCATTGGATGGGACGTCAAGCCGTTCCCCTACGTGCGGGAGAGCCCTATTCTGTGCAGGATAAAGAACAGGCTGGATGGCCTTAATGGGAGGCTACCATCTGCCTCCCAACAGCCCTTCCCTCAACCTTCTCTGATACTTTAGGGTCCTTGTGACCTGGCCATTTCGCCCATTGTGTGCAAAAGAAGTACCACTCACAGATAACCCAACCCTCCCTGCAGCCTTCCCTGAGCCCGTGGGGTCCTTGTGGCCTAGCCATTTAGCTCATTGTGTGCAAAATAAGTACCGCTCAGAGATAACCCAACCCTCCCTCCAGCCTTCCCTGAGCCCTTGGGGTCCTTGTGGCCTAACCATTTAGCCCATTGTGTGCAAAATAAGTACCACTCAGAGATAATCCAACCCTCCCTCCAGCCTTCCCTGAGCCCTTGGGGTCCTTGTGGCCTAACCATTTAGCCCATTGTGTGCAAAATAAGTACCGCTCAGAGATAACCCAACCCTCCATCCAGCCTTCCCTGATCCCTTGTGGCCTGGCCATTTCGCCCATTGTGTGCAAAATAAGTACCACTCAGAGATAACCCAACATTCCCTTTAGCCTTCCCTGATCCCTTGTGGCCTGGCCATTTCGCCCATTGTGTGCAAAATAAGTACCGCTCAGAGATAACCCAACCCTCCATCCAGCCTTCCCTGATCCCTTGTGGCCTGGCCATTTCGCCCATTGTGTGCAAAATAAGTACCGCTCAGAGATAACCCAACCCTCCATCCAGCCTTCCCTGATCCCTTGTGGCCTGGCCATTTCGCCCATTGTGTGCAAAATAAGTACCACTCAGAGATAACCTAACCCTCCCTCCAGCCTTCCCTGATCCCTTGTGGCCTGGCCATTTCGCCCATTGTGTGAAAAATAAGTACCGCTCAGAGATAACCCAACCCTCCATCCAGCCTTCCCTGATCCCTTGTGGCCTGGCCATTTCGCCCATTGTGTGCAAAATAAGTATCGCTCAGAGATAACCCAACCCTCCCTCCAGCCTTCCCTGAGCCCTTGGGCTCCTTGTGTCCTAACCATTTAGCCCATTGTGTGCAAAATAAGTACCGCTCAGAGATAACCCAACCCTCCCTCCAGCCTTCCCTGATCCCTTGTGGCCTGGCCATTTCGCCCATTGTGTGCAAAATAAGTACCACTCAGAGATAACCCAACCCTCCCTCCAGCCTTCCCTGAGCCCTTGGGGTCCTTGTGGCCTAGCCATTTAGCCCATTGTGTGCAAAATAAGTACCGCTCAGAGATAACCCAACCCTCCCTCCAGCCTTCCCTATCCCTTGTGGCCTGGCCATTTCGCCCATTGTGTGCAAAATAAGTACCGCTCAGATATAACCCAACCCTCCCTCCAGCCTTCCCTGGTCGCTTGTGGCCTGGCCATTTCGCCCATTGTGTGCAAAATAAGTACCACTCAGAGATAACCCAACCCTCCCTCCAGCCTTCCCTGAGCCCTTGGGGTCCTTGTGGCCTAGCCATTTAGCCCATTGTGTGCAAAATAAGTACCACTCAGAGATAACCTAACCCTCCCTCCAGCCTTCCCTATCCCTTGTGGCCTGGCCATTTCGCCCATTGTGTGCAAAATAAGTACCGCTCAGAGATAACCCAACCCTCCCTCCAGCCTTCCCTGGTCCCTTGTGGCCTGGCCATTTCGCCCATTGTGTGCAAAATAAGTACCACTCAGAGATAACCCAACCCTCCCTCCAGCCTTCCCTGAGCCCTTGGGGTTCTCGTGGCCTGGTCATTTAGCCCATTGTGTGCAAAAAAGTACAGCTCAGAGATAACCCAACCCTTCCCTGAGCCCTTGGGGTCCATGTGACCTGGCCATTTAGCCCATTGTGTGCAAAATAAGTACCACTCAGAGATAACCCAACCCTCCCTCCAGCCTTCCCGGAGCCCTGGGGGTCCTTGTGGCCTGGCCATTTAGCCCATTATGTGCAAAAAATGCCGCTCAGAGATAACCCAACTCTTCCTCCAGCCTTCTCTGAGCCCTTGGGGTCCTTGTGACCTGGCCATTTACCCCATTGTGTGCCGAAAAGTGCCGTTCAGAGGTAAAACAACCCAACCCTAACGTCCACTCACTTTTAATTCCTGTTATAGACTTCCTCTGTTCCTTTTGATAAACAAGACTCAAGAGCTTCCCTTTCTGAGCACTCTGTTCGTCTTTATTCAATCCCCACCATCCAAAGAACAGGTTTGCTGAGAGCGGACAGGTGTGCGGAGTGGGTTGAGGGTAGGGGAGGGGGGAGGGGAGGAATGTCCCTGGAGCTGCACATGGGCAACCACCAAATAGAGGAGCTGCAGGGACAAGAGTGAAATGACCAGGAAATGGGTCAGTAGGTAAAGGTTACTGCACAGGGGCACTGTTAGGGTCACTGGCCGCGTCTCCCACCGTGCAGGAACTCGCAAGAGCTCCCAGACCGTCGCCATTTCTTTCATTTTCCGCTAGGGATGAACCAGGGAGGAAGTTGAAAAGTTATCTCAGAAACGAGGAAAACTGTTTATTATGTTCAGGGATTATTTTTAACTTTCTGCAACGTGTACTAAGGTAATGGGATGGCCCTGAGAAATAGAGCTACGCATCCTCAGCGTTTCTGAATAAGGAATATCCCTAAGGGGATGATGATCCAAACACATACAGGGGTTTCAATCAACGGCTCTGAGGGTTGGGTTGTTTTAACGGCACTATTTTGCACACAATGGGCTAAATGGCTAGGTCACAAAGACCCCAAGGTCTCAAGGAAGGTTGGGGGGAATCAGTGGACATATATTTCGCGCCAAACTTTTAGCACGGGCTTGTCTACTATGTTTAATGTTTTTTGTCACAGTTCCAGTTGCTAATATTCTCTGGGGGTGACGATGGCCTTCTAAGTGACTCTGGAGGATGGAGATGTTCTTCTAAGAGGACCATAGAAAGCTCTTGGAAGACAGATGGTAGACTCCCGTCAAGGCCATCCACCGTTGACGGGAGGCTACCATCTGTCTCTGGGGGAGGGGGTGGCTCATTCGGTAGCGCGCCAGGCTTATAATCTACAGTTCCCAGGTTCGAGTCCCAGCTGGGTCAGCGTTGAGATTTATCTCCGAAGAATTCCCCGACGGTCGAATTGTTTTAACTCTGAGCGGCACTTTTTTGCATACCATGGGATAAATGGCCAGGTCACAAGGACTCCGAATGGCTCAGAGAAGGTTGTGGGAGGGACCCACTGGAACAGCTGTTGGGAGCCAGATGGTAGCCTCCCGTCAATGCCATCCTGCGTGTTCTTTAACGTTGGGTTGTTTTACCTCTGAGCGGCACTTTTTCGCACACCATGGGCTAAATGGCCAGGTCACAAGGACCCCGAAGGCCCAGAGAAGGTTGTGGGAGGGACCCACTGGAACAACTGTTGGGAGACAGATGGTAGCCTCCCGTCAAGGCCATCCTGCGTGTTCTTTAACGTTGGGTTGTTTTACCTCTGAGCGGCACTTTTTCGCACACCATGGGCTAAATGGCCAGGTCACAAGGACCCCGAAGGCCCAGAGAAGGTTGGGGGAGGGGACCCACTGGAACAACTGTTGGGAGACAGATGGTAGCCTCCCGTCAAGGCCATTCTGCGTGTTCTTTAACGTTGGGTTGTTTTACCTCTGAGCGGCACTTTTTCGCACACCATGGGCTAAATGGCCAGGTCACAAGGACCCCGAAGGCTCAGAGAAGGTTGGAGGAGGGGACCCACTGGAACAGCTGTTGGGAGACAGATGGTAGCCTCCCGTCAATGCCATCCAGCGAGTTCTTTAACGTGCACATGGTATGGTTCTCCCGCACACGGGGCCATGGCTGAACCTCCCATCCGACGGACGGCGGCCTTTCCAAGCCCATCGGTGTCCCCTACTGGCCGTGGGTAGGGCGGTATGCCTATGAGGACTATGGGAAATAATATATTTGCTGACCTACCTCTTAGTGAAGACTTTATAAAATATGGGCCAAAAAGTCTTTCTGAAGAACCGCAGCGCATTAAATATTAACTTTGAAATTTTATTATAAGTAGAAGAAAAAAAATTCATGCAAAAAAATGAATTATTGAGCAATTCGATTAAAGGAAAGTTGGGTTGGGTTGTTTTACCTCTGAGCGGCACTTTTTTGCACACAATGGGCTAAATGGCCAGGTCACATGGACCCCGAAGGCTCAGAGAAGGTTGGGGGAGGGGACCCACTGGAACAGCTATTGGGAGACAGATGGTAGCCTCCCGTCAAGGCCATCCAGCGTGTTCTTTAACGTGCACAGGGTATGGCTCTCCCGCACACGGGGCCACGGCTTAACGTCCCATCCGACGGACGGCGGCCTTTCCAAGCCCATCGGTGTCCCCTACTGACCGTGGGCAGGGCGGGGAATTTTGCGGAGATAAATCTCAACGCTGACCCAGCTGGGACTCGAACCTGGGAACTACAGATTACGAGCCTGGCGCGCTACCGACTGAGCCACCCCCGCCCCATAAAGGAAAGTTAAAAAAGAACCAATATTTTGAAATCCATGCCATTTTTTACTTCACAAGCGACTTAATTCATATTATTTTTTATTCCATTCATAATGATCAGTAAAAAACGTATTTTTGTGAATGCATCCTTTGAAATTAAATCGAATTATATTAAGTGAAAAAAATATTACAAATCAAATAAAATATGCAAATGTTAAAATTTTGTTTTATATTCATTGTATTTACATTGTCATTCTGTATTTTTCAGGTTTTAAGGGACTGAGAAAATGCAATTCACTTTTTGGGCCTCCAAGTTGGGAAAAAACCCATCCTTAGACCATGTTGGCATCGTTGAGATGGGACGTTAAGCCGTGGTCCCGTGTGCAACAGGGATGACCTTGGTGTCTTTTTGACAGCTGTCTCTTAACAGCCTTCCATCTGTCTCGTAACAGCTGCCCAGTGGGTTCCCTTCCCCAACCTTCTCTGAGGACTTGGGGTCCTTGTGACCTGGTTATTTATCACAGGTAAAACAACCAAAACCGCTTCCTCCAAGGGGGCGGCGGTGATGGCTTAGTCGGTAGCGCGCCAGGCTCGTATTCTTTAGTTCCCAGGTTCGAGTCCCAGCTGGGTCAGTACTTTATCTCCGCAAAATTCCCCGCCCTGCCCACGGTCAGTAGGGGACACCAATGGACTGGGAACGTTTAAGCCGTGGCCCCGTGTGCGGGAGAGCCATACTTTGTTCACGTTAAAAAACACGCTGGATGGCCTTGACGGGAGGCTACCATCTGTTTCCCAACAGCTGTTCCAGTGGGTCCCCTCCCCCAACCTTCTCTGAGACCTCGGGGTCCTTGTGACCTGGCCATTTAGCCCACTGTCTGCACAAAAAGTGCCTCTCAGAGATATAACCCACTGTGGCCGTTTTATTATAATGAAATAAAAATTATTGTTATTATTATATGGCTGAATGGTTAGCACGCTTGGCTACTGATCTAAGGGATCTGGGTTCGAGCCCCGGCTAAGGAATGGATGTATGTGTCGTTTTTCTGCTGAGATCCTGCCATCCTCACAGATCTACTATGGCATATAAACTGCCAGGGCTCCTGTCAGACCTCTGTGGCAAGCAGCTGCTTGAGGGGGTATTTATTTTTATTATTATTGAAAAAAAAATTGTTATCTACACCCTTCAGAAAAATAATCCGTCTTTATTTTCTCATTGCCTCAAAATTATTGTGTCAGATTGATAACAACATCCTTTTAAAAACCATTACTTTCACCAAAGGGGCGGGGGTGGCTCAGTCGGTAGCGCGCCAGGCTCGTAATCTGTAGTTCCCAGGTTCGAGTCCCAGCTGGGTCAGCGTTGAGATTTATCTCCGCAAAATTCCCCGCCCTGCCCACGGTCAGTAGGGGACACCGATGGGCTTGGGAAGCCCGCCGTCCGTCGGATGGGACGTTAAGCCGTGTCCCCGTGTGCGGGGAACCATACCCTGTGCACGTTAAAGAACACGCTGGATGGCCTTGACGGGGGGGCTACCATCTGTCTCCCAACAGCTGTTCCAGTGGGTCCCCTCCCCCAACCTTCTCTGAGCCTTCGGGGTCCATGTGACCTGGCCATTTAGCCCATGGTGTGCAAAAAAGTGCCGCTCAGAGGTAAAACAACTCAACCCAACCCCAACTTTCACCAAATTCCTTTCCATTAGAATGCATCAACCCAAAATGTATTATTTATTCTCTGCAAATAAAAGTAGCCAAATCAGACGAAAATATTTCACCCACCTTAATTATTTCCTTCGGGGTGAAACACAGATGACCTTTCGAGCAATAATATCTTTATTACCTATTCATAAAAAAAAAGAGAAAACTATTCTCGTGGAAGGGGAACCAATTAGATTGGAGACCGCCTTGGTTACCACCTGTCAAAGAAGTTTGACTGCCACAACCCTTGATTGTCTGCTGCCTCCGCAAACTCGAGGATAACGATTACAGGAAAGGTCACTGACCTTCTTCCGTTGATGCACTTTCATTAAGGGACGAAGATGAAAACAGGGATCCTTGCAACGAAGGATGCAAACTCCGCCTTTACCCATCGTTTCATTGTTTATCCTTTCCCTACACGGAAACAGATCAAGTGTTGTTGTTTCTTTTTCTATGTGGTGCTTATTACTTCCTAATGAAAGTACTAAAAGTTGTGCCTTTGTTTCTAGTGGGGAGGAATGGCAATGACTTTCTCACTTAATGAATAATAAAGGAAGGAAAATTCTTTTGGAAAATGTCTCAACCTAACAATTACTTGGTACAGTCGCTCAAAAAACTATCCGAACACTATGGTTGATTACAGAATTCAGAAAAAAATATCTGACAACGATTTTTTTTTAGAAATTAGTGATCTGGCAACCTTCGTGTCACGTGATTACAGAATTCAGGAAAAATATCTGGAGCGTGTACAGCAACTGTACACGCTCCAGTTACCGTTGACAGCAAACTGGAGCGTGTGCAGTTACTGCACACGCACCAGTTTGCTGTAAACGGTAACTGCACACGCTCAATATTTCCGTGACTGAGCCCACACGATCTAGTATCAAAATAATATGACCACCTACAGTCGCTCAAAAAAGTATCCGAACACTATGGTTGATTACAGAATTCAGAAAAAATATCTGGCACCGATTTTTTTAGAAATTAGTGATCTGGCAACCTTCGTGTCACGTGATTACAGAATTCAGGAAAAACATCTGGAGCGTGTGCAGCAACTGCACACGCTCAATATTTCCGTGAGTGAGCCCACACGATCCAGGTCTTTGTGAGCTCACACGATCCAGTGTGCTGTGAACATTAACCGCAACCGCTCCAGTTTGCTGTGAACGGCAACTGCACACGCTCAATATTTCCGTGAGTGAGCCCACACTATCCAGGTCTTTGTGAGTAACCGCAACCGCTCCAGTTTGCTGTGAACGGTAACTGCACACGCTCAATATTTCCGTGAGTGAGCCCACACGATCCAGGTCTTTGTGAGCTCTCACGATCCAATGTGCTGTGAACATTAACCGCAACCGCTCCAGTTTGCTGTGAACGGTAACTGCACACGCTCAATATTTCCGTGAGTGAGCCCACACGATCTAGTATCAAAACATTATGACCACCTACAGTCGCTCAAAAAAGTATCCGAACACTATGGTTTGATTACAGAATTCAGTAAAAAATATCTGACAACGATTTTTTTTTAGAAATTAGTGATCTGGCAACCTTCGTGTCACGTCATTACAGAATTCAGGAAAAATATCTGGTGCGTGTACAGCAACTGTAGACGCTCCAGTTACCGTTCAGAGCAAACTGGAGTGTGTGCAGTTACTGCACACGCTCCAGTTTGCTGTGAACGGTAACTGCACACGCTCAATATTTCCGTGAGTGAGCCCACACGATCTAGTATCAAAATAATACAACCACCTACAGTCGCTCAAAAAAATATCCGAACACTATGGTTGATTACAGAATTGAGAAAAAATATCTGGCAACGATTTTTTTTAGAAATTAGTAATCTGGCGACCTTCGTGTCACGTGATTACAGAATTCAGGAAAAATATCTGGAGCGTGTACAGTTCCAGTTGGAAAACCCCAGTTGGAAATCCCACACTCCAGTTTGGAAAGTTAGTGATCTGGCAACCTTCGTGACACGTGACACGAAGGTTGCCAGATCACTAATTTAAAAAAAAATCGGTGTCAGATATTTTTTCTGAATTCTGTAATCGACCATAGTGTTCGGATACTTTTTTGAGCGACTGTACAATAACAGTCAAGGTTTTCGTTCCAAGTTAAAAGTAAGAATTCGGATTTCGTTGGATAATGTTTTGAACTTACACGGACTCTTGTGAATGAAAGAAAAGGGACGATAAAGCGAGTCGGTGAAGCACTTTTACTTTGGCTACGAAACATCAACAGTCTACAACTTAACAGCATTGATGATCGTTTTATGATGAGACAGTTGAAAATCAGCTATGAGGTTTTATCATATCTATCAGTTGATGTAGTCTCAAAACAAAAAAAAAAATTGGTGGGACATTTTTATCTCTGAGTTGCATTTATTTGCACACGCTAGTCTAAATGGCCAGGTCATAAGGACCCCGAGGAGCAGAGAACGGTTTTTTTTAGAATATAATTTTTATTCATAAGAGAAAAGAATACAAATACATTTACAATTTGACCCGCAAAGCTAAATAGCTTATCTGCAGGAAAATGAATAAATTATATTAACATAAGTCATTCAGCCACAAAAATGGTGTACATCAAATAAATCCACAAAACACAACACATAAAAATCAGCTAACTAGAAAATACCAAATAATTTTTTAATTCCATTTTAAGTCTTCTAAAAGAATCTATATTTAGTAATTCTTTTGGAATAGCATTAAATATAAGTGGTACTTGATATTCGGAGGTATGTTTGCCGTAATTATTTCGAAAATTTGGCAATTTGTAATAACCCTGGTTTTGAAGTCTTGTATTTTTATTATGTTGAATTTTTAGTTTGTAAGTTTCGTCAAAAAATTTTTTAATTATTACATTATATTTATATAAATTGCTGTAGGACAAAAGATTTGAAAATTTTAATCTATCGGTAGAAGTTTTATAAATTTTTTGCAAATGAAACGGAATAATATTTTTAGATGTTATAGACTGCAGTTTTTCTATTTTATATATGTTAGTTAAGTTAGTTGTTCCATGCACAATTATTCGATAGTTTAAAATAGATTCGCATATTACTTTATAAAATATTACACATGTTTCAATATTTAATACCTATTTCAATTTTTGAATTTTTATCGCCGATATTCTCAATCTTTCACATATGTGGGATATACGGGCATTCCACCTGAAATATTCATCAAAAATGATTCTTAAGTAATTTATTTTATTTACTTGCTCAACAAGTGGGCAGCTGCATAATGATTCACAATTCGAAGCATCCTTTTTTCTGCAATTTATTTTATGAGTTTTGAAAAAGAGGTTTTGATGAATATGAAATCCTGGTGAATGAATAATCATCAGTTTTGTTTTTTTCTCATTTAAATAGATTTTATTATAATTTAACCATCTAATAATATTATTGTAATCTGTTTGAACCTCTAAAATGCTATCATTTAAATATTTCTGACTGTTTATTAAAACAATGTCGTCAGCATATAGATAAATAGCACTATTTAATTTTGTATTGAACAAATCATTTATGTACACTAGGAACAATAAAGGACCTAAAATTGAGCCTTGGGGAATTCCACATCGTGTAATTACTTTTCTGCTGTAGCAGTTTTTTATTTTAGTAATTGTGTATCTGTCTGATAAATAATTTCTAAACCAGTCTAACAATATACCGCGAATACCGTAATTTTCCAATTTATTTAGTAAAATGCTATGATCTATTGTATCGAAGGCTTTCTTTAAATCTAAGAACATAGTTACAATTTTTTCCCTATTATTCAATGATTTATTAATATTATTTGCAATTTTGGAAATTAGTTGAATTGTGTTTTTTCCTTTTTGAAAGCCAAACTGATTTTCATTAATTATGCTGTGTTTAAGTAAAAAGTTAAAAACAGTATTATAAATATATTTTTCCATTATTTTCGAAAAAATAGGCAGAATTGTTATTGGTCGATGGTTAGAAAAATCCTCCTTAATACCACCTTTAAAAATAGGTCTTAAAATACCTGTTTTGAGTTCAGTAGGTATGTTCCCAGTAAATATAATCTGATTTATAATTTTTGATATAATATTTAGTAGTGTCTCTTTATTAAATTTTATATGTTTAATGCAAACATTATCGTAACCAGGTGATTTATTGGTGTCTAATGAAGTAATTATTTCATCAGTTTGTTTTTCAGTGATTTCATGTATATAGATAGATTTCAAAACTCTTTGTATCATGGTTGGAACATAATTTATATCGTCTTGGTGATTTGTATTTCTTATCTGTAAAATTAGTGTATTATAAATGTCATTGTAATTATTTGCTATTTCTTCCACAGATAATTTCTTTTTGGCCATATTGTCAATTATTACATCGTCCAATGATTTTTTCTGTTTTCCTTCTAATATTTCATATATTAATTGCCAGGTAGCCTTCATATCATTTTTTTTCATTATAAGTTTATTTCTATAATAAAGTTGTTTCTGATTTCTAATCTGAATATTAACCCTATTCCTTAATTTTTTATAGTTATTTTTATAAGCATCACTTTTATCATTGTTTTTAAATTTAATCCAAGCTTTATCTCTTTCTTCAATTAATTCTATCAAGTTCGGTGTTATCCAATTTTTGCTATGATTTCTTTTTACTTTTCCAACTCTCCTCATATATATTCTATTTTTTCCTAAAATTCCATCATAAATGTCTTTAAATACTTTATATAGGTTTAATTCATCCTTTGAGTTGTCTCCATAATTTTCTAAATTCCAATTCGTTTCAGAAATAGCTTTGTTTATATTGTTATGGTCAAATGACCAATTCGTATTTTCCTGGTCTGTTTCAGTATAATTAGTATTATTTAAATTGTTATTGGTGTTGCTAATCAGTGTTAAAATCATATAGTGATCTGCTATTTTGCTAGTTTGAATTATTGAATTTCCTGACATATTTTTAATCAGTTTAATATTAAAATGGTCTATACAGGTTTTGGTAATTTTATTTTTTACTATTTCTTCTCTTGTAGCTTCCCTTATTAATCTTTCAAAATTCATTTCAGCCAATAGTGTGATATATTTTTCTGTGCCATGTTTTTAGTATTCATTGTATCGATATTAAAATCACCTATTAAAATCTGATTTTGGTCTTTTTCTGTATTTTCCATCCAGTTTCGGAAATTCAACAGAAAAGAGTTCACATCTGTACTAGGCGATCTGTATAGTGCTAAAACATGATATATTATATTATTTTTTTTAACTTTTATATATATAGTTTCCGCTGGAAGTGTTTGTTGTGAAATAATTTCAATATCTAGATTTTCTTTATAGTATACTGAAATCCCCCTAATATTTTTATTTATATTATCATTTGTGATTTTATTAAATTTATCAATGTTATATAAGTAATTTTCATATTTATTTACATTTGTTTCAGTTAAAACAAGCAAATCAATGTGTTTCATGTAATTGTTAATACTTAATTTTAATGAATCCCAATGTTTTCTTTGACTTCTTATATTAACATGAGCAATTCCTAATTTATTTTTGTGAATAAATTTACTATAATTATTTTCGAACCAAGCCTCCACTTCTAAACCTGTAGTTACATAAGCAACATCATAGTTGCTATCAAAACCTTCAAAATTCAAATCAGACATAGCTAACAAGAATATTCATTAAAAAAAAAGCAAAAGAAAAGAGCAAAAAAAAAGAGAGAAAAAAAAAGCAAGGTTTATTGGACATATCTAAAAGTTCAAAAATTGGGTTGGGTTTAGTTCTGAATGGCACTTCTTTCCACACAATTATCTAAATGACTAGATTACAAAGACCCGAAGTCTCAGAGAAGGTTGGGGGAGGGGGACCCACTGGAACAGCTGTTAGAAGACAGATGGTAGCCTCCCGTCAAGGCCATACAGAGTGATCTTATACACAGGGTATGGCTCTCCTGCATACGGGGACTACGGTTTAACGTCCCATCGAACGGACAGCGGCTTTTCCAAGCCCATCAGCGTCCCCTACTGACCATTTTATTATAAAAAAAAATAAATACTCCCTCAAGCAGCTGCTTGCCACAGAGGTCTGACAGGAGCCTGTCAGTTTATATGCCAGAGTAGAAGGTCTGAAAGGATAGCAGGACCTCAGCAGAAAAACGACACATAATGAAATAAAAATTATTGTTATTATTTCGGCTGGGAGTTTTGCGGAAGTAGACTTTAAAGGGAGGCTACCATCTATTTCCTAACAGCTGTCCAATGGGTCACCTTCCCCCAACCTTCGGGGCCCTTGTGACCTGGCCATTTAGCCCATTGTGTGAAAAAAAAACGCCGCTCAGTGGTAAAACAACCTGACCTGACACATTAAAGAACACGCTGGATGGCCTTGACACTAAACTCCCATCTAACAGTTGATCACTGAATCCCCTCCCTCAACCTCCTCTGATCTCTTTGAGTTCCTGTGACCTCCCACGTTTGGATGACCTTGATGGAAGATGTCCATCTGTCTGCTAAAAGCTGTCCATAGGATCCCTTCCTTAATCCTCTCTGAACTCCTGGGGTTCTTGTGACCTGGTCATTTAGCCCATTGTGCTGAGCTAAAAAAAGAGATTAAACCACCGAACCCAATTTTCACAAAGAAGAGGACATAATAAGGAGATGACGTAACGATTGTATTATCTCGTGGCCTTAAATCCCCAAGAGTTTCTCTGGGAGACGTCCTTCATCCTCCCTCCTCGTGGCCCACTGCTCCACTGAATCATCCCACGCGACATCCAAGGTTCCGACCACTGAGCTCCGACTTCGTCCACGCACGAGTGGCTCAGCGGTAGGACGCCGGATGCGGGCACCCGGACTTCCTGATCAGATGACTCTAAAACGCGAGTAATTGATCTCCACTGGAGTGAGCCGTTGTCGTGTTCTGCCAGACCTTGACTCGAACGACGACGAAGTGTATATGTGCAACGGTACAGATCAATTAGCATACACCGTGACATTTCCAAACAGGCTCTTGTAGCCAGCACTTCTTTCTGTGCAGCGTCCATTCAACACCTCCTACAACAGAAGGCCTGATGCACCATGTTATGACGTCAGTATAATAGTCCTGTAACGTAGATAATTCTTATATATTTCTTTCTATTGTTATCAGGGGTTACAGTCGCTCAAAAAAGTATCCGAACGCTATGGTTGATTACAGAAGTCAGAAAAATATCTGGCAACGATTTTTTTTTTAGAAAGAAAGGTTGCCAGATCGCTAATTTCTAAAAAAAATCGTTGCCAGATATTTTTTCTGAATTCTGTAATCAACCATAAAAATAAATAAATACCCACTCAAGCAGCTGCTTACCACAGAGGTCTGACAGGAGCCTGTCAGTTTATATGCCACAGTAAAAGGTGTGAGAGGATGGCAGGACTTCAGCAGAAAACAACACGAACATCCATACCTTACCCGGGGCTCGAACCCAGGTCTCTTAGATCAGGAGCCAAGAGCGCTAACCACTCGGCCATGGGACGGCTAATCAACCATGGTGTTCGGATATTTTTTTCAGCGACTGTACATATCAGCGAGATCTCACTGTAAGGAGAGCGTTCAAAAAGTTCTTGACATGTCTCTGTAGATATTTGCACTCGTTCCTCCGAATTTGACGAGCCACGACTTGTTTTTAAGGCTTGTCTGAACTTGTCATTACGTGTTAAAAATAAACTTGTAACGTAATTTCTCTCTTCGCTGTAGGCACATAAAGTTCGATATGATAAATTTGTGAAGTGTTGCTACAAAGCCCCAAAAGAAGGGTAAAGCTTTCGCATTTTTCACAAGGATACAGCCTTAAAATAATAATATCTTTGGAAATATTGAGGATCTGGCAACGGAAGCAGATTTAAATGTTATTATGATTCTTACGTTCTCAATTACGGAACAGAAAATGGCAACATCAGATTTATCAATCAAACGCCATTTGCTGTAGGAATAGCATGGTAAGTATTTTTCCTTATAGCAAGCCTGTCTTTTGGAATTTTGACTTGAAATTCAGCATTGCGACTCGGACCACAACCAGAAGCAATCTGGGAAATTTTGAAGCGTCTGCCATGATTTTCCGAGGAGTTATGGCTGCCACAAACATCTTTTATTAGATACATACCCACATCTTCCAAATTGGGTTGTTTTATCTCTGAGCGGCACTTTTTTGCACACCATGGGCTAAATGGCCAGGTCACATGTACCCCGAAGGCTCAGAGAAGGTTGGAGGAGGGGACCCACTGGAACAGCTGTTGGGAGACAGATTGTAGTCTCCCGTCAAGGCCATCCAGCGTGTTCTTTAACGTTGGGTTGTTTTACCTCTGAGCGGCACTTTTTTGCACACCATGGGCTAAATGGCCAAGTCACAGGGACCCCGAAGGCTCGGAGAAGGTTGGAGGAGGGGACCCACAGGAACAGCTGTTGGGAGACAGCTAGTAGTCTCCCGTCAAGGCCATCCAGCGTGTTCTTTAACGTTGGGTTTTACCTCTGATCGGCACTTTTTTGCACACCATGGGCTAAATGGCCAGGTCACATGGACCCCGAAGGCTCAGAGAAGGTTGGGGGAGGGGACCCAATGGAACAGCTGTTGGGAGACAGATGGTAGCCTCCCGTCAAGGCCATCCAGCATGTTCTTTAACGTTGGGTTGTTTTACCTCTGACCGGCACATTTTTGCACACTATGGGTTAAATGGCCAAGTCACATGGACCCCGAAGGCTCAGAGAAGGTTGGAGGAGGGGATCCACTGGAACAGCTGTTGGGAGACAGATGGTAGCCTCCCGTCAAGGCCATCCAGCGTGTTCTTTAACCTTGGGTTGTTTTACCTCTGAGCGGCACTTTTTTGCACACCATGGGCTAAATGGCCAGGTCACAAGGACTCCGAAGGCTTGGAGAAGGTTGGGGGAGGGGACCCACTGGAACAGCTGTTGGGAGACGGATGGTAGCCTCCCGTCAAGGCCATCCAGCGTGTTCTTTAACGTGCACAGGGTATGGCTCTCCCGCACACGGGGCCACGGCTTAACGTCCCATCCGACGGACAGCGGTCTTTCCAAGCTCATCGGTGTCCCTTACTGACCGTGGGCAGGGCGGGGAAATTTGCGGAGATAAGTCTCAACGGTGATCCAGCTGGGACTCGAACCTGGGAACTACAAATTACGAGCCTGGCGCGCTACCGACTGAGTCACTGCCGCCCCGCATCTTCCAAGTGAAGGTTGGAAATACTGAAGGACGCATCCCAGAATGCAACTGCCTCTACCCGTTGTGTGTGGACGGCAACAAGAAATGGAGAAATTAGGTATTATGCGGGACTATTGTCATGATCCAAGAGACAGTCAGTCTCCAGTAACAATGGATGAACATTGCGAAAGCTTTCAATAAGAATGATCTTTTAAAGCTGTTTGTGAAGGAATTAATTGATTGGTACTCAAATATAGCCACACGAAATGGGAAATCAATCTACTGCGCAATGGGGATACAGCAGAGCACTCGTTAATCATAGCTCAACATCCTGTCAAATGTAAAAAATCGATGTATCAACTCGCAGTTTCATTTATAATGATTTCCCATAAGTAAGGACTAATCCTAAATTATGTAAATGGGAAACTAACGTCGGAGCTCCCAGTTGGGTCAGCGTTGAGACTTATCTCCGCAAAATTCGCCGCCCTGCCCACTGTCAGTAGGGGACACCGACGGGCTTGGAAAGGCCGCAGTCCGTCGGATGGGACGTTAAGCCGTGGCTCCGTATGTGGGAGAGCCATATCTTGTGCACGTTAAAGAACACGCTGGATGACCTTGACGGGAGGCTACCATCTGTTTCCCAACTGCTGTTCCAGTGGGTCCTCTCCCCCAACCTTCTCTGAGCTTTCGGGGTCCTTGTGACCTGGCCATTTAGCCCATGATGTGCAAAAAGAGTGCCGCTCAGAGGTAAAACAACCCAACCAACAAGTTAAAGAACACGCTGGATGGCCTTGACGGGAGGTTACCATCTGTTTCCCAACAGCTGTTCCAGTGGGTCCCCTCGCCCAACCTTCTCTGAGCCTTTGGGGTCCTTGTGACCTGGCCATTTAGCCCATGGTGTGCAAAAAGAGTGCCACTCAGAGGTAAAACAACCCAACCAACAAGTTAAAGAACACTCTGGATGGCCTTGACGGGAGGCTACCATCTGTCTCCCAACAGCTGTTCCAGTGGGTCCCCTCCCCCAACCTTCTCTGAGCCTTCGGGGTTCTTGTGACCTGGCCATTTAGCCCATGGTATGCAAAAAGAATGCCGCTCAGAGGTAAAACAATCCAACGTAACGTTATTATTCTTCTCTCCTGCAGATAAGCAGATGCTTTGCGGGTCATTTGTTTCAACTTTTGTATAACTAACATGAATATGAATAAAGATTATTATTATTATAAAGGAACTGTGTAATTTCGTCATAAAGACATTTCCGACATCAAATTTTCAAGAAACGCTCACCTCATTTGCATAATTGTTTTTTTTTATTTATTAAAATCGCACTCGTCAAGCCGGATTTACTGCAAACTACGAAGATTGAGCCATCTTTCCACCGAAAGATTTAAGTCTCACAACACCGGATGCTACGTTTTTAAATCGGTCGAGTCTCCCCCCAGGGTCTTGCTCATGCGGCCCCACAGGTGCCTCACATTTCCCCGCGCCCTGCGGCAGGTGGCACGTGATCTCGAGATGGGAGGGAATTGCGCATGTCAAGGTCGCCCACCACACGACAGGTTGTCAGGACCGCAGTGGTTCTCCCCACGGTCGGTTCTTAGGCACTCTACGTAGCGTGAAAAAAAAACATAAGGCTGAGAAATATGTTTATGCAGGGTGGATTTAAATGGACAGGATCTTTCCTCTTGTCCTTCAAGGAATCGGAATCCATCTTATGTCCTTCAGAGAGACATCGCTGGCTTCACAAAATCTGACTTCGGAGTTGAGATCGATTATTATTTTCTCGTCACACTTTGACAGGAAGCAAATTAGAAAATTATGGTTTTTTATATGCAGTTGGAACGATTTCAAATCCGTAACCAGGTCAAGAAGCCGTCGCATGGCCGAGTGGTTAGCGCGCTTGGTTACTGATCTACGGGACCTGGGTTCGAGCCCCGGGTTGTTTGGGTTGTTTTACCTCTGAGCGGCACTTTTTTGTACGCCATGGGCTAAATGGCCAGGTTACATGGACCCCGAAGGCTTAGAGAAGGTTGGGGGAGGGGACACACTGGAACTGCTGTTGGGAGACAGATGGTAGCCTCCCGTTAAGGCCATCCGGCGTGTTCTTTAACGTTGGGTTGTTTTACCTCTGAGCGGCACTTTTTTGCACGCCATGGGCTAAATGGCCAGATTACATGGACCCTGAAGGTTGGGGGAGGGGACACACTGGAACTGCTGTTGGGAGACAGATGGTAGCCTCCCGTAAAGGCCATCCAGCGTGTTCTTTAACGTGCACTGATTATGGCTCTCCCGCATACGGAGCCACCGCTTAACGTCCCATCCGACCGAAGAAGGTTGGGGGAGGGGACCTACTAGAACAGCTGTTGGGAGGCAGATGGTAGCCTTCCGTCAAGGCATCCAGCGTGTTCTTTAACGTAAACAGGGTATGGACTCTACTGCACATGGGGCCACGGCTTAACGTCCCATCCTACGGACGGCGATCTTTCCAAGCCCATCGGTGTCCCCTACTGACCGAGGGCAGGGCCTGAAGTTTTGCGGAGATAAGTCTCAGCACTGACCCAGTTGGGACTCGAATCTGGGAACTACAGATTACGAGTCTGACGCGCTACCGACTGAGCCACCCCCACCCCACGAACAGGGAGGGCTTTAGCATTTGTAAGTAGAGGTAAGGAGAGCTCGCAAAGGATTGTTATAAGAATAAGAAGTGGAAATGCTAGTCAAAGGCAAAATGTGGACAGAAATAAATTTTTGCTTTGGTAACCCAAATGTTACAATCCCACGCTCGAACCTGGGAAATGTAGATTACGATCTGGAAGCTACCAACTTATCCAACACCGTTCCATTTTTTTATCCACTGATGGAGCATAGGTTTTGAAGGCTAAATTTAAAATTTCAGGATATGTAAATTGTGTAAATATCCGAAGAGGAGGTGGGGGGATGCCACTCAATTTCCTTGGGGCGGGGGTGGCTCAGTCGGTAGCGCGGCAGGCTCGTAATCTGTAGATCCCAGGTTCGAGTCCCAGCTGGGTGAGCGTTGAGATTTATCTCCGCAAAATTCCCCGCCCTGCCCACGGTCAGTAAGGGACACTGCTGGGCTTGGAAAGGCCGCCGTCCGTCGGATGGGACGTTAAGCCGTGGCCCCGTGTGCGGGGGAGAGTCATACCCTGTGCACGTTAAAGAACACGCTGTATGGCCTTGACGGGAGGCTACCATCTATCTCCCAACAGCTGTTCCAGTGGAAGTCCCCTCCCCCAATCTTCTCTGAGCCTTCGGGGTCCATGTGACCTGGCCGTTTAGCCCATGGTGTGCAAAAAAGTGCCGCTCAGAGGTGAAACAACCCAACCCTTTCTCTGAGCTTTAGGGGTCCTTGTGACCTGGTCATTTAGCACAGTGTGTTTTTTTTTTGTCCATGTCCACAATTTCTTCTAATGTCCATGGCTGATAGCGTTGCAGTTATCCATTGCAGAAAGAACTGTTTGGTGTTTTTAAGAAATTTACTAAATTGAAAGTTTTCTGGAAAATTCCGCGCAAATTTATATTTCTTTCCAGGATTCTGGATAATTGAAAAGTATCAATTTCGAAATAGAAATTGCCAAATATCAATTCCATCAAAGAAACAAAATATATATATATTTGCTTGGTGTTATTTTGAGCAGTTCATATCAGGAGGAAGGGAAAATAAGAGTTGGGTTGGGTTGTTTTACCTCTGAGCGGCACTTTTTGCACACCGTGGACTAAATGGCCAGGTCACAAGGACTCCATAGGCTCAGAGAAAGTTGGGGCAGGGGATCCACTGGAACAGCTGTTGGGAGACAGATGGCAGCCTCCCGTCATGGATATCCAGCGTGTTCTTTAACGTGCACTGGATATGGCTCTTCCGCACACGGGGCCACGGCTTAATGTTCAATCCGACGGACGGCGGCCTTTTCAAGCCCATCGGTGTCTCCTACTGACCGTGGGCAGGGCGGGGAATTTTGCGGAGATAAATCTCAACGCTGACCCAGCTGGGACTCGAACCTGGGAACTACAGATTACGAGCCTGGAGCGCTACCGACTGAGCCACCCCCGTCCCGAAAAGAAGAGACGAACAATAATTGTTCTTAACTTGAGATATTTAAAAGAAGTAAATGGTGAACAACAAATCGTATCTAGAGGAGTTGAAAACAAAAAATGAGCGGCAGTTCCCTCTGGGGGAATTAAAATGCAAAATATGAATAGGGGTTTTTATTTGGAGGACTTAAAAAAAAAAAGATGAGAGGCAGTTCACTCTGGGGGAATTAAAATGCAAAATATGAATAGGAGTTTTTATTTGGAGGACTTAAAAAAAAAGATGAGAGGCAGTTCACTCTGGGGGAATTAAAATGCAAAATATGAATAGGAGTTTTTATTTGGAGGACTTAAAAAAAAAGATGAGAGGCAGTTCACTCTGGGGGAATTAAAATGCAAAATATGAATAGGAGTTTTTATTTGGAGGACTTAAAAAAAAAAAGATGAGAGGCAGTTCACTCTGGGGGAATTAAAATGCAAAATATGAATAGGAGTTTTTATTTGGAGGACTTAAAAAAAAAGATGAGAGGCAGTTCACTCTGGGGGAATTAAAATGCAAAATATGAATAGGAGTTTTTATTTGGAGGACTTAAAAAAAAAGATGAGAGGCAGTTCACTCTGGGGGAATTAAAATGCAAAATATAAATAGGAGTTTTTATTTGGAGGACTTAAAAAAAAAAAGATGAGAGGCAGTTCACTCTGGGGGAATTAAAATGCAAAATATGAATAGGAGTTTTTATTTGGAGGACTTAAAAAAAAAGATGAGAGGCAGTTCACTCTGGGGGAATTAAAATGCAAAATATGAATAGGAGTTTTTATTTGGAGGACTTAAAAAAAAAGATGAGAGGCAGTTCACTCTGGGGGAATTAAAATGCAAAATATGAATAGGAGTTTTTATTTGGAGGACTTAAAAAAAAAAGATGAGAGGCAGTTCACTCTGGGGGAATTAAAATGCAAAATATGAATAGGAGTTTTTATTTGGAGGACTTAAAAAAAAAGATGAGAGGCAGTTCACTCTGGGGGAATTAAAATGCAAAATATGAATAGGAGTTTTTATTTGGAGGACTTAAAAAAAAAGATGAGAGGCAGTTCACTCTGGGGGAATTAAAATGCAAAATATGAATAGGAGTTTTTATTTGGAGGACTTAAAAAAAAAAGATGAGAGGCAGTTCACTCTGGGGGAATTAAAATGCAAAATATGAATAGGAGTTTTTATTTGGAGGACTTAAAAAAAAAGATGAGAGGCAGTTCACTCTGGGGGAATTAAAATGCAAAATATGAATAGGAGTTTTTATTTGGAGGACTTAAAAAAAAAGATGAGAGGCAGTTCACTCTGGGGGAATTAAAATGCAAAATATGAATAGGAGTTTTTATTTGGAGGACTTAAAAAAAAAGATGAGAGGCAGTTCACTCTGGGGGAATTAAAATGCAAAATATGAATAGGAGTTTTTATTTGGAGGACTTAAAAAAAAAAAGATGAGAGGCAGTTCACTCTGGGGGAATTAAAATGCAAAATATGAATAGGAGTTTTTATTTGGAGGACTTAAAAAAAAAAGATGAGAGGCAGTTCACTCTGGGGGAATTAAAATGCAAAATATGAATAGGAGTTTTTATTTGGAGGACTTAAAAAAAAAGATGAGAGGCAGTTCACTCTGGGGGAATTAAAATGCAAAATATGAATAGGAGTTTTTATTTGGAGGACTTAAAAAAAAAAGATGAGAGGCAGTTCACTCTGGGGGAATTAAAATGCAAAATATGAATAGGAGTTTTTATTTGGAGGACTTAAAAAAAAAGATGAGAGGCAGTTCACTCTGGGGGAATTAAAATGCAAAATATGAATAGGAGTTTTTATTTGGAGGACTTAAAAAAAAAAGATGAGAGGCAGTTCACTCTGGGGGAATTAAAATGCAAAATATGAATAGGAGTTTTTATTTGGAGGACTTAAAAAAAAAAGATGAGAGGCAGTTCACTCTGGGGGAATTAAAATGCAAAATATGAATAGGAGTTTTTATTTGGAGGACTTAAAAAAAAAGATGAGAGGCAGTTCACTCTGGGGGAATTAAAATGCAAAATATGAATAGGAGTTTTTATTCGGAGGACTTAAAAAAAAAAAGATGAGAGGCAGTTCACTCTGGGGGAATTAAAATGCAAAATATGAATAGGAGTTTTTATTTGGAGGGCTTTAAAAAAAAGATGAGGGTCAGTTCACTCTGGGGGAATTAAAATGCAAAATATGAATAGGAGTTTTTATTTGGAGGACTTAAAAAAAAGGTGAGAGGCAGTTCACTCTGGGGGAATTAAAATGCAAAATATGAATAGGAGTTTTTATTTGGAGAACTTAAAAAAAAGATGGACTTAGGGGGAAAAAAGATGAGCGGCAGTTCACATTTGGATGAATTGTAAAAGGATGATGAACAACAGTTCATATCTGGAAGATTTGAAAACAAAAGATGAATATCAGTTCACATCTGAAGCAATTAATATGCAAAAGAATGATCAGCATCGAAATTCCCTCCATCTGTAATAGCATTGGTGGCTCTCACCAATTACTTCTTCTGCGTCCCTTAGTCTTATCTGGAAAGGGATGAGCAAAAGATAATCTTCCAGCATCTCTTCTTACTCGGGCGAAACGTCCTTTCATAACCTTGAAAATTTTCCGCTTCGTTTTACAAAAGTCATCTTCAAGGACGAGTGCAAAAAGAGAAAAGAAATCAAAGAAGGAAAAGGGGAAAAAAAGAGAGAAATCTTAAAGAAAAGACAGCAAATCAAACTGGAATGAACATTCTCCTCACGAAGTCCAGAAAAAAGAAGAAGCCGAAAGAAAACGGTGGAGTCCCTTTCGGTTCCAACATACGAAAAGGAACATCAAAACGGACACATAGCAAGCAAGTTAGCGTCATTAACTATAACCAAACCTTCTGGCGTCTTCAGATGAATTCATTGCGATGATTGGATTGTTTTACCCCTGAGCGGGATATTGGTTTGTACAGTCGCTCAAAAAAGTATCCGAACACTACAGAATTCAGAAAAAATATCTGGCAACGATTTTTTTAGAAATTAGTGATCTGGCAACCTTCGTGTCACGTGATTACAGGGTTGGGTTGTTTTACCTCTGAGCGGCACTTTTTTGCACACCATGGGCTATATGGCCAGGTCACATGGACCCCGAAGGCTCAGAGAAGATTGGGGGAGGGGACCCACTGGAACAGCTGTTGGGAGAGAGATGGTAGCCCTCCGTCAAGGCCATCCAGCGTGTTCTTTAACGTGCACAGGGTATGGCTCTCCCGCACACGGGGCCACGGCTTAACGTCCCATCCGACGGACGGCGGCCTTTCCAAGCCCATCGGCGTCCCCTACTGACCGTGGGCAGGGCGGGGAATTTTGCGTAGATAATTCTCAACGCCGACCCAGCTGGGACTCGAACCTGGGAACTACAGATTACGAGCATGGCGCGCTACCGACTGAGCCACCCCCGCCCCACACGTGATTACAGAATTCAGGAAAAATACCTGGAGCGTGTACAGCAACTGTACAGTTACCGTTCACAGCAAACTGGAGCGTGTGCAGTAACTGCACACGCTCCAGTTTGCTGTGAACGGTAACTGCACACGCTCAATATTTCCGTAAGTGAGCCCACACGATCCAATGTGCTGTGAACATTAACCGCAACCGCTCCAGTTTGCTGTGAACGGTAACTGCACACGCTCAATATTTCCGTGAGTGAGACCACACGATCCAGGTCTTTGTGAGCTCACACGATCCAATGTGCTGTGAACATTAACCGCAACCGCTCCAGTTTGCTGTGAACGGTAACTGCACACGCTCCATATTCATTGCATTATATATTAATACGCATTATATATATTAAAAGTATCCGAACACTATGGTTGATTACAGAATTCAGAAAAAATATCTGGCAACATTTTTTTTTTTAGAAATTAGTGATCTGGCAACCTTCATGTCACGTGACACGAAGGTTGCCAGATCACTAATTTCTAAAAAAAAATATTTTTTGATTTGAAAGATATTTTTTTGAGCGACTGTTGACACGAAGGTTGTCAGATCACTAATTTCTGAAAAAAAAGTCGTTGCCAGATATTTTTTCTCACTTCTGTAATCAACCATAGTGTTCGGATACTTTTTCGAGCGACTGTACATATCTACGAGATCTCACAATACAGAGCGCATTCAAAAAGTTACAAAGCGAATTTTGAAAAAAAAATTGGGCAGGGGGATTGTTACTAAATGTTTCAGAGGCATAAAAATGCAGAATGATTTTTCAAACGTGGCAGCAGAGTGGTTAGCGCGCTTGGCTATTGATCAAAGGGACCTGGATTCGAACCCCGGGTAAGGCATGGATGTTTGTGTTTTTCTGTTGAGGTCCTGCCATCCTCACAGACCTACTATGGCCTATTAAACTGACAGACTCCAGTCAGACCTCTGTGGCAAGCAGCTGCTTGAGGGGATATTTTTTAGTTATACATTTGTATGTGTGTGTGAGGGGGGGGAAGGAGTTGAACCCCCAAACCACCGCTTTAAATATGCCACTGACGATGTGCTAAATGGTCAGGTCACAAAGACCGAGGGGGCGGGGGGGGGCTTAGTCGGGGGCGCGCCAGACTCAAAATCTGCAGTTTCCAGGTTCGAGTCCCAGCTGGGTCAGCGTTGAGATTTGTCTTCGTAAAACTCCTCGCCCTGCCCACGGTCAGTAGGAGACACCGATGGGCTTGGAAAAGCCGCCGTCCGTCGGATGCGACGTAAAGCGTGGCCCCATGTGCGGGAGAGCCATACCCTGTGAACGTTAAAGAACACGCTGGATGGCCTTGACGGGAAGCTACCATCTGTCTCCCAACAGCTGTTCCAGTGGGTCCCCTCCCCCAACCTTCTCTGAGCCTTCGGGGTCCTTGGGACCTGGCCATTTAGCCCATGGTGTGCAAAAAAGTGCCGCTCAGAGGTAAAGCAACCCAACCCAACGAACCCAGGATTTGCAGATTACGAGCCGGGTTCGCTACAGGTTGAGCCACCCTCACCTCCGTCAGAAAATTTTTAAAAGTTCCACATGCTCCAGTTTTCTGTGTGACCACTTCAGTAACTAGTAATGGTTTAAGACGCAACAAAGTTTGAAAAGCTGAACACGCTTCAGTTTCCTGTGAGACCAATAACTAGTACTGTTTGTTTCAAGACCGAGGAAATGTGTTTAAGGAATGTGAGAAAGTGCTTATAACGCCAAAACGCCACAACAGTTTCCCGTGTGGCCACATCCGCCGAGACCTCATGTCAACAAGTGCTGTTCCCGCCGCCGACGCTTCGCGGAAAAAAAAAGAGCGTCGTCTCCAGGAGGTAGAGAGTGAGTCAAGGCCATTCGGAGAGTGAAGGGGTTGAGTGAGGATGAAGAGGAGGAGCATTCTGCCAGCGTCCTCCTGACCTTCAATATCTGCCGAACTCCTGCAGCAGTCGGAGCTTGCACAACCGCTTCCGCACGTGCCGCTGCTTTTTTCTCACTTGTTGGCTTTTTTCTTTTTTCGTCTTTTCCCGTCGGTGTTCTTTTTTTATTTCCTCTTCCTCTTTTAGGCTTTATTTACAAAGATGGCGCAAACAGATGCAATTGCGGGAGTTGCCACGCAAGACGTAACGCAATTTTCGGTGGATTCGACTTTCGTCTGTAATCAGAACTTTTATTCATAAATTGGGCTAAATAAGAAATTCACAATAAAGACTCAGACAGTGAAAAGGCCTTTGTCCAGCCCCAATCTCCGAATGTCCAATCAGTCGGTAGCGCGCCAGGCTCGTAATCTGCAGTTCCCAGGTTCGAGTCCCAG
This sequence comes from Ryuthela nishihirai, assembly GCA_038380435.1. Lineage (NCBI taxonomy): Eukaryota > Metazoa > Arthropoda > Arachnida > Araneae > Heptathelidae > Ryuthela > Ryuthela nishihirai. Next base: position 47,476,884 of record JAWZYU010000029.1, on the reverse strand, counting down.
CTGGGTCAGCGTTGAGATTTATCTCGGCAAAACTCCCCGCCTTTCCCTCGGTCTCTGGGGGACTCCGATGGGCTTGGAAAGGCAGCCGTCCGTCGTATGTGGACGTTAAGCCGTGGTTCCGTGTGTGGAAAGAGCCATACCATGTGCACGTTGAACACGCTGGATGGCCTTGACGGAAGTCTACCATCTGTCTCCCAACAGCTGTTCCAGTGGGTCCCCTCCCCCAACCTTCTCTGAGACTTCGGGGTCCTTGTGACCTGGCCATTTAGCCCATGGTGTGCAAAAAAGTGCCGCTCAGATGTAAAACAACCCAACGTTAAAGAACACGCTGGATGGCCTTGACGGGAGGCTACCATCTGTCTCCCAACAGTCGTTCCAGTGCGTCCCCTCCCCCAACCTTCTCTGAGCCTTTGGGGTCCTTGTGACCTGGCCATTTAACCCATGGTGTGCAAAAAAGTGCCGCTCAGAGGTAAAACAACCCAACGTTGAAGAACACGCTGAATGGCCTTGACGGAAGTCTACCATCTGTCTCCCAACAGCTGTTCCAGTGGGTCCCCTACCCCAACCTTCTCTGAGCCATCGGGGTCCATGTGACCTGGCCATTTTTTTTTTAATATAATAATAATATTTATTTCCATTCTCATTTACAGAAACATTACACACAAAAATTTACCATCAAATTTGGATGGAAAATAGCAAAAGAAAATAATATAAAATAAAATTAAAAAAAAAAGATTAAAAATAAAAAACACACAAACATACATTTTACAAGTATTTCTGTGTAATCTAGGAGTTACAAAGCAACTCTTACAGATTACAAAAACAAAATTCTACTGTAAACGAAAATCTTTGGCAATGGATAAAAAAACTAAGAAATTGCATTAAAAGCGTCTTCAATATCTTCAGTATTTACCAAAAAAAGTTTGGTTTTTTTCTTAAAATTACAATCACTTTTTTCTTCTTTTATACTATTGGTAAAAAAAGAAATCATGCTTATGCATGATCATGCTTATGCATTTTAGATTTTGTTCAACATAAATGCCTAGATATTTAACACATTCAACTTGTTCGATAGTTTTACATACACAACCATTTATCAAATTACAACCAGAATTATGGTATTTTATGACAGCCTCTTTACTTGTATTCAATAAGCCGAAATAGATAAAATTAGTTTTTTCCACATTTATTTGCAGTTTATTACTACTAAACCAGTTTCTTATGCTTTTTAAGTCATTGTTTATCTTGAACACTAACTCATTATTAGTTTCAGTTGAGTACTCTATCGCTGTGTCATCCGCATAAGCTATGATTTTGCCAAATAAATTTAAATTGCAAAAATCATTAATATATATTAAAAACAATACTGGTTCAAGAATAGAACCTTGCGGTACACCACCATTCAAAACAAGCATATTACTTTCCAGTTTATGTATAACCACATATTGTTTCCTGTTTTCCAAATATGATTTAAACCAATTGAAAGCAAGTCCCCTTATTCCTATTATACTTAATTTTTGCATTAAAATTTCATTATTTATTGTGTCGAAAGCTTTTTTTATGTCAATAAATAAGGCTAAAGTTTTCATGTGTTCATTTACACTGTTATAGATGTTGCCGGTAAGCATGTACTGCTTAGCATGTACAAACATAGCATGTTCTGTACCCAATTTATCTATAAATCCAAACTGTTTATTTGATAAGAAATTATATTTCGATAGAAATTTCATTAATCTCTCTTTCATTAGTTTTTCAATTATTTTTGAAAAGATAGGGAGTATGGAAATTGGTCTATAATTATTAAAATCCGTATTTTTACCTTTTTTGTAAATTGGCTTTACTTTAGCAATTTTTAAAGCATCTATGAACATTCCAAAGTAGAAAAAGATAAATTTACAATTTTTACAAAAATATGAGGTTTATATTTAAAAACAATTTTTAACATATGGGCATTTATTTCATCATAACCACATGATTTCTTATTATTCAATTGTGATATTATATTTTTTAGTTCCGTTTGATCTGCTTCAAACAGAACCATTGAGTTATCATTATGGTTTACATATTTGTCAATTTCAGTATTAAAATTATTTGTAGTATATTGATACCCCTGGTTAACTTCTATGAAATGTGCATTAAATTTATTTGCTAGATCTTCATCAACATTTTTTGAAGGATATTTCTCAGGTTTTTTTTTTCGATCCCTAAAACACTATTTATTGTTGCCCATTGCTTTTTCACATCACTATTACAATTATGGAACTCTTTTAAATAATGAAGTTTTTTTGCATACCTAGTTTTATTTGTTAGTTGAGTTCTTAATGATTTATATTGCTTTTCAAGCGATTTATCAAAAGGGCGTTTTTTTATATTTGTTGTATAATTTTTGCTTTTCTTTCGCTAAAATTATAATTTCATTTGTTATCCATTTGTTTTTGCTCCTCTGAGTAGGACCCAAAACATTATTGTTTTTAGTAACTTTAGTACTTACTGTTTTGGCCTCATTTATCATGTATATGAATTTATCATATAATGCATTTACATCATCGGTTTTATCATCTTCATTGTTCCATTTATATTCTTTAATATATTTCTCGAATAAATTATAATCTTATACAGCTTTTCACTAAAGGTTTAGGGTTAGAAAAAATTTCTTTCCCACTTACGCTTACAAGTATTGGATAATGATCTGTAATATCATTTTGGAAGACAGCTGTATTGTACGTATAATCATTATTCTTATCTCGTATAAATACATGATCTATACAAGTATGAGAGGAAAAAGTAGATCTCGTAGCAATATTCACAAAAGACTTTAAACCATTTAAAGACATTACATCAAGATAATCTGACACCTCCGAGCTGTTGCTTAATAGATTAAGATTTATATCCCCAATTATTATTAGCTTATTATTTTTAATATTTTGTAAAGTACTACTAAATTCAGTTATGTATTCTTTGACGGAGTATTCATGAGAACGATATATAGCACATAAATATATACCTGTGTTACAGTCAAATAGATTAATATTCTCTGCAGTTTTCATATTTACATTACAATCATAAAAACTAAACTTCGTAACATTTGCATAAACTACAATTCCTCCTGATTTATTATTGCCTACTCCTAAAAAATTGCTGATAACCATCAATTTTATAATTTACAACTTCATCATCCTTTACCCAAATTTCACTTAAGATTATAATATCAATGAGATTTCGAAATTGGTACATTAATACAAGTAAATCATTGAAATGCAATCGCAAACTTCTGATATTCACATGCAAAAGGGTATAATTTAAAAAACAATGACAAGATAGGAATTTATTAACTTCATCAATATCTGTTAGCAAAGCACACGAATCCAGTTCGGACTGAATCTCACAGACTGAATCATCCATTTTGTTCAGTATAATCCGTTATGTCTCTTTCATTTCTTACTCTTCTAACCTTGGAGTTTTCTTCCTTTCTTAAAAAAATTTTACCGTTCTTAACCCATAAAAATTTATAGTTATGCTCTAATTTGAATTGCATTGCCAAATAGAGCAATTTTTTATTTCGTTGTGTCAAATGTTCATTCAGATAAATTGGTTTATCATCAAAATTTCTGTTTACGTTGCTAGCCTTAATCCGTTTCTTCTTTGCTTCTGAAATCCATTTATCTCTTATCGACTTGTTTTTCATTTGCAACACGATAGGTTTTGTTTTTTCTTTTTTCATCGAAGGAACTCTGTGTGCGACTACAACGTCTCCGATATCCACCTTAACCTGGATTATCCTTGCTATATTCATTACTACAGAACCGATGTTTTCATCTGAGGTTTCTTTTTTTAGCCCATGGTGTGCAAAAAAGTGCCGCTCAGAGGTAAAATAACCCAACCCAACCCTAACACCTATCTAGTGAGTCCCCTTCTCTAAACTTTCTCTAAACCCTTGGGGTCTTTGTGACATGGTTCAGTCTCGGCCATCCCAAAACTGAGCACTCAATGTCAGTTCCCTTCTCTAAACTTTCTCTAAACCCTTGGGATCTTTTCTCTAAATCCTTGGGATCTAAACCCTTCTCTAAACTTTTCTCTAAACCCTTGGGGTCTTTGTGACATGGTTCAGTCTCGGCCATCCCAAAACTGAGCACTCAATGTCAGTTCCCTTCTCTAAACTTTCTCTAAACCCTTGGGGTCTTTGTGACATGGTTCAGTCTCGGCCATCCCAAAACCGAGCACTCAATGTGAGTCGTATTTTAAGAATGTCCCGGTGTTAGAAAATGTTGCTGTAATCTCTCTTATCTGCTCAAAGCTCGAGGTTCGTTTGATAAGAACTCTTTCGCAAGCGAATTCTCGCAGTGCCAACCAGCAATATCGTCGTGATAATGATGCTCATTTTCTCTGCCTCCTTCAAACAGCAAACATTATCTTTGACGCATCCGCAATCCTCTTTATCATCTGCTTATCTCACCTCCTCAGGTTTTAGATCCTCTCGAAAATTCTTACAAGCAGTTTTGCGGAGATAAATCTCAACGCTGACCCAGCTGGGACTCGAACCTGGGAACTGCAGATTACGAGCCTGGTGCACTACCGACTTAGCCACACCCTTCCAAGCATATAGGTGTCCCCTACTGACCGTGGGCAGGGCGGGGAGTTTTACGGAGATAAATCTCAACGCTGACCCAGCTGGGACTCGAACCTGGGAAATACAGATTACGAGCCTGGTGCACTACCGACTGAGCCACCCCCTTCCAAGCACATAGGTGTCCCCTACTGACCGTGGGCAGGGCGGGGAGTTTTACGGAGATAAATCTCAACGCTGACCCAGCTGGGACTCGAACCTGGGAAATACAGATTACGAGCCTGGTGCACTACCGACTGAGCCACCCCCTTCCAAGCACCTAGGTGTCCCCTACTGACCGTAGGCAGGGCGGGGAGTTTTACGGAGATAAATCTTAATGCTGACCCAGCTGGGACTCGAACCTGGGAAATACAGATTACGAGCCTAGTGCACTACCGACTGAGCCACCCCCTTCCAAGCACATCATGTCCCCTACTGACCGTAGGCAGGGCGGGGAGTTTTATGGAGATAAATCTCAACGCTGACCCAGCTGGGAATCGAACCTGGGAAATACAGATTACGAGCCTGGTGCACTACCGACTGAGCCACCCCCTTCCAAGCACATAGGTGTCCCCTACTGACCGTGGGCAGGGCGGGGAGTTTTATGGAGATAAATCTCAATGCTGACCCAGCTGGGACTCGAACCTGGGAAATACAGATTACGAGCCTGGTGCACTACCGACTGAGCCACCCCCTTCCAAGCACATAGGTGTCCCCTACTGACCGTGGGCAGGGCGGGGAGTTTTATGGAGATAAATCTCAACGCTGACCCAGCTGGGACTCGAACCTGGGAAATACAGATTACGAGCCTGGTGCACTACCGACTGAACCACCCACTTCCAAGCACATAGGTGTCCCCTACTGACCGTGGGCAGGGCGGGGAATTTTGCGGAGATAAATCTCAACGCTGACCCAGCTGGGACTCGAACCTGGGAACTGCAGTTTACGAGCCTGGTGCGCTACCGATTGAGCCCCCCCCCCTTTGAGACCTGTACATTGCCCATTGTTCCGGGAAAAAAAAGTGCTGCTCAAACTAAACAAATTCTGCACTCCATTTAATATTTGACATTTTTGACATCACTTGAACTAACACGAGACGCATCTTCCTTGTAATTTCATCATCGATGATTTCGATATTTCGTCTTCACCCTGCAACAGACGCAACAAAACGGGTAACCGGAAGTCGTTAGTCGTCGACGTCCCGTACTTTGAACACCTCTGATTCACACTTCCGGGCAGCATCCTATCGCTGAGTGCAGCCTCCAGTTGCATCCCTTGGCTTGAAACAGTAAACGATTATCGGATTCAACTCCCACTTTTCTCTCTAATGTCAATAAGTGATTCATTCTCAGATTGGATGCGATGACCCGGAAGTTTCGCAACGGAAATGTTTGCGTAAGTTCATCTTCGATCAGAGCAAAGTCAAGTTGCAGGCTAATAACGTTGCAGGTTGGATTATCGCATATTTTGAGTGTATTTGATGTACAGTCGCTCAAAAAAGTATCCGAACACTATGGTTAATTGCAGAATTCAGAAAAAATATCTGGCAGCGATATTTTTAGAAATTAGTGATCTGGCAACCTTTCGTGTCAAGTGACACGAAAGGTTGCCAGATCACTAATTTCACTGGCTCAGTCGGTAGTGCACCAGGCTCGTAATCTGTAGTTCCCAGGTTCGAGTCCCAGCTGGGCCAGCGTTGAGATTTATCTCCGTAAAACTCCCCGCCCTGCCCACGGTCAGTAGGGGACACCTATGTGCTTGGAAGGGGGTGGCTCAGTCGGTAGTGCACCAGGCTCGTAATCTGTATTTTCCAGGTTCGAGTCCCAGCTGGGCCAGCGTTGAGATTTATCTGCGTGATATTAACATGCACAAGGTATAGCTCTCCCACATACGGGATCACGGCTTAACGTCCCATCCGACGGACAGCGGCCTTCCCAAGCCCATCGGTGTCCCCTACTGACCGTGGGCAGGGTGGGAAAATTTGCGGAGATAAATCTTAACGCTGACCCAGCTGGGAGTCGAACCTGGGAATTACAGATTACGAGCCTCGGACGCTACCGACTGAGCCACCACCGACGCAGGAATGGGTTGCAAGTGAAATCGAAATAAAAGTCTCTTGGCCGAGTGGTTAGCGCGCTTGGCTACTAATCTAAGGGACCTGGGTTCGAGCCCCGGGTAAGGCATGGACATTTGTGTTGTTTCTCTGCTGAGGTCCTGCCATCCTCACAGACCTTCTACTGTGGAATATTAAACTGACAGGCTCGTGTCAGACCTCTATGGCAAGCAGCTGCTTGAGGGGGTATTTTTTTTATGAATGTAAAAAAGGTCGTTTACGTAACTTTGAATTAGTAACAGGGGTTACTAATCATTCACTACTAATCACCCTGTTATTTCACTTACTAATCACCCTGTTACTAATCATTCAGTTGGCATTTTATTTGAAATGTGGAGGCAGAAAATTAAACTCAGAGCCCCAGAAATGGTAAGTTTGTTTGGGATGACCAAAATTGCCCGATCGCTTCAGGCGGCAAATATTAAAATAAGTTATAAATGTTGGGGGCAGGGGGGAATCCGTTTACTGAAGAGTTGATTTACTTGAGAGCAGTGAAAAAATTATATCTGCTTGAGAGCGGTGGAAAATAAATTTAGTTGAGGGTGGTGAAAAGTAAATTTACTTCATGGCGGTAAAAAAGAAATTTTCTTGAGAACGGTGAAAAGTTCTTTAGGGCAGCGAAAAGTAAATTAATTTGAAGGCGGTGAAAAGTAAATTTATTCGAGGGCGGTGAAAAGTAAATTTATTTGAGGGCGGTGAAAAATAAATTTATTTGAGGGCGGTGAAAAATAAATTTATTTGAGGGCGGTAAAAAGTAAATTTATTTGAGGGCGGTGAAAAGTAAATTTATTTGAGGGCGGTAAAAAGTAAATTTATTTGAGGGCGGTAAAAAGTATATTTATTTGAAGGCGGTGAAAAGTAAATTTATTTGAGGGCGGTAAAAAGTAAATTTATTTGAGGGCGGTGAAAAGTAAATTTATTTGAAGGCGGTGAAAAGTAAATTTATTTGAGGGCGGTGAAAAGTAAATTTATTTGAGGGCGGTGAAAAATTTATTTGAAGGTGGTAAAAAGTAAATTTATTTGAGGACGGTGAAAAATAAATTTATTTGAGGGCGGTAAAATGTAAATTTATTTGAGGGCGGTGAAAAATAAATTTATTTGAAGGCGGTGAAAAGTAAATTTATTTGAGGGCGGTGAAAAGTAAATTTATTTGAGGGCGGTGAAAAGTAAATTTATTTGAGGGCGGTGAAAAGTAAATTTATTTGAAGGCGGTGAAAAGTAAATTTATTTGAAGGCGGTGAAAAGTAAATTTATTTGAGGGCGGTAAAAAGTAAATTTATTTGAGGGCGGTAAAATGTAAATTTATTTGAGGGCGGTGAAAAATAAATTTATTTGAAGGCGGTGAAAAGTAAATTTATTTGAGGGCGGTAAAAAGTAAATTTATTTGAGGGCGGTGAAAAGTAAATTTATTTGAAGGCGGTGAAAAGTAAATTTATTTGAGAGCGGTGAAAAGTAAATTTATTTGAGGGCGGTAAAAAGTAAATTTATTTGAGGGCGGTGAAAAGTAAATTTATTTGAGGGCGGTGAAAAATAAATTTATTTGAGGGCGGTGAAAAATAAATTTATTTGAGGGCGGTAAAAAGTAAATTTATTTGAGGGCGGTGAAAAGTAAATTTATTTGAGGGCGGTAAAAAGTAAATTTATTCGAAGGTGGTGAAAAGCAAATTTATTCGAGGGCGGTGAAAAGTAAATTTATTTGAGGGCGGTGAAAAATAAATTTATTTGAGGGCGGTGAAAAATAAATTTATTTGAGGGCAGTGAAAAATAAATTTATTTGAGGGCGGTAAAAAGTAAATTTATTTGAGGGCGGTGAAAAGTAAATTTATTTGAGGGCGGTAAAAAGTAAATTTATTTGAAGGCGGTGAAAAGTAAATTTATTCGAGGGCGATGAAAAGTAAATTTATTTGAGGGCGGTGAAAAATAAATTTATTTGAGGGCGGTGAAAAATAAATTTATTTGAGGGCGGTCAAAAGTAAATTTATTTGAGGGCGGTGAAAAGTAAATTTATTTGAGGGCGGTAAAAAGTAAATTTATTTGAGGGCGGTAAAAAGTATATTTATTCGAGGGCGATGAAAAGTAAATTTATTTGAGGGCGGTGAAAAATAAATTTATTTGAAGGCGGTGAAAAATAAATTTATTTGAGGGCGGTAAAAAGTAAATTTATTTGAGGGCGGTAAAAAGTAAATTTATTTGAGGGCGGTGAAAAGTAAATTTATTTGAGGGCGGTAAAAAGTAAATTTATTTGAAGGCGGTGAAAAGTAAATTTATTCGAGGGCGATGAAAAGTAAATTTATTTGAGGGCGGTGAAAAATAAATTTATTTGAGGGCGGTGAAAAATAAATTTATTTGAGGGCGGTAAAAAGTAAATTTATTTGAGGGCGGTAAAAAGTAAATTTATTTGAGGGCGGTAAAAAGTAAATTTATTTGAAGGCGGTAAAAAGTATATTTATTCGAGGGCGATGAAAAGTAAATTTATTTGAGGGTGGTGAAAAATAAATTTATTTGAGGGCGGTGAAAAATAAATTTATTTGAGGGCGGTAAAAAGTAAATTTATTTGAGGGCGGTAAAAAGTAAATTTATTTGAGGACGGTGAAAAGTAAATTTATTTGAGGGCGGTAAAAAGTAAATTTATTTGAGGGCGGTGAAAAGTAAATTTATTTGAAGGCGGTGAAAAGTAAATTTATTTGAGGGCGGTGAAAAGTAAATTTATTTGAGGGCGGTAAAAAGTAAATTTATTTGAGGGCGGTGAAAAGTAAATTTATTTGAAGGCGGTGAAAAGTAAATTTATTTGAGGGCGGTGAAAAGTAAATTTATTTGAGGGCGGTGAAAAATTTATTTGAAGGCGGTAAAAAGTAAATTTATTTGAGGATGGTGAAAAATAAATTTATTTGAGGGCGGTAAAATGTAAATTTATTTAAGGGCGGTGAAAAATAAATTTATTTGAGGGCGGTGAAAAATAAATTTATTTGAAGGCGGTAAAAAGTAAATTTATTTGAGGGCGGTGAAAAGTAAATTTATTCGAGGGCGGTGAAAAATAAATTAATTTGAGGGCGGTGAAAAATAAATTTATTTGAGGGTGGTGAAAAGTAAATTTATTTGAGGGCGGTGAAAAGTAAATTTATTTGAGGATGGTAAAAAGTAAATTTATTTGAGGGCGGTGAAAAATAAATTAATTTGAGGGCGGTGAAAAGTAAATTTATTTGAGGGCGGTGAAAAGTAAATTTATTTGAGGGCGGTGAAAAATTTATTTGAAGGCGGTAAAAAGTAGATTTATTTGAGGATGGTGAAAAATAAATTTATTTGAGGGCGGTAAAAAGTAAATTTATTTGAGGGCGGTGAAAAGTAAATTTATTTGAAGGCGGTGAAAAGTAAATTTATTTGAGGGCGGTAAAAAGTAAATTTATTTGAGGGCGGTGAAAAGTAAATTTATTTGAAGGCGGTGAAAAGTAAATTTATTTGAGGGCGGTGAAAAGTAAATTTATTTGAGGGCGGTGAAAAATTTATTTGAAGGCGGTAAAAAGTAAATTTATTTGAGGACGGTGAAAAATAAATTTATTTGAGGGCGGTGAAAAGTAAATTTATTTGAGGGCGGTGAAAAATAAATTTATTTGAGGGCGGTAAAAAGTAAATTTATTTGAGTGCGATGAAAAGTAAATTTATTTGAGGGCGATGAAAAGTAAATTTATTTGAGGGCGGTGAAAAATAAATTTATTTGAGGGCGGTAAAAAGTAAATTTATTTGAGGGCGGTGAAAAATAAATTTATTTGAGGGCGGTAAAAAGTAAATTTATTTGAGGGCGATGAAAAGTAAATTTATTTGAGGGCGGTGAAAAGGAAATTTTTATGTGGGCTGTGGGAAACAAATTTACTTGAGGGCGGTGAAAAGCAAATTTACATGGAGGCAACGGAAACTCAATTTACTTAAGAGTTGCGAAAAGTTCCCTTTTGTGGGCAAAATGCGTTGTCCTGGCGCTGCCACCGACTCTCTTGAGAGAAAAAAGTGAGAGTGAAAAGTGAGAGTGAGAGTGCCATTCGCAAAACGAAATCTGCCGGCCAAAGAGGAACCAGTTTCCCTCCAAATGACTCGGCCCTTTAAAGAGACTCTTCTGGTGACAGAAGAGATCAGCCATTGGGACACGCAACGCAAAAGCTGGTTGACCACCTGTTGGAAGGGTCTGCGAAGGAACGAAACCGGCTGCTGCCGAAACAACGGAATGTGTGCAGAGGGGAAGAGAAGGGGGGCGAGGCGAATAGCTGAGTGCCTTGCAGCCAGTGTTTTTGGGCGTGGTCTTCTTGAAAACTTCTGACGAAGACGACAACAAGAGACTGAGTTGCCCTGGGGCGAGGGTGGATTGTGTGGAAGTCACCTTGCCTGAGGTCAAGGGCGCGTCAAGTTGGACTCCTAACATCCGAACTCGATTGGCTGGGAGGGTTTGTTGATTGTTTTGCGAGGGGGACAAATTGATTAGTACTTTGTGGAGCATTTCCAGGTGCATTGTATTCTGTTTGGGGACACTTTCGAGTAGTTCCATCTGATTGCAATGATCTTAATTATTATCAACAGATTCTCTTGAATTGGGTTGTGGGTTGGGTTGTTTTACCTCTGAGCGCTACTTTTTTGCACAACATGGGCTAAATGGCCAACACATGGACCCCGAAGGCTCAGAAAAGGTTGGGAGAGGGGACCCACTGGAGCAGCTGTTGGGAGACAGATGGTAACCTCCCGTCAAGGCCATCCAGCGTGTTCTTTAACGTTGGGTTGTTTTACCTCTGAGCGGCAATTTTTTTGCGCACCATAGGCTAAATGACCAGGTCACAAGGACCCCGAAGGCTCAGAGAAGGTTGGGGGAGGGGACCCACTGGAACAACTGTTGGGAGACAGATGGTAGCCTCCCGCCAAGGCCATCCAGCGTGTTCTTTAACGTTGGGTTGTTTTACCTCTGAGCGGCAATTTTTTTGCGCACCATAGGCTAAATGACCAGGTCACAAGGATCCCCAAGGCTCAGAGAAGGTTGGGGGAGGGGACCCACTGGAACAACTGTTGGGAGACAGATGGTAGCCTCCCGTCAAGGCCATCCAGCGTGTTCTTTAACGTTGGGTTGTTTTACCTCTGAGCGGCACTTTTTTGCACACCATGGGCTAAATGGTCAGGTCACATGGACCCCGAAGGCTCAGAGAAGGTTGGGGGAGGGGACCCACTGGAGCAGCTGTTGGGAGACAGATGGTAGCCTCCCGTCAAGGCCATCCAGCGTGTTCTTTAACGTGCACAGGGTATGGCTCTCCCGCACACAGTGCCACGGCTTAACGTCCCATCCGACGGACGGCGGCCTTTCCAAACCCATCGGTGTCCCCTACTGACCGTGGGCAGGGCGGGGAATTTTACGGAGATAAATCTCAACGCTGACCCAGCTGGGACTCGAACCTGGTTAGGGTTGGGTTGGGTTGATTTACCTCTGAGCGGCACTTTTTTGCACACCATGGGCTAAATGGCCAGGTCACATGGACCCCGAAGGCTCAGAGAAAGTTGGGGGAGGGGACCCACTGGAACAGCTGTTGGGAGACAGATGGTAGCCTCCCGTCAAGGCCATCCAGCGTGTTCTTTAACGTGCACAGGGTATGGCTCTCCCGCACACGGGGCCACGGCTTAACGTCCCATCCGACGGACGGCGTCCTTTCCAAGCCCATCGGTGTCCCCTACTGACCGTGGGCAGGGCGGGGAATATTTGCGGAGATAAATCTCAACGCTGACCCAGCTGGGACTCGAACCTGGTTAACTACAGTTTACGAGCCTGGCTTCTTGAATTGGAATTTTAGTATTACTTTCGGCATTGGATGATATGAAACATGATTTGGATTGTTTTACCTCTGAGCGGCAGTTTTTTTGGCGCATAGTGGGCTAAATGGCCAGGTCACGAGGACTCAGAGAAAGTTGGGGGGGGGGGGGATCAGTAGACAGCTGTTAGAAGGCAGATGGTATCCTCCCGTCAACGCATCCAGCGTGTTCTCTAACATGCACAGGGTATGGTTCTCACACGGGACCACGGCTTTACTTTCAGTCCAACGGGCGGCGATCTTTCCACGCCCATTGGTGTTCCCTACTGACCGAGGCAGGGCGAGGATTTGCGGAGATAAATCTCAACGCTGCTCCCGCAAAATTCCCCGCCCTGCCCACGGTCAGTAGGGGACACCGATGGGCTTGGAAAGGCCACCGTCCGTCGGATGGGACATTAAGCCGTGGTCCCGAATGCGGGATAGCCATACTCTGTGCACTTTAAAGAACACGCTGGATAGTTTTGACGGGAGGCTACCATCTGTCTCGTAACAGTTGTTCCAGTGGGTCCCCTCCCCCAACCTTCTCTGAGTCATCGGGGTCTTTGTGACCTGGCCATTTAGCCCATGGATATGCAACTAAATAAAGTTTTTATAAAATTCATCCAATTCCTATTTGATATGGAAATAGCCTTACATTTGCGCATTTGAAGCCTTCTTTTATTTTTTTCTATACAGGTTACCCCCAAAAATGTACTGGGTCCGGCAAAACTTTGATTAGCTCTTGGTTTTATGAAACAGCGCGAATTAAATACCAATTACAAAGTTGGCAACCCTGCAGTCACTGGCATGTTCTCGCGCTATCAGGTCTTTGTTTGGTGACTTGTATTGTGATAGTTGGCCAGAATGAAAATTTTCCAGGCCGAATGTGTACCGTCGCTCAAAAAAATATCCGAACACTGTGGTTGATTACACAATTCAGGAAAAATATCTGGAGCGTGTACAGCAACTGTACACGCTCCAGTTACCGTTCACAGCAAACTGGAGCGTGTGCAGTTACTGCACACGCTCAATATTTCCGTGAGTGAGTTCACACGATCCAATGTGCTGTGAACATTAACCGCAACCGCTCCAGTTTGCTGTGAACGGTAACTGCACACGCTGGATATTTCCGTGAGTGAGTTCACACGATCCAATGTGCTGTGAACATTAACCGCAACCGCTCCAGTTTGCTGTGAACGGTAACTGCACACGCTCAATATTTCCGTGAGTGAGCCCACACGATCCAGGTCTTTGTGAGCTCACACGATCCAATGTGCTGTAAACATTAACCGCAACCGCTCCAGTTTGCTGTGAACGGTAACTGCACACGCTCAATATTTCCGTGAGTGAGCCCACACGATCCAGGTCTTTGTGAGCTCACACGATCCAATGTGCTGTGAACATTAACCGCAACCGCTCCAGTTTGCTGTGAACGGTAACTGCACACGCTCAATATTTCCGTGAGTGAGCCCACACGATCCAGGTCTTTGTGAGCTCTCACGATCCAATGTGCTGTGAACATTAACCGCAACCGCTCCAGTTTGCTGTGAACGGTAACTGCACACGCTCAATATTTCCGTGAGTGAGCCCACACGATCCAGGTCTTTGTGAGCTCACACGATCCAATGTGCTGTGAACATTAACCGCAACCGCTCCAGTTTGCTGTGAACGGTAACTGCACACGCTCAATATTTCCGTGAGTGAGCCCACACGATCTAATATCAAAATAATATGACCACCTACAGTCGCTCAAAAAAGTATCCGAATACTATGGTTGATTACAGAATTCATAAAAAATATCTGGGAACGATTTTTTTTTTAGGAATTAGTGATCATATCACTAATGCTAGTGATCACTTAATTAGTGATCAAATTACTAATTTCTAAAAAAAAACGTTGCCAGATATTTTTTCTGAATTCTGTAATCTACCATAGTGTTCGGATACTTTTTTGAGCGACTGTAGGTGGTCATATTATTTTGATACTAGATCGTGTGGGCTCACTCACGGAAATATTGAGCGTGTGCAGTTACCGTTCACAGCAAACTGGAGCGTATGCAGTAACTGCACACGCTCCAGTTTGCTGTGAACGGTAACTGGAGCGTGTACAGAATCACGTGACACTAAGGTTGCCAGATCACTAATTTCTGAAAATATCGTTGCGAGATATTTTTTCTGAATTCTGTAATCGACCATAGTGTTCGGATATTTGTTTGAGCGACGGTACACATTCGGCCTGGAAAAATTTAATTCTGGGCAACAATCACAATACACGTCACCAAACAAAGACCTGATAGCGCGAGAACATGCCAGTGACTGCAGGGTTGCCAACTTTGGAATCGGTATTTAATTCCTTTCAGTTGGCGCCAAATAATTTCGTGGGGATGGCGGTGAGTGGACGAAATTATTTTAAGTAAAAAAGAAACCGTCTTTGCAGTTGCGCCACAGATTACACCACTAGGCCCTTGCGAGCTCGGTAACGTCTGTTGATGGTTTTCCCGCCACTGAACTGGCGAAAAGCCAAAAGACGACCGTTTGCAGTTGATGAAGACGCCGCCAGAGGACGCCAGCAAGCAGGTGCTGCTACGACGCCCTCTGCTGTCGAGAGAGAGATGAATGCAAACCTCACCGGAGATTGAGGTTACCATTTAGCCTTCGTGCCATTTTTATCTCTCGTTTCGAAGTGGCGCACGTGCATCTGTCAACGAGGCTCTGGTGTCGTGGGCAGATTATCTGTTTATTCGGAAGGAAAGGCGATAAAAAACGTAAGAGTCATCAGGAGAATTGAAAAAATGATGGCGCTTTAATCGTTTTAATGACCCGGTTATCAGATGTGCTTTTGATGACTGTCAATTGCACTGGAAGCTCATTTAGTTCGCTTTACTTAGAGATAAGTCAGAGGTCAGAAATAATCTTTTTCGAGAGGCGGTTTGATGGAAAGTCTTGACCTAGAGTTGGAGATAGTCGGGTTCGAATCCCTCTAAAGGTGGGGCGGGGGTGGCTCAGTCGGTAGCGCGCCAAGCTCGTAATCTGTAGTTCCAGGTTCGAGTCCCAGCTGGGTCAGCGTTGAGATTTATCTCCGCAAAACTACCCCCCCCCCCTGCCCACGGTCAGTAGGGGACACCGATGGGCTTGTAAAGGCCGCCTTCCATCGGTTGGGACGTTAAGCCGTGGGCCCGTGTGTGAGAGAGTCGTACCTTGTGCACGTTAAAGAACACGCTGGATGGCCTTGACGAAAAGCTACCATCTGTCTTCTAAAAGCTGTTCCAGTGGGTCCCCTCCCCCAACCTTTTCTGAGCCTTCGGGGTCCATGTGACCTGGCCATTTAGCCCATGGTGTGCAAAAAAGTGCCGCTCAGAGGTAAAACAACCCAACCCTGGGAAAGGGGACCCCAATGGAACCAGACAGGCCGTCGTCTATCGGACGAACCGTTAAGCCATGGTCCGTATGCAAAGAAAGAAAATGTGCACTTAACAAGCTGGATGGCGTTGAAGGGTTGGGTTGTTTTACCCCTGATCGGCACTTTTTTGCACACAATGAGCTAAATGACCAGGTCACAAGGACCCCGAAGGCTCAGAGAATGTTAGGGAAGGGGCCCCACTGGAACAGCTATTGGAGACAGCCTCTCGTCATGGCCATCCAGCGTGTTCATTAACGTGCACAGGATATGGCTCTCCAGCACACTGAGACACGGCTTAACGTCCCATCCTACGGACGGCGGTCTTTCCAAGCCCATCGGTGTCTGCTACTGACCGTGGACAGGGCGGGGAGTTTGCGGAGATAAAACAGATATATCTGAATGTTGACCCAGCTGGGAATCGAACCTGGGAACTACAGATTACGAGCCTGGCACGCTACCGACTGAGCCACCACTACTCCTCCCCCCCCCCCCCCGTTAGAAGGTACCTCTTAAGATCCTTGTGACCTGGTCATTTAGCCCATTCTCTACACAAAACCGGCACTCAGAGATAAAAGGATCGAATCCAAATTCAGATCCCCATTCGCTGGAGCATCCCGATTTGAGATCCCAAATGCCAGGACTGACTTGTTACTTTGACATCAGGTAAGCGTCAGAAGCTCAGAGCCAGCGATGTCGTCACTAGTGCAACAGCACGAGGCGGCACGTGTAGCCCATTTGGCAGGTGGCCAAATAGACTCCGTCACATCGCCTCATGTTGCCAATGGACTCGCCCTTATCGCCACCTTCCATAGCGATGCGAAAGCCCATCACGCTCTCCCTCCTTCCACCCCCTCCCTCACAATATCTGTCTTCCAGCGTTGAACGATGGGGTCGGACGGAAATACAAGGGAGGAAATATTTTCGGAATTCGTGACACAAATGACCTCTCGGATGCGAATGGCAGTCGTCAAGGTCGCCGATAAAAGACGAACTCTGTGATCTGTTGGAATAGGTCACTATCGGTTGAAAGATCTGACACAAACACGTTCAGGAAGGCAAAGGGAAAAAAATAATCTTTTGTGGACACAGACTGTATATGTAATCTTATCTCCGAGTTAGGTCAAGGGTCAGTTTAAATTGTTGCTAAAATGTGTTTCTCCTGAATGTGAAAGGCAACGAACGGTACATGTAAAATCTCACGAGCAAATGGGAAACGATGGCTCATTCGGTTGCGACCAAAACTCGTAATCTGCAGTTCCCAGGTTCGAGTCCTTGCCAGCGTTGAAAAATATCTCCGAAAAACTCACCGCCCTGCTCACGGTCAGTAGGGTTGAGTTAGGTTGTTTTTTTACCTTTGAGCGGCACTTTTTTGCACACCATGGGCTAAATGGTCAGGTCACATGGACCCCGAAGGCTCAGAGAAGGTTGGAGGAGGGGACCCACTGGAACAGCTTTTAGAAGACAGATGGTAGCCTCCCGTCAAGGCCATCCAGCGTGTTCTTTAACGTGCACAGGGTATGGCTCTCCCGCACACTGGGCCACGGTTTAACGTCTCATCCGACGGACTTTCCAAGCCCATTGGTGTCTCCTACTGACCGTGAGCAGGGCGGAAATTTTACGGAGATAAATCTCAACGCTGACCCAGCTGGGTCTCGAACCTGAGAACTACAGATTACGAGCCTGGCGCGCTACAGACTGAGCCACCCCCGCCCTTATTCTTTCAGTATTTAATGAGTTATTTGAATATTTAACAACAGCAATGCCAATCTTAAGAAACTCATACATAACTGAAGAATAGTGAAAGAATTCCTTACACAAAGTTCTAAAATACAAACTTATTTTATTAAAAACTTTGATACAATACTAATTACTAAGTTTTAATTAATTCCTGAAGACAATTTTTGTGGCAGGCATTGTTATCGCTAAATATTCAAACTTCCATAACTCATTAAATACTGAACGAATATTGTTGAAAATCGAGATATTGATTTATTTGATTGAGATCTTTATCTGCAATCACATTTTTCAAAACAAAAAAAAAACGTATTTTAGAAGTTATAGAGCTCTGATATTTTTAAAAATTTTTTTAGCTTCCCATTGACTTAGGGATTTTTCTTAATTCATGGAATCCGGTGAGTTATCATTCTGCCAAGTTGCTCAGTGTATTATTTCCTTCCTCTTCTTGAAAACGAAGTTGTTTTCTCTTCGACGTTTAAACCCGGCGTATTTTTCTGCTGAGAAAAGAAATCTGGGTTCGAATCCCTGTAAAAAGGCCTGGATTCACTTTCCGTTGCGTCAAATTCTTCACAGATATCTTTCGTTCGACCTCCGTAGCAAGGGGCGGGGGTGGCTCAGTTGGTAGCGCGCCAGGCTCGTAATCTGTAGTTCCCAGGTTCGAGTCCCAGCTGGGTCAGCGTTGAGATTTATCTCCCCAAAATTCCCGGCCCTGCCCACGGTCAGTAGGGGACACCGATGGGCTTGGAAAGGCCGCCGTCCATCGGATGGGACGTTAAGCCGTGGCCCCGTGTGCGGGAGAGCCATACCCTGTGCACGTTAAAGAACACGATGGATGGCCTTGACGGGAGGTTACCATCTAAATCCCAACAGCTGTTCCAGTGGGTCCCTTCCCCCATCCCTCTCTGAGCCTTCGTGGTCCTTGTGACCTGGCCATTTAGCCCATGGTGTGCAAAAAAAGTGCCGCTCAGAGGTAAAACAACCCAACAAAGAACACGCTGGATGGCCTTGACGGGAGGCTACCATCTGTCTCCCAACAGCTGTTCCAGTGGGTCCCTTCCCCCATCCCTCTCTGAACCCTCGTGGTCCTTGTGACCTGGCCATTTAGCCCATGGTGTGCAAAAAAAGTGCCGCTCAGAGGTAAAACAACCCAACAAAGAACACGCTGGATGGCCTTGACGGGAGGCTACCATCTGTCTCCCAACAGCTGTTCCAGTGGGTCCCTTCCCCCATCCCTCTCTGAACCCTCGTGGTCCTTGTGACCTGGCCATTTAGCCCATGGTGTGCAAAAAAAGTGCCGCTCAGAGGTAAAACAACCCAACAAAGAACACGCTGGATGGCCTTGACGGGAGGCTACCATCTGTCTCCCAACAGCTGTTCCAGTGGGTCCCTTCCCCCATCCCTCACTGAGCCCTCGTGGTCCTTGTGACCTGGCCATTTAGCCCATGGTGTGCAAAAAAAGTGCCGCTCAGAGGTAAAACAACCCAACAAAGAACACGCTGGATGGCCTTGACGGGAGGCTACCATCTGTCTCCCAACAGCTGTTCCAGTGGGTCCCTTCCCCCATCCCTCTCTGAGCCTTCGTGGTCCTTGTGACCTGGCCATTTAGCCCATGTTGAGCAAAAAATGTGCCGCTCAGAGGTAAAACAACCAACCAACCTCCTTGGCAAACTTGCTTAAGAAGAAATTAATTTTTGCAGCCAGAAAGGAGAACCGTGACTGTGAGAAAGTGTCGGGTTAAGGGGGCCAGACGTTGTCACACGGTGGCCACGTGGCCCGAGAGAAGATGATCTGCCTCGAGCCCTAAGTTGGAAACAGAGACACCTAGTCAGTATGCAGAATTCGGATGAAGCTTAGGGAGGACCAAGATGACCTTCTGACACTGAGAGGCTGAGTATGGATGGAAAAAAGACTCTCGGACGACAAGAAAAAGTTATTCGCGCATGCGCTTCAATAGTTTTTTTTTCTCACGTCACATCTCGTGTTCCACGTGACTGAAGCCGACAGGAGGTAAAGAGTTAGCGTTTGGAACGTTTCAACATTTATTAGCGTCTTACAACTGAAACGATCGCCGACAGCGGAAGTGACGTCACAGCCAGCTGCAGTCACCGCACAAGTTTCAGCTGAAAAACGAAGGTTGTTGGGAATGGTTTCAGTTTTATAAAACCGAAAGCTTAGGACGCTAAAAACGCTAAACTGATTTTAGTGTGGCCAGCAACCCAAAGGGATATAACGCGGTGCGTTGATAGCTATTCTTGGAAAATAGACGAACACAGCTGCTGTTGCCATCACGACATCCCGAAAGAAATTTCGTGATCAGTTTCTTTTCTGGGTAATTTCTTTTTTATCTCTGTTTTTAGTTGTTATTACTGTTCGCTGCTTTCTCTGCAGTTGGGTTGTTTTACCTCTGAGCAGCACTTTTTTGCACACCATGGGCTAAATGGCCAGGTCACATGGACCCCGAAGGCTCAGAGAAGGTTGGGGGAGGGGACCCACTGGAACAGCTGTTGGGAGACAGATGGTAGCCTCCCGTCAAGGCCATCCAGTGTGTTCTTTAACGTTGGGTTGTTTTACCTCTGAGCGGCACTTTTTTGCACACTATGGGCTAAATGGCCAGGTCACATGGACCCCGAAGGCTCAGAGAAGGTTGGGGGAGGGGACCCACTGGAACAGCTGTTGGGAAAGATGGCAGTCTCCCGTCAAGGCCATCCAGCGTGTTCTTTAACGTTGGGTTGTTTTACCTCTGAGCGGCACTTTTTTGCACACCATGGGCTAAATGGCCAGGTCACAAGGACCCCGAAGGCTCAGAGAAGGTTGGGGGAGGGGACCCACTGGAACAGCTGTTGGGAGACAGATGGTAGCCTCCCGTCAAGGCCATCCAGCGTGTTCTTTAACCTTGGGTTGTTTTACCTCTGAGCGTCGTTTTTTTGCACACCATGGGTTAAATGGCCAGGTCACAAGGACCCCGAGGGCTCAGAGAAGGTTGAGGGGTGGGGGATCCGCTGGAACAGCTGTTGGGAGACAGATGGAGCTTCACCTCAAAGCCATCCAGCGTGTTCTTTAACGTGCACAGGCTATGGCTCCCCTGCACACTGGACACTTCTGCAAGAAGTTTTAAAAAAACAAGGGAAGTTTCCCTTTTCCCAATCTTTTCTTAACTACTGGGGTCCTCGTGACCTGGGGGCGGCGGTGGCTCAGTCGGTAGCGCTCCAGGCTCGTAATCTGTAGTTCCCAGGTTCGAGTCCCAGCTGGGTCAGCATTGAGATTTATCTCCGCAAAACTCCCCGCCCTGCCCACGGTCAGTAGGGGACACCGATGGGCTTGGAAAGGCCGCCGTCCGTCGGATGGGACGTTAAGCCGTGGCCCGTGTGTGGGAAAGCCATACCCTGTGCACGTTAAAGAACATGCTGGATGGCCTTGACGGGAGGCTATCATCTGTCTCCCAACAGCTGTTCCAGTGGGTCCCCTCCCCCAACCTTCTCTGAGCTTTCGGGGTCCTTGTGACCTGCCCATGGTATGCAAAAAAGTGCCGCTCAGAGGTAAAACAACCCAACCCAACGCATCCGCCCTGGTCGTTTAACGTATTGTGAGCAAATAATGAGTGCCGCTCAGAGGTAAAATGTTTAGCACTTCATATCCGTGAAAAACCGTCCCGTGGCCGAGTGGTTAGCACGCTTGGCTACTGATCTACGGGACCTGGGTTCGAGCCCTGGGTAAGGCATGGATGTGTGTGCTGTTTTTTCTGCTGAGGTCCCGCCATCCTCACAGACCTACTATGGCGTATTAAACTGACAGGCTCCTGTCAGACCTCTGTGGCAAGCAGCTGCTTGAGGGGGTATTTATTATTTATTTTTTATCCGTGAAAAGGTCGAAAGACATAACTTGGAAGTAAATACTCAGGAATAGGAACCCTCAACGTGCCCTATACGGTCCCTTGAGTTTCTAGGCAAGAGTTAGGACGCCATTATCGGCCGCCACCATCGGGGCTCAAGGCTACGGGTCCGAGATGGGATCCAAACGATAATCATTAGCATGAGCCACCGGAGAGAATTAATAGGGCCATTACGACACTGCCCTCGGCACCGGAGGGGGGAAGGTAATGGTTTCGGGGGAGAGGGAAACCACAGGAAACTCTCTGCTCCGGAGCGTTGTAATTACGGGCACGCGTTGTAAAGCAGACCCTTCTCGTAGGGATGCTTGTCACGTGGCGACGGCTGCATCTATTTAAGCGAGGGATTTGCAAGCCAAAAGTGGCCCTGAGGTGACGGACTAAAAAAATCAGTAAAAAATTATCGCCTCTCCACGAACGAAAAGGAAGTCAGCCAGCTGACATTAACTCTCGAACTCAAAACTGCAAAACACGCTTCTCCTCCAATTCATGGTGGTCATCTTGTTTTTCTGTCATCTAATTCTAAATGATGTGGTCTAATATCATTTTCAAACTCTGTACAGTCGCAGAAAAAAGTATCCGAACACTATGGTTGATTACAGAATTCAGAAAAAATATCTGGCAACGATTTTTTTAGAGATTAGTGATCTGGCAACCTTGGTGTCACGTGACACGAACATTGCCAGATCACTAATTTCTAAAAAAAAAATCGCTGCCAGATATTTTTTTTGAATTCTGTAATCAACCATAGTGTTCGGATACTTTTTTGAGCGACTGTAGGTGGTCATATTATTTTGATACTAGATCGTGTGGGCTCACTCACGGAAATATTGAGCGTGTGCAGTTACCGTTCACAGCAAACTGTAGCGGTTGCGGTTAATGTTCACAGCACATTTGATCGTGTGAGCTCACAAAGACCTGGATCGTGTGGGCTCACTCACAGAAATATTGAACGTGTGCAGTTACCGTTCACAGCAAACTGGAGCGTGTGCAGTAACTGCACACGCTCCAGTTTGCTGTGAACGGTAACTGGAGTGTGTACAGTTGCTGTACACGCTCCAGATATTTTTATAGTTGTTTTTTTTTTCATTCTTGGGATAGAGGGGGAGGGGAAGAAAGAGAGCGACCGTACTCCTAAAAATTTTATTAAAAAAAACAAATAAAATCGATTCCTCTTCAAACAGCTGTAGCAGAATTCACCTCTGACAAGATCTGCGAAACGGGGGATTGCTCGGCAGCATCGCCAACCGAAATGTAAACTCTGAAGCTTTGCTAAGAAGGAATTACTAGGGGGAGGGGTTTCTAACCCACCCCCCACCCCCTCTGACTTTGGCACCCCCTCTGACTTTGGGCCTGGGCCATGGGTTAACATTCCATCAGACAGATGGCAGCCTTTCCAAACCTTTCGGTGCCTTTTTATCACCAAGGGCAAAGGGAGAATTAACAGATAAAATCTCTATGGAACATTGGGATTCGAACCTGGAACATCATCAGTTTTTTTTGCCCATTGTGTGCGAAAAAGTAAGCGGCACTTTTTTGCACACCATGAGCTAAATGACCAGGTCACAAGGACCCCGAAGGCTCAGAGAAGGTTGGGGGAGGGGACCCACTGGAACAGCTGTTGGGAGACAGATGGCAGCCTCTCATCAAGGCCATCCAGCGTGTTCTTTAACGTGCATAGGGTATGGCTCTCCCGCACACTGGGCCACGGCTTAACGACCCATCTGGCGGACGGCGGCCTTTCCAAGCCCATCGGTGTCCCCTACTGACCGTGGGCAGGGCGGTGAATTTTGCGGAGATAAATCTCAACGCTGATCCAGCTGGGACTCGAACCTGGAAACTGCAGATTAAGAGCCTGGAGCGCTACGGACTAACCCCCCCCCCCCCCCCCCCCGTGTTAGGGAAAGCCATTCTCTGGACACATTAACACCCTGGCTGACCTTGAATAGAGCCTTCCATCTGTCTCCTAACAGCTGTCCAGTGAGTGACCTGCAGTTACGCAGCCCCATTTTCGGCAGGGTTCGATGTGCTGTGTGGGGTGACACATTACTCCGGTCACCAGCACTCAAATTACGGGCGAGTTGTGCCACAATATCTCTTCTGTTGACGTCGTACCATAAGGGGTAGCCTTATGGTATCTTTGCTCATCTCTAGCATTGATGAGCCGTGTTCGGCCCACACCTTGCTGGCAGTTCGTGGTTTTTCCCTCCTCGGACCACTTTTTGAAGCTACTAACCACGGATGACCTTGAGCACTCCACAAATCTTTATAAAAATAAATAAATACCCCCTCAAGCAGCTGCTTGCCACAGAGGTCTGACAGGAGCCTGTCAGTTTATATGCCACAGTAGGAGATCTGAGAGGATGGCAGGACCTCAGCAGAAAAACGACACACACATCCATGCCTAATTCCGGGGCTCGAACCCAGGTCCCTTAGATCAGTAGCCAAGCGTGCTAACCATTCGGCCACGACCGTTTGTAAATGCTCTGACCCCCCCGTTAGGGGACCACCTTGGCGTGGTGGGGGAGCTTCGGGCCCAGCAACCTAGTCGAAGGCTGTGCCGACTGGCGTGGCTGCACCGGTTGGACATAGCCAAGACCAACCGAGGCCGACGACATCGCCGACCGGTCGGATGACCGGATGGACGGTGATGGTGTCTTAGGCCTCAACCTCAGGGCTCTGGGTGAGCAAGTTTAAGGGCTCTGCCGAACGGTTTTACCCCGCCTAGTAGGTACGAGCCCTATTAAAAGTCTGGGCCTTACTAAGAGTCTCCACCCCGGATGCCGAGCGAACTTGGATCTACATATCCTTGTTCGTGGCTAACCGGGGAACAGATTAAAGTTAGGTTTCTTCCGGTGGTCAGCTTTCCTTCTATAGGACTGCTGCCATGTGAGGCTGGGGTTGAGGTGTGTCTATATGGCGTATTCCTTGCCCCCGGCTCTAGATAAGCATGGCTTTTCATAACCAGGTAGTGTCGTGAGACGGAATCGGGAATTGCCGTGTTTGCATAAGATCGCAACAAAAGAGAGGTGTAAATGCTCTGACCCAGTCATCTGACCATTTCAATTTGACCTTTGCCAAACTCACTTAAGTCCGCTGCCTTTCCCATCTGAAGAATAAGAACAACCCTGATGAACAGAGCTCAGTATCAGGTGTTATACCATTTCATGACCTTCACGCGCGACATCGTTTACCTGCAGTTGCTTCGATTTGCATAATGTTTTGGCTTTTCGGTGTATGTACTTTCAAAGTATGTGTATTTACTTCAAAATTCGAATTGCAGAATATTAAAAATTTAACAATAAATACAACGTTACCCAAAGATCCTTTATTAACTGAAATATTAGCTAAAAAAGAATAATAAATAAATAAACACCCCCTCAAGCAGCTGCTTGCCACAGAGGTCTGACAGGAGCCTGTCAGTTTATATGCCACAGTAGGAGATCTGAGAGGATGGCAGGACCTCAGCAGAAAATCGACACACACATCCATGCCTAATCCGGGGCTCGAACCCAGGTCCCTTAGATCAGTAGCCAAGCGTGCTAACCACTCGGCCACGGGACGGCTAAGAAAAAGAATACATATACGAAACGTTTTATTTATTCTACAAGTGAACTATACAACGAAGAGCCAAAACATTATGATCAGCGCGTCTTTATGCAGTACTTTCACTGCCTTCTTCCAGCAGCATAATGCGCCATGCCACACTGCCCGGATTGTTCGAGAATGGTTCGCGGAATGTGAGGAAGACTTCCAGGTATTGCCCTGGCTTCCAAATTCCCCAGATAAAAATCCAATCGAGCATCTGTGGTTTGTGTTGGAACAGCATATCCAGTCTGCGGCGGCTCAACCACGTAACTTACAAGAGTTGAAAGTTGTTTGGGTTGGGTTGTTTTACCTCTGAGCGGCACTTTTTTGCACACCATGGGCTAAATGGCCAGGTCACATGGACCCCGAAGGCTCAGAGAAGGTTGGAGGAGGACCCACTGGAACAGCTCTTGGGAGAGAGATGGTAGCCTCCAGTTAAGGTCATCCAGCGTGTTCTTTAACGTGCACAGGGTATGGCTCTCCCGCACACGGGACCACGGCTTAACGTCCCATCCGACGGACGGCGGCCTTTCCAAGCCCATCGGTGTCCCCTACTGACCGTGGGCAGGGCGGGGAATTTTGCGGAGATAAATCTCAACGCTGACCCAGCTGGGACTCGAACCTGGGAACTACAGATTACGAGCCTGGCGCGCTACCGACTGAGCCCCCCCCCCCCCCCCGCCCTACAAGAGTTAAAGGATCTGCTGGTAATATGTTGGTACCAGAAGCCTTTAGAAACCTTTAGAAATCTTGTAGCGTCCATGCCTCGACGGGTAAGAACTGTTTTGGCGGCACGTGGAGGACCAACATCATATTAGTTAGGTGGTCATAATGTTTTGGCTCTTCGGTGTATAGGGGCGGCGGTCGCTCAGTCGGTAGCGCGCCAGGCTCGTAATCTGTAGTTCCTAGGTTCGAGTCCCAGCTGGATCACCGTTGAGACTTATCTCCGCAAATTTCCCCGCCCTGCCCAAGGTCAGTAGGGGACACCGATAGACTTGGAAAGGCCGCCGTCCGTCGGATGGGACGTTAAGCCATACCCTGTGCATGTTAAAGAACGCGCTGGATGGCCTTGACGGGAGACTACCATCTGTCTCCCAACAGCTGTTCCAGTGGGTCCCCTCCCCCAACCCTCTCTGAGCCTTCGGGGTCCTTGTGACCTGGCCATTTAGCCCATGGTGTGCAAAAAAGCGCCGCTCAGAGGTAAAACAACCCAAGCCAACTTCGGTGTATATACGTATTGTTGAATAAACTGATAGTGAAAATTATGGAAGTTGTAACAACCTGCTTCTTGTCTGCCTGGGGATCTACTGACCCTCCGGGGTAAAGGTCGGGCCTTGTGGCTTGACCCTTTCTGCGTCATAGTCAGGAATTACTGTTCTATTGAGTTCCTGTTGTTACTGTCTGTTTTTTTTTTTGTTACTGTTGCTAAATATTCCAGTTACCTTATATTGAAGGAATATTTTTGAAAATGGATAATTTGAATAGATTTGATTATGACTTTTAATTAATCTTCATTCACATTTTCCCATTAAAGGTGGGGCGGGGGTGGCTCAGTCGGTAGCGCGTGAGGTTCGTAATCTGTAGTTCCCAGGTTCGAGTCCCAGCTGGGTCAGCGTTGAGATTTATCTCCGCAAAATTTCCCCGCCCTGCCCACGGTCAGTAGGGGACACCGATGGGCTTGGAAAGTCCGCCGTCCGTCGGATGGGACGTTAAGCCGTGGCCCCGTGTGCGGGAGAGCCATACCCTGTGCACGTTGAAGAACACGCTGGATGGCCTTGATGGAAGGCTACCATCTGTTCCAGTGGGTCCCCTCCCCCAACCTTCTCTGAGCCTTCGGGGTCCTTGTGGCCTGGCCATTTAGCCCATGGTGTGCAAAAAAGTGCCGCTCAGAGGTAAAACAACCCAATTCAATCCCATTAAAGGCATATCTTCGAAGTTCGATTCCATTCACATTAAGATGGAAATTCTGTAATATTTTGTAAAGTCAGTTCTTCCTTGAGAAGGGGAGCTTTTCTGCATTCTCCTCTTGAATGACTGAAGTGAGATGAGAGAATGAATGAACGCGGGGTGATGCGGAACAGCACCGCTGGGCGATGAAGTGGGGTGAAGGCCATCTGGCAACTCAGCAGGTAGCCACTCGGCGAGCCAGCTGCGGCCCAGCCAACACTTCAACAACCCTTCATCTCCAGCCGGAAGTGACGCCGCTTGTTGCACGTGACCAAAGCAGACGCTGTTCCAAAAAAAAGGGATTTTCATATTAGTGAAAAATAAATCTATTCTCAAGCAGTTATCGATAGTTTTTTTTTCCATTAAAAGATTGTTAGCATTTGTATTTTGGATTGTTTTACCTCTGAGCGGCACTCTTTTGCATACCATGGGCTAAATGGCCAGGTCGCAAGGACCCCGAAGGCTCAGAGAGGGTTGGGGGAGGGGACCCACTGGAACAGCTGTTGGGAGACAGATGGTAGCCTCCCGTCAAGGCCATCTAGCGTGTTCTTAAACGTGCACAGGGTATGGCTCTCTCGCACACGGAGCAAAGGCTTAACGTCCCATCCGACGGACGGCGGACTTTCGAAGCCCATCGGTTGGGTTGGTTGTTTTACCTCTGAGCGGCACTGTTTTGCTCACCATGGGTTAAATGGCCAGGTCACAAGAACCCCGAAGGCTCGGAGAAGGTTGGGGAAGGGGACCCACTGGAACAGCTGTTGGGAGACAGATGGTAGCCTCCCGTCAAGGCCATCCAGCGTGTTCTTTAACGTGCACAGGGTATGGCTCTCCCACACACGGGGCCACGGCTTAACGTCCCATCCGACGGACGGCGGACTTTCCAAACATGTACAGGGTATGGCTGCTTGGCACAGAGGTCTGACAGGAACTTGTCAGCTTAATACGCCATAGTAGAAGGTTTACGAATATTAATAAAATAATGTTGCCAGGCCCGTAAAAAAAAATAAGGGGGGGGGGGTCTTTAAGCGACGAATCCACCTGGAAAAAGATAAAATTAGGGCCCACTAGATCCCTTTAAGAAATTTTAAATTATTAAAAATTTATTTCACGCATTCCGCAAAAAATTCTAAAACAAAGGGATAAACGTGAAATAAATTTTTAATAATTTAAAATTTCTTAAAGGGATAGGGGGGAAAGTGCCTCTTGGCCCCCCAGATCCGATCTGCATTATTGTGCAAAGGGGGTGGTGGTGGTAGAATTTAATCTGTGTGCCGTCCCGTGGTTGAGTGGTTAGCGCGCTTGACTACTGATCAACGGGGGTGGCTCAGTCGGTAGCGCGCCAGACTCATAATCTGCAGTTCCCAGGTTCGAGTCCCAGCTGGGTCAGCGTTGAGATTTATCTCCGCAGAAGTCCCCGCCCTGCCCTTGGTCAGTAGGGGACACCAATGGGCTTGGAAAGACCACCGTCCGTTGGATGGGATGTTAAGCCGTGGCCCCGTGTGTGTGAGAGCCACACCCTGTGCACGTTATATAACACACTGGATGGCCTTGATGGGAGGCTACCATCTGTCTACCAACAGCTGTTCCAGTGGGTCTATTCCTCCAACCTTCTATGAGCCTTTGGGGTCAATGTGACCTGGCCATTTAGCCCATGGTGTGCAAAAAAGTGCCTCTCAGATGTAAAACAACCCAACTGATTTAAGGGACCTGGTTTCGAGCCCCAGGTAAGGCATGACTGTTTGTGCCGTTTTTCTGCTGAGGTACTACCATCCCCACAGACCTTCTACTGTGACGTATTAAACTGACAGGCTCCTGTCAGACCTCTGTGGCAAGCAGCTGCTTGAGGGGGTATTTTTTGTTTCAGTGCCGCGCAGACATGTAAATCAGCTCCCACTTCGAAAACACTGATCGAAATGAGTCGAAAATAAGTGTTTTCTGTTTCTGGAAAATTATCTAAAGTTAACTTTTCGCCTTGGCGAATCAGAATCCGACCTCTGAGGTCAACAAAAGCCGCGTGAAATGAAATCGATGCCTGAGGCCACGTGTTGACCAACAAGGCGGCCGAATGCCGCTTGGCTCGATGCCAGAAGAACCACGTGTCTCTCTCCTCGGGGCGACCTCGCCATCCCGGCATCACGCTTTGGCACCTTGCCAACTCACGTGGAGAGGCAACAGTCAACAGTGGGTTGCGTCACGTGGCTGTGGGGGCACGTGACAGGCTACGGAACTGTTTTCCTACGTAGGTAAGGGCCAGAAACTCAACAAAGATATGGTAGAAGTCACGCGCAATTAAATTCGCGATTTTTTTTTCCCTTTTTGCAGTCTGCTGGATCTCGTGAAATAAAAAATAATCACGGGAAGTTTTCGTGAGAGACTTTTGTGACTTTCGGCTCTGAGTGTGGAGCGCACTGCCCACAGGTCAGTAGGGGACACCGATGCGCTTGGAAAGGCCGCCGTCCGTCGGATGGGACGTTAAGCCGTGGCTCCGTGTGCGGGAGAGCCATACCTTGTGCCCTTTAAGGAAAACGCTGGATGGCCTTGATGGGAGGCTACCAGCTATCCAGTGTGTCCCCCCAACCTTCTGTGGTTGGGGGGAGGAGACCACTGGACCTCTGAGCGGCACTTTTTTCTTTTGGCACACAATGGGCTAAATGGTCAAGTCACAAGAACCCCAAAGGCTCAGAAAAGGTTGGGGTGATGGGGATCAATTATATAGCTATTGGCAGACAGATGAAAGACTCTCGTCAAGGCGTCCAGCGTGTTCTTTAACGTGCTCAAATTATAGCTTTCCGGCATACAAGCCCATGGCTGCACACAACCCACCCACCCCCCTGCCGAGCTCCTTCCAAAGGGAGGGGAGCCCGCCTTGGCGTGGTTGGCAATCTAGGTAGCAAGAACAGGGATTGGGTTGTTTTACCTCTGAGCGGCACTTTTTTGCACACCATGGGCTAAATGCCCAGGTCACAAGGATCCCGAAGGCTCAGAGAAGGTTGGGGGAGGGGACCCACTGGAAAAGTTGTTAGGAGACAGATGGTAGCCTCCCGTCAAGGCCATCCTGCGTGTTCTTTAACGTACACAGGGTATCGTTTTCCCGCACACGGGGCCGCGGCTTATCGTCCCATCCGACGGTCGGAGGTCTTCCCAAGCCCATCGGTGTCCCCTACTGACCGTGGGCAGGGCGCGGAATTTTGCGGAGATAAATCTCAACGATGACCCAGCTGGGAATCGAACCTGGGAACTACAGATTACGAGCCTGGCGCGCTACCGACTGAGCCACACCCGCCCCATCTCTTTTTTGAGGTTTGAAAGAGAAGATTTGGAACCAATTTTTCGCATTTAACATAGGATGAGTGTTCTTGCTATTTTTCTCTGCTTAAGTGGGGCGGGAGTGGCTCAGTCGGTAGTTCTCCAGACTCGTAATCTGCAGTTCCCAGGTTCGAGTCCCAGCTGGGTAAGCGTTGAGATTTATCTCCGCAAAACTCCCCGCCCTGTCCACGGTCAGTAGGGGACACCGATGGGCTTGGAAAGGCCGCCGTCCGTCGGATGGGACGTTAAGCCGTGGCTCCGTGTGTGGGAGAGCCATACCCTGTGCACGTTAAAGAACACGCTGGATGGCCTTGACGGGAGGCTACCATCTGTCTCCCAACAGCTGTTCCAGTGGGTCCCCTCTCCCAACCTTCTCTGAGCCTTCGGGGTCCTTGTGACCTGGCCATTTAGCCCATGGTGTGGAAAAAAGTGTCGTCTCAGAGGTAATACAACCCAACTCTGCTTAAGTTGCGATTAGTAAAATTCTCACGAACGGGGATGGCCCCCTTTTTCCTTTTATCTTGACTTGCGAGGAAGCAACGTGTCTTTACCGTGTCAAAAATATACGACTAAAAAAGAAATTATTATAAACTAGGCGTGTGCTAAACACTGAGCATTTCCTTGAACAGCGTCGATAAAAAATGATAGAAGATCAAGACCCCCAGGGAGAATCGTGATATAAAAAAAACATTCTCAACACTTTGATTACCACTTGTACATTGGCGTATGAATATCTCGGAAGGTTATTAGCAACGCGGCAGCTGCAACATGTGCAACAAAGAAAGAGGTGCTCACGCATTTATTAACAAACTTTTTTTTTGCCGATCATTTCCTTTTCTGTGTTATTTTTTTCTCTGTTGCGTGAATTGTTTATATTTATATCTATCACGTGTTTTGTCCTTCGCCTAAAAAATAAATGTTGCTCACTTCCTTATTATATTTTTTGTTCGTAATAAATGGATACACGTTTACGAAACTGAAACCGCAACCGATAATTATGCTTTGGGTATCGCAAAAACTTAAGACTGCAATGAGTGAGTCTTTTTTTATGAATGCCAAGAAATGGAAAGAAAATTGTTAGCTATCAAAACTTTAAAAATTGTAACGAAATATCTCTATTTGTCATTAAATAAATTTAGACATGAACTTTTCTAACAGATGTTACTGCTTGGAAGGCTTAGACAAAATCTGTTTTAAAGAAAAATGTTAAAGAACAAACTTGTGACCTGGCCATTTAGCCCATGGTGTGCAAAAAAGTGCCGCTCAGAGGTAAAACAACCCAACGTTAAAGAACACGCTGGCTGGCCTTTACGGGGGGCTACCATCTGTCTCCCAACAGCTGTTCTAGTGGGTCCCCTCCCCCAACCTTCTCTGAGCCTTCGGGGTCCTTGTGACCTGGCCATTTAGCCCACGGTGGGCAAAAAAGTGCCGCTCAGAGGTAAAACAACCCAACGTTAAAGAACACGCTGGATGGCCTTGACGGGAGGCTACCATCTGTCTCCCAACAGCTGTTCCAGTGGGTCCCCTCCCCCAACCTTCTCTGAGCCTTCGGGGTCCTTGTGACCTGGCCATTTAGCCCACGGTGGGCAAAAAAGTGCCGCTCAGAGGTAAAACAACCCAACGTTAAAGAACACGCTGGATGGCCTTGACGGGAGGCTACCATCTGTCTCCCAACAGCTGTTGCAGTGGGTCCCCTCCCCCAACCTTCTCTGAGCCTTCGGGGTCCATGCGACCTTGCCATTTAGCCCATGGTGTGCAAAAAAGTGCCACTCAGAGGTAAAACAACCCAACGTTAAAGAACACGCTGGCTGGCCTTTACGGGAGGCTACCATCTGTCTCCCAACAGCTGTTCTAGTGGGTCCCCTCCCCCAACCTTCTCTGAGCCTTCGGGGTCCTTGTGACCTGGCCATTTAGCCCACGGTGGGCAAAAAAGTGCCGCTCAGAGGTAAAACAACCCAACGTTAAAGAACACGCTGGATGGCCTTGACGGGAGGCTACCATCTGTCTCCCAACAGCTGTTCTAGTGGGTCCCCTCCCCCAACCTTCTCTGAGCCTTCGGGGTCCTTGTGACCTGGCCATTTAGCCCACGGTGGGCAAAAAAGTGCCGCTCAGAGGTAAAACAACCCAACGTTAAAGAACACGCTGGATGGCCTTGACGGGAGGCTACCATCTGTCTCCCAACAGCTGTTGCAGTGGGTCCCCTCTCCCAACCTTCTCTGAGCCTTCGGGGTCCTTGTGACCTGGCCATTTAGCCCATGGTGTGCAAAAAAGTGCCGCTCAGAGGTAAAACAACCCAACGTTAAAGAACACGCTGGCTGGCCTTTACGGGAGGCTACCATCTGTCTCCCAACAGCTGTTCTAGTGGGTCCCCTCCCCCAACCTTCTCTGAGCCTTCGGGGTCCTTGTGACCTGGCCATTTAGCCCACGGTGGGCAAAAAAGTGCCGCTCAGAGGTAAAACAACCCAACGTTAAAGAACACGCTGGATGGCCTTGACGGGAGGCTACCATCTGTCTCCCAACAGCTGTTCCAGTGGGTCCCCTCCCCCAACCTTCTCTGAGCCTTCGGGGTCCTTGTGACCTGGCCATTTAGCCCACGGTGGGCAAAAAAGTGCCGCTCAGAGGTAAAACAACCCAACGTTAAAGAACACGCTGGATGGCCTTGACGGGAGGCTACCATCTGTCTCCCAACAACTGTTCCAGTGGGTCCCCTCCCCCAACCTTCTCTGAGCCTTCGGGGTCCATGTGACCTTGCCATTTAGCCCATGGTGTGCAAAAAAGTGCCGCTCAGAAGTAAAACAACCCAACCCAACCCTATTCGAAAAAGAAAAAATTGTTGAAGATTCTGTGACAATTTCATGTCGCAATCGGCCTGTGGCCATTTTCCATTGTTCAATTGACATTTGATGCCCTATTGAGATAATACAAAGAAAGATAAAAAAAAAAAGAAAAATATCAAGGTTTGGGAAGTCCTAGACAAAACAAAAATATTGTGTTCAAAATTTTCAGGTATTTTCCTCGTGTGCGAAATGTCTCGTGCTCTTACGAGAGAACGGACGTCGAAAGGTTACGCCCAAGGGCAGGAGAAGAAATCTTCAATTGGTTCTTACGAACTGATGATGTCGAAAAAGAATGGTGAGGGGGAAAAAGGCGATTAAAAACAAATGGTAAATAATAATTGCCGTCCCATGGCCGAGTGGTTAGCGCGCTTGGCTACTTATCTTAGGGACCTGGGTTCGAGTCCCGGGTAAGGCATGGATGTTCGTGTTGTTTTTCTGCTGAGGTCCTGCCATCCTCTCAGACCTTCTACTGTGGCATATAAACTGACAGGCTCCTGTCAGACCTCTGTGGCAAGCAGCTGCTTGAGGGGGTATTTATTTATTTTTTATTTTTTTTTAAATAATAATTATTTCTTTTTCCGTGCGAAGATTAGGAAATTCTTACTCATCAAAAGGCGATTTCAAATATCATCAGTTGGTTTACAGTTATTTTTATGAATTTGAACCTTGTAATCTCTCAAATAAATATCCGAACACAGTGGTTGATTAGAGAATTCAGAAAAAATATCTGGAAACGATTTTTTTTAGAAATTAGTGATCTGGCAACCTTCGTGTCACGTGATTACAGAATTCAGAAAAAATATCTGGAGCGTGTACAGTAACTGTACACGCTCCAGTTACCGTTCACAGCAAACTGGAGCGTGTGCAGTTACTGCACACGCTCCAGTTTGCTGTGAACGGTAACTGGAGTCACGTAACACGAAGGTTGCCAGATAAACTAATTCCTCACTAATTTCTCTAAAAAAAAATCGCTAATTTCTAAAAAAATTGTTGCTAGATATTTTTTCTGAAAGTTTGCCAGATCACTAATTTCTTTAAAAAAAAAAATCGTTGCCAGATAATTTTCTGAATGTTTGCCAGATCACTAATTTCTAGAAGAAAAAAACGTTGCCAGATATTTTTTCTGAATTCTGTAATCAACTATAAAAAAAAATAAATAAATAAATACCCTCTCAAGCAGCTGCTTGCTACAGAGATCTGACAGGAGCCTGTTAGTTTATATGCCAGAGTAGGAGATCTGAGAGGATGGCAGGACCTCAGCAGAAAAACGACACACACATCCATGCCTAAATCCGTGGCTCGAACCCAGGTCCCTTAGATCAGTAGCCAAGCGTGCTAACCACTAGGCAGTGTTCGGATATTTTTTGAGCGACTGTACTCTTTGGACAGTTTTGAGTTTATTTTTGCACAGACTGGGCTAAATGGCCAGGTCACAAGGACTCCGAGGTTGGGGAAAAGGCGGCCCACTGAAGAACTTTCAGGAGACAGATAAAAAAATCCTCTTAAGGCCATCCAGGGTTTGTTTAACGACACTGGATATGGTTGTCAACACACGGAGCACTCCCCATCCGACGGACGGCGGTCTTTTTAGGCCCACCGTTGTCCCCTAGCTGGCTGAGGGCAGGTGGCGAGTTTTGCGGAGATAAATCTCAATGCTAGCACAATGGAGAGTCGAACCTAGGAACTGCAGATTACGAGCCTGTCGCGCAATGGACTGAGCCACCCCCGCCCCTCACAAAAGTATGGGTCTGGTCGTAGTTTGCCCTGAAGAAGAAGATATTATTTCCAAGATTTCGGTTAATTCACTTTAATTCTAGCACAAAACGTATATTTTTAATAATTAAATGCGTATTTACGATGCTTTTTTCCTTGGAAATTAAGAATTGCTATCCCACTTTGAAATCCGAAAGGAGTTCATGAGTGTTATACTCGGTCGTGATTCTTCTGGCCTAATGTCCGATTGCCGGGCCACCCTCGGCCTCTTTCTATACGGTTTAAAAATGGACCAGGGTTGGGTTGTTTTACCTCTGAGCGGCACTTTTTTGCACACCATGGGCTAAATGGCCAGGTCACATGGACCCCGAAGGCTCAGAGAAGGTTGGGGGAGGGGACCCACTGGAACAGCTGTTGGGAGACAGATGGTAGCCTCCCGTCAAGGCCATCCAGCGTGTTCTTTAAAGTGCACAGGGTATGGCTCTCCCGCACACGGGACCACGGCTTAACATTCCATCCGACGGACGGCGGTGTTTCCAAGCCCATCGGTGTCCCCTACTGACCGTGGGCAGGGCGGGGAA
This sequence comes from Ryuthela nishihirai, assembly GCA_038380435.1. Lineage (NCBI taxonomy): Eukaryota > Metazoa > Arthropoda > Arachnida > Araneae > Heptathelidae > Ryuthela > Ryuthela nishihirai. Next base: position 47,441,364 of record JAWZYU010000029.1, on the reverse strand, counting down.
TTTTGCGGAGATAAATCTCAACGCTGACCCAGCTGGGACTCGAACCTGGGAACTACAGATTACGAGCCTGGCGCGCTACCGACTGAGCCACCCCCCGCCCCAAAAATGGACCAGAGAAATGAATTGACGGAGAGTTTCAACCGTTAACAGTTTCGTTTTTATAACGACCTCACGCAAGAGAGTCGATTAGACGTAATCGCAGTCGACAAACAGGTCAGGAGCAAACGACATTTCCAACAAAGACAAAAGAGGGATAAATAAGAAAAAGAAAAACCCTTTGTTTTTCAGACTTTGCGTGATTAAGCATCCGTTTGTTTTGGCAACTCAGATCCATTCGAAACCTAGCTGCGAACCCAGTGCATTGTCACCAGCCGGAAGCAAAAACATTCTCCAGGAGACAAAAAAATAATGGGTAAAGAAAAAGTTGTAGATAAACAGGAAGAGGTCGGTAATTAAAAAAGAAACTCGTGCTCCCTTCTCGTGGCAGCTGGATGGCCAGAGGAGGGGGGGGGGCGTGGAGATGCAAACACACGACGAGGCTTCGAGATGTGGGTCAGCATCACTCGGTTGGCCACATCCAGACAAACTGCAAAAAAAGCTCAGTACATAACTCGCGTCAGTGTACTGCTCCACTGAAAGCGGTTTGAGCATTTTAGTGTTGTGAGCGTTTATTAAGGTAGGGTTGGGTTGTTTTACCTCTGAGCGGCACTTTTTTTGCACACCATTAGGTAAATGGCCAGGTCACATGGACCCCGAAGGCTCAGAGAAGGGTGGGGGAGGGGACCCACTCGAACAGCTGTTGGGAGACAGATGGTAGCCTCCCGTCAAGGCCATCCAGCGTGTTCTTTAACGTTCGGTTGTTTTACCTCTGAGCGGCACTTTTTTGCACACCATGGGCTAAATGGCCAGGTCACATGGACCCCGAAGGCTCAGAGAAGGGTAGGGGAGGGGACCCACTGGAACAGCTGTTGGGAGACAGATGGTACCCCCCCGTCAAGGCCATCCAACGTGTTCTTTAACGTTGGGTTGTTTTACCTCTGAGCGGCACTTTTTTGCATACCATGGGCTAAATGGCCAGGTCACATGGACCCCGAAGTCTCAGAGAAGGTTGGGGAGGGGACCCACTGGAAGAGCTGTTGGGAGACAGATGGTAGCCTCCCGTCAAGGCCATCCAGCGTGTTCTTTAACGTTGGGTTGTTTTACCTCTGAGCGGCACTTTTTTGCACACCATGGGCTAAATGGCCAGGTCAAAAGGACCCCGAAGGCTCAGATAAGGTTGGGGGATGGGACCCACTGGAACAGATGGTAGCCTCCCATCAAGACCATCCAGCGTGTTCTTTAACGTTGGGTTGTTTTACCTCTGAGCGGCACTTTTTTGCACACTATGGGCTAAATGGCCAGGTCACATGGACCCCGAAGGTTCAGAGAAGGTTGGGGGAGGGGACCCACTGGAACAGCTGTTGGGAGACAGATGGAAGCCTCCCGTCAAGGCCATCCAGCGTGTTCTTTAACGTTGGGTTGTTTTACCTCTGAGCGGCACTTTTTTGCACACCATGGGCTAAATGGCCAGGTCACATGGACCCCGAAGGCTCAGAGAAGGTTGGGGAGGGGACCCACTGGAAGAGCTGTTGGGAGACAGATGGTAGCCTCCCGTCAAGGCCATCCAGCGTGTTCTTTAACGTTGGGTTGTTTTACCTCTGAGCGGCACTTTTTTGCATACCATGGGCTAAATGGCCAGGTCACATGGACCCCGAAGGCTCAGAGAAGGTTGGGGAGGGGTCCCACTGGAAGAGCTGTTGGGAGACAGATGGTAGCCTCCCGTCAAGGCCATCCAGCTTGTTCTTTAACGTTGGGTTGTTTTACCTCTGAGCGGCACTTTTTTGCACACCATGGGCTAAATGGCCAGGTCACAAGGACCCCGAAGGCTCAGATAAGGTTGGGGGAGGGGACCCACTGGAACAGATGGTAGCCTCCCATCAACACCATCCAGCGTGTTCTTTAACGTTGGGTTGTTTTACCTCTGAGCGGCACTTTTTTGCACACTATGGTCTAAATGGCCAGGTCACAAGGACCCGGAAGGCTCAGAGAAGGTTGGGGGAGGGGACCCACTGGAACAGCTGTTGGGAGACAGATGGTAGCCTCTCGTCAAGGCCATCCAGCGTGTTCTTTAACGTTGGGTTGTTTTACCTCTGAGCGGCAATTTTTTGCACACCATGGGCTAAATGGCCAGGTCACAAGGACCCCGAAGGCTCAGAGAAGGTTGGGGGAGGGGACCCACTGGAACAGATGGTAGCCTCCCATCAAAACCATCCAGCGTGTTCTTTAACGTTGGGTTGTTTTACCTCTGAGCGGCACTTTTTTGCACCCTATGGGCTAAATGGCCAGGTCACATGGACCCCGAAGACTCAGAGAAGGTTGGGGGAGGGGACCCACTGGAACAGCTGTTGGATTGTTTTACCTCTGAGCGACACTGTTTTGCACACCATGGGCTAAATGGCCAGCTGTTGGGTTGTTTTACCTCTGAACGACACTTTTTTGCACACCATGGGCTAAATGGCCAGGTCACATGGACCCCGAAGGCTCAGAGAATGTTGGGAAGTGGACCCACTGGAAGAGCTGTTGGGAGACAGATGGTAGCCTCCCGTCAAGGCCATCCAGCGTGTTCTTTCACGTTGGGTTGTTTTACCTCTGAGCGTCACTTTTTTGCACACCATGGGCTAAATGGCCAATCACAAGGACCCCGAAGGCTCAGAGAAGGTTGGGGGAGGGGACCCACTGGAACAGATGGTAGCCTCCCATCAAGACCATCCAGCGTGTTCTTTAACGTTGGGTTGTTTTACCTCTGAGCGGCACTTTTTTGCACACTATGGGCTAAATGGCCAGGTCACATGGACCCCGAAGGCTCAGAGAAGGTTGGGGAGGGGACCCACTGGAAGAGCTGTTGGGAGACAGATGGTAGCCTCCCGTCAAGGCCATCCAGCTTGTTCTTTAACGTTGGGTTGTTTTACCTCTGAGCGGCACTTTTTTGCACACCATGGGCTAAATGGCCAGGTCACATGGACCCCGAAGGCTCAGAGAAGGTTGGGGAGGGGACCCACTGGAACAGCTGTTGGGAGACAGATGGAAGCCTCCCGTCAAGGCCATCCAGCGTGTTCTTTAACGTTGGGTTGTTTTACCTCTGAGCGGCAGTTTTTTGCACACCATGGGCTAAATGGCCAGGTCACAAGGACCCCGAAGGCTCAGATAAGGTTGGGGGATGAGGACCCACTGGAGCAGCTGTTGGGAGACAGATGGAAGCCTCCCGTCAACGCCATCCAGCGTGTTCTTTAACGTGTACAGGGTATGGCTCTCCCGCACATTGGGCCACGGCTTAACGTCCCATCCGACTGACGGCGGCCTTTCCAAGCCCATCGGTGTCCCCTACTGACCGTGGGCAGGGCGGGGAATTTTGCGGAGATAAATCTCAACGCTGACCCAGCTGGGACTCGAACCTGGGAACTGCAGATTACGAGCCTGGCGCGCTACTGACTGAGCCACCCCCGCCCAAACAAAAAAGGAGAGCATAGTTAGCTGACGCTTATATTTAGTTAATGTTCCCTATTTCCTTTAAAGTTCAATTATGATAACAGTAAAGTGCTTTACTGCTTTTCTTCAAAAAAAATATGCCACACTCTGCTTTGGTAATGTTGAGAAGATTAGTACTATCATCCCTAGCAGTACTCAATAATCAGTACAAATGGTAAACTTATTCCTTTATGTCGGTTAAGCCGATAATCGGTTAAGTGAGGTTTCAGAGATTTTGTCTATGCCGGGTTAAGCTCCTGTTAGATCTTTGTCACGAGAAATAATTTTTTTTTAATATTCTACGCACTTGAGTAGAACGTTTTAGTTTTCAATGCTTTTTTTCGTTTTGGTGTACACTTGAGTGATCATTGAATAAAGACCAGTTCACATTAATCTCAATGGGATCTTTAACTTTCAAAAAAAAAAGCGTTTTATGGGAAAATGGAACTCAAGGTTAATTAAAGATCGCAATCACTTCTATTTAGATCTCAGTTTTGAACAATATTCCGCCAGTATTTAAAGAGTTACGGTAGTTTGAACATCTATCAATAGCTTTGAGGGTTGTGTTGTTTTACCTCTGAGTGGCACTTTTTTTCACACCATGGGCTAAATGGCCAGGTCACAAGGACCCCGAAGGCTCAGAGAAGGTTAGGGGAGGGGACCCACTGGAACAGGTGTTGGGAGACAGATGATAGCCTCCCGTCAAGGCCATCCAATCCAGCGTGTTCTTTAACGTGCACAGGGTATGGCTCTCCCGCACACGGGGTCACGGCTTAACGTCCCATCCGACGGACGGCGGCCTTTCTAAGCCCATCGGTGTCCCCTACTGACCGTGGGCAGGGCGGGGAATTTTGCGGAGATAAATCTCAACGCTGACCCAGCTGGGACTCGAACCTGGGAACTACAGATTACGAGCCTGGCGCGCTACTGACTGAGCCATCCCCGCCCCCGGGGGGTTGGGTTGTTTTACCTCTGAGTGGCACTTTTTTGCACACAATGGGCTAAATGGCAAGGTCACAAGGACCCCTGAGAAAATTCGAGGGTCAGTTGTTTTACCTCTGAGCGGTATTTTTTTTTTCCACACCATGGGCTAAATGGGCAGGTTACAAGGATCCGAGAGCTCAGAAAAGTTTGGGGGAGGGTACCCAATGGAGAGCTGGTGGGAGACAGATGGTAGCCTCCCATTAAGACCATTCAGTGTGTTCTTTAACGTACACAGGGTATGGCTCTCCAGCGCATAGCGCAACAACGGCTTAACGTCCTATCCGACGGACGGCGGCCTTTCCAAGTTCGCTGGTGTCCCCTACTTATCGACGGCAGGGCGGGGCTCAATGCTGACCCAGCTGGGACTCGAACCTGGGAACTGCAGATTACGAGCCTAGCGAGCTACCGACTGAGACACCGCCCGACTCTATCTGGAGGTTAAAGCAGAAAAAACGATCATACTAGGATTTGAACCCGGAGTCACAGTTGCAGCAATTTTAAAATACTGCATGTTTTAAAAGTGTATGTAAATAATTCCTTCAATATTGGTTTAATTCTTAGATAAATTTCTTAGAAGACTTTGCTGAAATGTTTGAATATTGAAAGAGTAGGATTGAAATCGAGATTTTGATAAAATTGATTGAATTTTACCATTTGTCACATTCCCATCTATTAGGGCGTTTTCTGTGTGACAGAACATCGTGGGGCGGGGGTGGGTCAGTCGGTAGCGCGCCATGCTCGTAATCTGTAGTTCCCAGGTTCGAGTCCCAGCTGGGTCAGCGTTGAGATTTATCTCCGCAAAAATTCCCCGCCCTGCCCACGGTCAGTAGGGGACACCGATGGGCTTGAAAAGGCCGCCGTCCGTCGGATGGAACGTTAAGCCGTGACCCTGAGTGCTGGAGAGCCATACCCTGTGCACGTTAAAGAACACGCTGGATGGCCTTGACGGGAGGCTACCATCTGTCTCCCAACAGCTGTTCCAGTGGGTCCCCTCCCCCAACTTTCTCTCAGCCTTCGGGGTCCTTGTGGCCTGGCCATTTAGCCCATGGTGTGCAAAAAAGTGCCGCTCAGAGGTAAAACAACCCAACCCAACCCAACAGAACATCGTATAAACTGGAAACGATGACGTGACGCAGGGAAAATGAGTTTTCCTCTCGTAGCTGCACGTGCACCACGCGTTTCGCAACAGACGCCAACACCATCTCTAGACCCAATGTGAATACAGATGGCTGTTCCGTCAACAAGGTGTCATTCCCGAAGCTTGCAACCTTTTCTAAACATTCACCTGCTGTTCCCGTAGCTGCGATTGTCAGCTGCAAAATTATTAGTCATCATGTGTGCAAACGGATATTGCTTTCGAAATGCTGAATAAAATATATACTTTAAAAAAATACTCTTTTCACTGAAAGATTTCCTGCATACGGGGCCACGGCTTAATGTCTCTTCTGACGGGGGTGGCTCAGTCGGTAGCGCGCCAAGCTCGTAATCTGTAGTTCCCAGGTTCGAGTCCCAGCTGGGTCAGCGTTGAGATATATCTCCGCAAATTCCCCACCCTGCCCACGGTCTGTAGGGGACACCGATGGGCTTGGAAAGGCCGCCGTCCGTCGGATGGGATGTTAATCCGTGGCACCGTGTGCGAGAGAGAGCCATAGCCAGTGCACGTTAAAGAACACGCTGGATGGCCATGATGGGAGGCTACCATCTGTCTCCCAACAGCTGTTCCAGTGGGTCCGCTTCCCCAACCTTCTCTGGGCCTTCGGGGTCCATGTGATCTGGCCATTTAGCCCATGGTGTGCAAAAAAGTGCCGCTCAGGGGTAAAACAACCTAACTCATATGACGGATGACCGCCTTTCCAAGCCCATCGGTGTCCCCTTTCTCAACTAGAGCAGGGTTGGAGGTTTAGCGCATAAATTTTCATCACAGGTGAAACTTGAACTTGGAAACTACAGATGACGACTGTGGCGAGCTACCGACAGATCCGCTTCCGCGTCAATTTAACGCCACCTTCGCTCATCGCAGAGTCAATTTAACGCCACCTTGGCTCATCGCAGCGTCAATTAAAAACCATCTTGGCTCATCGCAGCGCCAATTTAAAACCATCTTGGCTCATCGCAGCGTCAATTTAACGCCACCTTGGCTCATCGCAGCGTCAATTTAACGCCACCTTGGCTCATCGCAGCGTCAATTTAAAACCATCTTGGCTCATCGCAGCGTCAATTTAAAACCATCTTGGCTCATCGCAGCGTCAATTTAACGCCACCTTGGCTCATCGCAGCGTCAATTTAACGCCACCTTGGCTCATCGCAGCGTCAATTTAAAACCATCTTGGCTCATCGCAGCGCCAATTTAAAACCATCTTGGCTCATCGCAGCGCCAATTTAAAACCATCTTGGCTCATCGCAGCGCCAATTTAAAACCATCTTGGCTCATCGCAGCGTCAATTTAACGCCACCTTGGCTCATCGCAGCGTCAATTTAACGCCACCTTGGCTCATCGCAGCGTCAATTTAAAACCATCTTGGCTCATCGCAGCGTCAATTTAACGCCACATTGGCTCATCGCAGCGTCAATTTAACGCCACCTTGGCTCATCGCAGCGTCAATTTAAAACCATCTTGGCTCATCGCAGCGCCAATTTAACGCCACCTTGGCTCATCGCAGCGTTAATTTAAAACCATCTTGGCTCATAGCAGCGCCAATTTAACGCCACCTTGGCTCATCGCAGCGTCAATTTAACGCCATCTTGGCTCATCGCAGCGTCAATTTGACGCCACCTTGGCTCATCGCAGCGTCAATTTAACGCCACCTTGGCTCATCGCAGCGTTAATTTAACACCACCTTGGCTCATCGCAGCGCTAATTTAACGCCACCTTGGCTCATCGCAGCGTCAATTTAAAACCATCTTGGCTCATCGCAGCGCCAATTTAACGCCACCTTGGCTCATCGCAGCGTCAATTTAACGCCACCTTGGCTCATCGCAGCGTCAATTTAACGCCACCTTGGCTCACCGCAGCGTCAATTTAACGCCATCTTGGCTCATCGCAGCGTCAATTTAAAACCATCTTGGCTTATCGCAGCGTCAATTTAACGCCACCTTGGCTCATCGCAGCGTCAATTTAAAACCATCTTGGCTCATCGCAGCGTCAATTTAACGCCACCTTGGCTTATCGCAGCGTCAATTTAACGCCACCTTGGCTCATCGCAGCGTCAATTTAAAACCATCTTGGCTCATCGCAGCGTCAATTTAACGCCACCTTGGCTTATCGCAGCGTCAATTTAACGCCACCTTGGCTCATCGCAGCGTCAATTTAATGCCACCTTGGCTTATTGCATCATCAATTTAACGCCACCTTGGCTTATCGCAGCGTCAATTTAACGCCACCTTGGCTCATCGCAGCGTCAATTTAACGCCACCTTGGCTTATTGCATCATCAATTTAACGCCACCTTGGCTTATCGCAGCGTCAATTTAACGCCACCTTGGCTCATCGCAGCGTCAATTTAAAACCATCTTGGCTCATCGCAGCGTCAATTTAACGCCACCTTGGCTCATCGCAGCGTCAATTTAACGCCACCTTGGCTCATCGCAGCGTCAATTTAATGCCACCTTGGCTTATTGCATCATCAATTTAACGCCACCTTGGCTTATTGCATCATCAATTTAACGCCACCTTGGCTCATCGCAGCGTCAATTTAAAACCATCTTGGCTCATCGCAGCGTCAATTTAACGCCACCTTGGCTTATCGCAGCGTCAATTTAACGCCACCTTGGCTTATCGCAGCGTCAATTTAACGCCACCTTGGCTTATCGCAGCGTCAATTTAACGCCACCTTGGCTTATCGCAGCGTCAATTTAACGCCACCTTGGCTCATCGCAGCGTCAATTTAACGCCACCTTGGCTTATCGCAGCGTCAATTTAACGCCACCTTGGCTTATCGCAGCGTCAATTTAACGCCACCTTGGCTTATCGCAGCGTCAATTTAACGCCACCTTGGCTTATCGCAGCGTCAATTTAACGCCACCTTGGCTTATCGCAGCGTCAATTTAACGCCACCTTGGCTCATCGCAGCGTCAATTTAACGCCACCTTGGCTTATCGCAGCGTCAATTTAACGCCACCTTGGCTTATCGCAGCGTCAATTTAACGCCACCTTGGCTTATCGCAGCGTCAATTTAACGCCACCTTGGCTCATCGCAGCGTCAATTTAACGCCACCTTGGCTTATCGCAGCGTCAATTTAACGCCACCTTGGCTTATCGCAGCGTCAATTTAACGCCACCTTGGCTTATCGCAGCGTCAACTTCTCGCAACGTCGTTTTAATACGGCGTCAATTCATCGTAACGTTAATTTATCGCGACGTCTTCTGAATGTTGCGTCAGTTAATCGCGGCATCAATTTACTGCGACCTCAGTTTATCGCAGAGTTAGCGATAGGTTAATTGCCTTCCCTCATCTCTGCTCAGAAGAAACAATGGAGTCAAGTAATTAATTATCCTTTAGGAAGCAAAGAGGTTTTTCTTTCCTGTCACCCGATACTTTGTTACTGCAGCCGATAAGTGTGAATTGTTTTACCTCTGAGCGGCACTTTTTTGCACACCATGGGCTAAATGGCCAGGTCACATGGACCCCGAAGGCTCAGAGAAGGTTGGGGGAGGAGACCCACTGGAACAGCTGTTGGAAGACAGATGGTAGCCTCCCGTCAAGGCCATCCAGCGTGTTCTTTAACGTGCACAGGGTATGGCTCTCCCGCACACGGGGCCACGGCTTAACGTCCCATCCGACGGACGGCGGCCTTTCCAAGCCCATCGGTGTCTCCTACTGACCGTGGGCAGGGCGGGGAATTCCATTCTGAGCAGCGTATATACCTTCAGCCTACCTTGGGCGAATCGACTCCCTTGTTCGTTTGTTTTTTTAAACAATCAATAAAAAGCTTATTGAGACCAAAAGATCAGATCTAATATAACATTCTTAAACGAATATATTAAACACACACAGATTTATATGGGGCGGGGGTGGCTCAGTCGGTAGCGCGCCAGGCTCGTAATCTGTAGTTCACAGGTTCGAGTCCCAGCTGGGTCAGCGTTGAGATTTATCTCCGCAAAATTCCCCGCCCTGCCCACGGTCAGTAGGGGACACCGATGGGCTTGGAAAGGTCACCGTCCGTCGGATGGGACGTTAAGCCGTTGGCCCGTGTGCGGGAGAGCCATACCCTGTGCACGTTAAAGAACACGCTGGATGGTCTTGACGGGAGGCTACCATCTGTCTCCCAACAGCTGTTCCATTGGGTCCCCTCCCCCAACCTTCTCGATCCTTGTAACCTGGCCATTTAGCCCATGGTGTGCAAAAAAAGTGCCGCTCAGAGGTAAAACAACCCAACGTTAAAGAACACGCTGGATGGCCTTAACGGGAGGCTACCATCTGTCTCCCAACAGCTGTTCCAGTGGGTCCCCTCCCCCAACCTTCTCTGAACCTTCGGGGTCCATGTGACCTGGCCATTTAGCCCATGGTGTGCAAAAAAGTGCCGCTCAGAGGTAAAACAACCCAACCAACCCATCAGAAGAAGAAAGAAACCTACTGACTCCATGACCTACATTCGACCTTTAGGTCACTGACACCACCCAGATGGGAGTCGAGTTCACGGGGATCATCATGACGACGAAAATCGTCGAAGCAGCTGACCGGATGAACACCCACACATCCAAGATCAAAAATTGAAGCTCACGCAAAAAGCACGATTGGCCCGACGATGCAGCTGACGATCCTCGTTCCGCACGTTCGCTCTCAAGATAAATGAAACAAACAACTGCGAAATTGCAAAGACGTGCCCATGTTGCTTTTTTTAGAAACGGCATTTGGGTAATTTTTTTTGCTCCGAGGCAGATGAAATAGTGTAAGCTATATAAACTCAATAATTGCAATAGAAAGAAGTGGTGCCTAAAAAGCGTTAAATTTAATACTGGCTGTACTGCTAACGGGGAGAAGGTGTCATGGGGCCTTAGGCACTTAACCGTGGGCAGCATTAAAGAAATTGAAATGTGTATCTTGAAGGATTGGGTTGTTTTACCTCTGAGCGGCACTTTTTTGCACACCATGGGCTAAAAGGCCAGGTCACAAGGACCCCGAAGGCTCAGAGAAGGTTGGGGGTGGAGACCCACTGGAACAGCTGTTGGGAAACAGATGGTAGCCTCCCGTCTAGGCCATCCAGCGTGTTCTTTAACGTTGGGTTGTTTTACCTCTAAGCGGCACTTTTTTGCACACCATGGGCTAAATGGCCAGGTCACAAGGACCCCGAAGGTTCAGAGAAGGTTGGGGGAGGGGACCCAATGGAACAGCTGTTGGGAGACAGATGGTAGCCTCCCGTCAAGGCCATCCAGCGTGTTCTTTAACGTTGGGTTGTTTTACTTCTGAACGGCACTTTTTTGCACACCATGGGCTAAATGGCCAGCTCACAAGGACCCCGAAGGCTCAGAAAAGGTTGGGGGAGGGGACCCACTGGAACAGCTGTTGGGAGACAGATGGTAGCCTCCCGTTAAGGCCATCCAGTGTGTTCTTTAACGTTGGGTAGTTTTACCTCTGAGCGGCACTTTTTTGCACACCATGGGCTAAATGACCAGGTCACAAGAACCCCGAAGGCTCAGAGAAGGTTGGGGGAGGAGACCCACTGGAACAGCTGTTGGGAGACAGATGGTAGCCTCCCGTCAAGGCCATCCAGCGTGTTCTTTAACGTTGGGTTGTTTTACCTCTGAGCGGCACTTTAATGCACACCATGGGCTAAATGGCCAGGTCACAAGGGCACCGAAGGCTCAGAGAAGGTTGGGGGAGGGGACCCACTGGAACAGCTGTTGGGAGACAGATGGTAGCCTCCCGTCAAGGCCATCCAGTGTGTTCTTTAACGTAGGATTGTTTTACCTCTGAGCGGCACTTTTTTGCACACCATGGGCTAAATGGCCAGGTCACATGGAACCCGAAGGCTCAGAGAAGGTTGGGGGAGGGGACCCACTGGAACAGCTGTTGGGAGACAGATGGTAGCCTCCCGTCAAGGCCATCCAGTGTGTTCTTTAACGTTGGGTTGTTTTACCTCTGAGCGGCACTTTTTTGCACACCATGGGCTAAATGGCCAGGTCACATGGAACCCGAAGGCTCAGAGAAGGTTGGGGGAGGGGACCCACTGGAACAGCTGTTGGGAGACAGATGGTAGCCTCCCGTCAAGGCCATCCAGTGTGTTCTTTAACGTTGGGTTGTTTTACCTCTGAGCGGCACTTTTTTACACACCATGGGCTAAATGACCAGGTCACAAGAACCCCGAAGGCTCAGAGAAGGTTGGGGGAGGAGACCCACTGGAACAGCTGTTGGGAGACAGATGGTAGCCTCCCGTCAAGGCCATCCAGCGTGTTCTTTAACGTTGGGTTGTTTTACCTCTGAGCGGCACTTTAATGCACACCATGGGCTAAATGGCCAGGTCACAAGGGCCCCGAAGGCTCAGAGAAGGATGGGGGAGGGGACCCACTGGAATAGCTGTTGGGAGACAGATGGTAGCCTCCCGTCAAGGCCATCCAGTGTGTTCTTTAACGTTGGGTTGTTTTACCTCTGAGCGGCACTTTTTTGCACACCATGGGCTAAATGGCCAGGTCACAAGGACCCCGAAGGCTCAAAGAAGGTTGGGGGAGGGGACCCACTGGAACAGCTGTTGGGAGACAGATGGTAGCCTCCCGTCAAGGCCATCCAGCGTGTTCTTTAACGTTGGGTTGTTTTACTTCTGAACGGCACTTTTTTGCACACCATGGGCTAAATGGCCAGGTCACAAGGACCCCGAAGGCTCAGAGAAGGTTGGGGGAAGGGACCCACTGGAACAGCTGTTGGGAGACAGATGGTAGCCTCCCGTCAAGGCCATCCAGCGTGTTCTTTAACGTTGGGTTATTCTACTTCTGAACGGCACTTTTTTGCACACCATGGGCTAAATGGCCAGCTCACAAGGACCCCGAAGGCTCAGAGAAGGTTGGGGGAAGGGACCCACTGGAACAGCTGTTGGGAGACAGATGGTAGCCTCCCGTCAAGGCCATCCAGCGTGTTCTTTAACGTTGGGTTATTCTACTTCTGAACGGCACTTTTTTGCACACCATGGGCTAAATGGCCAGCTCACAAGGACCCCGAAGGTTCAGAGAAGGTTGGGGGAGGGGACCCACGGGAACAGCTGTTGGGAGATAGATGGTGGCCTCTCGTCAAGGCCATCCAGCGTGTTCTTTAACGTTGGGTTGTTTTACCTCTGAGCGGCACTTTTTTGCACACCATGGGCTAAATGGCCAGGTCACAAGGACCCCGAAGGCTCAGAGAAGGTTGGGGGAGGGGACCCACTGGAACAGCTGTTGGGAGACAGATGGTAGCCTCCCGTCAAGGCCATCCAGCGTGTTCTTTAACGTTGGGTTGTTTTACCTCTGAGCGGCACTTTTTTGCACACCATGGGCTAAATGGCCAGGTCACATGGACCCCGAAGGCTCAGAGAAGGTTGGGGGAGGGGACCCACTGGAACAGCTGTTGGGAGACAGATGGTTGCCTCTCGTCAAGGCATTCCAGTGTGTTCTTTAACGTTGGGTTGTTTTACCTCTGAGCGGCACTTTTTTGCACACAATGGGCTAAATGCCAGGTCACATGGACCCCGAAGGCTCAGGTAAGGTTGGGGAAGGGGACCCACTGGAACAGCTGTTGGGAGACAGATGGTAGCCTCCCGTCAAGGCCATCCAGTGTGTTCTTTAACGTTGGATTGTTTTACCTCTGAGCGGCACTTTTTTCACACCATGGGCTAAATGGCCAGGTCACATGGACCCCGAACGCTCAGAGAAGGTTGGGGGAGGGGACCCACTGGAACAGCTGTTGGGAGACAGATGGTAGTCTCCCGTCAAGGCCATCCAGCATGTTCTTTAATGTTGGGTTGTTTTACTTCTGAACGGCACTTTTTTGCACACCATGGGCTAAATGGCCAGCTCACAAGGACCCCAAAGGCTCAGAGAAGGTTGGGGGAGGGGACCCACTGTAACAGCTGTTGGGAGACAGATGGTAGCCTCCCGTCAAGGCCATCCAGCGTGTTCTTTAACGTGCACAAAAAAAATCCGAAAGCTATGGTTGATTAAAGAATTCAGAAAAAATATCTGGCAACGTTTTCTTTTTTGAACCTCTCTCTCTCACACACATTGGGATTTTTCTCTCTTTTATTCGAATCTTTCTCTCGTTTATTGGAATGTCCCTCTTTTACTGGGATCTTTCTCTCTTTTATTGGAATGTCTCTCTTTTACTGGGACTTTTCTCCTTTTATTTGGAACTTTTCTTCTTTTAATAGGATCTTTCTTACTTTCTCTTAAACCTTTTTCTTCTTTATTGTAATTTTTCTCTCTTTTATTTGGGTCTTTCTCTCCTTTATTGGAATATCCCTCTTTTACTGGGATCTTTCTCTCTTTTAATGGAATGTCTCTCTTTTACTGGGATTTTTCTCCTTTTATTTGGAACTTTTCCTCATTTAATAGGATCTTTCTCACTTTCTCTTAAACCTTTTTCTTCTTTATTGGGATTTTTCTCTCTTTTATTCGAATCTTTCTCTCCTTTATTAGAATATCCCTCTTTTACTGGGATCTTTCTCTCTTTTGTTGGAATGTCTCTCTTTTACTGGGACTTTTCTCCTTTTATTTGGAATTTTTCCTCTTTTAATAGGATCTTTCTCTTAAACCTTTTTCTTCTTTATTGGGATTTTTCTCTCTTTTATTCGAATCTTTCTCTCCTTTATTAGAATATCCCTCTTTTACTGGGATCTTTCTCTCTTTTGTTGGAATGTCTCTCTTTTACTGGGACTTTTCTCCTTTTATTTGGAACTTTTCCTCTTTTAATAGGATCTTTCTCACTTTCTTTTAAACCTTTTTCTTCTTTATTGGGATTTTTCCTCTCTTTTACGAACCTTTTTCTCCTTCTTTTGGGGTATTTCTCTCCTTTATTCGGATCTCGCGCTTCTATTGGGAACTTTCTCTCTTTTGTTGGGTTTTCCTCTCTCTCTCATTCGAATCTTTCTCTCTTTTAATGGAATCTTTCTCTTTTACTGGGAGTTTTCTCTCTTTATTTGGAACTTTTCCTCTCTTTTTGGAACCTTTCTCTCTTCATTGGGATATTTCTCTCCTTCTTTGGGATCTTTCTCTCTTTTATTGGGATTTCCCTCTCTCTTATTAGAAATCTTTTTCTTCTTTATTGAATCGGATGTCTCTCTTTTATTATATACTAGCTGAACTTGCCCGGCGCTGCCCGGGTGTCATTTTTAACCTGTATATTCTTTTCACTGCACCAAAGGTAAATTTTGTAAGCCCCCCCCCCCCCCACCCCCGACATTTTAGCACAGATTTTCAATAGGAAGAAAATTGTCCGGTGTTGACTTGGATCGTTGTCGACGTCAACGAGCTCTCTCATAGCCCGTGGCTTAGTTTCTGCGTAAGCTTTCGAGATTTTCATTTCCGTTACCACAGACTTTACCGCCCTATGACTCTCGTGATATTCGTCCGCACGGGGGAAATTTCATGCACAGCATCCTCCGTGTGCACCGGTGATTGGTTTAAAAATCAAGTTCTCACTTGGCCCGTGGCTTCGTTTCTACACAAATTGTGACAGCGCGTGTCGCTCATTTTTAAACTGCATAATTTAGTTTTCTTCCCCCCCGACACTAATGGTTAGTTTTCTTCCCCCCGCCCCCGACATTTTATGATAATTAGAACACGAAGAATTTCCCGGTGTTGCAAAGGTTATTGCTGATTCGGCACGCGCTCTCAGAGCCCGTGGCAAACGATCGAGATATTTTTATTTCGTCAGATTTTGGCATTCTGTAATTTCCGACGTACATCACCGAAAGGTCCCAAATTTCGCAAGCGGGTTCCCCGTGCCCGACCCTTTTTTTGGTTAGAAAATCCAGTCCCTAGCTGCAATGGAACGCCTAAATAATGCTTTTGGAAATGTGGGGAATCTGGCAACGACATCAGATTTGCAGCAGAAGATTTAAATGCTATTTTAAGACTTTACTTTCACAGTTAGGGAGCAATAAATGGCAACAGTAAATTTGACAGCAATTCTCGTTTCCCGTAGGAATAGCATGGGAAATATTTTTGGTTCTAGCAAGCCCCCCCTTTTGGACTTCCGACCGGAAATTTGGCACTGCAGTCCAGACCACAACCAGAAACGTTCTCTGAAAATTTGGAGTGTGTACGTTGAATTCCCGATGAGTTATGGCTGCCACAGACAGACAGACAGACAGACAGACAGACACTTTTTTTATTATATAGATTTCTCTCTTTTATTGGGATCTTTCTGCAAATTGTTAAATATTTCCCTCCATGGAAATGGTGCCTCCCGCCATTATGTCAGTGCAGCCCTAAGGATAAGTTGGGAATTAGCGGAAAAAATCTCAACGCAAGCATACTGCGGACTCGAACTGTAGAACATGATGTAACCAGTCAGGCGCGATATCGATTGGCCAACTTCCGCTCTTGGATACGATGATCGTGCCTCTTTTCCTCTCTGCCCACGGTCAGTAGAGGACACCGATGGGCTTGGAAAGGCCGCCGTCCTTCGGATGGGACGTTAAGCCGTGGCTCCGTGTGCAGGAGAGCCGTACCCTGTGCACGTTAAAGAACACGCTGGATGGCCTTGACGGGAGGCTACCATCTGTCTCCCAACAGCTGTTCCAGTGGGTCCCCTCCCCCAACCTTCTCTGAGCCTTCGGGGTCCATGTGACCTGGCCATTTAGCCCATGGTGTGCAAAAAAGTGCCGCTCAGAGGTAAAACAACCCAACGTTAAAGAACACGCTGGATGGCCTTGACGGGAGGCTACCATCTGTCTCCCAACAGCTGTTCCAGTGGGTCCCCTCCCCCAACCTTCTCTGAGCCTTCGGGGTCCATGTGACCTGGCTATTTAGCCTATGGTGTGCAAAAAAGTGCCGCTCAGAGGTAAAACAACCCAACGTTAAATAACACGCTGGATGGCCTTGACGGGAGGCTACCATCTGTCTCCCAACAGCTGTTCCAATGGGTCCTCTCCCCCAACCTTCTCTGAGCCTTCGGGTCCTTGTGACCTAGCCATTTAGCCCATGGTGTGCAAAAAAGTGCCGCTCAGAGGTAAAACAACCCAACGTTAAAGAACACGCTGGATGGCCTTGACGGGAGGCTACCATCTGTCTCCCAACAGCTGCTCCAGTGGGTCCTCATCCCCCAACCTTCTCTGAGCCTTCGGGGTCCATGTGACATGGCCATTTAGCCAATGGTGTGCAAAAAAGTGCCACTCAGAGGTAAAACAACCCAACCCAACTCTTTTCCTCCTCGTTACTATGGTTACACTTACAACAGAAAGATCGTATCCGATGATAATGCCAGCTTCATAAGTAACGCAGAAATGTAGAAAACCCCGCGTCGCTGACACATCAGCAGCGAGACCAGAATCTCTCTTCGTAGCGTGACGCAGCGGAATGCTGACCTAGGAGCTGACGCTGACCTGCTATCTCACTGCGTTGACTCACTGGCCTCTGACGACGCGGGGCACGTCGGGAACTCTCGCTTCTGCAGCATGCGCACGAGAGAAAGAGAGAGCTGCAGCCGCCATGTTGCTGCCTGGTCGCTCATGACTCCAGTGAGTCAAAAGAGCAAGAGGGGTTGATTCTCCTTGGGTGAAGGTCAACATCGCTCTGTGTGTGCGATTTTTTTTTCCGTTGGGAGTTGCGGAAACAAGTAAGTGACCAGCTACTGTCAGAGAAGGTAAAGTAAGAGACAGATTGGCGATTGCAATGGGAGCACTTTTTATAACTTGAGCTCTTTTGAGATAATGACAGCAGAGGTAGGTGTTTGAAAGCGTTGGCTTCAGCGTTCACACAAAGGAAATGGCTGCTAGAGGGCTCAGGTAGTTAGGACAACGTTGTGCTGGAACGCCGTTCCGCTATCTCTTATTTTGAAATGATTTTTACCCAAGTAACCGAGTGGTTAGCACGCTTGGCTACTGATCTAAGGGACCTGGGTTCGAGCCCCGGGTAAGGCATGGATGTATGTGTTGTTTTTCTGCTGAGGTCCTGCCATCCTCACAGACCTTCTACTATGGCATATAAACTGACAGGCTCCTGTCAGACCTCTGTGGCAAGCAGCTGCTTGAGGGGGTATTTATTTAGCCGTCCCGTGGCCGAGTGGTTAGCACGCTTGGCTACTGATCTAAGGGACTTTGGGTTCGAGCCCCGGATTAGGCATGGATGTGTGTGTGTCGATTTTCTGCTGAGGTCCTGCCATCTCTCAGATCTCCTACTGTAGCATATAAACTGACAGGCTCCTGTCAGACCTCTGTGGCAAGCAGCTGCTTGAGGGGGTATTTATTTAGCCGTCCCGTGGCCGAGTGGTTAGCACGCTTGGCTACTGATCTAAGGGACTCTGGGTTCGAGCCCCGGATTAGACATGGATGTGTGTGTCGATTTTCTGCTGAGATCCTGCCATCCTCTCAGATCTCCTACTGTGGCATATAAACTGACAGGCTCCTGTCAGACCTTTGTGGCAAGCAGCTGCTTGAGAGGGTATTTATTTAGCCGTCCCGTGGCCGAGTGGTTAGCACGCTTGGCTACTGATCTAAGGGACTCTGGGTTCGAGCCCCGGATTAGACATGGATGTGTGTGTCGATTTTCTGCTGAGGTCCTGCCATCCTCTCAGATCTCCTACTGTGGCATATAAACTGACAGGCTCCTGTCAGACCTTTGTGGCAAGCAGCTGCTTGAGAGGGTATTTATTTAGCCGTCCCGTGGCCGAGTGGTTAGCACGCTTGGCTACTGATCTAAGGGACTCTGGGTTCGAGCCCCGGATTAGGCATGGATGTGTGTGTCGATTTTCTGCTGAGATCCTGCCATCCTCTCAGATCTTCTACTGTGGCATATAAACTGACAAGCTCCTGTCAGATTTCTGTGGCAAGCAGCTGCTTGAGGGGGTATTTATTTAGCCGTCCCGTGGCCGAGTGGTTAGCACGCTTGGCTACTGATCTAAGGGACTCTGGGTTCGAGCCCCGGATTAGGCATGGATGTGTGTGTCGATTTTCTGCTGAGATTCTGCCATCCTCTCAGATCTTCTACTGTGGCATATAAACTGACAAGCTCCTGTCAGATTTCTGTGGCAAGCAGCTGCTTGAGGGGGTATTTATTTATTTATTTAAAGCATATTATTCTCCCGCCATTCTATTGACCTTTTTAGTAATGAATTATTTCCACGTTTTATGTTCTGTAGACATTGTAACTAATGATGAGGTTAGACAAAGGAGTTTGCAACCTCCTTTAAGCAGCATATTGTGCAGAGAGAGACTCCGTTGGTTTGGCCATGTTGCCCGTATGAATAATTATAGATTGGCGAATAGGGTTATGAACAGTGTGCCTAAAGGCCTCAGAAAGAAGGGGAGACCTAGGATGCGGTGGGCAGACAATGTCAAACAGGACCTTGTTAGAATTGGTGTGCAGTGGCCAGATGCAGAAGATGTAGCTCAGGATAGACTTGCTTGGAGAACTAAATTGCACGGTCTGGTTGGACCTCCGTAGCTCATGGCTGCTTGAGGATGATGATGATGATGAGACATCGAGCTTTTTTGTTCATAGAGGCAAATTAAAAATTCTTTTTGGGATGGATAGGTATTGATGAAACATGACGATTTGCACATTCTGAATCACACAAAAAAGTTAAATCGCCCCATCTAGCGGCGAAAAAAATTGAAAATTGGAAAAATTTTAAAACGAATATTGCAAACGATTTATTTTCGAAATTTAAACTTTTAGAGGTGGAACGTGAAGGTTATGAGGTTTCTTTTGGAAACAATGAGTTGGCCTTTGACCCCCCCCCCCCAGGAGGGGCAGGAAAATGCAAAAATGCAATTTTTTTTTATTTGGATAGGTATTCATGAAATATTTCAATTCACACTTTTCGAATCTCTCAATAGCTATTAATCTTCTTGTCCAATACTCCTGATAATATTGTGCATATAAATTAAGATATTTTCGGTATTGCTAGTTAATTTCTATTGAATAAATACTTTGCTTAATTTTTTTTTCAAAAATTCAGGAGTTTGATGATCGTTTTTGTCATTTGCAGAATGCCCAAATTTCATGTGACATTCCAAGACGAGAAGAAAGTTCTCATTATCAACAAAAATGAGGACTTCTTTACAAAATTCTCGCAACTCTTCGAAGTGGACCACAAGCCCAAAGCCTTAAAACTGCAGATGTATGATTCTGAATGGGAGGACTACGTAGACGTGGAACCAGAAGATCTTCCTGAAAAGGCCAAGATTCTCGTCCGACTCAGAACGAGGCAAAAAGTGCCAAACATTCCTCCACCCAGCTATGAAGCGAGTACTGCGAAGCGAGTCCTCATTCCCAATCAGCCACTGGACAAAACTGACGATGACTGTTCAATCATCGGGGTCAACGATGACCTCATCGCAAATAAGAAAGACGAACTTCTTGCCATGGCAAAACTCCTTCAGCCATCTTTGCAGACGTCCACCAGGAATCATTACGAACCATTGTTCAATTCGGATCGTCTGCAGATGAGTGGACTCGCGGGAGTGTTTCCTGGTCAGAATTCGGGTGGTTGTAAAGAGAGAGAGTCAGCCCCTCTCTTTCTCAGTTGTGATGAGCCGTTAATAAGATTAAACAATGCTGGGAATAAAACACATAGTGAAGGGGTTGGCATAAGATCCCAATCGATTCTGGTATATCCAGATTCTTCAAATTGTATTGAGAAGCAGAATTTTTCTGGCAAAATGGTGTCGAAGCATTCAAAATTAGGCACTTTATTGGTCAGGAAAAACGTTGACGTCACTCCATTGGGTTCTGGTCTTCAACAAAGAACGATGACCACGTCTGATCCACACAAGAAGGCCACGAGATCCTTTCCCTACAGTCAGCTGTTGACCTCTGCAGCCAAATATTCGAACAGACAGCAGTTGGCCGGCAAAAATCGGATGACGCCAGATAGGACGAATACCTGCAAGAAAGTAGATAGGCCTCAGCTTGGTCAATCAAAAAGTTTGGCAGATTTATTGAAGGTTAAGAAGTGTGTGAATCCACCTGCCGCAAGGTAAGCTTATTTAAATAAAAATAAATAAATACCCCCTCAAGCAGCTGCTTGCCACAGAGGTCTGTCAGTTTATATGCCATAGTAGAAGGTCTTAGATGATGGCAGGACCTCAGCAGGAAAACGACACACACATCCATGCCTTACCCGGGGCTCGAACCCAGGTTCCTTAGGTCAGTAGCCAAGCGCGCTAACCACTCGGCCACGGGACGGCTATTATAAATACCCCCTCAAGCAACTGCTTGCCACAGAGGTCTGACAGGAGCCTGTCAGTTTATATGCCATAGTAGGTCTGAGAGGATGGCAGGATCTCAGCAGGAAAACGACACATACATCCGTGCTTTACCCGGGGCTCGAACCCAGGTCCCTTAGATCAGCAGACAAGCGTGCTAACCACTCGGCCACGGGATGGCTATTATAAATACCCCTTCAAGCAACTGCTTGCCACAGAGGTCTGACAGGAGCCTGTCAGTTTATATGCCATAGTAGATCTTAGATGATGGCAGGACCTCAGCAGGAAAACGACACATACATCGATGCCTTACCCGGGGCTCGAACCCAGATCCCTTAGATCAGCAGCCAAGCGTGCTAACCACTCGGCCACGGGACGGCTATTATAAATACCCCCTCAAGCAGCTGCTTGCTACAGAGGTCACACGAGCCTGTCAGTTTATATGCCATAGTAGAAGGTCTGTGAGGATGGCAGGACCTCAGCAGAAAAACGACACATCCATGCCTTACTCGGGGCTCGAACCCAGGTCCAGTGGATCAGTAGCCAAGCGCGCTAACCACTCGGCCGCGGGACGGACACAAGCTTATTTATGATATATAAAATCGAAATTTCTTTTGGGAATTGTCCCTTCAAGCAACATTTTACGAGTGGGAGAGATTGCGTTCGGTTGGCCGAATTACCAGGATGTAGGATAATAGCTAACTCGTAGAGCTGTGGACAATGATTCTAGAATTTTAAGCTTTAATGCGTAGAACGTTGGGTTGTTTTACCTCTGGTCACCAATGGCTCTGAGAAGGTTGGGGAGAAGGAACCCATTGTACTGTTAGGAGACAGATGGTAACCTCCCTTCAAGGTCAAGGGGTGGGGGTGGCTCAGTCGGTAGCGCGCCAGGCTCGTAATCTGTAGTTCCCAGGTTCGAGTCCCAACTGGGTCAGCGTTGAGATTTATCTCCGCAAAATTCCACGCCTTGGTCACGGTCAGTAGGGGACACCGATGGGCTTGGAAAGGCCGCCGTCCGTCGGATGGGACGTTAAGCCGTGGCCCCGTGTGCGGGAGAGACATACCCTGTGCACGTTGAAGAACATGCTGGATGGCATTGATGGGAGGCTACCATCTGTCTCCCAACAGCTGTTCCAGTGGGTCCCCTCTCCCAACCTTCTCTGAACCTGGCCATTTAGCCATGGCGTGGAAAAAAGTACCGCTCAGAGGTAAAACAACACAACCCGTCGAGGTCATCCAGAGTTTCCTTTAAGGTGCACAGGGTATGGCTCTCCCGCACACGGGGTCAAGGCTTAACGTCCTATCCGATGGACGGTGGCCTTTCCAAGCCCATCGGTGTCCCTACTGACCGGGGGGCGGAGGTGGCACAGTCGGTAGCGCGCCAGGCTCGTAATCTGTAGTTCCTAGGTTCGAGTCTCAGCTGGGTCAGCGTTGAGATTTATCTCCGCAAAATTCCCCGCCCTGCCCACGGTCAGTAGGGGACACCGATGGGCTTGGAAATGCCGCCGTCCGTCGGATGGGACGTTAAGCCGTGGCCCCTTGTGCGGGAGAGCCATACCCTGTGCACGCTAAAGAACACGCTGGATGGCCTTGACGGGAGGCTACCATCTGTCTCCCAACAGCTGTTCCAGTGGGTCCCCTCACCTAACCTAACCTCTGAGCCTTCGGGGTCCATGTGACTTGGCCATTTAGCCCATGGTGTGCAAAAAAGTGCCGCTCAGAGGTAAAACAACCCAACCCTACTGACCCATTGTGCAGGTTTTGCGGAAATAAATCTCTACTTTTGTCCAGACGGGACTCGAACCCTAGAAACCAGATTACGAGCCTGGCTCGCTACCAGACTGAGCTAGAGACTTCGGCCCCTCCAATTCAGTAAGTAACTTCATGCTGTGTGCTTCCCAAATCTACTTTCTGAACTTACCGTCCTATTACTCAATTTTTTATCAAAAGCTAAACACTTCTGACAAAGATAAATTGCCTTGCAAAGCACAGTTTAAAAATAATTTGTTCCCGAACTTTGAACTTGATTTCTTGTGACACAATTTGCCCGACGATGTTTACACAGAAATTGTCACGATTGATAAAACGAGCATTATCACTTCACCTGTTACAAGATGTCTGAAATTCGTCAAACCCGCCTCCCCCCCCCCCTGCCTTTTTTTGCCGGAAAACGTATATAACATTAGAAAACAAAATATATCGAAGTCCAGATTTATTCTGATCTTTTTCAACACGTGTATTGGGACCAAGGACACGAGTTCGTCTTACAAGTTGGGTTGTTTTACCTCTGAATGGCACTTTTTTGCACACCGTGGGCTAAATGTCCAGGTCACATGGACCCTGAAGGCTCAGAGAAGGTTGGGGAAGGGGACCCACTGGAACAGCTGTTGGAAGACAGATGGTAGCCTCCCGTAAAGGCCATCCAGCGTGTTCTTTAACGTTGGGTTGTTTGAACTCTGAGCGGCACATTTTTGCACACCATGGGCTAAATGGCCAGGTCACATGGACCCCGAAGGCTCAGAGAAGGTTGGGGAAGGGGACCCACTGGAACAGCTGTTGGAAGACAGATGGTAGCCTCCCGTCAAGGCCATCCAGCGTGTTCTTTAACGTTGGGTTGTTTGAACTCTGAGCGGCACATTTTTGCACACCATGGGTTAAATGGCCAGGCCACATGGACCCCGAAGGCTCAGAGAGAGTTGGGGGAGGGGACCCACTGGAACAGCTGTTGGAAGACAGATGGTAGCCTCCCGTCAAGGTCATCCAGCGTGTTCTTTAGCGTGCAGAGGGTATGGCTCTCCCGCACAAGGGGCCACGGCTTAACGTCCCATCCGACGGACGGCGGTCTTTCCAAGCCCATCGGTGTCCCCTACTGACCATGGGCAGGGCGGGGAATTTTGCGGAGATAAATCTCAACGCTGACCCAGCTGGGACTCGAACCTGGGAACTACAGATTACGAGCCCGGCGCGCTACCGACTGAGCCACCCCGCCCCCGTCTTACAAGAGTTTGCCCAGTTATCAAAAGACGGGCAACTTCAATAGGGGTCCAATAAGATTAAAAGATTAGGAGATATTTTTAAATGAGACATTTTTCTAACAAGAGGGTGGGAAGGCCTCCGTCTGTCGGTTGGGATTATCTTTTTATTAGCAAACTTCAAAACGAACAAGCGATTGTTTTAAGGATTGTGCCATTTTTTGGATCCTTGTGACCTGGCCATTTTGCTCGTTGTGTGTGAAAAAAAAGTGCGTCTCACAGGCACTTTTTTCGCACACCACGGGCCTCTGAAGAAAGTGCCTCTCAGAGGCACTTTTTTTTACACAACACAAACACAAACAATCATCCATAAGTTCTAATTTCCTAGTGATCTGACTACTAAACCAGCGGGCATGGGTTGGGTTGTTTTACCTCTGAGCGGCACTTTTTTGCACACCATGGGCTAAATGGCCAGGTCACATGGACCCCGAAGGCTCAGAGAAGGTTGGGAGAGGGGACCCACTGGAACAGCTGTTGGGAGACAGATGGTAGCCTCCCGTCAAGGCCATCCAGCGTGTTCTTTAACGTGCACAGGATATGGCTCTCACGCACACGGGGCCACGGCTTAACGTCCCATCCGACGGACGGCGGCCTTTCCAAGCCCATCGGTGTCCTCTACTGACCGTGGGCAGGGTGGGAATTTTGCGGAGATAAATCTCAACGCTGACCCAGCTGGGACTCGAACCTGGGAACTACAGATTACGAGCCTGGCGCGCTACCGACTGAGCCACCCCCGCCCCCCCAGCGGGCATGTCTCTGTATATATGTTGTAAGAGAAAATAAGACAAATTAAAGTTCTAGGTTATATCTGTCTTTCAAAAAATTTTCTTTTCAATTTCAAATATTCTCTTTGAAAACGATCATTTCATATTTACCAGATGTGATATTTTCTTTTTTTTTCTCCTAAAAGCACGTGCAGCAGCAAAACGTTTGCCGAATACATCCTAATAGAAGGAGGCAATGGTCCGAGCACTGATGACGTATTTCCACAACCGTTTATCCTCCCCATAGAGAAATTTCCTTGGAATCTCCGGGCTGCCCTGGACGACAAGATCATTCTTTGGAAAGACGCAAAACATCAACTGCTGCAGTCTTTGTATGACTACATCAGCCCGTACACAGTGTAAGTCAGTTTAAGGTACAGTCGCTCAAAAAAGTATCCGAACACTATGGTTGATTACAGAATTCAGAAAAAATATCTGGAGCGTGTACAGCAACTGTACACGCTCCAGTTACCGTTCACAGCAAACTGGAGTTTGTGCAGTTACTGCACACGCTCCAGTTTGCTGTGAACGGTAACTGCACACGCTCAATATTTCCGTGAGTGAGCCCACACGATCTAGGTCTTTATGAGCTCACACGATCCAATGTGCTGTGAACATTAACCGCAACCGCTCCAGTTTGCTGTGAACGGTAACTGCACACGCTCAATATTTCCGTGAGTGAGCCCACACGATCTAGGTCTTTATGAGCTCACACGATCCAATGTGCTGTGAACATTAACCGCAACCGCTCCAGTTTGCTGTGAACGGTAACTGCACACGCTCAATATTTCCATGAGTGAGCCCACACGATCTAGTATCAAAATAATATGACCACCTACAGTCGCTCAAAAAAATATCCGAACACTATGGTTGATTACAAAATTCAGAAAAAATATCTGGAGCGTGTACAGCAACTGTACACGCTGCAGTTACTGCACACGCTCCAGTTTGCTGTGAACGGTAACTGCACACGCTCAATATTTCCGTGAGTGAGCCCACACGATCTAGGTCTTTATGAGCTCACACGATCCAATGTGCTGTGAACATTAACCGCAACCGCTCCAGTTTGCTGTGAACGGTAACTGCACACGCTCAATATTTCCGTGAGTGAGCCCACACGATCTAGTATCAAAATAATATGACCACCTACAGTCGCCCAAAAAAGTATCCGAACACCATGGTTGATTACAGAATTCAGAAAATATATCTGCCAGCGATATTTTTAGAAATTAGTGATCTGGCAACCTTCGTGTCACGTGATTACAGAATTCGGGAAAAATATCTGGAGCGTGTACAGCAACTGTACACTCTCCAGTTACAGTTCACAGCAAACTGCAGCGTGTGCAGTTACTGCACACGCTTCAGTTTGCTGTGAACGGTTACTGCACGCTCCAGTTTGCTGTGAACGGTTACTGCACACGCTCCAGTTTGCTGTGAACGGTTACTGCACACGCTCCAGTTTGCTGTGAACGGTAACTGCACACGCTCAATATTTCCGTGAGTGAGCCCACACGATCTAGTATCAAAATAATATGACCACCTACACTCGCTCAAAAAAGTATCCGAACACTATATGGTTGATTACAGAATTCAGAAAAAATATCTGGCAACGTTTTTTTTTTAGAAATTAGTGATCTGGCATTAGGCACAACGATTCTTTTCTTCATTAATTTCTTAATTGATTGAGATTTTTGTTTTTCTCCAACACAAAGGGAACAGACTAACAGGATGTACACGTTAGGAGTGGATGAAGTCGCAGCTGCACCGAAAACACACACACAAAGAATGCCCAGCGCCCAGATATAATTTATTCATAAGAGTAAAGAATACAAATACATTTACAATTTGACCCGCAAAGCTAAATAGCTTATCTGCAGGAAAATGAATAAATTATATTAAACATAGGTCATTCAGCCACAAAAATGATGTACGTCAAATAAATCCACAAAACATAACACATAATAATCAGCTAACTAGAAAATACCAAATAACTTAATTCCATGAAATGGAATCACAATTTATTCTCTTCCAGTGTGAGGTTCGGCCGGAATGGTCTGGGGGTGCGAAAGTTGGGTTGGGTTGTTTTACCTCTGAGCGGCACTTTTTTGCACACCGTGGGCGAAATGGCCAGGTCACATGGACCCCGAAGGCTCAGAGAAGGTTGGGGGAGGGGACCCACTGGAACAGCTGTTGGGAGACAGATGGTAGCCTCCCTTCAAGGCCATCCAGCATGTTCTTTAATGTGCACAGGGTATGTCTCTCCCGCACACGGGGCCACAGCTTAACGTCCCATCCGACGGACGACGGCCTTTCCAAGCCCATCGGTGTCCCCTACTGACCGTGGGCAGGGCGGGGAATTTTGCGGATATAAATCTCAACGCTGACCCAGCTGGGACTCGAACCTGGGAACTACAGATTACGAGCCTGGCGCGCTACCGACTGAGCCACCCCCGCCCCATAGGGAGGGTGTGAAAGACTGCTGACAGCTTTAGTGCAACTTCACACGGGAAGCTGTGTTCGCTCCCTCCCCCCCCTGTAGCAAATGCAGATGGAGAACTGGACATCGTCCGATGTTGTAGTAACGAACGAGGAATTCCGTTTTCCCGGGCGGCGATGTCAACCTCGAGCGCAGCGACAGACCCCCTGGGGAGAATTTATCACTCGTATGTTCCTCTGCAGATGCTACAGATGGTTTGCACATACCAGCTTCGTGGGAGAACAAGGGGGAAGGGACGTGGAAAAATTGTAGCGAGGAATGGAGGGCTTCAGTGGGACCCGAGATTTTGAACAGAACAGACAACACTGAGATTTTAGAGAGAGCAGTTGGACGGGAAGGCCAGATTCAGTATCGGCGTATCGGAATCATTGGAAATGAGTGCAGGACTTTGAATCGAAAGCAGTGTGATTTGATGCGTTAACGCAAGGACATCCCTATGAATGAGTGGTTACCTAAAATTAGAAGCAGAGAGACTGGAATTTGCTTCCAAAGTGCCTAGTCAGTGAAGGGTATCCTCCCCCTTTCAACATAACCACGATGATGCAGCCGACCACCTCTCTTCGCCGCAGCCAAATTACCCAACAGCGTATGTGATGGCCAACTGAGGGCCCGTCTCCACATCAGCCACAGTGCGACGGAGATGTTTTCTCAGTCATCGGCTAAAGGACGAATTAAGGAGATGGTCCCCACCCGAAGCTAGAGTGACGACGACCTGGCTGTAATCCAATGCAGCTGACGAACTGAGCACTTAGAACGTACGCTTACCCTTCCTTTAACTTATAAGTTGCTATCCTTAATTTAGGGGGTGGGGGTGGTCAGTCGGTAGCGCGCCAGGCTCGTAATCTGTAGTTCCCAGGTTCGAGTCCTAGCTGGGTCAGCGTTGAGATTTATCTCCGCAAAATTCCCCGCCCTGCCCACGGTCAGTAGGGGACACCGATGAGCTTGGAAAGACCTCTGTCCGTCGGATGGGGCGTTAAGCCGTGGCCTGTGTGCATGAGAGCCATACCCTGTGCACGTTAAAGAACACGCTGGATGGCCTTGACGGGAGGCTACCATCTGTCTCCCAACAGCTGTTCCAGTGGGTCACCTCCCCCAACCTTCTCTGAGCCTTCGGGGTCCATGTGACCTAGCCATTTAGCCCATTGTGTGCAAAAAAAGTGCCGCTCAGAGGTAAAACAACCCAACCCTTAATTTTAGATTTTAAATTTAAAGGGGCTCCATAGTTCAGCCTGTGCTGTTAGATATTTTGTTTCAATAAATATTGTTATCATTTTATGTTTTCCATAAGCCTGAGTTGTGCTCATCATTGAATTTCATTTTTATAAAAACGTCTTCCCCTAAAGAGACAGCCTGGGATTTTTAGAATCCCAGGCTGTCTAGGGAATGTGAGAAACACAACGTCACAGATTTAAATTTGCATATCTCTACATAAAAATTGAATAGTGCTTGCAACCGCGAGGTGCGGACAACAAGATCATTAATTTCTAAAAAAAATCGTTGCCAGATATTTTTTCTGAATTCTTTAATCAACCATAGTGTTCGGATACTTTTTTGAGCGACTGTACTATTTGTTTTAGCATATTGTGATCCAAGTAATAAAGTGGGAGGGAGACGAAGGACTGGAACCAAACGCCTTTCCGGTATACCATTTTTCTCTCCGTTTAAGTCGTCTTTAAAAACTTTCTTGAAAAATTCGTGTCATGCGAAGTGTGACCAAAGAAATGTGAAATAAAATTTTATTATTGAAGAACTGAAGAATTCAAAAGTTTTTGCCGTCAACACATGGTGAGTATCAATTGGTTGGATGGGGTTGTTTTACCTCTGAGCGGAACTTTTCTGCACACCATGGGCTAAATGGCCAGGTCACAAGGACCCCGAAGGCTCAGAGAAGGTTAGGAGAGGGGACCCACTGAAACAGATGTTGGGAGACAGATGGTAACCTCACGTCAAAGCCATCCAGCGTCTTCTTTAACGTTGGGTTGTTTTACCTCTGAGCGGCACTTTTTTGCACACCATCGGCTAAATGGCCAGGTCACATGGACCCCGAAGGCTCAGAGAAGGTTGGGGGAGGGGACCCACTGGAACAGCTGTTGGGAGACAGATGGTAACCTCCCATCAAGGCCACCCAGCGTGTTCTTTAACGTAGGGTTGTTTTACCTCTGAGCGGCACTTTTTTGCACACCATGGGCTAAATGGCCAGGTCACAAGGACCCCGAAGGCTCAGAGAAGGTTAGGAGAGGGGACCCACTGAAACAGATGTTGGGAGACAGATGGTAGCCTCACGTCAAAGCCATCCAGCGTCTTCTTTAACGTTGGGTTGTTTTACCTCTGAGCGGCAGTTTTTTGCAGACCATGGGCTAAATCGCCAGGTCACATTGATTCCGTAAGCTCAGAGAAGGTTGGGGGAGGTGACCCACTGGAACAGCTGTTGGGAGACAGATGGTAGCCTCCCGTCAAGGCCATCCAGCGTGTTCTTTAACGTGCACAGGGTATGGCTCTCCCGCACACGGGGCCACGGCTTAACGTCCCATCTGACGGACGGCGGCCTTTCCAAGCCCATCGGTGTCCCCTACTGACCGTGGGCAGGGTGGGGAATTTTGCGGAGAGAAATCTCCCGTCAACTCTCCAGCTGGGACTTGAACCTGGGAACTACAGATTACGAGCCTGGCGCGCTACCGACTGAGCCACCCCCGCTCCATTGGGAGGGTGTCAAACGGTTCTGTTTAATCAAGGGCATTCTACAGTGGCGGTCATAAGGAGGGGGCCACGTGGCCCCCCTCCAGAGATGCTCGCAAGGGTTTTATTTTTTCATTCCAACAGTCAACCAATTTCTTTTCCTGAAAGTCTTTGAAGGAAGTCTTTGAGAAGTCTATGAAGACATTTGTAGGAGCACAAAAAAGATTTGATAGTCCATAAATGACACCCCCCTTTCAGGCTTGAGACTTATGTCCTCCCCTGGCATTCCAATGTCGAAGAGTTTTCTCCGTGACGTCACAATGGGGACCGCTGAGCCAAAGAATTTACGTTTCCGTCAGATGAAGGCGTCCAAGAACAGGCATGTTGTTACGGAAAGTTGCGGCCTCTCGGGTTTCCTTCTTCATGGCAATGTCGGTGCTCACAAAACCCGGATAGTGACGCCCTGGATGGAAGAGAGAATGGAGCAAGAGAAAATCGAACAGCAACCCCATCTTGCTTATTCAACTGATCCTGCACCGCGAGATTTTTGGTTGTTTCCAAAAATTAAAAAGGAACATGCTGGGAAGACGTTTTCCCGGGGGTGGGGGGTGGCTCAGTCGGTAGCGCGCCAGGCTCGTAACCTGTAGTTCCCAGGTTCGAGTCCCAGCTGGGTCAGAGTTGAGATTTATCTCCGCAAAATTCCCCGCCCTGCCCACGGTCAGTAGGGGACACCGATGGGATTTGAAAGGACGCCGTCCGTCGGATGGGACGTTAAGCCGTGGCCCCGTGTGGAGGAGAGCCAAACTTTGTGCAGGTTAAAGAGCACGCTGGATGGCCTTGACGGGAGGCTACCATCTGTCTCCCAACAGCTATTCCAGTGGGTCCCCTCCTCCAACCTTCTTTGAGCCTTCGGAGTCCATGTGACCTGGCCATTTAGCCCCTGGTGTGCAAAAAAGTGCCACTCAGAGGTAAAACAACCCAACCCTTTTCAAAAAAGTGAAGTCCTGATGCGGTATTGTTGCAGGCATGGGCGTCCGCAAAGGGGGCAAACGCGGCACTTGCCCCCCCCCCCCAGATCGAGTAAAAAATTCCAAAATTTTTAACCGTAACAATTTAAACGTAATTAATTTATATACATTGTGTACCGTATTTTAACGTGTATAAGGAACCCTCGTGTATAAGGAACCCCCAGATTTTTCATCAAAGATATTTTTATTTTAAGATATAATCATTTATTTAAGAATACTATCCATGTATAAGAAACCCTCCTATTTTTGGGACCCAATTTTTGGCAAAAAGAGGGTATGTGTTTTTGTATTGATGCAATACTGTATTCTACAATCTACTTGTAAAAAAAAACCTAAAAAATTAAATAATTAAATAAAAATTTATTGATGTAATTATTTGTCTCCAAGCTTTGCCCCCCCCCCCCCCCGGGAAAATTTTCTGCGGACGCCCATGGTTTCATAAATGGAGATTTAGATTTTGAGAATTTTTATCTTCAAATTTCCCTTAAGGAGTTGTTGGGTTGGGTTGTTTTACCTCTGAACGGCACTTTTTTGCACACCATGGGCTAAATGGCCAGGTCACATGGATCCCGAAGGCTCAGAGAAGGTTGGGGGAGGGGACCCACTGGAACAGCTGTTGGGAGACAGATGGTACCCTCCCGTCAAGGCCATCCAGCATGTTCTTTAACGTGTACAGGGTATGGCTCTCCCGCACACGGGGCCACGGCTTAACGTCCCATCCGACGGACGGCGGCCTCTCCAAGCCCATCGGTGTCTCCTACTGACCCGTGGGTAGGGCGGGGAATTTTGCGGAGATAATCTCAAAGTTGACCCAGCTGGGACTCGAACCTGGGAACTACAGATTACGAGCCTGGCGCGCTACCGACTGAGCCGCCCCCGCCCATCCTTAAAGAGAAAAAGCTTTTAAGAAGTCATGAGAGTTAATCTGAAGCTTTATTATTTATTATCTTAACCAGGTTAAGATAATAAAGCTTCAAATTATTCTCCGAAAAATTCCCCGCCCTACCCACGGTCAGTAGGGGACACCGATGGGCTTGGAAAGGCCGCCGTCCGTCGGATGGGACGTTAAGCCGTGGCCCCGTGTGCGGGAGAGAGCCATACCCTGTGCACGTTAAAGAACACGCTGGATGGCCGTGACGGGAGGCTACCATCTGTCTCCCAACAGCTGTTCCAGTGGGTCCCCTCCCCCAACCTTCTCTGAGCCTTCGGGGTCTATGTGACCTGTTCATTTAGCCCATGGTGGGCAAAAAAGTGCCGTTCAGAGGTAAAACAACCCAACCCAAAGCTTCAGATTAACTCTCATGGTTTCTTAAAAGGGTATTTAAGGTATTATTAGGTTTAATAGAGCATCGCCAATGATTCTGCATTCTCTTATTTCAGTTAACTACGTTTCAGGTAATGAATACATGTAAAGAACATAATGTATCTCTGAACCTTCTGTGTTGGATGACCTCAATTGATTTCAGCAATTCTTTTCAGATATCCAAAGCCTTACATGTACGAACTGGCATGCAAAAGTTTAATCAAAGCTTATCCCCATCTTCTCGATCAATGTCCTATGGTAAGTTCTGTTTGGAACTCTATTCTCTGTGAAGTTGCTTCCATAACTGTTTCTGTTGGGGAATTTTAAAACTAACGAAGTATATACAGAGTCATTAGAAAAGTTGGGTTGTTTTACCTCTGAACGGCACTTTTTTACACACTATGGGCTAAATGGCCAGGTCACAAAGACCCCGAAGGCTCAGAGAAGGTTGGGGGAAGGGACCCACTGGAACAGCTGTTGGGAGACAGATGGTAGCCTCCCGTCAAGGCCATCCAGCGTGTTCTTTAACGTTGGGTTGTTTGACCTCTGAGCGGCACTTTTTTGTACACTATGGGCTAAATGGCCAGGTCACAAGGACCTCGAAGGCTCAGAGAAGGTTGGGGGAGGGGACCCACTGGAATAGTTGTTAGGAGACAGATGGTAGCCTCCGTGAAGGCTATCCAGTGTGTTCTTTAACGTGCACAGAATATGGCTCTCATGCACACGGGGCCATGGCTTAACGTCCCATACGACGGACGGTGGCCTTTCAAGCCCATCGGTGTCCCCTACTGACCGTGGGCAGGGCGGGGAGTTTTGCGGAGATGAATCTTAACGCTGACCCAGCTGGGACTCGAACCTGGGAACTACAGATTACGAGCCTGGCGCGCTACCGACTGAGCCCCCCCCCCCCCCCTCCCCACGCACACCACGGGCTAAATGGCCAGGTCACAAGGATCCTGAAGGCTCAGAGAAGGTTGGGTGAGGGGATCCACTGGAACAGTTGTTAGGAGACAGATGGTAACCTCCTGTCAAGGCCATCCAGTGTGTTCTTTAACGTGCACAGGGTATGGCTCTCCCACACGGGGCCCTTCATTACAAAAGAATTATATATTTTAAAGCATTATATTTTATTAAATTATTAAGCAACAGAATAAGTGTGTGTCCATAATGTCAAGAAACTCTCAAAGTTTCGTTGTTATGACGTCATGGAGTTAATATCATTCACACGAGGGCTTTATTATCACAAGTAGCACGTCTTAGATGCGAACTTTCCTAATCGCTGGATTAGTAGGGGTGGACCGACCGATCTTGTGGCTTCCAGGAATTACCGATTTCACACCATATAACTTCTTTTTTTAACGGATACATTAAAAAACTCGTAATTTATAGCATTTAAAGGAAAGTGTCAATTGCAGCTGTCGTACGTGTTACAACAGAAATGAACTCGAACCTAGGATTTGGGTTGGGTTGTTTTACCTCTGAACGGCACTATTTTGCACACCATGGGCTAAATGGCCAGGTCACATGGACCCCGAAGGCTCAGAGAAGGTTGGGAGAGGGGACCCACTGGAACAGCTGTTGGGAGACAGATGGTAGCCTCCCGTCAAGGCCGTCCAGCGTGTTCTTTAACGTGCACAGGGCATGGCTCTCCCACACACGGGCCACGGCTTAATGTCCCATGCGACGGACGGCGGCCTTTCCAAGCCCTTCGGTGTCCCCTACTGACCGTGGGCAGGGCGGGGAATTTTGCGGAGATAAATCTCAACGCTGACCCAGCTGGGACTCGAACCTGGGAACTACAGATTACAAGCCTG
Source organism: Ryuthela nishihirai (assembly GCA_038380435.1). Classification (NCBI taxonomy): domain Eukaryota; kingdom Metazoa; phylum Arthropoda; class Arachnida; order Araneae; family Heptathelidae; genus Ryuthela; species Ryuthela nishihirai. The sequence continues at coordinate 47,407,371 of JAWZYU010000029.1, read as the reverse complement.
GCCGTAACGGCCTGGCGCGCTACCGACTGAGCCACCCCCGCCCTCTCGAACCTAGGAACTGTAGATTACGAGCCTGGCGCGCTACCGACTGAGCCCATTCCCCACACACAGAAGAAACACAATCTTTGTACGTTGGAACACGCTGGATTGTCTTCACAGGAGGCTTAAATCTATCTTTTAACAGATGTCCAGTGGATCCCCTCCCCCAACCTTCTCTGAGGCCATTGGGGTCTTTGTAACTGAGCCATTTAGTCCATTGTAGAGATTAGTTTGGGCTAAATTTTTGGAGGCCAATTTGGGGAAAAACAGTTCTCTAACGTGTCATGAAACATATATACAGAAATTCATGTCGTAAATCATCTATCTTATTCTTATATTTATTAATTATAGTCGTTTTATAACAAAATTAAAATGTTAATGATATTTGGAACTAAAAACACTAGACTAGAAATACTAATAGACACCGAAAGTTTGTGAATAACATCACTATAAACGCAAAGATCTATTCATTCATTAAAGAATGGGCGGGGGTGGCTCAGTTGGTAGGGCACCAGGCTCGTGATCTGCAGTTCCCAGGTTCGAGTCCTAGCTGGGTCAGCGTTGAGATTTGTCTCCGCAAAATTCCCCACCATGCCCACGGTCAGTAGGGGACACCGATGGGCTTGAAAAGGCCACCGTCCGTCGGATGGGACGTTAAGTCGTGGCTCCGTGTGCGGGAGAGCCATACCCTGTGTACGTTAAAGAACACGCTGGATGGCCTTGACGGGAGGCTACCATCTGTCTCCCAACAGCTGTTCCAGTGGGTCCCCTCCCCCAACCTTCTCTGAGCCTTCGGAGTCCATGTGACCTGGCCATTTAGTCCATGGTGTGTAAAAAAGTGCCGCTCAGAGGTAAAACAATCCAATCCAATGCATTCAGAAGAAGTAAACTCAGAGGTAAAACAATCTAGACGTCTGGTCTTGCTTTGTTTTCTAATCTTCAGTTACTGCGTCAATGCAATTATCAATCGACAACAGTATTTCCTGCAGCCGACTATCAGAATTGCAACTTCCTCAATGTGAAGGCAATCTTACTGCCGACTTTGAATCACAACGAAAAAGCGGTTTAGTCTCTTTGTCTCTGCCCTTTATTGTCGCCGAGTAATCAAATGCGGACCGATTTGGCGCCCATGTAGGTGCCAGTCGGCCTATTGCAAAAATAGACAAGGGAAAAATAATGCCTTGCTTAAAGATCTTAGGATCATTCAAAGAAATGGTTTGATGACAGTTTTGTTTGCAAAAGTAAGCTGTCGACATGGAAACAGAGGATTTAAGATCTTGCAATATGTCGACGATCGAGTGCGGTTGTTTTACCATTAAGCAGTATTTTTATTGCACACAATGGGCTAAATGACCAGGTTGGATTGTTTTACCTCTGAGCGGCACTTTTTTGCACAGAATGGGCTAAATGGCCAGGTCACACGGACCCCGAAGGCTCAGAGAAGGTTGGGGGAGGGGACCCACTGGAACAGCCGTTGGGAGACAGAAGGTAGCCTCCCGTCAAGGCCATCCAGCGTGTTCTTTAACGTGCACAGGGTATGGCTCTCCCGCACACGGGGCCACGGCTTAACGTCCCATCCGACGGACGGCGGCCTTTCCAAACCCATCGGTGCCCCCTACTGACCATGGGCAGGGCAGGGAATTTTGGGGAGATAAATCTCAACGCTGACCCAGCTGGGACTGGAACCTGGGAACTACAGATTACGAGCCTGGCGCGCTACCGACTGAGCCATCCCCGCCCCAATGACCAGGTCACAACGACCCCAAGGACTCAGAAGGTCCACTGAGAAGCTATTAAGAAACACTTGGAAGTCACCTGTCGATACCATCTAGTGATTTAACATGCATAGGGTATGGCTCTCGTGCATACGGAGCCATGATTTAACATCCCATGCGACGGACGGCAGCCTTTCCAAGCCCAACGGGGATTAGCGGAGATAAATCTCCCCAGTGAGTCCCCTTCGCCAAACTTCTGTGAGCCCTCGAGACATGGGGGGTTCGCTCAGCTGGTAACGCGACAGATTTGTCATCTGCAATTCCCAAGTTCGAGTCTTACTTGTGGTAGCGTTCATATTATCTCTGCTAAATCCTCCCCTTCACTTGGTCAGAAAGGTCACACAGATGGACTTGGAATGGCCGACGTCTGCCGGACGGGAATGTTAAGGCATGGGCAACGTGCCCAGGCTATGGTAAGGAGAACCATGGCCTCTGCACTTTAAAGAACACGCTGGATGTGCTCGGCGACGGGCATGTGGGTTCCGTTTCACAATTTTCTCTGAACCCTCAGGTCCTCGTGACCTGGTCATTTAGCCCACTCTGTGCCAAACAGTGCCGCTCAGAGCTAAAACCAACACAACAAACGATGTTGTTAATGGGTTGGTTTCGAAACGTTAGAATGTTCCTGGAACTGTATACTCTCCAATTAGCTATGAGGCCGTCTCTGATGCTCACAGAAGTTTAAAATGTTGGTAATGGTTTTATTTCGAGTACAGACGCCAGAAAATTTCAAAACGTTAATAACGCCAAATAGCTCGAATGGAGTTTTTAGTTGGCCATGTCCTACTCTCATTCAGTTAAGCAGTCTTGCATTGTTATTCAGTTTTGTTTCCCTTGATAATATTTTTCCTCTCCGGATTTACATCCCTTGAAAATGTTTTTCTTCCCTCAGGATTTACATCCCTTCAAAATGTTTTTCTTCCCTCAGTGTTTGTTTCCCTTGAAAATATTTTTCCTCGCAGGATTTACATCCCTTGAAAATGTTTTTCTTCCCTCAGGATTTACATCCCTTGAAAATGTTTTTCTTCCCTCAGGATTTGTTTCCCTTGAAAATATTTTCCCTCGCAGGATTTACATCCCTTGAAAATGTTTTTCTTCCCTCAGGATTTACATCCCTTGAAAATGTTTTTTTCCCTCAGTATTTGTTTCCCTTGAAAATATTTTTCCTCGCAGGATTTACATCCCTTGAAAATGTTTTTCTTCCCTCAGGATTTACATCCTTGAAAATGTTTTTTTCCCTCAGGATTTGTTTCCCTTGAAAATATTTTTCCTCGCAGGATTTACATCCCTTGAAAATGTTTTTCTTCCCTCAGGATTTACATCCCTTGAAAATGTTTTTTTCCCTCAGGATTTGTTTCCCTTGAAAATATTTTTCCTCGCAGGATTTACATCCCTTGAAAATGTTTTTCTTCACTCAGGATTTACATCCCTTGAAAATGTTTTTTTCCCTCAGTATTTGTTTCCCTTGAAAATATTTTTCCTCGCAGGATTTACATCCCTCGAAAATATTTTTCTTCCCTCAGGATTTACATCCCTTGAAAATGTTTTTTTTTCCCTCAGTATTTGTTTCCCTTGAAAATATTTTTCCTCGCAGGATTTACATCCCTTGAAAATGTTTTTCTTCCCTCAGGATTTACATCCCTTGAAAATGTTTTTCTTCCCTCAGGATTTGTTTCCCTTGAAAATATTTTCCCTCGCAGGATTTACATCCCTTGAAAATGTTTTTCTTCCCTCAGGATTTACATCCCTTGAAAATGTTTTTTTCCCTCAGGATTTGTTTCCCTTGAAAATATTTTTCCTCGCAGGATTTACATCCCTTGAAAATGTTTTTCTTCACTCAGGATTTACATCCCTTGAAAATGTTTTTTTCCCTCAGTATTTGTTTCCCTTGAAAATATTTTTCCTCGCAGGATTTACATCCCTCGAAAATATTTTTCTTCCCTCAGGATTTACATCCCTTGAAAATGTTTTTTTTCCCTCAGTATTTGTTTCCCTTGAAAATATTTTTCCTCGCAGGATTTACATCCCTTGAAAATGTTTTTCTTCCCTCAGGATTTACATCCCTTGAAAATGTTTTTCTTCCCTCAGGATTTGTTTCCCTTGAAAATATTTTCCCTCGCAGGATTTACATCCCTTGAAAATGTTTTTCTTCCCTCAGGATTTACATCCCTTGAAAATGTTTTTTTCCCTCAGGATTTGTTTCCCTTGAAAATATTTTTCCTCGCAGGATTTACATCCCTTGAAAATGTTTTTCTTCCCTCAGGATTTACATCCCTTGAAAATGTTTTTTTCCCTCAGGATTTGTTTCCCTTGAAAATATTTTTCCTCGCAGGATTTACATCCCTTGAAAATGTTTTTCTTCCCTCAGGATTTACATCCCTTGAAAATGTTTTTCTTCCCTCAGGATTTGTTTCCCTTGAAAATATTTTCCCTCGCAGGATTTACATCCCTTGAAAATGTTTTTCTTCCCTCAGGATTTACATCCCTTGAAAATGTTTTTTTCCCTCAGGATTTGTTTCCCTTGAAAATGTTTTTCTTCCCTCAGGATTTACATCCCTTGAAAATGTTTTTCTTCCCTCAGGATTTACATCCCTTGAAAATGTTTTTTTCCCTCAGGATTTGTTTCCCTTGAAAATATTTTTCCTCGCAGGATTTACATCCCTTGAAAAGGTTTTTCTTCACTCAGGATTTACATCCCTTGAAAATGTTTTTTTCCCTCAGTATTTGTTTCCCTTGAAAATATTTTTCCTCGAAGGATTTACATCCCTTGAAAATGTTTTTCTTCCCTCAGGATTTACATCCCTTGAAAATGTTTTTTTTCCCTCAGTATTTGTTTCCCTTGAAAATATTTTTCCTCGCAGGATTTACATCCCTTGAAAATGTTTTTCTTCCCTCAGGATTTACATCCCTTGAAAATGTTTTTCTTCCCTCAGGATTTGTTTCCCTTGAAAATATTTTCCCTCGCAGGATTTACATCCCTTGAAAATGTTTTTCTTCCCTCAGGATTTACATCCCTTGAAAATGTTTTTTTCCCTCAGTATTTGTTTCCCTTGAAAATATTTTTCCTCGCAGGATTTACATCCCTTGAAAATGTTTTTCTTCCCTCAGGATTTACATCCCTTGAAAATGTTTTTTTCCCTCAGGATTTGTTTCCCTTGAAAATATTTTTCCTCGCAGGATTTACATCCCTTGAAAATGTTTTTCTTCACTCAGGATTTACATCCCTTGAAAATGTTTTTTTTCCCTCAGTATTTGTTTCCCTTGAAAATATTTTTCCTCGCAGGATTTACATCCCTTGAAAATGTTTTTCTTCCCTCAGGATTTACATCCCTTGAAAATGTTTTTCTTCCCTCAGGATTTACATCCCTTGAAAATGTTTTTTTCCCTCAGTATTTGTTTCCCTTGAAAATATTTTTCCTCGCAGGATTTACATCCCTTGAAAATGTTTTTCTTCCCTCAGGATTTACATCCCTTGAAAATGTTTTTCTTCCCTCAGGATTTACATCCCTTGAAAATGTTTTTCTTCCCTCAGTATTTGTTTCCCTTGAAAATATTTTTCCTCGCAGAATTTACATCCCTTGAAAATGTTTTTCTTCCCTCAGGATTTGTTTCCATTGAAAATATTTTTCCTCGCAGGATTTACATCCCTTGAAAATGTTTTTCTTCCCTCAGGATTTACATCCCTTGAAAATGTTTGTCTTCCCTCAGGATTTACATCCCTTGAAAATGTTTTTCTTCCCTCAGTATTTGTTTCCCTTGAAAATATTTTTCCTCGCAGAATTTACATCCCTTGAAAATGTTTTTCTTCCCTCAGGATTTACATCCCTTGAAAATGTTTTTCTTCCCTCAGGATTTACATCCCTTGAAAATGTTTTCCCTCAGGATTTACATCCCTGGAAAATGTTTTCCTTCCCTCAGTATTTGTTTCCCTTGAAAATATATTTCCTCGCAGGATTTACATCCGATGAAAATGTTTTTCTTCCCTCAGGATTTACATCCCTGGAAAATGTTTTTCTTCCCTCAGTATTTGTTTCATTTGAAAATATTTTTCCTCGCAGGATTTACATCCCTTGAAAATGTTTTTCTTCCCTCAGGATTTACATCCCTTGAAAATGTTTTTCTTCCCTCAGGATTTACATCCCTTGAAAATGTTTTTTTTCCCTCAGTATTTGTTTCCCTTGAAAATATTTTTCCTCGCAGGATTTACATCCCTTGAAAATGTTTTTCTTCCCTCAGGATTTACATCCCTTGAAAATGTTTTTTTCCCTCAGTATTTGTTTCCCTTGAAAATATTTTTCCTCGCAGGATTTACATCCCTTGAAAATGTTTTTCTTCCCTCAGGATTTACATCCCTTGAAAATGTTTTTCTTCCCTCAGGATTTACATCCCTTGAAAATGTTTTTCTTCCCTCAGTATTTGTTTCCCTTGAAAATATTTTTCCTCGCAGAATTTACATCCCTTGAAAATGTTTTTCTTCCCTCAGGATTTACATCCCTTGAAAATGTTTTTCTTCCCTCAGGATTTGTTTGAATTGAAAATATTTTTCCTCGCAGGATTTACATCCCTTGAAAATGTTTTTCTTCCCTCAGTATTTGTTTCCCTTGAAAATATTTTTCTTCGCAGGATTTACATCCCTTGAAAATGTTTTTCTTCCCTCAGTATTTGTTTCCCTTGAAAATGTTTTTTTCCCTCAGTATTTGTTTCCCTTGAAAATATTTTTCCTCGCAGGATTTACATCACTTGAAAATGTTTTTCTTCCCTCAGGATTTACATCCCTTGAAAATGTTTTTTTCCCTCAGTATTTGTTTCCCTTGAAAATATTTTTCCTCGCAGGATTTACATCCCTTGAAAATGTTTTTCTTCCCTCAGGATTTACATCCCTTGAAAATGTTTTTCTTCCCTCAGGATTTACATCCCTTGAAAATGTTTTTTTCCCTCAGTATTTGTTTCCCTTGAAAATATTTTTCCTCGCAGGATTTACATCCCTTGAAAATGTTTTTCTTCCCTCAGGATTTACACCCCTTGAAAATGTTTTTCTTCCCTCAGGATTTACATCCCTTGAAAATGTTTTTCTTCCCTCAGGATTTGTTTCCCTTGAAAATATTTTTCCTCGCAGGATTTACATCCCTTGAAAATGTTTTTCTTCCCTCAGGATTTACATCCCTTGAAAATATTTTTCCTCGCAGGATTTACATCCCTTGAAAATGTTTTTCTTCCCTCAGGATTTACATCCCTTTAAAATGTTTTTCTTCCCTCAGGATTTACATCCCTTTAAAATGTTTTTCTTCCCTCAGGATTTACACCCCTTGAAAATGTTTTTCTTCCCTCAGGATTTACATCCCTTGAAAATGTTTTTCTTCCCTCAGGATTTGTTTCCCTTGAAAATATTTTTCCTCGCAGGATTTACATCCCTTGAAAATGTTTTTCTTCCCTCAGGATTTACATCCCTTGAAAATGTTTTTTTCCCTCAGTATTTGTTTCCCTTGAAAATATTTTTCCTCGCAGGATTTACAGCCCTTGAAAATGTTTTTCTTCCCTCAGGATTTACATCCCTTGAAAATACATTTCTTCCCTCAGTATTTGTTTCCCTTGAAAATATTTTTCCTCGCAGGATTTACATCCCTTGAAAATGTTTTTCTTCCCTCAGGATTTACATCCCTTGAAAATGTTTTTCTTCCCTCAGGATTTGTTTCCCTTGAAAATATTTTTCCTCGCAGGATTTACATCCCTTGAAAATGTTTTTTTCCCTCAGTATTTGTTTCCCTTGAAAATATATTTCCTCGCAGGATTTACATCCGTTGAAAATGTTTTTCTTCCCTCAGGATTTACATCCCTGGAAAATGTTTTCCTTCCCTCAGTATTTGTTTCCCTTGAAAATATATTTCCTCGCAGGATTTACATCCGATGAAAATGTTTTTCTTCCCTCAGGATTTACATCCCTGGAAAATGTTTTTCTTCCCTCAGTATTTGTTTCATTTGAAAATATTTTTCCTCGCAGGATTTACATCCCTTGAAAATGTTTTTCTTCCCTCAGGATTTACATCCCTTGAAAATGTTTTTCTTCCTTCAGGATTTGTTTCCCTTGAAAATATTTTTCCTCGCAGGATTTACATCCTTGAAAATGTTTTTCTTCCCTCAGGATTTACATCCCTTGAAAATGTTTTTTTCCCTCAGTATTTGTTACCGTTGAAAATATTTTCCCTCGCAGGATTTACATCCCTTGAAAATGTTTTTCTTCCCTCAGGATTTACATCCCTTGAAAATGTTTTTTTCCCTCAGTATTTGTTTCCCTTGAAAATATTTTTCCTCGCATGATTTACATCCCTTGAAAATGTTTTTCTTCCCTCAGGATTTACATCCCTTGAAAATGTTTTTCTTTCCTCAGTATTTGTTTCCCTTGAAAATATTTTTCCTCGCAGAATTTACATCCCTTGAAAATGTTTTTCTTCCCTCAGGATTTACATCCCTTGAAAATGTTTTTCTTCCCTCAGTATTTGTTTCCCTTGAAAATATTTTTCCTCGCAGAATTTACATCTCTTGAAAATGTTTTTCTTCCCTCAGGATTTACATCCCTTGAAAATGTTTTTCTTCCCTCAGTATTTGTTTCCCTTGAAAATATTTTTCCTCGCAGAATTTACATCCCTTGAAAATGTTTTTCTTCCCTCAGGATTTACATCCCTTGAAAATGTTTTTCTTCCCTCAGTATTTGTTTCCCTTGAAAATATTTTTCCTCGCAGGATTTACATCCCTTGAAAATGTTTTTCTTCCCTCAGGATTTACATTTCTTGAAAATGTTTGTCTTCCCTCAGGATTTACATCCCTTGAAAATGTTTTTCTTCCCTCAGTATTTGTTTCCCTTGAAAATATTTTTCCTCGCAGAAGTTACATCCCCTGAAAATGTTTTTCTTCCCTCAGGATTTACATCCCTTGAAAATGTTTTTCTTCCCTCAGTATTTGTTTCCCTTGAAAATATTTTTCCTCGCAGAATTTACATCCCTTGAAAATGTTTTTCTTCCCTCAGGATTTACATCCCTTGAAAATGTTTTCCTTCCCTCAGGATTTGTTTCCATTGAAAATATTTTTCCTCGCAGGATTTACATCCCTTGAAAATGTTTTTCTTCCCTCAGTATTTGTTTCCCTTGAAAATATTTTTCTTCGCAGGATTTACATCCCTTGAAAATGTTTTTCTTCCCTCATAATTTACATCCCTTGAAAATGTTTTTTTCCCTCAGTATTTGTTTCCCTTGAAAATATTTTTCCTTGCAGGATTTACATCCCTTGAAAATGTTTTTCTTCCCTCAGGATTTACATCCCTTGAAAATGTTTTTCTTCCCTCAGGATTTACATCCCTTGAAAATGTTTTTTTCCCTCAGTATTTGTTTCCCTTGAAAATATTTTTCCTCGCAGGATTTACATCCCTTGAAAATGTTTTTCTTCCCTCAGGATTTACATCCCTTGAAAATGTTTTTCTTCCCTCAGTATTTGTTTCCCTTGAAAATATTTTTCCTCGCAGAATTTACATCCCTTGAAAATGTTTTTCTTCCCTCAGGATTTACATCCCTTGAAAATGTTTTTTTCCCTCAGTATTTGTTTCCCTTGAAAATATTTTTCCTCGCAGGATTTACATCCCTTGAAAATGTTTTTCTTCCCTCAGGATTTACATCCCTTGAAAATGTTTTTTTCCCTCAGTATTTGTTTCCCTTGAAAATATTTTTCCTCGCAGGATTTACATCCCTTGAAAATGTTTGTCTTCCCTCAGGATTTACATCCCTTGAAAATGTTTTTCTTCCCTCAGGATTTGTTTCCCTTGAAAATATTTTTCCTCGCAGGATTTACGTCCCTTGAAAATGTTTTTTCCCCTCAGGATTTGTTTCCCTTGAAAATATTTTTCCTCGCAGGAGTTACAACCCTTGAAAATGTTTTTCTTCCCTCAGGATTTACATCCCTTGAAAATGTTTTTTTCCCTCAGTATTTGTTTCCCTTGAAAATATTTTTCCTCGCAGGATTTACATCCCTTGAAAATGTTTTTCTTCCCTCAGGATTTACATCCCTTGAAATTTTTTTTTCCCCTCGGTATTTGTTTCCCTTGAAAATATTTTTCTTCCCTCAGGATTTACATCCCTTGAAAATGTTTTTTTCCCTCGGTATTTGTTTCCCTTGAAAATATTTTTCCTCGCAGGATTTACATCCCTTGAAAATGTTTTTCTTCCCTCAGGATTTACATCCCTTGAAAATGTTTTTTTCCCTCAGTATTTGTTTCCCTTGAAAATACTTTTCCTCGCAGGATTTACATCCCTTGAAAATGTTTTTCTTCCCTCAGGATTTACATCCCTTGAAAATGTTTTTTTCCCTCGGTATTTGTTTCCCTTGAAAATATTTTTCTTCCCTCAGGATTTACATCCCTTGAAAATGTTTTTTTCCCTCGGTATTTGTTTCCCTTGAAAATATTTTTCCTCGCAGGATTTACATCCCTTGAAAATGTTTTTCTTCCCTCAGGATTTGTTTCCCTTGAAAATATTTTTCCTCGCAGGATTTACGTCCCTTGAAAATGTTTTTCTTCCCTCAGGATTTACATCCCTTGAAAATGTTTTTTCCCCTCAGTATTTTTTCCCTTGAAAATATTTTTCCTCGCAGGAGTTACAACCCTTGAAAATATTTTTCCTCGCAGGAGTTACAACCCTTGAAAATGTTTTTCTTCCCTCAGGATTTACATCCCTTGAAAATGTTTTTTTCCCTCAGTATTTGTTTCCCTTGAAAATATTTTTCCTCGCAGGATTTACATCCCTTGAAAATGTTTTTCTTCCCTCAGGATTTACATCCCTTGAAAATGTTTTTTTCCCTCGGTATTTGTTTCCCTTGAAAATATTTTTCTTCCCTTAGGATTTACATCCCTTGAAAATGTTTTTTTCCCTCGGTATTTGTTTCCCTTGAAAATATTTTTCCTCGCAGGATTTACATCCCTTGAAAATGTTTTTCTTCCCTCAGGATTTACATCCCTTGAAAATGTTTTTCTTCCCTCAGGATTTACATCCCTTGAAAATGTTTTTTTCCCTCAGTATTTGTTTCCCTTGAAAATATTTTTCCTCGCAGGATTTACATCCCTTGAAAATGTTTTTCTTTTCTCAGGATTTACATCCCTTGAAAATGTTTTTCTTCCCTCAGGATTTACATCCCTTGAAAATGTTTTTCTTCCCTCAGTATTTGTTTCCCTTCAAAATATTTTTCCTCGCAGGATTTACATCCCTTGAAAATGTTTTTCTTCCCTCAGGATTTACATCCCTTGAAAATGTTTTTCTTCCCTCAGTATTTGTTTCCCTTGAAAATATTTTTCCTCGCAGGATTTACACCCCTTGAAAATGTTTTTCTTCCCTCAGGATTTGTTTCACTTGAAAATATTTTTCCTCGCAGGATTTACATCCCTTGAAAACGTTTTTCTTCCCTCAGGATTTACATCCCTTGAAAATGTTTTTTTCCCTCAGTATTTGTTTCCCTTGAAAATATTTTTCCTCGCAGGATTTACATCCCTTGAAAATGTTTTTCTTCCCTCAGGATTTACATCCCTTGAAAATGTTTTTCTTCCCTCAGGATTTGTTTCCCTTGAAAATATTTTTCCTCGCAGGATTTACATCCCTTGAAAATGTTTTTCTTTTCTCAGCATTTACATCCCTTGAAAATGTTTTTCTTCCCTCAGGATTTACATCCCTTGAAAGCGTTTTTCTTCCCTCAGGATTTACATCCCTTGAAAATGTTTTTCTTCCCTCAGGATTTGTTTCCCTTGAAAATATTTTTCCTCTCAGGATTTACATCCCTTGAAAATATTTTTCTTCCCTCAGGATTTACATCCCTTGAAAACGTTTTTCTCCCCTCAGGATTTACATCCCTTGAAAACGTTTTTCTTCCCTCAGGATTTACATCCCTTGAAAATGTTTTTCTTCCCTCAGGATTTACATCCCTTGAAAACGTTTTTCTTCCCTCAGGATTTACATCCCTTGAAAATGTTTTTCTTCCCTCAGGATTTGTTTCCCTTGAAAATATTTTTCCTCTCAGGATTTACATCCCTTGAAAATGGTTTTCTTCCCTCAGGATTTACATCCCTTGAAAACGTTTTTCTTCCCTCAGGATTTGTTTCCCTTGAAAATATTTTTCCTCTCAGGATTTACATCCCTTGAAAATGTTTTTCTTCCCTCAGGATTTACATCCCTTGAAAATGTTTTTCTTCCCTCAGGATTTGTTTCCCTTGAAAATGTTTTTCTTCCCTCAGGATTTACATCCCTTGAAAATGTTTTTCTTCCCTCAGGATTTACATCCCTTGAAAATGTTTTTCTTCCCTCAGGATTTGTTTCCCTTGAAAATGTTTTTCTTCCCTCAGGATTTACATCCCTTGAAAATGTTTTTCTTCCCTCAGGATTTGTTTCCCTTGAAAATATTTTTCCTCTCAGGATTTACATCCCTTGAAAATGTTTTTCTTCCCTCAGGATTTACATCCCTTGAAAACGTTTTTCTTCCCTCAGGATTTGTGTCCCTTGAAAATGTTTTTCTTCCCTCAGGATTTACATCCCTTGAAAATGTTTTTCTTCCCTCAGGATTTGTTTCCCTTGAAAATGTTTTTCCTCTCAGGATTTACATCCCTTGAAAATATTTTTCTTCCCTCAGGATTTGTTTCCTTTGAAAATATTTTTCCTCTCAGGATTTACATCCCTTGAAAATGTTTTTCTTCCCCCAGGATTTGTTTCCCTTGAAAATATTTTTCCTCTCAGGATTTACATCCCTTGAAAATGTTTTTCTTCCCTCAGGATTTACATCCCTTGAAAATGTTTTTCTTCCCTCAGGATTTGTTTCCCTTGAAAATGTTTTTCTTCCCTCAGGATTTACATCCCTTGAAAACGTTTTTCTTCCCTCAGGATTTGTGTCCCTTGAAAATGTTTTTCTTCCCTCAGGATTTACATCCCTTGAAAATGTTTTTCTTCCCTCAGGATTTGTTTCCCTTGAAAATGTTTTTCCTCTCAGGATTTACATCCCTTGAAAATATTTTTCTTCCCTCAGGATTTGTTTCCTTTGAAAATATTTTTCCTCTCAGGATTTACATCCCTTGAAAATGTTTTTCTTCCCTCAGGATTTGTTTCCCTTGAAAATGTTTTTCTTCCCTCAGGATTTACATCCATTGAAAATGTTTTTCTTCCCTCAGGATTTACATCCCTTGAAAATGTTTTTCTTCCCTCAGGATTTGTTTCCCTTGAAAATGTTTTTCTTCCCTCAGGATTTACATCCCTTGAAAATGTTTTTCTTCCCTCAGGATTTGTTTCCCTTGAAAATATTTTTCCTCTCAGGATTTACATCCCTTGAAAATGTTTTTCTTCCTTCAGGATTTACATCCCTTGAAAATGTTTTTCTTCCCTCAGGATTTGTTTCCCTTGAAAATGTTTTTCTTCCCTCAGGATTTACATCCCTTGAAAATGTTTTTCTTCCCTCAGGATTTGTTTCCCTTGAAAATATTTTTCCTCTCAGGATTTACATCCCTTGAAAATGTTTTTCTTCCCTCAGGATTTACATCCCTTGAAAACGTTTTTCTTCCCTCAGGATTTGTGTCCCTTGAAAATGTTTTTCTTCCCTCAGGATTTACATCCCTTGAAAATGTTTTTCTTCCCTCAGGATTTGTTTCCCTTGAAAATGTTTTTCCTCTCAGGATTTACATCCCTTGAAAATATTTTTCTTCCCTCAGGATTTGTTTCCTTTGAAAATATTTTTCCTCTCAGGATTTACATCCCTTGAAAATGTTTTTCTTCCCCCAGGATTTGTTTCCCTTGAAAATATTTTTCCTCTCAGGATTTACATCCCTTGAAAATGTTTTTCTTCCCTCAGGATTTACACCCCTTGAAAATGTTTTTCTTCCCTCAGGATTTACATCCCTTGAAAACGTTTTTCTTCCCTCAGGATTTGTGTCCCTTGAAAACGTTTTTCTTCCCTCAGGATTTACATCCCTTGAAAATGCTTTTCTTCCCTCAGGATTTACATCCCTTGAAAATGTTTTTCTTCCCTCAGGATTTGTTTCCCTTGAAAATGTTTTTCTTCCCTCAGGATTTACATCCCTTGAAAATGTTTTTCTTCCCTCAGGATTTGTTTCCCTTGAAAATATTTTTCCTCTCAGGATTTACATCCCTTGAAAATGTTTTTCTTCCCTCAGGATTTACATCCCTTGAAAATGTTTTTCTTCCCTCAGGATTTGTTTCCCTTGAAAATGTTTTTCCTCTCAGGATTTACATCCCTTGAAAATATTTTTCTTCCCTCAGGATTTGTTTCCTTTGAAAATATTTTTCCTCTCAGGATTTACATCCCTTGAAAATGTTTTTCTTCCCTCAGGATTTGTTTCCCTTGAAAATGTTTTTCCTCTCAGGATTTACATCCCTTGAAAATATTTTTCTTCCCTCAGGATTTGTTTCCTTTGAAAATATTTTTCCTCTCAGGATTTACATCCCTTGAAAATGTTTTTCTTCCCCCAGGATTTGTTTCCCTTGAAAATGTTTTTCCTCCCTCAGGATTTGAAAATGTTTTTGTTTTCTCAGGTTTTGTGGAGGAGGATGTTATCCAATAAGTTTCGTAACGAAAGGAAGAGGGCGCTGCAGGAGCATCCTTCAGTGATCATGAATAAGCGACCAGCATCCCAGCAGACAAGGTAAGTTCTGATATGATGATTTATGGCATGACCAGTAATTTAAATAAGTGAAATCCAACTGGAGGACCGGGACACTTTTCAAGTGGCCCGTGAAATATTTTTCGCGAAGTATTTAATTTTTACCTCTTATTCTTGAAGTACTTTGTGAAAATATTAATTTGTTTCTTTTCCAATTTACCTTTGTACTAATTGCGTAATCGTGTTCTATAGTAGCCTAAATTGATTTTTAAACGGCATCGAACCACGTGACATCACTTTGTGAAGAGCAGAAGATCGGGTTTTCCCAACGGTCAGCTTTCGATTAAAAAGCTCTGACCTCCACTCTCACTGAAATTCGATTCCCTTTTTAAGGATTTGGGTTGTTTTACCTCTGAGCGGCACTTTTTGCACACCATGGGCTAAGTGGCCAGGTCACAAGGACCCCAAAGGATCAGAGAAGGTTGGGGGAGGGGACCCACTGGAACAGCTGTTGGGAGACAGATGGTAGCCTCCCGTCAAGGCCATCCAGCGTGTTCTTTAACGTTGGGTTGTTTGACCTCTGAGCGGCACTTTTTTGCACACCATGGGCTAAATGGCCAGGTCACATGGACCCCGAAGGCTCAGAGAAGGTTGGGGGAGGGGACCCACTTGAACAGAGCTGTTGGGAGACAGATAGTAGCCTCCCGTCAAGGCCATCCAGCGTGTTCTTTAACGTGCACAGGGTAGGGCTCTCCCGCACACGGGGTCACGGGTTAACGTCCCATCCGACGGACGGTGACCTTTCCAAGCCCCAACGGTGTCCCCTACTGACCGTGGGCAGGGCGGGGAATTTTGCGGAGATAAATCTCAACGCTGACCCAGCTGGGACTCGAATCTGGGAACTGCAGATTACGAGCCTGGCCTTTTTAAGGAGGAGGAGGAGGACGGGCCCGTGTTAGGGTTGTGTTTTGATTTCTCTATTCACTGCTTTCTGGACAAACTTCTTTTCCCGGACCCTATTTTCAGGAATGAACTGTCCCCTGATTGGGTTGTTTTACCTCTGAGAGGCACTTTTTTTGCACACCATGGGCTAAATGACCAGGTCACATGGACCCCGAAGGTTCAGAGAATTGGGTTGGGTTACCTCTGAGCGACACTTTTTGCACACCGTGGACTAAATGGCAGGTCACAAGGACCCCGAAGGCTCAGAGAAGATTGGGGCAGGAGACCCACTGGACAGTTGTTGGAAGACAGATGGTAACCTCCCGTCAAGACCATAAACATGTTCTTTAACGTGTACAGGGTATGGCTCTCCCGCACACGGGGCCACGGCTTAACGCCCCATTCAACGGATATCTATGCAAAACTCCCTGCCCTTCCCGTGGTCAGTAGGGCACACCAATGGTCTTGGAAAGACCACTGTCGGTCGGAGCCATACCCTGTGCACGTTAAAGAACACACCGGATGGCCTTGATGGGAGGCTACCAGCTGTCACCCAATAGCAATCCAGTGGGTCTCCTCCCTACAACCTGCTCTGAGCCCTTGGGGTCCTCGTGACCTGGTCATTTAGATTATTGTGTTAAAAAAATTGCCACTTAGAGTTAAAATTAACTAACCTTGAGCCTATGGGATAATATGAGCCATCGCAAATTTTTGCTTCGCTATTCCTGATGTAAATGAATTCTTGTAAAGTACCAAAAGTAAAATGTTTCAAAAATTCAAGCACTCCACAGAGTTAGCTTGAGTGGGATCATGAGTAACCACCGGTGGGTGGGTGGGACTACATCTCCTGTGGGGGGCGGGGGTGGCTCAGTCGGTAGCGCGGCAGGCTCGTAATCTGTAGTTCCCAGGTTCGAGTCCCAGCTGGGTCAGCGTTGAGACTTATCTCCGCAAAATTCCCCGCCCTGCCCACGGTCAGTAGGGGACACCGATGGGCTTGGAAAGACCGCCGTCCGTCGGATGGGACGTTAAGCCGTGGTCCCGTGTGCCGGAGAGCCATACCCTGTGCACGTTAAAGAACACCCTGGATGGCCTTGACAGGCGCTACCATCTATTCTAGTGGGTCCCCTTCCCCAACCTTCTCTGAGCCGTCGGGGTCCATGTGACCTGGCTATTTAGCCCAGGTTTTCAAAAAAGTGTCGCTCAGAGGTAAAACAACCCAACCCATCTCCTGTGGTTTCGAATGTGATATATTCCATAAGGGTTATTATAAAGGTTCATTTTACTACTTCTCCCATTTTGTTATCAAATTTCTCGGTTGCAAACTGAAAGCAAATTTCATTTCTTTGAATTAGTAATTCAGGGAGTGCTGCCACATCTCAGAAGAACATCAAGGAACCAGACGATATCGAAGTGCTCTGGCCATCGCCATTCCTCCTCCCAAGGAAAGCCTTCTCGGAGGAATTGATCGATGCGATCTCAACACTCGATGGGCCAATGAGTCCAAAACTCCAAACCTTGCTGTTAGAGGAACTCCACAAATATGTTTCAACCTACTCGTCGTAAGTATTTGGGTTATTTACTATCTTCAATAAAGTAGATTTGTGATAATGGGAAAAAGCAGTAGCTCTGATTTAACGTTAAATTTAAATTTATTTAACCCTTTCACGACCAAGGGAAACATTTTTCCCATTTTAAAATTGGTGATTGTCGTATTTAATTATAACCTTATCTGCATTTTTTATACAGAATGTCAAAATAGAACGTAATCCGAACGCAATTACGTAAACGGGAACGTTTAGAAAACAAAAACAGCACTGTCAGGACGCATAATATATGTACTATGTGCAATGTCCATCTTTGCTTCACAACCAAAAGAAATTGCTTCGCAGAATATCATAATTAGCACATCATTTTGTATAGTAATTTTATTTCATAATTTTGTATTATTTTAGTTAACATTTTGTTCTAATAAACCAATAAATAAAAGACGTTGCATAATAAGCCTAACTATAATTTGTGTTACCTTTATAGTCCATTGTTCGAGCCCCGGGTAAGGCATGGATGTTCGTGTTGTTTTTCTGCTGAGGTCCTGCCATCCTCACAGACCTTCTACTCTGGCATATAAACTGACAGGCTCCTGTCAGACCTCTGTGGCAAGCAGCTGCTTGAGGGGGTATTTATTATTTATTTATAGTCCATTGGGAAAAATATTTCCCATAAAATTCCAAAAAAACTACACATTATGTATTTTTCTTATGATTTTTATTTAATTTACGTCTAAAGAAACTAAAATAAACAATTACATACTAATATTTACTCTTAGAAACCTTGTGAAATGGTTAACGATTTAAACTTTACTTAACTACCTTTATTCGAACGTTGATTCCTAGCGATTGATCAGTTTCCGTAGTTGATGATTGATTGCATTTATTAATCCTATTATAATAAATAATAAATATCTCCTCAAGCAGCTGCTTGCCACAGAGGTCTGACAGGAGTCTTGTTAGTTTATGCCATAGTAGAAGGTCTGTGGGGATGGCAGGACCACAGCAGAAAAACGTCACATACATCGATTCCTTACCCGGCTTCGAACCCAGGTCCTACAGATAAGTAACCAAGCTCGCTAACCACTCGGCCATGGGACGGAAATAAATACCCCCTCAAGCAGCTGCTTGCCACAGAGGTCAGACAGGAGCTTGTCAGTTTATATGCCACAGTAGGAGATCTGAGAGGATGGCAGGACCTCAGCAGAAAAACGACACATACATCCATGCCTTACCCAGGGCTCGAACCCAGGTCCCTTAGGTCAGTAGCCAAGCGTGCTAACCACTCGGCCACGGGACGTCCATTCTTGGATAGTTCCCGAAAATTAGATGAGGGATTTTCTTGAATTATTTCAAGTCATACACCGTTTATAATCACTTATTAATCTTCTATTATTCAGAAATGAGACTTTTTTGATATTTGAGCGTTTCTTAATGGAAAAGAAAAACTAATGCCTATTTTTGCCAGACTTATTTACTAATATTTCTTCTTTTCTTTTTTAGATGTCCGAATTCGTATCAATGTCACGAGGTGGCGTCTGCTATTCTGTCAACTTTTAGCGAGATTTCAGAAGGAGCCAAAAAATCAGGACTTAGTTACTTTCAGGCAGAAGTAAGATTTCGAAACTTATTCCCTTTCTTATGAGGACTGATTAATTTTCATTCAAAGAAATCAAAGAATAATCAATCATAATAGGAAGTTTCTTGAGGGTAGTTGTGGCCTTCATGTTTTTTATTTCAATTGGTACTAATGAAATATAATTCGTATTTTTTAAAACTTTAGCTGGTTTTAATTTACACCATTACCTGCCTACCGCTACGTACTTACCTACCTAAAAAATTAAAAAAATAATTATTAAAAAAATAATAGTTAAAATCCTCAGAGACCACTAAATATGGAAACTGCAAAACTTTTAATGACTATTAAAAACGATTTGATTGTGGTAGAAATTTGAAATTTTGTTTGGGTTGTTTTACCTCTTAGCGGCATTTTTTTGCACACCATGGGCTAAATGGCCAAGTCTCAAGGACCCCGAAGGCTCAGAGAAGGTTGGGGGAGGGAACTCACAGTAACGGCTGTTGGGAGAAAGATGGTAGCCTCCTGTCAAGGCCATCCAGCGTGTTCTTTAACGTGCACAGGGTATGGCTCTCCCGCACACGGGGCCACGGCTTAACGTTCCATCCTACGGACGGCGGCCTTTCCAAGGCCATCGGTGTCCCCTACTGATCGTGGGCAGGGCGGGGAGTTTTGCGGAGATAAATCTCAACGCTTACCCAGCTGGGACCCGAACCTGGGAACTGCAGATTGCGAGCTTGGCGCGCTACCGACTGAGCCACCCCTGCCCCTTGAAATTTTGTAGTATGGTGTCAAGAAATATCCCACTGACGATGACAGTCTGCCTAATTTTCTCAGACGGGTGTGAGAAAGGCAATTTTTTCATTTTAAAAATGAAAGAGAAATTTTCGTCTTGTAAAACTACTGAAAAGAAGATAACAGGAAATTTGATGCTTTTGATTCTAGATGCTTACGCAAAGTCTTGGGCACTAGGTGGTTCGACTTTGTAAGTAATGAAGAGGTTAGGCAAAGGAGTCGGCAACCTCCTTTGAGCAGTATATTGTGCAGAGAGAGACTCCGTTGGTTTGACCATGTTGCCCGTATGGATTAGCGTGAATAGGTTATGAACTGTTTGCCTGAAGGCCTCATCCTCGCCCTGCCCTCAGTCAGTAGGGGACATCGATGGGCTTGAAAAGGCCGCCGTCCGTCGGATGGGAAGTTAAGCCGTGACGCCGTGTGCGGGAGAGCCATACCCTGTGCACGTTAAAGAACACGCTGGATGGCCTTGACGGGAGGCTACCATCTGTCTCCCAACAGCTGTTCCAGTGGGTCCCCCTCCCCCAACCTTCTCTGAGCCTTCGGGGTCCTTGTGACCTGGCCATTTAGCCCATGGTGTGCAAAAAAGTGCCGCTCAGAGGTAAAACAACCCAACGTTAAAGAACACACTGGATGGCCTTGACGGGAGGCTACCATCTGTCTCCCAACAGTTGTTCCAGTGGGTCCCCTCCCCCAACCTTCTCTGAGCCTTCGGGGTCCATGTGACCTGGCCATTTAGCCCATGGTGTGCAAAAAAGTGCCGCTCAGAGGTAAAACAACCCAACGTTAAAGAACACGCTGGATGGCCTTGACGGGAGGCTACCATCTGTCTCCCAACAGCTGTTCCAGTGGGTCCCCTCCCCCAACCTTCTCTGAGCCTTCGGAGTCCATGTGAGCTGGCCATTTAGCCCATGGTGTGCAAAAAAGTGCCGCTCAGAGGTAAAACAACCCAACGTTAAAGAACACGCTGGATGGCCTTGACGGGAGGCTACCATCTGTCTCCCAACAGTTGTTCCAGTGGGTCCCCTCCCCCAACCTTCTCTGAGCCTTCGGAGTCCATGTGACCTGGCCATTTAGCCCATGGTGTGCAAAAAAGTGCCGCTCAGAGGTAAAACAACCCAACGTTAAAGAACACGCTGGATGGCCTTGACGGGAGGCTACCATCTGTCTCCCAACAGCTGTTCCAGTGGGTCCCCTCCCCCAACCTTCTCTGAGCCTTCGGAGTCCATGTGAGCTGGCCATTTAGCCCATGGTGTGCAAAAAAGTGCCGCTCAGAGGTAAAACAACCCAACGTTAAAGAACACGCTGGATGGCCTTGACGGGAGGCTACCATCTGTCTCTCAACAGCTGTTCCAGTGGGTCCCCTCCCCCAACCTTCTCTGAGCCTTCGGGGTCCATGTGACCTGGCCAAATGGCCAGGTCACATGGACCCCGAAGGCTCAGAGTGTGAAGGCTTATCCATGTGACCTGGCCATTTGGCCAGGTCACATGGACCCATGGAGTCCATGGTTGCAAAAAAGTGCCGCTCAGAGGTAAAACAACCCAACTGAAAAAAAACTTCATTCTCTTTTGAAAACGAGATTCTCTTGTGCGCCAGATGCAGCATTCGTTCTTCCAGATTTAAATTGTATCATTAATAACAAAATATTTAAATCATGTTAATTACAAAAACTACGAATTAGAGATAATCTGTTTTTCTTATTTTTCCTTTAGAAAGATTGGGCCAAATTAATCGTTCAAAAATTCGAGATCAGTCAGAAAACGATCTTGACGAAAACTGCTGACGTAACAGTGAAAGCAAAACCGGACTTCCTGACGTTATCGTACTGTGACATGACGGACAGCATGTCGTCAACCGAAACTTCCTCGTGGTATCTCGTGCAGAGTGACGTCGCCGACAATGGACAGCAAGCGGAATCCCAAGAAGGCTTTCTGATCCAAGATAAACAAATATCACGGTATTCAATTGTTTTTTTTCTCTCTTTGGTGTACGATGACTTTAAAGTTGCTTAATAAATTGTTCGCCGTCCCGTGGCCGAGTGGTTAGCGCGCTTGGCTACTGATCTAAGGGACCTGGGTTCGAGCCCTTAAGTCATGGATGTTAGTTTGTTTTCCTGCTGAGGTCCTGCCATCTTCTCAGACCTACAATGGCATATAAACTGACAGGCTCCTGTCAGACCTCTGTGGCAAGCAGCTGCTAGAGGGGGTATTTATAATAGCCGTCCCATGGCCGAGTGGTTAGCACGCTTGGCTGCTGATTTAAGGGATCTGGGTTCGAGCCCCGGGTAAGGCATGGATGTATGTGTCGTTTTTCTGCTGACGTCTTGCCATCCTCTCAGACCTTCTACTGTGGCATATAAACTGACAGGCTCCTGTCAGACCTCTGTGGCAAGCAGCTGCTTGAGGGGGTATTTATTTAACTGCCCCATGGCCGAGTGGTTAGCACGCTTGGCTACTGATCTAAAGGACCAGGGTTCGAGCCCCGGGTAAGGCATGGACGTTTGTGTCGTTTTTCTGCTGAGGTCCTGCCATCTTCTCAGACCTTCTACTATGGCATATAAACTGACAGGCTCCTGTCAGACCTCTGTGGCAAGCAGCTGCTTGAGAAGGTATTTATTTATTATTTAATAAATTGTTCAGGAGAGTCTGCAAGAGAGATATACCCTGCAACTAAGTGGTCAACATCAGCGAGCTTTTGAAAACAATAGTTGTGGTTATGTGAAGACACCATTGCACTTTCAGATACCACTGAGGCATCTGAAGACCCCAGGCGCAGAAGGTTCGGGTAGGCCTCCAACTATCGCGGGGGGAGGAGGAGGATCAGGGGTTGGCACTATTTTTTTCAGGGATGCAGGGAGTTCGATAAAAATTTCAGTTTCTTTTACACGATTTTAATACATATACTTTTTTACAGTGATGACATTTTTAAGCAAAATTGCTTTAATTTTTGTATTCAACCGGATTATATACAGCTTCAGAGAGAAAATTGCTCCAAGGCATTATTCGTATATCGCACCTAAAATCTTCAATCAGTTGCCTCTTGAAATTAGAAGTGAAAACAATTTCAATATGTTTAAGCAGAATTTAAAAAGCTTTCTCTTTTCTTTGAAAGATATTGCACCTATGTTAAATAATCAAATGAAGTAAAATTGCATTGTACATATATCGGAAAAATGACGAATATTGTTTGTGATCTTTGTAGTGAGTAAGTCGTTTTTGATTTTTGTATTACTTTCCTTTAGTGGCCCAGACAAACCATGGGGTTTTTGGGTTCACTCATGTTTTTCTATGTTATAAATTGTATATGATGATGAAATAAAAATTGATTGATTGATTGATTGGTTATTATTTTGAAAGTTCATAAGTAAAATACAAATCTGTGGATTTTGTGTAAAATAACAATTACTATTAAAAAATTCCTGCCCCTATGAGCTCATTGGATTGTTTTGGATTGTTTTACCTCAGAGCGGCACTTTTTTGCACACCATGGGCTAAATGGCCAGGTCACATGGATCCCGAAGGCTCAGAGAAGGTTGGGGGAGGAGACCCACTGGAACAGCTGTTGGGAGACATGGTAGCCTCCCGTCAAGGCCATCCAGCGTGTTCTTTAACGTGCACAAGGTATGGCTCTCCCGCACACGGGGCCACGGTTTAACGTCCCATCCGACGGACGGTGGCCTTTTCAAGCCCATCAGTGTCCCCTACTGACCGTGGGCAGGGCGGGGAAATTTTGCGGAGATAAATCTCAACGCTGACCCAGCTGGGACTCGAACCTGGGAACTACAGATTATGAGCCTGGCGCTGCCGACTGAGCCCCCCCCCCCATGAGCTCCCAGGGGCCGCTCACTAAGGGACCAGGACGCTACAGCGCCCCTTACCATTCCTGGGTGGGGTACTCAGTCCATAAATGTTTTACAACTTTCGGTAAAAAAATATATGCAGTTGTTTAAATAAATTGGATAACCGGTTAAGGCCATCCAACATGTTAACGTGTATAGGGTATGTTTGCCCGCGATTCGGGGCCACGGCTTAACGTCCCATCCGATGGACGGCGGTCTTTCCAAGCCCATCATCGGTGTCTCCACTGGCCAAGGGCGGGGAGTTTTGCGGAGATAAATCTCAACACTGGCGAAGCTGGAACTCGAACCTGGGAACTGCAGATTACAAGCCTGGCGCGCTACCGACTGAGCCACCCCTGCCGCAGTGAAAGACAGAATGTACAATGAATGTATAACGATGCTGTTGGGAATTTGAAAGTATTTCATTTAAAAAGAAATTCGAGATATAGTGGTTCGAGTTAATGACAGTTGATGCCAGTTGCTACTGCCAAGAAAACAACATACCTCAGGAAAGCAAACGTCCGTGTGGGACGCATTCACGACTGGAATTCAAGGGGGGTGGCTCAGTCGGTAGCGTGCCAGGCTTGTAGTCTGCAATTCCCAGGTTCGATTCCCAGCTCGGTCGGAATTGAGATTCATCTCCCCAAAATTCCTCACCCTGACCACGGTCACTAGGGGATTGCGACGGACCTGGAAAGGCCGCCGACAATCGCATGGAAAGTTAAGCCGTGATTCACTGTGTCGGAGGGCCATATTCTGTGCACGTTAATTAACACGCTAGGCGGCCTTAACAGGAGGTTACCATTTGTGTCCCAACAGCTTTTCCATTGGATTTGGATTCCATTGGATTGGTGGGGGCAGCTCAGTCTGTAGTTAGGCCGTAATCTGTAGTACCTCGTAAGGGGTTCGAGTCCCAGCTGGGTCAGCGTCGAGACTTATCTCCGCAAAATTCCCCGCCCTGCCCACGGTGAATAGGAGACACCGATGGGCTTGGAAAGGCCGCCGTCCGTCGGATGGGACGACCACACGATCCAGGTCTTTGTGAGCTCACACGATCCAATGTGCTGTGAACATTAACCGCAACCGCTCCAGTTTGCTGTGAACGGTAATGCACAATCTCCATATTCATTGCATTATATATTCATACGCATTATATATATTAAAAAAAATATCCGAACACTCTGATTACAGAATTCAGGAAAAATATCTGACGACGATTTTTTTTAGAAATTAGTGATCTGGCAACCTTCGTGTCACGTGATTACAGAATTCAGGAAAAATTTCTGGAGCGTGTACAGTAACTGTACACGCTCCAGTTACCGTTCACAGCAAACTGGAGCGTGTGCAGTTACTGCACACGCTCCAGTTTGGTGTGAACGTTAACTGCACACACTCAATATTTCCGTGAGGGAGCCCACACGATCTAGTATCAAAATAATATGACCACCTATAGTCGCTCAAAAAAGTATCCGAACACTATGGTTGATTACAGGATTCAGAAAAAATATCTGGCAACGATTTTTTTTTTGAAATTAGTGATCTGGCACCCTTCGTGTCACGTGACACCCTAGTTGCCACTCTCGCTACACTACTGGTCCACTGTATAAATGTTAGTTTTGAATTGTGTGTTTTATAATCCTTTTTTTTATGATTAATAATTTCGCCATCTTTTTTAAAACGTTCTGCATTCGCAGATGCCCGAGCCACGAGCAATTGACGTTGAATCAGCTGTTCGAGAAGTTTCCTCATATCTACAACGGAAAGGAATATGATGACGTCATGGTAAGATCTGCTTACGTCATATGTTTACCCCTTTCAGTTCCCATGTGCCCACATTAGAACATTTAACTTGGGTTGGGTTGTTTTACCTCTGAGCAGCACTTTTTTGCACACCATGGGCTAAATGGCCAGGTCACATGGACCCCGAAGGTTGGGGGAGGGAACCCACTGGAACAGCTGTTGAGAGACAGATGGTAGCCTCCCGTCAAGGCCATCCAGCGTGTTCTTTAACGTGCACTGGGTATGGCTCTCCCGTACACTGGGCCACGGCTTAACGTCCCATCCGACGGACGGCAGCCTTTTCAAGCCCATCGGTGTCCCCTACTGACCGTGGGCAGGGCGGGGGATTTTGAGGAGATAAATCTCAACGCTGACCCAGCTGGGACTCGAAAATGGGAACTACAGATTACGAATCTGGCGCGCTACCGACTGAGCCACCCCCGCCCCCGAACATTTAACTCTTAAACTATACCTGATTCATATAAAATTGTTAAATAATATCCTTTGTTTAGAAAATTGTTTCCCACGTGAAGAATAATAATGATCGAGGATATCCCCCCCGCTACCGCGAGAAATGTCTTTTGCGAAAATCCATTAACTTTCAAGTACTGAAATTTTATAATTATATTTTATATTAATACCTTCATTCTTTTTGAAGTTTTTAATAATTTACATTTTTTTTTGGAACCCTATAGATATTCTATGCAAAACCAAATTCATTACGTTTTGTGAGTTTCAATCAAACGATTATATTAGCTTCATACCTAAACCAAATACCTCTAAAACTCTTGGGGCTGTGGTGGCTCAGTCGGTAGCGCGCCAGGCTCGTAATCTGTAGTTCCCAGATTCGAGTCCCAGCTGGGTCAGCGTTGAGACTTATCTCCGCAAAACTCCCACCCTGCCCGCGGTCAGTAGGGGACACCGATGGGCTTGGAAAGGCCGCTGTCCGTCGGATGGGACGTTAAGCCGTGGCCCCGTGTGAGGGAGAGCCATCATACCCTGTGCACGTTAAAGAACACGCTGGATGGCCTTGACAGGAGGCTACCATCTTTCTCCCAACAGCCGTTACTGTGAGTTCCCTCCCCCAACCTTCTCTGAGCCTTCGGGGTCCATGTGACCTGGCCATTTAGCCCATGGTGTGCAAAAAATGCCGCTCAGAGGTAAAACAATAAACCAATCTAAAACTTTTATTCAAAAGTTAATCATGTCTTGTAAATTTTATTCTTTTTTAGATAATGAGTTCTGACTAACAGGCAGCAAGGACAGGTTTTTTGGTTTTATTTACTTTGTAAAATTTTTTGATTTAAATTATTTTTATTTATTTTTTGGCGAAAGAAGTTTATTTGGGTCTAAAAAATAGTTGTGTCTAACGCTTTTAGGGTTAGGTTGTATTACTTCTGAGAGGTACTTTTTATGCACACAATGGACTAAATGGAGAGGTCACAAGGACCCCAAGGGCTTAGAGAAGATTGGGGGAGGGGACCCACTGGAACAGCTGTTGGGAGACAGATAGTAGCCTCCCGTCAAGGACATCCAGTGTGCTCTTTAATGTGTACGGGTATGGCTCTCCCGCACACGGGGCCACGGCTTGAACGTCTCATCCGACGGACGGCGGCCATTCCAAGCCCATCGGTGTCCCCTACTGACCGTGGCTCAGCTGGGACTCGAACCTGGAAGCCTGGCGTACTACCACTGAGCCACCCCTGCCCCATATACACCGAGTGATCATTGAATTAATACCACCCCCATGTTATAACTTATATAACATCTATAACTTTTAAAATATGCTTTTTTTAATGTGGAAATGTGGCTAGAATAAAAATAGCAATCAATTCTCTCTAAATATAGATTTTTTTCTAAAATATTTCTTCAGTATTTAAAAAGTTATGGAAGTTTGAGCATCTAGTAATGCTAGACAAACGAATTTACCTTTGAATGTAATTGAAACTGAAAAAAAAAATTTATTTCAAACTATTTTACGAATAACTACATATTTTAGAAATGTGTGCAAGTAATGTTTGTTTAGTAAATTTCTTAGAACACAATACTAACACGCTACTTTGAAATATTTCGACCAACTTATCTCCTTTAAATACTGGAAGAATATCGTTGATAAACTAGATTTAGAAAAATTTGATGGTGATCTTAAAATTATTCTCGGCCACGTTTTCTCATAAAACGCTTATTTCAGAAGTTATGGATCTTCGAAATTAACTTCCATGGGCAAAACTTGTAGTTGGATTGGCCATAATCCAATGACCACTGAGTAAGCTTAAATTATTTTCTTATTATTAGCTTATAACAAAACGTGGCCCGTATGTATTGAGAAGTAAGTACACTGGCGGAAATTGAAAAAAGGACACCCAGAGGGAATTCCTTTAGGAACGTCATATTATAATATATTAATAGTTAACTAAACAGTTATCCAAGATTGAAAGTTCTTCGGATGAAATAATGACGTCACTGAGGACGAGAACATGCAAATGTATGTAGCACGTATTTTTTTTAAGAACTAGGGCGTGCAGAAAGAAGTTATTTGTCTTGTGTCGTGTTGTTCAGTGCTCTTTGAAGAAGCTACCATGTCAGGACGATGCAGGCGCGCAACATTTGTTCAGTTAGTGGAGTTTGAGCGAGGTCGTATAGTAGATCTTTAGGAAGCAGGTTGGACTTTTCGTCAAATTGCACGCCGCGTTGGACGGAGGTATCGGCAGTGGTACGATGGTGGCGTCGATGGTCAGAAGAGCATTTGCACACTCACAGACATGGTTCCAGGCAACACAGAGTTACAGACCCACGAGATGATCGACGATCAGGAGGGTGGCGGTGGCAGACGGACGGACGGCTATGGCATCACAAATTCGATCTTCTGTTGTACCAAGGATATCTACAAGAACGATATGCAATCGTCTTTTGAAAGCAGGACTATGGGCACGTTTACCACTGTCACCTGTTACTGTCGAGCACGTCTGCAGTGCTGTCAAGAAGGAGTTCATTAGAGGGAAGAATGGCAGTCTGTGATCTTCAGTGATGAAAGCTGTTTCTGCTTAGGAGCGTCTGATGGTCTTTTATGCGTCCAAAGTCGACAAGGTGAGCGGCTTCATCCATCGTGTATCTGCCAGTGACACACTCCTCATTAAAAAACCCCTTATAAAAAGTTCTACCCCCTTTATTAAAAAAAAACCTTATGAAAAGCTCCGCCCCCTCATTAAAAAACCCCCTTATCAAAAGTTCCGTCATCAAAAGTTCCGCTACCCTTTATTAAAAGCCCTATCAAAACTACCCCCTGGTTGACTCACCTGTATTTTTTAAGCACCCCTCATTAAAGACCCCATGATTAACCCACCTGTATTTTTTTAAGCCCCCCTGAAAAGTCACCTGAAAACCTCCACGATTTTTGGTGGCGCCATCTAGTGTATACTTTAGCAAGATTTTAACCAAAATCATTCCCAATTTTTTAATCCCCCTCATTAAAAAACCCTCTTATCAAAAGTTCCACCCTCTTTTAAGGACTATCCTGCAGTAACTGTTTTAAAAGACTGTCCCGCAGAAAATGAAATGAAAAAATGCTATTCGGTAAAAATAAAAAGAAATTCATAAAAGGAAAACGGCGAAAAAAAAAAAATCTTTGTTTTAAAAGCAAATTATTCGTAATTATGAAAAATATTGAGGGGTAATATGGTTTGGTGACCTGTATGGGTGACATAAAAGACCCGCTTTAGAACACGCAACAAGCGTACCTCACCCTTACTATGGACCACGTTGTATTGAAGGATGAATCTTGGATCACGTCCCCCCTGCGCTGTCGATACCCCTTTGCTTCCGTATCAGATGCAATGTCTTACAACATGAAAACCACTCGCAGCCTTGACCACTGTTTTAGGACCCATCTCGAAGGGGGTGGGGGTGGCTCAGGCGGTAGCGCGCCAGGCTCGTAATCTGTAGTTCCCAGGTTCGAGTCCCAGCTGGGTTATCTCCGCAAAATTCCCTGTTCTGCCCACAGTCAGTAGGGGACACCGATGGACTTGGAAAGGCCGCCGTCCGTCAGATGGGACGTTAAGCCGTGGTCCCGTGTGCGGGAGAGCCATACCCTGTGCACGTTAAAGAACACGCTGGATGGCCTTGACGGGAGGCTACCATCTGTATCCCAACAGCTGTTCCAGTGGGTCCCCTCCCCCAACCTTCTCTGAGCCTTCGGGGTCCATGTGACCTGGCTATTTAGCCCATGGTGTGCAAAAAAAGTGCCGCTCAGAGGTAAAACAACCCAAAACAACCCTAGAGGTCTCAGAAAGAAGGGGAGACCTAGGATGCGGTGGGCAGACAATGCGGACTCACTCCGCAATCCATGGTGCGAACTCACTACTGACATCATGGTGTGGGGAGCGATTAGCTATCACTCTCCTACGTGTCTGGTGTTTGTATAGAGTACACTGAATAGCTATTCAGTGTACTCTATACAAACTCAATATTATCGTATATCAATATTATAATATCAATATTATTCTTATGTCACCGACATCGTATAGCCGGTCGTCCTGCCATATTTGAGTGTAATGCGATATTCAAGCAAGATAACGTCAGCCCACACTCCATCAGGGCAACTCAACATGCTCTTCATGCAGTGCACCAACTCTCTTGGCCAGCACGTTCTCCGGATTTGTCTCCAATCGAGCATGTCTGGGACTGGATCGGACAAAGACCATCGCGGACCGCGGCAGGCAACGACCATCGCTGAATTACGCGTCCAAGTTGAAAGCGCATGGAATGGTATCCCCCTGCGTGATATCCAGCATTTGTTCGATGCCAGATTGAAAGCTTGCATTGCTGCTCGAGGAGGTTCAACACCTTATTAAAATGTGCCTTCTGCAAAATGCAATACTCATTAAAAGGTAAAATGAACATTCAATTACTTCGCATGTGTGATCACTGTCCTTTCTCAACAAGTTCTTTCTACTAAATAAATCTCGCAGATTACGCTTCCATTGTTAATGGTGATCTTTTTTCAATTTCCGCCAGTGTAATTTGTCCCCTTACACGATTTCAGTTTTGGACCTAACTTAATTGGGGCGTGCTCAGTTGGTAGCGCACCAGACTAGTAATCTACAGTTCCTAGGTTCGAATCCCACCTGGGCCACCCTTGAGATTTATCTCTGAAAAGCTCCTCGGCCTGCTCTAAGTCAGTAGGAAACACCGATGGGTTTGGAAAGGCCGCCGTCCGTCGCATGGGATGTAAACCATGTACCCATGTGCAGGAGAACCCTTGCACGTTAAAGAACACGCTGGACGGCCTTGACGGGAGGCTACCACCTGTCTCATAACAGCGGTCCAGTGGGTTTCACACCTTCAACCTTCTCTGAGTCCTCGGGGCCATTTAGCCTATTGTGCGCAAAAAAAGTGATCTCAGAGGTAAAGCAGCCCAACTCGAGAGAATTTTGGCAAGTTTCGTATATTAATTTTATATTTACTTTTATATTTACTACCTTATATATCTATTTCAAAACTGAAGGTCTCCTTCATTTCCCACTAATTTTGCTTGCAATTTTTTGAGTAATATTTGGAGGACTAAGATGATGGGACGGTCTGGAATGATGATGGATGAAATAAAGGTTACCACATTAAGACTACGAGAAAAAAATATGCCGTTAACGGCAAAAGGACTTATTTTAAATAAATGAAAAATACGACCATATTTATGAGACGAAAGAAATGTAAAAATAACACGTGATACTGTATTTAGCCAAATTTATTACCTATTTCTAACAAACCAACTATGTAGATTTTGAATCAAGCGTGCTTACTGAGTACTTATTCCTTCTAAAAGGAATTGATGTCTTCAACGTTAAAAATCACATTTGAAGGTAATAAACTCCTGAATCAGTTCGGGTACAGGGAGCAGGCTTGCGTCATGAGGTAGGGCTCCACTCTTCTTCATCTGAGCCCTAATTGCGAACCGACAGGTGTTCTCCAGACGATCAGGAGTATTACACAGATGTCTCGAGGACGTGCCAAATACAATTGTCCATAAGTCAGTCAGTGAAGATGACGATTCCAGTCCCTTAAGTAGCAAGTAATTCGGCGACTTACTGTGCTGTAACGACCAACTGCAGAATAGCAATGAGAGAGGCCATGTGGTCGCAAATTGCTCCTGACCTTGATTCATCATCATCATCTCTCCAATCACGATGTTCCTCCAGCATTATGGATGTTTTTTTTTAACAGAAACAAAGGAACTGGAGATTCTTCTGAGAAGCTAATCAAAAAGAGATGAAAATTTATATTTGTGATGATATACTACGAATCAATATTATTGTGCATGCTGCTGCTTGGAGTGGTGGTGGTTCTGTGTGTGTGTGTGTGTGTGGGGGGGGTCTATGAGACTGGTCAGTTGAATCGTCAACAGTTCTCACAGATCGGTGACCTGTCAAACCACCTAACAATCGACGTCTTAGTTGCTCAGTATGCTAAGTTACCACTTGCCATATTTTTGCGTGGTATAAGACGCACCTCTTTTTCAAAAAAACAATAAGGGGCTTCAGTCGGTAGTGCACTAGGCTCATAATCTGCAATCAACGCTGACCCATTGGTCACCGTTGAGTTCCCAGGTTCGAATCCCAGCTGGGTCAACGTTGAGATTTATCGCCGCGAAACTCCCTTCCGCGCCCCTAATCTGCTGAAAAGTTAAGGAATTATGACCAAATATGTTATAAAGGAGTAGGCATGCGTAGGATAGTGGTATTCAACAATTATTCATCTGAAAAAAAATTATCGCTGAAGCGGCGTAACTCGAAACCGCAACACTCCAGATCAGTGGTTCTTAACCTTTGATGCTTCACGTACCCCCTGGAAATGTGTATGTAACTGGTGTACCCCTTGTATAGATAGATAAAACTATAGTTATAGTATAACAATGGGAATAAAATAAAACATATATCAGTGGTTCTCAACCTTTTATGCTTCACGTACCCCCTGGAAATGTGTATGTAACTGGCGTACCCCTTGTATAGATAAAACTATAGTTATAGTATAACAATGGGAATAAAATTAAACATATATATCAGTGGTTCTCAACCTTTTATGCTTCACGTACCCCCTGGAAATGTGTATGTAACTGGCGTACCCTTTGTATAGATAGATAAAACTATAGTTGTAGTATAACAATGGGAATAAAATAAAACATATATATCAGTGGTTCTCAACCTTTTATGCTTCACGTACCCTCTGGAAATGTGTATGTAACTAGCGTACCCCTTGTATAGATAGATAAAACTATAGTTGTAGTATAACAATGGGAATAAAATTAAACATATATATCAGTGGTTCTCAACCTTTTATGCTTCACGTACCCCCTGGAAATGTGTATGTAACTGGCGTACCCCTTGTATAGATAGATAAAACTATAGTTATAGTATAACAATGGGAATAAAATAAAACATATATATCAGTGGTTCTCAACCTTTTATGCTTCACGTACCCCCTGGAAATGTGTATGTAACTGGCGTACCCCTTGTATAGATAGATAAAACTATAGTTATAGTATAACAATGGGAATAAAATAAAACATATATATCAGTGGTTCTCAACCTTTTATGCTTCACGTACCCCCTGGAAATGTGTATGTAACTGGCGTACCCCTTGTATAGATAGATAAAACTACAGTTATAGTATAACAATGGGAATAAAATAAAACATATATATCAGTGGTTCTCAACCTTTTATGCTTCACGTACCCCCTGGAAATGTGTATGTAACTGGCGTACCCCTTGTATAGATAGATAAAACTATAGTTATAGTATAACAATGGGAATAAAATAAAACATATATATCAGTGGTTCTCAACCTTTTATGCTTCACGTACCCCCTGGAAATGTGTATGTAACTGGCGTACCCCTTGTATAGATAGATAAAACTATAGTTATAGTATAACAATGGGAATAAAATAAAACATATATATCAGTGGTTCTCAACCTTTTATGCTTCACGTACCCCCTGGAAATGTGTATGTAACTGGCGTACCCCTTGTATAGATAGATAAAACTATAGTTATAGTATAACAATGGGAATAAAATAAAACATATATATCAGTGGTTCTCAACCTTTTATGCTTCACGTACCCCCTGGAAATGTGCATGTAACTGGCGTACCCCTTGTATAGATAGATAAAACTATAGTTATAGTATAACAATGGGAATAAAATAAAACATATATATCAGTGGTTCTCAACCTTTTATGCTTCACGTACCCCCTGGAAATGTGTATGCAACTGGCGTACCCCTTGTATAGATAGATAAAACTAGAGTTATAGTATAACAATGGGAATAAAATAAAACATATATATCAGTGGTTCTCAACCTTTTATGCTTCACGTACCCCCTGGAAATGTGTATGTAACTGGCGTATCCCTTGTATAGATAGATAAAACTATAGTTATAGTATAACAATGGGAATAAAATAAAACATATATATCAGTGGTTCTCAACCTTTTATGCTTAACGTACCCCCTGGAAATGTGTATGTAACTGGCGTACCCTTTGTATAGATAGATAAAACTAGAGTTATAGTATAACAATGGGAATAAAATAAAACATATATATCAGTGGTTCTCAACCTTTTATGCTTCACTTACCCCCTGGAAATGTGTATGTAACTGGCGTACCCCTTGTATAGATAGATAAAACTATAGTTATAGTATAACAATGGGAATAAAATAAAACAGAGAGATCAGTGGTTCTTAACCTTTCATGCTTCACGTACCCCCTGGAAATGTGTATGTAACTGGCGTACCCCTTGTATAGATAGATAAAACTATAGTTATAGTATAACAATGGGAATAAAATAAAACATATATATCAGTGGTTCTCAACCTTTTATGCTTCACGTACCCCCTGGAAATGTGTATGTAACTGGCGTACCCCTTGTATAGATAGATAAAACTATAGTTGTAGTATAACAATGGGAATAAAATTAAACATATATATCAGTGGTTCTCAACCTTTTATGCTTCACGTACCCTCTGGAAATGTGTATGTAACTAGCGTACCCCTTGTATAGATAGATAAAACTATAGTTGTAGTATAACAATGGGAATAAAATAAAACATATATATCAGTGGTTCTCAACCTTTTATGCTTCACGTACCCTCTGGAAATGTGTATGTAACTAGCGTACCCCTTGTATAGATAGATAAAACTATAGTTGTAGTATAACAATGGGAATAAAATTAAACATATATATCAGTGGTTCTCAACCTTTTATGCTTCACGTACCCCCTGGAAATGTGTATGTAACTGGCGTACCCCTTGTATAGATAGATAAAACTATAGTTATAGTATAACAATGGGAATAAAATAAAACATATATATCAGTGGTTCTCAACCTTTTATGCTTCACGTACCCCCTGGAAATGTGTATGTAACTGGCGTACCCCTTGTATAGATAGATAAAACTATAGTTATAGTATAACAATGGGAATAAAATAAAACATATATATCAGTGGTTCTCAACCTTTTATGCTTCACGTACCCCCTGGAAATGTGTATGTAACTGGCGTACCCCTTGTATAGATAGATAAAACTACAGTTATAGTATAACAATGGGAATAAAATAAAACATATATATCAGTGGTTCTCAACCTTTTATGCTTCACGTACCCCCTGGAAATGTGTATGTAACTGGCGTACCCCTTGTATAGATAGATAAAACTATAGTTATAGTATAACAATGGGAATAAAATAAAACATATATATCAGTGGTTCTCAACCTTTTATGCTTCACGTACCCCCTGGAAATGTGTATGTAACTGGCGTACCCCTTGTATAGATAGATAAAACTATAGTTATAGTATAACAATGGGAATAAAATAAAACATATATATCAGTGGTTCTCAACCTTTTATGCTTCACGTACCCCCTGGAAATGTGTATGTAACTGGCGTACCCCTTGTATAGATAGATAAAACTATAGTTATAGTATAACAATGGGAATAAAATAAAACATATATATCAGTGGTTCTCAACCTTTTATGCTTCACGTACCCCCTGGAAATGTGCATGTAACTGGCGTACCCCTTGTATAGATAGATAAAACTATAGTTATAGTATAACAATGGGAATAAAATAAAACATATATATCAGTGGTTCTCAACCTTTTATGCTTCACGTACCCCCTGGAAATGTGTATGCAACTGGCGTACCCCTTGTATAGATAGATAAAACTAGAGTTATAGTATAACAATGGGAATAAAATAAAACATATATATCAGTGGTTCTCAACCTTTTATGCTTCACGTACCCCCTGGAAATGTGTATGTAACTGGCGTATCCCTTGTATAGATAGATAAAACTATAGTTATAGTATAACAATGGGAATAAAATAAAACATATATATCAGT
The DNA here is from genome assembly GCA_038380435.1 of Ryuthela nishihirai. NCBI lineage: Eukaryota > Metazoa > Arthropoda > Arachnida > Araneae > Heptathelidae > Ryuthela > Ryuthela nishihirai. Next base: position 47,372,070 of record JAWZYU010000029.1, on the reverse strand, counting down.
GGTTCTCAACCTTTTATGCTTAACGTACCCCCTGGAAATGTGTATGTAACTGGCGTACCCTTTGTATAGATAGATAAAACTAGAGTTATAGTATAACAATGGGAATAAAATAAAACATATATATCAGTGGTTCTCAACCTTTTATGCTTCACTTACCCCCTGGAAATGTGTATGTAACTGGCGTACCCCTTGTATAGATAGATAAAACTATAGTTATAGTATAACAATGGGAATAAAATAAAACAGAGAGATCAGTGGTTCTTAACCTTTCATGCTTCACGTACCCCCTGGAAATGTGTATGTAACTGGCGTACCCCTTGTATAGATAGATAAAACTATAGTTATAGTATAACAATGGGAATAAAATAAAACATATATATCAGTGGTTCTCAACCTTTTATGCTTCACGTACCCCCTGGAAATGTGTATGTAACTGGCGTACCCCTTGTATAGATAGATAAAACTATAGTTATAGTATAACAATGGGAATAAAATAAAACAGAGAGATCAGTGGTTCTCAACCTTTTATGCTTCACGTACCCCCTGGAAATGTGTATGTAACTGGCGTACCCCTTGTATAGATAGATAAAACTATAGTTATAGTATAACAATGGGAATAAAATAAAACATATATATCAGTGGTTCTCAACCTTTTATGCTTCACGTACCCCCTGGAAATGTGTATGTAACTGGCGTACCCCTTGTATAGATAGATAAAACTATAGTTATAGTATAACAATGGGAATAAAATAAAACAGAGAGATCAGTGGTTCTCAACCTTTTATGCTTCACGTACCCCCTGGAAATGTGTATGTAACTGGCGTACCCCTTGTATAGATAGATAAAACTATAGTTATTGTATAACAATGGGAATAAAATAAAACATATATATCAGTGGTTCTCAACCTTTTATGCTTCACGTACCCCCTGTAAATGTGTATGTAACTGGCGTACCCCTTGTATAGATAGATAAAACTATAGTTATAGTATAACAATGGAAATAAAATAAAACATATATATCAGTGGTTCTCAACCTTTTATGCTTCACGTACCCCCTGGAAATGTGTATGTAACTGGCGTACCCCTTGTATAGATAGATAAAACTATAGTTATAGTATAACAATGGGAATAAAATAAAACATATATATCAGTGGTTCTCAACCTTTTATGCTTAACGTACCCCCTGGAAATGTGTATGTAACTGGCGTACCCCTTGTATAGATAGATAAAACTATAGTTATAGTATAACAATGGGAATAAAATAAAACATATATATCAGTGGTTCTCAACCTTTTATGCTTAACGTACCCCCTGGAAATGTGTATGTAACCGGCGTACCCCTTGTATAGATAGATAAAACTATAGTTATAGTATAACAATGGGAATAAAATAAAACATATATATCAGTGGTTCTCAACCTTTTATGCTTAACTTAATTGGCGTAATAATGCTTAACTTAACTGGCGTACTCCTTGTATGGATAGATAAAACTATAGTTATAGTATAATAATGCCAACTTAGCGACTTTGTCACTAGATGTAGAGATTTTTGAGCTCTCATGGCGTACTCCCAAAAATTTTACCGCTTACTCCACGTTGAGAACCCTGCTCTAGATGCATACCAGAGCGCGATTATATGTCGTCTGATGTGTAGTTTAACTGGTTAGAACGCTCTTGCATGTATCCTGAGAGTTGTATCTGCAGGTAAATTCGGGGCTGTGGTGGCTCAGTCGGTAGCGCGCCAGGCTCGTAATCTGTAGTTCCCAGGTACGAGTCCCAGCTGGGTCAGCGTTGAGACTTATCTCCTCAAAACTCCCCGCCCTGCCCACGGTCAGTAGGGGACACCGATGGGCTTGGAAAGGCCGCCTTCCGTCCGATGGGACGTTAAGCCGTGTCTCCCTGTGCAGGAGAGCCATATCCTGTGCACGTTAAAGAACACGCTGGATGGCCTTGACGGGAGGCTACCATCTGTCTCCCAACAGCTGTTCCAGTGGGTCCCCTCCCCGAACCTTCTCTGAGCCTTCGGGGTCCATGTGACTTGGGGGGCGGGGGTGGCTCAGTCGGTAGCGCGCCAGGCTCGTAATCTGTAGTTCCCAGGTTCGAGTCCCAGCTGGGTCAGCGTTGAGATTTATCTCCGCAAAATTCCCCGCCCTGCCCACGGTCAGTAGGGGACACCGATGGGCTTGGAAAGGCCGCCGTCCGTCGGATGGGACGTTAAGCCGTGGCCCCGTGTGCGGGAGAGTCATACCCTGTGCACGTTAAAGAACACGCTGGATGGCCTTGACGGGAGACTACCATCTGTCTCCCAACAGCTGTTCTAGTGGGTCCCCTCCCCCAACCTTCTCTGAGCCTTCGGGGTCCATGTGACCTGGCCATTTAGCCCATGGTGTGCAAAAAAGTGCCGCTCAGAGGTAAAACAACCCAAACAACCCAACCCATGTGACTTGGCCATTTAACCCATGGTGTGCAAAAAAGTGCCGCTCAGAGGTAAAACAACCCAACGTTAAAGAACACGCTGGATGGCCTTGACTGGAGGCTACCATCTGTCTCCCAACAGCTGCTCCAGTGGGTCCCCTCCCCCAACCTTCTCTGAGCATTCGGGGTCCATGTGATCTGGCCATTTAGCCCATGGTGTGCAAAAAAGTGCCGCTCAGAGGTAAAACAACCCAACGTTAAAGAACACGCTGGATGGCCTTGACGGGAGGCTGAGGTTGGAGACCATCTGTCTCCCAACAGCTGTTCCAGTGGGTCCCCTCCCCCAACCTTCTCTGAGCCTTCGGAGCCAATGTGACCTGGCCATTTAACCCATGGTGTGCAAAAAAGTGCCGCTCAGAGATAAAACAACCCAACCCAGAGAAGATCAACTTATTTTTAACTTACTCTCCCCCATGCTCCACTATGGCTTGCATGGCTTTTTCGGACTCCATGATGTCAATTGGCAACGATCCAGAAGATGTTATAATGTCCAAAAGCGGCATTCCGTCGAAAAATACCTTCTCTTCACAGCAGACGTCCAGAAGGTATTCTACAAGTTCTGCGTTCGATGAGTCACCTGTTGGCAATAGGTGATGTAGGAATAATCTCTCTTTAGGACAGCTACCGCATGTAGAACTTATGAAGTTCCAGAGGAACATGAGAACCATTTTCATGGTCCCTGTACGAGCTTTCAGATTTTGTAGACAAAAGTTCACAGAGCAAAGTATTGTCGCGTTTGAACACCGATACTAAGATGTCCAAACTCCCCTCCTTTCGCTAAATTAATTAACTCGATGACTTTATTAGATTTATTTCTATGACTAATTTTCAATTTGTTGATCGCGTTTGATAAATTTGACTGCATTTTTTTAATTTAGATTGGATTGAATGATCGATTTTAATTTCATCCGAGAGTTTACGACAACAATAAATCGACTGTAATTTCATAAATAATATTTACATTGTTTTGTGTCAAATAATTGTTCTACACAATAATCCATTTGGCGTGTAACATTGGTTATACAACTGATTCACGCATTCTTGCCATTAAGTCAGTATTAAAAAAAATGAAGTGATTTTCGACCTGACTTCCGTGTGCGGCGACGAAGTCTGAGTCCAGCTTTCGAGGGACTCGTGTTGGATTATTCTCTTGGAAACTAAAAGGGGTGGGGGTCCGAACATATTTATATGGTTTATGCATCCTCTACGGTTAATAGAGTATAGAGCAGGACCGGGGGAAGGTTACAAGTGGGTCATCCCCCCCACCCCTCAGAATGTTAGTAAGGGTAATAGAAGTGAAAAAAAAAACTTATACTTTCTGCAATTTTCAAGAAATTCTTTATAGATGTGTAAGACAGAAACAGGGGAAGGGATGTTATACTACATTAGAAATCTAGCCTCTCTGTCCCCTCTTTTACATTTCTTCGGATCCGGGCCTGATGTAGAGCAATTAGTTGCCTAGTTTGCCAGACAGCATAACTATATTGTTATTCAATAAATTATTAATTTTGTTACTCTACCTGTGCTCGAGTTATTGATAATGGCCGAGTGATTAGCACGCTTGGTTATTCATTTAAGGGACCTGGGTTCGAACCCCGGGTAAGGCATAGATGTTTTGGGTCTATGCCTTACCCGGGTCTATGCCTTACCCGGGTCTATGTCTTTCTTCTGAGGTCCCGCCATCCTCACAGATCTTCTATTACCGCATATTAAACTGGCAGGCTCCTTTCAGACCTATGTGGCAAACAGCTGCTTGAGGGGGGGGGGTGAGGGAAGGGGTATTTATTTATTTATACAGGCAGAAAATAATACAACAGCATATAAGACAGGATACGAACCGTACGAACTTCACTACTATCGAAACACAACAGGATAGGTTCGGCCGGCTGTCAATAATGAACATTAGAATGACCTAACGGTTTGCCAATGCAAACCCGTAGTTTATTAAATCTTGGGCGCCGACAGGAAAGTGGTAGAGCTATGATGATTTGCACGTAGGGGTAATCCGGGTCGTAGATCTCGGGAAAAAATCCGAAATTTGACCTCCGACGCGCCCTTTAAATAGAGGTCAAACCTTGATATAAGAGTGCTTGAAATGTGAAAGTTGGTATCTGGGGATGCTCCCGGTAGTAAATCTATCTCAGAAACGCTTCGAATTTTTGGATCTAGGTGTCCGTCGAGGTCAAATTTAGATATGCTGATACTAGACAGCTAAATATTGGTTCCCTGGGGTGCTTTGAGTCGTAGATCTCAGAAATGGGATAGATGCGATGGCTCCTACAAAATCAAACATCAAATATAAATCTACTGGTGCTATAGAGGTAAAAATTGCTGTCTGGAGGTATTTTGGGTCATAGATCTGAGAAATATTAAATTTTTTGGTACAATGGGTCCAACGAGGAGCAAAAAGACCAAATTTCGAAATTGATGCGTAGGCCTATTTCGGGCCATCGCTCTCAAAAATGTTCAGAAATTTCAAGTTGGGTTGTTTTACCTCTGAGCGGCACTTTTTTGCACACCATGGGATAAATGGCCAGGTCACAAGGACCCCGAAGGCTCAGAGAAGGTTCGGGGAGGGGATCCACTGGAACAGCTGTTGGGAGACAGATGGTAGCCTCCCGTCAAGGGCATCCTGCGTGTTCTTTAAAGTGCACAGGGTATGGCTCTCCCGCACACGGGACCACGGCTTAACGTCCCATCCGACGGACGGCGGCATTTCCAAGCCCATCGGTGTCCCCTACTGACCGTGGGCAGAGCGGGGAATTTAGCGGAGATAAATCTCAACGCTGACCCAGCTGGGACTGGAACCTGGGAACTACAGATTACGAGCCTGGCGCGTTACCGACTGAGCCACCCCCGCCCCAAGAAATTTCAGATCCGGAGTTCTAGATAGAAAAAAATCCTGGATATGTGCCCGATCGTACTGTATTTGCCAATCTTAACATCAACATATTTAACCAGAAGCGACTAATAAGCCACAGGTCTAGTATTGTTAAATGACAATTTAAAGACGTAGCTTTTTTTCCAAGTAAGAGTAAAGCTCAGAGTATTCTACCAATTTCTTCTTTACACTGTACAGTCGCTCAAAAAAATATCCGAACACTGGTTGATTACAGAATTGAGAAAAAAATATATGGCAACGATTTTTTTTAGAAATTAGTGATCTGACACGAAGGTTGTCAGATCACTAATTTCTTAAAGAATCGTTGCCAGATATTTTTTCTGAATTCTGTAATCAACCATAGTGTTCGGATACTTTTTTGAGCGACTGTACATAATAAATTCTCTCTTCTTGACAGCGTTGAATCATCCTAATTTAGTAATTGACAGTTTTTGTAGAACCTCAGTTATTCAGCTGAAGACATCTGCATTGATGTTTTTAATATTCAATAGCTTAATCACAATAGTACCGTCCATAATAAAAATCATTTAATTTACCAATTCATACTTTAAATATTTACATTATTCGTTCCCATTTAGTTCATCTTTCAAAACTTGTCGCCTACTAATTCTGGATTCTTTATTTACCTTAATTTTATAATTTTCTCCTGTGAATGGAAACAGGGCAGAACCATTCTATATGTTTCAAAATTATAGAATCGTGGTTGATAACCACGGTTCTGTAATTATAAAACTCATCATTTACTTAATCTATGTTGTAAAAAAAAGTAATTAAATGTTAAATCATCTAATTGGAATATGATTCATCACTAATTATTAAAATATTCAATAACTAAAAACCCTTCTAACCCTTGTCCAAAAAAATTACTTTGACTTACTTTCGCTAATTTTTTTTCACGCGTAATATTTATTCAAGTTATTATTTAAATTAGATTTTGTATATTAATGGAAATAACGAATGATTAAGGAAATTTTGAATTTCGCACTTAAATTTCAACAAACGTTTAAGTATTGGATATCGATAAGTCCAAAGGAAATCCCTTCATTGTCATGGCAACCAATGAATGCCTTTATAATTTGGACTCTCCAATTAAGAAAATGGGGCCTCGAGTACCTGAGAAAGAACTTTCCTGGGTTAACAAACTGCGGACAGGAATCAAAGGCAAACTCTTTCACCCGTTCTAATACCTACACTGGTGCTATCACTACAACCTGCATAAACTATCTACCCGCATCCACTTCCTCACCTCCTAGCACCACTCCAATGTTTTCCCTAAGTTTCAATGCATCCTACGTCTCCATAACAACTAACATTTCCCCCATATTTGTTGAAATCCATTTCTTTTTATTAAGAATTAGAAGAAATTAAAAACTAGTCTATGTGATTCGAACCCTTCTTGCTATTGGCCAAGTTATCTAGTTCAATGTTAATCAAAACTTGTGGTAAAATGCAATTTAATATTCCACTGGAAGAGAAAGTATTTTATCCCAATATTATTCAATGAATTATATTCTAATTAGATGACAATGCAGTTACAATATGATAAATTAATGGAAAAGTATTAATAACTGATAATAGAAATGCACGATTTCCTGAATTTCTTTTTCTATTTTATACGTTCCCATTTCTAACTATTACTAGCAATGTCTTAAGTGTAACTGCTAAACCAAATAGTTTTCTGTCATTTTTTATAGAAGAGACAATAATACAAACTCTCTAATTGTTAATCAGCTGGCACAATGCTTCGGTTATATCATTTAATGTTACAACAATCTTTGCTTAGTTTGCTAATTGTTAATCAGAGCGCACAATGTTAATCAGAGGGAATGACATAACCGAAACATTGTGCCAGCTGATTAACAATTAGAGAGTTTGTATTATTGTCTCTTCTATAAAAAATGAGAGAAAACTATTTGGTTTAGCAGTTACACTTAAGACATTGCTAGTAATAGTTAGAAATGGGAACGTATAAAATAGAAAAAGAAATTCAGGAAATCGTGCATTTCTATTATCAGTTATTAATACTTTTCCATTAATTTATCATATTGTAACTGCATTGTCATCTAATTAGAATATAATTCATTGAATAATATTGGGATAAAATACTTTCTCTTCCAGTGGAATATTAAATTGCATTTTACCACAAGTTTTGATTAACATTGAACTAGATAACTTGGCCAATAGCAAGAAGGGTTCGAATCACATAGACTAGTTTTTAATTTCTTCTAATTCTTAATAAAAAGAAATGGATTTCAACAAATATGGGGGAAATGTTAGTTGTTATGGAGACGTAGGATGCATTGAAACTTAGGGAAAACATTGGAGTGGTGCTAGGAGGTGAGGAAGTGGATGCGGGTAGATAGTTTATGCAGGTTGTAGTGATAGCACCAGTGTAGGTATTAGAACGGGTGAAAGAGTTTGCCTTTGATTCCTGTCCGCAGTTTGTTAACCCAGGAAAGTTCTTTCTCAGGTACTCGAGGCCCCATTTTCTTAATTGGAGAGTCCAAATTATAAAGGCATTCATTGGTTGCCATGACAATGAAGGGATTTCCTTTGGACTTATCGATATCCAATACTTAAACGTTTGTTGAAATTTAAGTGCGAAATTCAAAATTACCTTAATCATTCGTTATTTCCATTAATATACAAAATCTAATTTAAATAATAACTTGAATAAATATTACGCGTGAAAAAAAATTAGCGAAAGTAAGTCAAAGTAATTTTTTTGGACAGGGGTTAGAAGGGTTTTTAGTTATTGAATATTTTATAATTAGTGATGAATCATATTCCAATTAGATGATTTAACATTTAATTACTTTTTTTTACAACATAGATTAAGTAAATGATGAGTTTCATAATTATAGAACCGTGGTTATCAACCACGATTCTATAATTTTGAAACGTATAGAATGGTTCTGCCCTGTTTCCATTCACAGGAGAAAATTATAAAATTAAGGTAAATAAAGAATTCAGAATTAGTAAACGACAAGTCTTGAAAGATGAACTAAATGGGAACGAATAATGTAAATATTTAAAGTAAGAATTGGTAAATTAAATGATTTTTATTATGGACGGTACTATTGTGATTAAGCTAAAAAAAAATAAAATAAATACCCCCTCAAGCTACTGAATATTAAAAACATCAATGCAGATGCCTTCAGCTGAATAACTGATGTTCTACAAAAACTGTCAATTACTAAATTAGGATGATTCAACGCTGTCAAGAAGAGAGAATTTATTATGTACAGTCGCTCAAAAAATTATCCAAACACTATGGTTGATTACAGAATTGAGAAAAAATATCTGGCAATGATTTTTTTTTTAGAAATTAGTGATCTGGCAACCTTCGTGTCACGTGATTACAGAATTCAGGAAAAATATCTGGAGCGTGTACAGCAACTGTACACGCTCCAGTTACCGTTCACAGCAATCTGGAGCGTGTGCAGTTACTGCACACGCTCCAGTTTGTTGTGAACGGTAACTGCACACACTCAATATTTCCCTGAGTGAGCCCACACGATCTAGGTCTTTGTGAGCTCACACGATCCAATGTGCTGTGAACATTAACCGCAACCGCTCCAGTTTGCTGTGAACGGTAACTGCACACGCTCAATATTTCCGTGAGTGAGCCCACACGATCCAATGTGCTGTGAAAATTAACCGCAACCGCTCCAGTTTGCTGTGAACGGTAACTGCAAACGCTCCATATTCATTGCATTATATATTCATACGCATTATATGTATTAAAAAAAATATCTCAACACTATGGTCGATTACAGAATTCAGAAAAAATATCTGGCAACGATTTTTTTAGAAATTAGTGATCTGGCAACCTTCGTGTCACGTGACACGGATTTGCTTATACAATAGTTTGACAGTGTAATTGTAAACGTTGATATTTAACAATACTAAGTTTTTATGAAATACTAAACAATAATAAATCTATCTTTTTCTTTTTTATTTCAGTGATGAGAGTCTAAATGGCGAGGGAAACAGTTCTTGGTCATCAGCGCTTGATCTTTTGTCAGAACACTTTTTAGTAGAACTAAAGAATGCTTTGGATAGCTTAGAAGGAGAAGAAAATGGAGATTTAATGGTCAAGGTTCTGGAAGAATTATACGAGTTTGTGTCCAAAATTACACGGTAAGTTTTTTTGCTTTCTACAATTTATTACAGATAAAAATGTTATGTTTATCTTTTTAAGTGTTAGTGTACAGTCGCTCCAAAAAGTATCCTAACAATGTGGTCGATTACAGAATTCAAAAAAAAATATCTGGCAACGTTTTTTTCAGAAATTAGTGATCTGGCAACCTTCGTGTCACGTGACACGAAGGTTGCCAGATTACTAATTTCTAAAAAAAACGTTGCCAGATATTTTTTTTTAATTCTGTAATCGATCATAGTGTTGGGATATTTTTTTAATATATATATAATGCGTATGAATATATAATGCAATGAATATGGAGCGTGTGCAGTTACCGTTCACAGCAAACTGGAGCAGTTAATGTTCACAGCACATTGGATCGTGTGAGCTCACAAAAACCTGGATCGTGTGGGCCCACTCATAGAAATATTGAGCGTGTGCAGTTACCGTTCACAGCAAACTGGAGCGTTTGCAGTAACTGCACACGCTCCAGTTTGCTGTGAACGGTAACTGGAGCGTGTACAGTTGCTGTACACGCTCCAGATATTTTTCCTGAATTCTGTAATCACGTGACACGAAGGTTGCCACATCACTAATTTCTAAAAAAAAGCGTTGCCAGATGTTTTTTCTGATTTCTGTAATCGACCATAGTGTTCGGATACTTTTTGGAGTGACTGTGCTCAGTGTCCAATTGTTATAACAAAATTTTTGGTTGATCTCTGAGTGGCACTTTTTTGACCCACACTCTGCTTAATGTCCTGGTCACAAAAGTTCAAAGGGGGTCAAAAATGAGAAAGGGATTCAGTATTAGGAGGTAGATGAAAGCCTCCTCCTATCAAATGTGTTCTTTCAATATTGTGGATGTTCTTGACAAGGATTTCCTTCGTGCACGTGGAGCCAGAGACTGATATCCATCATCCTTTTTACAAATCAGTATCACCTTTTTCATCTGGGGTGAATCCCAGCTGTGCCAGCAGCATTGAGATTTATCTCGGCAAAACTCCCCACCCTGCCCTTGGTCAGTAGGGGACACCGATGGGCTTGAAAAGGCCGCCATCCGTCGGATGGGAAGTTAAGCCATGGCCCCGTGTGTGTGGGAGAACCATACGTTTAAGAACACACTGGACAGGTGACTACCAACTATTTGCCTAACAGCTGTCCAGAAGGTCTCCCCTCCGTGGACATTAAAGAGCATACTGGATGGCCTTGATGGGAGGATACCATCTGTTTCCCAACAGCAGTTCAGTGGATCCTCTTCCCCAACCTTCTCTAAGCCTTCGGGGTCTTTGTAACCTGGCCGTTTTGCCCATTGTGTGCAAAAAGTGCCACTAAGAGGTAAAACAGTCCAATTCAAGCTTGCTCTTGCTCTTCCTTTTGTTTTTGAGAATGGGCCAGTGCTTGGCTATTTCTGTGTTTGTGTTTCAGTTATAAATAAGGTTAAACTGTAATGCATTGAGAAGAGCACTGAATGGAATCGAGGAATCTCCTTCTCTTTACAGAGATCCAACTCCTTCTCAGTGTAAAGAAGTAGCTGCAGCAATGTTGGATATCTTCCCGAAACTAAAAGAAGGGATTACAAGTGATCTTCCTGTGGTAAGTTCATTCCTAATTTGTTTCTATTGGACTAGTCCAGTGCATTGGCGGCTCGCGTATAGGCACTGTGGAACTGCAGCACCCCCAATTTCAACTTGATATTATCGATAACATTTAATATAATAAGTCCTTTTTTCTTTAATTCTTTCTTTATACTTGTACAATATATAATCCTTAAGCTTAATGTCAGTAGCCATCCCCCAGTTTATGAAAAAGATACAAAAATATCTTTGTATGGAACTGTGCACTTCACAGTACTAGCGGCGAGGTGTTTGACTGTTGTGCGCATGCGCACCTAGGAAGCTACACGCGAGGCTGCAAGGGAGAGAGAGAGCACTGTCGTTCCCACAGTGCCGACCCTGGCGTGCTGGCTGAAGGTAGTTTTTTTTTACTCCGCGTGTGTTGTGCTTAAAAACCGTGTACCATATTCTTGAATGTGATAAAGTGTAGAATTAGATTGATCATTTTCAATGGAGAAAAATTCCCTCAGTTGTCATCTAGAGGTCAAGGAGAAAATTATTGATCTTTCGCGCAAGTTAAAACAAGAAGAATGGATTTCATTTTTAAATGAATAGATTAAGCTTGAACTGTAACAATTTAGGTTAAAGTAAGTCAAAAATGTTTGATTTTGTTCTTTTAGGATTTTATCAAGTTTGTGAATAAATTTTCTTTTTATACATGTTTGTTTCCTTTTACACAATTTTAAAACAAAGGCTAAAAATTTTCTGGAGGAGCACCCCCACTAATTTTAGCTACGAGCCGCCACTGGCCCAGTTGGGTTGGGTTGTTTTACCTCTGAGCGGCACTTTTTTGCACACTATGGGCTAAATGGCCAGAGCACATGGACCCCGAAGGTTCAGAAAAGGTTGGGGGAGGGGACCCACTGGAACAGCTGTTGGGAGACAGATGGTAGCCTCCCGTCAAGGCCATCCAGCGTGTTCTTTAACGTGCACAGGGTATGTCTCTCCCGCACACGGGGCCACGGCTTAACGTCCCATCCGACGGACGGCGGCCTTTCGAAGCCCATCGGTGTCCCCTACTGACCGTGGGCAGGGCGGGGAATTTTGCGGAGATAAATCTCAACGCTGACCCAGCTGGGACTCGAACCTGGGAACTACAGATTACGAGCCTGACGCGCTACCGACTGAGCCACCCTCGCCCCCACTGGCCCAGTGTCACCTGCAATATCTCATTGCTTGGCGCTCAGATCACTCAACTTTTTAACCAGTGATGATTTAAATAAGCAATGTGTAACATTTCTCACCCGCAACATGGAACGTGCATTGCCGGACCAAACTGGAAATTCGATAATTTAATAATTAATATACACTCATGGACACAAAAGTTGCAATGCCGTGAAGCAAACCCCAGTTAAACTGAGCAGAATGATGGAGCTTATTACAAGGCAGTAATGATTTAATCACACAATCACCTGCGTGCATTAAAGGTGTGTTTAGGGTCACCCAATATGGACTCAGTATGGAGTATGACCCCTGTTGTCGGCGATGTATTCCCCTTCTTCCAGAATTAATTATGATGTAGGGCGGGGGTGGCTCAGTCAGGCTCGCGTGCCAGGCTCGTAATCTGTAGTTCCCAGGTTCGAGTCCCAGCTGGAGAGTTGTCGGGAGATTTCTCTCCGCAAAATTCCCCACCCTGCCCACGGTCAGTAGGGGACACCGATGGGCTTGGAAAGGCCGCCGTCCGTCAGATGGGACGTTAAGCCGTGGCCCCGTGTGCGGGAGAGCCATACCCTGTGCACGTTAAAGAACACGCTGGATGGCCTTGACGGGAGGCTATCATCTCTCTCCTAACAGCTGTTCCTGTGGGTCCCCTCCCCCAACCTTCTCTGAGCCTTCGGGGTCCATGTGACCTGGCCATTTAGCCCATGGTGTGCAAAAAAGTGCCAGTCAGAGGTAAAACAACCCAACGTTAAAGAACACGCTGGATGGCCTTGACGGGAGGCTACCATCTGTCTCCCAACAGCTGTTCCAGTGGGTCCCCTCCCCCAACCTTCTCTGAGCCTTCGGGGTCCATGTGACCTGGCCATTTAGCCCATGGTGTGCAAAAAAGTGCCGCACAGAGGTAAAACAACCCAACGTTAAAGAACACGCTGGATGGCCTTGACGGGAGGCTACCATCTGTCTCCCAACAGCTGTTCCAGTGGGTCCCCTCCCCCAACCTTCTCTGAGCCCTTCGGGGTCCTTGTGACCTGGCCATTTAGCCCATGGTGTGCAAAAAAAGTGCCGTTCAGAGGTAAAACAACCCAGCGTTAAAGAACACGCTGGATGGCCTTGACGGGAGGCTACCCTCTGTCTCCCAACAGCAGTTTCAGTGGGTTCCCTCCCCCAACCTTCTCTGAGCCTTCGGGGTCCTTGTGACCTGGCCATTTAGCCCATGGTGTGCAAAAAAGTGCCGCTCAGAGGTAAAACAACCCAACGTTAAAGAACACGCTGGATGGCCTTGACGGGAGGCTACCATCTGTCTCCCAACAGCTGTTCCAGTGGGTCCCCTCCCCCAACCTTCTCTGAGCCCTTCGGGGTCCTTGTGACCTGGCCATTTAGCCCATGGTGTGAAAAAAAGTGCCGCTCAGAGGTAAAACAACAAATTATGCAGCTCTGGGGGGGAAAATAAGAGGGGGAGATTGGAGGGTGGATAAATGAGAGCAGACATAAAATGGAACGACATTCGGGCATAATTTTTCTTCGTTATTTTAGTGGTCTTTAATAAATTTCTTGAAAGAAAACAGAGTAATGTATAGTAGAACTAGGACATCACTGCAAACTCTATTTGACTTTGAACACGACAATGAATCTGAAATTTCTTAGCATTTCTATGAGGTGAAATACTTTGAGGCACCAATTTTGACCTCTCTAGTTCCCAGATGATGAAAGTTCACCTTTGACCTAGATTTGACTTTCGATCCACCGGGATCCAAAACTTCCTGGGGCGGCTCAGTCGGTAGCGCACCAGTCTTGTAATCTGTGGTTCCCAAGTTCGAGTCCCACCTGGGTCAGTGTTGAGACTTATCTGCGCAAAGCCCCTGCCTTCATCAGAAGGGCGATGCCAATGAGCTAGGAGGGCAGTCATCCATCTTATGGGACATTAAATCGTGGCTCTCTATGTGTGGGAGAAAGCCATACATTGAGAACGTTAAAAAACACGCTGGGTAGAATTGACGAGAGGCTCCCATCTGTCTCCTAACAGGTGTCCATTGGATTGGGGTAGTCCCTCTCCCAATCTTCTCTGAGCCCTTGGGGTCCTTGTGACCTGGCCATTTAGCCCATTATGTGAAAAAAAATTTCGCTCAGATGTAAGAACAACCCATCCCAAAACTTCACGAGCTTTCTGAGATTTAAGACCCAAAATACTCCCAGGGGCGGGGGGGGGGGGGGGGGGGGGGGGTCTCTCAGTCGATAGCGCGCCAGGCTCGTAATCTGTAGTTCCCAGGTTCGAGTCCCAGTTGGGTCAGCGTTGAGATTTATCCCCGCAAAATTCTCCGCCCTGCCCACGGTCAGTAGGGGACACCGATGGGCTTGGAAAGGCCGCCGTCCGGATGAGACGTTAAGCCGTGGCCCCGTGTGCGGGAGAGCCATACCCTGTGCACGTTAAAGAACACGCTGGATGGCCTTGACGGGAGGCTACCATCTGTCTCCCAACAACTGTTCCAATGGGTCCCTTCCCCCAACCTTCTCTGAGCCTTCGGGGTCCATGTGACCTGACCATTTAGGCCATGGTGTGCAAAAAAAGTGCCGCTCAGAGGTAAAACAACCCAACCCAACGTAAAGTTCCTGAGATGTTCAACCTGAAACCACCTCCAAACGCAAATGTTTACGTTTCTAGCTCGTGTGGATCAAGGTTTGACTTCTATTTGACTTTGAAGGAGACGTCGGAGGTCAAACTCGGATTTTCCTTGAGATTTATGACCAGGATTACCCCTAGATGCATCACAGTTAGAATTAGCATATATTAGATGTAGAACATCTTGAATCGTAAGATTTCTTTATACCACACCTCCCCCAACCATGATTTTGAAATTATTTTAACGCATTCTTTTTTTTTCCTTTTTAGACGTATTGGACAGGTCTGATAATGCGAAAGTTCGACATGGAAAGAGGAAGAAGAATCATCGATGATGATAATGATGATCAGAAGGAGGAGGAGAAAGTGACATCGAGTGAAGATGAATTGCATCGTTTCCAAGTCAAATTAGAAGATAAGATGTCACTATCATGGTCTACTGGACAGGGAGTGAATGATGATGATGACGATTCTTTAGTGATCATCCTGAACTCTTAACAAAGATCTGATGACAGATCAGAAAAAAAAGGAACTTATCCAGGTTGGCATCATTCCTTCTCTAACAGATGCTTCCCACAGATTTCATAATCTTGCCTATTCTTCCAAGTTTTGCTTATTTCTTGTTGCTATTTCTGCTGCATGTCACTTTGCCAGCTTTTTACATACCTTACACGTTTTGGATTGGGTTGTTTTACCTCTGAGTGGCACAATAGGCTAAATGACCAGGTCACAAGGACCCCAAGGACTCTTTGGGCTGGGGTGGCTCAGTCGGTAGCGTGCCAGGCTCGTAATCTGCAGTTCCCAGGTTCGAGTCCCAGGTGGGTCAGCGTTGAGATTTATCTCCGCAAAATTCCCCGCCCTGCCCACGGTCAGTAGGGGACACCAATGGGCTTGGAAAGGCCGGAGTCCGTTGGATGGGACGTTAAGCCGTGGCCCCGTGTGCGGGAGAGCCATACCCTGTGCACGTTAAAGAACACGCTGGGTGGCCTTGACGGGAGGCTACCATCTGTCTCCCAACAGCTGTTCCAGTGGGTCCCCTCCCCCAACCTTCTCTGAGCCTTCGGGGTCCATGTGACCTGGCCATTTAGCCCATGGTGTGCAAAAAAATGCCGCTCAGAGGTAAAACAACCCAACGTTAAAGAACACACTGGATGGCCTTGACGGGAGGCTACCATCTGTCTCCCAACAGCTTTTCCAGTGGGTCCCCTCCCCCAACCTTCTCTGAGCCTTCGGGGTCCATGTGACCTGGCCATTTAGCCCATGGTGTGCAAAAAAGTGCCGCTCAGAGGTAAAACAACCCACAACCCCAAGGACTCAGAGAAGATTAGGGGGAGAAGACTTACTGGGCAGCTGTTAGGAGACAGATGGCAGCCTCCCGTCAAGGCCATCCAGCATGTTCTTTAAAGGGTATAGGCCATGGTTTAACATCCCATCCGACGGATGGCGGCCTTTCCAAGTCCATGAGTGTCCCCTACTGACCATGGGCAAGGTGAGGAGTTTTGCGGAGATAAATCAATCTGGGATTCCAACTTAGGAGTCCCAGATTGGAACTCCAACTTAGGAGTCTAACTGGGACTCCAACTTAGTAGGAGTCCTAATCAGCTGAGACTCCAACTTAGGAGCTGCAGATTATTAGCATAGCACTCATTTTGGGATGGGAGTTGACTCAGTAGGTAGCGCTCCAGACTCATAATCAGCAGTTCCCAGGCTCGAGTCCCATATGGCCCCGCTTTCACAATTATATCTGCTATTCCCACATTCCCCCTAGTCAGAAAGATAACCTTCTGACTGTGGCAGGTTCCCTTTCTCTCTGACGAAATAAATTCCTCCTCAAGCAGCTGCTTGCCAGAGAGGTCAGCCAAAGAGCAGTCAGTTTAGTACGCCATACAGAAGATCTGTGAGAAAGATGAGAACTCAGCAGAAAGAGAACACAAGAGATATATCAGAGAGCCTTATCCACAAGAGAGCCTTATCCACAAGAGAGCCTTATCCAGTGAGCCTTATCCACAAGAGAGCCTTATCCAGTGAGCCTTATCCACAAGAGAGCCTTATCCACAAGTGAGCCTTATCCACAAGAGAGCCTTATCCAGTGAGTCTTATCCACAAGAGAGCCTTATCCAGTGAGCCTTATCCACAAGAGAGCCTTATCCAGTGAGCCTTATCCACAAGAGAGCCTTATCCAGTGAGCCTTATCCACAAGAGAGCCTTATCCAGTGAGCCTTATCCACAAGAGAGCCTTATCCAGTGAGCCTTATCCACAAGAGAGCCTTATCCAGTGAGCCTTATCCACAAGAGAGCCTTATCAACAAAAGAGCCTTATCCAGTGAGCCATATCCACAAGAGAGCCTTATCCAGTGAGCCTTATCCACAAGAGAGCCTTATCCAGTGAGCCTTATCCACAAGAGAGCCTTATCCAGTGCTCCACAACTCAAGTTCCTTTGATCAGTAGCCTCAGTGCCAGAAAATTTAGATGTCACTCATTTGGTAGTGCACCAGGCTCGTAATCTGCAGTTCCCAGGTTCGAGTCCCACCTGTGCCAGAGTTAAGATTTCTCCCCCATCCACTTTCCCTCGATGAGAAAGGGAACACCGATGGGCTTGAAAAGGCTGCCATCCTTTCGATGTGATATAAAGACGTGACACCACGTACAGGAGAGCCATTAGCAAAGAACATGTTGGATGACCTTCACAAAAGGACCATTTGTCTCCTAAAAGCTACCCAGTGGGTCCCTATCCTCACAAACTTCTCTGAACCCTTGTGGACTCTTATGATCTTATCATAAGACCTCTTATGACCTGGTCGTAGACCATAGTGTGCAGTTCCCAGGTTCGAGTCCCAGCTGGGTCAGCATTGAAATTTATCTCCACAAAATTCCCTGCCCACGGTCAGTAGGGGACACCGACGGGCTTGGAAAGGACGCCGTCCGTCGGATGGGACGTTAAGCCGTGGCCCCGTGTGTGTGAGAGACATACCTTGTGCACGTTAAAGAACACGCTGGATGGCCTTGACGGGGGGTTACCATCTGTCTCCCAACAGCTGTTCTCAATGGGTCCCCTCCCCCAACCTTCTCTGAGACTTCGGGGTCCATGTGACCTGGCCATTTAGCCCATGGTGTGCAAAAAAAGTGCCGCTCAGAGGTGAAACAACCCAACGTTAAAGAACACGCTGGATGGCCTTGACGGGAGGCTACCATCTGTCTCCTAACAGCTGTTCCAATGGGTCCCCTCCCCCAACCTTCTCTGAGACTTCGGGGTCCATGTGACCTGGCCATTTAGCCCATGGTGTGCAAAAAAAGTGCCGCTCAGAGGTGAAACAACCAACCCAACCATAGCGTGCAAAAGAAGTACTACTCATAGGTAAAACAACGCAGTCCTACATATTTGAAACTTTTTTCTACTTATTTCCATAACGTACCTTATTTTATTTATATTTTTTCTTAGTTATTCCTTAGTTATTAGTATTAGTAGTTAATTTTTCCAGTCTAGCTTATTCGTTCATACCAATAGTGTTATCTATTTTTTTCATAGTATTTTTTGCTTCCATAGTTCTGCGTACATATACAAATGGTTTGTTTATTTATTTCCATAATTTTTCGTATTCATTTTAATAGTGTGCAGTCGCTCAAATAAATATCCGAACACTAAGGTTGATCACAGAATTCAGGAAAAATATCTGGCACCGATTTTTTTTTAGAAATCAGTGATCTGGCAACCTTCGTGTCACGTGAATATATAAAACATAACAACGTGTCATATGAAACACTCACAGAAATATTGAGCGTGTGCAGTTACCGTTCACAGCAAACTGGAGCGGTTGCGGTTAATGTTCACAGCACATCGGATCGTGTGAGCTCACAAAGACCTGGATCGTGTGAGCTCACTCACGGAAATATTGAGCGTGTGCAGTTACCGTTCACAGCAAACTGGAGCGGTTGCGGTTAATGTTCACAGCACATTGGATCGTGTGAGCTCACAAAGACCTGGATCGTGTGGGCTCACTCACGGAAATATTGAGCGTGTGCAGTTACCGTTCACAGCAAACTGGAGCGGTTGCGGTTAATGTTCACAGCACATTGGATCGTGTGAGCTCACAAAGACCTGGATCGTGTGGACTCACTCACGGAAATATTGAGCGTGTGCAGTTACCGTTCACAGCAAACTGGAGCGGTTGCGGTTAATGTTCACAGCACATTGGATCGTGTGAGCTCACAAAGACCTGGATCGTGTGGACTCGCTCACGGAAATATTGAGCGTGTGCAGTTACCGTTCACAGCAAACTGGAGCGGTTGCGGTTAATGTTCACAGCACATTGGATCGTGTGAGCTCACAAAGACCTGGATCGTGTGGGCTCACTCACGGAAATATTGAGCGTGTGCAGTTACCGTTCACAGCAAACTGGAGCGGTTGCGGTTAATGTTCACAGCACATTGGATCGTGTGGACTCACTCACGGAAATATTGAGCGTGTGCAGTTACCGTTCACAGCAAACTGGAGCGGTTGCGGTTAATGTTCACAGCACATTGGATCGTGTGAGCTCACAAAGACCTGGATCGTGTGGACTCGCTCACGGAAATATTGAGCGTGTGCAGTTACCGTTCACAGCAAACTGGAGCGGTTGCGGTTAATGTTCACAGCACATTGGATCGTGTGAGCTCACAAAGACCTGGATCGTGTGGGCTCACTCACGGAAATATTGAGCGTGTGCAGTTACCGTTCACAGCAAACTGGAGCGGTTGCGGTTAATGTTCACAGCACATTGGATCGTGTGAGCTCACAAAGACCTGGATCGTGTGGACTCACTCACGGAAATATTGAGCGTGTGCAGTTACCGTTCACAGCAAACTGGAGCGGTTGCGGTTAATGTTCACAGCACATTGGATCGTGTGAGCTCACAAAGACCTGGATCGTGTGGACTCACTCACGGAAATATTGAGCGTGTGCAGTTACCGTTCACAGCAAACTGGAGCGGTTGCGGTTAATGTTCACAGCACATTGGATCGTGTGAGCTCACAAAGACCTGGATCGTGTGGACTCACTCACGGAAATATTGAGCGTGTGCAGTTACCGTTCACAGCAAACTGGAGCGGTTGCGGTTAATGTTCACAGCACATTGGATCGTGTGAGCTCACAAAGACCTGGATCGTGTGGACTCGCTCACGGAAATATTGAGCGTGTGCAGTTACCGTTCACAGCAAACTGGAGCGGTTGCGGTTAATGTTCACAGCACATTGGATCGTGTGAGCTCACAAAGACCTGGATCGTGTGGGCTCACTCACGGAAATATTGAGCGTGTGCAGTTACCGTTCACAGCAAACTGGAGCGGTTGCGGTTAATGTTCACAGCACATTGGATCGTGTGAGCTCACAAAGACCTGGATCGTGTGGACTCACTCACGGAAATATTGAGCGTGTGCAGTTACCGTTCACAGCAAACTGGAGCGGTTGCGGTTAATGTTCACAGCACATTGGATCGTGTGAGCTCACAAAGACCTGGATCGTGTGGACTCACTCACGGAAATATTGAGCGTGTGCAGTTACCGTTCACAGCAAACTGGAGCGGTTGCGGTTAATGTTCACAGCACATTGGATCGTGTGAGCTCACAAAGACCTGGATCGTGTGGACTCACTCACGGAAATATTGAGCGTGTGCAGTTACCGTTCACAGCAAACTGGAGCGGTTGCGGTTAATGTTCACAGCACATTGGATCGTGTGAGCTCACAAAGACCTGGATCGTGTGGACTCGCTCACGGAAATATTGAGCGTGTGCAGTTACCGTTCACAGCAAACTGGAGCGGTTGCGGTTAATGTTCACAGCACATTGGATCGTGTGAGCTCACAAAGACCTGGATCGTGTGGGCTCACTCACGGAAATATTGAGCGTGTGCAGTTACCGTTCACAGCAAACTGGAGCGGTTGCGGTTAATGTTCACAGCACATTGGATCGTGTGAGCTCACAAAGACCTGGATCGTGTGGACTCACTCACG
Source organism: Ryuthela nishihirai (assembly GCA_038380435.1). Lineage (NCBI taxonomy): Eukaryota > Metazoa > Arthropoda > Arachnida > Araneae > Heptathelidae > Ryuthela > Ryuthela nishihirai. The sequence goes on along the minus strand of JAWZYU010000029.1, from coordinate 47,351,175 downwards.
GAAATATTGAGCGTGTGCAGTTACCGTTCACAGCAAACTGGAGCGGTTGCGGTTAATGTTCACAGCACATTGGATCGTGTGAGCTCACAAAGACCTGGATCGTGTGGACTCACTCACGGAAATATTGAGCGTGTGCAGTTACCGTTCACAGCAAACTGGAGCGGTTGCGGTTAATGTTCACAGCACATTGGATCGTGTGAGCTCACAAAGACCTGGATTGTGTGGGCTAACTTACGGAAATATTGAGCGTGTGCCATTCACAGCAAACTGGAGCGTGTGCTAGTAACTGCACACGCTCCAATTTGCTGTGAACGGTACATTTTTTTACCAGTCTTCATAATTTGCATATCTATTCTAATAATCTGATTTATTTATTAATAAAACATAAATTATTCCTCAAGCAGCTGCTTGATGCAGAGGTCTGAAAGGAACGTCTCAGTATAATGCATCGCTGGGAAGATCTGTGGAGACAGCCAGGCCTCAGCAGAAGAACAACACAAGATAGAAAGCATCCGCAGCTTATCAGGGAATCGAACCCGGGTTCCTTTGATCCGAAACTACTCGCTACATTTGTTTTATACTTTCTCTTTCTTATTTAATATTTTTACCTCTCTGTGACTCGGCCATTAATCCCACCACTGATTTCAATCGGCAGTGCCAGATCCGTAATCTGCAGTTTTTTTTTTTAAATAATTGATTTTTTTTTAAAATAATTTATTTTTTATTCTCTCATCGCAATGTTATAGAACAAATTTTAGTCGACCCACAAAATTATGTAGCTCGTCTGCAGGAAATAGAATATAACAGTTTCAATATCTATTGGTTTTTTAAAAAGGAAAGTTTAAAAAGAAGTACGTAAAATTTTTCAAGTTCGATTTTTGGTTTTAAATTTTTATTCATAAAAAAAAAACGACAGATAACCTGTAAGCTTTTGGCTTATGTTAATTTTCTCCTCAGGTACGCTGACCACTAGCCCAGGGAGGGCAGTTTGTGTCAGCATTGAGATATCTCCATTAGCCCCACCCTCCCTTCAACGCAAAGGGACATCAACGTACTTATAAGAAGGCCACCGTCCATCAGATGGGATGTTACGCCATGGTCCTGTGTCCAAGAGACCCATGCCGTAAAGAACTCGCCGGATGATCCTGATGCGAGGCTTTGATATGTCTTCTAACAGCTATCTAGTGGATCTGCTTCCTGATATTTTGCTGAACTCTTGGGGTCCTTGTGGGGGGCGGGGGTGGCTCAGTCGGTAGCGCGCCAGGCTCGTAATCTGTAGTTCCCAGGTTCGAGTCCCAGCTGGGTCAGCGTTGAGATTTATCTCCGCAAAATTCCCCGCCCTGCCCACGGTCAGTAGGGGACACCGATGGGCTTGGAAATGCCGCCGTCCGTCGGATGGGACGTTAAGCGTGGCCCCGTGTGCGGGAGAGCCATACCCTGTGCACGTTAAAGAACACGCTGGATGGCCTTGACGGGAGGCTACCATCTGTCTCCCAACAGCTGTTCCAGTGGGTCCCCTCCCCCAACCTTCTCTGAGCCTTCGGGGTCCTCGTGACCTGGCCATTTAGCCCATGGTGTGCAAAAAAGTGCCGCTCAGAGGTAAAACAACCCAACCCTTGGAGTCCTTGTGACCTGGCCATTAAACCCATTGAATGCACAAAAGTGCAAAAAGTCGAAACAACCGAATTCGGCTTTGGAAAACAAAATGCCACGAAAATAATACAAAGCTGCCATTTGTCGAAGCAGACGTTTATTGAAGAAGTAATTATTTAAAGACTCAGCATTAAGGAAATTTCTCTTCATTTCGTTTTCACGAGCAACAAGACTTCCTGCTGATGACGAGAGGATGAAGAGATAACAGACAGCAACCCTCGCTCTTTCTTTTCTCAGTGTCAAAATCCGAAAAGTCAACTTTGACCTTTGACCCTTTCTCACTTAAACGAGATTTTGAGTCGACGAAGTGGTCGCCGGCTCTTCCTCCACATCCCAGTGGACACAAGAGAACTTCTTCAGATCCTCCGCATCGGTACTGAGGTCGTGATCCTTGAGAGCCGAAAGAGGTATAAGGACTCGAGTCTTCGACTCAGACTTGTGACTGCCGGAATCTTCGGGACTCGCATCCCTATCCGTGCTCGTGCCACTACTCACGAACGGCAACGAAGGGAGAGAAGGGAGAGTCTCCTTAGAAATCCCTTCCCGGACTCTTATTTTGCTCTCCACTGCAGGAGGAGGCAGAAGATGCTCTCGCTCCAGCTCCAGCTCAGTCTTGTCGATCATGTGAGACAGACATTGCTGAACATCCTCCCAGACCTCCGTGGAGGACGACTTGACCACCTCGCCTGAAGAGCGGGATGCAGTCGCAGATAGAGGGACTGGCAGAGACAGGTTGCTGATGTTCGCCACAACTGAATTCCTGAGAAGTGGATCAGAGATGGATTCCTTTCTCGTGTGACTCTCTTTCTTTCCTGGGAGGAACATACCCGAAGCAGTGCTCGTGACTCTCAGCTTTTGATCAGTTTTAGATGACACTTTCTGAACGACATCCATCTCCGAAGGTTTTTCCAGCATGTTCATGGCGGACGGTTTTGGGTCAATCCCAACTTCAGATGGTTTCGTGATGATCTCCATCTCTGATGATTTCTGGACAATCCCAAGTTTCGACTTTTTTTGACCCACTTCGCTGTCTGATGCTCTTCGCCTCTCTCCAATGGCCGACGTTTTTTTAATGGTTCCGACATCCAACGGTTTTTGGTCGACTCCGACGTCTGATGGTCTCCGGCCACCACTGACCTTTGGAAACACGATGCCAGAGCTGATTCGTCTCATTCCTGAAGAAAGTGAACTCCTGAAGTTCATCCTTCTGGCTTGGTCAGATTTGAACTTACTCTTGCCATGCCTGTACACATCATTCCTGTTTCCCACAACCATGATGCACATCACCAACACAGCCCCCAAAGCAACAGCCACGACAATGATGGTAACAATCATGATGTTCTGTTTCTGCTGCTCGTTGTCGATGACGGGCACTTGACTGTGCTTACTGATCTCGTGACCAGAGTCCGCCGTGGCACCATTCCTCCTCTGCTGATATCCAGAAGCAGTTCCATCTTTATTGGCGTGCTCTACAAAATCCAGCAGCACCTGGATCTGAAAGGCCGCTTCTTCGTCCAGTGCTCTCTTCGGATCATAAGTCCTTGACCTATTATTATCGGGGACGATCTTCGCCTCAACGTCGACTGCCTGCTTCGTCTTATTGCTTTGCATTATCTTGAAAGGCAGACCATCTTTGGACTCTTTGCTCTCCACCTTCTTAGCGATCTTCCACAACCTCGAGCTGTGCTTCTCTCGTCCCTTGATGCCTTCGTCATCACTCCCATCACTGCTGCTGCCCCCTTCAGAGCCAGAACTTCCTCTGAAAGGAAATTCAGAATTGGGCAGATTGGACGCCAGAGAGTCTCTCCCTTGAAACAAGTTCTCCTCCTCTCCTCTGATGATGCTGTCCTTGTCAAACTCTTTAACGCTCCCGCCCCCCCTCAACGCCTTCTCGTCACTCAACGAACTGTTCTGTGAGGAGGCGTGGCTCTCTAAGAAATCACTCAATTGTTTCACGAGGTATTTCTTCTCGACATCGTGCAGTTTTTCGCGATAATCGCCCGCCATCTCGGGTGACGCAGATTTTTCACCATCCTCCTTAAACTTCTTCCTACGACCCTTATCTTCACTGGAAGCCTTCCGATCAGCGTGGATATAGTCATAAAACATCTCTGGAATCTCCCGATCGACCAGAGGTAGGCGTCCTTTGGCGCGAAACGAGCTACCATCTTTCCCACTACGGTAGAGTTGCCTGCGATTCGCAGCTGATTTATTAGGTACCAAAGGGGCTGGACCTGGCACCTCAAAGGCAGCAGCACCCTTTGAACTTTCCCCCGTCCGTGGACTCATAGCCCAAGAGTCTCTATTTCCCAAAGCATAAATAGCTCTTCTCAACGGATAAAGAGATCCGTGACGATCATGGGCAAATCTGGGGGGCTTCACAGGAATGACATCTCCTTCAATATGCTTAAAAGCAGGAGTCTCCATGACTGAAAGATCATCCCTATTCCTCTCATAACCACCAGCTACCTGCTTCTTATCGCTCACGTTGTCTTTATCTGGAATACTGTTGACTTTCTGAGAATATATCAGTAGGATGATCAAATGCCTAAGGACAACTTTAGGATAATGTTCGCCCCCTCTAGTTTTTTTCATAACCTTTGACCAGACTGTATTCTTGAAACATATATGCGATTAAGTCACGAAAACAACTGTACCTTGTCTTAGTTACATCTGCGAAGGCAATCCTGTTGGAGAGCCAAACGCACATTATATTCACCAGGCTATATAAGGTTGAACACTGGAGATGGCGAAAAAATCAACGTGAAAAAAAGCAAGGTTTAGAAATATCGCTATATTAAGTTTGGTGCGAGAACGCGGCCTTTGGAGGATTGTTTGCTCCAATAATGTCGGCTGACGATTATTGATTTCACAGAAGACGGATGTGACGTAAGAAAACTGTTGCTGCTATGAAACAATGGGCTGACGAACGCAATAATCTTCCACTAAAAGTTGAAGATTCCATTTTTTTTAATTGTAGCCACGTCATAATGGTTAAGTGTGATTAGTCAACGCCTCCTCTAACGGAAGTCCGATGGACCAAGTTATGACGTCAGCTTTACTAGTCTTGTAATTTAGAAAATTCTTATATATCAGTTTCTGTTATTACTATCTGTTTATATTTTATTATATAGTAATTTTATTTAGATAAAAAATTATTAATATATATTAGCATTATGATAATTTCTAATAATAGGAATAAGTTTTATTCTGAATAAAACATAAAAATATATTTAGCCGTCCCGTGGCCGAGTGGTTAGCGCGCTTCGTTATTGATCTAAGGGACTTGGGTTTCGAACCCCGGATAAGGAATGGATGTACAATCGCTCAAAAAAGTATCCGAACACTACGGTTGGTTATAGAATTCAGAAAAGAATATCTGGCAACGATTTTTTTAGAAATTAGTGATCTGGCAACCTTCGTGTCATGTGATTACAGAATTCAGGAAAAATATCTGGAGCGTGTACAGCAACTGTACACGCTCCAGTTGCCGTTCACTGCAAACTGGAGCGTGTGCAGTTACTGCACACGCTCCAGTTTGCTGTGAACGGTAACTGCACACGCTCAATATTTCCGTGAGTGAGCCCACACGATCTAGTATCAAAATAATAATACCACCTACAGTCGCTCAAAAAAATATCCGAACACTATGGTTGGTTACAGAATTCAGAAAAAATATCTGGCAAAGATTTTTTTTTAGAAATTAGTGATCTGGCAACCTTCGTGTCATGTGACACGAAAGGTTGCCAGATCACTAATTTCTAAAAAAATAATCGCTGCCAGATATTTTTTATGGATTCTGTAATCAACCATAGTGTTAGGATATTTTTTTGAGCGACTGTACGCACTGGTACAGCCATATTTGGTTGCAGATGAACATTTTCACCACCTCTTGTAGTGATTTAGTCTTCAATTTCACATTTTTTTAATTCCTTAATAAATTATATAAGCCCGCCCGTGTTTATTCTTATTCTGGTCGCCCTGTATAACTTAAAGTGCTAAATTCTACCACTTAAACGCATTTATCCTTTTTTTCGTTTATAATTGCTGTTCGTTTCATTTTCCCCTTTAGATCGGAGGTGAAGCTCTGCGGCATCGACGTCGGATAAACGATTCAGCGGGCGTATGAACTCGCATCGAAAGGTCGTCGGGAAGAAGAAGGGAAGAGGTCTGCGAGAGCTTCGTGAGCCCCACACTAGTTCGGCTCCGCAGAGGAAGTGGACCGAAAGGAAAACGGAAATAGAGATCAAACGATTTTTTTTCTCCTTTTCTTTGAGAGATTCGCACAAATTGGCCTCGAAATGTTTTTATTTTATTTGTGATTTAAAGTCTTTCTTTTGTAAAAATAATATTTATTAAAACTGTCTATTTTATTTACTGATGCGATGCTGGTCTCCTTTTTTTTTTTTTTGGGGGGGGGGGGGTGATTGTGGTCTATTCCATGTCTAGCATTCCCAGGTAGAAACATTTCACTTTCCCTTTATTATACCGCTGGTGAGGGGCCCGATGAATATATTGTATTATAAATAAATAAAATAAATACCCCCTCAAGCAGCTGCTTGCCACAGAGCTCTGACAGGAACCTGTCAGTTTATATGCCATTTTTTTTTAATATATAGTAAAAGCGGGGCCGGATGAATATATTGAATTTATATAGTTTAAGCAATGCCGGATGAATGTATTAAATTTATGTAGTAAAAGCAGGATAGGATATATTAAATTTATATAGTAAAAGCAGGCCCGATTATATAGTAAAGGGATTTATATAGTAAAAACAGAGTTGGATTATATATATTAAAGTTATATAGTCAAAATAGGGCCGGTTATTATGTATTAAAGTTATATAATAAAACCAGAGCCGGTTATATAGTGAATGGATTTATGTAGTAAAAGCAGGGCCGGTTATATAGTAAATGAAGTTATATAGTAAAAACAGAGTTGGATTATATGTATTAAAATTATATAGCCAAAATAGGGCCGGTTATATAGTAAATGGGTTTATGTAGTAAAAGTAGGGCAGGTATATAGTAAATGGATTTACATAATAAAAGCAGGGCCAGTTATATAGTAAATGGAATTATGTAGTAAAAAACAGCGTCGGATTATATGTATTAAATTTATATAGTAAAAGCAGAGATGGTTATGTAGTAAAGGGATTTATATAGTAAAAGCAGGGTCGGTTATGTAGTAAAGGGATTTATATAGTAAAAGCAGGGCTGGTTATGTAGCAAAGGGATTTAATAGTAAAAGCAGAGTCGGTTATGTAGCAAAGGGATTTATATAGTAAAAGCAGAGTCGGTTATGTAGCAAAGGGATTTATATAGTAAAAGCAGGGCCGGTTATGTAGCAAAGGGATTTATATAGTAAAAGCAGGGCCGGTTATGTAGTAAAGGGATTTATATAGTAAAAACAGGGCCGGTTATGTAGTAAAGGGATTTATATAGTAAAAGCAGAGACGGTTATGTAGTAAAGGGATTTATATAGTAAAAGCAGAGTCGGTTATGTAGCAAAGGGATTTATATGGTAAAAGCAGAGTCAGTTATGTAGTAAAGGGATTTATATAGTAAAAGCAGAGTCGGTTATGTAGTCAAGGGATTTATATGGTAAAAGCAGAGCCGGTTATGTAGTAAAGGGATTTATATAGTAAAAGCAGAGTCGGTTATGTAACAAAGGGATTCATATGGTAAAAGCAGGGCCGGTTATGTAGCAAAGGGATTTATATAGTAAAAGCAGAGCCGGTTATGTAGCAAAGGGATTTATATGGTAAAAGCAGAGTCGGTTATGTAGTAAAGGGATTTATATGGTAAAAGCAGAGTCGTTTATGTAGTAATGGGATTTATTTATATGGTAAAAGCAGAGCCGGTTATGTAGTAAAGGGATTATATAGTAAAAGCAGAGTCGGTTATGTAGTAAAGGGATTTATATAGTAAAAGCAGAGCCGGTTATGTAGTAAAGGGATTTATATGGTAAAAGCAGAGTCGTTTATGTAGTAATGGGATTTATTTATATGGTAAAAGCAGAGCCGGTTATGTAGTAAAGGGATTTATATAGTAAAAGCAGAGTCGGTTATGTAGCAAAGGGATTTATATAGTAAAAGCAGAGCCGTTTATGTAGCAAAGGGATTTATATAGTAAAAGCAGGGCCGGTTATGTAGCAAAGGGATTTATATAGTAAAAGCAGGGCCGGTTATGTAGCAAAGGGATTTATATGGTAAAAGCAAAGCCGGTTATGTAGCAAAGGGATTTATATGGTAAAAAGCAAAGCCGGTTATGTAGTAAAGGAATTTATATAGTAAAAGCAGAGCCGGTTATGTAGTAAAGGGATTTATATAGTAAAAGCAGAGCCGGTTATGTAGTAAAGGGATTTATATAGTAAAAGCAGGGCCGGTTATGTAGCAAAGGGATTTATATGGTAAAAGCAGAGTCGGTTATGTAGAAAAGGGATTTATATAGTAAAAGCAGAGTCGGTTATGTAGCAAAGGGATTTATATGGTAAAAGCAGAGCCGGTTATGTAGTAAAGGGATTTATATAGTAAAAGCAGAGCCGGTTATGTAGAAAAGGGATTTATATAGTAAAAGCAGGGCCGGTTATGTAGCAAAGGGATTTATATGGTAAAAGCAGAGTCAGTTATGTAGAAAAGGGATTTATATAGTAAAAGCAGAGTCGGTTATGTAGCAAAGGGATTTATATGGTAAAAGCAGAGCCGGTTATGTAGTAAAGGGATTTATATAGTAAAAGCAGGGCCGGTTATGTAGTAAAGGTATTTATATAGTAAAAGCAGAGCCGGTTATGCAGTAAAGGTATTTATATAGTAAAAGCAGGGCCGGTTATGTAGCAAAGGGATTTATATGGTAAAAGCAGAGCCGGTTATGTAGGAAAGGGATTTATATAGTAAAAGCAGAGTCGGTTATGTAACAAAGGGATTCATATGGTAAAAGCAGAGCCGGTTATGTAGCAAAGGGATTTATATGGTAAAAGCAGAGTCAGTTATGTAGAAAAGGGATTTATATAGTAAAAGCAGAGTCGGTTATGTAGCAAAGGGATTTATATGGTAAAAGCAGAGCCGGTTATGTAGTAAAGGGATTTATATAGTAAAAGCAGGGCCGGTTATGTAGTAAAGGTATTTATATAGTAAAAGCAGAGCCGGTTATGCAGTAAAGGTATTTATATAGTAAAAGCAGGGCCGGTTATGTAGCAAAGGGATTTATATGGTAAAAGCAGAGCCGGTTATGTAGGAAAGGGATTTATATAGTAAAAGCAGAGTCGGTTATGTAACAAAGGGATTCATATGGTAAAAGCAGAGCCGGTTATGTAGTAAAGGGATTTATATAGTAAAAGCAGAGCCGGTTATGTAGTAAAGGGATTTATATAGTAAAAGCAGGGCCGGTTATGTAGCAAAGGGATTTATATAGTAAAAGCAGAGTCGGTTATGTAGTAAAGGGATTTATATAGTAAAAGCAGAGCCGGTTATGTAGTAAAGGGATTTATATAGTAAAAGCAGGGCCGGTTATGTAGTAAAGGGATTTATATAGTAAAAGAAGAGTCGGTTGTGTAGTAAAGGGATTTATATAGTAAAAGCAGGTCCGGATTAAGCGTTGCTCGCCCAAAGGAAAAGGGGCAAATTTGAAAAGTTTAAAAAATTGCAAGAAAATGAGTTGCACGCTCAACAGATATTGTTCCATTAACGAATACTTTTCATGTCGATGTGTCATGAATTGTGTCTCGTATTAAATAAAAATGTCATATTATTCGAATGTCTTATATTACCTCATTTCTATTTCTATTTTAAGCACAGTTGGGGTTTCAACGTGCTAAGCATGTGCCCACGAATCTTCCATGCATAGGGCACATGGCTCCCTTGAATAAAAATGTGCTTTTTCAGGTGTAAAAAAAAAAGAAAACATTTCAAAAACATAATCCTTTATTTTTAAGCATACAATATTTACATAAATTAATGCCTCTTTATTTGTTTTATTCACACAAATTTATGTCTGATTATGTTTGTAGACATAAATTTATGCTTGATATTTCAAAAATGTGTTTAAAGAAAAGCCGAGCTGCTATTTTAGAACTCTCACACCTATCACGCCTGGCTTGTAACCTACAGTTGCCAGGTTCCAGCGGGACCCGGATGGGCTCAGTTGGTAGAACGCCAGGCTCTTATCTATAGTTCCCAGGTTCGAGTCTCACCTAAGCCAACATTGAGATTTATCTCCGCAAAACTCTCTGCCCGCTGTCAGTAGAGGACACCGATGGGCTTGGAAAGGCCGCCGTCCTTCGGATTCGACGTTAAGCCGTGGCTCCGTGTGCGGGAGAGCCATACCCTGTGCACGTTAAAGAACACGTAGGATGACCTTGACGGGAGGCTGCCATCTATCTCCCAACAGCTGTTCCAGTGGGTCCCCTCCCCTAACCTTCTTCTGAGCCTTCGGGATCCTTGTGACCTGGCCATTTAGCCCATGGTGTGCAAAAAAGGTGCCGCTAAGAGGTAAAACAACCCAACGTTAAAGAACACGCTTGGATGACCTTGACGGGAGGCTACCATCTGTCTCCCAACAGCTGTTCCAGTGGGTCCCCTCCCCCAACCTTCTCTGAGCCTTCAGGGTCCTTGTGACCTTTATGGTTTTTTCAGAGCATTTTAACAGAACAGGTTATGGTTTTTTCAGAACATGAAACCACGGCTTAATGTCCCATTCGACTGTGTATGTGGGGGGGGGGGAGAAGTCAGGCTCGTAATCTTCAGTTCCCAGGTTCGAGTCCCATGCTCCAGCGTTGATATTTACCTCTTCAAAATCTTTACCCTGCCCTCGGTCAGTAGGGGATAACGATAGACTTGATAAGGCAGCCGTCCGTCGGATGGAGCGTTAAGCCGTGGCCCCGTGTGCGGGAGAGCCATACCTTGTGCACGTTAAAGAACACGCTGGATGGCCTTGACGGGAGGCTACCATCTGTCTCCCAACAGCTGTTCCAGTGGGTCCCCTCCCCCAACCTTCTCTGAGCCTTCAGGGTCCTTGTGACCTGGCCATTTAGCCCATTTTGTGCACAAAAAAAGTGCTGCTCAGAGGTAAAACAACACGACCATTAATCATCCTAATATTTATGAGAACTGCGAATCCACTGCGCAGTCTCGAAGTCACCCCAGTAATTCACCTAACTGGATAATGCTATTTTTAATCACCCAGTCACCAACATGGAAATAATACAATCTCCAACCCTTGAATCAAGAAAGCTCATTGAGGATACAATGCTCGAGTCAAAACACTCCGTCTGTTGGCTGATAACGGGTCTTTTCTATCGAGATCGATGAATCTTCGGATCAGTATTCAGTCCTATTTGCCAACTTCTTCCTCTGCGAGCACTTCTGTTGAGGATGCAACGCAAGATGTGTTTACATTAGCTGCAGCTGCTCACGTTAGCACAGATAGGAGCTCGTGTTTACGTGCCTGACCTCGTGAACCGAGACCGGAACTGAACGAAAACAGCCACTTCAGATAAGTTCGGAGTTGGCGGGTTTGGAAATGCACCCACATAATGTGCGGAGTTTGAGGTCGCTCCTGGAGGTCGTAGACTTCGAGTTGCTGACCTATTAACTGTTCTTAAACTTCGTCTTCAGGTTCTATTGCTTTTACGTAGGTGATGTTTTACCTCTGAGCTGGTTTGCATACAATGCAAAGGTTATGAGGACCCTAAAGGCTCAGGGAATACAGGAGCGCTGCTTCGTGATAGATGGAATATCTGCCAAGGTTAACAAGCATGTTCTTTAACGTGCAAAGGAAAGTTTTTTTCAGAACGTGGAACCACGGCTTAATGTCCTATTTGACTATGGGGGGGGGGGGGGTGTTGAGGCTCATGATCTTCAGTTCCCAGGTTCGAGTCCCATGCACCAGTGTCAATATTTACCTCTTCAAAATCTTCAACCTGCCCACTGTCAGTAGGGGACACCGATGGGCTTGGAAAGGCCGCCGTCCATCGGATGGGACGTTAAGCCGTGGCCCCGTGTGCGGGAGAGCCATTCCTTGTGCACGCTGCACAGCCTTGACGGGAGGCTACCATCTGTCTCCTAACAGCTGTCCAACTGATATATTGAGGTTGGATTGTTTTATCTCTGAATGGCACTTTTTTGCACACTATGGGCTAAATGGCCAGGTCACAAGGACCCCGAAGGCTCAGAGAAGGTTGGAGAGGGGACCCACTGGAACAGCTGTTAGGAGACAGATGGTAGCCTCCCGTCAAGGCCATCCAGCGTGTTCTTCAAGGTGCACAGAGTATGGCTCTCCCGCACACGGAGTCATAACATCCCATCCGACGGACGGCGGCCTTCCCAAGCCCATCGGTGTCCCCTACTGATAATGTGCAGGGTTTTGCGGAGATAAATCTCAACATTTGCCTAGCTGGCACTCGAACCTGGTAACTGAAGATTGCGAGTCTGGCGCGCTACCAACTGAGCCCCCCCCCCCCCCATGTACATGGAAGCCATATTCCGCAAACGTCAATGAACAGGCTGGATGTCCCTGAAAGGTAGCTTCCACCTATCTCCCGCGGATGGATATTTTCCTCGAACCTCACCTAACCACCTCGGGGTCCTTGCGACCTGGCCATTTAGCCCATTGTGCGCAGAAAAAAGTGCCTCTCAGAGGCATAACACAACCCAATAAACCCATACTACTAAATAATCTATTGTAACAGCCAATCTTTCAAACTAACGATCATCTCCTATCACTTTCTTTACCGCAACGGATTCTAGAGGATGATGCTGTTTGGGCTCACACGTGCCTGTGAGGAGTCACCTTCCTCTTTGTTTACATCCTCATCCCAAGTCTCACTTCCCACATCACCGGATCCCAGCAAATCGCGCGCATTTGCAGCTCATTATCGCTGCTGGCAGCCAAAACAGGAAGGCAACACCAAAACAATATATTTCGTTCGCTCCTCAGGGGCCACTCCCACCCCGGCCACCCCCGTCCGCACTCGTAACCGCTTAAACTCTACGGGATAAGAGTTAAGAAGAAGTGGTAAGATAAAGGCACCAGCCAGCAGAGCAAAGTTCAACGTACCATGACCCCCCACGTCCACAACAACAGGAGAGAGGATGTTCAGCTTTAACGCTCTTGGGCAGATAAAAACAAGGATATAAATTGAAGGCTGATCAGCTATTTCAAGCAAGGCTTTTATCGCTTTGCCATAAAAGAGGCCCAACTGAGTACAGTCGCTCAAAAAAGTATCCGAACACTACGTACGGTTGGTTATAGAATTCAGAAAAGAATATCTGGCAACGATTTTTTTAGAAATTAGTGATCTGGCAACCTTCGTGTCACGTGATCACAGAATTCAGGAAAAATATCTGGAGCGTGTACAGCAACTGTACACGCTCCAGTTTTCACAGCAAACTGGAGCGTGTACAGTTACTGCACACGCTCCAGTTTGCTGTGAACGGTAACTGCACACGCTCAATATTTCCGTGAGTGAGCCCACACGATCTATTATCAAAATAATATGACCACCTACATCGCTCAAAAAAGTATCCGAACGCTATGGTTGGCTACAGAATTCAGAAAAAATATCTGGCAACGATATTTTTAGAAATTAGTGATCTGGCAACCTTCGTGTCATGTGATTACAGAATTCAGGAAAAATATCTGGAGCGTGTATAGCAACTGTACACGCTCCAGTTACCGTTCACAGCAAACTGGAGCGTGTGCAGTTACTGCACACGCTCCAGTTTGTTGTGAACGGTAACTGCACACGCTCAATATTTCCGTGAGTGAACCCACACGATCTAGTATCAAAATAATATGACCACCTACAGTCGCTCAAAAAAGTATCCGAACACTATGGTTGATTACAGAATTCAGAAAAGAATATCTGGCAACGATTTTTTTTTTAGAAATTTGTTGCCAGATATTAGAATTTTAGGAGGTTGCCAGATCACTCATTTCTAAAAAAAAATCGTTGCCAGATATTTTTTCTGAATTCTGTAATCAACCATAGTGTTCGGATACTTTTTTGAGCGACTGTAAGTGGTCATATTATTTTGATACTAGATCGTGTGGGCTCACTCACGGAAATATTGAGCGTGTACAGCAACTGCACACGCTCAATATTTCCGTGAGTGAGCCCACACGATCGTGTGCAGTTACTGCACACGCTCCAGTTTGCTGTGAACGGTAACTGGAGCGTGTACAGTTGCTGTACACGCTCCAGATATTTTTCCCGAATTCTGTAATCACGTGACACGAAAGTTGCCAGATCACTCATTTCTAAAAAAAAAATCGTTGTCAGATATTTTTTCTGAATTCTGTAACCAACCGTAGTGTTCGGATACTTTTTTGACCCAACCTCTTAGTTTGCTCCAGAAACTTAAATGTGATGTTAATGACAGCGAACAAGAGCTGCTTGAATGCTTGAGCGGAATTCTGTCCGCTCTCTGATTCAGTGAAGACGACTCTTTATAAAGTGTAGCCAAAGTTGTGTTCTCGCTGTGAATTTAAAATTGTCCTTCACCGATTCACACTGCAGTCTCTATTCGAAACCTGCTTGGATGCTAAGCGAAGGGTTCTGGGTTCGAATCACGGATAATTTGGGTTGGGTTATCTCGTCCCGTGGTCGAGTGGTTAGCGCGCTTGGCTACCGATCTAAGGGACCTGGGTTCGAGCCCCGGGTAAGGCATGGATGTATGTGTCGTTTTTCTGCTGAGGTCCTGCCATCCTCTCAGACCTTCTACTGTGGCATATAAACTGACAGGCTCCTGTCAAACCTCTGTGGCAAGCAGCTGCTTGAGGGGGTATTTATTTATTTTATCTCTGAGCGGCACTTTTTTTCGCACAATGGGCTAAATGGCCAGGTCACATGGACCCCGAAGGCTCAGAGAAGGTTGGGGGAGGGGACCCACTGGAATAGCTGTTGGGAGACAGATGGTAGCCTCCCGTCAAGGCCATCCAGCGTGTTCTTTAACATTGGGTTGTTTCACCTCTGAGAGGCACTTTTTTGCACACCATGGGCTAAATGGCCAGGTCACAAGGACCCCGAAGGCTCCGAGAAAGTTGGGGGAGGAGACCCACTGGTACAGCTGTTGGGAGACAGATGGTAACCTCCCGTCGACCATCCAGCGTTTTTTAACGTGCACAGGGTGTGACTTTCCAGCACACGGGGCCACTGCTTAACGTCCCATCCGACGGACGGCGGCCTTTCCAAGCCCATCGGTGTCCCCTACTGACCGTGGGCACGGCGGGAAATTTTGCGGAGACAAATCTCGACGCTGATCCAGCTGGGACTCGAACCTGGGAAATACAGATTACGAGCCTGGCGCGCTACCGACGGAGCCCCCCCCCCCCCCCCCCTGGGAACTGAAGAATTCGAGCCTCGGCTTATGGATGGGAAGCCATCCTTTGCATTCGAGAAGGAAAAACAGATGAATCCCGATTCCTGCATCAACAACCATGGCTGAATTGGCAGACGAAGTAGGAAACGAGGCAAGGATAGGATCCGTTGCATTTCCAAATCCCTTGGCTTAATCATTCTCTTCCGACATCGAGACGGTTTGTCGATGATGACGCGACCACCGATGCTGAAAATGAGTTGCCATCATCGCAGCTCCAATCGCCAGCATCGCTCTATCGTTAATTAATTGCTCTTTTTGGTCTGACAGGACGTCAACCAGCGGAGGATGAATCACCTCTCCGTCAGCATCCTCGAGATTGTCAGCCTCCATTACATCCTCCCCCAACAGAGCGTGTCGCGTGGGAAGATTACGGCAAGGCTCGTTACAGCTAACAAACCATAGCTTAGCTGCAGCAATTAGACCTAGCTGATGCTGGAGGACTAACGAGGATCCTACTAACCCTGATCTCCGGGGTGTGTCTTGAAGGTATGGCTGTGAATGTTAATTGCTGCTCTCTGTTCCTAGTGAAGGTGGAATTAGTGTAGGAGTTGGAGCAGAGAGTTTTCTCTCTTGTTGGGTTGCACAGTTTGTAGACAGTGAAACGTGTGACGCACCAAATACTAAAAGGGGCGGGGGTGGCTCAGCATATATACTATGGTAGGTGGTCATTTATTCTGATACGACTGTGTATGTTAAAGAGTATAGAATTTTCAATTCCCCTTTCAAATTGGGGCGGGGGTGGCTCAGTCGGTAGCGTGCCAGGCACATAATCTGCAGATTCCAAGTTCGAGTCCCAGTTCGGTCAGCATTGAGATTTATCTCCGCAGAATTCCCTGCCCACGGTCAGTAGGGGACACTGATGGGCTTGGAAAGGCCGCCGTCCGTCGGATGGGACGTTAAGCCGTGGCCCCGTGTGCGGGAGAGCCATACCCTGTGCACGTTAAAGAACACGCTGGATGGCCTTGACGGGAGGCTACCATCTGTCTCCCAACAGCTGTTCCAGTGGGTCCCCTCCCCCAACCTTCTCTGAGCCTTCGGGGTCAATGTGACCTGGCCATTTAGCCCATGGTGTGCAAAAAAGTGCCGCTCAGAGGTAAAACAACCCAACGTATTTGGGAGAGCCATACCCTGTGCACGTTAAAGAACACACTGGATGGCCTTGACGGGAGGCTACCATCTGTCTTCCAACAGCTGTTCCAGTGGGTTCTCTCCACCAACCTTCTCTGAGCCTTCGGGGTCCTTGTGACCTGGCCATTTAGCCCATGGTGTGCAAAAAAGTCCCGCTCAAAAGTAAAACAACCCAACCTGCAGACGAGGCCATGATTTAAGGCCCATCCGACGAATGGCGGCCACTCTCACCCCATTGATGCTCCCTTTCTCACTGAGAGCAGGAGAGTTTTTCACGAATTCACAACGAACCTAGGAACTGCAGATCACGAATCTGGCGCACTCTCGACCCAGCCAATCCTCGCTCTCCTGTGTGCAGGTGAAGCATATCCCGTGCACGTTGAAGAAGGCGCCGGGTGGCCTTGACAGGAAGCTCTACTATTCGTCTTCTATCAGCTACTCAGTGGGTGCCCTTCCACTCACCTTCTCCGACCCCTTGGGCTCTTTGTGACCTGCTTATTTAGCCCATTGTTTGCAAAGAGTGCAGCTCAGAGATAAAACAATCCATCGCAACAACAGTGGGCTATGATATAGAAAAATTTCAAAAGTAGATGATATAGAAAAATTTCTTTAGGTTGGAGGGTTTTTCCCCTATATTTCTGATTCTAAAATTTTCTTTTTATTTGTTTGCTCTTTGGCATGTTAAATTTTTGAATAAAAATTGGTGTATTTATAGTTTATTATTGATTCTGTTACTATGTTGTTGATGTAACCATGACAGAAAATATTAATATGGTAATATACTTAAAATGTTGTTCCTAATGTTTATATATGTTTTTTATTTTAACCTTATACTCCGCGTGCGAGTCTATGAACTCTTGTGGAGTTGTACATTTCCATAATTTTTGTAAATACTTATATTGTATCATAATTTAATAAAAATGGAAGGATACTACTACTACTACTCCTAACCTGGCTCCGAGCTCATCCTGTCCGTATGAAGTGCATATTAGAATTTTTGGGTTGGGTTGTTTTACCTCTGAGTTGAACTTTTTTTGCACACCATGGGCTAAATGGCCAGGTCACATAGACCCCGAAGGCTCAGAGAAGGTTGGGGGAGGGGACCCACTGGAACAGCTGTTGGGAGACAGATGGTAGCCTCCCGTCAAGGCCATCCAGTGTGTTCTTTAACGTGCACAGGGTATGGCTCTCCCGCACACGGAGCCACAGTTCAACGTCCCATCCGACGGACGGCGGCCTTTCCAAGCCCCTCGGTGTCCCCTACTGACCGTGGGCAGGGCGGGGAATTTTGCGGAGATAAATCTCAACGCTGACCCAGCTGGGACTCGAACCTGGGAACTGCAGATTACGAGTCTGACGCGCTGCCGAAGAGCCACCCCCGCCCCCATATTTAGAAAATTGTGTGCAAAGAAGAACTGAAATGAAAGATCCGCACCCAATCCTCAGTTCATCCAGGAACTGGCCCAGTCGCATTTTTTGATTCGCACCCAGCTCTGCGAAATCGAAACCTTTGGCTGGCAACCGAGTATTGTTCCTTGTTAGGAGTGCATGGATCGCACTGAGGAGGAAACGGCACTTGTTTGGATGAAGAGACTGGATGGCGGGGACGGACCATCATCAGTATGCACGGACGGTGTTTGTGAAGGTCACAACGCCTCTTGAAGGTAGGAAACGGTTGCAATGGAACCCACTGCACTCGCCAACTGCTCTCTGCACACCAACAGGCAGGATTTTGGCGAGTGGGCGGTATCAAAACAAAGCAATGGAGAGAAGCAGAATTATTCTTAATAAATCACATTCACAGTATAACTAATTATGCAACTTGAAAGGCTTGGGTTGGGTTGTTTTACCTCTGAACGGCACTACTGACTTTTTTGCACAAAATGGGCTAAATGGCCAGGTCACAAGGACCCCGAAGGCTCAGAGAAGGTTGGGGGAGGAGACCCACTGGAACAGCTGTTGGGAGACAGATGGTAGCCTCCCGTCAAGGCCATCCAGCGTGTTCTTTACGTGCACAGGGTATGGCTCTCCCGCACACGGAGCCACGGCTTAACGTCCCATCCGACGGACGGTGGCCTTTCCAAGCCCATCGGTGTCGCCTACTGACCGTGGGCAGGGCGGGGAATTTTTCGGAGATAAATCTCAACGCTGACCCAGCTTGGACTCGAACCTGGGAACTACAGATTACGAGCCTGGCGCGCTACCGACTGAACCACCCCAGGCAAGCAGCTGCTTGAGAGGGTATTTATTTTTATTTATAATGAAATCTATTTAAAATCTCGTTTTGTAACAATATTCATTCACTATTTACAGAGTTATGGGAGATAGAATATTTTAAACAGAAATGGATTGTAAGAATTTGCCTTAGAAATTAATTAAAATTTAAATAATATTGTTTCAAAGCGTTTAATAAAATAAACATATATTTTAAAAGTTTGCATAAGATTATTTCAATTTTAGGCAATTATGAACGATTTTTGTAAAACAAAATAATTTATTGTTAAATATTCCAGCTTCTGTAACTCTTTAAATAAATAAAAATAATAAATACCCCCTCAAGCAGCTGCTTGCCACAGAGGTCTGACAGGAGCCTGTCAGTTTATATGCCACAGTAGAAGATCTGAGAGGATGGCAGGACCTCAGCAGAAAAACAACACGAACATCCATGCCTTACCCGGGGCTCGAACCCAGGTCCCGTAGATCAGTAGCCAAGCGCGCTAACCACTCGGCCACGGGACGGCTACTCTTTAAATATTGAACGAATATTGTTGAATATCGAGATTTAAATAGATCTGATTACGTTGTGTTAGGTTGTTTTACCTCTGAGCGGCACTTTTTTTGCACACCATGGGCTAAATGGCAAGGTCACATGGACCCCGAAGGCTCAGAGAAGGTTGGGGGGAGGGGACCCACTGGAACAGCTGTTAGGAGACAGATGGTAGCCTCCCGTCAAGGCCATCCAGCGTGTTCCTTAACGTGCATAGGGTATGGCTCTCCCGCACATGGGGGGGGGGGGGGGGGGGCTCAGTCGGTAGCGCTCCAGGCTCGTAATCTGTAGTTCCCAGGTTCGAGTCCCAGCTGGGTCAGCGTTGAGATTTATCTCCGCAAAATTCCCCGCCCTACCCACGGTCAGTAGGGGACACCGATGGGCTTGGAAAGGCCGCCGTCCGTCGGATGGGACGTTAAGCGTGGCCTCGTGTGCGGGAGAGACATAGCCTGTGCACGTTAAAGAACACGCTGGATGGCCTTGACGGGGGGCTACCATCTGTCTCTCAACAGCTGTTCCAGTGGGTCCCCTCCCCCAACCTTCTCTGAGCATTGGGGCGGGGGTGGCTCAGTCGGTAGTGCGCCAAGCTCGTAATCTGTAGTTCCCAGGTTCGATTCCCAACTGGGTCAGCGTTGAGACTTATCTCCGTAAAAATTCCAAGCCCTGCCCACGGTCAGTAGGGGACACCAATGGGCTTGGAAAGGCCGCCGTCCGTCGGGTGGGACGTTAAGCCGTGGTTCCGTGTGCGGGAGAGCCATATCCTGTGCACGTTAAAGAACAAGCTGGATGGCTTTGACGGGAGGCTACCATCGGTCTCCCAACAGCTATTACAGTAGGTCCCTCCCCCAACCTTCTCTGAGCCTTCTTGGTCCATGTGACCTGGCCATTTAGCCCATGGTGTGCAAAAAAGTGCCGCTCAGAGGTAAAATAACCCAACCCAACCCATATTATGAAAAATGTTTAAATATTCGCGGACATTGTGTCGGAGAGTAGTTTAAAGCTATAATTTAAATACCTGTAATAATTGTCTTTTGATAAAACCAGTTTCTTTAAACACCTCGCAAACTAACTTTTTTGCACAACCTTTGTAGTTTGTCTGACACAACAAGAAATTTCTTTTTTAAATGCTGTTTAAAAAACTAATCGCTCGAGCAATCAGCAATTGACAGTACTCAGTGCTGTAAGAACTCAATTCAAATATTAATTTAAAAAAAAACCATCACATGCATCAGACTTCATCCAAAGGCAATTAGAAAACAAACTTCCTGGATCTTCGTTTTTTCTCCCATCGTCACACTCGCCGACGGTTATTATCGTTTGGCACTTTTACTTCCCACCGATCACACAGAATCTGAAAGTCCTTCGCACGAGAGGGCAGCAAGGACACTTGTAAAAAGCATGGGAAGATTTCGACTCTGGTAATTAGCACTAGTTTATTGGTCAGACGGACACCAAGACCTTGGCTGGGCAACTCCCAGTGGAATCTTGACGCCTAGCCTTCTCGGACCTGGAACCAAAAGAATGGCCAAGGACAAAAACAAAAAGACTTGTCTGTCAGACACCTGGCCACCTGTGGACATGACAGTTAATGAATGACGTGCCAGACACTTTTGCATATCAACAAGAATTGTGAAGTGACAGTCATTGTTAATCGTGGATTTAAACGTCAAAAGCGCCACCTTGCTTATTATAGCTGCGTGCGCGTTTTATTTCTTAACAAGACTGGCAACAGACTACTTACATGCGTTGACATTCGCCTTTTGAATTCAATCCAGCAAATCGAACACTTGAACTGAAGGGTTGCTTTACCTCTGAAAGGCGCTTGTTTTGCAGACAGTGGGCTAAACGGCCAGGGTTGGTTGGGTTGTTTTACCTCTGAGCGGCACTTTTTTGCACACCATGGGCTAAATGGCCAGGTCACAAGGACTCCGAAGGCTTAGAGAAGGTTGGGGGAGGGAACCCACTGGAACAGCTGTTGGGAGACAGATGGTAGCCTCCCGTCAAGGCCATCCAGTGTGTTCTTTAATGTACCGAGTACGGCTGTCCCGCACACGGGTCCACGGCTTAACGTCCCATCCGACGGACGGCGGCCTTTCCAAGCCCATCGGTGTCCCCAATTGACCGTGGGAAGGGTGGGGGCAATTATTGCGGAGATAAATCTCAACGCTGACCCAGCTGGGACTCGAACCTGGGAACTACAAATTAAGAGCCTGGCGCGCTACCGACTGAGCCGCCCCAACAAGGGTAGCTTCAAGGCAAATATACTGCTCACAAAAATTAGGGGATATTTCTTCGCTTCATATTCATTTTGAAATATCTCCTAATTTTTGTGAGCAGTATATTTTCACGGCATGCACTTCAACATCATTGCTATGATACGAGCTCGTGGGCGTCGACATTTATCCACGACTCACTCGGCTGGGTGTCACGTGTCCATTCGCTGCGGAACTTTGATCATTTGTATATCACCAATGACCGATTGCCTCCTGCGATTTACATATCTCTATTACCATTCCTTCTTGGTATCGCGATTTCCACTTTGAGCAGTTAGTTCAGATATTGTTTCATGGTGAAGACTATTTCCAAAAATTCTACACCATACAGCAGCCGACGCTCATTACATTTCATTCGCAATTACTAAAATATTCCACTAGACAAGAAAGATTAATATGATATTCTATATGGAATAAGATTTTATAGATATTCTTCTTTTTATCAATTTTTAGTCTCGGACATAAAATAGGGGGCTAAAATAGAATTATACAAAGACGACTGTTTCGGATTTCAAAGCAGATAGACAAGTTTGAAATTTCGCATAATAATGACCGGATTTTCGGGGGGGGGGGGGGGGGGGGGTTGAGAGTGATCCAGAGATGGTTACATCCCTATGCAGAAGCACACCCTGTGCACATTATAGAACATGTTGGGTTGGGTTGTTTTACCTCTGAGCGGCACTTTTTTGCACACCATGGGCTAAATGGCCAGGTCACATGGACCCCGAAGGCTCAGAGGTTGGGGGAGGGGACCCACTGGAACAGCTGTTGGGAGACAGATGGTAGCCTCCCGTCAAGGCCATCCAGTGTGTTCTTTAACGTGAACAAGGTATCTCTCCCGCACACGGGCCACGGCTTAACGTCCCATCCGACGGACGGCGGCCTTTCCAAGCCCATCGGTGTCCCCTACTGACCGTGGGCAGGGCGGGGAATTTTGCGGAGATAAATCTCAACGCTGACCCAGCTGGGACTCGAACCTGGGAACTACAGATTAGGAGTCTGGGGCGCTACCGACTGAGCCACCCCCGCCCCTTATAGAACATGCTGGATGGCATTGACGGGTTTTCCCGCCCTG
The DNA here is from genome assembly GCA_038380435.1 of Ryuthela nishihirai. NCBI lineage: Eukaryota > Metazoa > Arthropoda > Arachnida > Araneae > Heptathelidae > Ryuthela > Ryuthela nishihirai. Next base: position 47,328,901 of record JAWZYU010000029.1, on the reverse strand, counting down.
CCCACGGTCACTAGGGGGCACCGGTGGGCTTGGAAAGACTGCCGTCCGTCGGGTAGGACGTTAAGCCATGGCTCCGTGTGCGGGAGAACCATACCCTGTGCACGTTAAAGAACACGCTGGATGGCCTTGACGGGAGGCTACCATCTGTTTCCCAATCTGTCCAGTGGGACCCCTCCCCCAACCTTCTCTGAGCCTTCGGGGTCCATGTGACCTGGCCATTTAGCCCATGGTGTGCAAAAAAGTTACCGCTCAGAGGTAAAACAACCCAACTCTGATCGTCTTCATATCTTTGTTCCATTACCAAATGAAACAGAGAAAATCTGAACTGCTGAAATCCCCACTTAACAGTGTCTCCTGTCAGACCTCTGTGGCAAGCAGCTGTTTGAGGGGGGTATTTTTTTTAGCCGTCCCGTGGCCGAGTGGTTAGCGCGCTTGGCTACTGATCTAAGGGACCTGGGTTCGAGCCCCAGGTAAGGCATGGCTGTTTGTGTTGTTTTCTGCTGAGGTCCTGCCATCCTCTCAGATCTTCTACTCTGGCATATAAACTGACAGGCTTCTGTCAGACCTCTGTGGCAAGCAGCTGCTTGGGGGGGGGGGGGAGTATTTATTAATTTATATAGATCGCCCAGCTAGTTGTAAGAGTCGTTCATAAGTTTTCGGTAGGTAGCAAATCGAAAACTGTTCGATTTGCAAATCGCCACGCAAGTCAAGGGAATACAAATCGCGTCAGCGATTGCACAAGAGCTTTGTTACGAGTGGTGTAGGTCTTCATCACGTGACCTATCACCCATCCTGTAAACCGACAAAGAAAATGACCTCAGCATTATGTCCACATGACCGAGTGGCATTCATTATGTCTCGCTTCTCTTCACCACCATTCGAGTCAATTTTATTCCCTTCTTCCTAACAACTGTTGGTTTCCCACAAAGCCCGGACCACGCGACGGGAATTCCCCCCTGCGCCCAACTCGTTGCTTCCGACTCCTCGTCGTCTCGAGCGAAGGTCGTGCGCTGCTGTAACGAGCTGAAAAGCGAGTTAAGGAAGATTATGGCAATGCTTATTACGTTCAAGCTCGGTCGGTCAAGCACGAGGACGTTGCGTAAGCCGACAGACAACAATGGTGGTTTAGGAAGTGCAATCAGAGGCAGTTATTGATACACTCCGAAGTGGAATTTCGGAGAAGGTGAGTTTCTCTCTCTACGATGAAACGGAAAGCTTTTTCTTTTGAACTTCACCGCATCTCACAACACAGCTGGGAACCTAGTCCAATGGTCAAGTTGGGTTGTTTTACCTCTGAGCGGCGCTTTTTTGCACACCATGGGCTAAATGGCCAGGTCACATGGACCCCGAAGGCTCAGAGAATGTTGGGGGAGGGGACCCACTGGAACAGCTGTTGGGAGACAGATGGTAGCCTCCCGTCAAGGCCATCCAGCGTGTTCTTTAACGTGAACAAGGTATGGCTCTCCCGCACACGGGGCCACGGCTTAACGTCCCATCCGATGGACGGCGGCCTTTCCAAGCCCATCGGTGTCCGCTACTGACCGTGGGCAGGGCGGGGAATTTTGCGGAGATAAATCTCAACGCTGACCCAGCTGGGACTCGAACCTGGGAACTACAGATTACGAGCCTGGCGCGCTACCGACTGAGCCCCCCCCACCCCCCAATGGTCAACTGGTTGATTGCGGAGCAAAGGGATCTGGGTTCGAATCCCGGATTGCAGTGAATGTTTTGCTTTCTGGTGCATGATGAGATCTTTTTGTTGAGGTCTAGTCTTCATCACAGATCTTATTCTTTATGTGGCTTCCATGGCTAGTTATTTTTATCTCTGAGCTGCGCTGTGGTCCATACAATGGACAGTTCACAAGATTTGGTTTACAGCAGACCTGAATCTAGAAAAAATTGGGGGGGGGGGGAGAGTGGAGGCAAGAGACTGGATTTCCATTGCAATATATAATTTCCCCCTTTGTTTTAGGAATCTTCAAAAACATTTGGAAAAAAATACATGAAATAAAAGTTTAATATTTTTCTGCAAGGGGGAAGGGGCCTCAGATCTGGTCCTGGGTTAGAGTTGTTTCACCTCTGAGCGGTACTTTTTTGCCCACCATGGGCTAAATGGCCAGGTCACATGGACCCCGAAGGCTCAGAGTAGACTGGGGGAGGGGATCCACTGGAACAGCTGTTGGGAGGCAGATGGTAGCCTACCGTCAAGGCCATCCATAGTGCCCTTTAACCTGCACAGGGTATGGTTATCTCGCACACGGAGCCACGGCTTAACGTCCCATCCGACGGACGGCGGCCTTTTCAAGCCCATCGGTGTCCCCTACTGACCGTGGGCAGGGCGGGGAATTTCTGCGGAGATAAATCTCGACGCTGAATGTGTCGGTGTGACTTGATATTAATGCGATGTTTTTTTGCGTACGATGGGCTAAATGGCAAGTCACAAGAATTCCACGGCACATTGCTGGGTATGGAGAGGGGTCTATTGAACAGATGTTAGGATACAAACGAAACCTCCCTTTCAAGACCAGGGTGAAGACTGACTCAGTCGGTAGCGCTCCAGACTCGCAATCTGCAGTTCCCAGGTTCGAGTTTGTTTCTCACAAAAACTTTCTACGCTAATTGCCGTTCTACCCTCATTGAGAATAGGAACGCCGTTGGGCTAGGAAAGTCCGTTGAATAAGAAGTTCAGCTGTAGTTCCGTGTGCAGGACAGCCGTACACTGTACACTTTAAAAAACACACTGAATGGCCTTGAGTGGACATCTCCTAACAGTCGTCCAGTTTGTCCCCTTCCCCGAGCTCTTGTGACCTGGCCGTTTAGCTCATTGTGTGCGGGGCGGGGGTGGCTCAGTCGGTAGCGCGCCAGGCTCGTAATCTGTAGTTCCCAGGTTCGAGTCCCAGCTGGGTCAGCGTTGAGATTTATCTCCGCAAAATTCCCCGCCCTGCCCACGGTCAGTAGGGGACACCGATGGGCTTGGAAAGGCCGCCGTCCGTCGGATGAGACGTTAAGCCGTGGCCCCCTTGTGCGGGAGAGCCATACCTTGTTCACGTTAAAGAACACGCTAGATGGCCTTGACGGGAGACTACCTTCTGTCTCCCAACAGCTGTTCCAGTGGGTCCCCTCCCCCCACCTTCTCTGAGCCTTCGGGGTCCATGTGACCTGGCCATTTAGCCCATGGTGTGCATAAAAGTGCCGCTCAGAGGTAATCCAACCCATTGTGTGCAAAAATGTGCCGCTCAGAGGTAAAACACTTAAGTCCATCCACGGCGTTTTTTAAGTTGCACATGGGCCACGACTTAATGTCGCATCCGAAGGGCAGCGTCCTTTCCAAGCCAATCAGTTCCTCTTTCTCACCAAAAGCAGAGCTTCGATTAGCGGAGAAAATCTCCGCGCAGGCAGAAGCTGGGAACGTTGATTATGAGCCTGGCGCTACCAGCCGAACAAACTTCGCAGTTGTTGGTTTACACCTCTAAGCGGCACTTGTTTTTACACAAGATGAGCTAAACGACAAGGTCACGAGGACCCAAGGGCCGAAGAGAGTTATGAATACAGAATGTTAGGAGACAGTTCATTAAGGCCATCCAGCAGATCATTTAACGTGCGCACGGAATCAAGGCTTAATGTCTTATGCGACGGATGACGACTTTTCCAAGTACATAGGTGTTGCTTTTCTCATAGAAAACAGAACGGTGATTATTGGAGATAAATCTTAACGCTGCCACAACTGGGACTCGAACCTGGGAAAGGCAGATTACGAGCATGGTGCGCTACCGACTGAACCAGGTGCGCTACCGATTGAACAGATGTTAGGATACAAACGAAACCTCCCTTTCAAGACCAGGGTGAAGACTGACTCAGTCGGTAGCGCTCCAGACTCGCAATCTGCAGTTCCCAGGTTCGAGTTTGTTTCTCACAAAAATTTTCTACGCTAATTGCCATGAGGGTAGAACTACCCTCATTGAGAATAGGAACGCCGTTGGGCTAGGAAAGTCCGTTGGATAACGCCCCAGTCAGCCCTTTTGCTGATAGTGGTTTGAAGATACCACAAAATTTGAAAATCTTGTCTTTACAAGAAATACGCATAGAATTTGACTCATGCCCTGGATTCAAGTGACCAGAAAACAACACATTATAAAATAATTATTTCAAGGCGGAAAAATAAGTGCTGTTGTGCAGATTTAGCCTGGGGATCACGTCTGCTCATACTTCCACGTTATTTCCAAAGTCGTGACCCACACCGCCCTCTAGTGGGAAGAATACCAGAAAGTGTAGCCGAAGATCGCCCGAAGTAATGAGCTTCATTAAGAAGTGGTAAAAAAATCTTTAATGCGGTAAACCGACAGTCTGCAAGAGATTTTAAGGACGTGATGAGCTGTTTGATGGTCTCCAAATTACACTTTACTGACGGCTTTAATTAAAATCCCTCTCGAAAATCTTAATGTATCAACAACAAGACAGGCAGAAAATTACACGGCGATTTGATGAGTACGAGGGACCAAGAAAAATGAAGTTGACTCTGAGGCTTCATTGAGGGAAGAAACAATAATTTAAATAGTCATAATCACTATGTTTAAGTCGGCGCATCTTCACGCTAGAAGGGAAAATGTTACCTCTCGTTTTCTAATTAGTGTTGTTGGTCGGCACCTCGTGCATTCATCCATAGCACATACAGTCAGCCTTCGTAGCAATGAGAAGTTTTCACGACATGCTTCACTGCCGAAGACTTTTATATCTTTCATTGCTTAGCAACGAGAGGATGGGGGGGAAGGAGGAAATAACTAAAAATGTGTACAGTCGCTCAACAAAATATTCGAACATTATGGTTGGGTAGTTGTGGTTTTACCTCTGAGCGGCACTTTTTTTGCACACAATGGGCTAAATGACCAGGTCGCAAGGACTCCGAAGGCTCAGAGAAGGTTGGGGAGGGGACCCACTGGAACAGCTGTTAGGAGACAGATGGTAGCCTCCCTCAAGGTCATCCAGCGTGTTCTTTAACGTGCACAGGGTATGGTTCTCCCGCACACGGGGTCACGGCTTAACGTCCCATCCGACGGACGGCGTCCTTTCCAAGCCCATCGGTGTCCCCTACTGACCGTGGGCAGGGCAGGAAATTTTGCGGAGATAAATCTCAACGCTGACCCAGCTGGGACTCGAATCTGGCAACCTTCGTGTCACGTGACACGAAGGTTGCCAGATCACTAATTTCTAAAAAAAATCGCTGCCAGATATTTTTCTTAATTCTATAATCAACCATAGTATTCGGATATTTTTTTGAGCGACTGTACAATGATACACATTCTAAAAAAGCTTACTTTCTGGTAAAAGGAATTAGTTATCTGCCTTATGGTTTAGTGAATCGATCTTTAAACACTTTCTTTCGAATGAAAATTTGAAAAATGCTTATTTTCCTATAGGTGTTAAAAAAAATTAACTAGAAAGTCTAAATGTATCTAGCGAATATGGATTTCTCATTTTCAAAAGAAATACAGTTTGCCACTTTCCGGAAGGGGATCTCACAGCTGCAGAAAATATCCAAAATATACCTAAGATGGCAAATGCATATCCATTTGTCATCTTACATATCTTTTGGGTTGGGTTGTTTTACCTCTGAGCGGCACTTTTTTACCCACAATGGGCTAAATGGCCAGGTCACAAGGATACCGAAGGCTCAGAGAAGGTTGGGGGAGGGGACCCACTGGAACAGCTGTTGGGAGACAGATGGTAGCCTACCGTCAAGGCCATCCAGCGTGTATCTTTAACGTGCGCGGGGTATGGCTCTCCCACACACGGGGCCACGGCTTAACATCCCGTCCGACGGACGGTAGCCTTTCCAAGCCCATCGGTGTCCCCTACTGACCGTGGGTAGGGCGGGGAATTTTGCGGAGATAAATCTCAACGCTGACCCAACTGGGACTCGAACCTGGGAACTACAGATTGCGAGCCTGGCGCGCTACCGATGAGACACCCCCACCCCACATATCTTTTGGATATTATGGCTGTTTTGAATATTGTATTCGGTCACCGAGACAGCCACTTAAAAATACATAGCCAATAAATTAAAATAAGTACTAGATATGGTATAAACTGTGCATGAAAAAAAAAAGTTCTTTTCATGACCGATCTTTGAGTACCCCTCCTCCTCCCCCTTGAATCACCTTTCACCGAAGTCCGGTGACAAATCGATGCTTCCTCTTCCAACTTCCGATTACATTAGCTGAGCTAAACAGCCGCTGACAAATGAGGTGCTGCGCGAGCGGGCTTGAACTCCATTAGTCACCGTGGGGTGAATAGGGCCGACACGGGTTGGCCCCTTCATTGTGGCAGGTGGAGTGGCGGCAGTGCTGCCAGGAGAACTGCTCCCAGAACCTCACAATGGCTTCCGTTTCATTAATCGTCCTTGGTTCGGCTAGTGGCAGCAATTGAAAACAATTATCTCCTAAACACAGGTGGGAGTCCACAGAGATTCATCGATTCCCAAGGACTACGTACTCCGCGGGAATTGAACAGATATTTGTGGACGTGAGAGCCGTGTCGAGCTCCCCATGGAAAGCATTAAATTCGAATTAAAACTGTTTATCCTAGCCGAAGCGAACGCTACACGTGCATAAGCGGCAATGGATTCTCCAATTTTCGAACTAAAAGACGTTTTTTTTTTCAGGGGTACGCCTCTTCCCGGATGGGATTTAGGTTGTTTTACCTCTGAGCAGCACTTTTTTGCACACAATGGGCTAAATGGCCAGGTCACATGGACCCCGAAGGCTCAGAGAAGGTTGGGGGAGGGGACCCACTGGAATAGCTGTTGGGAAACAGATGGTAGCCTCCCGTCAAGGCCATCCAGCGTGTTCTTTACGTGCACAGGGTATGGCTCTCCCGCACACGGGGCCACGGCTTAACGTCCCATCCGACGGACCGCGGCCTTTCCAAGCCCATCGGTGTCCCCTACTGACCGTGGGCAGGGCGGGGAATTTTGCGGAGATAAATCTCAACGCTGACCCAGCTGGGACTCGAACCTGGGAACTACAGATTACGAGCCTGGAGCGCTACCGACTGAGCCACCACCGCCCCTCCCGGATGGGAGCTAGCCAATCGGTAGTGCGCCAGACTCGTAAGCTGTCGTTCCCAGGTAAGGGAGGCGGTAGTAGCTCAGTCGGCAACTTGCCAGATTCGAGTTCCAGAAGAGCCAGCGTTGAGATTTATCTCTGTAAAATTTCCGCCTGGCCTCACTAAGTAGGAGACACCGATGGGCTTTGAAAAGCCGCCGTCCGTCAGATGAGACACTAATCCGAGGGCCCGTGTGTGGAGAGTCCCTGTGCAAGTTAAAGAACATGCTGGATGGTCTTGACGGGAGGCTACCATCTGTCTCCTAACAGTTGTCCAGCGAGTATCCTCCCCCAACCTTCTCTGAGCCCTTGGGGTTCTTGTGTCCTGTCCATTTAGCCCACCGTGCGTAAAAAATGTAGCTCATAGATAAAATGATCCAACACAAGTTCGTGTCCCAACTGTAATAGCGTCGATATTTATCTGCTAAACCCTGACTCTATCCTGGATCAGAATCGAAATATCCATGGATTTGGAGAGGCCGCAAAGCCATGGACCGTGTGAAGGAGTAAGTCATACTCGGTACACATTAAGCACCACACACTGGATGGCGTTGATGGGAACTTCCGCCCCCTAATAGCTTCCCAGTGGATCCCCTTCCCCATCTCTGAGCCCTTGGCATCCTTGTGACCTGGTAATTTAGCCCACTGTGTGCCAAAAACGTGCCGCTGAGGTAAAACATCCCAACATCTTTTCCAACTGTTGGTGCATAAGTTTTCTCTCCTCCAATCCAAGACTACAACTGAGAACGGGCCACATGGACAGGACAGTCCCCTCCCCCATGCCTTGACAATTTTAATAACGGAAGAGTTTGGCGGAAACAAATCTCAACGCTGGCAGAGGTACGACTGACACGCTACCGACTGAGCCAAACGCCCGCCCAAAATCGGAAGGTCAAAATACATTAGCGAGGGTTCCTGTAATCTCTTGCGAAGGTGGAGATCTGACTTTCCTAGATGTAATTCTTTCATGCTCGTAAAAACAGTATTCTCTTTTTTAGCAGCAAGTTTAACTTTGTAGACTGTTTTAAAGACTAAATTTTGTTCAAAGTAGTTTTATTAAAATATCACACGATTTATTTCATAAAATAAGTTTCTAGTATTAGTAAAATGTTAAATTTCTAATTTATATTTAGTCATCTTTCCTTCAAATTTCGTTCTGAAATTTGCTAGTATACGTCTGTATTAACGATGATAATTTTTCGTGATCAAAGAGAAATGAGAATTTAATCCAAACTTAAACTTATTTGAACTATACTGGTTTCCATAAATTAAAGAAAATCCCTATGTTAAGTGAATGGGAAGCTAACGTCAAAGCTCCGAAACTTCTAAAATAAGTTTTTTTGTTTTGAAAAATGTTATTGCAGATAAATATCTCAATCAAATAAATCAATATCTCGATTTTCAACAATATTCGTTCAGTATTTAATGAGTTATGGAAGTTTGAATTATTTAACAACAGCAATGTCAGTCTTAAGAAACTTATACAAAACTGAAGAATAGTGAAAGAATTCTTTACACCAGGGGTTCTCAACGTGGGGTACGCGGTAAAATTTTTAGGGTACGCCGTGAGAGCTCAAAAGTCGCTAGATCTAGTAACAAAGTCGCTAAGTTGGCATTATTATACTATAACTATAGTTTTATCTATCTATACAAGGGGTACGCCAGTTACATACACATTTCCAGAGGGTACGTGAAGCATAAAAGGTTGAGAATCACTGCTTTACACAAAGTTCTAAAATACAAACTTATTTTATTAAAAACTTTGATACAATACTTATTACTAAGTTTTAATTAATTCCTGAAGTCAATTTTTGTGGCTGGCATTGTTATCGCTAAATATTCAAACTTCCATAACTCATTAAATACTGAACGAATATTATTGAAAATCGAGATATTGATTTATTTGATTGAGATCTTTTTCTGCAATCAGATTTTTCAAAACAAAAAAAACGTATTTCAGAAGTTATAGAGCTTTGATATATTTTTTTTTAGCTTCCCATTGACTTAGGGATTTTCCTTATTTATGGAAACCAGTTGGGTTGTTTTACCTCTGAGCGGCACTTTTTTGCACACCATGGGCTAAATGGCCAGGTCACATTGACCCCGAAGGCTCAGAGAAGGTTGGTGGAGGGGACCCACTGGAACAGCTGTTGGGAGACAGATGGTAGGCTCCCGTCAAGGCCATCCAGCGTGTTCTTTAACGTGCACAGGGTGTGACTCTACCGCACACGGGGCCACGGCTTAACGTCCCATCCGACGGACGGCGGCCTTTACCAAGCCCATCGGTGTCCCCTACTGACCGTGGGCAGGGCGGGGAAATTTTGCGGAGATAAATCTCAACGCTGACCCAGCTGGGACTCGAACCTGGGAACTACAGATTACGAGCCTGGTGAGCTACCGACTGAGCCACCCCCGCCCATGGAAACCAGTGTAGTACAGCTAAAATACAAAATGAGTTACATTAATGCTTATGATTACTTCTGAATTTAAATTTAAGATAAATATTATAGTTTAGTATTGTTACTATTATTAATAAGAAATGTTTTTGGAACATATCAACCTTTTTTCCCCACAAGTTGATCACGATTTACAAAGTAGATTTCCGGAACTATGTATCGTGTAAATCGAGGAATGGGTCTACTGCAGATAATTAGTTATTGATAATATATTTCAGCAGTAAAAATGCCTTTTCATTTTCAAAAATATTTTTAACAGAAACATTCTTTCATACAATACATACAAAAACGAAGTTTAACAATCCAGAATTATTGTCATAGCAAATTAGCTCAAAACTATGGCGATATTTTTTTTTATCTCAAACACTGAAAAGATTGATATAAAACATTTTTAACGGCGAAACATTTCAAGTTTGAAGAAAACGATTTTTAGTTTGATGTACTGCAATTTTTACAGAGCCGAATTTCGGAATGCGGTTAAAAATGCCTTTCCTTCTTAAGCAGATGTTAAAAAAAATGAAAAAAAAAAACAACTCGAAAATATTAATAAAATATGAATGAAATTGAGTTACTTTTCGCTACGTTTTCTTCTTTAAACCAGACCCGTCCAAGCCGCGGCTCATAATACAAATAATTAATATATTGAATCTAGCTCACTTTTTCCAATTTTTTGGACAAACATTTTTAGGTACAGTCAGTCAAAAAAAATCCGAACACTATGGTTGATTGCAGAATTCAGAAAAAATATCTGGCAACGTTTTTTTTTAGAAATTAGTGATCTGGCAACCTTCGTGCCACGTAAAACGGTTGCCAGATCATAGTGTTCGGATATTTTTTGAGCGACTGTAAATAACTTAAAAGATTTTGTCAATTTAGTATTCATTAAGAAATGCATACTTTTGATTTTTAATCAAAATACATTTTTGATTCCTTAAAAATATTTTTTTTACAATTCATTAATCATTTGAAATGTATGCTTTCGTTTTCAAATAGAGAAATTTTCTTGCGGTTCTTTAATAATTTTTTCCTGGTGACTCTTCACTAAGTTTGGGTTTGATGGGCCTAATTTATACCCTAAAACATAAAGATGGGGTGGTCAGGGGCTTACCTCCCACTCCCTCCACAGTAAGGAGAAGTGAAAGGGAATTCAACTACACCATATATTTTTCCGTGCCGTGCGCATATATTTTCCCGATTTAACCGCCCAGAGGGGTGGGGGTGGCTCAGTCGGTTGCGCGCCAGGCTCGTAATCTGTAGTTCCCAGGTTCTAGTCCCAGCTGGGTCAGCGTCGAGCTTTATCTCCGCAAAATTCCCCGCCCTACCCACGGTCAGTAGGGGACACCGATGGTGCTTGGAAAGGCCGCCGTCCGTCGGATGGGACGTTAAGCCGTGGCTCCGTGTGCGGGAGAGCCATACCCTGTGCACGTTAAAGAACACGCTGGATGGCCTTGACGGGAGGCTACCATCTGTCTCCCAACAGCTGTTCCAGTGGGTCCCCTCCCCCAACCTTCTCCGAGCCTTCGGGGTCCATGTGACCGGGCCATTTAGCCCATGGTATGCAAAAAAGTGCCGCTCAGAGGTAAAACAACCCAACCCAACCCTTTAACCGCCCAGACGAATAAGCTGCGCGGCTTATGCAAGGATGAGATGAGCCAACAGCAAGCTTGCAGCGTCAAAAACCACAACTGCAAAACAAAGGTCAATGTTAACTATAAGTAAATATAACCACAGATAACAACATGGCGACGCAATAAGAGAGGATATCTACGCTATTCATTTCTAGTTGATGTCCATTATTTTCAGCTTTTTTTCAAAAAAAAAAGGCTCTAAAAATGTGCGTGGTACAGGAAAAACACACGGTATTACTTTTTAAAAGGTATCCTAAAAGAGAATATGGGTATGTGGGTTGAAAACTACCCTCTGGGGGGGGGGGGGGGGGGGGCGGTTAGGAATACTCATAATCTGACCCCCATCCCTCTTTATTTTCTTCCAAGATCTGGTTCTGATCCTGTAGAACAATGTCCCAACATAACTCGCCACGATTTCTGGGCCATTAGTAAGGAATTTGCTTTCAACTCAACCGTTGAATCGTGAACTGAGATTGTGAGATTCGACTCCCAACCTGCCAGCTTGCAGATTTCTCCCTCTTCTCCACACCTTGCTGACAAATGGGGTACCGATGGCCTTCAAAACGTCGTTTGTTTGGATGAAACATTAAGTCGTGGTTCCGTACGGATTCTTCTGCCGAATGAAGAAACAGGGTCACATCACAAGTTTACCTTTCTGTTACTCAGTGATGCATGCAACTAGGGAGAAAGAAATTTGTATCTTGTTTGAATTTTTTGCATTTCCGGGTCGCCGCTGCCGCAGATTTCGATGTTTTCACCTGCAAATAATAAGAGAAGATTTAGAAACTAACAACACTAGAAACTTATTCATTATCAGGAACAATAATATAATCCAATTTCAAATATTTCTTACTCTAGTTTTCTGCTATCGCATACTTCCTAATTCAACGGTTTTCGAACTTTATAGGCGGTGTACCCCACTTTTTACATAACTCGCCTTTTGTAAGGAATCTACAATATCGATATGCACCTTTGCAGTCAATATATAACATCACGTTGAAGAAATATATATAGTCCCCCCCCTTGAGGGGCGAGTGGAGGTGACTCAGTCGGTAGCGCGCCAGACTCGTAATCTGCAGTTCCCAGGTTCGAGTCCCGGCTGAGTGAGCGTTGAGATTTATCTCCGCAAAACTCCCCGCCCTGCCCACGGCCAGTAGGGGACACCGATGGGCCTGGAAATGCCGCCGTCCGTCGGATGGGACGCTAAGCCGTGGCGCCGTATGCGGGAGAGCCATACCCTGTGCACGTTAAAGAACACACTGGATGGCCTTGACGGGAGGCTACCATCTGTCTCCCAACAGCTGTTCCAGTGGGTTCCCTCCCCCAACCTTCCCTGAGCCTTCGGGGTCCTGGTGACCTGGCCATTTAGCCCATGATGTGCAGAAATAGTGCCGCTCAGAGGTAAAACAACCCAACCCTCACCCTTGAAGTAAGAAAATAAAATGTAATGCATTATTATTATTAAGGGAAAGAATGAACCTTATTTCAATGATAATACATCACTTGTCTGGGGCGACGTTGGATTGGCTCAGTCGGAGTTCGAGTCCCCAACCGAACTAGCTTTGAGATTTATCTTTGCTAAGTCCCACTATGCTCTCAGTTAGTAGAGGACACCAGTGGGGTTGGAAAGACGACAGTCCATCGGATGTGATGTAAAGCCGTGCCCCCGTATGCGGGAGAACTGTCCAGTGGGTCCCCATCCCTCAATCTTTTGTGAGCCCTTGGAGTCCCTGTGATCTGGCCATTAAGAATATTGCGTGCAAAAAAATGCCGCTATAAGGCAAAAAATATCTAAACCACTCGGTTAGGCAAATTGATCTAACAAGTGTTCAGGCCTATAGGGTTGGGTTGTTTTACCTCTGAGCGGCACTTTTTGCACACTATGGGCCAAATGGTCAGGTCACATGGACCCCAAAGACTCAGAGAAGGTTGGGGGAGGGACCCACTGGAACAGCTGTTGGGAGGCAGATGGTAGCCTCCAGTCAAGGCCATCCAGCGTGTTCTTTAACCTGCACAGGGTATGGCTCTCCCGCACACGGTGCCACGGGTTAACGTCCCATCCGACGGTTCAGGCCTATAACCAGAGGGCTGATGAGATCTCAGTCCTCCCTATTAGCAACCCCACGAGACATGGACGAAGGCAAAAAAAATTCAGGAAGTGGGGAGGAGCAAAAAAGGTTTCAAAGGGGAGAAATTTTTTATAGGGGAGAGGTGGTAAAAAAATATTTCAAGACAAAAAAAATACATTTACTTTGAGCTGTTCATTAATAAAAGCAGTTGCGAAAACAGCAATCATATATAGATCCTGGTGTCGCCCACCCACTAGATAATATTAATAATTGGAACCGAGGCGAAAAAAATATTACATATAAATATCACAAGTATTTAAAAAAAATTATTACAAGACCACCAAAACGGAGAGAAAAATTTTATACTGGCTCGGAGTTTTCGCTCAATTTTGACGTTGCATACATCATACCATAATACAACTAAGATGTCAGAAAACGAAAGAAAGAGAAAGTGCAACTGAAAATACATGTGAAAAATGTTTTTTAACATTAATAAAACAGAAATAATACTCTTCCAAAATAAAAAGGTAAAAAAATTGAATCTGCCGATGCCCAATCCTCGCTCCATGCCTATTACATGAACTCGTGCTGCCATCTGTAGGACAAAATAACAAGTAAATGCATTTGTCTGCCAATCTTTGAAAACCCTCAACATTCACGAAATTCGCAATTTACTTCAACGATTTTCAAATCGGCAAATATTTTTATCGAAACATTTTGACTGTTATTTAACTAGTTATAAATCATCTATGAAGTATCGAACTTTTTTGGTGCTATAATACGTAGATACTTGAATTTTTAACGCAATAAGGTATTGCATATGGGCAGGGGCGTAGACGTAGGCTTGGCTCTCAGACGGTTGAACTTTTCTATTAACCAAAAGTGCAGTAGTTGGGTTGTTTTACCTCTGAGTGGCACTTGTTTACCCACCATGCGCTAAATGACCAGAGCACAAGGACCTCGAAGGCTCAGAGGTTGGGGGAGAGGACCTATTGGAACAGTTGTAGACAGATGGTAGCCTCCCGTTAAAACAATCCAGCGTGTTCTTTAACGTGCAAGGATATGACTCTCCCGCACACGGAGCCACGGCTTGAAGTCCCATCCGACGGACGGTGGCTTTTTCCAAGCCCTTCAGGAGGTGCAGTAGTAAAAATGGATATTATCATTAAAGCATTCATAAAGAAAATTGCCAAAAATTCTGAAAACAAACTAGATCGCTAAATACAAATCAGAAATGTTAATAAAGATGAACCCACTTAATATTCTTCTTACCTTCAAGCACGATTCCTGATTCCTGAATGGTGAAGATGACAGCAGCATTTGGTGCCAGTGGTGATTTCGCAACAAGCAACTAAAGGAACAAGAACCATTTTAAGTGTTATTTGCTGAACAATTAAGCAAAAGACATACTTATGAAATAATTTAGAACACGAAAATTTAGAATTCGTTCCTTCCAAATGCAGTTTCCAGCACTTTTTCAGTTATTAGCACAGGGATATCTGGCGTTACAACAGGGTAATCTCGAAAACAAGTCGTAAGCGAATGACGATTTCCAATAAAATCCAATGTGTTGGGTTGTTTTACCTTTCAGCGGAATTTTTTTGCACACCATGGGCTCTCCCGCACACGTGGCCACGGCTTAACGTCCCATCCGACGGACGGCGGCCTTTCCAAGCCCATCGGTGTCCCCTACTGACCGTGGGCAGGGCGGGGCATTTCGCGGAGATAAATCTCAACGCTGACCCAGCTGGGACTCGAACCTGGGAACTACAGATTACGAGCCTGGCGCGCTACCGACTGAGCCACCCCCGCCCCTAAAATCCAATGTTATGATGCAAAATGTGTTAACCGAAAAAAAATCTATAATAAATTTTAATCACGATGTATGTTTTTTTTTTTCCAGAAAGAAATAAGAATTTTTTTTAAGTTTTATTATGTTTATATCATGAGGTGATATTTTCACTTTGTGGTCGGTCTGTCAGCAGTAAACATTCAACATTTTTTTTTTTGCTTTTAGAGATAAATTAAAAATTCCTTTTTGGTTGGAAAAATTGATAATTGCAAAATTTTAAATGAATATTAGAAGCGATGCATTTATGCTAGAAATTTTGGAAGTGTAATGAGAAGGTCACGAGGTTTGCATTGGAAGGTACTTATCCATTTTTCTAATTCCTTCGCAGTTTAATATCACCCGTAACTCATTAACATTACTTTCAATCTTATTCTTTAACTATTAATTTTAATATTCAAAATGGAATACCATACAAAGAGCTTGATATAACTGAGATGCTAAACAGTTCTATTCTATCTAGGGGCACTTTCCAGTAACCCAACTCTGTAAGAATTATCTGATTTTATAAGGAGAATGACAGGCAAAATATTGCCTCCTTTGAACTTAAAAACTAATTAAATTTAACTTTTAAATCCTCTTTCATAAAACTTTTCACTTCCTAATCCTTCTAATCTCCTAACTGTAGCTCGCCCATTCTTTAACATCTGCTACTTCTGACACATCAAGTTAGCGCGCTTGGCTACTGATCTAAGGGACCTGGGTTCGAGCCCCGGGTAAGGCATGGATGTATGTGTCGTTTTTCTGCTGAGGTCCTGCCATCCTCACAGACCTTCTACTGTGGAATATAAACTGACAAGCTCCTGTCAGACCTCTGTGACAAGCAGCTGCTTGAGGGGGTATTTATTTATTTTATTATTATAAACCTTGACCTTCTTTCAAAACATACATTACCTAAGGTCAATTTATTTTAAAATAATCCAAACGGTGGTATATAAACTATACTTTAACTGGAATTATTGATTCCACTGAAAGATACGCTGATTGACCTTGACAGGAAGTTCCCATCTGTCTCCTAAAAGATGTCCGGTGAGTTCCCTTTCTCTAACCCTTCTCTGAGCCATGGGATCTTTGTGACTTGGTCATTTAGCCCATAGTGTACACAAAAGTACAGCTCAGAGGTAAAACAACCCAAACACTTTTGCGTGTCAATGAGATTTGGCAAACATGTATAAAGTATTTCAACATGTGCGTTCGAAGAAAGTTGTACTCTATCTTTGTGTTACATAATATTTTCATAACTGTGTGGAACTCTGGAATTTCTTTTAGGAACATGTTTCTGAAAGTTACATACTACACTTTAAAATCTTTGCCGACGTTTCATGCCCCGCTGAATTACTATCTTGACTGGGTTGTGCAGAGAGAGACTCCGTTGGTTTGGCCATGTTGCCCGTATGAATAATTATAGATTGGCGAATAGGGTTATGAACAGTGTGCCTAAAGGCCTCAGAATGAAGGGGGACCTAGGATGCGGTGGGCAGACAATGTCAAACAGGACCTGGTTAGAATTGGTGTGCAGTGGCCAGATGCAGTAGATGTAGCTCAGGATAGACTTGCTTGGAGAACTAAATTGCACGGTCTGGTTGGACCTCCGTAGCCCATGGCTGCTTGAGGATGATGATGATGACCTTCAAAAAATGCCAAGAAAAAAAGAGTTGGGTTGGTTTTCCTCTGAGCGGCGCTTTTTTGCACACCATGGGCTAAATGGCCAGGTCACATGGACCCCGAAGGCTCAGAGAAAGTTGGGGGAGGGGACCCAATGGAACAGCTGTTGGGAGACAGACGGTAGCCTCCCGTCAAAGCCATCCAGCGTGTTCTTTAAAGCTGGGTTGTTTTACCTCTGAGCGGCAGTTTTTTGCACACCATGGGCTAAATGTTCAGGTCACATGGACCCCGAAGGCTCAGAGGTTTGGGGAGGGGACCCACTGGAACAGCTGTTGGGAAACAAATGGTAGCCTCCCGTCAAGGCCACCCAGCGCGTTCTTTAACGTTCACAGGGTATGGCTCCATTCCATCCGACGGACGGCGGCCTTTCCAAGCCCATCGGTGTCCCCTACTGACCTTGGGCAGGGCGGGGAATTTTGCGGAGATAAATCACAACGCTGACCCAGTGGGACTCGAACCTGGGAACTACAGATTACGAGCCTGGCGCGCTACCGACTGAGCCCCCACCCCCCAAAAGAAGAGTTTGACAAACTATAAATAAGTCATCATTCAATGGTTAAAAGTATTTATTTTCAGCCCAAGGAGAAAAAGGGCGAATGGGAGAGTGGAGGAGTTACTAATGAATAAAAAATATCCCCCTCTCTTCCCCCAAAAAATTTCCCTTACATTCAGCCCTATGATTGATAGTCAAAGCATGAACAAATAACCTCACCTGGATTTCTTTGGTACTTTTTATGATATATCTATAAAGAAAACCTTTCATTGTGGTAAAAAAAACACGGCAGATTTTTTTTTCGTCGCGGTTCGGCGGCTATGAACCAGGAAGCAAGATCCTCTCCAGCAGAGAGCGAAATCCCCACCCCTCCCCACCCTCTCCTGCTATCTCTTGCCAACTCCCACAATGACAGCCGAACAACCAAGGCAGGGTGCTAAGTGACGTCACAACCAATCCCAGTGTTTACGGAAGTGGGTCCGCCACTTCCGGCAAGCGCAGCTGCGAGGTACGCGATACCCACCTGCCTTCGATTCGAATCCAGGAACTGCGCAACCAGTCGAGTGTTGACGCAATGGGCCCAGGTGATACCTAAGGCTGGAATCACATGCTCCTCGCTGCTGCCCACCGCTGAACCTGCAGGGTAAAAAAATATATTCGCATCACTACATCTTCTCTGCTCATTCGTTCATAAAACAGAAAACACAGAAAGCATTGAAAAGAAAAATATGTGCAGTAATCCCTCACCAACCACGGGGGAGAGCTTATGTAAAATGTTTAAGGTTAGGAGAAGTGATCCTTGAAAGAACATACATAATACACTACTTGTGCTGTTTTCTTAACAAATTTGGTTCTAGAACGCACAGAAATGCAGGGATGCGATTTTTTTTTTCCTTCAGCAACTGAACAAAATCTAATTGTTTTAATTCACAAATAATGTAAGTTTTAAAAAGAAATACAATATGCATAATAAATTCCAAACAGAGTAGGTTTTTGTCAAAAGTTTAATTTTCACTTTTATTGTCCAAGGTCGAATGACCTCGAACTTCGTTGAAATGAAAAGTGTGAGCGGAGGCAGGGGCGCCAGAAGGGGCGGGCAGATTTGTTTCAGAGACAAGCAAAACATTTCCAGTGGGGGGAGGGGGGGGCAATAATACAACTAAGGATGTCCGAAAACAAAAACGAAAAAAAAAAGGACCTTATTATTGCAAAATAAATAAATAAAAATAATTACCCCCTCAAGCAGCTGCTTGCCACAGAGGTCTGACAGGAGCCTGTCATAGTAGAAGGTCATAGAAGAGCCATGCCATAGTAGAAAGTCAGAGGATGGCAGGACCTCAGCAGAGAAACGACACATACATCCATGCCTTATCCGGGGCTCGAACCCAGGTCCCGTAGATCAGTAGCCTAGCGTGCTAACCACTCGCCACGGGACGGCTAAATAAATACCCCCCTCAAAGCAGGCTGTTTGCCACAGGTCTAAAAGGAGCCTCAGTTTATAATGCCGTAGTAGAAGGTCTGAGAGGATGGCGGGGCCTCAGCAGAGAAACGACACATACAGCCATGCCTTATCCGGGGCTTGAACACAGGTCCTTTTGATCAGTAGCCAAGTGCGCTAACCACTCGGTCATAGGACGGCTTATTATTGAAAATAAAGCTAAAATTGTTTGTTTTTTTATATATAATTATAATTAAAAATAAATACTTTCTACAACAACAAAAAAGGTAAACAAGATACTCCAAGATTTACATTTCTTTAAAGAAAAAAAAAACATTTGTTTTTGGTACAAATGACATTATTTGACACAAATCAATTTTTACGGGGAGAAGGGACTGACTAAAGACTAAACTTCTCTGAATTAGTTCAAATAAAGTACAAAAAAATGTGGCATTAATGCTTATTACTACTGCTGGACAGAAACTTGAGATTTTCAATGTGCGTTTCATTCATAATAAGGATTTTTTTCGGACCGTATCGTTCTTTTTTCCCCCGCAAGTTGCTGGTTTCGATTTGCACGGTGATTTCCCAGAACTTACCTACCGTGTAAATCGAGAGATGGGTATATTGTATGATAGCTGTATTCCTGGGAGGACAGGATACGTATGACGTCATCGGTGGCAGAAATTGTCGGTTTTCCTGTCTTCCACGGGTACTTGAGTGATCGCTCTTAAATTTGGTGGGGGGAGGCACTTAGTTCTCGCTCTGTTGGGTTAACCCGTCGGGTTCCTAGCTGCTGTGTGTCGGGAGTGATATCTCGGAAGGTGTCCGAAATTTCTAGGGGGCGTTGCCGTCGCCTATTTTTTGCAAGTATTATGTTAACCGTGGAAAGCTGTGAATCAAGTTGTCGACGGTCATATGTTTCGCACCAAAATTCTGGCGAGATTCAACTAGTATATTATATAATAACACCAGTTCAATAGCCTGAATTATTCAGTATAATCAATGTGATAATATTGCATATATTATTCATCCACTATCCCGTGGCCGAGTGGTTAGCACGCTTGGCTACTGATCTAAGGGATCTGGGTTCGAGCTCCGGGTAAGGCATGAATGTGTGTGTCATTTTTCTGCTGAGGTCCTGCCACCTTCTCAGATCTTCTACTATGGCATATAAACTGACAGGCTCCTGTCAGACCTCTGTGACAAGCAGCTGCTTGAGGGGGTATTTATTTATTTATTATCCATCACTTTGCTACTGACATAATCTCGTTTGGGATTCTCCCTGGACGACACTGACTTAATAAGTTTCATCCCCTTTATAACATAGACATTTTTTTCCTCACATTACATAAATCAAATTTTAAAACTAAAAAAATGACAAGAGCACCTTTTTCAGTCTCGTTTTCTCCTTGTTCTTGGCTTGCTCTATGCATCGATGAGGAAACAAATCGAGTGGTAATCTGATTGGTGACTAAAACCTAGAAAAGAATTTCAAACGAATTGTGTTACCATTTACGACAACAAATACGCATAAAAATGTTTTACATTTAAATCTCTAAATTATCTTTAATTTTTAGTGAAAAAATTATGCACTTTTCTAAAACTATTATTCATCTTGAATTATACATATTTTAATATTAATATATACATATCTTTACATACATCAAATGAGGTCTCAGATGTAAAACCATGATAACATGGTTTTACATCTTTTAATATGTAATTTATAACATTTTCTTGATTTTTAGCTATATTCCTATTGCTTTTCGCTCGTCATTTGTCAGTTTGTTGGTCTGTCAGTTTATCAAAACAGTTGTTCCACTATATCTTTCGAAAGCGACGGACAAACTGAATGATTTATTTGTCAGATGCTTATGACTCGGGGAGTGACACAGTTTCTTTCCCGTATGAAAAGGTGAAATATGGAAACGTTTTTCCACTATATATCCAGAACGATGAATGAAAGCTTGTTGGGTTAAGTTGGGTTGTTTTACCTCTGAGCGGCACTTTTTTGCACACCATGGGCTAAATGGCCAGGTAACATGGACTCCGAAGGCTCAGAGAAGGTTGGGGGAGGGGACCCACTGGAACAGCTGTTGGGAGACAGATGGTAGCCTCCCGTCAAGGCCATTCAGCGTGTTCTTTAACGTGCATAGGGTATGGCTCTCCCGCACACGGAGCCACGGCTTAACGTCCCATCCGACGGACGGTGTTCCAAGCCCATCGGTGTCCCCTACTGACCGTGGGCAGGGCGGGGAATTTTGCGGAGATAAATCTCAACGCTGACCCAGCTGGGACTCGAACCTGGGAACTACAGATTACGAGCCTGGCGCGCTACCGACTGAGCCACCCCCGCCCCCTTATGAAAGCTTGTGACATGGGGCATGTTACATGATAAAACAAATTCCACACACCGTTTCTTCCCTCCTAAAAAGGGGCGGGGGTTGCTCAGTCGGTAACGTGCCAGGCTCCTAATCTGTAGTTCCCAAGTTCGAGTCCCAGCTGGGTCAGCGTTGAGATTTATCTCCGCAAAATTCTCCGCCCTGCCCACGGTCAGTAGGGGACACCGATGGGCTTGGAAAAGCCGCCGTCCGTCGGATGGGACGTTAAGCCGTGGCTCCGTGTATAGGAGAGCATACCCTGTGCACGTTAAAGAACAGGCTGGATGGCCTTGCCGGGAGGCTACCATCTGTCTCTCAACAGCCGTTCCAGTGGGTCCCCTCCCCTCAACCTTCTCTGAGCCTTCGAGGTCCATGTGACCTGGCCATTTAGCCCATGGTATGCAAAAAACGGCCGCTCAGAGGTAAACAACCCAAACAACCCTCCTAAAAAAGTTAAAATATAAAAACGATTTTTCCACGATATCTTCCAAACGCGAGAGCTTACAACTACAAGTTAGATGTCAAACAAAAGCTCATTAAGGACCGTCGTACACTTATTCGAATCTCCCCCCCCCCACCTCAAAAAAGGGGCGGATTTTCCATAGTGTGGACTTTAACGAGTCACCCCGTCTGCATTTTTAATTACATGTAATTTACTTCTTGTAAAGTTTAAAATTATGTTAAAAAACATTTAAAAAATATTTCAACTACGTCTACTTTTTCCTTCCACTTCGACCACTTTCCCCCATTCGCAATTTAACTTTGGGCCCCTCCGGAAAATATTTTCTACCCCCAGGAAATTTAACTTTGCATCGCCGGATAGTGTGGATGTGGCCAAGTTCAAGAAAAATAGCGACTTAAAAAGAATATTAAAACTACGAAAAATAAACCCTGGAAGACTTCAAAAACTAAAGATGAACTAAACCATTATGTCGCACCTACCCAATACTTGCGAAAGCGCATTTCCCGCCGCAATAACCACATTGAAGATGTATTGCTGACGGAAATGGTTACCCCAGTGCCATAACTCTACTGTCTACCAATGCCATCTAAGCTGTTATTTATTTACTGCAGATCCGCCCCGAACATTTTCTGCACCCAACACCACGTGCGGGAGGGAAGAACACTTGCAACACTCTTTACGAAGAGAATATAAGACCGTCTCTTTATGGCAAGCCATAAAGCATTCCTCTCTTACCAAATTGTCCAATAATTAGTTGTACATAAGGCGAACCTTTTCCCTCCGCTTCAATACAACTTAGGGCTATTCAATAAGACAGGGCAACTAGGAAATTTTATGCTTTGCGATGCGCAAAAGAACTATTTTCAACGGGAAAGATGAGGAACCTATGAAACGGGAGCGGAGGCTTCCTATCACAGATGTGTTGAACAACAAACATTTATTAAACGAAGCTTTTACGATAAATTGTCGGGAATATACAAGATTAATATATTCTTAAACAAATTATATACATTAACAGAGCATAATTATTCAGAGTTTTATTCAAGATACAGGTAACCCGTTTAACGCGGTTTACTTTTTTTTTTAGCAAAACACCTTAAAATCTTAAAACCGTATACACAGATAAATATGAAGATTTGGGTTGTTTTACCTCTGAGCGGCACTTTTTTGCACACCATGGGCTAAATGGCCAGGTCACATGGACCCCGAAGGCTCAGAGAAGGTTGGGGGAGGGGACCCACTGGAACAGCTGTTAGGAGACAGATGGTAGCCTCCCGTCAAGGCCATCCAGCGAGTTCTTTAACGTGCACCGGGTATCTCCCGCACACGGGGACACGGCTTAAAATCCCATCCGACGGACGGCGGCCTTTCCAAGCCCATCAGTGTCCCCTACTGACCGTGGGCAGGGCGGGGAATTTTGCGGAGATAAATCTCAACGCTGACCCAGCTGGGACTCGAACCTGGGAACTACAGATTACGAGCCTGGCGCGCTACCGACTGAGCCACCCCCGCCCCACTTTCTGTAGGAAAGCATATGGATAACCATAATATGCTAGTGGAGTCAAAGATCGCATTGAAATCTTTCTAATTCTTGAATTTCCAATAATATGTCTACTTGTG
Source organism: Ryuthela nishihirai (assembly GCA_038380435.1). Lineage (NCBI taxonomy): Eukaryota > Metazoa > Arthropoda > Arachnida > Araneae > Heptathelidae > Ryuthela > Ryuthela nishihirai. Next base: position 47,305,736 of record JAWZYU010000029.1, on the reverse strand, counting down.
GATAGATTATAAAGCGGAAACACTAGCTCGGTTATTTTGTTTTCTTAAAACTTCGAACAAGTGATGAGTCAGCTAAAATATTCCCTATTTAAATGGAATTTTCAGCGTCCTTTGGAAGTTATTGCCAGTTTCCTGAAGTTCCATTCTATTTCGCAAACTGCAGCGGGAAAGTCTCCCCCATCAAAACCCTCAAGGGTTGGGAGCAAGCCTGACGTACATAAATTTCACATAGAGGGTTCCGCTGTTTCCGAGGAGGTCCGGGGATGGCCCCTTGTCCAATAAATCTATGACTGCCTCCTCGTTTCACTAGATGGTGTCAAGAACTTTAGTTGCAGCGTGGGGATGGGGCCAAAAGGTCACGGTGACTTTAGCTATAGGTCAAGACAGTAACACTATACCTCTGATTAGATCGGAAGAGAATTTAAAGAACTCTTAAATGCTTGTTGCAGTCAAGACAGACAACTGGCTTTAAAACTGCCAGATGAAAGAAGATGATGAAGGTTTTCCTGCGATTACTTTTAGTTGAGAGCAATTCAGAGTTGTAAAAACAGGGCTTAACAGAAAACCTTTGCAAATTCTGGAGATTATAAACTACCCTTACACGGGGAGCATTCGTTTATATGTTGTACAGTGGCTCAAAAAAGTATCCAAACATTATGGTTGATTACAGAATTCAGAAAAGAATATCTGGCAACGATTTTTTTTACGAAATTAGTGATCTGGCAACCTTCGTGTCACGTGATTACAGAATTCAGGAAAAATATCTGGAGTGTATACAGCAACTGTACACGCTCCAATTACCGTTCACAGCAAACTGGAGCGTGTGCAGTTACTGCACACGCTCCAGTTTGCTGTGAACGGTAACTGCACACGCTCAATATTTCCGTGAGTGAGCCCACACGATCTAGTATCAAAATAATATGATCACCTACAGTCGCTCAAAAAAAAGTATCCGAACACTATGGTTGATTACAGAATTTAGAAAAAATATCTGGCAACGATTTTTTTTTTTTCGCTTACTTTACTGTTTGATCTGCTACTTACTGTTTGTTTTTTACCTGCTCCAGATAGGCTATAACTTGTTGGGATTTGTGAGTACTGGCATTGTCATAAAGAAGGAGAACCCTTGACAAGCCTGTTGTTGGATGCTGCTCCTTTATCTCCTTAACCATTTTGGGCAAAACAATGTTGGTGTAGCATTGGCGATTTATAGTCATTTTTTCAGGTAAGGTATCCATCATATTCGAATCATCAGTAACTGCTGTAGTATCTAGATCTGCTTTTTTCTTTATTAAGCCATCGAAAATCGCTTTGAGGGAGACATTGTGACATTGCCCATCCCTAAAGATTGTTGGCATCATAGTACATAATGTATTTAGAGGGTAACTGAGGATCATAGGTGTCCAAATACTTGTTATTTGTAGTACTAAAACGATTGCATATCACAGAAATTCCTCCTCGTATGCCTTTTTCCAGGAAAAGGTACATTGTAGGGTCAGTTACCAACTCAAGATTTACATTTGTCATTTTTAAGCATGCTTGCCAGGCTAATCCAGTAGCTGTGTAAACATGACAAGGATCGATTTCATAGTATCTGATGCATAGTTTCCTGAAACTTTCGAAAACATCAGCTAAGAGGGTTGGGTTGTTTTACCTGAGCGGCACTTTTTTGTACACCATGGGCTAAATGGCCAGGTCACATGGACCCCGAAGGCTCAGAGAAGGTTGGGGGAGGGGATCCACTGTAACAGCTGTTGGGAGACAGATGGTAGCCTCCCGTCAAGGCCATCCAGCGTGTTCTTTAACGTGTACAGGGTGTCTCTCCCACACACGGGGCCACGGCTTAACGTCCCATCCGACGGACGGTGGCCTTTCCAAGCCCATCGGTGTCCCCTACTGACCGTGGGCAGGGCAGGGAATTTTGCGGAGATAAATCTCAACACTGACCCAGCTGGGACTCGAACCTGGGAACTACAGAGTACGAGCCTGGCGCGCTACCGACTGAGCCATCAGCTAAGAGGAGCACGTCAGTCTTCAGGTACAAGTCATGATACTGGCCTAGATTTTTTATGTTGAATGCATTCCATACTCTTATTGCATGGGTGTAGTCTTCTTCCTCTAGCGCTTCTTCTGTGAGTTGGTTGTAAAATGCTTCACGTGGTGGTAATACTGTTTCTTCAAACTTTTCACTGTTGTCGATATAATCATAGGGGTAAACTCCTTTTCTCAAAACCAGGTGTAACCGTTCAGTTTCAACATGTTCCTTTAAAATATGGAACTCATCTGGTGATAAATTATTTACTAGCTTCTCAAGAGATGTGCTTAAAAACTGATAGGAGTCTATAAAATGTAATGTCCCCAGGGAGAAGGCTATGCATGTTTCCATGTTATTGGGAATGCAATTAATCTTCTTATTTTTGATTCTGCCGATTCCCTGCATAATAAGGTGGCCGTCATATCACTTTAGGTTGTGAAAGATAACTGGAATCCTATTGGTTAACTTAAAGTTCAGATTACAGGAATTATGGGCAGCTCCTCGGAATTTATCTGTTATATGATCGTGATCTCTCACACGATCTGCTCCTAGGGCATGCTTACAAACATGACAGTCAGTAGCGTTGTGAAACAGTTTCTCTTCATAATTCGAGAGTTGCATTGGCTTTATCATCAACAGTAAATTTTGATGTTTTCTTCTTCTTTAAGCAAACGTTCTAAAAATTCTTCTACTGCATTAGGACCTCTATAAACTACTGGAGGATTATAGCTGCAGCCATCATGTCCAACAACAAGATATGCAAATCCACAGGGTTCATGATTTACCGTGATAGTGGTGTGAGGTTTTTCAGGGTTAGGCATACAAGTGTCCACTTTCACTAGGAATGATTCAAAGTCGGCATAAATTACGTATGGAACGGGCTGCTGAAACTTAACATTTGTGAATTTCAGCCATTTCTCTTCTTCAGTTGGTTATTCTACTCTCTGGGGTCCATGTTCTTGACAATAGGGGATAGGAAACAACCATCCATATGCTTTCCTACAGAAAGTGGGGCGGGGGTGGTTCAGTCGGTAGCGCGCCAGGCTCGTAATCTGCAGTTCCTAGGTTCGAGTCCAGCTGGGTCAGCGTTGAGATTTATCTCCGCAAAAATTCCCCGCCCTGCCCACGGTCAGTAGGGAACACCGATGGGCTTGGAAAGGCCGCCGTCCGTCGGATGGGACGTTAATGCATTATTGCTATTATATATTCTAGCTATCATGACTCTTAATATATTGATATACTGAACGAATATATGATACACTGAACGAATATACGATGGGTTGGGTTGTTTTACCTCTGAGCGGCACTATTTTTGCACACCATGGGCTAAATGGCCAGGTCACATGGACCCCGAAGGCTCCGAGAAGGTTGGGGGAGTGCCCCCACTGGAACAGCTGTTGGGAGGCAGATGGTAGCCTCCCATCAAGGCTATCCAGCGTGTTCTTTAACGTACAGAGAGTATGGCTCTCCCACACACGGGGCCACGGCTTAACGTCCCATTCGATGGATGGCGGCCTTTCCAAGCCCATCGGTGTCTCCTATTGACCGTGGGCAGGGTGGGGAGTTTTGCGGAGATAAATCTCGACGCTGACCCAGCTGGGACTCGAATCTGGGAACTACTGATTACGAGCCTGACGCGGTACCGACTGAGCCACCTCCGCCCCAATATACGATGATAATACTGAACTCATATTGTCGAAAATCGAGATTTAAATATATTTCATTATTATCTTTATCTTCAGTCGCATTTTTTCATTAAATGGATATTTTAGAAGTCACAGAGCAGCAAAGTGTGATTCCCATTGATACACCATGGGAATTCTCTAATATTTTGGAAGGGCAGTGTATAAACCTAGATTTCAGAAGAATTCAAAATGGCACTCAATTTAATCGGTTCCCATAGTTAGCAATGACCGCTACCCGTTAGTGTGAGCCTGGGTATCGTCTGTCAGCCCAGCCATTAGGGGAAATATCCGCTTGGCAGCGAAGAGGCTGTTAGTGGGGTGACAACTGCAGCACCTGCTTCGAAGTTCATTACGGTCCGTTCACATAACTCAAAGCACTCGGAAACAGATGGAACTCCTCGGCCACCCCTGGACTCGTTGAGATCTGAATGGCTTTCTCCTCTTTATCTCCTTACCAGCGAGTTAAGCAATAAACCAAGGAAACGAAGCAACTGACGAAAATGGGTGAAATTGAGAAGTGATGGATAAACGGCTGTTATTGCCCTTTTCTGAAGGATGTGAAGAAAGGAGAAGTCTTAGTGAAAATAAGCCAACTTTAACATCAAAACAGCCAGAAATTTTTCCCATTTAAAATAATTTTAAAAAAGGAAAAAATATAGCAGTTTTTATATGACGAAGACTATTGAACAAATATTGAGGTAAACCATAAATTGATGAGAGAACGAATTGTATAAATGTTAAACTAATGGTCCAGACTAGCCCTTACAAAAGGGTTATGAGGAGGGGGGGGGGAGGGTTGATTACCTCAGAGCGGCACTTTTTCACACAATGGCTAAATGACCAGGTCACAAGGACTCCATGGGCTCAGAGAAGATTAGGGAAGGGGATACACTGGGGGACAGATGGAAGCCTCCCATCACGCTTGGGGTATGGCTCACATCCCATCCAATGGACAACGATTTTTCTAAGCTCATAGGTGTCTCCTTTCTCACTGAGGGCAGGGTGGGGTTAGCAGAGATAAATCTCAACACTGGCATAGTGTTGCACACTCGAACCTGGAAACTGCAGATTATGAGCCTGGTACACTACTGACTGAATGATTAAATTGACAACAGTTCATATTAAACGATAATCACAGAGATAATGTGGGATATCACTCCATACACAGTTAACGAATTGTTGATCGTGAGCAGATGGGGTGAGGGTAGCTCAGTCGGTAGAGGGCCAGGTACCACAAAACTCCCACTCTGCCCCTACTTTACCTCAATGGGCTTGGAAATGCCATTGTCAATTAGATGGAACTTAAAGACGTGGCCCTGAGCCACACCCTGTGCATGTTAAAGATCATTCTGAATGGCCTTGATAGGAGACTACCATCTATCTCATAACAACTGTCCAGTGGGTTCCCACCTCCTCTGAGTCCTCAGGGTCCTTGTGACCTGGCCTTTTAGCACATTGTGTGCAAAAAAAAGTGCTGATCAGAGGTAAAACGACCCAAACACATGAGCAGGGCAGAAATACTGAAACTACATTTTGATAAAAAAAAAATTGTACATTTCTTGTGCAAAACTTCAAAGATACTTGGTCATTTTCTACACAAATGCAATAAAAAAATATTAAAAATTTTAATAATAATGCATTTTTTTTACTTTGCTATTAGAAACATATTCAGTAAAAAATTATTCGATTTTAAGAGCCTTCGTTATTCTTGGACCTGGTACAACATGCAGATTGCACCCTTCTCCTCCTCCCCATAAAATATTCTGTCAACGGAAGGGTCACCTCATCCCCTTAAAGGAAAATAATCCCATGCATGTCCCTAGTGAGGAGCAGTAGTAGGGGGGGGGGGAGGAAGTATGAGAAAAAAATATTTACTTTCAAAGTATCCATAAATTTCGCCTGCTTTTCTCCAATCAATATAAAAATTTAAGGCAGTGACTTCTGTGAAAATTTTGACTACAATACAGCAAAAGTTTTCTCAATAATATTCATCTCTCTCTCTATATATAGTAAAAATATTATTCATCAGTATCTCATATAAATATATAGTCAAATGAGGCATTAAAATTGTACCACCCAGAAGAACTGGTCTGAAACAGATGAAAAGCACAGACAAGACAAGTTGGCAAGGTAAGACATGATTACAGCTAGGAAGCAAAGGCACAAATTTATTTCACACAAAAACAGATTACATAGTGGTTGCCAATATCTTGTAAATACACCATGATCTTGTGACACATGCAACTAAACATCACTGTATGGAGTCATACAGGTATCAGATAGCTTTCTCATAACCTCTCATCCACAGATGACAGTAAAAACTCAACAACTTAGGCATTTCATATGTGGCGCTGTTCCTATGGGCTTCATTCTGCAAGATTGGCGAGTTTTATTGGCCACAAACTCACGGAGCCTTTAATTGAGGCAGTGGTATGTCTTGCATTATAATTCTAACATTCCATACCTGATTTATCTGATAATGGAATCATTTGCATTGCCATGCTACACTCAACTGCTGATTTGCATAAAAATCAGTGGAAAGTGATGCAATAAATGACAACATGTAACCCTGCTTCTGGAAGTTGTTGGGAAATGGTTTGCCATGTTATGGGGTGAGGTAAGGTTGTAACCTGACTTAATTACTCTGCTGTTGGTGTGGTGGACACTTGTTGCAAAACCAATTGGTCCAGCTGTGATATTGTCCTCTGGATGTACCAGATACTTGCTGACAATGATGTATGGCTTCTTGCAACATAGTTGCCAGCATTGAATGACTCTCATATGGTTGCAGCCAAATAGAGTCTGAAAATACATTCTCCTTAAAATGCCATAAGCTGGGAATATGGCTGACATACTGGCTGTCTTGGCATTTCATATGCAACTCTGTTCCTATGGCTTCATTCTGCAAGACTGAGTTTTACTGGCCACAAACTCACGGAGCATTTAGTTGAGGCAGTGGTATGTCTTGCATTATAATTCTAACCTTCCATGCCCGATTTATCTGATAATGGAATCATTTGCATTGCCATGCTACACTCAACTACTGATTTGCATAAAAATCAGACCACTTCTTCTAGGTAATGCACAGTTTCAATGTCACAGTGTGTGTGCATATATATATATACAAGGAATATCAGAATAATGTTCACCAATATACATATATAAACATTCAGTAGCATTCCCAAAGAGACATTAAATTAGGAGGAGGGTCTTAATTTTAAAGAAAAATGCTCTGTTTTTGATTAACATATCAATTAACAAAATAAAATTCAGGATGAAAACAATAGAAAATACTATATCATAATTTCTGGCATATAATCTGCAGGACTAAACAAATAAAGTATAATCTGAAGCAGTATATAATATCACCCAAAATTGCTATTATTTCCCTTTTTCATAAGAAATTGCTTCTTTAGTTGAAAATGGAGAAACAAATAGTTTGCTTTAGCCTTTCATTAGGATTTAACCTTAAATTAGTCAATCAGCATTAACTGAAAGTTTGAAAGGGAAAAAAGAGCTGCTGCATAACCAAAAAGAAATACACAATAGTAATCTTCAGATGTAAAACTTTTATTGGAAACTGTCGAAATCAGAATCATTTATTTTTTCATGACTTGTTTTAATGGAAATAGTGCTACTTTCTACATGAACCTTTTTTATTCCTTTGTTAATTCAAGATTAACATTGCTTTCTTCCACTTCAAATAACTTTGCTGTTTCATGATTCCTGACCTCTTCATGACTAAGTTTAAAACTGGCAGTATAACTTGCTTGTTTCTGTTTCCCAACATTCCGTTTGGGGGTGGTAATCAGAAATAATGTATTCTAACAATAATAGAGATAATATGTTCAGCAGAAATGAGAACTATGGACTCCAAAATCAAGAGCATAGCTATCAGCAAAAAGTCCTAAAATCGAACTGGCCAATCAGCATTCCCATCCCTTTCAGCAGGAACCAAGTGAAACTGGAAGGGGGAACACTGAATTTGTGAGAAGAGGGAAAAACTTGGCACATATTATGCAGTCCCCAATTTACCATTTTTTGGCCATTGTCAAATTGACTCATATTTAACAACACATAATCCACGTATTATAGATGCTAAAAATTATGGTAGATCATTGGAAAAGTTGGGTGTAGGGGTGGGTGGGTGGATGGGTTAGGAAAATACTTGGCTATGGGACAGGACCACATTAAATACTCAGGAATATTACAACATATTTCACTGTTGTAATATTTTTCACAACATTCTCACTTATTACAAAATATAATGGCAAGTAGATGGAAGGACAATTAATTATGCTTTCCAAACATTATTGCTAAATAGTTTCTTACTAGGGTTGCCAACCATTAGAAATATTTTTTATGGACAGTATGGAAAAAAAATAATGACAAACTCTTTTATGAGTGCATTATCACATATCAAGAGGCTATCAGCTCAAAGATGATATCCTCTTGTGAGCAATATTCATTGTTTTTATTTATATATCACAACAAAAATGAAATTTAAATCAATTAAGAGCTTTAAATAATTTATTATTTTAACTAAATTAATCAAGAAGACCATAGGACATCTTTATCATTCTGTTTCATTTTTTTAAAGTTATATATGCAATACTTTCAAAAGGAGATTGTATAAGATGAATACATATATTTTTCAAACAACGTAAAATTTCTTAGTATTCATAGTGGCCTACCCAGATATTTACAATGGGAATAGGGGAGGGGGAATATATTTGAATCTAATGATGAAGGTGATGTTTTGAGTCTCTGATTTTCAGAGACTTTAGAAATATGTTATTTGATCCAGTGTGTGTGTGTGTGTGTGGGGGGGGGGTTATAAATTATCCCTTGGTATGTCCTAAAAATATGGACATCTAAATATTGTTAACTCTCTCTTTACAAACAGTTGAAAATCAGATTCTCACAGACAGGTTCACTGTTTAATTTTGCATTATAAAACTTTTCTGTTTTCACAGGATAAATTTATGAAACTTTAGTTTGCAACTTTTTATAAATAAATATATCACAGGACATTTTTTAACTTCTCCCTCAACTTCCCTTATTTTTATATCATTTTCTTATGGTACTTGAAGAGTTCTGAGTTAAGGTAGGTTAACAAAATTCTGAACACTGATTTTATATTAATAAGTTTATTTTTTTACTATCAGTATTACAAGAAAGACAATAGTTTTCTTTCAGCATACAATTTTTAGCTTCTTAAAATTAAAAGGATAAAATGTAAAATAAAAAATAGATTTTTACCAAACAAAACTTTTATGGAGCTTTCAAATGAAAAAAAAAATGCTTTTAAAGATCTAGAAAATAAACATACATTTTCTAGAAAAATCTTTGAAAATCAGAGATTCAAGATGCCAACCTCCCCCTCTTCCATTGGAAATTTCTGGGAGATATTTTCTAAAGAAGTTCACCGAATTGTAATGATTTTTGTACAATATATCAAAATATTGGCTATGAAATTATGTGATAGTGTTATTGCTTGTTTGAATGGTCATAGTACGCTTAGTGTATTTGTATTCAATCCACTTCTAACTGATTCAGTTTATATAAATAAACTTGTAAATAAGCTAATATGGCATTTTACTTAATAAATTAATAACATCATGCTAAAATAAAAATTAACATCTTGACTAATAAATATGATTCTTTCTTTGAAGAAATAATTTTAAAATAATTATTCCCATTCCAGTTGTGAGTAGAAAAACATTAACATAGATGTCTTACAGCAGTTCTAATAGATATAATACCTTAGAATTTTTCAAGTCAACAGTTGCCTTTTAGTCAATTTCATTGCAAAATTTGACACTTCTAACGAATCTACAAAAACATCACACATATTAAAAAATTATATCAAAGCACATAATTATTTTTTAAGTCTTCCTCTACCTTTTTTGACTTACCTTTCTTTTTCTCAATCTTATTTTTTTTAGACTCCCTTGGTAGCTCTTACAGCCTCCCAACCTAACAGACCATCTACTATTCCATCTCCTACGTAGTCAGTCATAAAATCTGCATTCTGATACTTTTTACAGCAAAAAAAAATCTAAAGTTTATGCATATCTGAAACAATAATTAGGCTATGCATTAGATATAATGAAAGCCAAACAAAAGAAATTATTACCACAATTCCAAAGGATTCTGCTAAGTTTTTCAATAAGGCAGCTTGTTCCACAAGCAAATTAGTGCGTTCAACAACACTGATTACTTCAGCAGTACCAAATTCTTTACGTACAAGTGAAGCAACAGAATCAAGAATTACGAGTTTTACCTTTTTCTGTATTATTTCTGATTCCAACTTCTGAATTCTAGAATAAAAATATAAAATTATAACAATTTTGTTGCATAAAATGTATTGTAAAAATTTATAATTACAGGAAACTAACAATTTCCATGCCAATGGGTACATAAATAATCAAAATAATTCTAAATTATTTGTTTCTTTGCCATTTTTATAGCCTTCTATGCAGTGGCAGTCATAAGAAGGTGGCTATGGCTCCCTGCAAGAGACTTGCAAGGGTTTTTTTTTCCTTTTTCAACAATCAGCGATTTTTGTATTCCTGAAGAGATTAGCAGGTTAGAGAGTTTGGTCACAATTTTCTTTTCCAGGAAGGAAAATGATGCCCTTAGCACCCCAGAGATGAAATGACAAACTGTTAGAGAGAATCTTGATTATTAAATAATACATTAGTAAAATTAAGAGTGTCCTTTTTTGGGCTACAAATCCTTTGTACATCCCTATATGGCCCCCTATAGACTTGAGACTTATGATCGTTTCTGCTTCTATGCTAAATATACATATTATTGAAGGAACATTTAAATGATATTCAAATCAGCCAATGGTTAATAATGGGCATTTTGGAATTAATAATGGGCATTTTGGACCAAAGCAGTTCATAGCAATTAGGTCGCAATCAGGTCTGGATATAGAAAATTATTAGGGGGGGGGGGGAGAGAAACACAGCCAAGCTTGAAAAATGTAAGGGACCAAATTTCCAGTGCAGTATAACATTTCCTCCTCCATTTTATAGATCTTTAAAATCTTTTTTGAAAAATGAGTGTAATATAAATAGGCTTAATAATTTTTGCCTCTATTACCCTTACTTGCATTCTGAAAGGGGAGCCCTGTATTCTATTCACTGTTGTTTCTAAGGCAAAAATTAAGCATATGTGTTCTGATTACATTACACAGTCTCCTTGATGTATATGTGGCACTACTTGTCAAACAAGTTATTGAAAAAGTTATTTGAAAAGTTATTGAAAGCATTTACAGTTATAACATATAGTAATTATTGTAAAAGGAACTATGAACTGACGATAGAATTTTAGAATTTCTTGTTTTTCATTTTAATATGACTGCAAGCAAATGAGGTAGTAAAGCTAGTGCTAGAGAATTGATTTAAAATCTTAAATTTGATGAAGAAGAGCTATTTACAAAAGCAGAAGCTATATGGTTTGTCAACCCTTCATGCAACACTTGTGGGCCATACCTTAATTATTTATTACTTTGGATACTTGTTTTTGAATGCATTTATGCATTTCTTATGTCATAGTGCCTGAATTTCACATGCACGCATGCACACAAAATGATGCACCTGAATTTTAACATTAAATCAGTGTGTAAAGCTTTCCAAAATAAATAATTTTTCCTTAATGAAGCATTTTTCTGCAAACACATCTTTCTTTTGCAAATTGAAGACTTCTGTACATACATGTCATTTCCAAATTTATAAATATTGTTATGAATTAAAAGGACAGAAACTGAGTGTGAGTTCAAAAATTATATTTAACAATTATAATTCTAAAATAATGTAATTTATTGCAAAAGTATGAATAAAAACATTTATATGAACTAAATTCAACCAACACAAGTCTTCAGCAGTATAAAAATAAACCTTCAGCAGAATATAGCACCTTATTACTATTCCTACAAAGAGTTTTTTCCTCTATAATTCTTATTATCTCCACTCAAAACATAAAATTAGGCTTGTTCCAACACTTGATAAGTTGCACAATCATATTTGTGAACAAACCTGTAATCTACAAAGAATAATCTTACCAATTGTTATAAACAAACTAAAGATAACTATGCATCAAATGATGAACTCTTCCTACACAAAAGTTGAGATCAGCTCTGCTTGTTCGACTAACATATAACCTCCTCAGCCACATCTTTAAGTGTCTAAGCATCCTTCTTTTTCTTATCAGTCCATTAACAAAATTCACACTAATAAACTCATTTAACCTTCCACACACACACACCAAATAAAATCATTTCTTTATACTATAGAGCACAGACTAAGTCAAATTACGTTTTCCTTCACACTCAAATTCCTCTTAATTACAACTCTCTTATTCTTTGTTATTAAGTTCATTCGAAGTGGTTGGTGATGTAATTCTCATGCTGTAGTTCATGCGAGCATCAAAATGATACAGGACATCACAGTTTCATTGTTGCTCATTCATCTGTCATAACAATATGTATATAATAATATTTATTATATTCATTTTACTTGTTCATGCAATTAAACTTCTTCAACCTAAAGATTCACTAGTATCGAACTTGAGATGTCTTTTAAAATATTATTGTGCTGTGAAATACTGAACTAAAGTAAATATGTAAAAATAATAAAAAAAAGTTTAATTTTGCTCTGCTGATTCTTCCCCCCCCCCCCCCACCTATTTTATATAAGTAAGAATTTTGTGTATATTTTAGTCTCTTAGTTGTTCAAATATTCAGTTATGCAAAATAAGTCTGCCCCAACCTGTTTGAATATTGGAAAGGTTATTATATTTACTTTATTAAAAATACTTGGAAGCTACTTAGTAGAACTAACTTGAGAAACATTAAAAAAGATCACTCTTTTAAAACAAACATAACCGAATCTTTGAATAGTTTTGTTCATTTCCTGACATTCATCTTCCAATTACTTTGGTTACTTCCTCAGGTCACATTCCTCTTTTCCTTGCACGCTCGTCTTAAACACTCCATAATTTATAGGTGATATCAGTGAATTTAAAAGAAACAATATTCTTACAAAACAAGCAAAATCAGGTGTATATGAAAATGCTTCAAATTCCATTTTAATATATTGGATACAGAGGTTTACCACAAACCTTAAATGGGAAACTTGTTCAAAATTTAACCTATAATTTTATTCTTCAACTAAAGTTAATAGTCTCAAGTCATATACTGATCAGAAACAGAAAATACATTACAGGAAATAAAAAATGCAACACTTGCAAGAAGTTATGCAAATGTGATGAAATTTAGGGAGGCAGTAGTATATGGAAATGATTAGGTTTGCAGGATGATCAAAACGATTGGACAGGCGTAAGCTGATGTCACAGGTGCAGAGCAGTCAAACACAGATAAAGGCAACCAAAGCTCCTTGGTTGACAAAACATTGTGGAAATTGTTCTAAACCACTAAAGATGCCCTTAAGCAGACATCGCCAGCCATTCCAACAGTTAACAGACTTTGAGTGTGGAAGAATCATCAGCCTTAGAGAAGCTGGTTTATCATACAGAGATGTGGCCAATCTTGTTGGCCGCAATCAGGATCATCATATACATATGGTGCCAGTGGGTTCAAGAAGAATCCAACACACGGCGATAAGGATCAGGAAGATGACGTATGACCACAGAGTAACAGGACTGCTATTTGTGATGCATGGCATTGTGTAACAGATTCGTGACTGCGGTGCAACTGCAAAGGGACTGGCAACAGGTAACCACCGGATACCTACCAGGCAGATGGTAAACAAGAGGCTTTACAGTTTTCATTGTGAACCTATCGTCTGGCACTGCGTTTGCCCCTCACATCTGCCCACATGCAAGCATATCTTCAGTGGTGTTGCCCCAGACAGAACTGGAATGAACAAGAGTGGAGTACAGTGGTGTTTAGTGACAAATCACATTTTGTGTCTTGGTCAGCACGACAGTAGACAACGTTTTCGCTGTCATCCAGGGGAAAGGAATGCCACCCAGTACATGCGACATCATCACACAGCTCCAGCATCTGGAGTCTTGGTGTGGAATGCCATTAGTCAGACATCTCAGTCAGAAATGGTCATCATAAGGGAATCTCTAACTGCCCAATGATATGTTACCAACATTTTGCAGCCAGTGGCTGTCCCATTTGTTCAGCAGCATGGAACCTTTTACCAGCAAAATAACACCCATCCCCACACAGCCCACATTAGTTTGCAGTATCTACACAAGCAAAACTTTGAGGTACTATCATGGCCATCATGCTCGCCAGACCTTTCACCTATTGAACACATCTGGAATATGATGAACCAACAGCTCCAACACCCAAAAGGTGCACTAACTACTGGTGCTGAAATGGAACAGTGACTTTGTGCTATTTGGCATTCTATCCATCAGAAGGACATTATAGACTATACGATGTCCTTCCCTGCCATGTTCATGAATGCATTACTGCACGAGGCGGTTCAACATCATATTAATTATACCACTTTACCGGGTATGTAAAGTGGTAATTTTCCATTTTTTTTTTTTGATAATGTAATCAATCACACATCTCAGCATATGCTAACAGCTGCCTGCATTTCAATAAAATGGCATTAATCCCTCCAAGTGTTACAATTTTTTTTCCTGTTTGTGATATTCTATATTACCATAAAAAGGGCTCATGAGATTACATATTACAATGAATGGGGTTCATGGAACAAAAAGTTTTGGAAATGCTGCTCTAAGGGCTTATTTAGCAACCTGCCAAAAAAAAATTAGTGGTTTCATTCACTTCTTTTCATATGTCTTATCATCGATAGCAGTAAAATGAAACTATTCCGTAAATCATACTTAGGATAAAATGCAGTTAATGCTCTCTCAAACAAGTTATAACAAATAATTTTAATTTAAGCCTGAAAGCACACTGTAATTGGCTTGGGTGCCTCAGCTTCCATCTTAAATATACTAGTGGCATTATAAGACAAAATAATTAAATACTAGACATTTGATTCAGAGTTCAAATGTTTAGCTGATGTCTAGCTGAATGCTGAAATAAAAAGAATACGAGTACTTATTACACATAGAAGAATAATGGCAAACTGACATGTGCTTTAAAGCTCCAGTTGTTGAAGCAAAGTGAACAAACACTCTCTTCATCATTATCATCATCTCCTCTTCTGAACTGTAGACCTCAGGTACTCGTGTTCTTGCAATTTCCATTAGCCTGAAAAATGAATGGATAAAAATTGAAAAAGCCTCTTCATTACAAACATACAGCACTTTGTTTGAAAAATTGAAAAATGAAAATATCTTGAATGTTTATAAAAATTAGATATGATATTACAAAGAAGTGGATTTTCACATACTACAAATCATTGAAATATGATACATTTTTATAAATCAATAAATGGTTTAAACATTATACAATCATTTTACTTTCTTAATTTCCCTACAAGTTATAATGCAATGAAGGTGAATGAGGATGAGAACCATGTTTGCTAATGAAAATAGATTAAATGTACAGGGAAGTACATGAATGGGGTAATCATAAATCTGCCCCTAATGAGAAGAATGTGGCATCACTCCCATACATCCTCCAGCCCCAACCCACTCCTTACTTTTCATCCATGCTTGACATCACCATAGATTGAATTGACCTAACAGGGATGGTACAGATGACCAGCCACAACATGGCCCTTTATTATAGTTTAGGAGTTATATTACAGAGATGAGGTCCCCAAGTGATATTTCTTCAGGTATTGGTATATCAAATGACAATGTTCTTAGGAGAAAGCTACTGAATAATTCAGAGATAAAAGTCTAGCCTCTGCTCCAAATCCAGTATTTAGCAGTAAGCCTTGGTGGAGTGGTAAATTAAGATTGTTCCCTGAATTATAAATCCCCTCTCACTAACCTGCCATTAACTGACTTACTTTGATCTGATACCAAGACAAATCAGAATACCCATTTTCAGTTAAATTTCATACTTTTTGTTGTTGCAATTTTTTTACAATGAATTTGCATGTAAACAGATATTTTTTTCATATTTCATACAGTCCTATAATATGCTTGTATTATTAAAGTTTATGAAATTTTTTAAAAAATATGAAGAACTTAATAATCATTGCCGTCCCGTGGCCAAGTGGTTAGCGCACTTTGCTACTATCTTAGGGACCTGGGTTCGAGCCCCAGGTAAGGCATGGATGTTCGTGTTGTTTTCTGCTGAGGTCCTGCCATCCTCACAGACCTTCTACTATGGCATATAAACTGACAGGCTCCTGTTAGACCTCTGTGGCAAGCAGCTGCCTGAGGGGGTATAATTTTTTTTAAATAATCATTTTGATGAAATATGCTTTTTTAATTATGCATTAATATCTTTCATTCATTTATATGTTAATTCTTAGTACCTTATGCTTTCTACTTACATTTTAAAGTTTACTCACCTCTTAGCACTAAAAGCAGATTCAGTATCAATGTATATGACCTGTCCATCTAATCCACCCATTGAGCTAGGCAAAGTAGCTAGAACACTTAGCATAAAACAAAACTGTGTTTTTCCAACACCCGGAGGGCCAGATATCTGAAATATAACTATATATTTTAAACAATTCCAGCTAAAACAGTTTTAAATTCTATAGCACAACCTATACAATCTTTTTTTTTTAATTCCATTAGCACACATCAATGAAGCTGGGATATTTAGCAGCATGGCAATAATACGTTATAAATAACTGATCTGAATCATAATCACTTTAAATACACGCATAGTCACATTAAAACAATAGCAATAACTGTTATATTAAACTTTGTTAAAATGTATAAGCTTATTTTTAGCAATTAGCATAATAATTACTTAATTTTTCACTAATCCCAAAAGGGTGTTTTTTGCAAAAAAGTTTAAGTTGTTGTAAAATGTTCCAACTTTGATAACTCTTTAAATACTGACCAAATACTGTTGAAGAAAAGTTCTTCGTATTTGATTGAGATCTTAAAATTATTCTCAGTCTTATTTTCCCATTAAAACTTGCTTAAGAAGTAACAGTGCATTAAGTTTAAATTGCCTTTAACATAACTGAAAAATATTTTTGAGAAATACATAAATGTAAGCATTTCTTTATGTTTCATATTTTCCATGTGCTTGTTAATCTGTGTATTTTGTTATCATATTTCAAAATCAATTGTAATTAATTAATCACAAAAAATATCATACAAGTACAAATGCAACAGCTTAATGCAATTTAAATTGTATTGCACTGTGGAAATAAATTTGAGTTGAATTTTATAACTACAATATAAGGTGATTAAATAATTTTTTTTTACAAATTCATTTTTTGCATAACCACCAATACAATATACATGGTCTTTAATAAAAGATCTGGACAACTTTGGTTGCTAATAAATTGAGAACCACAAATGATAAGACAGTACTGTTTATTTTAAACATTACAGAAAGTTGTGCACACTATCAAAACACTTCAATGTGCATTCCATTTGTTGCCTGCGGGGCATCAAGTAATTGATTTTTTGCCATGTTTAGTCTATTTAATCCACCCATGACTGTGATGGAAGCAGTAATTCAAGCACATAGATACTGTAGTTTTACCACCTTGGTCTGGTAGAACAACACATCTTTGACACACAACCGCATGAAAAAATCAAGGATGGTTATATGTCTGATGATCATGGTGGCCATGCAATTGGTCTATCTAGACCAATTCAACAACCTGGAAACTTTCTGCCCTAGGTACCTCAAATGGTTAAGGCCCATTGAGGGGGAACACCATCCTATTGAAAGATGATATTGAGTTGTACGGCTTCAATCTATGGGAATGCAAATTCTTGCAATAGGTCAAAGTAAACTAGAGTTCACTGTGTCCGCCACCAAGAAAAAAGGACCTCCCAAGTAGACATGGAGCAAACCACAATACACATTGATATTTGGACTGTCACATATGGTTTCTATAATGTGATAGGAGTTTTCAGAGCCTCACATTGTGCCATTGGCCTTTCCCAACACATGAAAACAAGCTTGTCTCTGTGAACATTGCCTTTATCAGGTAATCTTGGTCATTCGCTTTACTGCTGAAAATTACAGTACAAATGCCTTGTGCTTGGGTTTTTCATCTGGTTTGAGTGCCTGCAATATCTGCACTTTATAGGCATAAAACTAGTTTTTTTATGCAGACTATTTTGCATAGTGGTGGTTGGTATTCCCAATTCTAGAAGCTAATATGTGGATTTAACATAGAAAGAAACTGACTACTACCTTGATGTCCTACACAGAACAGAGAGCACATTAAGTGTATTAAATGTGCACAAATTTATAGTGTTCTGTAACATATGAAATAAACAGTACTGTTTTATTATTTGTGGTTCTCAATTTATTAGCAACTAAGGTTGTCCAGATCCTTTTGGGGCACCCAGTATAATTTACACAAGTAGCAATGAAGTAAAACTGAACCTTTTGGTTTCTTGTTAGTCAATGTTAAAGACTAGTAATGAATAAGGAAACCAAGATGGCATGCAACTAATTTCTATGTTATTTGTATGCAGTGTGCTAAAATTACACATAGTTAGTGCTACAATTATTTCAACACAAAAAATATTTACTATTTTACCTCAGTAATAGTACCTAGTGGAAGTCCTCCATGAAGAATTGCATCAAAATCCCCAAGTGATAATGGGAAAAACCCACTAATTGCATTTCTCTGCCTTGTTTGATAAATCTCATATGCCTGCAAAATGGAAGTTCATTTTAAGATGTTTTCATAGTTCATATTTCAGTTTTGTAAAACATTTCAACTTGTAAAATTGAAATTCACTACACATTCTGAGAATAAAAAGTGCAACAATTTACAGCATGGTAATTAGAAAACATCAAAAACTAACCCTGCAAATTCTTAGCAAGTGGTGGTAAGACAAAGATTCTGCCATAGTTGTTGTTAAAGCAATAACAGAGAAGTTGCCATTAACTTTAATGCTCTTTAATTTTTGTAGTGCCTTTAACTTTTAGCTTTATCACTGTAGCTAAATTTCCTGTTCTTAGTGACCATATTTAACTATTATTCTTGGTTTCTATTTGCTTACAGACATGACACAATATTATGACTAATTTCCAAGAAAGTCACTGTAATGGTGAGAAATACTTTATTTGAAGCAAGTGTAGAATATAAAAATTAATTTAGCTGAAAAATATAGTTTGAGCTGAGTGAATAAGCAATCCAACAAACATTTATCCAAACTATGGGGAATTTGTGAAAGAGTTAGCAAACACTTTTGCAAACTACTTAACTACTATCCATTTCTTCTTATTTCTCAGTTTTTCATAATTTTATTTCTGCAATTTTCAATCTTTTCAATCATGTGCATACTAATGCAGAGTTTTTTCAACAGGTCTGCCAATATGGGTAATGTAACACAGAAAATAGTCCATGACTTAGAAAAGGTTGAGCACCATCATCATTTTAGTGTACATAATTAACATGAAAGAAAGGTTGGGTTGTTTTACCTCTGAGCGGCACTTTTTTGCACACCATGGGCTAAATGGCCAGGTCACATGGACCCTGAAGGCTCAGAGAAGGTTGGGGGAGGGGACCCACTGGAACAGCTGTTGGGAGACAGATGGTAGCCTCCCGTCAAGGCCATCCAGCGTGTTCCTTAACGTGCACAGGGTATGGCTCTCCCGCACACGGGACCACAGCTTAACGTCCCATCCGACGGACGGCGGCCTTTACAAGCCCATCGGTGTCCCCTACTGACCGTGGGCAGGGCGGGGAATTTTGCGGAGATAAATCTCAACGCTGACCCAGCTGGGACTCGAACCTGGGAACTACAGATTACGAGCCTGGCGCGCTACCGACTGAGCCACCCCCGCCCCATGAAAGAAAGGACACCGGCATACATTTAGAAAAGCAAAATAAAACTAAGGACACAAGAATATTAATACTTATACCTAAAACTGTGACTTTCCAAAATAAAAGGACTGTTCTGCCAGTAAGGGGTGAGATCACCCAAAACAATATAAGGGACACACAGCTTCATACTGCAAATATGATATTCCCGTGACATACCCACATTAAATTTCACCCATACAGAAATACAGTTCAAAGTTCTGGCCAAATTCTGAATTAGGTTGTATGAGCAGCACTTTTTTGTGCACAGTGCACTAAATGGTCAGATCACAAGGATCTGAAGGGCTCAGAGAAGGTGGGAAAGGAAAGGTTGGGGCTGAACAGCTGCTAACAGATAGATGGTAGTCTCCACAGTCAAGGCCATTCAGCCTGTTCTTTAAAATGTACAGATATGGCTCTCCTGCACACAGGGCTACAATTTTACATCCAACCTGAAAGACAGTGACTTTTGATCCCATCTGAGAGATCTGATTTCTCAAATCTCTTTTGATCCCATCTGAGAGAAATCACAAAATTACACACCAAACTTTGGACCAAGGGAAAACTTCAAAAACTTCCATTTGAGCTTCTTCTTCTCCCAGTGTATAATCTGGCTCTAGCTCCTTCTGACTACCAGCTCTTTCACTTCATGGCTCATTTCCTTCAAGGAAGATAGTTTCAGACATTGCAGGAAATCAAAAATGGATGTCAGAAGCTTTTCACTTTCTATGGCCAAGCATGGTATCAAAGAGGAATCAAACAACTTGCCAAGAATGAACTATGAAAAATGATGGTTTATATTTCACTGAATAAGGTTCATTATTTTTATTATAATAATCATTTCTCAAGTAGATGATAAAATGCATAAAATGAAAAAACAAAATATTATTTTTCTGGCTTGAATTATGTATTTTTAAAACATATATATATAAGAAAATTTTCAAACTGCAATTTAAAAGAAAAAAAATTGAAGTTTCATGTGTTGTTACAAAAAAAATCTATATATGTCCTTCACCCTAGAAGGGTTAAGAACTTCTTTCCACATGTTGTGAAGAGTGATTCCAGTGGTTTGGTTGTAGGTGGAGATTGCTGAGGTCATTATTTTAATAGCCTTATGAATGATGGTTCTATATTAAGTGGATGCACATGCTAGCAGTATGGCATACTCCCAGTCTATGATAGCTGCATGTTGTATTGCCAGCTCAGCAGCAGCAGTCATTAACTTGTTTTGGCTGACATCTGTCGGATGCTTTTTGAACCTCTCCTGCAGAGAACATGTGCTTTTTCAAATATAGTAAATTGAATTATCCGGCAAATGTAGGGGTATTCTGTATACATCCGATTTTTGAAGGAGACTACATTTTATTGCTCTATGACAGAGAACTTTAAATCACTTAATTATTTTCTGAGCAAGATGGTCTTTTAATTGTATATCAAATTTATACAAACTTACAGTTTGTGGATTAGGAGCACAAGATTCACTAACTATATGAATAAGTTCTTCTCTTTTCTTATCACTGATGCCAAGTAAATTCAAAATTTCTAATCTTGTCAGAGATAATACATCCTGCAAGAAACAAATTTGGGAATAAAGCTTATTAATTTTCATACTTTTGAAATTATTTGAATATACCTGTTAAAAATTCAGAATTTAAACACTTAATGCATTGGAATTGACTTAAACCTACTCTTTAACTCCTTTTAAATTCATATTGTATTTACCTTATATTGCTCAATATTCCAACTGACAAAGAATAACAGAACTGTCATTACAGCTTCTATGATGAACAGTCCACTATGGCCAAGGACTGTAAATAGGGCCAACTCTATATACTAGCAAGCTATGCATCTTCAAACATAATCAAACTATGCAGAGTCAGTCTTACATGTGCTTTTAATATTAAATATATAATGGTTAAAAAAATACTGCATTAAAATCTTTCTGAAGAGGCACTCTTTTGCATCATTCTCTAGGGCAAGGTTTCCCAAACTTATATTGCTGGACTAGTATTTTTTCAATACTTTTTTTTTGTACAAAAATTACAAAAATATAAATGCATATATAAAAGCAATAAAAATAAAATGAATAAACTTTCATTCTTTATTTGTCTTATAACTATAAGTCATTTATTACATGTACACTTTATAACTTTTAAGTAACCAGAGAAAACTAAGAAAATACGAAATGGGAACCAGCTGTATCTTGCTGCATTTATGAATATGGTGCCCCCCCCCCCCCCCCCCCTTAGGAATGGATTGAGCCACGGACCACAATTTGTGGCCCAATACTCTAGGGCATTTAAATATAGGTTATTTAATAGCTGTATACTGCATGCTAGTCTATACGAATTGAACTTATTTTGCCTCAGTCCTAGTTACTAGCATTTTCACAATGGGGGGAGGTTATGCCCTCCTCAGATCCAGTCCTGGTATTATAAGTTCTTGCAGGCACAAAAACTGTCCCCTGGGTGATGCAGTGATATTTTTTGTTTAAGATTTATTTTTAAATGCGATCATTACAGTTAATGAGGTCCTGTTGGTTCGTGGTGATTACTAACTGCTGTATTCAGTTCAAATCGTAGTGGCATAAAAAAAATCTTGATCCAAAAACCCCTTATTTTTGAAAGATGAAATAAACTATGCCATTACGATCGAACTGAATGCAGCAATCAATTAGCACGAGCCAACAGGCCCTCATTAACTGTAATGATCACAGTTAAAAATTAATATTCAGTATGTCATTGCACCACCCAAGCGGAGAGGGAAAGTCAACTGAAACCAAAATGTGTCAATAAGTAGCAACATGAAAAGTTTCTGAGCTTACCTTGCAAGTATGTAGGTTTTGCTTAGCTAATCTTTCAAGAAGAGCTTCATTAAGCTGAAGTCGCTTTACTGATTTACTAGACATCAAGCGTTGCTAAAACACATACTCATTATCACAATCACAAAATAACTGCGTTTAAAGCTCCCTCTCTTCTCTACTACGGTTTCGGTCTTGAAGCTTTCGGTAAACACGGTAAACATGACAAAAATATCCGGAATTTTTTTAGGCGATATTGCAAAATTGTAATCAGGAAAAATATATGTCTTTATGATTAGAAGTCACTTGATATGTGATTAAAAAGTGAAAATGGACTAAATTTATATAATTCGATTAAAAGCATATTCTGATATCTCCTATACTGTCTGAAAATATTTTCTTTTCTGGTGGATTGTCTAAAAGTTGTGTATTTAAAGCCAAACTTTTAATCTGCCAGCTTCATAAAATTTTCCGCCCCGAGGAAAGAGCAGAAAAAAATATAAATAATTCGCAAAACCGTACAATCTTAAATACTTTTCACATTTATTTACCATAGGGTAAGGAGGTTTTATTTTATAAGTTTAGAATAAATCATTATTTTTTTATCGATGTTTTTAAAATACTAAATTATCCCTCAAGCAACTATTTATTAAAAATGTCTGACAGAAACCTGTCAATATAATAAGCCATAAAGAAAACTTGTAATGAGGACGAGATCTCATAAACATTTCTTACGGTGGCGGCACTGATCTGTATATGCTTCCAATAGGCAACATCACCAGTTTCAGGTACATAGATGAAACCTTGGACCCCTTCATGTTACCATATATGGATGCAATAGATACCTTGCTCCTACAGGACGATAACACCCACTCGCACCATTGTTGCCTTGTCAATAGCTATCTCGAGATAGTACTATTAAATATATGGAGTTGTCAATCCGATCTCCAGACCTAAATCCTGTAAGACACGCATGGGATGCTCTCAGGAGATGGGTTACGTCCCTGAAATTCGTTCCTGCAAGCTACTAGAGCTTTGACGTGCTTTAGAGAATCAATAGAGATTTTGAACAGCACTGCTGCACAGTCTTATCAACAGCATGAGACATGGCTGTGAAGACAGCATATTGGTAAGAAATAACCATTTGGGTTATCTCAGTTGACTTTCACCTTTCCAGCATGTGTCTGTATTAGTATATAATTTGAGGAATTAAAAGTGCTATTCCATTCTTTAACTATTATTCTTATGCAAATTATTTATATACATCCATCTTCAGATTCAAATGCAGCAGATCCAATGAGTTTTTCAGGCTGTTCCTTAATTTATGAAAACCTCATACACCGAAAAGCCAAAATATTATGATCAGCACGTCTTTATGCAAATCAAAGCAACTGCAGGTAAACGACGGCGCTTGTGAAGGTCATGAACTGGTATAAATAACACCTGATACTGAGCTCTGTTAATCCGTGTTATTTTTATTCTTCAGATGGGAAAGGCAGCGGACTTAAGTGAGTTTGACAAAGGCCAAATAGTAATGGTTAGACAACTGGGTCAAAGCATTTCCAAGATGGCAAGGCTTGTGGGTGCTTACGTTCAGTCGTGATTAGTACCTTGAAAAAGTGGTCCGAGGGAAAAACCACGACAGCCAGCAAGGTGTGGGCCGACCATGCTCAATGATGCTAGAGGTGAGTGAAAGCTATCCTGTGTAGTAAAAGCCAACAGAAGGGATAATGTGGCATAACTTGCCCATAATTTGAATATTGGTGACAGGAGTATTGTGTCACAACACATAGTACATCGAACCCTGCTGAAAATGGGACTGCACAGACGCAGGCTTCTCTAAGTGCTCATGCTGACCTTGATTCACCATCGAAAGCGCCTATGATGGGCACGCAAGCATCAAAACTGGACCTTGAATGATTGGAAGAAGGGCGTCTGGTCCGATGAATCTCGTTTCCTCTTGCACCATGTGGACGGCCGAATACGTGTGTGTTGTTTACCTGAGGAAGTGTTGACACCAGATGCACTGTAGGACATAAACAATGTGGTGGAGGAAGAGCAATGTTTTTCTGGGAAACCCTGGGTCCAGTCATTCATGTGCAGGAAACTACATCTACCACCTATCTAAACATCATTGAAGACTAGGTGCATCCTTTCATGACAATGGTATATTCCTCTAGTAGTGCCATATTTTAGAAGGATAATGTGCCATGCCACACTGCCCTGATTGTTCGAGAATGGTGCGTGGAACATGAGGAAGACTTCCAGGTATTGCCCTGGCCTCCAAATTCCCCAGACCTCAATCCAATAGATCATATGTATTTATGTTAGAAGACCATATCCGATCTGCGATGGCTCAACCACATAACTTACAATAGTTAAAGGATCTGCTTGTAACATGTTGACAGATACCACAAGACATCTTCAGAAATCTTGTAGCATTCATGCCTCGCCGGGTAAGAGCTGCTTTGGTGGCAAATGCAGGACCAACATCATATTAGGTAGGTGGTCATGTTTTGGCTCTTCGGTGTATATTTATGGAAGAATATGTTGCTCATTTTATCGACATGACCACAAGCATGCATATTAGGGTGGTCATAAAAAAGGCACATGATCACAGCAGGCAGTCATTTTCACTCTGTAGTGCCCGTGGCCGATGGTTAGCGTGCTTGGCGGCTGATCTAAGGGACCTGGGTTCAAGCCCCAGGGAAGGCATCAATGTGTCGTTTTTTCTGCTGAAGTTCTGCCACCCTCTCAGACCTTCTACTATGGCATATAAACTGACAGGCTCCTGTCAGACCTCTGTGGCAAGCAGCTCCTTGAGGGGGTTGTTTTACCTCTGAGTGGCACTTTTTTTGCACACCATGGGCTAAATGGCCAGGTCACATGGACCCCGAAGGCTCAGAGAAGGTTGGGGGAGGGGACCCACTGGAAAAGCTGTTGGGAGACAGATGGTAGCCTCCCGTCAAGGCCATCCAGCGTGTTCTTTAACGTGCACAGGGTATGTCTCTCCCGCACACGGGGCCACGGCTTAACGTCCCTTGAGGGGGAATATATTTATTTAACTTTTTATTATTATTTAGTCTGATGTTAATCCGGATAGTAATTTGATTTCACCACATTACAGAGATGATGTATGTGATTGCGTACGGTAGAGAGAAATAAATAGGATTGAAGAAGGTCAATATGAGACTAAGGTATCGAAGGCCTTAAAAGGTATCTGAAAAATATCCTCTCGAGTCAATTTCGAAAAATAGGGGAGGTTAGTCACAAGCCACAATGTTTTCACAGGGCTACAAAAAAATATGTAAGGCTACAACTGCTCTAGATCAGCACAATCTATATCGAAGTAACTGTCTCAAGAGCTATCAACAACTATAGGAAAATTTCAAGCCACAGTCTCCACAGGCATATGAGACTTGAAGAATATGCATTTTTTTTGTACAAAGGCCAATAACTTGTGTCCTCCCGCTCTTCCATTACCTTCAACAGATCTCATTTATAATGGTGCAGACGTTGCCTTTGGTTCCTAATACATATATTAATATATGAATAACCTGCAGTACAAATATTCAATTTGAACACAGATTTTTATTTCTTCTAGACAGAACAAAGAAACCACCTTACCGTAGCAACAGCAGAGAAAAAGACCATTTCAATGCAGTAGTGTGATAATCTTGGCTGGCATCCTGATAACTGGCTAAAAAAGCTTCAGGTCTTTCATACTACTCAGCCACAAAGAGAGATTCTTCTACCTATGAGAATTTACTGTGGTGCTCTTGACCCTGATGTCATAGTTATGAACAATAACGATTCTCTCCATTAGGTTCATGTATTCGATGGCTGTTTTGAAAATGAATTCATTGGATGGAGTGCAAGATACCCAGATCTCAATCTGACTGAGCATATGGAGACACTCTGAGTTTGGGCTGTTTTACATTTGAGCCCTAAAGACTCAGAGAAGGTTGGGGGAGCGGACACACTGGAACAGCTGTTGGGAGACAGATGATAGCCTCCCGTCAAGGCTATCCAGTGTTCCTTAACGTTCACAGGATATGGCTCTCCTGCACACGGGGCCATGGACTAACGTCCCATCCGATGGACGGTGGCCTTCCAAGCCCATCAGTGTCTCCTACTGACTGTGGGCAGGACGGATATAAATCTCAATGCTCACCCAGCTGGGACTTGATCCTGGGAACTACAGATTAGTTCCCCTGCTCCACAGGTCACAAGGACAGAGAGTAGATCCACTGGACAATTGTTAGGAGACAGATGGAAAGCCTTGTATCAAGGCCATCCAACATTTCTTTAATATGCCATGGGTATAACTCTCCTCATATAGAGTCTCAACATAATGTACCATCTGAAAGATAACTTTTCAAGGCACAACAGTGTCTGCCTAATCACCCAGAGCAAATGTAGAACATTCTCAACATGGCAATTGGAACTTTGGGAATATCAGATTGACGCACTACCAACTGAGCTAATTTTTGCAGGATGGATCATCCACCCAGAGCTTTCAATTAGCTACCTTTGTGCAAATTTGCGTTTTATTTTTGAGTTACGCACACATTTCTATCCTTTAATTTTGAAATTTTGATTTACAAACGCGACAGGTTTATTTATGCAGTTTGTAACGAACTGATGAGTCTGTATTGAAGTTCCAAATTTAATGACTTTGAGAAACTTCTAGTCAAAGATTAAGGGGAGTGTCATAAATATTTGAAAACTCAAGGATTGGTGATCGAACAGTCTGTCCAGCTCTAGAAGGTGCGATTTCAAAATACACCTGGAAAACACTCTAGCTTGACTAAGTGGGCAGGTGACAGGGTCATGGGCAGTTTCACCACTCGTTTTTATGATAACTGCAATTTTACATAACTTTGACTGTTATGCCCAATAACACTATATTATCACAGACATCCATGTGAATGGAAAATCACATTCATTGCTCCGTAACTTTTAAAACAAGCTTTTGATGGAAATGTTACAGAGGATAAGATCTCATTGAAATCGATTTCCAGCAATTTTCATTCAATAGTTCTGAAACAAAAACTGCAGTGTATATATATATGTCAAGAATTTATCTCAAAAGTTAAAATGCAATTACTGTTAAAACAAATATATTTTTTGGGAGTTTCTATAAATGATTCTTTTTATCGTTTTTGAAAATGCCCCAAAACGAACTCAATAGCGACTGCTACAAAATGCTCCAGTAGCATAACTTTAAATATTGTTGAAAACAGATTTCGCCCTCAGTGGCATGTTTTCATAAACAGCTTATTTCCAAAGTTCGTAGCATTTTGAATGCTCCACTTAACACGGAAGGCTCCTGCAAATGAAATATATTAATACAAGTGCAGAGGCTGTATCCTCTTTTGAAATAAGTTGCCTTTGTATTTCACTTAAATTATTGTAATAAAAATAAAAAATAAATACCCCCTCAAGCAGTTGTTTGCCACAGAAGCCTGCCAGTTTATACGCCGTAGTAGATCTGTGAGGATGTCAGGACCTCAGAAAAAAAAAGACGTACATCCCTTACCCGGGCTCAAACCCAGATCCCTTAGATCAGTAGCCAAGCGCACTAACCACTCGGCCACGGGACGGCATTACTATAATATGTAATGAAAAAGAAAGTTTAATAATGGACTTTCATCCAATAGCTAGAAAAGCAACATATCGCCTGTGGTGAATAAGCTCTCATTTTCAGCAGGATTGACCGTTTTAAAACTTTAGCTTTCTCTAATGGTAGAAATTTTAACTAATGGATGATTTGGTAAAACGCAAATAGCAATATTTCCTCAGTACCTATCCTGGGGAGAAGGGTTGACTTAGTCGGTAGCACCACTAGTGCTAACATTCAGATGTGTTGTAAAACGCCTCCCTGTCCTCAATCAGCAGCTATCCGCCAGATGAGACGTATTCGTTTGTAAAAATGAACAAGAGAAACTTCATTTTTACTCTTGTAAAAAAAAAACTCGAAGCCTCCTCACCCTGAACTTCAACAGGAATCCAACCTGAATTCTTAAACCCTTGTTATGAGCACTGTTAAATGGTGCTGTCAAAAAATAATTATGACTGAAATAATCACACTTGGCAACTAAAGCTGACAATAAAGAGCACTTTTATTTTCCATTATGAAAACACTAAAATAAATTACAAAATTTTGTACATAGAAATTCATAATATTCAAGTGTGCTTGAAAAATTCGATTGTATGCAAAAGAGAGAAACTTTGGTATTTTTTTTTATGCATTCAACAACACGATCAAAAAGAATTCCAAAAGGAATCTAAGTATTAGCCCTATTCACTACTAAATTTTCCATTCATGAATTGTAGGCACTTTTATCTTTGATGAACTGGGATTCGAAAAATGAACCCTGGATAAGGTTTCTTTTTTCTGGTGGGTAGTCTTTCTGCTGAGATCTCACCTTCACAGACATTCTCTATGGCATATTAAACTGATATTCCTGTCAGACCTCTTTAACAAGCAATTTTTTTATTTATTTTTTTGCTACTACATAGGCTTCAAGGTGGAACATTTTGAGATATGCCATCTCAAAATAAGAACTTCTGGGGAGGTCTTATTAATAGGAACTCTTACTTACTAGATTTTTAATGTTGAAAGTGGGTCAGGATCAGAGGAAAGAACTGGGTAAGCATTATTCAGAGGGAAAGGGCAAATCTTTAAATTGCATAGTCTTCAATGGTTAAATATGAAATTTGAGGATTTTTATGTATCTGGGAGTGAAATGCCAAATTGCTCCTCCCTGAAAACAGAAATATGGTTATAAAACTGCATGTTGCTGGAATATCATTTTGGCGTTTCTCAGAAAATATCTTTCAAACTGCACTTTTCTAGGGTCTCTTAACATTATTTTAATATTTATGAATATCAATTTAAAAGTTTTATGATTTTTTTTATATATTTTAGAAAATACTATTTTTTCATCCAATTAGTAACATTATTTGAAGTAGAAGGTGGCATTACCCCCCCACCTTTTTTTTTTAATTTGGCCTTGCTCCTAAACGTTTTCAAGTAGCAGTTCTTAAACTTTAATCAGATGTGGGAATATTAAACTCAGTATTGGCAGAGTACTGAAACTGCTACTAAAACATACTATGTCATATATTTTAATAACTATTAAAACAATCGTTCTTGTTTCTGGCAAAGGCGAAAATTTACAATTAGCTCGTGTGAGTCCACTACTAACCTTAACTCCTAACTTCAGTGGTCAATTCAGATGCAGTCAGTTTTTTTTTTTGGACAGCCCCAAGCAAAGGCACAGCTTGTTTTTGCAGTCTTTAAACTAATAAATTTAACTTAATCTAATAAATTTTAGCATTTTCAATAGCCATTATAATGAACATAAATGGAACTTAAAAAAATGCGTACAATATAAAATATATAATTTAACCACTTCCCAGAAACATTTTTTTTTATTAATCTATCAAAAAAATTGCATTTTTTATATTTTGAATACTTTTAGCTTGAAAAGAATCGAACATTTTTACTTAGAAACTATTATTTATTAAAATATTTTATTCCTTTCCATTTACTTATTTACATAAAATTTTAAATTTTAGATATACTTTTCCGAATGAATAATCAAAAACACTGAAGAATACAATTTGTCTATATTCTTATAAATCTGTCACTATATCCTCTGGTGGAGAAAATATAAACTGCTAGCAATGTAGTAAATGTAGTGTGAATAGCCGAAAATGAAAAAAAAAGGCACTGCCTGAGTTAACTCGGATGCGTCTGGGAAGTGGTCAAATAATGAGTCCTTAGTGTGATGATAGATATTTCTTTCACGTTTTTGTTAGAAAAAAATGTCAAATGAATTGGCATCCCTAAAGCAAGTCCCTAGCTAGCCTATACTTTGATACCAGTCCTTGATAAATTTGGCGAAATCCCAAGGAAATCAATATTGTTTTGGTAGCCATAATAGTTCCAAGGAGGAGCAAGTAATCGATCTGCCACGAGCTTTTTCTTGCCTTTACATTGGCAAAATCATTGACATTATGAAAATTTGTTTCTTGAAAGAAATCTCTTTCAACAGCTAAAAATGATAAGAGCAAAATAGTTTTTCTATTTTTTATATATACACGAGTATTATGTGAAAATATCATTTGGAGCCTAACTCCCAAGGTGCCTATGGCCTGAGCCATAGCCAACTGCAGAAATTCATGGACTCTAGAGAATCCACACAAACCTTCATATAAGAAGTGCTATTCTAGGGGTAAAACCTCAAGTTTCAAAGCAGATTTCATTAATACTGATTTACTAACTTATTCACAGTGAAAATATATTGCAAAATCATGAAACACTAATTAAAATGATAATTTTTCCTCTGGAAATTATCCCAGAAGATATTTACAGCTTCAGCAGTTTTGGTGATTTCAAGAACTATTATCATTTGATACCTTTGAAACAGTTTAAAAATAACTGACAGACATACATTAAAATACATTCTATGCTGACAGATGAATATTAAAATATATTCTAACTATGCATTTTTCTAGTGATTTAGTACAGGGGTCCCCAACACAAGACTTGAAGAGGTGTTTTATAGTTAGTAATAAATTTCAAATATGCAAAACGTTCCATAAAAAAAAAACTCGAATTTACAAACACTAAGCTAGGCTGCAAAGTCTAATAATTTGATTAACAATTTTCCACTATATGTTCATAATCAATTGATCCATTAAATCTGCTGCTCGTCTTTGGTATATAAGCTTATTACTTAAAAAGTTCTATGCCACTCTTAGACAAACTTTAAAATTCTGAAAACAGCTTTCGAATAAAAACATACGTTTTGCTTATAATTTTTGAGCTTTAAAAGTACGCTATCAATTTGAAGTTAATCAAAATTGCAAATTTAAAAGATCTTCTATTTTGTTCTTCTGCTTTATGCATATATTATATGGTAATATGTAGTGACATTTGACCAAAAAATTTTTCTTATAAGTAGTGAAATACTTTTAAAAATTCCATTCAATCCATCATTTTTTCTAAAAAATTTTCGTTTTTTTCTTAAAGCTCACTTGTGAATTAATGAAAACCGAATTACCTACTCAGTTAACTAAACACCAGGTGCATGTGAGATAAATCCTGAGTGATTGGTTTTAGAATATATCTATACTGCTCACAAAAATTAGGGGATATTTCAAAATGAATATGAAGCGAAGAAATATCCCCTAATTTTTGTGAGCGGTATATTATCAGTGATATGCAGTCAGCATCCAAGATTATTTTTTAACTGTGGCTCATTAATCAACTAGTTGAGGACCACTGATTTAGAACTTACAGTTAACAAGAGAAAACATACATTTATGGTACAATCTATAGCATAGTGCATGAAACGAATATGCATTTGACTTTACAAGTATTATAAATGTGCTTAAAATCCCACTCTTATGTTTGTCATTTCCGCTCCTTCATCAGCAGATACAACTTTTGACTTTTCAGCCATGATGAAGAACGTTGCTTTTCTTCCAACTTGTAACTGGACCACATTCCAATGCAATCCATTACGATTTATAGGAATTACGATTCCATTACGAGTTATAGGAATTACGATTCCATTACGATTATACGATATCCATTACGATTTATAGGAAATTACAGATTACAGTCCCAAAAATTTGAGCAATTCATCAGTGTTATTTTCTTTAAACAAATCAAATGCATAATCATTTAGTCCTTTACATTAAATGCATATTAAACTTCGTTGTAGAAGACATTGTCAAGTTCCACTGTGTAAAAATGATTATCCTAGTTACAGATATTTATTTGCAGAAATATGTACATAGGTGTCACCAGCTTTACGAAATATTTGTACAAAAATAATTTTCTTTGTCAAGGTAATATTCTAATGGGAAGGAGAATTTTTCGTTTGTACTCATTTGATGGTACTTCATAGAAAAAAATATAATTATTTGATTTTTGGTGTCGCTTTTAGTAACATTTCTTTTATGTGGTGGGATTAAACAAAGCCTTCAAAGGTTACCTGTCCTTAATTATGATTTGAACTACAGTGCAGACAGACCTACTGCACGTATTCAAACCCATTCACATTGTACTTTATAATGAGCACTGCAATGTACTTATAAATTTGGTTATGAATTATGCACAAGCATTTACTTACTTGGCACAAAGTTTTTTAATTCATTATTTTTAAGCATCAGAAATGAATCCATTGCCTATCAATTTGTGTCTACTGAGGGATTATCTTTAACCCTTTGCACTCAAGAGGCGACCCATACTCGCCATTTGGTTTGATACAGTAACGAATGGTGACTGAGAGGCGACAATAACTGTTTTATAAACAGATATTTTTCCTCTTTACATTTTAGATGTGTAAATCTACTGTCTATGTCACACTTCATAGTACAACATTGTGTTTAATTAAAATTATTATTTTAAACTTAGTCTGCTTTTAGTAGTTATAAAAATGGAGCCAGATGATGAAATTAGTAGCAGTGAAGATGAATTTAATTTCCCATTGTTTATGTATGATTTATTTTTGTTAGATGTAAAAAATTTCATCAACTTTTTAGCACAAAAACATCGAGTTACTACTTCCCTATAACAAATAAAAACTTCGAGTGCAAAGGGTTAAATATTAGCAATGTGGAGCATTTTTATCACTACATATGAATAAAAAACCTCACTTATATCTTTGTCAATAAATTAAACAAATCAATATTCTGTTGTTTCTGAGATAAAATTTAATATTCACTATCTTGATCTAGGCAAGCTGCATTTGAGTTATAGCCCTTTACATGTAAAGTTGTAAATTCTTTGTTCATTTGCATAAATGTTAAAAGATATGCAAATGTACTAATAATGTAATAATAAAAAGAAATCTTAATGCTTGAAACTTACCAAAGCATTTAAGTATCTTACAGACAAAAAATTAGCTTACATTTTGTAGCAATCAAATAAGATGAGATAATAACTTGTACTTAGCTGGTGACATAATCAGAGAATTGTGCAAAACTGGGTCAAATGGCAGTCAGTAAAAACAAAAGACTTATATTGGATTGATGCCCTGTTGACCCATATTTAAATACAATAAGTGGGCAGTTTTTTCTGGGGTCACTTTGGTGAATCCGAGTTTGTCTTTGGAAGTCATAACTTGACCCGTAGCTCATAAAACTTTTTCTGCTTAAGCCACAAATGCATTTGAGAGTTATAACCAGAGCCATGGGTTGGGCTGTTTTACTTCTGAGCAGCAGTTTTTTGCACACAATGGGCTAAATGGCCAGGTCACGAAAGCTCAGAGAAGGTTGGGGGAGAGGACCCATTGGAACAGTTGTTGGGAGAGATGGTAGCCTCTCATCAAGGCCATGCCGAGTGTTCTTTAGAATGAACAGGAGGGCTCTCCCACACATGGAGCCACGGTTTAACATTCCATCCAACGGACGGTGACCTTTCCAATCCCATTGGTATCCCCTACTGACTGTGGACAGGGAGTTTTGTGGAGATAAATCTCAATGCTGACCCAGCTGGGACTCGAACCTGGGAACTTCAGATTACAAGCCTGGTGCTCTGCCGACTGAGCCACCCCTTCCCCACCACAGCTATGAGAGACAGAGTAATGATCAGAGTTATAGCAGACCCTGTTTATACAGCAGCAGTTACTGGTTTGATAAGATGGTATTATATGCAGAGCATAGTAAAGCCATTTATTATATGAATAAGCCTCACAAAGCAAACCGTTCTTAGCTGTGACTACACTGCATGTAAATATTGCACTCATGCAAATAAACTGCATTTGAGGATAAGTGACATACATTATTTAAAAAAAAATGAAACAGTTGTTGGGAGACAGATGGTAGCCTCTCATCAAGGCCATGCTGAGTGTTCTTTAGAATGCACAGGAGGGCTCTCCCACACATGGGGGCACGGTTTCCATGTGTATTGATTAAAAGAGTAGAAAAAGTTTTATGAGCTACGGGTCAAGTTATGACTTCCAAAGACAAACTCGGGTATTAAAAAAGGGCCATTTCATTTTACTTTGGCCCATGCAGTACTTTGCACTTGCTGTGTAAAGTACTGCACTCATATGTTAATACTTGAACACTGTTAAACATTTTCACTGAAAAGTGACAATTTTTTAGACATAAAATAGGAAAAAGCATTCTTACTATAATACTAATTACATCATTTAGTTGCAGCCTTTTTTTTTAATACTGTTGCGGATTACAAAAATGGATAGCCACTGAGCGTGAGTATTAAAAGCTATATTTCAAAACCAAATTCAATACAAGGTAAATTGTTACAAAGGAAATATGGATGAAGTATCTTATTAACAAATTAACTATTAACATGCACAAGTCATCAATCTTCCCGCGTGAGCACACAACATCAGCTCTGTGTATTTTACTAAATACTACCTTTTACTTGATTTACCAGGTCACCCGAAGATCTTCACTCGTAAACCAATTCGCGTCCTGTGCTAATAACTTTTCACACACTAGCCGAACAAAAAGACAGTCCGTGTAGACATTCGAAGTTAGCCATAAAAGTTCCCACTTTTATACTTCCGCGTATACACAACACATCAAGTTACTTCTTGATACTTAACAATAAAAGATCCCACTTTTATCCTTCCGCGTATACACAACACATCAAGTTACTTCTTGATACTTACGCGCACTGTCTCAGAACAGCTCACCGTCCATTTTCGAACTCTCCGACCGTTACAACACAACAACCGTTACAATACAAAACGACCGTTAACTCTCCACTCTTCTTCTCCAAATTCTCCCAACGTTCTTATTCGTTGGCTGAAACTTTTTGCTTTCGGTTGCCAGATTCCTTCTGTCGTAACACTGCCCCCTTCCTAGGTCTTGTTCGTCCCGAACAATTCTGGATTCCAAAGTTTCTTCAGTTCTTCGATGAAACGGAGCCAAACGATCCACGTGAACCACCTTGCACTTTGTAGCTGGACGTCGACGAATGCGATATACCACGTCTGTGTCAAAATGAAAGCGAATCTCATTATGACGTAGATTTCTTTTCTGACTGAAGCCTCGTCCACAAACATAATACGTGTAAGGCCTATAGCCCTTGTGAACACGTTTATGTCTCTGCAGGGAGAAGAATCGACTAAGAGTTTTCGTGCAAAACCTGTAAAAAGTTTTCTTCTTTGTCGAAAATTTTCTTCTTTGGATTTTTACTTCTATCAAGAGTAATAAGGAATGAAAGTCATTAGTGACATAAAATCTAGGGAGAAGTTTCATCCTCCAGTCTGACCCTTTTGTCAGTTGACTTTCCCTTAATTCAGAACTGTCGTGATGAACCTTCAGCCATGTTTCACCTGATTCCATTTGATCCCCAAGGTGCTTCACAAATATAATATCAGCTCCATAATTCTTTTTAGCTCTTCGGTCCATCTCCTCCTTCCATACTCTTGCTAGAACTGCAGCTTCTAATCCGACAACCTTACCTGTTTCTCCTGTATAAGTGAAATCAGTGATGTGTCGGGCTGCTAGCAATATTTTTTCTGTTTTACCTTCACATAGCCAGCTTGCAACATCTTCAGATCTCCTTGTTCTATTAACATGTTACGAAACTTGTTCAAAGCATTGCCGTTATGCAGAACCTTACGGACACGTGATGCTTCATCTACCCTATTATCCGCAATGTTCACAAAACGCAGAAGTTCTCCTAACTCTTCGACGAGCTCTTTCAGTTCCAAGGATCCGTTACCAAGGAAACACTGAACAGCTTCCATCACTTCCAGAGAGTTGTCAACAGAGTTTTCAAGAGGTGAATCCATGTTGCTGATAACAGCTGAACAACTCAAACTCTTCATTCCACGAGCTTGTGATGCTGCAACCACTTTCTTAACTAAATCAACAGCAACATCTTCTGTACTGATGAGATCAATAGCTCCTTTTCCGAATTCAACATCATAAACCAAAGCACACACTCCTTCAGCCAGCTTTTTGGACACAATTGAGCATATCATTAGAGGAACGCTATCTATGGTAGCCATCAGATCCTTGCAGCGGTAAATCTCCTTATCTGTTGGCACCAGCTCCTCTGTCTGTCCTACGATGCAGCATCCGACGTCTTCCATCATCTGCTCGATTTTATCTTTAGTGCAGTCGACTGTGAAGCCAGGGATGGATTCCAATTTGTACAGAGTATCTCCCGTCAATTGGAGAGCACGACCGGAGATCATAGGGACCTTGAGAACTAAAGCAGCAAGTGCAGGAGCCAAGACAAGACTCACTTTGTTGCCGACACCTCCTGTGCTGTTTTTATCTACCATCCGATGGCGCCACTCGGTTCTCCAGCAAAACACATGACCCGAGGAGGTCATATTTGCTGTTTCTTCCGAATTCACTTTCTTGGAGCTCTCATTGTAATTAGCCAGGGAAACATCAGTCATGATTGCCAAATTGTTCATTCTGGAGATCAGCGACGAGTTCTGTAACATGATATTGTCCACTTTAGAGCTCTTGTAGTCGTGATAAAACTTTTCTATATCCTTATAATCTAAATGGTTATAATGTCCAAATCTGCACATTGACTGTTCAGAAAAGAAATTCAGCGTGGCTACGTTGAAATTATCTGAGGGATTCACTTCTCTCTGATCGTAACTCTGAGGCTTAGTTTCATCCAGAAAGTTAGTCTTTGAAGTACTGTCTCTGCCTGAAGCTCCTTTACTAGCATCACCTGTTACGCTTCTAAGCCATTCTTCGGAATTCTTCTTTCTTAAATCCCCACTTTCTATAAACGATTCAAGTGTGGCTATATGCTTCGGAAAAATCTCTCCGACTTCCCCAGTAACGTCGAATGGCACTTTGTATCTATGATGAATGGACGCCTCTTCTTTACCCGGACCACTCTGCGAAACGTAAACTCTGTTTCGTTCCCCCTCATTACCACTCGTTACTCTGCCTTTGCGATAAATGTCCATGACACATTTTGCTGACGGCGAGGAATAGAATACCTTTCGTGCGGATCTCTCTTCAGATCGTGCCAGACTTGTATACCTAGGTATTTTGAAGTGCAAAGCGTACTGTATAGTCTCACAGCTCTCTGATCTGTGTGATTGTTCCTCACAGTTCCTAGACATGTCACCAGCGACATAGACACTCTGCCATGCATCACCAGTAGTTGCGTGGTCAAAGGCATTATCTGCGCTATCTCTACGATTCTTGATTTCCAGTAGCAGATCCACATTTTTATATGCGTTGCCTTTCTCTTTTTCTTTTCCATGTTTACAATCTAACTTAACACTATCAAGATCATCTTTTTCACTGACAAATTCAACATTTAAACTATTGCATTGTCTATTGAGTTCGGTTTTATGATCCTTGAAGTGATCAATAATCTTACCAACTCGAGAAGCCACTTCAGCTCTCATCTCAGTATTTTGTGCGGCCATTTCGGCTTTCAAATCATCTTTTCGAGAAACTATCTCCGTTCTCAACTCATTATTTTGTGCGGCCATTTCGGCTTTCAAGCCATCTACTTTATTGTTTATGTCACTATTTTGACTTTTAATGCCATTCATTTGTGTAGTCATATCGGCTTTCATATCAGTCATCTGCGTAGCCATATCGGCTTTCAAGCTATTTATCAACTTTACTAATTCATCCATACTTCTAGTTAACGGCATTCAATTAAATTATCCCACTTCTGACACCAAATGTTGCGGATTACAAAAATGGATAGCCACTGAGCGTGAGTATTAAAAGCTATATTTCAAAACCAAATTCAATACAAGGTAAATTGTTACAAAGGAAATATGGATGAAGTATCTTATTAACAAATTAACTATTAACATGCACAAGTCATCAATCTTCCCGCGTGAGCACACAACATCAGCTCTGTGTATTTTACTAAATACTACCTTTTACTTGATTTACCAGGTCACCCGAAGATCTTCACTCGTAAACCAATTCGCGTCCTGTGCTAATAACTTTTCACACACTAGCCGAACAAAAAGACAGTCCGTGTAGACATTCGAAGTTAGCCATAAAAGTTCCCACTTTTATACTTCCGCGTATACACAACACATCAAGTTACTTCTTGATACTTAACGATAAAAGATCCCACTTTTATCCTTCCGCGTATACACAACACATCAAGTTACTTCTTGATACTTACGCGCACTGTCTCAGAACAGCTCACCGTCCATTTTCGAACTCTCCGACCGTTACAACACAACGACCGTTACAATACAAAACGACCGTTAACTCTCCACTCTTCTTCTCCAAATTCTCCCAACGTTCTTATTCGTTGGCTGAAACTTTTTGCTTTCGGTTGCCAGATTCCTTCTGTCGTAACAATACTATATGCAACCATTAACCTTTGGATGACCATGACAGCCTGTAAAGGTTAGGGATGTAGCATTTGGATGAATCATGGCCTGTATATTATGAAAATGAAGTATTTAGTTTTTCAAGATCTGTGATCATTAAAAAAGAGTTAAATTTGCTTTGGTACTGCAACATTATTAGTGTACCAATACAAAACATGATTTGAATGCTAAAGTCATATTTACATTCTAGCATTTAGTACACTTGCTAATTTGAGGCTAATAGCTGTAATTCCTACAAATAGCAAGCAGGCATTGTTTCTTTAAATTGCTTAAAATAAGGCAGTAGAAATGGTGATTACTAGAGAAATTTCTAGGATTTGTCACCTATAAATACATACATTCTTTGAATTACACAAACTGCCAGCATTAAATGATGAATTAGTTCTTTTAAAAACTTCATTTTAATCTTTTCACTATTTCATGAAACATCAAGAAAAAGAGAAAGTAACACCCATTTACTAAACTATTAAATAAGAAGATAGCTAAATAAGCAAATAGAACACATAATCAGCAGAAAAGAAAAATGTGTTTACAGTACCTACCCCAAACTTACTCCATTTAAAGAGTGAAAATCACAGCACTCTCTCAAGTGACATACTATAGTACAAAAACCACCAAGCACAACAGCCAATAATCTGTTTAAAAAAATTAAATTGCAGGAAGTGGTAACAGCAGAAAACAAATAATATACACTTGCTGAGTATGTGATATAGGTAAAATCTTTCTCCCAATTTTTTTAATTATATTCTTTACATTGTCTCAAAAGAAGTAGTATCTGCTATATTTATCTTTGTGGTAATTTTAATTCATATTATATTTGTGTTGAAGTGCTTTTTGTACTATTCTATGGTTCATCTTACAGTTCCATTTTAAAACTGCATTTCGGAATAAATATACAGTAAAAGTTTAATGGCATATACAAAACTCACTACACTTTAAGTACATTTCAGTACTTTTATATGAAACTTAATAACTTTACATGTAGCATAAAAAAAAACTGACTAAAAAGCTTGTAGGACACTTATCTAAAGCATAAAACAATAATTTGCTTTTTTTGTGTGTGTAAATAATCAACTCAAAAATAATGAATGGTACATAATAAAAGCTTAAATACTCTGTAAAAAGAACTACAAATCACAGATAACAATTAAATGAATATAAAAATCAAAATTATATACAAAGAAAAAGCAATTCTACAAAAATAAAGCAAAGATGCAAATTAGCTATAAACAGTTATTACAACATTGACCACAAACATCACATTCACCACAGGTACCACATTCATTACAACATTCACCACAGACATCACATTCACAACAATTACAATCATTTCCACCGCAATTATAGTCACAACAGGAATTGCAACAATCACAACATTCTTCTTTTTGATTTCCTGGGTACACCATTGTTGTTTCAGCACTGGTACTGAAAGGGCATAGTAAATGGAAACACTGAAATAAGAAGTAAGTATCATCATCTGACAAATCTCTGTCTCTAGAAGTATAGTTCTGTGCTTCAGGTTTATTTTGTACATGCCCAGAAGTCGCATGATTAGAAAACATAACAGGGAAATCTGGTTCATAAGGTGGGGTAAATGGTACTGGCTGTGAGGATACAACTGTTTTTTTATCTTGATGTATATGAATAGAACCAGCAGGCCAATTGTCATATTCATTGTACTGGGGAGGTGAAGGTGGTTTCACTGTTATCTAAAAGACATTAAAAAACTTATTTAGAATTGAAAATTAAACTATAATTTATATTATTACTTATAAACACTGAAAGTGAAAATTAGCAAGCACAACGTTAATACTATAACAAAGAAAAGCTGAAAAAGAACAGGAAAGTATATTGTTAATATACTAAGATTATCTATGAATGATTTTAGAAATAAAATCTCAAGTGACAGAGGTCCATAATTCTGGGCAGACAGACTTGTGATATTGTCTCAGTGGCAATTTCCTTGTAGTTCTGTGGGTTCTTGAGCAATAAGTCCTAAATTTGGTGGAATGGTTCACTTAGTTCTATTGCTGTTGGTAACAGATCGGGTTCCTAGCTGCCGAAATTTTTGGGGGTGCTACCATCACCTACCTTGTGAATGCAGTAATACATTAATAGAGTTCTGAATGAAAACAATTATCAGTAGATATGTTTTGTGGCAAACTTTTGGCATGGGTTTAACTAGTATTTTTCTAAAAATTGGTGAGGCATATTTATATCTAAGTCTGGTGTAATCTCACATACATTAAGTACTTAAAAAATTCAGGGCAAGGATTGACTACATAAGTAGTGGCAGGCTCATAATCTGATGCATCCAATTTACTGTCTGTATTGTTACTGAAAAACTGTTACAAAAAATGCATACACTAATGATATGCAGAATGTACTTACAATGGAAAATATTGCAGCAATCCAGTCATCCCTAAAATGAAAGAAATTAAATTTTTAGTAATGCAAAAATCCACAGCACAATAATTTATTCAGAAAATTAATGTCTGATAAAGCATCCAGACAGCTCAGAACCTACAGTAGAATGGCAATTCCATAAACATTGTTTAAAATTTATTCCCAATCCTTAGCAGAGAAACAGATCACAATTCATTGTGATCAAACAGTTTATCAACATTTATTTTTTTTAAAATCAGATCTATTGGCATGAAACCTTCAGTATCTTTTCTATCAGCCAACTATTTTCATTACTACACATGATTTACCGGATTTCTTTCCTTTTCAGAGGAAAGTTTTATTTCCATGTGTATTGATTTTAAAAAGAATTATATTTTAAGAAGATACTTCCTGTGACCAGTATCAAAAGTCACTAAAATGCCAATAGCTTGTTGTTGACAAACAATAACATAACATCATTTTCAACTTAATTTTGAAGCTTTCTAACATAACTTTCCACAAAAGGAATGTATTTTTGTTCTGACTAAATTTATTTAACAACTATGATGTAAGATTAAAAATTCACTTTAATCAAACAATGTTATAGAGAAATTTTAAAATTCACAAATTACTAATTACAATATAATTTCTCATTAGTGTTGAACATCCCAGGGGTAGGGGGCTCAGTCAGTAGTGCGACAGACTCGTAATCTGTAGTTCCCAGGTTCGAGTCCCAGCTGGGTCAGCATTGAGATTTATCTCCACAAAATTCCCCACCCTCTCCATGGTCAGTAGGGGACACCGATGAGCTTGGAAAGGCCGCCGTCCATCAGATGGGATGTTAAGCCATGGCCCCATGTGTGGGAGAGCCATACTCTGTGCACATTAAAAAAACACGCTGGATGGCCTTGACAGGAGGCTACCATCTGTCTCCCAACAACTGTTCCAGCAGGTCTCTGAGTCTTCGGGGTCTATGTGACCTGGCCATTTAGACCATGGTGTGCAAAAAAGTGCCGCTCAGAGGTACAACCCTGAACATCCCAGGATGGAAGCAGCATAAAGATATGTTTCATACCATCCAGACTAAAAAACAAAGTCTGCAAAAATATGCAATTGCTCAATTTTGCATAAAGACATTGAAATAAAAATTCTGAAATTTTTCCATTCATTCCAACATCAAATATCTAATATTTGATTATGATGCAAAGAAAAGGGGTAATTAATTTGTTTAAAAAACATGTGCATCTTAAGGCACTTTCAGAAATTGTTTTTCCATACAGAAAAGGCATTTAAAGTACATATTTAATGCTTATCGTAGACAGTGTATATTGTAAAGACAAGCCATTATTTGAAATACAAATATATTAATCATCATCGTCATCGTCATCATCGTCATCATCATCCTCAAACAGCCATAGGCTACGGAGGTCCAGCCAGACCGTGCAATTTAGTTCTCCAAGCAAGTCTGTCCTGAGCTACATCTACTGCATCTGGCCACTGCACACCAATTCTAATAAGGTCCTGTTTGACATTGTCTGCCCACCACATCCTAGGTCTCCCCCTCTTTCTGAGGCCTTTAGGCACACTGTTCATAACCCTATTCACCAATCTATAATTATTCATATGGGCAACATGGCCAAACCAATGGAGTCTCTCTCTGCACAATATGCTGCTTAAAGGAGGTTGCAAACTTCTTTGCCTAACCTCATCATTAGTTACAAAGTTGGACCACCTAATGCCCAAGATACTGCGTAAGCATCTAGTTTCCTGTTATCTTGTTTACAAAGTGTCCAAGTTTCACTACCATAACTAAGACTAGAAAGAACCAAACTATTATACAGTCTAATTTTAATATTTAGGTGTATACGCCTATTTCTCCACACTCTCCATAGATTCTTAAAAGTCCCGGCAGCAATCCCTATTCGACTGTTAATCTCATGCAGCACATCACCATTATCTGTTACATAGCTCCCAAGATAATTAAACTGTGACACCAGCTCAAGACTGCAACCATTCAGATTAACTAAATCAAAACCTGCCTGACCAATTTTCATCACTTTAGTTTTCTCTCTATAACCAAACCTACTATACTACCAGTTTCATCAACAGCCCTAATGAAAGAGTTCATCTCATCAACATCATTTGTCAAAAGGGCTAAATCATCAGTATAATCTAAATCAGAAATTTTCGTATCTCCAGTCCATTTAAGGCCAAAATCTTTCCCTTGAAGTGAATTTCGCATCATATAATCAAAAACCAAGCTAAAGAAAAAAGGAGACAAAATGCACCCTTGTCGAACACCAGAAGTAATGCTAAACCAATTGCTACAAGCCTTACCAACTCTCACACACAACTCAGCGTTATTATAGAGAGCTTTCATTATGTTAACTAACCTGTCTGGTATACCATATGACCTCACAATCAACCACAAATTATGACGATCAAAAGAGTCGAAAGCCTTTTTGAAATCAACAAAGCTAGCAACCAAAGGTTTCTGAAACTCTAAACATTTCTCAAGAATCTGCCTAAGTGAAAATATCTGATCTACATATCCCCTACCACTTCTGAATCCACATTGCTCATCTCACAATTGCCTGTCAACCAGATTCTTAATTCTATTAAGTACAATCATGGAAAGAACTTTACCTGGAACAGAGAGTAGGCTGATACCCCTATAGTTATCACAAGAACTGCGATCACCTTT
The DNA here is from genome assembly GCA_038380435.1 of Ryuthela nishihirai. Taxonomy (NCBI): domain Eukaryota; kingdom Metazoa; phylum Arthropoda; class Arachnida; order Araneae; family Heptathelidae; genus Ryuthela; species Ryuthela nishihirai. Next base: position 47,261,891 of record JAWZYU010000029.1, on the reverse strand, counting down.
TTTGAAAATAGGGATAATAATAGCTCTGGTAAAATCTTTAGGAACCATGCCTTTATCATAAAAGTTATTCAATATTTCAGTCATCCAAATGGTAACTGAAATATTCCCAGCTCTAAGCATTTCCGTAGTAATTTCATCCACCCCTGGGGATTTATGAAGTTTAAGTTTAGAAATAGCCAAAATAACTTCAGATTGTGTTATAGGGCCAACATTAAAGCCACCAATGCATCTATCATCATTGCAAACAATGGGAGTAGAACTAACCACATTGTTTAGAACATCACTGAAATGCTCAGCCCACCTAGCCATGACATAATCCTCACCTTCTATAACCTTACCTTGTTTATCTTTCAATCCCTGTATACCTGTTCATTTTCTACCACACAAAACATTAACTATCTGATACACCTCTCTGCTGTTGTGCTGTCTAACTGCTTCCTCGGCTTTGTCAGCCAAGCCATCAATCCAGAGATTCTTATCAGCAGCTAACTGATCCTTTACACGTTTATTCAGTTCTCTGTAATGCTTTCTATTAGGACTAGTAGGATATTGATTAAGTACATTCCTGCAGTTCTTTCTTTCGAAAATAAGCTCAAGTGTCTTATCACTCAAATAATTCTGCCCCCTCTGCTCCTTTTTTCCTAAAAGAGTACTGTTAGTGTCCAAAATAGCCTGTTTAAAATGATCCCATTCTTCCTCAACTTCAGTAGTAAGCATACCATGACTGTCATAATGACTAAGTAACCTATCATTGTAAGCTTTGGCTATAACTGGGTCATTCAGAGCTTCAGTATTAAAAGTAAATTTTTTAACCCTAGCACAAAACTTTTTAAATTTCAGTTGCAAGACACTTTTAACAAGGTAATGGTCAGATCCAATTTCAGCTCCCCTATATGACCTGGTATTCATAACAGAACTAGCCCATTTGCTGTTAATTAATATATAATCAATCATATTCTTATGCAGCCCATCAGGTGAAACCCATGTGTATTTATGTATATCGCAGTGTTTGTAATAAGTGTTAGTTATTCTGAATCCATTAAGTTTATTTACCTATAGGAGACGTTGCCCATTGCCATTGCAGCTACCAATACCAAAAGGGCCTATTACTCCTCCCCATAGGTCAGAGTCAGTACCAACTTTGGAATTGAAGTCACCTAGAACAAGGGTAATATCTCCTTTCTTGACAAAATTCAAAATATCCTGAAGTTGTCCGTAAAACCTATCCTTCTCATCCTCATCGGCATCCTCAGTGGGGGCATAACAACAGATAACATTCAAGTCTTTAACACTTGTCTGAAATTTTGCTGTAAGAAACCTTTCATTAATGTACTTATATCCTAGAAGAGCATCACTAGTGTGTCTGCTGAGAAGCAGACCCATGCCTTAGTGATGCTTATTGTCGTCCCTCCCTAAAAAGAGAAATTTAAGATTATTTTTAAGAATCTGACTTTTATCTGTCCACTGGTCTCTTGCAAGCCGAGAATATCGAAATTATAATGGTGGAATTCTTGTGTGAGGACAACAAAAGAAAAAGCTCTGTGCAAAGTCCTCACATTCAAACTACCTATGGAGAGAAAATGGTTAGTGGGATGTTTAAAGAAACTATGTTTATTGAGAGAGGGAATGCCGACAATATCAAACAGCCCCCTAATCGCAGACATGGGGTAAAGACCTGTTCCCCCAGCACTAAAGGCTGAAGCCATCTACACTGGAAAACTTCCTCCAATGTAGAATTTGACGATGCCAATAGAAGCAAAGAAGTTCAGGTGTCTGCGTTGACCTCTGCTCAGGATTATCCACCAGCTGATAAACATATCCTGTGAATCTATTCATATGGGGCTGTCAACCCACAAACAAACAGAAAACACAGCAGAAGATTTTCCTTCCACAAAAGCCCACCAGTGCAGCAAAATCAGGATCCATAATCAATCTCAGAGCCATAATTCCATTCACGTTGGTATATATGGTCAGCACCAGGACCCTGTGTAGTTGACCACTCCTCAGCAGGGTAGAAAAAAAAGTAGCCATAGATGTCCAGATCAGTAGGCCACACTAATCTGGCAGCCCTCCCCTTCCTTTCACTTCCACAAGAGAGTATCTCTTTTGAAAGGTACTAACGGTCTACACCATGAGAAGGCGGGGTCAGACATTAGGTGCTATGCCTGGCCGGTTCTATGCATCATCACAGGGGATTCATATTAAAAGGATACATATTCAAGTACTTTTATTGTCCTTCAAAGTACTCTTCTCTAGCATCTATGCAAAGTTGCAGATGTCTACACCAATTCTGGAATGCTTGGTGGTATCTTTTTGGGTAATATTCCACAACTCTGAATGAATGCATTTTGAAAGGTCTTGCACTGTTAAAAAATGCTTCCAAGCAAGTTCCTTTTTAATTTTAGGAAGCAACCAAAAATTGCATAGTGCATGATCAGTTGAATATGCAGAATGAGGTAGCTCTTTGATATTTTCCTGCTCCAGACAAGCTGTAACTTGCTGGGTTTTGTGAGCACTGGCATTGTCATGAAGAGAACCCTTGACATAACTTTTGTTAGATGCTGCCCCTTCATCTCCTTATTCATTTTGGGCAAAACAATATTGGTGTATTGGCCATTTACAGTCATTTTTTCAGGTATGGTGTTGACAGCTACCATTCCTTAGGGAATGAAAAAAAATTTTGAACATCCTTGTGTTTGAGCAGAAGTTTTGTTGGAGGATTTGGGGATGCAGTTCATCTTCCAAAATTCAAACATAGTTGCCAATCTTTCTGGGAGTTTTATAAGTAATAAAACCAAGTCACATCACTGTGACAATTTCTGTTAAATGTTTGGGGTCACTAGGTTCAAACACACCAGCATCCCCTTGCATCAGTTAACTCTAACCCTTTTTTGCTGTTCTGTCACTTTAAATATTGATGAATCATTGTTTCCACACTACCACTCAATACATTAATATCTAAACTTATTACATGAATGGTGACATGTGGAATTTCCTTAATGAGTTCATGAACAGCAACAATGGTTTTCTTGTTCACAGCTTCCTTTGGTCTTCCTGCATGAGAGAGGTCTTCGAAGCTTTGCTGTTCCTCCCTGAATTTGTGCATCCCCCTGTAACAGTGCCATATGAACAGGCATGATCCCCATATACTTGTGATAAAGCAGCATATTTTTTTTTTCGTGTCATCCCCAAGCTGCAACCTTGTGAAAATGTAAAATCTTTCCCTGCCTTTAGTAGGCTCCAGCAGGTTGCAGGTTTTGCAGGTTGAACTTTATGTGCTTTTTTCAGTAAAGAAAGAAATTATGATATGGCCTTTGCTTTTAACATGTAATGACAAGTTTAAACAAGCTTTCAAACTATTTGTAGCTTGTTAACTTCGGTGGAATGAGTGCAAATCTACAGATACATGTCAAGAACTTCTTTAATGCCTTACCTACTAGCATTTCAAGCAATGTTTGCAGTTATTACCATCATTGCTGATTTTCCATAACTTGAGACTGGTTCATATAAAATAACATTGGTTGGGTTGTTTTACTTTGGGTGGCACTTTTTTCCACAGAATGGGCTAAATGGCCAGGTCACAAAGACACCAAAGGCTCAGAGAAGTTTGGTGAAGGAGATCCACTGGACAATTATTAGGAACCAGATAGAAGCCTCCCATCTATGTCATCCTGTGTGTTCTTTAACATGCATAGGATATGTCACCTTTTAATAGCTCATCCAACAGATGACAGCCTTTTCAAGCCCAAAAGTATTCCCTTTCTCATTGAGGGCAGGGTGAGGGTTGGTGGACATAAATCCCAATACTGGCACAGTTGACTTGAACCTGGTAATACACATTATGAAACTGGGACACTATCAACTGAGCCAACTACTGCCACAAAACCTTAGTTTGTTTTAAAACACATTTTGTCTTGTATTTTATACAGTTTACAGATAATGCATTTAACAGTTGCTTTGGAATGTATGTCAAAAATAAATACAAAGGAAAAATATTCATACAAGAATTTTGACAAAAATTGGTTTGATAATAACTAGATATGATTAATCTAATTTTGCAACTTGGTGGCAGCATTGTTAGAGACTGATTATGCTTTACAGATATTATTAGGCTACAAATCAAAATCTGACCACGACTTTTTGGACTGTCAAGTTCTGTCATCTTGTCTCACAAAAGGAATATTTAGCAAGATATGTTTCAAGCAACTGGAATGACCGAAAATGGCAGAAGTAGATATTTGTGCATTCAACAGATAGAAAAGCATTGCAGACATGGCACTATAGAAACAATGATGACACTGAAGAACAACAAGTAGCAATAGAATGACTATTCCTAAGAATGATCTTAGTATAACTCAGGAAGCATTAAAGCATCATTGACAAATTACTATACAATTCCATTTGCATCAACAGTAGGTATCCTGGAATGTTTTATATGTTTCTCAGCTATGTTTTTATTAGTTTTGATATAAATTTTCATACATCTCATAGCTTCCAACACTAATTTCAGTTATATGCAAATCATTTATACTTTTTTTCACATTTATATATTAGATGGAATAATTTACACATTTTTCATGTTTAAATTACATTTCATGAAAAAATATATACATTTCATTTAACAAGTTTCTGCTTTTATTTCATTTGCATGTATGAATTTTATGAGTAAATGGGAGAAAAGCACTCTTTACTTAGACTTTTAGCACAATTCTGCACTTTTCTAGTTCCCTCAATGTAATCTACTAAATGGATAGGTCACAAAGAACTCAAGGACTCAGAGAAGGTTGGAGGAAAGGGACTAGCTAGATAACTATTAGGAGGCAAATGGAAGCCTCCCATGAATGGACTGTCAAGTTGGTCACCTTACAAGGCCATCCTGTGTATTCTTTTATACACTGGCATACAGTTGGGACTCAAACCTGGCGACAACAGATTGCACTACCCTTCTCCACTGCTCTCCAGGAATATGAAGCCAAAAGACATTTCTGAGAATCAGATGGGCAGCAATCTCCCAAAAACTATTGCTGCAAAGTCCAGATTTTTGCAAACTGAAAAGAGTGCTTTCTAGTTGTTAATTTGTTTCTTGGATATTACTTGTGCATGCACAACTATCAAGGTAATATAAGGCAAGAATGACACGAACATAGCTGTTTTAAATTACCTTTACTTTTATTAGTATCTAGTGTGACAAATGAATGAGAAATATTATTGTATTGTTAGATAGGTATATAATAGCTAATATATATATTGAAGACACTCTGACTATATCAGACAGATATCTATATTTATACATATATTGATTAAACATATTTTTAAATCTGCACACATACTTTAAAGTACCAATTTAACTATAACACAAAAAATAAAACCCATTGAAATCATGGATAAAAAACAATACCTTTCACTTTCTGAACTTGCCAGAAACCATGACATCATTCCTGATGGCTCTGTTAGACCAAAAACCTGTGATTCTTTTACATCAGGTGGCATTTCAGGGATATTTCCTGGATGTGATGTGAAGTTTAATGTAAAAATATGCCATTTAGTTGATAACTGAAAGGTTTTCTGTAATTGGCTTCTTGACTGATTGTTTAGATTATTGTCTTGCAGCTTCAATACACCATCATAATAAAGCGACACATTACACATTCTCCATGACATTCCACTCCTGTGAAAAATTAAAAGTTCACTATTATTAAAGGCATTCTCATTGCCTACCTGCAAAATATTTCTAAAATTACTAGTACTTTTTAAAATATTACTTAAAAATAAATATAAATAAAGTAGCACACTTAAATTAATAATGCAAATATTTTAATATTCTATTGACCACTGTGAACCTCAAGTAATATATACAAATGTATTTTTCAAATCATTTTAGCTCTTTTGCAATTTTGTTTTTAATTAACACTTAGGCTTACAGATTGCACTTCTATAAGGAAACCTTTTAGGCTAGTGAAGCATGTTATCGTCTGCCTCTTAACCGATATAAAAATTTGAGAATCAAAGATTTGGGAGCTACAAAAAATAAAGTACATAATAATCAAGCTTTCTAATTCTTCAAGACACATTAAATCACATTTGATTTTCTTATGATACATGTTATAGAGTTTACATTACATGAGGGCAGTGATAGCTTGTTCTAAGAACACATGCACTCCTGGAATGAGAGAAAATAAAAACAGATTTCAATGATAATGGTTATTTGCCCCTGTTGGTAAATAATTTAATTACTTATTTATTTTCTTATTAATATAAGATAGGTGAAACATATTTCCTCAATGTCAAAGAGATGACAGAAACCAAAACTTTTCCTTGTCACAGCACAACTGAAATGTGCATCGCCATTTAATACAGTTTGTTACACAAGAGGTATCATGTGACAGAAAATTAGCTATGGAAACATAAGAGTTAGCAAAATTGCACTGTGCCCCCAAAGCTATGCCAAGGTAGATTGTTTATTGGACATGTCAACTTGAGAGTATGACCAAAAACCTATTTCAAGTTAAGTATGGAGGAAAAATCACATGCTAAACATAGCTTTCGGAGACTACGTCTAATAGTTCTATCTTCCTCACAGCATCAGTTAACTAACAAATAATGCCCTTTAAGTGAATCTAGGATGCTCTGATAATACGATCAACTGGAAACCACAGTCTAAACTTTATATTTCTTTTGAGCAACAGAAAGAATCCATGGTTATGCCACTGCAGTGAGCATTTTTCAATTCAAAAATTAATACTAGAGGTTATATAATTAATTCTTAATGCAGAAATAAAAACAGGTACTGCAATTGTGCCTTAAAAAGTTTTAACTATTTGAAGATTAACATATAAAATTACTTTTCTTAAGTTACTATGTATTATTTATTACCTGTCTTCTTACCCCCATCCTACTCTTGGTCAGAAAAGGGCCACTGATGAGAGGTAAACCATGGCTCTATACACAGGAGCTTACTACCCTGTGCATGCTAAAGAGCATGTTGGATGGCCTTGACAGGATGCTACCATCTGTCCAATGGGTCTCCCATCACCCACCTTCTCTGAACCTTTGTGACAAAGCTATTTAGCCTACTATGTGCAAAAAAGGACTGCTCGGGTAATCTTATTTTTTGCTTGTTGGTCAGTTGTTTATGAAGTTGCCATAACAGTTATTTCAACATATCTACCCAATCTGGTAGCAGGTAATAATCTGTATATCAAATGAAATCTTGACTGGGATTGTCATAAGCTGGTGAAAAAAAAAACTGCTACACATTTTTTCTTACTCTACAAAAAATTAATTCTTATATCATATCTTCCTAATATGAAAGCAAATCAAAACTATATGTGAAATGAAAATTTATGGCATAGAATGCTATACAACACGTCTGAAACTAAAATCAAGTAGGGGCCAAATCAGCTACTTTTCAATATACAATAAGTCACATTTTACTTTACACAATCAATGCAAAACATAATTCTTATATTGTTTTTATTATTTAAATGCTAGATACTTCAAATACCAAAACATAAACTTATATTTCATTTGTAGTGGCTTCTTTGGTTGAATGTGACTATATTCTCCATACTCATGATAGATCATTGTAGTCAAGCAAAGTCAGTAATTCACAGTTCACTAACATAACATACTACTTACATTGCCAAGATGACTTTGCAGACCAACTGTTTGAGACCACCATATTTTGCCACTGTATTTAGAAAAAAAAATGAGCTCACTTTCAAAGAAAATTTATTAGAAAAGTGAATTGAGAATGATTGTTTTCCATCATGATATGCATAAACTAGCATATTTCACCAGAAAATGAAATTAAAGTTCATTGCATGTGATAAATTTAGTAGCTTAATAATACTTACTCTTCATTATCTACCAATTTCAAATAAGCATACAGTGGTCCTTCCTTTGACACCATGTTAATAATCAATAATTATGATCAGAGCTGAAACAAAAAAAGGAACGAGTTATAAATACCTTAAATTTATGAAAATAGTTCTCACTTTCCTCAAAACGTCTATTACTAGAGGTGTAATAAACTATTTCTTTTAAAAGTAATTTTTAATTGAAATAGGCTTATTCTGCATTATATAAACAATAACATTTACTTTTAAAACATTTTTAAACAATAATATGGACAATAAAAAGGAAGTACCTACTACAGATTTATTTTTATTTTATTTAAGGCTAAAAACAAGTTTGTAAACTTCTTTATTAAATATCTTTTATAAAAATACTTCTCAACCCTTAAATAGCAAAGTTTTTTTCTTAAAAAGCAACTAAAATTCCAAGCCTTATTTTGAAGTAACTAATGAACAGAAATAATTCATACTACATACCAAAAGAATATTTAACTCTAAGCAACAAAATATTTAAAGGGAAAAAAATGGCATATATGCATTAAAAATATGCTGGATGATCATTTGAGGGATTTTTGAAAGAAAAAACATTTTCTGACACTTTAAGAGATATCAATTTCTAAAGTTTAAGGTAATTTTTTTCCTATTCAATAGCCAATTGGCAAATGTGTCTTGATGGACTGGGTTTTAATTCTGAACAGTGCTTTATGTAGTGTGGAATGGCATCCCACTTGTTTTTCTGTTGACATAAGATCCAACATGTTTCTATTACTCCAATAATTTTTATTTCCCACTGGGTGATGTTGGCTTAATCTGTAGTTATGTATAAACCATCTTATTTTATTTCTTCACTTTGAGCACTGAACTGCAGTAAGTATTGGCATCTATGCTGTATTTTTTGTTGCCAAATCTGGAAACTTTCCAAACACAATATTGCATTACACCCATGAATTTCTTTAGATTCATCAGAAATGACGGGTCAAAGTACATTTATTTTCTTCTTTACCACAGAGAAAGTTATCAGTCAGTGACAATGGAAATACCCCATTAACCTCAAATACCAATGCTGATAATTGTCTATCACTGCACAACAGCCGTTTTCTGCTAATCACATATCTTTATTCCCCAGTTTTTGGCATCTGATCAAATGTATCAATAAAAATACTATTTTAAATATCACTCACTACTGGTTTTTGTGTACTGGCAATTTAGTACACTGGAACATAGTAGATAATTTAAATGATCAGAATCACTGCACTACAGCTACTACAGCTGTTCTCTGCTGATCACTTATCTTTATTTCCCAGTTTTTTGGCATCTGATCAAATGTATCAATAAAGATGGGTGACAATCACAGTGTTACCTGGGTGGCACAATATAAAAAGAAATTGTTGCCACCCATTGATCATAGATGGCGCCAATGGTTGGCACCGAAAATCATCAAAGATTTAAAGTCTTAAATTAGTGGAAAAAAGATGAGATGGCATTAGTTCAATTGGTAAGAATATTCTGGCATGTTTCTGGAGAGATGCGGTTGAAGTCCCTTATGTCAGCGAAATTTTTTCCACAAAATATTTATTGATATATTGATGTTAGAATGTATCAATAAAAATACCCATTTTAAATATCACTCACTTCTGGTCTTTTTCACTGCACTACAGCTGTTCTCTGCTGATCACTTATCTTTTTTTCCCGACTTTTTGGCATCTGATCAAATGTATCAATAAAAATATTATTTTAAATATCACATCACTTGGCAATTTTGTCTTTGGTAATTTAGTACACTGGAACATAGTAGACAATTTAAATGATCAGAAATCCCACTATCAGCTCAGTTTGCCACTAGATAGATTATAGATAAAACCGAATGCTACAGAAATGTAAATAAAAAGATTAGTCTTTCTTATTTCATAAAAAGTTAATAAATAATATGTTAATGGGCATCTTAAAATGGCCACTGCTAAACAGCAATTGTTTGAATGAGAATGAAGAAGTGGATTTGGATTTTGCCCTTCGTGAATTGAGAGTCACAAGGTGGCAAGAAATTATAGCATTGCATGGATCACAGAATCGATTCCATGTGATGCTATGTGCATCAATTCCATGCAAAGCTGCGGTGATAGTCTAGTGACAAGAGCAGTGGCAGTTCTCAAAATGAACAAATGGTCAAGTGACAAGAGCAGTGGCAGTTCTCAAAATGAACAAATGGTCAAGTGACAAGCGTAACTCAAATCGGTAGTTTTTAATATTAGTATAATTTAACTTAATCACTAATAATCAATACCTAGGCATCATTCATTCATTAATAATCGATACAGTACATAAATTAGCACTGGAATACAAAGGAACAGCAACACGTACTGTTTAATATATATTACAGGACATGGAACAAGCATCTGCTAAGACAGACAATAACTCGTGTCCAAGGCATTAATTACACTTGGCACAATTGCCCCCTTGTGACTCGTAGAATATTCCATGAATTTTATCAGAACATAATTATCTCCGAGAATGAAATTATCTCGTTTGCAGCATCATTGCAATATTTGGAGGATACAAAAAATTCACAATTACAACAACAAATTACTGCTAAAAATCTCAAACATTTCATTTGAAAATTGAAATTTTATTATTTCTCAACTCATGCGCTACATTTAGACATACCATTTGAAGGCGTATCCTCCCAAAACACAAATTTAGAAAAAACGAAGGTATTACAAATATACACTTCTAAATAGGCTTCCGCATGCTTTTCCCTAGAGTAAATGTTACGTAACATTCATAGTACTATTATATTTACTGTTTTCTTCTTTCTCCATGGAAGCAAGGATTGCACAGAAGTGTTTGGCTTCATCGAGCAAAAGAAGAAATTGAAGCCTGCTAAAGAGATTAAAGACATTTTGGAGCCTTTGGAGCACAACAAACAGGGCATAGTCATGGGAGAGGGGGAAACCCCCCTCCAAAGAATCGTAGTTGGCAAAATTCGAAGCGACTTTGCAAAATCTAGATGAATTCTGAAAAATTTAGATTTTTTTGTAAAATTAAGAAGAGTTAGCAAATTCTAAAGAACTTAGCAAAATCTAGCAATTAAGAGAAGTTAGCAACTTGGCAAAATCTAGAGCAGTTGGCAAAATTCGAAGCCACTTGGTAAAATGCAGGTAACTTGTAAAAATTGAGATTGGTTTTGTGAAATTAAGGAGAGTTGACAAAATCTTGGGGAGTTGGCAAAACCAGGACAACTTGGGAAAATTTTGAAGCGTTGGCAAAATTCTGGTGAGATGTAAAAATGGGGATTTTTTTCTGTAAAATTATATCGAGTTGGCAAAATCTAGGGCAGTTGACAAAATTCGAATGCACTTGGTAAAATACAGGCGAGTTCTGAAAATTGGACTGGTTTGTGAAATTTAGGAAAGTTGGCAAAATCTTGAAGAGTTGACAAAATTCAGGTGACACGTAAAAATTAGGAGCGTTTGGCGAGTTGGCAAAATTGAGACAACTTGACCAAATCTAAGGCAGTTGGCAAAATTCGAAGCCACTTGGTAAAATACAGACAAGTTCTGAAAATTGGGATTTGTTCCGTGAAATTAAGGAGAATTGGCAAAATGGAGGTGAGATATAAAAATTGGGATTTTTTTCTGTAAAATTATTGCAAGTTGGAAAATTCGAAGCCAATTGCTAAAATACAGGCAAGTTGTGAAAATTGGTGTTGTTTTTGTGCAATTAAGGAGAGTTGTTAAAATTCGAATTGACTAAGCAAATTCAGAGGAAATGTAAAATTGGGTATTTTTTATGTAAAATTATGGCAAATTGACAAAGTCAAGGCAACGTGGCAAAATCTAAGGGAGTTGGTCAAGACGAAGTAACATGGCAAATATAGGGCTGTTTGCAAAATTCGAAGCCTCCTGGTTAAATGCAGGACATTTGTAACAATTGGAATTGGTTTTATAAAATTTAGAAAAGTTGGTAAAATGTAGATAACTGGGCAAATCTTGGGAGAGTAGGCAAAATCGGGAGAATTTGGGAAAATTACCAAAATTTTGTTGTTTGGGTAGCTAACCCACAGAACTTACCCCCCCCCCCCCCCCTCCCCAACACATGGAGCAAAAATCTGGGTGCCATTGCGATAGAGACAAAAGCTTTGTAAAAGTCTTATTATCTCAGTTGGCAAAATGTTAATTCCATGTTGAAAAATCTTCATTGCCTCCCCCCTTCAACCACAGTCCTTCGCTATGCTCTTGAGCACAGATTCCTTAGTCTGTGATGGAGCACTATGGAGAGGCCACAGCTTAGACACTGCCTTTACTGCTTTGCGAGTGCAAAAATGAGGGGGTTTTTTGCTTAGTTTCTCCAAGTGTGCACATCAACGAAGGTCTGACTGCTAATATATGTTGAATCATCGTATACTTCTTATCAAAAAATTGTCCTGCCCAAAAGGAGTAGAGCAACGTTTATGCAAATTAGTATGAAAGTGTGTGACAAAGATATATGCACTGAGGCGAAAATCGCGAGTCTGACTACATGTAAAATGCTGCAGATCGCATGGATCCCAGATCATCAGTTTTTAGTAAGTAATTTACACTATTATTCATCTATTTCTTCATATGATGATAAAGTTATAGAGGAAAAGTTGTCTTTACCTGGGTGACATCCGAATGCATGTCCTTCTGATAACAGTCCGGCTAAAGACATATTTTTCTCTATACTTTTGTCATCACATGAATAAATACAGTGTACAGTGTAAATTAACCAGTAATTAGGGAAGGTTGTCTTTGGGGGAAAAGTTGACAGTGTCGGTTGAAGAGATCACATTTGACCTGCAAATCTTCTAATCATCGAAGAATAACGCCAATTGCAACACGTTTTGGATGTGATGCGTAAAACAGTTGACTGCTGCTGGCAGCAATGAACACGGGGAGTTTTTTCACATCACAGTTAACTATCTGGTTATCCTCGAGTGACTACGGATCCAATTGATCGGCAGATCCGCCGAATGGCTGTCAGTAACAGAAACACCACTCCTCACAGATATCCAGTTAGAGAATGACTGATTGGGCAACCCCGGTATCTGTCAGTATTAATCATTGACGCCTTCACGATGCTGATATGCGAGGAAGCTGCCTTCTTTACATACATCGAAGCCACATGCATGCAGGATTGCAATGGTGCAACGAACGAGCCGCAACGCGATGAGGCCCACACAAGAGCAAAACTGCACGGTCAAACGACCCAAAACCTCAGAGAAGGTTCAGTAGAGGGAGAGGGGCATCATCTTAGTGCGCTAGACTGGACTCCATCTTAAATTGCTTTTAGGATTAGCGATAATTACAGTGAAGTAGGTAATTTAGCAATATTGTTTGTTACAAAAATGAAAATACGATTAAAATTGATTATGCTCATTAGATGGATTAATTTTCTGACGTATAGAAAAGTATAAATTAAATTTTTTCTTAATTTTATCATCTTTTTCTATGTATGAAAACTACAATATATTTCTGTCCCTTTTATGTTTAATTCATTTGCATTAATTGAGACTAAAAGGGATTTTAACAATCTCCTAACATTCAACAGAAGCCTTCTTTAATTAAAGATGATAAAGAATTGAAACTATTTTAAACCAAAATTTCATGAATTAACGCAAATTACTAGATATAGACATTATTTGCCACTGGCTACTAATTAAATCAATACACTTATTCGCCATTTGGAATTCACCTCGTACCATATTGCAACTAAGGATGGCAGGAAAGAAACAAAAAAACAGGAAACCTATTATTGAAAATATAAGAAAATAACTATTTTTTCGTGTTAATAACTAAGTATAAATAATATGGTTACAGTAACAAATGGAAGCGTAAAAAAAATCAAGATTACATTTTGTTAAGGAATAAACATTAATATTTGTGACACCTGGTATTAGATAAATAAAAATGAACCCTCAAGCAGCTGCTTGCCACAGAGGTTTGACAGGTGCCTATCAGTTTAAACGCCATAGTAGTATGCCTGGGAGGAAGGTGGAACCTAAGGAAAAAGACAACACAAAGGTTACATGTGGCTCGAACCCAAGTTCTTTTGATCAGTAGCCAAGCGTGCTAACCCTCGGCCACGTTTTTTATTCAACATAAACTAATTTTCCAATCAATATATATCTCTGAAGACGGGGGGAGGAGTTATTGGCGAATCTGTCCAAAATTTGATGTGGCGATTACACTTGTGTCTTCCTGTGTGAGTTTCAGAGATCATGTTCCTAGCTGCAGTGAGTCAGGATTAAACCTGCTGCAAGTTGAAAGTTATAAATGGAGTAGTACGTTATTAAACACGATTTTGGTGTTTTTTCCCAACTATTCGGCCATGACACTACCTCGTTACTGATCCTGTACTGATGCATAGCGTTCAGTGGTACACCAAGGGCCACTTTATCCATTAGGGCGACTAGGCATAGTGCCTAGCGCCTACGAACCTTTTAAGGCTTACAATATTTCACTAGAAAAAATGCATAAACAAAAACAAAAATCCCCAAATAAGGAAAACATCAAATTTTAATTTAAAATTTTTGCGACTATTTTCAAAATTCATAAATTGTTTTTTGCCCGTGCAACCGATGAAATTAGCAAAAAATGAGTAAAAATATGCGACATACAGGTCTCAAGAAATAAAAGTGCCTAGGACCCACGAAGATCTTAAAACGGCCCTGAGCACATCCATACGAATTTCGCTTGTGCATACGATCTCTGTCGCTTTGATGTAAAGTTCTTTTACTGAAGTATAGACTGTACTTATTTTTAGATCAGTTCTCTAGGTAAAATATGGACTGAAGAGTATTCCTATTTTTTAATTAACTCTGGTATGATGATTTAAATGAAAGAAAATGTGTATGAATTTTTTTTTAACTTTTCAGCAGAAGAAGAGGACCATTTTACATTTATTTTTATTGGAAAATATCAGTTGCTTGTTCGTAACCGTGTGTGAGTTGTCTCAAAATAATGTTTAGCAACAAAATTGCTAATGGGAGTATGTAATTGATGTAGCAACGTTCATTGAGCAATAGATGTTACAAAACATTTTATATCAATATAAATATTGTAAAATTGTAGTTCGATGTTATTTTTGCACGTTATTTATGTTTTAAGTGTATTCCTTGGTAATTTGATTATTTGTGCTGTATCCAACAGTTTTTGTGTTTACAAGACTTTGTGTAACGTAAACCACATAAACAAAGTTTTATATTTAATCGTTTCTAAGGCATTAGGTGAGTATTCATTTTAGTATTTAACAATACGTTAGATCATAAAACTTTTGTTATTTCCTGTAGGTTTGTAAAAAGTCGTTCAGGAAATTAAAAGAAAATTTTAGCCCTTCAGTTAAAAAAAAATTAGGTTAAAAAAGTTAAGTTTTTATGCTAAGGTGAACTTAACATTTCGAATTTTGTAGGACGGTCTTGTATTTCAGCCATTTATTCCACACAAGAGATCCTGTAAAATAACTGCATTCAAAATGTCATGCAAAATAATTAACCTGAAAAATTCAATATTCAAATTCCATCTATGACTATTGCAAATTGTGACGGAAAAGAAATCCTAAAGCTTGTAGACTCATGCCCAGCCTCTTAATGACGTGGCACCAAAAATTAAAATAATTTCTTTTTCTCACCCCATCCACACATTTTCTTTTTTTCAACCATTCAACACCCCACGTCTTTCATACGTCAGGAACCATGACATTAAGATGCAATTTACAGTTTTTGACAAACTGCAAAAACTTGGCTGTTGACACAATACTGAATTAACACAAAGGCCTAGGGCACTGACTACACAAAGGCCTGCTGAAAACTCAAATATGCATTTTTGTTTTTGACTTTCATGATTTTGTATGGCATTAAGGTCACCAGATATTTCCCAGGTCAAGTGCCCTGTTGCATTTTAATATGTTCCTGCATTTATAATCAATAGTGGCAACAATATATCCATTGGTGGTGATAAAAATTTTAAGTTACACGAATGGACCTTGCAAGATTCCTACCAACTTTGAGATATCACTTGGGGTGAGGAATACTTTCATGGCAGCAAAATATCATTTGATTTTATCACTTTTGTTAAATTCTCAAGTAAATTATTTAGACAAAAATTATAAAACATATAGTTAAACTCTAGATGCAACAGTGGTAATTATAGTATTAAATGCACAAACATTACTATATTTCCTAACTTCTACTAAGTGTTATTTATATAACAAATAAATAATAATAAATTTCCTCTCAAACAGCTGCTTGCTTCAGAGAAATTGTAATACACTGTAGAGAAGGTCTGCGAGGAAGGCAAGACCTCGACTGAAAAATAATATAATGGGAAAAACATTCATGCTTTTTGTGAAGGTCAAATCCAGATGCCTATGATTTGCAGCTAAGCATGCTAATCGTAAAACAAAAATACAGTCTTTACATTTTGTTCAGCACACACACCATGGACAGTGTGTTAAATCAATACAATATTATCTCTTTTCTGTTGCTTACTAATATAACCCGGGGGAGGGGCATATTTCCCTACAAGTTATTGAACTTTCAAATAAAGATTGGCTCAGTCAGTGGTGCAGCAGGCTCATAATCTGTAGTTCCCAGGTTTCGGTCCTACCTGGGCAAGTGTTAAGATTTTTCCCCACTAAATCCCCACCCTGCCTTCAGTCAGAAAGGGAACACCGATGGGCTTTGATAAGTTGCTGTCAGTCGGGACTGCATGGCTTTGATAAATCTCCTAACAGCTGTCTAGTCCCCATTTTCAAACATTCTCTGAGCTTTTGAGGTCCTTGTGACTTGGCCATTTAGCCTACTGTATCACCAAGGCGTGCGTCTGCTTCTCAGCAAACACGCTAGTGATGCTCTTCTAGGATATGAGTGCATTAATGAAAGGTTTCTTACAGCAAAATTTCAGACAAGCATTAAAGACTTGAATGTTATCTGCTGTTATGCCCCCACTGAGGATGAGAAGGATAGGTTTTATGGACAACTTCAGAATATTTTGAATTCTGTCAAGAAAGGAGATATTACCCTTGTTCCAGGTGACTTCAATGCCAAAGTTGGTACTGACTCTGACCTGTGGGGAGGAGTAATAGGCCCTTTTGTTATTGGTAGCTGCAATGGCAATGGGCAACGTCTCCTACAGGTAAGTAAACTCGATAGATTCAGAATAACTAACACTTATGATGAGATGAACTCTTTCATTCGAGCTGTTGATGAGACTGGTAGTAGAGTAGGTTTGGTTATAAACAGAAAGAAAACTAAAGTGATGAAAATTGGTCAGGCAGGCTGTGATTCAGTTAATCTGAATGGTTGCAGTCTTGAGCAGGTGCCACAGTTTAATTATCTTGGGAGCTATATAACAGATAATGGTGATGTGCGGCACGAGATTAACAGACGAATAGGGATTGCTGCCGGGACTTTTAAGAATCTATGGAGAGTGTGGAGAAATAGGCGTATACCCCTAAAGACTAAAATTAGACTATAATAGTTTGGTTCTTTCTAGGGTTAGTTATGGTAGTGAAACTTGGACACTTTGTAAACAAGATAACAGGAAACTAGATGCTTTTGATTCCAGATGCTTATGCAGTATCTTGGGCATTAGGTGGTTCAACTTTGTAACTAATGATGAGGTTAGGCAAAGGAGTTTGCAACCTCCTTTAAGCAGCATATTGTGCAGAGAGAGACTCCATTGGTTTGGCCATGTTGCCTGTATGAATAATTATAGATTGGTGAATAGGTTTATGAACAGTGTGCCTAAAGGGCTCAGAAAGAGGGGGAAACCCAGGATGCGATGGGCAGACAATGTCAAACGACCTATTAGAATTGGTGTGCAGTGGCCAGATGCAGTAGATGTAGCTCAGGACAGACTTGCTTGGAGAACTAAATTGCACAGTCTGATTGGACCTCTGTAGCCCATGGCTGCTTGAGGATGATGATGATGATGTGCAAAAAAATGCTGCTCAGAGGTAAAATATCAGATTAGTGAATATTTATGAACTACCTAGAATCTTAAGGAATAAGAGCAAACCTAAGAGAGCTGTAAAAGCATAACTACACAGTCATATTTTTCAGTTGAACCTAACTGAAGTTTCTGCTGTAAGTAATATATATGTTTTTTTATAATATTAGAATTTTATATTTACAATGCTTAAGATTTTGTTTCTCCACTCCCACACCCATCAAGTATGAAAATATCTAAAATTTCTGCACCCTTATACCAATTTGAAAATACACAACTTGATTATGTTGACAATTTGATCTTATTGGTAAATGTTTGCTTATGTTACAGGCATTTGTGATTTGTTTCATTAAAGCTGTTAATGAGGCTAGTAATAAGGCAAACTGGGTATATCTCCAAGATAAATACCAACAAAACTAAAGTGATTAATATGGAGCAGATTGGTGGTACTTCAGGTGAATATGTTTCTCTCAGCTTATTTATTTTGGTAGTCACATGACATGCCATGTGTGACATCAAGTAAATAAGAGAATTTGCATTGCTTCTGAAACTTTTAAGAATCTGTGGAGAGTATGGTAAAACAAACTTAATCTAAAGCAGGGTTGGCCAAACTGCACTGTGCATGCCACTGGATTTGTTTTTCTCTTTCAAATTTGCTTTACCCTGGTTGACTTCTAGATCCATCCCTAGGTGGCATGCAACACATTTCCAAAACGATATGTTGCACATTGCAAACAAAGAAGGTTGCCATTCCCTGATCTAAAACTTATACTATGTAATAGATTAAAATTATAAGACATAAATATAATATGTAAAGTTTGTATAGTAGAGAAACTTTAAATCTTTGGAGGTAACATAACTGGGAGTTTGTTCCATATAGTTTAAGATGTTGGATATTGGTGATTTGATTTCATAAATAGGTTAGATGAAGGAATCATCAGCATCTTATGTAGAAAGAGATTGTATTGGTATGGCCATGTTGCCCTTAGATAAACATACTATAGATTTGTGAATAATTATGAAGAGCTTCCTAAAAGCTTTGGGCCAGAGGTGGCTCAGTTGGGAGCATGCCAGGCTCATAATCTGTAGTTCCTAGGTTCGAGTCCCACCTGGGCTAGCTTTGAGATTGATCACAAAACTGCCTGCACTGCCCTTGATCAATAAGGGACACCAATTGGCTTGGGAAGGTCACCATCCATCAGAGGGATGTTAAGTCTTGGCCCTATGTGTGGGAGAGTCATACACTGTGCATGTTAAAGAGCATGGTTGATGGGAAGCTACCATCTGTCTCCTAGCAGCTGTCTAGTGGGTTCCCTCCCCTCAATCTTCTCTGAGCCCTCAGGGTCCTTATGGCCTGGCCATCTAGCCCATCATGTGAAAAAAAAAACCTGCTTAGAGGCAAAACAACCCAATCCTAAAAGCCTTTATAAAGTTTTCAAATCTAGCCAATTTTTAAGATATTAAGTAGCCTTTATTTTGATTTCAGTATTTTTATTATTCTATTATTCAAAATGAAATGTTTTATTTGGTATGTAACATGAACATACACGTGTTAATTGCTGGAGGGTAAAGTTCTTCAAATTTAGTTGTATTTTTTTTTGCTGAAAAGGGTTTAAAATTAACTTAATAACAATTGCATGCATTGTGAGGAACTGGAACTTTAAGGGTTAAGGAAATGGGGCAGACATAGATTGTGTGGGTAAATAATATTAATATGGAGCTTATTAGAATTATCCTGCAGTGAGGAAATAATTGTTGCTGAGAGAGGGTGTATTTGGAGAACTAAATCACACCGTCTGGTTGGACCTGTGTAACCTTTAAATGCTTGAGACTTATATGTGTGTGTACATAATTATGTCAATGCAAGTACGCATACCCAGTTGACAATATCACAGACATGAGTAAATTATTTCTGGGGAGAAGGATAAATTTTATCAATAATCAAGCAATGATAAAATCCTGTAATTTGCTAATAAATATAAGCTCACCAGACAAAATATTAGTCACCTTCCACCATAAGAAGGTTACGTCAGTTCGACAGCAACAGAGGGCACACTAGTAATAAACTTGTCCCACAAATAGCTGTACCATACGCTATGGAGTTCATACAGTGACAAGAAATGGTTGTGTGCCACATGTGTGTTAGTTGCTTCATGGAACATGGGTAGCACCAAAGATGTGAATGAGTGGCAAAAAGGTTATTGTGTCTGGTGAAGCCAAACAGCATAGTGTACAAGAAGTTGCTGCCTTTGTAGGTGTGTTGAAACATACTGTCGAAAGGGTCTTCCAGCAGTGGCGTACATCGCAGTCCACGCTAATCGTCACCAGAACTGCGGCAGAAAGACTGCTCACCAATAGGGATCGCTGCAGTGTGTCACGCACTGTTAGGGCAAACTGTTTTGCAACGAGGCAGAAATTGCTCCAGTCAGTCAATGCAAGCCTACAACAAGCTGTTTCTGAATGAACACTCCAAAGGGAACTGCATGCCATGAATATCTGGAGCAGAATACTGTGGAAGAGACCCATGTTAACAGCTCTACACAAGGCTGCATGGCACCACAAAGACTGGACTATCAACTCTTGGAAGCATGTGATCTGGTTGGATGAGTCAAGTTTATGCTTGTACCTGAATGATGTGAGATAACGGGTACATTGTAAGCTGCATGAAGCCTTCCATGCAGACTGTGAGCAAGGTTCTGTTCAAGCTGGAGGAAGCTCTGTGATGTTCTGGGGCTGTTTCACATACGAGGAAATGGGTCCTTTGGTTGCGGTGATGTCACACTTGAACCAGTAGGGCTATATGGAACTACTGGACAACCACATGTTGCCTTTTGTGCAGTATCTCCATAGTGAACACCATAAGGATACCCCAGTCTTCCAAGACAATTGTCACATGCACAGGATTCAAAGTGTGTCAGATTGGCACGATGAACATTCTGAAGCCTTCAAACATCTCGACTGGCCCACCAAATCCCCAGATTTGAATCCCATAGAAAACTTGTGGGATTATTTGGGGCAACGAGTGAAGCACCATCCCAGCCATCCAGCCAATCTGGCCGAACTGCGGCATTTGCTGCTGGAAGAGTGGATGAATATTGATGTGCACTACATCTGCACACTGGTGGCATCCATGCCAGACAAGATTTTGGCTGTTCTTTGGTCACATTGAGGCGTTATGTGCTATTAGGTGACATTCAACCAGGGGTGACTAAATTTTTGTCTGATGAGCTTATGTCTCCAGTGTTGTAAATGCTTGTTTTACCCTATTGCAATGATTATCCTATTCTTGCTTAAACTAGAAGTATTTTATGGAAGAAATGTTACTGTTGTAAATGACTAAAGAGTAATAGCTTATATTTTTATATTTCATTTTCAGCTGACCACATGGTGAGAGTGACAGTAATTGGAGGTGGAAACTTAGGAGTCAAAATAGCTGGTAATTTTTTTTTTCTTATTTCAAGATTAAATATTTAAAGTTTATTGATTATTTTGATAATATTGATGGAAGAATTATAAATTGATTTAAATATAGAAAAAATTTTTTCTATGTGTTACATTACATCACAAATGTCATAATAAAATGCTGCCATTGACTTCCCCATATAGCTAAAAAAATCCATGGAACTCAAAGCATCTTATTGTCCATAATTAGGAATTTAAAACACATCAGTAGAAATAAAAATCTATTTCACATCCCAACAAAACCATCAGGAAATTTGACACATAAAAAATTGAAATATCTAACTATAAAAGAACCTAATTGGGATATTAAAATATGATTGTAGTTCTGAACCACTTTTTACCCCATTCGAATTTTCAAACGTCAAATTTCATTCAGCTTTACACTGGTAAATATAACATCCAAAATATATCTTTTTCTGTTTTTCATTTGGATAAGTTTATTTTTTGGATGCTGCAACTTATAGCTAATTTTTCCACTTTATGTCCCAATGACAGAACATAAAATTTTATATGTCAATTAATGAACACTTTTTTTTTTGTATATATTGAGCAACAATCACAACAGATGTGACAGAACACACGACCATGCCATCCACACCAGGACTTGAACCCGGACCTCGGCAGTCACAGTGTCTCTGCAATCCAATGCGATAAAATTAAGCCACCAATTTACTATAAAATTTAATTCATTTTTGTATGCCACAGTTTTTAATAAAATCATGTGCATATGAATTATTATCATAATATTTATTTATTAACTTATAAATATTTTAGGGGAGTTGGCTTATCATGGACATGAAGTTCGTTTGTATGATCGCAGTCCTGAAGCTTTGGATCGGGTTCAGCTACGAATAAAAGAGGATAAACGACTGCTAAGTGAAGAAGGATTTCTATCATCTCCCAACTTTTTGGTAAGAGCTACCAAAATAATGTATATTAACTCATTTTTTCCTGCTGATATATTGCTATGGAGTCAAATACACCTTTTTTTATTCCAACTCATATATATTTTTCTATTGCAAATGCTGGGTTTGTTGTAAAACAGTCAGTGTTAGTGTCTAAAACTAAGTAAGATCTTAAATTTTTTTTATTCATATTTTAATCAAGTATTTCTGCTCTTAAAAAATGTCTAATTAAGTTTTTTTTGTCTGCTCTTGTAAGCTTTTAGCCTGAATAACTAATGACTTGACTTCCCTGTACCAAAAAGCCCGATTGATGGATCACTTATTAATGGATGTGGATTCAGAGATGATAAAATCTTGAAAATGTTTGGAATTTCAAAAGTTCTATAATTACATATTTCAATAAGACTATTTTTTAATATTACAATCTGTGTAAGATCATAAAATCTAAAAAAGAAAGTCAAAGAAAATGCTAATATAAAAGTTGGATCATCATAATATTTTTGTTGGCAAGTATAGTGTGCACTCTTTTATTGCTTTAATGCTTGATTAAAATCTGAAAAAAGTTAAGTGTAATGTAACTTTAGACATATTTTATTTAACAGAAAAGGCAATATTTCATCTTCTAGTATAAAATTTTGTTTTTCCAGAGGTTACTGTTATTGAGAGGTATGAAGCATAAAGCAGAAATTATTCCCTTCTGCCTCCTAACATCTTTGAGATTTATGGTTAATTAGCTGTTTAGCCTATTGAAAAGGATATGCTACTGAAGGATAAACTAATACATCAAAAGTATTGTCTTACCTATTATGAGGGCTTTATAAATACTGTTTTATTTTGAAAAAACTTTCTTTTAAATATTTGCTGTTTGATGCATAGTGTTATTAATTTTTACAATATTGTCACATATGAATATACAGTTGTGCAAGCATTTAAAACCTAATTACAATAGTAATAAAATTGTAATTCCCTGAAAATTTTGTACTGTTCCCATCTATCATATGCCTTTTTTTTTGGTAGAAGTTTGCTGTTACTTAGATCTATGTAATTGACTAATTTTTTTTAATTTAGGGTGAATTGTATTTTATCAGCCGACTGGAAGATGCAGTAAAATCTTCTGATTTTATCTTTGAGGCAGTATCTGAAGATCTCTCTTTAAAGCAAGACTTGTTTGAATGTAATTATTTCTTAACATGTTACTTCTCTAAGCAAAGATCAATAAACATTTAAACTAATGCAAGTAACATTAGATTTGATAATTTGTATAAAAACCATGTTTGAAATAAGATAATGCTAACTATAAATTAATATTATTTTTAATCTCCTGCTAACTTCATTGAAGACTTTTTCAAATGCATCACTTTTAAAGACTCCTAGCATTCATTTGATATAAAACAACTCTCCACAAGAATATATTCTATTGCGATATTTTAATGTGCAATCTCTGATTTTTATTTAACTAATTAAGCATTCTCTAGAGATTTTAAAACTTGGGAAGATTATGCATCTTCACTTACAAATCCTACTTATATATATAGTGATTTTTTTTTTCAGTGCAAATAGTAAAACTAATTTAAACAGAATAGCCATTAAAACAGTTATTTCATTTAAAAGTACTGTAAGCTAAATTAAGTTTTAGATGTGATTTAAAAATATAACTTAATTGGAAAATAATTTTATTGTTTATGAAGTGGAAATTATTATCTTTATGCTAAAATAGAACTAAAATTCTCTAAAAGCAAGCTATATATTTTGATAGGATTTCTATGCAAAGATTGTTTTTACTTTTTCATTTGTAATAGTTACTTAATAGATCTTTAATTTCACTTAATCAAGCAATAGATTTTTGTTTCATACTAACTTCTGTACAAACCTTGCCTCTTCTGTCTCTGGCTTCTTTTTCCATTTGTTTATTATGACAGTTTGAGAATTCCTCTGTCACATGCCAGATGATGTCAGCAGTCTATTGGTTATGTGTGTAAAACTGCAAGTCAGCTGAGATTGACAATTCTAACAGTACATTAACAATACACTGAGCTATATAAACTTATGTAGATTAGATAGATACATGAGATACTGAAGCTCATTAACTGTAGGTTAGTTTATGCTCTGTAAATTATATATTTCTTAAATAGTTGCACATTGTATCAGTTCACTTTGCAGCTCAAAATTAATTAATATGATTTATTACCTTTAATCTTGGGGACCATTTTTTTCTTTTTCGGAACTAGTTGTGGTAAAATTTTAAATTATCTATTTCTGATAATTAGTACCAATTACCTGGCATCTAAGAGAAACATAGCTTTGAGCTCTTTAAATTTTGTAAATTCCTTTTGAACAAATGATTTATTATAACTATTGGATTACAGTAAGTAATCAGTAATTGCACATTTAATAAGGCCATTGCTGCAAAAGATATCTTTTTGTGTGTTATTGATATTCAGATATGGATAATCTTTTATATATAAATATAGTGAAATAGTTACCAATTAACTGATCATTGTAAAATAAAATTCAGTTATTTTTTAGTACTAAGGATTTATTTACCTAAAAACTAGACAAAATATTTGAGAAAATAATTTCTTTAACTCTCCCATCTATATAGGAATATATAAACTGTATCATCCCAAATCTATATAGGAATATATTAACTCTCCCATCTATATAGGAATACATAGCTCAAAGCTATATATTCCTGTAAACATGGAATTCATGAATATTTAGCTGAAAAAATTTAGTTTTACCATGAGTGGGATACGAACCTACAGCCTCCTGAAAACATGCTGGATTTCATGTGTACAGGACATGTCCTATACTTCTCTACTATTAAGAACACTATAATAGTCAGGTGCATATGCTCTACTGCTGAATATGTATGACAGCTTTTGATAGCCTGCTTTAGATATCTGGGTTTTTTTGTTTTTTTTTGGGGGGGGGGGGGAGATTTTGTATCATAGCTAAATATTAAGTTTAAATATTAAATATCTATATCTGATTTTCAGATTTTCAGAGAACTCTAATATGCTTTTAGCAAAAATAACACTTGGAGACAGGGTCTGATCAATGCCCCCCCCCCCCTCCTCCCTCAAAATTCTAGTATGGGTAATAGAGGCCAAAAAATTGTTAAACTTATTTATATGTCATGCATTTTTCAAGAAATGAAAATAAATCATTGGAAATCCAGTCTCTTACTACCACCCTGATTCCCTTTACACCAATAAATATTTTTGGCTTGATTAAACGATTAACCCCCCCCCCCCCAGAAAAAAAAGGTTTAAAATTTCATTTACTACCTTTAAATTAGTTATATTAATAATTTACTAAATAGCTTTTTTTTTAAACTAGTTTTGGGGAAATTTTAAATTGTGTTTCTAGCCCCCCCCCCTCCCCTCAAAATTTTTCTAGATCTGGGCCTGCTTGGATAGTATGTATCTCAATGTACCAACTATATAGTTGTTTAATGTTTTCACTGAAATATCAAATATTTTTAATACAAATCAGAGAATCACATATTAAGCCACTGGTTTCCAAAGTTTGGGACACAACTAGTGTAATGTAGAGGGTGAGAAATGAAAAACAGAAAATGCTATATATATATACAGTGCACAAAGTTAAGGGGAGAGGCACAATGAAATATTTTCAAAGCTGAGGGAGGGTGGTGTTATATAAAGTTTGGAAACCACTGTGAAAGGTTTAAAATTGCTCCATTAAATAGATTATATTTAAAATTTACTTTATGGTATAATGCTTAGGTAAAACTCAGTGAAGGATATATAATTACACATAAGATCCCTTTAAACTTACAAATGCATGGCAAATATCAGTCCCTTTATATATTCACAAATACAGGATGGAATAAGTTATTAAGCAATATGCTATTTGTGGTATAAAGTTTATACAAAAGAAATTTCCTCTAGAGTTCTTTATTGAATAAAATTTTCTAATATACAAAGTACAAAGATTTGCCATCTGAAACATGGTTAAGATTCAACTAGAATTGTGATTACAAATTTACACTTAAATATATATAATAACAAATAAATAATAAGAAATTATTCTGTTGATGGTAGATTTAAGTGTAAATCCAAAATTGGAATTCTAATGGCCGAGTGGTTAGCGTGCTTGGCTACTAATCTAAGGACCTGAGTTCGAGCCCCGGATAAGGCATGGTTGTATGTGTTGTTTTTCTGCTGAGGTCCTGCCATCCTCTCAGATCTTCTACTTTGGCATATAAACTGATAGGCTCCTGTCAGACCTCTGTGGCAAGCAGCTGCTTGAGGGGGTATTTATTTTATTTTATTTTAATTGAATTTTATTGTGTTTGATGTAGCAAATCTTTATTAAGTACATAATGAGATTTTCATTTCCATATATTTTGGTAATTTTCCCCCATGAAGACTCTGTAAGAAATTGCCTTGAATATCGCTTTCCTTTGCATATACTGTTCACTGTGAAGAGCATCATAGTGCTTACCACAGTTTTTTCCATCTTACAGTAAATATTGTGAATATATAAATAGAACTCCTATGTTTGTCACACATTTGTTTATCAGTGTTAAATGATTCTTTGTGTAATTATATTTTATGGTATCTTTACAATTGCCTAAGATGACTTTAGACATTTTTAAGTGCAATAATCAGCTGATTTCAATAATTACTGACCTTTTAAATGGTGTCTGTTTAATTTTTATATTTTTTATGACAGGACACATGCATATTTTTTATGGGTAGCATAAAGTCCACAAGCTGCTAATTAAATAGCTCTATACACTGTCATACTGAAAAAAACTTAATAGGGAGAGGTTGAGTCCAATAGGGGGGGGGGGAGGCATGCTCAAGTCTAATTTTAAGTAACTGCCTTAGAAAATATGTGTTATTCAAGCTCTCAATGAGAAGAGGAAGAACTCCACCATCACCCCAGCTATCACCTGGTACACTGATATCTTAGGCTCTCCCTATATAGTAAACTATTGTATGTTATGATAAAATTTATCCATTCTTCATTTATTCTTGCCTTAGAAAATATGTGTTATTCAAGCTCTCAATGAGAAGAGGAAGAACTCCACCATCACCCCAGCTATCACCTGGTACACTGATATCTTAGGCTCTCCCTATATAGTAAACTATTGTATGTTATGATAAAATTTATCCATTCTTCATTTATTCTTGTTAGGGATATCACACTGTTGTAAACATGATGCTGTCATTGCTACTAGCACTATGCACCTCAGTATTGATTCTGTAGCTGAACGGGCAGCACACAAAGAGGTAAGCTTCTCATATTTTGATTAACACTTAAGTTTACAGTAAAATTAGGTTTGCCTTAGTTTTTATAATGAATTACAGTTTTATTTACTTTCATTATACAGTATTCCCCTACTTTGAATGAATCTGACATTAAACAATTTGTTAATTTATTAACACCAAATTTCGAGATTCTAAGGACGAAACAAGTGGCTTATTTAAAAATTTACACTACATTCGTGCATCAGAATACACTGAACAACAACTTTCTCCATGTTGGAATCATGCAACCATCTGCAGGTTCAATATAATTGTCATCCTGTAAATTAATGCCAAAGTGATGTTTGGAAATTAATGTCAAACTGATAAACGAGATATAAACACTTTACAATAAAGATATTTTGATAAAGTCTCAAATGCTTGCTAGCAGTGCAATTTTGTCATATCATGAAATTCTATAATATGGACCCTATTTTTCTGTTAATTCCCATGTTATAAGTGTAGATGTGTCCCTACAGAAATTTTTCAGTTCACGGTTTTACTAAAACTCTCTTAACCATCAGAAATAATAATTGGTGCAGAAAAATAAACTTTTAAATAATTAAAAAGACCTTTCTCAGAAATTAATTAAAATCACTTAAAATTCTCTGTCATTGAGCAATAAAATTTTGAAGTTTATCCTTCAAACTATTTGCATATTAAAAAGATTTTAGGAGTAAACTCGGAAGCTTTTCGGAGCAAGGATAGTGCTCAGTCTTCGGTGAAGTGACAGTATGTGGTGACATTAGGGCTGTTAAGAACTTCTTTCCACATGTTGTGAAGGGTGATTCGAGTGTCAGTTGTAGGTGGAGATGGGCAAGGTCATTACTATGGTCCATAATAGCCTTGTGGACGATGGTCCTGTGGTAAGTGGATATATGTTCTAGTAGTGTGGCATGCTCTCAGTCTATAATAGCTGTGTTGTATTGCCAACACATCAGTTGTTAGTTTGTTTTGGCTGACATCTGTCTGATGTTCTGTGAACCTCTCTTGTAGAGAATATATGGTTTTTCCAATATAGCAAACAACTGAATTATCCAGCAAATGTAGGGGAAATCTATATATGCCATATTTTTGAGATGCTTCTTCAGAATGTTCTGAGTAATTTGCAGACTGATTCGCACAGGACAGGAAAATAAGATATGGATCTAGCAAAGGTTACCAGCTCAGAGTCAGTGATCAAAAAGGAGAGTCAAATCCATCCTGTTGTCATTTTTATACTTCTTGATTAGCTTTTCTATCATTTTTGGGTGGTAGCCATGGGATGTAGCAATGGATTAAATGTTTTGAATTTGTTTTTTAAGTAAAAACTCAAAAGGTCCTATGGATGAAAGAATGGAAGGCTGCAATTTTGTACACCCATGGGGTATATGAATCTGCATATATGGTGGACGGTATGCGAGTAGGTTTCGATATATTGACATCATCAAGGTTCCTGCATCATCTTTTTAGATAGAAGGTGTTGAGTTTGCTCCTAAAAATTTTTTATATGCCAGTGGTTTGAAGGATAAACTTCAAAATTTTATTGCTCAATGACAGTGAACTTTAAGGTATTTTAACTTTAAATAACTCTAAAAATCCAAGCATATTAGAAATTTTGGTTGATGGGTGAACTGGTGATGGCAAACCATTACAGAAAAGGAGTGGAAGGCTCAGGACTAATATTGGTACTGATATCTGTCTCACCCAGTAAATTATCATCCTTGATTCTAGTGTTATGCTATCATCGCTTCATATATATGATCTGAATTTCTTAAAAAATAATCACATTAAGCAAAAATTAGTTTTGGCTTTTTTTTTTGTTTTGATTTTGTATGTAGAAAAGAATAATATTTATGCCAGATTTCCATAAGGATGAATTTATGTCCCATATCATAATTTTATGGTCATGTTTTGAAATTTCCATAATAGTGAAATTCTGTAACCCATATATATCAGTAATATGGGGGGTGCAGGCCCAGATCTCAAAAAAAAAAAAAAATAAAATAAAGAGGGAGTGGCCAAGTGATCTGACCAAAAGGTGGGGAGAGACAGTCAGAATACCATTCTGGTATATATTTTTTTCCCCCATTTTAGTGGTCTTTGACAAATGTTTTGGAAAATACCAGTAATGTATGTAGGTTTTATATTTTTTTCACCTCCACTTCAGTACTGGATGAGAGTAGCCCCCTTGCTCCCCTGGATCCAGTCCTTTGGGGATGCAATGTATCTATTTTTGTGGTATAATAATGTGGGTGATTTAGTGGAAATGAGAATTAATTCAGTATACAGTCAATAAAATACTTTGTGGAATTTTTTTTTACAGAACAGGTTCTCAATCTGAAGTCTGCAAAGGGGTGAAGGTAGTAAATGGGTTCTTTTTCTATTGTACTAATTAAATCAATTATATATTTATATCATCATGTCACACTAACACTTCAATAATAGTGAAAGGGGTCTTTGGGGATGAAAAGGTTGGCAATCACAGTTCTAGAGTTTCATTGATGAAAGCTTAGTTGAGATTATGAATCACTGTTGACAATTACAGCTGTATATATATATAGTATGATTTTTTTTAGATACTGTATTTAATATTTATGATCTGAATATAATTGAGATCATATATATTTATCGTATTTATGTTTTTATATTCTTTCATTCTGGTTTTTTATTGTTTTATTTCTTTTATTCATCTCATGAAATTGTTATGTACTGAATTAGTTTCATTAATTAAACACATTGTTCTTATTATCTTCCTCGTGACCCTTGGAGAATATTACTGAATCAACTAAGATCCAAAATATGATAAGCAAAAACCTAATTAATAAAGTTCTAGAATAAAGAATATTAACCATAGTACCTGATGATAGTTGAAAGATTGGAACTGGAATCATGACTGTACATAATACTTTCATAAGGTAATAAAATTTATGATGTTAAGTCTATATATATGAATTCAAGATATCACCAAGTAATATATGAAATCTACAATGTCAAAAACTTCCATTTGAGATTATATTCTTTAGTTATCACCAGTTTACACTAAACTATTGTACAACAGAATGAAATAGATGATAGACATGAGCAATTATGTATATTGCTTATGTCATGTGTATGCTATTTAGAATAAGATATTGAAATAGATCTTTTTTTATCAACTCTTTTTCAGCATGAAAAAAAGAGACTATTGAGACTATTTCCTCTTTTCCCCCATGAATTCCATTTGGCATCAGTTACATTATTTTATCTTTTTATAAAGGGATATAATTCTTTGTTACACTGTATAGACTTCCAGTTATTAAATTTAAATGTCATATTTTAAAGCAGCAAATGTGTTTCTTTAAAATAAACTTTATTATGACATGTATAATTTTTTCTCTACCACTGTGTTCTTGCTATGCATCTGAGAACTTTACATATTTATAATAATTTTTATCTTGAAATGTAAAATTAACTTATTCTTAATGTTTAAAAAATATCTTTCTAAACATATGGCCACTTAGATATTTATCTTTTTTTTATGGCCACTTACACTTTTATCTTTCATTGCATTTAGACTGAATCTTCTAAATTATGCCTTTAAAACATGCACAATGAAATAGTAATTTTAAACACTCTTAAATGGGTCTCTTTTTGAGGCTCATTGTAATGGTATTTATTTTACTATTCAGTAGTACATTGTGCATTTTAACTTGTTGGTTATCAAAAGATTAATTTATATATAGGGTATTTCACAAGTAGGTATACAATTTTGAGAAGATTACATTTATTAATTAATAAGTGGTAGATACAAATCAAATACATTGAAATGTAGTACATGCAAAATTGTATACCAAATACATAAAGTTTTGTCAAATGTATCAGAGTGAAAATTCAGTGTAACTTCCAGATGTAACACAACAAATAACCCACCTATAATGAATTAATCGCAGGGTGCAATAAAGCATGTTTATCATGATTTCTTCAACTGCACCTATAATTCTTGCCAGAAATCATCAACATTTGCAGGTAAAGGTGGAAAATACACTTTATCCTTAACAAATCCCTGTAAGAAAACGTCTAGTGAAATTAAGTTGAGGGATTGAGATGGCCATGTTATAGGACCTGCCTACCCACTGATTTGGAAAACTCTGATACATCTGACAAAACTGGGAAATGTGGGTTTCAGTCCCACTCATAACAAAACCAAATTTTTTCAGCTATTTCATGAATCCCATATCTACAGGATGTCTCCTTTGAAACTTTACTACCAAAAACTTTATATGTTTGGCTACATTTCTATGTATCTGATTTGTATATACCATTTATTAATAAGTATACATGCTCTCAAAGCATATTTTTGAAATACCCTGTATATAGTCTAGTTTTTATAACTTTATTTTTACTTTTAAATTTGTAAAATTTTTGTTCTTTTTTTACCTGAGTGTATAACTACAACCATGAATCTGCCACTGTGATTCCACTATTTTTTACTTATTTTCCTTTCAAAAATATTCATTTCTGTTACTTGCAATATTATTTTTATTAAATTGTTTTAAAAACTGTAATCAAAGGGGCCTGGTTTTGAGCCCGGGTAAGGCATGGATGTTTTGCATTGTCTTCCTGCTGAGGTCTTGCCTTCCTCACAGATTTTTCTCTTTTGTGTATTAAACTGACAGGCTCCTGTCAGACCTTTGTGACAAGTAGCTGCTTGAGGTGTAATTAATTAATTTTTTATAATGCTTTTATCTTATATTTTAAGTTGACTGTATATAAGAGTTTTCATTTGGTTTAATTTTTAAAACAATAATATTTCAGCGATGTCTAGGTGTACGATTTCTTTTTCCTGTGTATTGCATACCCGAAGTTGAGATAGTTTCAGGAAAATTAACTTCTGCACAAACTCTAGAGAAAGGTAAGGAATTTAATACAAATTTTAATGTGCTTGTGAGTATTTGATGTTCATTTTCAATCATTTAAAAATAACCAGACTGAATAAGAAACAGTAACTGCCAATTACAGAGAACTTACTGACATTTGACATATACTGTATTTAAATTTTATTTAGTTTAACTGAGCTAATGGTTTAAGACAAGATCCCAGCTATGGTTTCAGTGATCATAAACTTTTGCAGTCATATATTTTCTGGGGAAGCCAGCAGAAAATATTTTCTGGGGAAGCAAAATTCTTGACATTCTTACTGTGCATTGTCATAACCAAAATGAAAAAATAAAGGTGAAAGAAGGGAGAAAAAAATCAGTATTGGTGTATTTTTTTTTATTATTTACTGTTGGTTGAGTATATATATGTGTGTAATACAATAATACATAGATTAATAACAATTAAATATCTAGAATCATCTTTTCCTGCCAAATTTAATTGAATCATCAAATGGCTTGTTGCTGCTGCGGACTATGATTGTATGAACTGAAATGGCAGATTAAGGACTTTGTGTCACCTCCATCCTGATCTTTTGTCATAATCGCAATTTGAATCAGACATGGGCTGTGTCAGAACAATCAGTGTGAGGGAAATCTCATGCCATGGGCAAAATTCCTGAATCACAACCTTCCCCAGCCTCACCCCAGAGTCAATTATTATGGATATATTGACTAATAAAATTGTTCAATGTTATGCATATTTACCACAAAGGTAATGTAACTGCAATGACTATAATAAATAAAAAAAATCCCCCCCCCCCCCTCAAGCAGCTGTTTGCCACAGAGGTGTGACAGGAGCCTGTCAGTTTACATGCTAGATTAGAAGGTCTGAGAGGATGGCTGGACCTCAGCAGAAAAATGACACATACATCCATACCTTACTCAGGGCTCGAACCCAGGTCCCTTAGATCAGTAGCCAAGCGTGCTAACCACTCGACAACGGGAGGGACATTAATTCACTCTATGAATAATTAAACATAAAATCTAACATGCTGTAGACTAATAAATAAAGAATTAGCAATGTATTCATAAGCAAAATAATTGTAAAATGCATGTGTGTACCCCTTGGAATTTTATAACCAGATATGGTGTCACATGCTAGTTCTAGCACTTGTTGTGCTATTTGCAGTGCTGTATCCATGATACTATTTTTGTGTTTAAATATCCCTTGCCAGTTCCTTTTTCAATCAATCAAGTTTCTATTTTTTTTTTCATGAATAAAACTGGTAAGGGATATTTAAACACAAAAAACACACAAAAATATGTAAATCAAAAACTTGATTTACTTGATTGATTGAAAAAGGATTTCACTACTCTTACCAATTCCTGCATATTCCTTTGAGTTCTCACAATTAAACAGTAGTCACTTTGTTTTTGGCTCAAGTCTGCATTTGCTAAAAAGTATTCCTACTTACATTGTCATCAGAAATTTTTCAAAGAATTCTTCATTTATAATTCTGCACTTCATTATAACTGTAAAGTAGACATTTTGAACCTTTTTTTCATGCAATTTCTTTTCCAAGTCAAAAAGAATTGCAGTTAATTTTTTCTGTAAAATTGCTATGACTGACATCATTATAAATGAGTGTAATTAATGGTTTAATAATTTTTTGTGTCAATAAACATCATGTAAAGAATATTAATTGCATATGCTATTCATAATAAAAAAAAAATTTTTTGTATTTTAACGTATTTTAACTCTTAGGTTTTAAAATCAATAATCTTTTATTTTAAAATAATCTTAGTGCTTCATCATATGTGCTAAAAATAAATCGGTATTACACACAAAATATTCTTAACGAAAATATGTTTCACTCTATCAGTTTTTATTATTGTTATATTGATTTCTTCTGCTTCCCAAAACATTTATATTTCCAAACTCACTTGCTGAAGAGTTGTAATTTTTAATGAACCTGTTAACAGAAAGTTGCATGACTTTGTAAGAAAAAAAGGGGAAAGGTAAGAGTGACATTTCTTTCTTGTGTACTACACATAAGATTACCAGCTTATATGAGGCTTTCTCATATAAGGACATTCTCACTTAATAGAAGTTAGGTTTTCTAAGTGCTGCCTTAAAGTTAGCACACAATATACATTATACAATATAGAAATCTTACACCTAGACATCGCTGAAGTATTATTGTTTTAAAAATTAAACCAAATGAAAACTCTTATATACAGTCAACTTAAAATATCAGATAAAAGCATTATAAAAAATTAATTAATTACACCTCAAGCAGCTGCTTGTCACAAAGGTCTGACAGGCACACAATATACAATATACATGACATATGTATGCTGGCACAATAACTAGCTTCTAATCATTATCCTATCAAGTCTTGTTAATTCTGTCATTGAATTAGTTTCTTTAATATCTAAATAGTTATTTATGGGAAAAAAAATTGAAAAATTATGTTGAACATGACGCATAGTGTATGCTAGAGAAAGGTTGGAACTAAACCTTTTAATTTTATGTTTAATTATTTGTGTTAATGAAGATAACAAAAAGTTATGCTACTTTTGTTTTTAGAAGAGTTTGTAATTTTTTTATGATAAGTAAAATCAAATCAGTTGATACAATGAAAATTAAGTTTTTTGTGAATGCTGGTAATATTTAAATCAGTGAAATTAAATGATTTGGCACAATGCAAATAATTTAAGGTTTTGTGAGAGCTGATAGTATTTGGTTGATAACTGAATAGCATTTATTTTCCCTAAATTTAGAGGAAATACGTTTAGTGGTTTATATACTTGCATGTTTTCTTTTTAATAATTATAATAAAATTATGCTGATGAATAATTGCTACAAAAAATAGAATAAGTAATAAGTAACTGACTGCTGTATTATTTTTTGCAGTTCGAACTTTTTTGTCTCGAATGGGAAAAGTTGCATTCTTTAGATCAGGTACTGATCCACTAGTATTGACAGAAGAGCAAAGGGAAGCTAAGAAGGCTGGTAAGATGAAACTTTATGTATATTTCTTAAGCTTCAAACTCAGATTTGCTGAAGTAGTAGTCTGGTATTCTAACCAACAGCTAAAGAATTTGTAATCTTCAATGAAATTATAAAGTTCATTACTTTTTTAAATTTAGAATGATTTCCACTTTTAAACAGTTATAAATAGCTAAATTGCTCTAAGGAAGTGATCGCAGAATCTTACTTCTGCCTTAATGAGCAGTCCATATGTGAAAAACCCTATTTATGTTAAGAGTAACTTCTAAATTTCTCAGTGTAGTTTTTTTTTTTTTAAATCTGTATTTTACTAAGCTTTAACAATTAAAATTTATAAGATTAAAATCCTATAGTGTCTGTGATCTTCTTATGTAAATCAATTGATTATAATATAATTGATTATCTTATGTAAATCAATCCAATTGAAATTTAATGGGTGTATTGAATTCTCTAATCAAGTTGAAGAATAAAAGTGGTTTTAAACTGAAGCCTAGGTCGATCATATGTTTGAATTTTTTAATGCAGTACACAGTGGTGAAGAGAAAACCTGTATGAGAAATTTGGTACCAGTTGATCAACTATTTGAAAAGTTACTAATAAGTTAACACAGAGCTATACTTTATAAAGGATTTAATCACGATAATGCTGTGTTACAAAGTTAAAACATAAAACTTCCAGGTAGTAAATTTCAAACTAGGAAAGTGCTGTACATATCGTTACCATATATGAAATCCACTTAACTACTACCTTAGAATTACCCTTAGCTTTATACATTTACTTCAAAATTAACTCTTCCTTCAAGAGGCCAATTAGAGCCTTATGTGGCGTATAAACTGACAGGCTCCTGTCATACCTCTGTGGCAAGCAGCTGCTTGAGGGGGTATTTATTTTTTTTTTATTTATAAAGCAAAAACATATTTACCACTTATGCTGGTACAATTGCATATTTTGCAGTGCTGTCATGCTGTAGTTGGTAATTATATATGCTACCAGTCCTGATAGTAGATATTCTTCTAGCAGTTACAGTGCTGGCATAGATGTTATGAACTGACACTGTTTTCTTTAGTTTCCATATCCACAAGTTTAACTTCGTTCACTTGTGGTGCACAAACAGATGGTTTAAGTTGTCAGTTGTTTGTGGTGGTATAAGTTCAATTTCTTTTATGTAGGATGTTATATACAGTGACGCTTTTAGCCATGTTGTTACACATTTTAACCTCAAGGTAATAGTAAATTCTCAAAGGGCATTCATGAACAGTTCTTTTGTAGTGAAAAGCACTTTTCCCAGCTTGAAAAGATTTTAGGTACGCTCCTTACTGGAAGAAAGCTAATGTTCTGATGACCGTTAATTTAATATTGGCCAAAAGCCTTTGCTTTTACAATGTTAAAACTTTTAAAAACATCTTAAAAACATTGAACCTTCCAGGCTCATTACGCGATGCGTTTCACCACGAACTCATAACACGTGGTATCCTCAGGTGAATATGATGATAGCAAAATATTACGAAGATTTCATATATGGTAACGATATGTACAGCACTTTCCTAGTTTGAAATTTACTCCCTTGAAGTTTTATGTTTTAACTTTGTAACACAGCATTATCGTGTGATTAAATCCTTTATATTTGAAAAGTTATGGTGGAGAGCAAAAATTGAAAAAATTATTAAAGAATTTGAAATGATAAACTGTGCAAATGAGGGGAAAATATGGTATGAAGTTCAACATTGTGTTCTATTATAGTAGAGACTTGAGAACTGCCAAGCATCACTTCTACAGGCATTATCAGAACACTGGCACCCAGAAAGAAATATAGCTGTTATTTATATTGTATTGTTGTGAGCCTGTTGAAAGCTTCCATTTATTATTTTAAAGCATGTAGTAAGATAAATGTTGATCTTTATTATTAGATTTTAATGAAGTATTTCAATTCAAACAGTATTCCTCAACCATCTTCGACAAAACAAGGGTATGAGACAAAAGATGAAATTTAGCATTCCAGATTTGGCAAATAGAGAGACATTGGGAAATGCTGTTAATGCAAATATAGGTAATGATATTTCTTTTAATAATTGCAAATATGTGTTACATGTATATTTTACTTTGAGTAGTCTTTAACAATGATTCTCTTCATATAGGTTTTCAGTAGTTAAGTAATATATTGCAAAATTTGCTGCATGAAAGGAATGAATGTAGAAAGATAAACTTTGTTAGTGTTAAACAATGTTTCTATTCTTGCATGCTAAAAAGCCTGTTTTTGGCAAATAACATTTATTTTGCTTTATTCAGTTCCTAAGGGTTATATTAACTATGAATGAAGGCAAACAGTCCTAATTCCCTATCATTTTATAAATAAAGAGGAAAATTAAAAAACCTAAATACCCTAAAAACATTTCACAATTTGTTAATTTTCTCAAAATGAACTAATAGAATTAAGGTTAATATAAATTTGCACTATGTAGTGCCTAACCTCAATACATGCAAGACCTAGACCAGTGGGCAAAACCATAAGAGCATAATGAACTTTTCAGGTTAAAATTTTAAGTGTATTTCTGACTCACAGGTTTGAGGATGATATCTCGGTTTCATATGAGCTCCGGCATGTTGTCCTGCATTCTCAGTATGGCTTACTAAATGTATGTTGCTGCTTGAATGTCAAGGAAACAAGAAATTCTGTTACTGGTGTTGCATGACTCCACTTCCAAAATTTCAGTGCACACAAAAAAAGCATAGTGAAATCACATAATTTTGCTGACTAAAATTAGAATTATTACATCAGGAATAAATGTAATAAAAATGTAATGTATTTTGATTTGTTCACCAAGCTTCTTCAGCATAATGAGATTAATCATGGTCCAAGCAGGCATTATTTGTTTCTTCTAAAAGTACAGATTTTATCTTGCAGTTTTGTCACTGTGAGGTGGTACTGCAGATATTTCTGTTTTTAAGATTGGACTTGTTGTTCATCATGTTTTTTTTTTCTTGTAGTTTTTTTTTCAGTGGGTATTTATTTATGGTGATTTTTCCATGGTGTGGCTGGTTCATTAATGTTGTCTTATTAATATCATACAATTATTTTTATGTGTATTTTATGATAAACTGTTCAACTAATGTTAATTGAAATTCTAGCTAATGCAGTCATAGTTATTCAATATTTGTTATCTCTTTATGTTCATTGTTGCCTATACCAGTACTACTTTTTGTTTTGCCAATGAATGTTTTGATAATTAGCATCATCATCAGTTGAAATTAAGGAGACTTGATATGCTCTGCCTTGTTCTTGTTTTTTTCTTTCCTATCATTTTTGATGATTAACAATATTTTTTTTTTGGACTGATCAGATAATCGACCAAAATTCTGAATGTCTATAAATATTTTTGAAATAAAGTTTTTAACTTTCCTTTCTTTATCCTAAATCACTTCTAGCTGAAGATATTTGCTATAAGTGAGAGAAATAGTCTTTATTAGCATAAATGAAGAGTGCTGTGCAATTTTGTAAAATTAGTTAATTAAGTCATTCACCATTTGTAACTGAATAATTTAGTTATTTTTGCATAGTCCATTAATTTGAGGAACATAAGCAGGAGTTGGCTCAATCAGTAGCACACCAATCTCATAACCTGATGTTCTCAGGTATAAGTTACCTCAGGTATATGTCTACATTGAGATTTTTTCTGTTGACCCCAACTCTGCCTTCAGTAAAAAAAAAAGGACACTAGTTGACTTGAACAGGCCTTTGAATAAGCCATGACTGTTGTGCAGGAGAACTATGTCCTGTATGTGTGTTAAAAACATACTTGAAAGAAGCTTTCATCTGTCTCCCAACAGCTTTTCAATGGATCCCTTTCCCCTACCAACTCTCCCACTGTGTGAAAATAAAAAGTGCTGTTTGGATATAAAAACCACACAATCCAACCCATTTACAGACTAATCGAATTTTAGTCAGCAATAAATAGTTTTGTGGTAAAGATGAGTTTTGCTGACATATTAATTCAACTTATTTTTTAATTTTAATAATGAACTGTCTTAATTTTAATTTTGTTCAAAGCAGTTCTAAAAATAGAAAATTTTAACTATTGCAGATAATCAACCACAAAAGGAAAAAGATTGTGTAGTCTGCATGGATGAAGAAAGAAACTGTGTTTTGCATCCTTGCCACCATCTCTGTACTTGTGCAACATGCGGAAGATTGTTACTGAAACGTCAAGATGCTTGTCCCATATGTCGCAAACATATTGCAAGTGTGTTTAGAATTTTTCAATCATGAAAATTTGTATCGCTTTATATGGTTGATGACATTTTGAAAAACAAAGTGTTTTAAGCAGTGTATTATATAAAGTTTAATCAGCACAGTTTGATTTTTTTAATAAGATTTTTTAATTGATAGCACACATGGTATTCCAGTCACTGGTTATTGCAGTTTTCATCAATCCATAAAAGTATCTTTCAAAATGCTTAAATACAGAGAACAATTGATTTCCCTATATATGAAATAAATAAATAAATAAATAAGACAAGAAGAAAAAGTTATTTTGAATTGTAATGAGATTTATTATGATTCATAAGTAGAATTGCTGAATAAATATCGTGAAATATATATATATTTTTTCCTTTTTTAATTAAACTTTAATTCTCATTATTATTTTACCATATATTATTTAAAAATAATAAACTTTCAATATCTCATGCAGCTGTATGTTTAAAGATGTGAGGTGACAAAAATATCTGAATAGTTTAATTGAAAAAAAAAACATTTTTATAGGATAGTTATAAAATATATAAGCATTCAGTATTTTATGTCCAATCATTAATCATATGAAAAATGCAGCTTATTAATATATATATACTAATCTGCTCTCAGTAGAGAGGCAGCAAAAGCCTTAAGAGAGTTACTCAGAATTTAAAATGAGGTTCCTTTCTATTATAGCCAAATACCACAACTGCTCTCTATTAAGCAAGCCTAAATGTTCAAGTACATAGTATGGAGTCAATGTAAAACATTATATACTTTTTCTACAACTCTATCAGGGTGACAACTGTAGCTGAGAATTAGAAGTTGTATTATGAATAAATTAATGCATGATATAATAATTCATAGCTATTTTTAGTATTTTTTTCCAAAGTTATTTAATAGAATTTTGCCAATTTATTTTAGTTAAACTGCAATCTTAGTATCAGAAGTTTCTCTCAAATATTGTATAAAAGAAACAGATACCAGATAATTTCATATGTTATATATTGCTAAATATTAACTTGTATATCATGGAGGAATATTGCAGTAATCACAAATACTTTGTTGTTTCTAAATTACATTGTGTTTGATTTGACCTTGCTATTGTAAAGTGAGAAAAATGTACATCTGAGAGCTAAACTGTACTTTATATGTGTAATGCATATTATAGCTGTAAAATATAGTGTTCTCAATTATTTTCATACCTTTTCTAAAGTGTCCATTATCAGTTCCATTTCACAGTTTTATCATATTCAGTACCACAAATTACCGGACAGTTTTGTCCGGTATGGTAGAGAGAGGGTAAATAGAGACTGATGTAATATGCTTTATTCTGAAACACTGC
This sequence comes from Ryuthela nishihirai, assembly GCA_038380435.1. NCBI lineage: Eukaryota > Metazoa > Arthropoda > Arachnida > Araneae > Heptathelidae > Ryuthela > Ryuthela nishihirai. Next base: position 47,221,000 of record JAWZYU010000029.1, on the reverse strand, counting down.
ATTGTGTAACAAAAAAAAATTAAACAAAATAATGATATATTATACTGAAGTAAATAAATTTACACATAAAGTTCAGCATAATAGTAGAATAAGATTCGTTTCTATGTAATACTGTCATATGATGGCAATGTTATTTCCAGCAACCATTACCATAACTCGGCAAAATACTGAAAATAATATTATCTAAGTTATATTGCTGAATTTTGAATAAAGCATTTGAATATGCTTCAGAGCAATAGAATTTTACTTTTAAATAAAGTTGCCAAAAGTTTTATAGTTGCATACAATATAGTTACTCTTTTATTTTAAACCAGAGAGAAAGTGACATTTAAATTAAACCACTTTTAATGGTAGTACAAATGGAAATATGTTCAGATCCTGATAAAAATCCAAGACTAGACAGTAATTTTATACAGACATAGCAAAAATATTTTTCCCCTAGGACATACCATACATACCCCCACCATACATTTTTGTATTTGTTGTATCTATTAAGTGTCTATCTTTAATTATTTAATTTGATTTTTTTTCATGCAATCCTTAGAATGGTGTTATTACTAATTGCCAAAAAATTAAATACTGTGATTATGTGCAATTCTCTAATAATTTTAAATAACTTTAGTGCCATAATTCATTGAGTTTCTACTTAAAAATAATTAAGGCTGCAGTGAATTCATATAATGCATAAAGATAAAATGAATGTGCTTGATAATAAATTAATATATGATACATATATATATGTTACCAACCACATTCATTTTATCACAGCTGATTAGTTTCTCATTCAACAGAATGAATGCACATGATATTATAACATATTCAGTAGGCAAATAATTCATACCTGTGGCTGGATGTGTGTACTGCAACATGTGTAGAATGGCTACAATATACATGCCCCATTACTCATTAAATGCTATTATTACATTACTGTATATTAAATACTTGTGACTGCCCTTGAATAATCACATGTGGACCAAAGGCATTGTAAAACTTTATGACACAAAGTGCATTTAAAAATTGTGAAACATTTCCTTTAAATGCTTATTTGAATCAACGTATTGATGACTGGTGAAAACTGATGTAAGTCAAAACTTTGAATTAAGTTATCATTTTTCCATTGTTCATGAAGACAAATGTCTGATTTCAGCTACAAATGTGGCAATTATAGAAAGATGAGTGAACTGCTGTCCCATCCTCATTGTGTTATTGTACTTAGTCTTTAATATCTGAATTGATTAAATATACAGGGTGATTCAGAATTCATCATCAATATTTGGTGGGGAGGTAGGTAATAAGAAACGAAGGAGATTTCACATAGGAAAGCATGGGTGCATATGCCATGTAGTAGGGCAAAATGACCCCAGTTCAATGATGGAAAGAACACATAAGAAGGAAGTGGTAAGGAAAAAACATTATCTTACATGTAACAATTCTTTGCATTGGTTGTACAGACTTACAAGAGGTGCTCGAACTGCCGACCATGTGCTAGAATGCATGACTCACAACGGCGTTGCATGGACAGCCGGACCCTGTGGAAGATGCCTGGCATTTCCCGGATGTTTGAGGCAGCAACTGATGTGCGTGCTACAAGATCCATAGCACTATCAACAGGGGTCTCCTACACCATGTTTTTCATAGCAAATTTTTCATAGCCACTTCTGCAAATTCACCTTGTCGAATGACAACTGACTGCACGCGTCAAACAGCTGTGCTTCTGTATGAGAGGTGTGTACACACAGCGCCCTCTACACCACCATGCGTTCGTCTGCCCCCATACTTTCCTATGTGAAATCTCTTTCTTTTCTTATTCCCTTCCTCCCCACTAAATATTGATGATGAATTCTGAATCACCCTGTATATTGATTCATGTTTTTGAGGTAAAGTTTATATGAATATTAATCACTTTTGCCATTATAAGCATATGTGGTAGAAAGTTTATAATACAACCTCACTTTAAGGCAAATTACAATATCAGATTATGAATGAACTTTAATTAACATGCTTTAAGAGATATATATGCACTGCCTGGCCAAATTATCATGAACACCTACCTAATACTTTGTTGTATGTATCGTGGCACATTTCTCAAATTTCAAATTTTCAGTTCTCTACATAGTTCTTTTTGAAATAAGTTTTGAGGTACTGCTAGCAGTCATCTCTCTCAGCTGATGAATTGTAGGAGCTGTTTTGTCTCACAATTAATGCCAACAAATACCTGTCTGTGAAAGACTTTTTTTCTCCCACATTTGCCACAATCAGCAGACTTTTTTGAGACTTGCCATTTCCATACATTGGGATATTGTACCCCTGATTTTCCACTGCATTCCATTACAGATGCTCCTGCTCATTGCACTCCAACAATGAACCCCCATTTGAAGTCATTCAGATCAGCCTATTGGCCCGTGTTTCATTTTTCTTTCCACCATGCCTTTATGGACTTCATAGTGACGTAGAATACTTATGTCGGTAAGAAATTTTGCATACATAGGCAAGTTTTGTGGTAACTTCACATGCAATGCAGTGTTCATAATAATTTGACCAGGCAATGTACATTATATCACAAAAGATATTTGGCCATAATTGTGTTCTGTCAAATGAATATAAATTCAAACCTCCATAACTTGTATCATAACTTTTTTATGGTAAAATGAACCTTAAGATAAAAATCTAAATCAAATGTCTAAAATCTTGACCTTTAACAAAATTTATCGTTTTAAGAGATAAAATCTCAAGCCTAGCTTTTCATCACTCTCCAAAGAAATTTTCTCAAAAAATTACTGAAGTACCAGTGCTTTTAAAAATCACATTTATTACAATAAATAATTTGCTGCAACAGTTATTATACTCTTTTTAACCACAGCAATATTGCTTTCAATCAAGTAAATGTGATTGAAAACTTATATTCAAATAGATTTAATTAAGGCCTTTAACATATTTTCAGTCTGAATATTAAAAAAGTTTATTTAGAAAAAAGAATTTTGATGTTTTTTGCATAACATGAAAGTGAAACTTTTACTGATTATGTGGTGTTTATGTATACAGTATGCCCTTCCCATTCACAGTTTTGACTAAAGTGAATTTTTTTTCTGAAGATGTTCACTTACTTCTCTCAATAGTGGTGTCATTTGAAGTATTTATTGTTTTGTTATAGCTGGAATGGAGAGCAATATTTTTGTCATTGATGCTCACTGCAAGGGGGGTAGGGATTGGCTCAATCGGTAGTGTGCTGGGCTCATATTCTACAGTTCTGAGGTTCTATTCCCATCTGTGCCAGCATTGAGATTATCTCTGCTAACCTCCACCCTCCCTGATCTCAGTCAAAGAGGGAACACTGATGAGCTTAGAAAGGCCACCATCCATCAAATGGGACATTAAGCCATGGTCTGTGTGCTATACCTTGTGCATGTTAAAGAACAGGCTGGATGATCTTGACAGGAGGCTTCGATCTGTTTCCTTAACAGCTGGCCAGTGGGTCCCCTTTCCTCCAACCTTCTCTGAGCCTTGCGGCTTGCCCATTGTGTGTACAGGCATGCCACTCGGAGGTTCTGCAGGATTTAAAGCTAAAAATAACATTGACTGTTTAGGATGCTTATCAGAAAGAAATATCACTTTTGTTTCTTACAAACAAAGATATATTATTGAAGCATTCATAATGCAAATTACTTTTAACTTTTTTGATATCAAACAAAAGCAAGTCATCTACTATTTCTTATGGCTTTATTTTATAATCATTTATCTGTGTTTTTATTGGATGTATCAGCTTGCAATAAATAGGCATATTTATTTTTGAGAGTTTGTATTGAAAAGCAGAACAAGCCATGAGCCTTTCCTAACCTTTTCCTAAGAGACAGGAACTGAATCACCTTTCTTTCCGTTTGCCCCTAATTTTAGTGTTTGAATCATTTAGATACAAAACATGGCATTTGCCCTTTGTTCAAAAAATGACATGAAGTCAGCAGTTGATTTTCTTCATAGAAATGCAAACATGCTCACTGGAAGTAACAAAAAATATTTTCAATGGCTTTCAGCACCTTGAAAATGAGGAGTACGTATAGAAGTAATGTTTGGAGTAAAACGTTTTTCTGACATCAGAAAATTTAAAAAAAAATTTTTTTGAAAGGGGGAAATGTTGAATTTTGTGTCAAGGTGACTCATTCGCAGTGTTTTTCAAAAATGTTATCCCCAAATTGTTGATGCCTACTGTATATATATATATTTCTTTTTAGCATAAATGTAAACTATTAACTACAACTGCTAACTTTTTATTAAAATAGTACAATTATAGGACTAATATTTGAATTAACCACAAATAATGTACCCTGTTAAAAATTTGCATGACCCCGAATTATTATCCCTGATTGTTTTTTCTTTGCTGATATCAAAGGAATTTCACTCTATATTTTTCTTTTAAAGCAAAAGCGATATTTTAGTGTCTTAAATAAGAAAATTAAATAAGACAAAAGAAGTGTCTTAAATAAACAATGTAACCGGATTTAAACCAAGACGATGTTACAAGCTTTCTTCTGGCATGTTTTGTACAGAACTTGGTTTAATCCCTGGTAAGGCATGTTTGGTTTCTTTCTGCTGAGGTCCCTCCTTCTTGACAGATCTTTTCTGTCACGGTAAAACTGATAGCTCCTGCCAGATCTCTGCAGCAAGCAGCTGCTTGAGAAGTAGTTTTTTTTTTTATTGATCTTTGTAATCCCTTAAAAAAACTGAAACGTTTCCTGCTATATATTATGATACACTGCCAATTTTATAAACTCAATGCATTGCTTAAAACATTTTTCTAAACATTACAAAGGGGAAAGCCCATCAGTCTTCGTGTCTACCTCATTTTCTTCAATACTAAACAACTGTTTTCAATTCTTCTAAGGTGCTTAGGAGAAGGATTCTCGACCTTTTATAAGCTGCTTTCCGTAATTTATGTATAGAAGCATATGGACATTGCCCGTTGTTGGCAGACCATGGTTTAAGAAATGATGCATTAGAGCACTGATATTTTGCTGAACCTAGAACCATTTGAGGTGCAAACGTCTATTATATGTACTTCTAAATCAACTTTTAATACCATTAAAAGTTAACACATCGCAATTTTGTATTTACGACTAATGGACATTATTACTTAACATATCCACTACAGTTTTTGGAATTGTATTTTTCCTGACACAAATTCGCATTTTATTTATAATCTAACGAGTCTGTAAATGTCAATCACAACAAGGTTTGCTCTCTTTGTAAATGAAGTACTCGTTGTGTACAGGCCAATGGATGTGCAATATTTTTATTTTTGACATCCTTAGTTTATTTCTTTGATTATCTTAGTATATTTGACTTTTGGCAGCTGCTTAAGAAAAGTTTATTTGTAGCTCTCCAGTTAAGGCAATAAAATTTGCTTTTACTGAAAGAGTTTCTTCATACTTTCAATTTATGATGAAGTCACTATTGATAACTTAATTGTAATTTTGATTTTAAAAGAATAATTAAATTGTTTTCGTGATCAAAATGATAAAAAGAAGTGGGAAAATTTTCGTTTCAATGTATGATTGATTTGTAAGTGTACATAAATTTCGTCTGTGTATTTGACATTTAATCTTAAACTGCTGTGACAAGATTGTGATTTTACAATTATTTTATTTACAAGTTTATGTGAAAATGACATTTTGATTTTACTTCATGTTCAAATGTATGCAGGGAACATATCAAAAGAATGAAGTATATAAAGATAATTGTATGTGTTTATGTTACCTTTAAAAAAATGAGACTGTTTTAATAAATTTATTGTCTCAATGTATATTTTTATGTATATATATTACTTCAATTATAAGAGAGTTTTAATTTTTTTTTAATCCTGTATTGGAAGATTTGCTGCCCTTAATTTTTCTTATGTTTATCATGGTCCAGGAGTATAAAATTGACATTTGTGCAAAGTGGTCAATGCATACAATTAAATATAACAACTGCCCATTAACAGCAATTTCACTATTTGTATGCAATGAGCTGAATTCACAATATTCTTCTGGTGTCAGCACATATCCTCCAATACTTTGTGATCCAGATGTTCTCATAGATATATTAAAAGTATACCAATAAGCTATTTTCAAATTATTCACTTGTAAAAAATTATACTAATATTATGAGAACCAAGAATAAAGTAAAAGATTTTGTTTTCCCCATATATTTTGTTTATTACTTTACTGACATAAAGTTAATTACACTGACAATCAAAATTAATTTTTCATAATCAGATATAAAAAAGAAGGAGGTGCATCACTCCCAGGCCCACAAATTCGACAAAACAATTAAATTCAGTTACATTCGACCCTCCATGTTCGCGAAGGTTCTTCTCCCAAACCCTCGTCATATTAAATTCGCGCAAACGGAACTTAAGAAACAATAGGAAATAAGGGATCGCCTGCAATTACATCTATATATATATATTTTTTGGTAAACTATTTATGTAGCCGTTCCGTGATCGAGTGGTTAGCGCGTTTGGCTACTGACCTAAGGGACCTAGGTTCGAGCCCTGTTTAGAGTTTCAGAAACCTTTGCTAGTTTTGTTGATTTCAAAAAGGCATTCGACTCTGCTGATCGTCATAATTTGTGGTTGACTGTGAGATCATACGTTATGCCTGACAAGTTAACATAATGGGTTGGGCTGTTTTACCTCTGAGCGGCACTTTTTTGCACACCATGGGCTAAATGGCCAGGTCACATGGACCCCGAAGGCTCAGAGAAGGTTGGGGGAGGGGACCCACTGGAACAGCTGTTGGGAGACAGATGGTAGCCTCCCGTCAAGACCATCCAGCGTGTTCTTTAACGTGCACAGGGTATGGCTCTCCCGCACACGGGGCCACGGCTTAACGTCCCATCCGACGGACGGCGGCCTTTCCAAGCCCATCGGTGTCCCCTACTGACCGTGGGCAGGGCGGGGAATTTTGCGGAGATAAATCTCAACGCTGACCCAGCTGGGACTGGAACCTGGGAACTACAGATTACGAGCCTGGCGCGCTACCGACTCGGCACCCCCGCGCGGTTAACATAATGAAAGCTCTCTGTAATAACACTGAGTCGTGTGTGAGAGTTGCTAAGGCTTGTAGCAATTGCTTTAACATTGCTTCTGTTGTTTGATAAGGGTACATTTGTCTCCTTTTCTCTTTAATTTTGTTATTTCTTATGCGAAATTCGCGGCAAGGGAAAGATTTTGACCTTAAATGGTCTGGAGATGCGAAAATTTCTGATTTAGATTATGCTGATGATTTGGCCCTTTTGGTAAATGATGATGAGATGAACTCTTCGAGCTGTTGATGAGACTAGTAGTAGAGTAGGTTTGGTTATAAACAGAGAGAAAACTAAAGTGATGAAAATTGGTCAAGCAGGCTGTGATTCAGTTAATCTGAATGATTGTAATCTTGAGCAGGTGTTACAGTTTAATTATCTTAGGAGCTATGTAACCGATACTGGTGATGTGTGGCATGAGATTAACAGAGGAATAGGGATTGCTGCCGGGACTTTTAAGAATCTATGGATAGTGTGGAGAAATATGCATATACACCTAAAGACTAAAATTAGATATTATAATAGTTTGGTTCTTTCTGGAGTTAGTTATGGTAGTGAAACATGGACCCTTTGTAAACAAGATAACAGGAAACTTGAGGCTTACGTAGTATCTTGAGCATTAGGTGGTCCGATTTTGTAAGTAATGAGGTTAGGCAAAGGAGTCGGCAACCTTCTCTGAGCAGCATATTGTGCAGAGGGAGACTCCGTTGGTTTGGCCATGTTGCTCGTATGCATAATTATAGATTAGAGAACAGGATCATGAACAGTGTACCTAAAGGCCTCAGAAAGAGGGGGAGATCTAGGATGCGGTGGGCAGACAATGTCAAACAAGATATTAGAATTGGTGTAGTGGCCAGATGTAGCTCAGGACAGATATGTTTGGAGAACTAAATTGCACAATTTGGTTGAACCTCTGTAGCCTATGGCTGAGGATGATGAAAATTAAGAGTTGGCAAAATTCGAAGCCACTTCGTAAAATACAGGTGAGTTGTGAAAATTGGGATTGTTTTTGTGACATTAAGGAGAAGTTTGCAAAATTGAGGCAACTTGTCAAGATCTAGGAGATGCTCTTTTCCCACTGCCCCCCCCCCCCTCAACGAAATCCGGGGAACGTCATTAATAAGCTTTTCAGTTGGCAAAATTTTCGTTCTCTTTCCCCTCCAACTATAATCCCTTCGCTATGCTCCTGAACCCATGACTAGAATGTGATTTACTGTCAACCGTGAAATAATATACTGTAAATGCAAATCGTGAATGCCAGATTAATCTTGTAAAAGTTACTATTTTCTGTAGTCTCAATATGTGCAATTTACCTGTCAGATTGAAAAAAGTACGCGCTTTAGAAAATTGTATAAAATTTTGCTTCCGTCCACCGATAGTTGAAGCTATGAAAGTTCAAAGCAGGTTTATTTGCAACATAGACAGCGATGGAATTAAAAGGAACTACTTCTATTTTATAGAAGCCTCATACAAGAGCATATTCTAGAAAGACCGAAGTCACTGCTGACCAGTAACTACGACGAGAATTCAGTTTAAAATAGTGAATATAAATTTATAATCGGCACCCCAAAAAAATAGTATAAACCTACGTATTAGAATATTATATTCTCGAATAGTTTTTTAAATTATCAATAGGGCGGAGAGGAAATATATGTATAGGTAATTATTACAGTGGAAGTGCGTTGGGTTGTTTTACCTCTGAGCGGCACTTTTTTGCACACCATGGACTAAATGGCCAGGTCGCATGGATCCTGAAGGTTGGGGGGACCCACTGGAACAGCTTTTGGGAGACAGATGGTAGCCTCCCGTCAAGGCCATCCAGTGTGTTTTTTAACACAAACAGGGTATGGCTCTCCCACACACGGGGACACGGCTTAACGTTCCATACGACGGACCGCGGCCTTTCCAAGCCCATCGGTGTCCTCTACTGACCGTGGGCGGGGAATTTTGCAGAGATAAATCTCAATGCTGACCCAGCTGGGACTCGAGCCGGGAACTGCAGATTACGAGCTTGGCGCACTACCGACTGAGCCACCCCCGCCCCCCAGTGGAAGGGAAAAACATTGAAGTAGAAAGGACAAAAACATCTTTTCGAGTTTGTTTTTCTGAAATTTTTTGTTAAAAATAATGCGTTTTGAGAGTAGCTGAAAAAAAAGGATATATCTGCATTACGAAACGTTTTTTCAGTTCAGTTGAATATCAGGCATCTCCCCAATTTTTTCCCTACATCTGGGCCCAGCCTGTAGTAGTCAAAGTGCCTCATCAAAAACTTTAGTCATGAGCTAAGCTGAGTCTGTCACTGCTACAGAGGGCGTTCAAAATGTTCTTGAGAAGTGTCTCTAGATTTGCACTCGTTCCTTCGAAGTTAACGAGCTACGACTAAAGCATCATTTTGGGACTTGTTTGAAAGCTTGTCTAAACCTCTCATTACGTGTTAAAAACAAAGTCCGCTCTTCGCTGGTGGCGGGTAAAGTTCGGTCTGCGAAATATGAGCGTTGTTGCTATGGAGTCCACTAAAGATGGAGAAAGATTTTACATTTTCACAAGGATGCAACTTGGGGACGGCGGAAAAAAAATTCTCGGCGATTTATCACAAGTGTATGGGGATCACACTTGTTCAACTGTTATGGAATGGATGCATAAATTCAGAGAAGGACGGCAGAGCTTCGAAGATCTCCCTCGTGCAGGAAGACTGAAGGAGCCGTGAACGAGAGAACCATCGTTGCTGTTCGTTAACTCATTAAGAAAAACTCACACATCACCATTCAGGTAATAAGTTTAGATGGCAGTGTGGAAACAATTATTCATCAACATTTAAAGTTCCAAAAGATCTGTGCCAAATGGCTTTTTTTTTTAAAAGGGAACTTCCTGGGAAGCCTTTTTCAAAGCTATTGGTTGTTTCCAAAAATGAACGCCTTGCGAAATGCGTTCATTCAGCATTCCCTACAGGAGTACCACCAAGCGTTCCAGAATTGGCATAGATGCTGGAGAAGAGTACTTTGAAGAACAATAAAAGTTTGAGGTAAGTGCAATTGTTTTTCTTCTGCAGATGCATGCCAAGAACTTTTGTTCGTGGTTTGACGTTTTTGAACGTGGTTACATTACCAGCTCCCAAACGGTTAACAAACATTGTCACAGGTGATGAGGTGTTTTTTTTTAGTATACACTTCCTCTTGGGTTGTGGAAGCTGAGACACGTCCTCAAATTCTCGGACAAGACTTTCGATCAAGGAAGAGGATGTTCACAATTTTTTTTCAACTCCTAAGGAGTGGTAGCCGTGGATACCTTACCTGAAAAAATGACTATAAATGGCCAATGCTACACCAACATTGTTTTGCTCAAAATGGTTTAGTAGCAGCATCCAACAATATGCTTGTTAAGGGTTTTCCTTCTTTATGACAATGCCAGTGGTCACAGAACCTGGCAAATTACTGACTATCTGGAGCAGGAAAAAAAACAAACGTCTACCCCATCCTGCATATTCACTCGATCTTGCACAATGCGGGTATTGGTTGTTTCCAAAAATTAAAAGGGAACTTCCTGGGAAGCCTTTTTCAAAGCTATTGGTTGTTTCCAAAAATTAAAAGGGAACTTCCTGGGAAGCCTTTTTCAAAGCTATTGGTTGTTTCCAAAAATGAACGCCTTGCGAAATGCGTTCATTCAGCATTCCCTACAGGAGTACCACCAAGCGTTCCAGAATTGGCATAGATGCTGGAGAAGAGTACTTTGAAGAACAATAAAAGTTTGAGGTAAGTGCAATTGTTTTTCTTCTGCAGATGCATGCCAAGAACTTTTTTGAACGCCCTTTGTAATTAGACAGGTCACAGGGACCCCAAGGGCTCAGAGAAGGTTGGAGAAAGTAACCCACTAGATAGTTGTTAGGAGATGGATGGAAGTCTGTCAAAGCCATTCTCAAAGTGTTCCTTAACATGTACAGCAATAGCTCTCTTGCACACGGGACTAGGGGGCGGGTGTGGCTCAGTCGGTAGCGCGCCAGGCTCGTAATCTGTAGTTCCCAGGTTCGAGTCCCAGCTGGGTCAGCGTTGAGATTTATCTCCGCAAAATTCCCCGCCCTGCCCACGGTCAGTAGGGGACACTGATGGGCTTGGAAAGGCCGCCGTCCGTCGGATGGGACGTTAAGCCGTGGCCCCGTGTGCGGGAGAGCCATACCCTGTGCACGTTAAAGAACACGCTGGATGGCCTTGACGGGAGGCTACCATCTGTCTCCCAACAGCTGTTCCAGTGGGTCCCCTCCCCCAACCTTCTCTGAGCCTTCGGAGTCCATGTGACCTGGCCATTTAGCCCATGGTGTGCAAAAAAGTGCCGCTCAGAGGTAAAACAACCCAACCCACACGGGACTAGGGTTTAACATTCCGTCCAATAGATGGCAGCCTATCCAAAACCATTGTAGTCCCCTTTCTCATTGAGGGCAGAATGGGATCGGAGAAAATTCCCAATGCACTGTTAGGACTCGAACCTTGGAATATCCAATTGTGAATCTGGAATGATACCAACTGAACCAATCCTTGCTCCAATAAAATAAGTATAATTTGAGAAGTTTGCGTACAGTTCCGCAGAAAGCTATTGCGTTGGACTCGTAAAGCACAACCCCAAGACATGGAACCCTCCAACGAATTAAGAATTTTTGCCATCCTAAAAAATAAAATCCATCAAATTCATGCAAATTTCATTTTGGTCTGAAAAGAGTATAAGTTCAGAAGTCGCTTATGAAAAAAAAAAAAACCACAATTATAATATTTTAGACATTCAAATGTGAAGGAAAGTTAAACATCTAAAATTGCAATTATAGTTATCCATGCTTTGTTGGTATGTTCCCAAACTTTTTAGGCTTGCATCTCCTACGATTTTTAGAATTCCTTCCCTTAAACGAAACCTAATCCCACTCCCCCCACCTCTGCTAATGGGTTGACTCAGTCGGAAGCGTGCCACGTTCATAATCTGAAATTCCCAAATTCGAGTTCCACTTCTGCCAGTGTCCAAATTTATGTCCGTCAAACCACCACCATGCCTTCGATCAGAAAAGGGACACCAAAGGGTTGGAAAGGTTGCCATTTGGCGGTTGGGACGTTAAGTTGTGGCCTCATGTGCAGGAGGCCAGTGCACGTTAAAGAACAAACTGGATGACCTTGACAGGAGACTTCCGTGTCCTAACAGCTGTCCACTGGATCCTCTTCCTCAACCTTCTCTGAGCACTTTGGGTAAGGTTGTTTTACCTCTGAGCGGCACTTTTTTGCACACCATGGGCTAAATGGCCAGGTCACATGAACCCCGAAGGCTCAGAGAAGGTTGGGGGAGGGGACCCACTGGAACAGCTGTTAGGAGACAGATGGTAGCCTCCCGTCAAGGCCATCCAGCGTGTTGTTTAACGTTCCCAGGGTATGGCTCTTCCAAACACGGGGCCACGGTTTAACGTCCCATCCGACGGACGGCAGCATTTCCAAGCCCATCGGTGTCCCCTACTGACCGTGGGCAGGGCGGGGAGTTTTGCGGAGATAAATCTCAACGCTGACCCAGCTGGGACTCGAACCTGGGAACTGCAGATTACGAGTCTGGCGCGCTACCGACTGAGCCAACCCCTCCCAAAGAGCACTTGGAGTCTTCGTTATTTATCCAATTATTAAATTGTGTGTACAAAAGTGCGCTCAGAGATAAAAAAAAAACATTCTCTACAAAAGGAAAACAATTACCCCTAAAAAGATTGAAAGCAGATTAAAATGGCTGAGAAAAGATCAGCTATCAGATTGGATGGTTGCCAAATTCTAAACTCCAGATGGGAGCATCGTTTAGGGATTTCAATTTCTTGCAAAGTTTCTGATGCCCAAATAACGAACGAAAAGAAAAAAAAAATCATACCCACACAAGTTAAAAAAAAAAGTCCAAGCTCCTCAAGTACCAAAAACAGGTTCTCCTTTTCGTGGGACAGAAGGGGCCCGAGGCTCCGAAAACTGAACAATTCCTCGGGGCAGGTGGAATTCTGGGACGGTTGCACACCCCCTGCCCTCCCCCATTGCAGAGTGCACGCGGCTGCGTTCGCCAGTAGCTCGCGGCGCGGCGCGTTCCCGCCAGAGGAGTGCTGCGAATGACCGATTGGTCGGTGCAAAGCCATCGTTCCCACTTCACTTTGGGAACGTTTTGCAACATTCGATATAGTGTAGACGTAGCAGTCGAGTCTAATCATTGGATGGAAAAAAAATTAAACACTTTGAAATTTCGCTTCATTGTACTTCTCTTGCATTTCACAGAGAAATTTCTCTTTATCTTGCAAATTTACTCAGACAAACAAATGCAGAATATTCCTGCTGATGGTGAACGTTCGAGGACTTTGTACAGTCGCTCAAAAAAGTAGAGCGTGTACAGCAACTGTACACGCTCAATATTTCCGTGAGTGAGCCCACACGATCTAGTATCAAAATAATATGACCACCTACAGTCGCTCAAAAAAGTATCCGAATACTATGGTTGATTACAGAATTCAGAAAAAATATCTGGCAACGATTTTTTTTAGAAATTAGTGATCTGGCAAACTTCGTGTCACGTGACATGAAGGTTGCCCTTCACTGTTTCAGTGTGGGGACGGGGGTGGCTCAGTCGGTAGCGCGCCAGGCTCGTAATCTGTAGTTCCCAGGTTCGAGTCCCAGCTGGGTCAGCGTTGAGATTTATCTCCGCAAAATTCCCCGCCCTGCCCACGGTCAGTAGGGGACACCGATGGGCTTGGTAAAGGCCGCCGTCCGTCGGATGGGACGTTAAGCCGTGGCCCGTGTGCTGGAGAGCCATACCCTGTGCACGTTAAAGAACACGCTGGATGGCCTTGACGGGAGGCTACCATCTGTCTCCCAACAGCTGTTCCAGTGGGTCCCCTCCCCCAACCTTCTCTGAGCCTTCGGGGTCCATGTGACCTGGCCATTTAGCCCATGGTGTGCAAAAAAGTGCCGCTCAGAGGTAAAACAGCCCAACAACCCAACTGTTCCAGTGGGGAGGGGACCCACTGGAACAGTGTTGGGAGACGGATGGTAGCCTCCCGTCAAGGCCATCCAGCGTGTTCTTTAACGTGCACAGGGTATGGCTCTCCCGCACACGGAGCCACGGCTTAACGTCCCATCCGACGGGCGGTGGCCTTTCCTAGTCCATCGGTGTCCCCAACTGACCGTGACCAGGGCGTGGAGTTTTGCGGATTATAAGGTCATTGCGCATAAGCCTAAAATCCGGGGGGGATGCCTTATTTCGTCCTCCCTGCCTGGGCCCATGTTTATAATCCAGATTAAAATAATATTTAACAATATAAATAATAATAATAAATATAAATAATAGATTACATTTAACCGAAGTTCGAGTTTAAGCCATGTACGTTCCAATTTTTTTCGCTGACTGATGCAGTTGCATCAATGATATGAATTTTCAGGTCAACCCTTCTCACTTTTTCACATTGTGCTTTTAATATATCCTGTGTAAGAAAAAAAAATCAATGGGTGTAAGTAATATGTGGGATATGCTCGACATCAATGCCAGAGATTGCAGAATCTGACTGTTCGATTTTGATCAATTTCTTGCGCATGCTCTGATGATGCCAGGGAACGGTGGTTCTTTTTTTAACTGCGTGTGGAAAATTCTCTGTGCTTGACTATCCAATTTGATTTTAAAAAAAAAGATTTATGCAGGTAGCTTTCTCCTGTGTATTCGACCATTTTAATTCTGACCCGTTTAAATAGCAGTAACGCCATCTATAGAGTTTAAGAAAAAAATGAAGAAAAAAAAATCTTGAGTTGGACAGGTGCCTTCAGTAATATATACGTTTGCCGTATTTTTTGAAAAAGTGGAGAAGTGAAGGACTATTTTCTATTTATTCTACCAGGGGTAATTTTGTTTGTATTTTTAGTGTGTTTTTTGTTAGTTTTCTTAGAAAAACTAAGAAAAATGATAAATTAGCGCCAAATATAGGGAAAATCTCCCTAGCGGAACAAATAGGAAACATTCTGAATGCTGCAGTCAGTTACGTAGACTTTTGTCAAAAACGGCAGCATGCACATCCCATGGTCAACGGTTGGATTATGAAAGGCAGCATATCGCATATTTCTACAGTTTTTTTAATTCAATTTTCGAATTGTCTGGGTTTTTTCAGCCAACCCTGCAATATGCCATAGAGGAAATCTATAAGGAAAGTGGGTTGGGTTGTTTTACCTCTGAGCGGCACTTTTTTTGCACACAATGGGCTAAATGGCCAGGTCACATGGACCCCGAAGGCTCAGAGAAGGTTGGGGGAGGGGACCCACTGGAACAGCTGTTGGGAGACAGATGGTAGCCTACCGTCAAGGCCATCCAGCGTGTTCTCTAACGTTGGGTTGTTTTACCTCTGAGCGGCACTTTTTTGCACACCATGGGCTAAATGGCCAGGTCACATGGACCCCGAAGGCTCAGAGAAGGTTGGGGGAGGGGACCCACTGGAACAGCTGTTGGGAGGCAGATGGTAGCCTCCCGTCAAGGCCATCCAGCGTGTTCTTTAACGTTGGGTTGTTTTACCTCTGAGCGGCACTTTTTTGCACACCATGGGCTAAATGGCCAGGTCACATGGACCCCGAAGGCTCAGAGAAGGTTGGGGGAGGGGACCCACTGGAACAGCTGTTGGGAGACAGATGGTAGCCTCCCGTCAAGGCCATCCAGCGTGTTCTTTAACGTGCACAGGGTATGGCTCTCCCGCACACGGGGCCACGGCTTAACGTCCCATCCGACGGACGGCGGCCTTTCCAAGCCCATCGGTGTCCCCTACTGACCGTGGGCAAGACGGGGAATTTTGCGGAGATAAATCTCAACGCTGACCCAGCTGGGACTCGAACCTGGGAACTACAGATTACGAGCCTGGCGCGCTACCGACTGAGCCACCCCCGCCCCATATGGAAAGTGAGACCTCACCAGAAAGACAGCACAAGAAACACCCAAGTCTTTATAGAAAAACAAATCTTTGAAAGTCACTTTTCATTGTTTTCGATCCCCCCCCCCCCCCCCAATCATCTAAAGCAGACGTGGATTCAGACAAGGTCCATTAAGACTTCCTTCCTATCCAGAGATCCAGAGACCACTACAATTTGCATGGTCCTTGGACTGAAGTCTTCATAGCCGAGGTATGTCCCTCTCTCCCCACCACCCTCTACGGTGACGATGGGGGCGGAGGTGGCTCAGTCGGTAGCGCGCCAAGCTCGTAATCTGTAGTTCCCAGGTTCGAGTCCCAGCTGGGTCAGCGTTGAGATTTATCTCCGCAAAAATTCCCCGCCCTGCCCACGGTCAGTAGGGGACACCGATGGGCTTGGAAAGGCCGCCGTCTGTCGGATGGGACGTTAAGCCGTGGCCCGTGTGCGGGAGAGCCATACCCTGTACACGTTAAAGAACACGCTGGATGGCCTTGACGGGAGGCTACCATCTGTCTCCCAACAGCTTTTCCAGTGGGTCCCCTCCCCCAACCTTCTCTGAGCCTTCGGGGTCCTTGTGACCTGGCCATTTAACCCATGGTGTGCAAAAAAGTGCCGCTCAGAGGTAAAACAATCCAACCCATTGTGAGTTGAACTTTTAATTGCATTTTCCTATATATCTTTCTAGGCTGCGTCTGATTTGATTTGATGAAGACAACTTACATGACTTTGAAACTTGCAGATATTTTTTTTATTCCGCAGTTCCGAGGACTGAAGTGTCTGCCCAGGGAGTGCCTGTCGCAGCATTCATCATTGCATCCGTTGCGAATGCCGAGAAGCTCCTCAACCGACAACTCCTGAGTATCAAGGACATTCAGAAGTAGAGAGTAGGTCTTAAAACACACGGAATGCAAAAATTTAATTCATGCCCGCACCTCCTGCTGCAAGAGAGAGGCTACTTGCCACTGAATCGGAGGACGCATACACAATTAATATATACATGTTCGCGGGAAGGAATGCCGAGTTTTTAAACTTCGCTGCTCGTTAATTCGCAAAGCGACCTCCCGTGCAGTGAGCTTCTTCTGTTGCACGGCTCATCTTGGCACTTGTTAAGGCAGACCCATGCAGCTGCATAAGAAATGCTTCATTCCTTAAGCCTCATACTGGGCCTATGTCGAGATTTTCTCTTCTAACCCCTTTTCTGCCCTCGCTGAGAAAGGTGGCACTGATGGTTTTGGAAAGATTGTGGTCCGTCCTGTGGGACACTGTACCGTGTCCATACTAAGAAACCGGCAGGAAAGCTGTACCATGTCCATACTAAGAAACAAGCTGGGTGGCCTTGATGGGTTGGGTTGTTTTGGCTCTGAGCGGTACTCTTTTGCACACCATGTGCTAAATGGCCAGGTCACAAAGACCCCGAAGGCTCAGAGAAGGTTGGGAGAGGGGACCCACTGGAACAGCTGTTGGGAGACAGATGGTAGCCTCCCGTCCAGGCCATCCAGCGTGTTCTTTAACGTTGGGTTGTTTTACTTCTGAGAGGCACTTTTTTTGCACACCATGGGCTAAATGGCCAGGTCACATGGACCCCGAAGGCTCAGAGAAGGTTGGGGGAGGGGACCCACTGGAACAGCTGTTGGGAGACAGATGGTAGCCTCCCGTCAAGGCCATCCAGCGTGTTCTTTAACGTGCACAGGGTATGTCTCTCCCGAACACGGGGCCACGACTTAACGTCCCATCCGACGGACGGCGGCCTCTCCAAGCTCATCGGTGTCCCCTACTACGTGGGCAGGGCCATGATGGGAGGCATCTATTTGTTTCTGAAGAGTACAGCAACCGTTTAGCAGCACGAACTTTTGCCAAATGAAAAAAAAAATATATTACAAACTATCGCTTGTTTTGCAGAGTTTTTAAAAAAAAATACATTTTGAAACTTGATGATGTGGAAATTAAGGTTGGCTTCCCTGAAACCTTTTCAACTAGGGTTCAACGTTATAGCCGGATAAGACATTCAGCCGTGGTTAGGAGAGTCATCACAGTGTGTTCACTGTGCACGTTTAAGAACACTCCCCTTCACCTAGCCTTCTCTGAGCCCTCGGGTCCTAGTGACCTGGCCATTTAGCCCGTTTTTTTGCACAAAATTGCTGCATAAAGATAAAACAATTCCATCCAAATCATCTTTAAGTTTTCATGTCACGAATATCATCATATCATTCTTATCTTGTGCTACGACAACCTGGTCATCGTCATCAAAGTGGAGTACAGTCGCTCAAAAAAAATATCCGAACATTATGGGTGATTACAGAATTCAGAAAAAATATCTGGCAAAGATATTTTTAGAATTGAGTGATCTGGCAACCTTCGTGACACGAAGGTTGCCAGATCACTAATTTCTAAAAAAATCTTTGCCAGATATTTTTTCTGAAATCTGTAATCAACCATATAAATAAAAAAATATATAAATAAATGCCCCCTCAAGCAGCTGCTTGCCACAGAGGTCGGACAGGAGCCTGTCAGTTTATATGCCATAGTAGAATGTCTGAGAGGGTGGCAGGACCTCTGCAGAAAAACAACTCAAACGTCCATGCCTTACCAGGGATCGAACCCAGGTCCCTTAGATCAGTAGCCAAGCGCGCTAACCACTCGACGAAGTGTTCGGATATTTTTTGGAGCGACTGTACAAAAAAAATGCCTCATTTCCTAAATATGATCGTTTTTTCATGGAAAATAAATTTTTATAGCATTTTTTTTAGTTATTTGCCTCATTTCCTAAAAATGCCTCATTTCCTAAATATGATCGTTTTTTCATGGAAAATAAATTTTTATAGCATTTTTTTTAGTTATTTGACGATGCCCTGATCAGAAAATTCAAAACAAATTCTTCGACATAGTTTAAATATCAAATTAGAGGCAAAAAAGTGACTTAACAATCTGGCGGAGACTTTCAGCAGTGATTCGTTGCCTACTTTCATCAGCCAACGGTACCTCCAATGTCACCTATCAGTGAGTCGAGTAATTTTAAAGTGACTCGATTTTTCCTCCTTGATCTCGCTTACTACTGCGTTGTGTTCGTCTAGATTGCAGATGATACGAGATCCTTTTCCTCTTTCCTGTAAACAACAGAGGAATTCCCTGGCACGGAAAAGCACCTCTTAAAGAAGGGGAAACTCATCTTCATCAGATAACGCCTCGCGATGATGTTTCTTTTATCTAGGTAACCTATCGCGTGGAGGACATCAGTGGAACATGAGAATATAAAAGAAGCAATCTCCTTTATAGGAGCGATTAGAGATAGCTGAAATAGTAGATGCTTAACGGACCGTTGACAGCCTTCGAAGAGGAGCCACATAGTTCCTTTGCGACTGGTGATGTTTCAAAAGTCTCATTAAAAACCTATTAATTTTTAATTGTTGGTTATTTGTAGGTTAAAACAAACGGAATTCTATCAGAATATTCTTTATTCTAGAATTGTATGGTTGTTTTTTTTTCTCTAAGAGTTCTTGCGGTTAATTTTTTCATAGCAAAATGATAAAAAATAAATTATACTTCAAGCAGATCAGTTGCTTATGGAGATCTGGATTGGGTTTTTTTAGCTGTAAGAGAAACTTTCTCTACACACAATGTGCTACATGATAAGGTCATAAACACTCCAAAATGTTAGGTTCGAGTCTCAGCTGGGTCAGCGTTGAGATTTATTTATTTCGCAAAACTCCCCGCCTTGCCCACGGACAGTAGGGGACACCGATGGGCTTGCAAAGGCCGCCGTCTGTCGAATGAGACGTTATAAGCCGCGGATCTGTGTGCGGGAGAGCCATACCCTGTGTAAGTTAAAGAACACACTGGATGGGCTTGATGGGAGGCTACCATCTGTCTCCCAACAATTGTATAGTGGGTTCCCTCCAACATTGTCTGAGCCCTTGGGGTCCTTGTGACCTGGCCATTGGGGCGGGGGTGGCTCAGTCACTAGCGCGCCAGGCTCGTAATCTGTAGTTCCCAGGTTCGAGCCCCAGCTGGGTCAGCATTGAGATTTATCTCCGAAAAATTCCCCGCCCTGCCCACGGTCAGTAGGGGACACCGATGGGCTTGGAAAGGGCGACATCCATCTGTTGGGACGTTAAGCCGTGGCCCCGTGTGCGGGAGAGCCATACCCTGTGCACGTTAAAGAACACGCTGGATGGCCTTGACGGGAGGCTACGATCTGTCTCCCAACAGCTGTTCCAGTGGGTCCCCTCCCCAAACCATCTCTGTGCCTTTGGGTTCCTTTTGACCTACCTATTTAGCCCATTGTATGCAAAAAAAGGGCCACTTAGAGGTAAAAGAACCCAACCGACATCTATCTGTGGTAGCTGTGTCTATCTGGAATACAGCCATCATACCTCGGTATACAAAATGGGTTATACTCCTTGAAAATATTTCATTAATTGAAAATTCGTGAATAGAAAAAAAGAAAAGAAAGGAAAAAGTTTACAGCTAAGAAATTCACGTTCTGTTTCAGAGCTTAAGAATTTCAACACGACATAAGACAATATATCCATTGCATAATTCATTGCATCAAAGTTTGTTTTTATTTAAATTACAGTATTGTCAAAATTAAGAAACTAGAATGTAAATAAAGCAACTTTTCAGCAAGGCCGGCCCGAGGTGTGTTAGAGGCAAACTAGTTCGTGCCCCTTTCATCAGAAAATTATTTTTAAAAAATCTTACACACTTATACTATCATAAAAGCCACTGGAAGAATTTAGAATTTTCAGTAGTACGGTTTTACAGAATTTTAGAAAAAGTGATTTGGCGCCTCGAGCCATTGTCGACAAGCGATAGTCAGGGAAGGCAAGATGCCTAAAGGGGAAAAATGATTTCTCAAATTCAAAAAAGTTTAACTTTCTTTAAAATAAAAATATAGAAACTGTTAATTATTTTGCCATTATATCACTATCTTAACTACCCTAAAATATATTAAAAAATTTAGTTTTAATTTTATTTTTCCCAACCTGTAAAATAGGGTCAGTATTACATTTTTATCCTACTTGGAGGTTCCGTAACAAAGAACTAAGGACATCTATGGCTACTGAAATTTCCTAAACTTCGGACAGGCCTTACTTTTTCATGTCGCACCAGGTGGTGGTGGTGGTGGTGGGGGGGGGGGTAAGAGCAGGATTATTACTGGACTGTGGATGAGAGATGGGGATCAAGCGTGAGTAGAAGAGGTGCTCCCGAGAGGTCTTTCTCTGTGATTGTTGAACGAGGCTTGAAGAAAGCGTCTCCCGGAGTCTGATAATCTCTTGTCCTTTTCCGTCACCTAGACAACATCGAGGCTTCTTTAACCATGCGGTCACATCTGATGTCGTACTTTTTACTGGGATCGTCGCCTTTAAGGATGGATGTTTCTAATTCGGAGAAGTGTAAGCCTCCGAATAGTTTTAAAAAGATGCTAAGTCGTTTCCTTTGTCCACTTAATGCTCAGTCAGTGCCAGATCCTCGTTTGCAATCTTTCTTGCGTGAGAGTACATTATAACGGAACCACGTGATCCAGATCTACGTCATCAGCCTCTTCGGCTCTGTCCTTGCGAATACTCAGCAAGCTGCGGTACCTACGGAAGTCATACCTACACTCTGGAAGAAAGAATTATCTATTCCATGGAATAAGAGAACTTAAAATGATCCAAACGTGTGCCCAGTTAGAAAACGGCATTTTCGACCTGCTGCTAATAACGTATTTAGTAAAATGCCCAATACTGCAAGATGAATGAAATAATCACTAGTGAAGGAAGTTTACGATATTGAAAACTGTTTTCAGATATCTCTGCTGGTTTAAGATCTAACACTAAACAAATTGCAATGTGGTAACTGTATGCTGCATATTCATTTTATCTCTGTCTTTTCTTCCCTTAACCCTTTAACGCCCATTAATGGCCCGAAAGGCAGAAATTTGAAATTGACCCACCCAATTAGTGCTATTCCTTTGTCTTTAATACCCTCAACCCTTTAACGCCCAGGAAATTTCAGAAAAGGGTAAAGTTCAGATTGAGTTAATACTTGAACTTGGGATGCACTTTCTATGTGAAACAGTTTAGCACTGAAGATCATTGTTATCAAGGTTACGATTTGACAATTTTAGTTTTCATCTGCAGAGGGTTTCTAAGTTTTATGATAAAATCATGTAAAATTCAAAGGGTTTGAAAATAAAAGGATTAGTTTGAAAATATTATTGGCTCATTGAACTTTAGCCTAAAAAATTTATAAAATTAAACTCTTCAGAAATTGAATTCAGTGAGAAATTAGGATTGATGATTGATTTTTTCGGGATGAAATCTGTGACTATATCCTACTCCAATAGTTTTGATGCATAAAGCATCCCGGGGAAACGGTACTCGTCACCGGTTCAATTAAGCGGTTCAGATTTCCAACCGGAATCAAACACGCTTCTCATTGAATTATCGGTGCAAGAAACCTAAACACCCGTTATATGGTCAGTCTTTATCCGACTCAAGATTTTGGCAGATTCCCGCCAAAAAGATTTCCATTTGAGACGAATAATCGTTATCTTTCCCAAAGTGAACTTGGTTCCCACTTGGGATTGAAACGTCGACACGCCCTCTTACCACCAGATGTGGCCAGAGAGGTACTTTCAGGAGTTATGGTCGAATGGCTTAACGATTACCTAGATGCCATTTACCAAACGATAGCCACAGATAGAAACAAAAATTAAAGGGCTTGTGTTTAAAAATCTTCATTGGTTTTTGTATCACGTTACAATACGTTACTTTCAACTGGTTTCATTAGCCGGAATAATTTTGCATATTATAGTAGTCTGTTTTAAGTTTTAAAGTTGGCGTGTGATCTTTTAAATGAAAGTTTTCCCTCCCCATTATAGCTGCAGTGGGTGGACGAAATCAACACGGCTTTTCGAGAGGTTCATAAATTATTTATACTAATTTGCACGCTCTTCGAATGGTTACTTGGATTGTTTTACCACCCGAGTTTATTGGTAGCGGTGTTTAACAAGGTTGACTATTGAACTACCAAAGACCTGGGATTTAGCAATTAAAATGGATAAGTTGTTTCTGATGCTACGAAATTCATTCAAAAATTTCCTAAAATGTATTCCAATATATGAAAACAGTTTTCAAATATCTGAATTTAGGATTCAAAACTAGATGGATTTCTGTTATCGTTTCCACTTAACGCTCTATAAACTGTGGCAATAACTTTGTTACTTAAATTTCGTATTTCTAACTCGCTGAAACATGAATGATCTTTGAGTCATAAAATGAAAATTATCAAAAGAATTCCATCCGTACTATGTTTTTTAAGTGGCACGATAAAAACCGAGCGAAAAACACGATAAAAATATTGAGAAGAGAATGTAATGATTAAAAATTATTCTTTATTAACCTTGAACTTTTAAAATGTGTACAATTAAAGTTCCCACTTGAAACTCATTCTTGAGAAGTTTAATTTAGTGGGAACTGAAATAATCAAGATTCGAGTTGTGACTACCCTTAACTCCCAAGTTTTGGTACATAAAGCACCCCGGGGGAAGAACTCGGCACCGGTTCAATTAAGCAGTTCAGATTTCCAACCAGAAACAAACACGCTTCCCGTTGAATTATCGGTGCAAGATACATAAAAACCCCGTTACATGGCCAGTCTGTATTCGTCTCCAAATGTTCGCAGTTTCACTCGAAACGCTGATGTTGTCTGGAGACGAATAACCATTAACCGTTATCTTTCACAAAGGGAACTTAGTCCACTGTTGTGATTGAAACGTTGACAAAACTCTCTGAACTCCAAGATGTGAACAGAGAGGTATTTGGGGAGTTACGGTGTTATGGCTTCTTATTTGGAGCCATCAACCAAGCGATAGGCACATACTAATAATAAATTAAAAGCCGTTTCCTCTCTTAAAAATTGTTGTGGGCTGTTGTTTGTTTTGAAGATAGTTTGAGGAGACTTTTAATTTGACGTAAAATATTTGAATAGGTATATGAGTATACATATATCCTTTATTCCCCATTATCATCTAATGGGTCGAGCGAATCAATAGAACTTGCCTGATTCGATTTATTTGTGTCAATATTTTCGCGCTCTTGGAATGCTTACTTGCATTGTCTCACCAACCTATTGATTGGTCATAATTCAGTAATAATATTAATAACAAACATGAAACTCAAAAAAACAAATTAGGTTAAGAACTATAGCTGAGATACGCCTAATAATCAACTTTCCTAAAAATCGTGCAGTTTACTTATTTGAAATAAAAAATATTAATTAACGTTAATTTTATAACTAATTAATTTATTTACTGAACGGTAGTACTTTAGAAATTTAAATTTCGATAATCATTTCCCCCTCAATTAGCATTTTGGACGATATCTGTGACCAACTGTTCACTGATTGTTGTAACAATGATCTGCTTTGAACATCGTCAACAAGACGTAATTATTTGTAAGAATTGAATTCATGGCTGTCTTAGAATACGTATTAACTTTCGGTAAATAATAAGCATACGTAGGTTCACTCTACATTATAAAAATTAAAAATATTTAACTTTAATATAAGATTAAATATCTTAGTCCTAGAAGGAATGGTGCTTAGCATTCTGCGCTATAGCATCCATAACCTAATGGAAAACTTAAAGCAGATTCACAATATATAAATATATTTCATTAACTAATTTTTAAGGTAGACGTATATGAAAAGATTTTTTAAATATCTCTACCAGTTTAACATTTACTAATTAATTTTTTTCATTATGGTTAATACCTGTCAGCATAACTTTGTTCATTAATTAGCGGAACTAATTTACTTCTGAATTCAAGATCATAAATAGTGGGGGGGGGCTAAGGACCAATAAACAAAAAGATCGAGATGACCATTATGAAATTTTAATTTCTTAAATCGTTTGCACTCTGTTCTTAAGTATTATGATTCAAATATAACGAAATTAAAAGAAAAACCTGTCAGAAAATTGATTACATAGTTACAGAAATTAATTTCCATTAACCCTCAAATTTTAAAATTTAGACACTGAAGCTAATAGGGAAATTTAATTTAGTGAAAATTGATTACGTATAATTAATTTTTGGGATAGAATCTGTGACTACCCCATAAATGAAGCGTCTTTACCTCCTATGATCGAAGGAATCTGATCCAAAACGGGCCAACGCTTCCCTAGTGTGACCTCCAAGGCTGCAGGAGATCGTCATCCGAAAGGAAACCTCAGACAGAATATTTCAAAAGCGTTTTGGTTTGTTAAAAACTGTTAATGGTTGTTGTCTTACGTGACAATACATTGCTTTCGATTCATCTGATTTGCAGTGTTGAAAAAAGATTTGTATTGTTGACATAACAGCGTGAACTAAACAATAGCTTAAACATTAAAAAATGCCCTCATAATTGTTTTTAAAGCCTCCTCCCCCATCCTTCGATTGCCGTATTCATTAACATAGTATTAGTGATGTTAACCAACGCGCGAGGTTCGTAATCTGAAATTCCCAGGTTCAAGTCCCTCCTGGACCAGCGTTGAGATTTATCTCCTTATAACTCCCCGCCCTGCCCTTGGTCAGTAGGGGAAGCGATGGGCTTGGAAAGGTCTCCGTCTGTCGAATGGGACGTTAAGCCGTGGCCCCGTGTGCGGGAGAGCCATACCCTGTGCACGTTAAAGAACATTCTGGATGGCCTTCACGGAGGCTTACCATCTGTCTCCCAACAGCTGTTCCAGTGGGTCCCCTCCCCCAACCTTCTCTGAGCCTTCGGGGTCCTTGTGACCTGGTCATTTAGCCCATGGTGTGCAAAAAAGTGCCGCTAAGAAGTAAAATAACCCAAAATTAAAGAACACGCTGGATGGCCTTGATGGGAGTCTACCATCTGTCTCCCAACAGCTGTTCCAGTGGGTCCCCTCCCCCAACCTTCTCTGAGCCTTCGGGGTCCTTGTGGCTCTGGCCATTTAGCCCATGGTGTGCAAAAAAGTGCCGCTCAGAGGTAAAACAACCCAACGTTAAAGAACACGCTGGATGGCCTTGACGGGAGGCTACCATCTGTCTCCCAACAGCTGTTCCAGTGGGTCCCCTCCCCCAACCTTCTCTGAGCCTTCGGGGTCCTTGTGACCTGGCCATTTAGCCCATGGTGTGCAAAAAAAGTGCCGCTCAGAGGTAAAACAACCCAACCTAAAATGTTAGAGTTCGGTAGAGGAAAGATACCTGTTGAAGCGTTGTTTGGAGACAAAGTTCACAACGTGGCTTTCCATCGTGTTCTTTAAAGTTATGGTTGCACTGAACTCATTGCCAATTAACGTTTCATTGAATGGAAGGACGGCATTTCATATGCCCATCAGTATTTCTTTTCGCTCTGACGGAGAAGCCAAGATTAGCAGAGAAAATTTCGATACAGGCTCAGGGGGGGGGGGGGGTTCGAACCTCGGAACATTAGGTGCGCCACTATGCGAAAAATATTGTTTTTAACAAAAAAAGATTTTTTTTTTCACATTTTCAGAATTTTAGTATGAATTACAGATCAATGAATTATTTTTATCTCTCATAAACACGTCAACGGGTAATTCTGTTCAATTAATTAGTTTTCGTGGCAGTAACAATATGGCACAAGATGCTTTTAACAGAAAATTTAACAAAGCTTTAAAGTTGAACACTTTTCTATTCATTGATAAAAAGGGATAATTTTTTAATACTGAGCTGGATTAGCTTGTTTGATTTCGTACGGGAACTTCTGTGCACACAATGGGCTGTATGGCCAGGTCACAAGGACCCCAGGGGCTCAGAGTTGGGTGAGGAAGTAGATCCACTAGATAGGTGTTAGGTTGGTTGTTTTACCTCTGAGCGGCACTTTTTTTGCACACATTGGACTAAATGGCCAGTTCACAAAGACCGCGAGAGCTCAGAGAAGGTTGGAGGGACCCATTGGACAGCTGTTGAGAGACAGATGGTAGCCTCTCGTGAATGCTATCCAGCGTGTTCTTTAACGTGCACAGGGTATGACTCTCCAGCACACGGGGCCACGGCTTAACGTCCTATCAGGCAGACGGCGGCTTTTCCAAGCCCATCGGTGTCCCCTACTGACCGTGGGCAGGGAGTTTTGAGGAGATAATTCTCAATGCTGACCCAGTTGAGAGTCGAACCTGGGAACTGCAGATTACGAGACAGGCGTACAGGTGACAGGAGATAAGAGGAGGCTTTCATCTATAAAAAATCACCAATAAAAAATCATTCATTGAACCCTTCCTCATAAATATTCTGCAGTCGTTTAATACTTAAACGATTGAAAACAAAACAGGCTAAAATTTAGAAATAAAACAATTTGCTTTTTACTTAACTTTTCCAAAAATTTAATCAGTCTATCACAAATTCAGATATCCCAAAATTGATTATAAATTCATTCATTGAACTCTTCCTCATAAATATTCTGCAGTCGTTTAATAATTTTGCATCATTTTCTGGATTCGTCCACAAAAATCCCCAATCATTTTTCCCATCCCTTATTCTTGTCTTTCCTTATTTCATTAAAATCTTCTGATACTCTTTCTACTTATTGAATTATTTTAAATTCATGCACTGTTAAGCCGCCATCCGTCAGATGGAACGTTAAGCCGTAGTCCTATGTGTGAGAGAACCCTTCCTCTGCACGTTAAAGAACACGCTGGATATCCTTAAGAGGAAGCTTTCATCTAAGGATATCCAGCGTGTTCTTTAACGTGCAGAGGAAGGGTTCTCTCACACATAGGACTACGGCTTAACGTTCCATCTGATGGATGGCGGCTTAACAGTGCATGAATTTAAAATAATTCAATAAGTAGAAAGAGTATCAGAAGATTTTAATGAAATAAGGAAAGACAAGAATAAGGGATGGGAAAAATGATTGGGGATTTTTGTGGACGAATCCAGAAAATGAAGCAAAATTATTAAACGACTGCAGAATATTTATGAGGAAGGGTTCAATGAATGAATTTATAGTCAATTTTGGGATATCTGAATTTGTGATAGACTGATTAAATTTTTGGAAAAGTTAAGTAAAAAGCAAATTGCTTTATTTCTAAATTTTAGCCTGTTTTGAACAGGATTTCAGCTACTTCTGCAAGGAAACTTCCCTATGGCTACGGTTTTGCAAGAAGAAAAACGTGGGGAAATGTAATAATTTATAAGTGAAATTTGGTGGTCAAAGCTCTCCTAAAAGACTGATGTACAGTCGCTCAAATAAATATCCGAACACTATGATTGATTACAGAGTTCAGAAAAAATATCTGACAATAATAATCTGTAATCAACTATAGTGTTCGGATATTGACACGAAGGTTGCCAGATCACTAAGTTTTAAAAAAATCGTTGCCAGATATTTTTTCTGAACTCTGTAATCAACCATAGTGTTCGGATATTTTTTTGAGCGACTGTAGGTGGTCATATTATTTTGATACTAGATCGTGTGGGCTCACTCACGGAAATATTGAGCGTGTGCAGTTACCGTTCACAGCAAACTGGAGAGTGTGCAGTAACTGCACACGCTCCAGTTTACTGTGAACGGTAACTGGAGCGTGTACAGTTGCTGTACACGCTCCAGATATTTTTCCTGAATTCTGTAATCACGTGACACGAAGGTTGCCAGATCACTGATTTCTAAAAAAATCGCTGCCAGATATCTTTTCTGAACTCTGTAATCAACCATAGTGTTCGGATATTTTTTGAGCGACTGTATTTCTGAAAATGTCTCATACATTTGTTTATGAATTGCCACGTGATTACTAGCATCCTTGAGATTTATTCTTGTAACGTCATATGCATATATTAAAATTCAGTCTTGCTGAACAAATGTCTTCATTGCCTTCATCATTGAACTTTATGATACCTCAATTGAAAGTTGAAAAAACGTACAGTACTGCACTGAAAAATCGGTCCCTACGGCTAGAGACGGGCTGAATATAGCCACCATGAATTATGCATTCATCATGGATGGTGATGTAGACCACACACGCAAGTAGCATTCATCCCACAACCACAGGCATGTGATCACGAAAGCACCCGATCCATAGCCCCGAGGTGAATTACGACATCCCCATTCAATGTTCCTTGCTCCGTCTGATTTCATCTGTTTCATTTCGACGTGGCGTTTTCGTTGCGACGAACCGTGTCTAAAAAGCAACATGGTTTCTAATCGTTTCGCGCTTGGTGAAGTTGAGGCTGTTCGCTTATCGATGCGACGGTCGCTTTTGGGGCCGAAGGGAAGGGCCAAAGAGGAACTGTTGCATCACCACACGCGATGGGAGGAGGGAGGGAGGAAGGGCAGATTTGCATCTCCCTCCCCTCCATCCGCGCTCAAATTCAAAGGCTTGGTTTTGTAGCAGCAGTGGTTGCCGTGTTAAAAATATATTCATTTTATACAGCTTTCCAGATATTTTATATATTGAACCATTTACTAAAGATGAGAGGGGCGGGGGTGGCTCAGTCGGTGGCGCGCCAGGCTCGTAATCTTCAGTTCCCAGGTTCGAGTACCAGCTGGGTCAGCGTTGAGATTTATCTCCGCAAAATTTTCCGCCCTGCCCACGGTCACTAGGGGACACCGATGGGCTTGGAAAGTCCGTCGTCCGTCCGATGGGACGTTAAGCCGTGGCACCGTGTGCGGGAGAGCCATACCCTGTGCACGTTAAAGAACACGCTGGATGGCCTTGACGGGAGGCTACCTCTGAGCCTTTGGGGTCCTTGTGACCTGGCCATTTAGCCCATGGTATGCAAAAAAGTGCCGCTCAGAGGTAAAACAACTCAAACAACTAAATATGAGATATGTTTTAAATATAATGAAACCTAATATTGCTTGTAGGCCTGATGGCATCTCAATGAATAGAGTTAAAAACGTTAAAAATGAAATTAAGATTCTCCTCACTATAGTTGTAGTATAACATTGGAAATAAAATAAAACATATATATCAGTGGTTCTCAACCTTTTATGCTTCACGTACCCTCTGGAAATGTGTATGTAACTGGCTTACCCCTTGTATAGATAGATAAAACTATAGTTATAGTATAACAATGGGATTTAAATAAAACATATATATCAGTGGTTCTCAACCTTTTATGCTTCACGTACCCCCTGGAAATGTGTATGTAACTGGCGTACCCCTTGTGTAGATAGATAAAACTATAGTTATAGTATAACAATGGGAATAAAATAAAACATATATATCAGTGGTTCTCAACCTTTTATGCTTCACGTACCCCCTGGAAATGTGTATGTAACTGGCGTACCCCTTGTATAGATAGATAAAACTATAGTTATAGTATCACAATGGGAATAAAATAAAACATATATATCAGTGGTTCTCAACCTTTTATGCTTCACGTACCCCCTGGAAATGTGTATGTAACTGGCGTACCTCTTGTATAGATAGATAAAACTATAGTTATAGTATAACAATGGGAATAAAATAAAACATATATATCAGTGGTTCTCAACCTTTTATGCTTCACGTACCCCCTGGAAATGTGTATGTAACTGGCGTACCCCTTGTATAGATAGATAAAACTATAGTTATAGTATAACAATGGGAATAAAATAAAACATATATATCAGTGGTTCTCAACCTTTTATGCTTCACGTACCCCTGGAAATGTGCATGCAACTGGCGTAACCCTTGTATAGATAGATAAAACTATAGTTATAGTATAACAATGGGAATAAAATAAAACATATATATCAGTGGTTCTCAACCTTTTATGCTTCACGTACCCCCTGGAAATGTGTATGTAACTGGCGTACCTCTTGTATAGATAGATAAAACTATAGTTATAGTATAACAATGGGAATAAAATAAAACATATATATCAGTGGTTCTCAACCTTTTATGCTTCACGTACCCCTGGAAATGTGCATGCAACTGGCGTAACCCTTGTATAGATAGATAAAACTATAGTTATAGTATAACAATGGGAATAAAATAAAACATATATATCAGTGGTTCTCAACCTTTTATGCTTCACGTACCCCCTGGAAATGTGTATGTAACTGGCGTACCCCTTGTATAGATAGATAAAACTATAGTTATAGTATAACAATGGGAATAAAATAAAACATATATATCAGTGGTTCTCAACCTTTTATGCTTCACGTACCCCTGGAAATGTGCATGCAACTGGCGTAACCCTTGTATAGATAGATAAAACTATAGTTATAGTATAACAATGGGAATAAAATAAAACATATATATCAGTGGTTCTCAACCTTTTATGCTTCACGTACCCCCTGGAAATGTGTATGTAACTGGCGTACCTCTTGTATAGATAGATAAAACTATAGTTATAGTATAACAATGGGAATAAAATAAAACATATATATCAGTGGTTCTCAACCTTTTATGCTTCACGTACCCCCTGGAAATGTGTATGTAACTGGCGTACCCCTTGTATAGATAGATAAAACTATAGTTAGAGTATAACAATGGGAATAAAATAAAACATATATATCAGTGGTTCTCAACCTTTTATGATTCACGTACCTCCTGGTAATGTGTATGTAACTGGCGTACCCCTTGTATAGATAGATAAAACTATAGTTATAGTATAACAATGGGAATAAAATGAAACGTATATATTAATTTTTTATTCATAAATTACATTATTGATAAACACAAAAGATGACAAACAATTTAAGAAATCTTATGAAATTTTAAACATTTTACTGGGTAATCAGTGAAATGGTTGCGCTTGTTTACGCTTGAACAGTTCATCAATGGTTGGGGTTATCTTGCTAAGGTAGAGTCGCAGGTCATCTTCAACATCCAGCCTGTTCCTATATTTATTTTTTAAAGCAGTTAAAGGTGAAAAACCAGTAGCAGTGTTGCCAACTTAGCGACTTTTGTTACTAGATCTAGCGAATTTTGAGCTCTCTCGGCATACCCCACGTTGAGAACCCCTAAATTTTAAGGAATATTTTCTTTTTCAAATGTAAAAGCAGTTGAAAATAGTCAAAGCTACAAAAATTTTCGTTTAAAATGACAAAAATAATTTGATCTCTTCAGGTGGCAAAAATAAAAAAATCAGTACAGAAAACAACGTAATTTACTCGATGGCAGCAAAAAGTAAGTTTAATTGGGGCAACAAAATGTTTTAGGCCGGCTCTGATTGCTTGCAATAATTATTGAGAAATGTTTAACCTGTCTGTAAATGCTCTATTTGCGTGCCATCAATTGCAAAAGCTCTCACGAGTTTCAAAGTATTCAGTCCTTACAGATGAAGTTTTTTCACTTAACTGTGATGACAGCAACAGCCTTGCCTTTAGTGCAATCACTGAACGGTCGCTGCATCTGCATTTTGCAAGTAATGCCAATGCATTCTCTTCAAATGTAATATTTTGTCATACCAAGTGTACAGTCGCTCAAAAAATATCCGAACATTATGGTTGATTACAGAATTTAGAAAAATATCTGGCAACGATTTTTTTAGAAATTAGTGATCTGGCAACCTTCGTGTCACGTGACGAAGGTTGCCAGATCACTAATTTCTAAAAAAAATTCGTTGCCAGATATTTTTTCTAAATTCTGTAATCAACCATAATGTTCGGATATTTTTTGAGCGACTGTACATTGGTATGACAAAATCACGTGACAAACAAAATCACGTCTCGTGACACGAAGGTTGCCAGATCACTATTTTCTAAAAAAAAAATCGTTGCCAGATATTTTTTCTAAATTCTGTAATCAACCATAGTATTTGGATATTTAGTTGAGCGACTGTACTCTGTCACTCTATTTTTTCTTATAACATACTTTAAATGTTATACATATATACAGGGTGAATCTGAAAAAGTGGGCAAAACTTTACGGGGTGGTAGAACGCAGCTATACGAGCAATATTCATCATAGAAAGTATGGGCGGAACGCAAACGGCGAGCCGCTAGGTGGCGTTGGAAATGCTATAAAAGGGTCGGTCCTCGCACCCAACGGCATTTCTACCGTGGATTGCCGAGAGGATGGCTGATTATACTAACCACGAAATGGCGGATATGCACTTTGTGTACGGTGCGATGGACGGGAATGCAAGTGAGGCACAGAGACGTTACCGCGACCAGTTTTCGATGAGATGCACTCCAGATCGGAAAACCTTCGAGAGTTTGCATCAGCGGCTGTGTGAAACAGGGTTCCTTCGCCGTGGCCAAGCAAGACGCAGGGTGTGAAAGGAGTGTCAGGACGCCGCAACTTGCAGAGGACATTCTGCGTAGGGTGGAATAGCGACCGGGATGTAGCACGCGAGCGGTTTCCCGTGCAGTACACGTATCCCAAATGTCGGTTTGCCGTGTGCTACAGGAGGAAGGAATGCACCCCTATCGTACGCAGAAGGTACAAGCGTTGTCACCGGCGGACTATCAGCCACGTGTCGATTTTGCACGTTGGTACCTCCAGCAGAATGCAGCGCAGCCGGATTTTGGTGCACATGTTCTGTTTATGGACGAGTGCACTTTCACCCGTGAGGGCGTTTTGAATACCCACAATTCGCACACGTGGGCATCTACGAACCCGCATGCCACACGTCCTCATTCGTTCCAGCAGCGGTTCTCCGTAAATGTTTGGGCAGGGATCCTCCATGACCATTTGGTTGGCCCATACCTCCTGCCACACCGTCTGTACGGCAAATCGTATAACACATTCCTACGAGAGGTGTTGCCGGAGCTGCTGCGTCCGATTCCAACCCCCAGCAAGTCGAGAATGTGGTTCCAGCACGACGGTGCGCCTGCACACTTCAGCTTAGATGTGCGGAACACTTTACATGCAACGTTCCCAGGGCGATGGATTGGTCGAGGTGGTCCCATAGCTTGGCCACCAAGATCGCCGGATCTCTCGTGTTTGGACTTTTTCCTGTGGGGCCATATGAAAAGCCTAATCTACGAGTGCCCCATTGAAACCGATATGGATCTAGTCGCCAGGATCGCCGTTGTTGCCGGCGATATTCGGGAAATGCCTGGTGTCTTCGCAAATGTGCGTCGGTCCCTATCCCGCAGGTGTGAAGCCTGCATTACAGCTGGCGGCAGCTCTTTTGAGCAATTTCTTTGAGCATGTACCTCAATTACATTCCTGTTAATAAAACGCTTTCTGAAGTATCTCCTCTCCTTCTTGTGTTCATTCTTTAAATGTGACAGTGGAAAACTACCTTTTAACTTCTCACCGCTTGCGTTCCGACCATACATTCTATGACGAATATTGCTCGTATAGCTGCATTCTACCACCCCGTAAAGTTTTGCCCACTTTTTCAGATTCACCCTGTATATTCAGTATTCCATTTTCTGCCATCAAGTGTTGGTACCGGATTTCTGTAATTCAATCTTAGAATATATTTCATAATTCTCGTTTGCAGGCAAAATATACTATTCAAATTGGCTAAACCAGTATCTCCCCAAATACTGATTCCACATATATTAAATTTGGTACACTAATACATAATATAAATTTATCAAAGTATTATGATTTACATAATTTCTGATCCAAACGATTCAGTTTTATTTAATAGCTTGAAAGAGTAGCTCTTAGATGATTAATATGATAATTCCAAGTTAAATTAGCATCTAACCAGAATCCAAGAAATTTTATATATTCACATTTTTAAATCTTCTAACCTTGAAAGGGTATTATTTTTTTATTAATCATTCAACAAAATACCTATCTCATTATAATTAAATTTTTTATTCTTGTTCTTAAAAACCATATAATTTGTTTTAGAAATATTTATAGAAAGTTTATTACAAGTGATCCATTTATGTATATTTCCAACTGTAGTATTTGTTGCTTCCTCTAAGATAGGGATTCTCAACGTGGGATACGCTGTAAATGGGGATTTAAATAACAACCATAAATTTTATTCCATATGGAATATCATTTTAATCTTTCCACTAAATCCTGGATAGATGCCGAGTTATTTAACTTCTGAATGGCAATTTTGGGCTAAATGGCCAGGTCACAAGGACCCTAAGGGCTCATAGCTTAAAGAGGGCAAAAAGAAGTCTCCTGTCAAGGTCATTCAGCATGTTCTTTAATCTGCCCAGGGTCTGCTGCATTAGGGCCAACGGTTTAACGTCCCAACCGACAGACAGCGCCCTTTCCGAGCCCTTTAAGTGTCTCCTTTCTCACCGAGGGCAGTTGTGTCTCCTTTCTCACCAAGGGCAGTTAAGTGTCCCCTTTCTCACCGATGGCAGTTAAGTGTCTCTTTTCTCACCGAGGGCAGTTAAGTGTCTCCATTCTCACTGAGGACAGTTAAGTGTCTCTTTTCTCACCGAGGGCAGTTAGGTGTCTCGTTTCTCACCGAGGGCAGTTAGGTGTCTCCTTTCTCACTGAGGACAGTTAAGTGTCTCTTTTCTCACCGAGGGCAGTTAGGTGTCTCGTTTCTCACCGAGGGCAGTTAGGTGTCTCCTTTCTCACCGAGGGCAGTTAGGTGTCTCCTTTCTCACCGAGGCCAGTTAGGTGTCTCCTTGCTCACCGAGGGCAGTTAGGTGTCTCGTTTCTCACCGAGGGCAGTTAAGTGTCTCCATTCTCACCGAGGGCAGTTAGGTGTCTCGTTTCTCACCGAGGGCAGTTAAGTGTCTCCTTTCTCACCGAGGCCAGTTAGGTGTCTCCTTGCTCACCGAGGGCAATTAAGTGTCTCCTTTCTCACCGAGGGCAGTTAGGTGTCTCGTTTCTCACCGAGGGCAGTTGTCTCCTTTCTCACCGAGGCCAGTTATGTGTCTCCTTGCTCACCGAGGGCAGTTAGGTGTCTCCTTTCTCACTGAGGGCAATTAAGTGTCTCCTTTCTCACCGAGGGCAGGGTGGGAATTAGCGGAGAGAATCGGGAGTAAGGCACAGCTGAGATTCGAACTTGGATACATCAAGAGTCTGACACTCTATCAATTGAACCAACCCTCGCCTTCGGTATTTAAAGAATAATCGGAGTTGAAACATTTAAGTAAATTTATAAATATCTTTAACTTTTGTAAAATAAACTCTTTTGAATGGTAATGTCACTCTTTTAAGCATTCCAGCTCCTGCAACTCTTAATACCAAAAGAATATGTCGAAATGATTTATTTTTAAATAAAAAAGATTAAAGTTATGGAATTTTAATTACATAACATGAATCATCCTCGTTTTAAAAATTTCAACCAACGAAATCAAAAATGGCATAAAACATTCTTACTAGATACATCAAAAAGATTTAAAAAATTAGCAAAAATTTTGATAAACGGCGTAATAAAAAACAAAAATTATTTGCCTTCTCTCATTAAAAAAACTGACATCACTTCTTTCACCTACTGAATTAACAAATTTCTCGACTTCTGTCTCCGGATTATGCTTTTTCAAGAAACTATTCATATCAAAAAACAATACTGTACATTACAGAACGCCCTTAATCTGTCAACATTTTTTTCAAAAACGTTCCTCACATCGAATGCCCAACAACTCGTCATCGAAGCTCTGTTGCCTTCCCCCCAATTTTGCTCCACATGATTCAGGACACGCGAGTCGCTCCCCGACGCACTGCTGTCCAAGGTACGTGCAGGTAAAACCCACGTGGCCGCATTTCCCGCCGCAAGGTGCGCATGCCAGGGCGTCCGCCCGTGCGCGCTGCGATTGGCTGCCTTCAAGGAGCACCACAGCCGGCGGCGAGAGGGTACACACCAGAAGATAAACTTCGTCAAACGTTCTATCGACTCGAAGTCGTGAGATCTTTTCCTTTGGAGGTTAAACCTCATTGCCAAGTACATCAGTGATCGTCTTTCGTTCCTTTCTCTCTTTGGATTATCCCGATCTCTTTCGCTCTCTCTGTGGATAATAATAATGTCGAACCAAGAGTGACACCGTCTCGTGCTTATCGAGAAACCGCCTGCGAGCCCGATCCGTGTTCGAAGTGTTGAGCCATCACCAGCTACGATGTTCCCGGAGCAGCGCACGTCTGTCGCATGTGTCGCACTGTTGCTGCCGGTGTGTTGTGCTGCGGCCGAGGGCGTGTGCTACTCGTCCGGTGGTGTGGCCGGCATCGTGGTCGCTACCATCGTGGTCACCGTCGTGGTCGGAGGCCTGGCAGCTGCAGTCACGTGGTATCTGTGGAAGCGACGAACGGGTAAGTGGAGGATGTTGTTGCTATCCATTCTTTCCAGGGAAGTTTAAGATCAAACTCTCTATTCAAGAACTGTAGGATGTTCCTCGAAGTCTGCTATTTATTCAGTGGTGCAGTAGTGTGCCAAAAAAAGTTGCAATGAAGAGGAATAAATGGGGCAGGCAATAAGGCCCTGATTTTCGGGAACTGTCTTAGATAAAATGTATTTATACAGATCTCCAAAAATGTCTGTGAGAGTTACAATACTTCAACTGTGAAGTGAGATTACTTCAGTTTATAATTGATCAATTACAGATTACCTATTGGCAGAAAATTCAATAGATAATTTTGTTGAAAACATATAAAGTCACAATTAGCTGTTAGAATGAAATAGCCGTAGAACGTTTAGTGGTGAAAATGCCTGCCATGCAACTAGGAGACGGGGGTTCGAGTCCCATTCATCGGTAATAATTTTTTTCAAATATATATACACAGAGATTTATATTCCTTTAGGAACCTAATCTGCAGTTCCCAGGTTCGAGTCCCAGCTACGTTAGCGTTGAGATTTATCTCCGCAAAATTCCCCGCCCTGCTCACGGTTAGTAGGGAACACCGATGGGTTCAATTCCACTTGTGCATCCCTGGAAAGAAAGGCCGCCGTCCATCGTATGGGACGTTAAGACATGATCCCGTGTGTGAGAGAGCCTTACCTTGTGCACGTTAAAGAACACGCTGGATGGCCTTAACAGGAGGCTACCATCTGTCTCCCAACAGCTGTTCCAGTGGGTCCCCTCCTCCAACCTTCTCTGAGCCTTCGGGATCCATGTGACCTGGCCATTTAGCCCATGGTGTGCAAAAAAGTGCCGCTCAGAGGTAAAACAACCCAATCCTTTAGGAGCCTGTGAGAGAAGACTTTGATTTTTGTGACCGAATCGGAACGCTGCACTGCACGAAGCTCCCCCACCGAAATTCTAGGACGGTATAAAATTTAGAAATTAAGATATAAGAAATTTTTTCTACTTGTATTAACTTGATTTTATCCCATTTATTATATGCTTGTAGTTGTATACTTTACAAGCAGCAGTAGTTTTACCATCACAATTTTATTTCGTTTTGCTTTGAATTTTAGTTTAGCCTCCCCCCACCCCAAGAAAATATTTTTTGCATACATGCCTAGACCTAATTTGCATAAGCTAAGTGGCGTAATTAGCATTTTTGTAAGCGGGGAGGAGGAATTTGTTAATGTTTTTAACTTAATCTGGTGAACTTGTGATTAAAAAAAAATAATTAAATTTTCCCCAATGAGAAATTTTCCGGGGGAGGGAGGGAATAGACCTTCCCGTCTTCCGATAGTTACGTTCCACTTTTATATCTCGTGGAAAAAAGAATTGGGAAGAAGAAAAAAAAACGTTGTGAGAAAGAAAGAATAGTTCAAAAAATGTCACCGATCCATTCGTTCTTTATTAACAATATTTATTTCTTTACGAGTATTATTTTTTTCATTTCCACTAAAAATGAAGGACGAAATTGTTCGAATTCCACTTGTGTAACAAATTTCCCTAAGCAAGAACTGAAAGCGAAAAGTTGTCCGAGGAAAACTAAAACGGATGTATTCGAAAAACAGAAATTGTAAACGGACCAAAACCTGAAAGTGAAGATATCAAAAGTTAGGGCAAAAACAGAGCGATATTTTTATTTGAACCCGGGAAGATTTTTTTTTTATTTTAAGACCGGTTCTTGGGGCTCAATCCAAAACATATCAATTTTTCTGTTAAAACAAATAAGTTGTGTTTTCACACTCACCCAGGTAGATAGGGGCGAATCGCCTCTGTCAATGTAACTTATTTCATCTGTGAACTTCGATAGCGACATTCTACCATTTTAATTTCGAATTTCCAGGAAGAATAGACAGTTTATAATATTGATTTAAATATTTTCTTTTTCCCAATTTGAGCACTCTCTAACTGTGGAAATTAAATACCGTTGAATATGCGAATTTTAATTTTTATTATTACCTATCCAACGCAAAAAGAATTTATCATATCGATCTTCAAACAAAAACACCGAGGTCTGACAGGAGCCTATCAGTTTATACGTCATAATATAAGGTCTGTGATGAAGACGAGACCTCAGAACAAAAAATGACACCGAGGTCTGACAGGAGCTTGTCAGTTTATACGTCATAGTGTAAGGTCTGTGACGGAGACGAGACCTCACAAGAAAAACTGACGCCGAGGTCGGACAGGAGCCTGTCAGTTTATACGTCGCAGAATGAGGTCTGTGACGGAGGCAAGATCTCAGAGGAAAAACTGACACCGAGGTCGGACAGGAGCCTGTCAGTTTATTCGTCATAATATAAGGTCTGTGATGAAGACGAGACCTCAGAACAAAAAAATGACACCGAGGTCTGACAGGAGCTTGTCAGTTTATACGTCATAGTGTAAGGGTCTGTGACGGAGACGAGACCTCACAAGAAAAACTGACGCCGAGGTCGGACAGGAGCCTGTCAGTTTATACGTCACAGAATGAGGTCTGTGACGGAGGCAAGATCTCAGAGGAAAAACTGACACCGAGGTCGGACAGGAGCCTGTCAGTTTATTCGTCATAATATAAGGTCTGTGATGAAGACGAGACCTCAGAACAAAAAAATGACACCGAGGTCTGACAGGAGCTTGTCAGTTTATACGTCATAGTGTAAGGGTCTGTGACGGAGACGAGACCTCACAAGAAAAACTGACGCCGAGGTCGGACAGGAGCCTGTCAGTTTATACGTCACAGAATGAGGTCTGTGACGGAGGCAAGATCTCAGAGGAAAAACTGACACCGAGGTCGGACAGGAGCCTATCAGTTTATACGTCGTAGTATAAGGTCTGTGAGAGACGAGACCTCACAAGAAAAACAGACGCCGAGGTCGGACAGGAGCCTGTCAGTTTATACGTCATAGAATGAGATCTGTGACGGAGGCAAGAGCTCAGAGGAAAAACTGACACCGAGGTAGGACAGGAGCCTATCAGTTTATACGTCGTATTATAAGGTCTGTGAGAGACGAGACCTCACAAGAAAAACAGACGCCGAGGTCGGACAGGAGCCTGTCAGTTTATACATCATAGAATGAGGTCTGTGATGGAGATGAGACCACAGAAGAAAAACTGACGCCGAGATCGGACAGGAGCCTGTCAGTTTATACGTCATAGTATAAGGTCTGTGGTGGAGACGAGACCTCAGCAGAAAAACTGACAGACGACAAAGTAAAAACGATAGCTCGTTTCTGAATACGAGCTAAAAAGAGCAATTTCTGCTGTACCAATAGCGGTTGACTGAGCTTGCACTACTATATTTCGTCTTCTGCGTCCGTCGGATGGGACGTTAAACTGTAATCCCGTTTCACGTGAGCACTCTGTGTGGATTTCTCTGTGGATAATAATAATGCACATTGAAGAACGCGCTTGATGGCCCTGAGGGAGGCTTCTCTCTATCTCTTAACAGCTGGCCAGTTGGCCCCTTTCCCTAACTCCTCTGAACCTCAGGGACCTCGTGACCTCATCATTTAGCCCATTATGTGCACGAAAGTGCTGGTCATAAGTGAACCAATCTAATATCAGCCCAACTGTAGTAGAGCTATGCATTATTGGATTTTAGTGTGCACTTTGGAGTGAATTGTTGGGTTGTTTCACCTGTGAGCAGCGCTTTTTTGCACACAATGGGCTAAATGGCCAAGTCACTAGGACTCCGAAGGCTCAAAGAAGGTTGGGGACCCACTGGAACAGCTGTTAGGAGACAGATGGTAACCTCTCGCCAAGGCCATCCAGCGTGTTCCTTAACGTACACAGGGTTGCTTTAACATACACACATCTTTCCTATACACGGCTTAACGTCCCATCCGTAGGATGGCAGCCTTTCCAAGCGCATCGGTGCGCTATTGCTCAATGACAGTAGCGAAGGCCACTTCCGTTATTGGCTAGAGTTTTGTTTCAGGACTCAGAAAGTTGAGAAATGTCCATAACGCTGAACAAATGATATTCGAGTTGCAGTTCCCAAATAGCCGATTTCATTCGCAAAAGCATCATTTTATCTCGTCTGCAGCGAAAGCATAGGAGAACGATTGTCCATTGGAGCAGCCGAATGACAACAAAAGGCTAACAACGATCCGATTAGTCCTAAATAGATTCATCTATTCCCACAGAGGGCAGAAGAAGCGAAAGAAACCTACACAAGTTCCCTGGGGATGGGAATGCAACTCAGTACAGAGCGCTCGAGCAAAAAACACACTCATCGATACAGTGAACCGTGACCGCATCTCGGATTGCAACCTCGTCTTCGTCAGTCACCAAATGAACACCCGCGGCTCTTCCAGTGGAGAAAAATTGGAAAGCTTTTGGTGCTCGTTCGCTGGTTTCCGGATCATTCGCCTCTGCCAGCAGACTTCCATCTTCATCAGCTCACTTTCGACTTCTTCTGCTGCAAATTTTCGTTCTGCTCTCTGCGTGGAGTAAACGTCGAGTGATGATGCCACAGGACAAGCCGAGTTCGCTTCTATATTTGCAAGATACACCGAAGCCGCTTCGATGCAAATTTGCGTGCATTTTAAGAGTCGAAATTTTGTGTTCTCGCAAAGTACCCTACAGGGTTGGGTTGTTTTACCTCTGAGCGGCCCTTTTTTGCACACCATGGGCTAAATGGTCAGGTCACATGAACCCCGAAGGCTCAGAGAAGTTTGGAGGAGGGGACCCACTGGAACAGCTGTTGGAAGACAGATGGAAACCTCCCGTCAAGGCCATCCAGCGTGTTCTTTATCGTGCACAAGGTATGGTTCTGCCGTACACGGGCCACGGCTTAACGACCCATCCGACGGACGGCGGCCTTTTCAAGCCCATCGGTGTCCCCTACTGACCGTGGGCAGGGCGGGCAAGGCACGTAATTCTGGTGTTGTTAGGTTCAGAGGTGGCTCAGTCGTTAGCGCGGGATACTCGTAATCTGCCAGCTCTCAGTTGGATTCGAATCCAACTGTGCCAGAGCTGAGATTTATCTCCACTAAAACCCTCACTTCACCCTCGGTAAGAGGAAACGGGGGTGGCTCAATCGGTAGCGCGCCTGGCTCGTAATCTGCAGTTTCCAGGTTCGAGTCCCAACAGGGTCAGCATTGAGATTTATCTCCGCAAAACTCCCCGCCCTGCCCTCGGACAGCGATGTCCTTGGAAAGGTCGTCGTCCATCGGATGCCCGTGCTGGACTTTAAACTGTGCTGAACCAATACCCCATGTGCGGGAGAGCCCTGTGCACGTTAAAGAACAGGCTGGATGGTCTTGTGGCGAGGCCGTTCAGTGGGTTCCCCTCCCTTAAACTTCTCTGAGCTCTCGGGGTCCTTGTGACCTGGCCTTTAGCCCATTGTGTGCGAAAAAGTGCCACTCAGAGGTAAAACGCTCAGACAGGAGCATGTCAATACATCATAAAAATCTGCATAGAAAGCAGAATCTCGGCAAAAAGACTGATAAGAACACGTAAATCATTAACTCCACAACGAAAAACGCCAATCTAGTCCTGTTAAAGAAATCAAATCCTCTGAAATCTCTTGCCACACGATAAGACAGGAAGGCTGCCACCGGCTCCTTCGCACGTGCGCACTGCGAAGCTTGACCTAGTAGTGGTGCAACAAGTATTGGCCCATTAACGGCGTTTGTTTGCTGGGTCACACCGACGCCTGATTTTGCTGGAGCCTCCTGGGGGTCCGTGTTTCCTCTAGCGATCTGGGGACCCATATCCACTTCACTTGGAATGTCACGGACCTGGAAATCCACGGCGAGTTCCGACCAGTCTGGACCAGCAACTGAACTTGCTGCGGGCAGGATTAATGCTAATTGGTTG
Organism: Ryuthela nishihirai; assembly: GCA_038380435.1. Taxonomy (NCBI): domain Eukaryota; kingdom Metazoa; phylum Arthropoda; class Arachnida; order Araneae; family Heptathelidae; genus Ryuthela; species Ryuthela nishihirai. The sequence continues at coordinate 47,178,116 of JAWZYU010000029.1, read as the reverse complement.
CTGTTTAAAAAAAATGCAATTTTATGTCTTTGTAGAACAGACTGAATCAGTATTTTCGGATCGTGAGATATGTAGCTTCCGAATTGAAAGGTTTTTTTTTTGCTTGGAAGGTAAGAAGCGAAAAGTTTTGAAGTGTAAGCCCAGGGTCTTTCAATTGTGTTGTTTTACCTCTGAGCGGCACTTTTTTGCACACCATGGGCTAAATGGCCAGGTCACATGGACCCCGAAGGCTCAGAGAAGACTGGTGGAGGGGGCCCACTGGAACAACTGTTGGGAGACAGATGGTAGCCTCCCGTCAAGGCCATCCAGCGTGTTCTTTAACGTTGGGTTGTTTTACCTCTGAGCGGCACTTTTTTGCACACCATGGGCTAAATGGCCAGGTCACATGGACCCCGATGGCTCAGAGAAGGTTGAGGGAGGGGACCCACTGGAACAACTGTTGGGAGACAGATGGAAACCTCCCGTCAAGGCCATCCAGTGTGTTTTTTAACACAAACAGGGTATGGCTCTCCCACACACGGGGCCACGGCTTAATGTCCCATAAGACGGACGGAGGCCTTTCCAAGCCCACCGGTGTCCCCTACTGACCGTGGGCAGGGCGGGGAGCTTTGCAGAGGTAAGTCTCAACGTTGACCCAGTCAGGACTCGAACCCTGGAACTGCAGATTACGAATCTGGTGCGCTACCGATTGAGATACCCCTGCTTCCTTCATACCTATATTATTTGTTAAATTTTAAACCCAGTGAGAAAATTAAAGCCAATAAATTCATATAATCAGTTCACTTTTGTATTTGTATTCGAAATAAAATTCAAAATCTAAGAAAATTTAATAAAATTGAAACGTTTCAAAAGAATATGAAAAATTAATTTAAAAAAATAATCTAAAGTGGATTGCTTTATGCTTTTGTGTTTCTCTTTAAGAAAATCAGTGTCAGCTGATAAAGCATTTGATACTCCATGCTTTACACAACAATGTATTTCCATATTAGAATCGTTCTCAACAGAATTTTAAATTGCATCTTGTATTATTTTCAAGTTGTCTTGGAAGAAATTTTAAGATGTTATTGTGTGTTATAATATTAAATTTGTGTCGTATTTAAGTAGAGTAGAGCATTTTTTGTTTTAAATAACATAACGATATCAATTATTCTGACAATGTTGTAAACTCATAAAAAAAGAAAATGAAATAAATTACTTTTCTTTTAAAAAAAAACTGCGCTAATTGAGGTAGCTCTAAACGAGACTTGCACGCATAACTTTTTCACTCAGTGCTGGGTAATCATTTCTGCATTTCATCTAAAAGTTGCCAGTTGTCATATTTGTTATTCGTCAGTTTTAATGTTTTCGTTGCTAGTAAGTTTCAAAGATTTCTGTTCTTCTTGATGGTCGAAATTCATCAACATCACAGACTCTGTACTTTCAATTAAAAAATGGATTTTTGAAAGTTTTTTTTTTACTTACTCTACGAAAATTCAAAGTTAAAATTTAATGTGCAGAGTTCCTTTCCAAAGACTTCCTCACCCACACTTTGAATGAACTCTGGTTAATCTGCAGAGCCAAATTAGCTCTAGATTTCGGATTAAAATAAATTGCAATTACGTAGATAGGATATTTGAAAAAAAAAATCCTTTTCTTTTCGCTGGTTTAGCGTGTTTGGCTGCTGATCAGAGGGAACCTGAGTTCGAATCCCAGATAAGACATGGATTTTTTTTTTTTTTAGAAATGTCGTCTTCTGCTGAGGTCTCTCCATCAGATCTTCCCTGGCCCCCTATTATAGAGACTAGTTTCTGTCAGATCTTTGTAATAAGCAACTTCTTCGGGTAATTTACTAAAAAAAACTGTTATCCAAACTACAAAAAAAGGGGGGGGGGATACTTGAGAAATATTTTGTTGATTTCTATAGAAGGTAAAGATTTTCATGATTTATAAACCTGAACCAAATATTTTAAGTCTCCCTTTTCTTGTTATTGAGATAATAAAAATTGATCTTTAATAAATAAATTAAAAAAAATAAATAAATAAATACCCCCTCAAGCAGCTGCTTGCCACAGAGGTCTGACAGGAGCCTGTCAGTTTATATGCCATAGTAGAAGGATCTAAGAGGATGGCAGGACCTCAGCAGAAAAACGACACAAACAGCCATGCCTTAACCCGGGGCTCGAACCCAGGTCCCTTAGATCAGTAGCCAAGCGTGAAAATAAAATAAATACCCCCTCAAGCAGCTGCTTGCCACAGAGGTCTGACAGGAGCCTGTCAGTTTATATGCCACAGTAGAAGATCTGAGAGGATGGCAGGACCTCAGCAGAAAAACGACACATACAACCATGCCTTACCCGGGACTCGAACCCAGGTCCCTTAGGTCAGTAGCCAAGCACGCTAACCACTCGGTCACGGGACGGCTTTCTTTAATAAAGCAATAAATTTTAATTTTAATTAGCTATTTAATCCACACTAAAAGGAGAAAAAAATTAAGAATTCACAATTAATACAAGTTCGGTATATTTTAATCTAAATATTTGATTAGTTTACCCCAGCACTTTAAATAACCATAATCAGTGGCATAGCGTGAGTGACAAACTGGGGAAACATTGAGGAGACTGAGACTGCGCAGTTGACGCTTAAACGTTTCCAATTGATCATTGGCTGAAAAAAATGAAAAGAAAATGGCAAAGGATTGATGTTTAGGAAGATGTAGAATAACGAAATATGGGAAAGGGTTAATACTTCAAGAAGATGAAAGGAAATAAAATTCATCAGAACTGTCATTGGGAAGGGTTTTGCTCAACTGGTAGCGCGCCAGCTCCTAATCTGTAGTTCCCGGGGTCGAGTCGCATCTTTGCCAGCTTTGGGATTTATCTCCGATAAACTTTCATCCTGCCCTCAGAAAGAAGGTCACCATCCTTCGGCTGGAACGTTAAGCGTGTTTCACGTGCAGGATGGGTTGGTTGTTTTACCTCTGAGAAGCACTTTTATTCACACTATGGGCTAAATGATCAGGTCACTAGGACCCCGAAGGCTCAGAGAAGGTTGGGGGGGGGACCCACTGGAACAGCTGTTGGGAGACAGATGGTAGCCTCCCGTCAAGGCTATCCAGCGTGTTCTTTAACGTGCACAGGGTATGTTTTTCCGCACACGGGCCCACGGCTTAACGTCCCATCCGACGGATGACGGCCTTTCCAAGCCCAATGGTCTCTCCTACTGACCGTAGGCAAGGCGGAGAGTTTTGCTGAGATAAAGCTCAACGCTGGCCCAGCTGGGACTCGAACCTTGGAACTGCAGATTACGAGCCTGGCGCGCTACCGACTGAGCCACCCCCACCCCATGTGCAGGAGATTCATACACTGTGCACTTTAACAGGGGGCTTCCATTGTCTAATAATTGTTCATTTGATCCCCTTCCTACAACCTTCTCCGAACCCTTGGAGTCCTTATGACCTGGCCATTTAGACTATTGTGTGCAAAAAAGGAGTAAAAGATTTAACACAACCCATTACGTCATTTACCGTAACAGATAATCTGAATTTCTCCTCCCTAAGTGCTGCACGTGGAAGAAATTACTCTGCTGTAGATTATTCCAGCACTCAGTACCACGGTTAAGGTTTCATTTGCCATCTCCATTTGGTCGAAAGATCCCCATTTCCTACTGTCAACTAATAAAGAGTTTAGCGTTTCTTTGTGGACCCCAAAGGGTACGGTAACCTCCTCTGATATAAATTATAATGAAATAACTCTTCGACAGTAGCCGCCTATTCGCCACTGAGGGGGTGTAGGTGGCTCAGTCGGTAGCGTGCTAGGCTCGTAATCTGCAGTTCCCAGATTCGAGACCGAGCTGGGTCAGCGTTGAGACTATCTCTGCAAAATCCCCCCCCCCCCCTGCCCACGGTCAGTAGGGGACACCGATGGGCTTTGAAAGGCCACCGTCCGTCGGATGGGACGTTAAGCTATGGCTCCGTATGTGGGAGAGTGCACGTTAAAGAACACACTGGATGGCCTTGACGGCAGGCTACCATCTATCTCCCAACAGCTGTTTCAGTGGGTCCCCTCCCCCAACCTTCTCTGAGCCTTCGGGGTCCATGTGACCTGGTCATTTAGCCCATGGTGTGCAAAAAAGTGCCGCTCAGAGGTAAAACAACCCAACGTTAAAGAACACGCTGGATGGCCTTGACGGGAGGCTACCATCTGTCTCCCAACAGCTGTTCCAGTGGGTCCCCTCTCCCAACCTTCTCTGAGCCTTCGGGGTCCATGTGACCTGGTCATTTAGCCCATGGTGTGCAAAAAAGTGCCGCTCAGAGGTAAAACAACCCAACGTTAAAGAACACGCTGGATGGCCTTGACGGGAGGCTACCATCTGTCTCCCAACAGCTGTTCCAGTGGGTCCCCTCTCCCAACATTCTCTGAGCCTTCGGGGTCCATGTGACCTGGCCATTTAGCCCATGGTGTGCAAAAAAGTGCCGCTCAGATGTAAAACAACCCAACGTTAAAGAACACGCTGGATGGCCTTGACGGGAGGCTACCATCTGTCTCCCAACAGCTGTTCCAGTGGGTCCCCTCCCCCAACCTTCTCTGAGCCTTCGGGGTCCATGTGACCTGGCCATTTAGCCCATGGTGTGCAAAAAAAGTGCCGCTCAGAGGTAAAACAACCCAACGTTAAAGAACACGCTGGATGGCCTTGACGGGAGGCTACCATCTGTCTCCCAACAGCTGTTCCAGTGGGTCCCCTCTCCCAACATTCTCTGAGCCTTCGGGGTCCATGTGACCTGGCCATTTAGCCCATGGTGTGCAAAAAAGTGCCGCTCAGAGGTAAAACAACCCAACGTTAAAGAACACGCTGGATGGCCTTGACGGGAGGCTACCATCTGTCTCCCAACAGCTGTTTCAGTGGGTCCCCTCCCCCATCCTTCTCTGAGCCTTCGGGGTCCATGTGACCTGGCCATTTAGCCCATGGTGTGCAAAAAAGTGCCGCTCAGAGGTAAAACAACAAGCAACTCGCCACGGAGGTCTGGCAGGAGACTGTCAGTATAAGCCGTAGAGACCTTTGAGGAAGGAGAGACCTTAGCAGAAAGACAATATATGTCAGATAGAAAACATTCATGCATTATCTGGGATTCGAACCCAGATTCTTTTTTCTCCTCAGCCGAGCACGCCAACCACTCGAACAACGACTGAAGCAAAGATGGCGATTAGGGACGTAAAACAAAAGAATGTTCGACATATCCTGCAATGAAAAGGAAAGGCAGATAGCAATGGAGACTTTCGGTTGCATTCGTCAGCTGGACTCGGCTGCCTCGGCCTTAATGTCGATCGACAGGTAACGGAAGCCGAAGAGAAGGATCTCGGATGAATAACATCAATGAAATCCGGATCCATTTGGAACAGCGGAACTACTGACGATGGATGGAGGAGGAGGAAGATGATGAAGGAGATGCTAAAGCCGTCGTCTCGTCTCGCGAGAGCTGGCTTTACCGCCCAATAGAGAACTATAATAAACGATAAAGAAGTTAGAAAGATTTTGCACCTTCATTCCTGACTTTATACTAAATTTTTATCGTTCGTCCCTTACTACGAACCCTATATTTAATAGATTAAGATCTCTCCCTTTGTCTTTTAAATGGGGACTAGTATGAAAGATTCGACGTGATGATCACTGTCTCTTTAAGTCCGTATGATTTTCCCAGATTCGTCATCTTGCCGTAATGAGGATTCTTCGTCATCTTGCTTTCAATGACAGTTGGTTTACATTGGAGTGGCAATTTCTTCTTTTGCTCACAATGAGCAAATTATGGGTTGAGTTGACCTGTGAGCGGCACTTTTTTGCACACAGTGGGCTAAATGGCCAGGTCACAAGGACCCCGAAGGCTCAGAGAAGGTTGGGGGAGGGGACCCACTGGAACGGCTGTTGGGAGACAGATGGTAGCCTCCCGTCAAGGCCATCCAGCGTGTTCTTTAACGTGCACAGTGTATGGCTCTCCCGCACACGGGGCCACGGCTTAACGTCCCATCCGACGGACGGCGGCCTTTCCAAGCCCATCGGTGTCCCCTACTGACCGTGGGCAGGGCGGGGAATTTTGCGGAGTTAAATCTCAACGCTGACCCAGCTGGGACCGGGACCCACTGGAACAGCTCTTGGGAGACAGATGGTAGCCTCCCGTCTAGGCCATCCAGCGTGTTCTTTAACGTGCACAGAGGTATGCACTCTCCCGCACACGGAGCCACTGCTTAACGTCCCATCCGATGGATGGCGGCCTTTCCAAGCCCATCGGTGTCCCTTACTGATCATGGGCAGTGCGGGAAAATATTGCAGAGATAAATCTCAACGCTGACCTAACTGGGACTCGAACCTGGAAACTACAGATTACGAGCCTGGCGCGCTACCGACTGAGCCCCCCCCCCGCCCCCCGTTGACTGACGCCATCAATTCCAGTGTGGCAACAAGCGAGCTTCATTCTACATAAAGTGAAGAGAATGAAGTGGTTAACTTTGGGTTTAGGCTCCTCGAGGGAACGTGCTGCCTGGTAAACAACACAAAAGTGGTCAGCTTAGTCAGCATAATCAATTCCACCTGCCAAGAAGCTGAAGATGAATTGGCGCATCTTAAATAACTTGGCATCATGGGTGTGTGCGAATAACCTGAGCTTACTCTGCAATCAAAGGAGGGACAGATTGTGATTATTCATGGGAGTCAAGTGCCAAATTTCTGCGAAGGCCAAACATATATTTCACTTAATTCCATGACGGAATCAAGTTCAGGGACTTGCGCGAGATTCCAGGAAAGGAACTGCTGCCGAGGGAACGTTGGGACAACATGTACAGTTATATACATGAATCTCCAAAGGGTAAATGCGAAACCACGAAATTTATGTAGAGTTATGCCTTTACTTAAACAATTTAAAATTCTTTTCCAGCCAAAGATCCTAACTGAGGAAAAGAAGAATTCCAGAAAACAGACGAACGAATAAAACGAAAAATAATATCACCATGGTTGCATGTAGTAAGCAAAAATATTAGAGGCAAACTCTACTTATCCATAAAGAGCGTTCATTTATTTTCTCTCCTTTTCTCTTCCAACGTAAAGAGAGTTGTTTGTTTGGGGTTTATTGGCGCAACAGCAACTAAGGCTATATTGCGCCAACGTAAGAGAGAGATGTTTTTGATATTAAAGATTAAAATTATTTTATCTCATTCCTTTCTATTTCAACATAAGGAGAGACAGATTTTTTGGGTGTTCACAAAGAGCTTCTCCTTTCCTTCCTTTCTCTTCCCTCCAATTTTCATCCAATGTAAAGAGAGTTGGGTTGTTTTACCTCTGAGCGGCACTTTTTTGCACACCATGGGCTAAATGGCCAGGTCACAAGGACCCCGAAGGCTCAAAGAAGGTTGTGGGAGGAGACCCACTGGAACAGCTGTTGGGAGACAGATGGTAGTCTCCCGTCAAGGCCATCCAGCGTGTTCTTTAACGTGCACAGGGTATGGATCTCCGGCACACGAGGTCACAGCTTAAGGTCCCATCCGACGGACTTTCCAAGCCCATCGGTGTCCCTACTGACCATGGGCAGGGCAGGGAGTTTTGCGGAGATAAATCTTAACGTTGACCCAGCTGGGACTCGAACCTGGGAACTACAGATTACGAGCCTGGCGCGCTACCGACTGAGCCACCCCCGCCCCATATAAAGAGAGAGTTTTATATATACACACACACAGATAAAGAGTGTCTCTTTCTCTGATTTCAGTTTTACCCCTAACGTAAAGGCAGACTAGTTTTCCATTCTCTTCACAATCAATTTCAACTCTATTTTTTTGCCAATATCAGGGGAGAGAAGTTTTTGATACTCATAGACTTTCTTTTTTCGTCCACTGTGTCTTTTTCAACCAGTTCTGTAATCGTAAATAAACCACACAGAGTTTACTATGGGTTAGACACACAGTCGTGAAGGTTTTATATTAACATTGTGAAAAAACAAATAAATGTGCTCAGAATCTAATTCCAAAAGTGAGAGTAATTAATTTAATCTCCTTATCAGCATAGGAACGTTTTTCAGAAACTCTGATAGTTTCGTCTAACATTAAGATGACACTCGAGATCGGACTATTTGATCTCTGCTCCGTTCAACTTGAGTCGTGGAAATAATAACTGTACTCTGTAGGCGCTGACAATTTATAGCAAATCTTAGAAAGTTTCGATATCTGTGTATATAAGATCGAGCAAGCTTTTATATACCAATAAAAAGCCCCCATTTCTCGTTATCTCTCTAAAAAGCGGGTAACTTTTTATATTAATAAAGAGCCACTTTTTCTTCGTCCTCTGTTTTAATGAAAACAATTTTTCATATTCAGAAAGAGCTCTTTCGTTCTTTGTTCTCTCTCTCCACAAATAAGGAGAGACGAAAATTTGATACTCGTAAAAAGCATTTCTTTCATTCTCTATCTATTCTAACGAAACGGGAAGCAAGCTTTTGATAGTCATAAAGAGACTCTCCATCTTCGTTCTCTCTCATCTCATGCAAGGACAGTCGAACTTTTGATACTCTTACATAAAGAGACTCTCCATCTTCGATCTCTCTCATTTCATGCAAGGACAGGCGAACTTTTGATACTCATAAAGAGCCTCTTCCTCGTTCTCTCTCATCTCAAACAGGGAGAGGCGAACTTTTGATACTCATAAAGAGCCTCTCCTTCCTCGTTCTCTCTCATCTCATGCAGGGAGAGGCAAACTTTTGATACTCATAAAGAGCCTCTTCCTCATTCTCTCTCATCTCATACAGGGAGAGGCGAACTTTTGATACTCATTAAGAGCCTCTCCTTCTTCGTTCTCTCGTGTCATGCATGGAGAGGCAAACTTTTGATACTCATAAAGGGCTTCTCCTTCTTCGTTCTCTCTCATCTCATGCAAAGAAAGGAAAACTTTTGATACTCATAAAGAGCCTCTCCTTCTTCGTTCTCTCGTCTCATGCATGGAGAGGAAAACTTTTGATACTCATAAAGGGCTTCTCCTTCTTCGTTCTCTCTCATCTCATGCAAAGAAAGGAAAACTTTTGATACTCATAAAGAGCCTCTCCTTCTTCGTTCTCTCGTCTCATGCATGGAGAGGAAAACTTTTGATACTCATAAAGGGCTTCTCCTTCTTCGTTCTTTCTCATCTCATGCAAAGAGACGAAAACTTTTGATACTGATAAAGAGCCTCTCCTTCTTCGTTCTCTCGTCTCATGCATGGAGAGGAAAACTTTTGATACTCATAAAGGGCTTCTCCTTCTTCGTTCTCTCTCATCTTATGCAAAGAGAGGAAAACTTTTGATACTCATAAAGAGCCTCTCCTTCTTCGTTCTCTCGTCTCATGCATGGAGAGGAAAACTTTTGATACTCATAAAGGGCTTCTCCTTCTTCGTTCTCTCTCATCTCATTCAAAGAAAGGAAAACTTTTGATACTCATAAAGAGCCTCTCCTTCTTCGTTCTCTCGTCTCATGCATGGAGAGGAAAACTTTTGATACTCATAAAGGGCTTCTCCTTCTTCGTTCTCTCTCATCTCATGCAAAGAAAGGAAAACTTTTGATACTCATAAAGAGCCTCTCCTTCTTCGTTCTCTCGTCTCATGCACGGAGAGGAAAACTTTTGATACTCATAAAGGGCTTCTCCTTCTTCGTTCTCTCTCATCTTATGCAAAGAGAGGAAAACTTTTGATACTCATAAAGAACCTCTCCTTCTTCGTTCTACTTTTCTAGAGTCGTAATAAATATAACTATTTAAATCCGCCGTAGCAGGAGATCGCGGTTTGTCCGCTGGTGGCTTGTAAGTGGTGCTTTGTTGCAGAGCAAAGAGGGCTGGGTTCGAATCTCGTTATAAGTCATGAATGCTTGTATTACCTTTACGTTAAGATTTACAATTTCTCAAAGGTTATTTATTTTGTGCTATTATACTGATAAACTCTTCTGGGACCTCCCTGGAAGTGAGCAGCTGCCTGAAATGTAATTATTTTTTTTTTAAAGTAAAAAAGTAATTGAAGCGTATTTACACAGTGTAATATTTTTTTAAATATTCATCCCTTGACACCGGGGGGATTCCGTGATCATCACTTCTAAATTTAATATTAGCGGAAGAAAGTTTTATTTGAATAAAATGTTCAAGGTAAGGCAGCATATAGTGCACGGGGACATTGATGCCATTGGGGGCGGGGGTGGCTCAGTCGGTAGTCCGTCAAGCTCGTAATCTGCCGTTCCCAGGTTCGAGTTTCCCAGCCATTCGAGTCCCAGCTGGGTCAGCGTTGAGATTATCTCCGCAAAAATTCCCCCGCCCTGCCCACGGTCAGTAGGGGACACCGCTGGGCTTGGAAAGGCCGACGTCAGTCGGATGGGACGTTGTGGCTCAGTGTGCGAGAAAGCCATACCCTTTGCACGTTAAAGAACACGCTGAATGGCCTTGACGGGAGGCTATCATTTGTCTTCCAACAGCTGTTCCAGTGGATCCCCTCCCCCAACCTTCTCTGAGCCTTCGGGGTCCTTGTGACCTGGCCACTTAGTCCATGGTGTGCAAAAAAGTGCCGCTCACAGGTAAAACAATCCAACCCAACTGATGCCATTGAAAGAATGCGAAATTCCCAAACAATTTCTTCTGGCTTTAGACATTCATTTACCGATACCAGCATCTGACGTTGAACATTTTGCTTCCAGTATTTTCAATGGCTTTAAGAGGTATAATTTTGAGGGTCTTCTAATACCCTCAAAACGACGCTGATGCTTCTCGTAGTCAGCATTGTCGCTAGCGCATCTCAGAGCTCCGAATCCAGGTCATCCCAAGCCGCCTCTTCCCCGATTCACGAGCAGAGCAACTCATTTGTCGCATTCCTCGGCTCCAAGGCCTCTTGCCTTGTTTTTGTGTTGGCGGATGCTCCGGTCGACCTTGGGGGCCTCCGTCTTTGCAAGGTGAGAAGAGTAGGACGGTAAAACGGTATTAAGGGATCCCCTCCCTCTCCTATTTATTGAAATTTATTATTTTGTTGCGAATTTTTGAATTGAGTTGTTTCGCCTCTTAAAAGCACTTATTTTGCGCACGATGAGATAAATAGCCAGGTCACAAGGACCCAGAGAAGATTGGGGGAAGGGGAACCCACTGGATGGTTTTTAGGAGCTATCATCAAGGACATCGAGCGTGACTTTAATGTGCACATGGAATTGCGCTCCTGCACGTGGGGAATGGGGATTCGCTCAACCGGTAACGTGGCAGACTCCTAATCTGTAATTCCCGTGTTCGAGTTTGAACTGTGTCAGCGTTGAGATTTATCTCTCAAAGCCCTCACACTGTCTTCCATCAAAAGAGGACACAGATAGACTTGGAAAGACCAACTTTCGTCGGAAGGGACGTAAATAGATGGCCCCCATGTGCACTTAAAGAATACGCTGGATGGCCTTGAGGGGAAGCTACCATCTGTCTCCTAACAGGTGTCCAGTGGATCCCCTCCCCTCCCCCAAACTTCTCTGAGCCCTTGGGGTCCTTGTGACGCGGACATTCAGCCCACTGTGTGCAAAAAAAGCACCGATCAGAGGAGGTAAAAAAGCCAACTCAAATTCTGCATACTGGAAAAATGCCGCTCACAGGTAGTTCTACATATAGGTCCACGGCTTAATATCCAATCGGAGGGACGATGGCCTTTCCAAGCCCATCGGTGTTCCCTTTCTGACCGACGGCAGGGTGGAAGTCAGCGGAGACCTAAGAGCTGCAGGTTAGGGGCTTGATGCGTAACCGATGATCCATTCCCACCCGACCTGTAAGCGGCATTACTATACAGACAATGGGCTCAACTGCTATGTCACAAGGAACTCGAGCTCAGAACGGCACTGTTCACACACAGTGAGTTAAATGGCCATGTGTTGGGTTGTTTTACCTCTGAGCGGCACGTTTTTGCACACCATGGGTTGTTTTACCTCTGAGAGGCACTTTTTTGCACACCATGGGCTAAATGGCCAGGTCACATGGACCTCGAAGGCTCAGAGAAGGTTGGGGGAGGAGACCCACTGGAACAGCTGTTGGGAGACAGATGGTAGCCTCCCGTCAAGGCCATCCAGCGTGTTCTTTAACGTGCACAGGGTATAGCTCTCCCGCACACGGGGTCACGGCTTAACGTCCCATCCGACGGACGGCCGCCTTTTCAAGCCCATCGGTGTCCCCTACTGACCGTGGGCAGGGCGGGGAATTTTTGCGGAGATAAATCTCAACGCTGACCCAGCTGGGACTCGAACCTGGGAACTACAGATTACGAGCCTGGCGCGCTACCGACTGAGCCACCCCCGCCCATGGCCATGTGACTAGGCCCCAAAAACACAGAACTAAGCAAGGGATCCACTGAATAGCTGTTAGCAGACAGATGAAAGACATCCAGCATGTTCTTTAATGTGCACAGGGAATGACTCTCCTGCACACATGATTAACGTCGCATTCTATGGTCGACGACCTTTCTAATTCCAACGATATCCTCTCATAAAGATTCTACTCAATCGGTAGCGCGCCAGGATCGTAATGTGCGGTTCTCAGCTTCAAGCCCGACTGCGCCTGCGATGAGACTGATCCTAATGAGAAAGGGAGCACCGATGGACTTGAAGAGATCCCGGCTTTCATATGGGACATTAAGCCATGGCCCTGTGTGAGGGACAGCCTTATTCTTTGTAAATAAAATAGCACGCTGGATGGCTCTGACGAAAAGCTCCCATTTATCTATTCTGCTGTCCAGTGGATGGACTTCTCTACCCAACCTTAAGGTTTTGGGATCCTTGTGACCTGACACAGAGCTAATCAAAATAAGTACTAAATAAATAAGTCACGGCTAATAATAAGTTAATAATAATAACTAATAATAATTTAGCGAGAGTGGGTGTTAAAAAGTATTCCTCAGGGGTAAAACAAGTCAGCTGAACAATTCTTTAAGTATGGAATTTGTTTGGTGTCTTTAAAAATGTATAATAACTTACAATATAATTAAGTTTTTTTTAGCACCAATTATTAGATGAAAACATTAACTCAGCGGACACTTTAATAAATACAGTTCCATGTTAGATTAATAGTAACTCAGATACAGAACTCTAACTTCTTAAATAAACATTTTAGCCAAAAATGTGACTGAAAATTTAAAGATATGAATCAGTTCTATTTCAATATCGGTTTCAAATGATATAGAATGATATAGAATGTATAGAATGATTTTACCTCTGAGCGGCACTTTTTTGCACAACAAGGGCTAAATGGCCAGGACACCAGGACCCCGAAGGCTCAGAGAAAGTTGGGGGAGGGGACCCACTGGAACGGCTGTTGGGAGACAGATGGTAGCCTCCCGTCAAGGCCATCCAGCGTGTTCTTTAACGTGCACAGGGTATGGCTCTCCCGCACACGGGGCCACGGCTAAACGTTCCATCCGACGGACGGCGGCCTTTCCAAGTCCATCGGTGTCCCCTACTGACCGTGGGCAGGGCGGGGAATTTTGCGGAGATAAATCTCAACGCTGACCCAGCTGGGACTCGAACCTGGGAACTAGCAGTTTACGAGGTCTGGCGCACTACTGACTGAGCCACCCCCGCCCCCTATATTCGTTCGGTATTTAGGGTGTTACAGAAATTTGAATATTTAACAGCATCAATGCCAGTTTATATAATTGCTTATGAAATGTTAAACCGGAAGCAATAACCTTTCCATTAAACTTTACCACAACGTTTAAGGGAATTTTTGAGAAGTTTGGGTGATAATGGAAACCGTTGATTGCCAATTTTGAATTACTCTTTGTAGGACGAGCTAACTTTCTAAATGTTTTTCTCCATAATAACTTTTTAAATGCTGAACGCATATTTAAGCCAAATTTAAAGAGATTTGAATGAGATCTTATAAATATCTTTAGTCAAATAAACTTTTTACGAAGAAATGTAAGAAGTTAGTGATTTCTGTGTGTGAGTTATCATTATCATAACATTAAACTCTACTCTTTTTCGAGCCCGGGTCCGATTTCGGGAAAAAAATTCTCTGACTCATCATAAATAAAAAAAAATAAATCCCCCTCAAGCAGCTGCTTGCCACAGAGGTCTGACAGGAGCCTGTCACTTTATATGCCAGAGTAGAAGATCTGAGAGGATGGCAGGACCTCAGCAGAAAACAACACGAATATCCATTCCTTACCCGGGGCTCGAACCCAGGTCCCGTAGATCAGTAGCCAAGCGTGCTAACCACTCGGCCACTGGACGGCTCGACTCATCATACAATATATAAATACATAAATGTATGCTGTTAATTATTCATTTTATATTATTATAATCCTTTTATGGAAAAAGATTAAAATCTTAATCCTATTTGGAACGAAAAACATTAGAAATATGTTAGTTATGCCAAGCCAAAAGTTTGGCGCCAAACGTATATCCATCGATAAATTCATTCATAGATCTTCAATGTTAATGCATTTCTCCATTCATAATTAAATCCCACTAAAAGTTTGGCGCCAAACGTATGTCCAATTGAAAACTTCATTGATATCTTTCCACATATTACTACTACTCATTACCAACATAGGCGATTTCAGCGCCTCCAGAAATTTCGGACACTTTTCGACCCACGGCAGCTAGGAACTCGATCTGTTACCCTAATAGGGTTAGAACTAAGTGGGTTCACCGGTCCACCCCACCAAATTGGGGACCGATAGCTCAAGTACTCGCGGAACCACGGGGAAACGGCCAATTTCTGCCACCGATGACGTCAGATCCGCCCTCCTTATATTACGCCTGTTATATGATGATGACTAGTAGAAATTGGAAGTTGGTAAACAATAATGAAATGCGCATGGTGTTTATTTTTAACTACTAAAACTGAAATTATATTTTTTATAATTATTATTTATTATTATTTATTTGTTTCACAATCGCAAGAAATAATATGAAATTTAAACTATTCTGAGCCCGAGGTGAAGTCGTCTGTGCTATTTTAATCCCGAAATCGTCTTTACTTCCCAATAAAGTAGCCATTAAGTGTAACTTAACGTTCCTTAACAAGTTTCAATCTTCTTATCAAAATTTTCGTGACCACATTTTATCTCAAAGCGTGAAGTTCACGTCGATTCTTCCCCTCCCGACAAAGTGCAACTCGCCACTCAGTTTTGATGGCCGAACTGCATCCAGCAGCTATGTAAGCAATTCGAGCAATCTGCAGCAGCAGCAGCAGCGATGCATAGCGTAGGGAATAACCTCTGATGCTCCCACCATTATTTCTGGCTGGAATCTGGGAGCCAGGGAAACAAGCAAGAAAAGGCGGTACGGAAGTTGTCCTCTTTCCTTCCTGCTCACTCACATCCCTTGGGCGCTGCCTGAGGGCGCCAACTGATGGAGCAACGCAGAGGGAGGAACTCGCCCTTCTACAGAAGTGGACGGAGAAGTTCCCTTGACGCTGGCTAGGTTCCATTGTTTTACTTCTGAGTGGCACTTATTTGGAACACGATGCTTTAAATGGCCAGGTCACAAGGAGACCATGGGCTCAGAGAAGGTTGGAAAGACGATCCACTGGGCAAATGTAAGGGCCGGCGTGAACTTTTGCGGAGCCGATTTCCAAAATTGTGCGGGGCCAAAAAAAACGCATTTATATGTACTTCTAAATTTTATAATAATGAATTATTTATTATTAGTACAAAGTGCGGTACATATCTACATACAACTAGTGAGTATATTATAAATATTACATAATTTTTCTCGCCTTTTTCGCCGCAAAATCTTTGTTTACGTCATCAGAATTGACCGATTTCGCTTTCTATTGAAAAGAATAGTCAGTCATCGATTAGCGGATTCTGCGATTGGATTTACTATTGGGCTTGGAAAATAACTGACATGCGCTCTGGTGGGGGGACGTGGAGCTAGAGGAACGAGGATACATTGTGTCGGCTGCTATGTTAAAGATAAGAAAATGGCGTCGTTTTTTACGATGAGCTTTTCGTGGACCGCGGGGGCCTTTTAAAGCGCTGGGCCGGGTTCCGAGGAACGCGCTGAACCCGCCTCGCGCCGGCCCTGGTAAGGACACAGATGGAATCGTCCAGTCGAGGCCTTTCAGCGTCTTCCTTGAGTGCACAGCGCATGACTTTCTTGCACACGAGGTTACTACTTTAACGTCTTATCCAACGGACGGCAGCCTTTCCAAGCCCATTGGTGTCCCCTTTCTCACCGAGGGCAAAACGGGAGTCAGGGAGAAAATTCTCAACGGTGGCGAAGTGAGAACTCGAATCTGGGGATTGGGATGTTTTACCTCTGAGCGACACTTTTTCGCACACAATGGGCTAAATCGCCAGGTCACTGGACCCCGAAAGCTCAGAGAAGGTTGGGGGAGGAGACCCAGTGGAACAGCTGTTGGGAGACAGATGGTAGCCTCCCGTCAAGGTTATCCAGCGTGCTCTTTAACGTGCACAGGGTATGGCTATCCCGCACACGGGACCACGGCTTAACATCCCATCCGACGGATGGCGGCCTTTCCAAGCCCATCGGTGTCCCCTACTGACCGTGAGTAGGGCGGGGAATTTTGCGGAGATAAATCTCAACGCTGACCAGCTGGGACTCGAACCTGGGAACTGCAGATTACGAGGCCTGACGAACCTGGCGCGCTACCGACTGAGCCACCCCCGCCCCATCCGCATCGGTGCAGGGCTATACTGATGTCAGCTCTGAATTTTGACTGCTAATGAAAGGCATGGAGGTTGAAATTCGAAGCCATTTCTAAATTTGAATGAATGATCCGAAAGTAAAGAACAAGCCATTTCAAGTGCCATGCTTAAAATCCAAAGGAGAAGGAAAAAGTTTTAAGCACCGAGCTCATTTTAGAGTCTAAGCTTCCTTCGCTGATTCTACTAGAAAAAGTTTTCGAGTAACTTTTCCAAAGTGTTGGAATATGAGGACACGTTCAGGCCGATGTCGCTTGTCATTGGAAGAAGGAAATGCGCACTTTGGCAGGTCACTGGTGGGAAGACTTATTCCATTTCTTGACACCTCTGCTCTGAGTCGGCGATCCAGTTAGTCTCTTTTAGGTTACTTTTCCTCTTTGGCAGCTGACGAAATAATAAAAATAAATCACATCATCATCATTGGCCGTCTAATGTAGCAAAGGCACGTGTTGAGAATGCTGAAAGCGACAACTCTGGTTTTCTCTTGAGTCGCGACTTCGCCTCATCGTCTTTGCAAACGTTTCTGTTAAGTTGCTCTTCAATGAAAGTAAGGGTTGTGAAAATCAGAGATTTAACGCTGTGAGATCAAACCTGTGTGTCGGCTAGCAGTTTTTAAAAAAAACTTTAGGGGCGGGGGTGGTCAGTCAGTAGCGCGCCAGGCTCGTAATCTGTAGTTCCCAGGTTCGAGTCCCAGCTGGGTCAGCGTTGAGATTTATCTCTGCAAAATTCCCCGCCCTGCCCACGGTCAGTAGGGGACACCGATGGGCTTGGAAAGGACGCCGTCCGTCGGATGGGACGTTAAGCCGTGGCCCCATGTGCGCGAGAGCCATACCCTGTGCACGTTAAAGAACACGCTGGATGGCCTTGACGAAAGGCTACCATGTCTCTCAACAGCTACTTCAGTTGGTCCTCTCCCCCAACCTTCTCTGAACCTTCGGGATCCATGTGACCTGGCCATTTAATCCATGGTGTGGAAAAAAGTGCCGCTCAGAGGTAAAAACAACCGAACCGAAACGTACTTTACTATTCCCCCAAAACAAAGGTGAGGTTTGAGGAGTGGAGCTGGTTCGGTTTCGCGCCAGGCTCGTAATCTGATATTATCAGGTTCGAATCTCCTTGTCCTCGGTGAGAAAGAGGACACCGATGGGCTTGGAAAGGCTGCCATCCATCAGATGTGACGTTAAACCTGGCTTCATGTGCAGACTTCCACAACCTCTGCATATAAAGAGCACGCTCGATAGTCTTAATGGAAGGCTTCTATCTCTCTTTTAAGAGCTGTCCACTGGGTTCCCTTTCTCCACTGAACCCCGATACCTTTGAGTCCTTGTGACCTGGCCATAGAAGTGTACTGAGTCGTGACCTGGCCATAGAAGCGTACTGAGTCGTGACCTGGCCATAGAAGCGTACTGAGTCGTGACCTGGCCATAGAAGCGTACTGAGTCGTGACCTGGCCATAGAAGCGTACTGAGTCGTGACCTGGCCATAGAAGCGTACTGAGTCGTGACCTGGCCATAGAAGCGTACTGAGTCGTGACCTGGCCATAGAAGCGTACTGAGTCGTGACAGGCCATAGAAGCATACTGAGTCGTGACCTGGCCATAGAAGCGTACTGAGTCGTGACCTGGCCATAGAGGCGTACTGAGTCGTGACCTGGCCATAGAAGCGTACTGAGTCGTGACCTGGCCATAGAAGCGTACTGAGTCGTGACCTGGCCATAGGAGCGTACTGAGTCGTGACCTGGCCATAGAAGCGTACTGAGTGCACAAAAATGCCGCTCAGAGTAAAACAACCGAATTATATTCTTGATGAACTAAGAATAAAACCTAGGATTAGGCAGTTTACCTCTGAGAGACACACTTTTCTTTTTTGCACACAATGAGCCAAATGGCCATGTGACAAGGACTCCAAGTGCCCATAGCTGGGTTGGAGAAGAGAATCCATTGAACACTTTTAGGAGATGGATAGAAGGCTCTCATCAAGGTCATCCAGCGTGTTCTTTAATGTGCACAGGTATGGCTCTCCGAGACACACAGATCACCACTTAACGTCCCATTCGACGGACGGCGGCCTTTCCAAGTCCATCGGCGATGCCCTTTTCTTACTGAAGGAAGAACATAAATTTCAACGCTGGCACAGGTGAAACTCGAACCTGCGAACTGCAGATTACGAGCCTGGCACGCTACCAGTTGATCCATAAAGAACTAGGTTGGATTCTTTTGCCTAAGAGCGGCACTTTTTTTCCCACAATGGACTAAATGCCAGATCACAAGGACCCCATGGGCTCAGAGAAGGTTGGGGGAAGGGGACCCAATGGACAGCTGTTAGGAAGCAGATGGTAGCCTCCCCTCAAGGTCATATAGCACGTTCTTTAACCTACATAGGATACGACTCTCTCTTCCCCAGCACACAAGACCACGGATTAATGTCCTATCCAACAGACGTCGGCTTTTCCAATCCCATCAGCATCCCCTAATGACTGAAAACAGGACGGGCATAAGACCTAGTATTGTTATAATAAATTATTCAGGATTAGCAATATACTGACTTTTATTTGTTGATGTTATTTTCTGCAAAATATTATTCGCAAATTACGCCAGTTTCGATGCACAGAGTGAGAGAAATTTGTCGATATTTTGCGGAGGCCACGGAAAATATCGCTTGTACAGTCGCTCGAAAAAATATCCGAACACTACGGTTGATTACAGAATTCAGAAAATATATTTGGCAACGATTTTTTTTAGAAATTAGTGATCTGGGAACCTTCGTGCCACGTGACACGAAGGTTGCCAGATCACTAATTGTAATCAACCGTAGTGTTCGGATATTTTTTTGAGCGACTGTGGCATCTGTCCTCGATCTCGCTCGAGCAGATACTTTGCAAGAATATTTTTAGTCTGAAAGTTTCATTAAATCTTTAAAAAAAAATACCCCCTCAAGCAGCTGCTTGCCACAGAGGTTTGACAGGAACCTGTCAGTTTATATGCCATAGTAGAAGGTCTGAGAGGATGGCAGGACCTCAGCAGAAAAACAACACAAGCATCCATGCCTTACCCGGGACTCGAACCCAGGTCCCGTAGATCAGAAACCAAGCGCGCTAACCACTCGGCCACGGGACGGCTCATTAAATCTTTACAATAATTTTATCATTGGTCTTATTTCGGTAACACAAACCCAATTGAATACTTATTCAAGTCATAAAAATCTCTTGTTCAAGTTCAGAATCAAGTTGTAAGATGTATTGCCAAAAAACAAAAACAAAATGTGACAGCACTAGGAATATTTATAAAAAAAAAGTTCGATATGTTACCCGTAAGAAAATTGTATGTATTCAGAATCTTGTTGCAATTTGTTTCAAAACTGGGATAAAGCAAATTTTAGCAAAATCAGTTTCCGAAAGTAGAAGTAGCAAACAACCAAATATTCATATTTCCAAGCCTACAGAAACTCTCATTCTGAAGCATTTGGCCTGCAGAACCCCTCAAATATTCAACGAAATGCCAGAATGTATTAAAACCGAAGGAAATCTGAATAAATTTAGGAATAAACTACGAACTCGGAACAGCAAAACAATAATTTTGGTTTTAATATAGTAAGAATGGTATACCGTATGTAAAAAACTATACATTCTTCAACAGGTAGCTCACTTACTATGAAAGTCTGGCACGAGTATGTTCGTATAATGCACTTCCTATGAGAGGCCGGATATTAAGTGGAAATTGGAGGATTGATTCTGCGATTGATTCTTCGACACTCTTGCAGATCTTAATGATCTTTCAGTCATCTGTCAATTAACATATGATCTCTCAGAACTGCAAAGCGTCAAGTGCGCAGACTCATAGGCTCCCCTGTTCCTACTTGCGCTGTTATATATAATATATAAAAAACATAAGTTTTTGAGAAAGGTGAGAACTCAACAGACGGACAACATATCAGTCACTTATCCAGTTTTTTCTTTGCTTCACAGCTAAGCGCGATGACTTCTCAGTCACTGGGATGGCACTTGGGTTGGGTTGTTTTACCTCTGAGCGGCACTTTTTTGCACACCATGGGCTAAATGGCCAGGTCACATGGACCCCGAAGGCTCAGAGAAGGTTGCGGAAGGGGACCCACTGGAACAGCTGTTGGGAGACAGATGGTAGTCTCCCGT
The DNA here is from genome assembly GCA_038380435.1 of Ryuthela nishihirai. Lineage (NCBI taxonomy): Eukaryota > Metazoa > Arthropoda > Arachnida > Araneae > Heptathelidae > Ryuthela > Ryuthela nishihirai. Next base: position 47,157,319 of record JAWZYU010000029.1, on the reverse strand, counting down.
CAAGACCATCCAGCGTGTTCTTTAACGTGCACAGGGTATGGCTCTCTCCCGTACACGGGGCCACGGCTTAACGTCCCATCCGACGGACGGTGTACTTTCTAAGCCCATCGGTGTCCCCTATTCACCGTGGGCAGGGCGGGGAGTTTTGCGGAGATAAATCTCAACGCTGACCCAGCTGGGACTCGAACCTGGGAACTACAGATTACGAGTCTGGCACGCTACCGACTGAGCCACCCCCGCCCCTGGGATGGCACACTTAGCTTTATTAGACGAAGGAAAAGTTATTGGCATTTCAGAAAAATGATGTCAAGTGAATGCTCTAAAGGAGGGTGTTCTCAACGTGGAGTATGCGGTAAATTTTTTGCCGGTGCGACGCGAGAGCTCAAAAGTCGTATATATATAGTTTCTCGTATATATATATACAAAAGTCGTACATATGTTTTATTTTATTCCCATTATTATACTATAACTATAGTTTTATCTATTTATGTAAGGGGTACGCCAGTTACATACACATTTCCAGGGGGTACGTGAAGCATAAAAGGTTGAGAACCCCTGCTCTGAAGAATTTCTAATTTGTCTACATTTCGAAGCCTAAGACCACATTCCTTACTAATTCACTTGGATGTTTTTCAATCACACTGCTTCTAAGAGTGAAGTGACCGATTCTTCAATGAGCCACACAGAAAGCGTCCTGAGCGGTTTAGCATTATGAACGGTTCCAAACTTTGTGGTTTAAAACCATCACGAACGACGGAGGAGGCCTCACAAGAAACTGAAGCGTCACACACTTCAGTTTGCCTGTGACGCTACTTAAGTCGTTGGTGATTATTTTTAAAGTGACAGGTGAGTTTGTAACAGTTCATAACGCCAGAAATCATCCTGTGCGGCCGTGCTCCTAGTCCTACATTTCGATGCCAGCGTGGAATGGACGTGATGAGGAAAAGGCTGCCGTCCCCCGCAGGCAGTTGCCGACCAGGCACTGTCGTCTACAGTTGGCAGCAGCGTTCGCTTCAGGAGACTGTTATCAGTGCGGACTGATGCCTACGGGGATCGCATGGGCTCCGACCCGGACAGAGGTTGGGATGGCCTGGGGCCAAACTGGTGACTGAGGACACTGATCCCTGGACACAGCCGTTTCATGGAGTGCTCTACGGCCTCCCATTTAAAGATCGCTGAGATGCTGTATCCTCTCCTCACATTGACGAAAGAGCTTCAAGGAGCAGTTCGCAGTAATATGAAAATGCTTTATAAATTTACTTAGCGGTTGAATGTGTAGTGAAATTAGTTGATCATTACTACATTCCACTAATGATAATTGTTTTCGAAATGAGTACGTAGATCTGAATAAATTAAAGAACGAAAATTTCAGGTATGTCACAGATATATATATATAGTTATACACACTCAGTGTTCATTAAATTATGACCACTCCGTACATGTTATGTCAAGGGAAAGCTAATTTCGATGCTTCGTGATGATGATAAATTGCCGATTTCAATTGCATTTATCTAAATCTCGATTTATAAAATTATTCACTCAGTATTTAAAGAGTTAAAAAAGTTAAATTATTCAACAACAGCAATGTCAGACATAAGAAGTTACTTCAAAAGTTAGATACTTCAAAAGAAAACAATTTTTTAAACTACTTAATAAGCAAAGTGAATATTACAAATGTTTTATAAATAATTTTTTTAATGTTCGAGTCCCACCTCTGCTAATGCTGAGATTTATCTCCGCTAAAACTCCATCCTGCCCACCGTCAGAAGAGCCGTCCTTTGGATTGGATGTAAAGCCGTGGGTCCGTGTGCGGTGAACCATACTCTGTGCGTTAAAAACACGCTGAATGGCCTTAACAGGAAGCTTCCATCTCTCCTAATATCAGTCCAGTGGGTCCACTTCCCCCAACCTTCTCTGAGCCCTCGGGGTCGTTGCGACCTGGCTATTTAGCCCATTGTGTTAAAAAAAAAAGCGACGCTCAGAGGTGAAACAATCCAACTGTCAACCACAGCGCTAACAGGGCGATTTGGAGATGTGTGTATGAGGCAGAAAACAATTCATTAGCATCAACGGGCGAATGGCAGCATTGATTTCCTTGCTCGATATTTCTAAACGGGGAAATCCAACCACTTGTTCTAAATCACAGTCACCTGGAACACTGGCAGGTCATCGGCCTCGTCGCTTCAACTCACAACGCATTATAGAGCAATACAATATTAACGGGGCGATCTGTTTGGGAATGATAGTTCCAGCTGAAGCTCTGGGCTTTTGTGGGGCATTATGAGTTCGTAGCGTCATCGCCGACTGGTCTCCCCGAAGAGAAATGATCGAGATCAGTTAATTTAAATTTATTTTCGAGAGTAATATCAAATCCAAATATCGAAGAAATGTTGGAATGAGTTGGCTCAGTCGGTAGCGTGCCAGGCTCGTAATCTGCAGTTCCCAGGTTCTAGTCCCAGCTGGGCCATCTTGAGATTTCCGCAAAATTCCCCGCCTGCCCACGGTCAGTAGGGAACATCGAATGGGTTTAGAAAGGCAGCCTCCGTCGGATGGGACGTAAAGCCATGGCTCCTTGTACGGGAGAGCCATCTCCTTTGCACGTTAAGGAACACGCTGGATAGCCCTTGACAAGAGGCTACCATCTGTCTCCCAAATATAACATCTATCCAGGGGATCTCATCTCCCTAACAATGGGCGAACGGAGCACTTGCCACCCCCCCCCCCTCCTGGGATCGAGTAAAAAATTCCACAAATTATAATCGTAACAATTTAAACGTAATCAATTGATGTTGTATGTGTTTTTGTATTGATACAATAATGTATTCTATAATCTACTTGTGAAAAAAAAACCCTAAAAAATTAAATAATTAAAAATTTATTGATGTAACTATTTGTCTCCAAGCTTTGCCCACCCCCCTGGAAAATTTTCTGCGGACGCCCATGTCCCCAACCTTCTATGAACCTTAGGGGTTCTTAACCTTCTATGAACCTAAGGTTCATAGAAGGTTAAGAACCTAAGGTTGGAAAAGGTTAGGAAACTTCAGGTTCATAGAAGGTTGGGGACCCCTATGAACCTAAGGTTCATAGGGGTCCCCAACCTTCTATGAACCTTAGGGGTTCTTGTAATATAGGGTCCCCAACCTTCTATGAACCTTAGGGGTTCTTGTAATCTGACTATTAGCCCATTGTGGGAAAAGAAAACGTCGCTCAGAGGTAAAAGAACCCAAAGCCACATGGTTTGCCACCCCTTTTAGATAAGGTACCCTAAGTATTTTCTCCGTTTTAGTGCCTTGTGAAACTGAGATGGCAAAACTGTTATTGAATCCTGTTTTGTGAGCTGTCGCGTTGGGTTGTTTTACCTCTGAGCGGCACTTTTTTGCACACCATGGGCTAAATGGCCAGGTCACATGGACCTCGAAGGCTCAGAGAAGGTTGGGGGAGGAGACCCACTGGAACAGCTGTTGGGAGACAGATGGTAGCCTCCCGTCAAGGCCATCCAGCGTGTTCTTTAACGTGCACAGGGTATAGCTCTCCCGCACACGGGGTCACGGCTTAACGTCCCATCCGACGGACGGCCGCCTTTTCAAGCCCATCGGTGTCCCCTACTGACCGTGGGCAGGGCGGGGAATTTTTGCGGAGATAAATCTCAACGCTGACCCAGCTGGGACTCGAACCTGGGAACTACAGATTACGAGCCTGGCGCGCTACCGACTGAGCCACCCCCGCCCATGGCCATGTGACTAGGCCCCAAAAACACAGAACTAAGCAAGGGATCCACTGAATAGCTGTTAGCAGACAGATGAAAGACATCCAGCATGTTCTTTAATGTGCACAGGGAATGACTCTCCTGCACACATGATTAACGTCGCATTCTATGGTCGACGACCTTTCTAATTCCAACGATATCCTCTCATAAAGATTCTACTCAATCGGTAGCGCGCCAGGATCGTAATGTGCGGTTCTCAGCTTCAAGCCCGACTGCGCCTGCGATGAGACTGATCCTAATGAGAAAGGGAGCACCGATGGACTTGAAGAGATCCCGGCTTTCATATGGGACATTAAGCCATGGCCCTGTGTGAGGGACAGCCTTATTCTTTGTAAATAAAATAGCACGCTGGATGGCTCTGACGAAAAGCTCCCATTTATCTATTCTGCTGTCCAGTGGATGGACTTCTCTACCCAACCTTAAGGTTTTGGGATCCTTGTGACCTGACACAGAGCTAATCAAAATAAGTACTAAATAAATAAGTCACGGCTAATAATAAGTTAATAATAATAACTAATAATAATTTAGCGAGAGTGGGTGTTAAAAAGTATTCCTCAGGGGTAAAACAAGTCAGCTGAACAATTCTTTAAGTATGGAATTTGTTTGGTGTCTTTAAAAATGTATAATAACTTACAATATAATTAAGTTTTTTTTAGCACCAATTATTAGATGAAAACATTAACTCAGCGGACACTTTAATAAATACAGTTCCATGTTAGATTAATAGTAACTCAGATACAGAACTCTAACTTCTTAAATAAACATTTTAGCCAAAAATGTGACTGAAAATTTAAAGATATGAATCAGTTCTATTTCAATATCGGTTTCAAATGATATAGAATGATATAGAATGTATAGAATGATTTTACCTCTGAGCGGCACTTTTTTGCACAACAAGGGCTAAATGGCCAGGACACCAGGACCCCGAAGGCTCAGAGAAAGTTGGGGGAGGGGACCCACTGGAACGGCTGTTGGGAGACAGATGGTAGCCTCCCGTCAAGGCCATCCAGCGTGTTCTTTAACGTGCACAGGGTATGGCTCTCCCGCACACGGGGCCACGGCTAAACGTTCCATCCGACGGACGGCGGCCTTTCCAAGTCCATCGGTGTCCCCTACTGACCGTGGGCAGGGCGGGGAATTTTGCGGAGATAAATCTCAACGCTGACCCAGCTGGGACTCGAACCTGGGAACTAGCAGTTTACGAGGTCTGGCGCACTACTGACTGAGCCACCCCCGCCCCCTATATTCGTTCGGTATTTAGGGTGTTACAGAAATTTGAATATTTAACAGCATCAATGCCAGTTTATATAATTGCTTATGAAATGTTAAACCGGAAGCAATAACCTTTCCATTAAACTTTACCACAACGTTTAAGGGAATTTTTGAGAAGTTTGGGTGATAATGGAAACCGTTGATTGCCAATTTTGAATTACTCTTTGTAGGACGAGCTAACTTTCTAAATGTTTTTCTCCATAATAACTTTTTAAATGCTGAACGCATATTTAAGCCAAATTTAAAGAGATTTGAATGAGATCTTATAAATATCTTTAGTCAAATAAACTTTTTACGAAGAAATGTAAGAAGTTAGTGATTTCTGTGTGTGAGTTATCATTATCATAACATTAAACTCTACTCTTTTTCGAGCCCGGGTCCGATTTCGGGAAAAAAATTCTCTGACTCATCATAAATAAAAAAAAATAAATCCCCCTCAAGCAGCTGCTTGCCACAGAGGTCTGACAGGAGCCTGTCACTTTATATGCCAGAGTAGAAGATCTGAGAGGATGGCAGGACCTCAGCAGAAAACAACACGAATATCCATTCCTTACCCGGGGCTCGAACCCAGGTCCCGTAGATCAGTAGCCAAGCGTGCTAACCACTCGGCCACTGGACGGCTCGACTCATCATACAATATATAAATACATAAATGTATGCTGTTAATTATTCATTTTATATTATTATAATCCTTTTATGGAAAAAGATTAAAATCTTAATCCTATTTGGAACGAAAAACATTAGAAATATGTTAGTTATGCCAAGCCAAAAGTTTGGCGCCAAACGTATATCCATCGATAAATTCATTCATAGATCTTCAATGTTAATGCATTTCTCCATTCATAATTAAATCCCACTAAAAGTTTGGCGCCAAACGTATGTCCAATTGAAAACTTCATTGATATCTTTCCACATATTACTACTACTCATTACCAACATAGGCGATTTCAGCGCCTCCAGAAATTTCGGACACTTTTCGACCCACGGCAGCTAGGAACTCGATCTGTTACCCTAATAGGGTTAGAACTAAGTGGGTTCACCGGTCCACCCCACCAAATTGGGGACCGATAGCTCAAGTACTCGCGGAACCACGGGGAAACGGCCAATTTCTGCCACCGATGACGTCAGATCCGCCCTCCTTATATTACGCCTGTTATATGATGATGACTAGTAGAAATTGGAAGTTGGTAAACAATAATGAAATGCGCATGGTGTTTATTTTTAACTACTAAAACTGAAATTATATTTTTTATAATTATTATTTATTATTATTTATTTGTTTCACAATCGCAAGAAATAATATGAAATTTAAACTATTCTGAGCCCGAGGTGAAGTCGTCTGTGCTATTTTAATCCCGAAATCGTCTTTACTTCCCAATAAAGTAGCCATTAAGTGTAACTTAACGTTCCTTAACAAGTTTCAATCTTCTTATCAAAATTTTCGTGACCACATTTTATCTCAAAGCGTGAAGTTCACGTCGATTCTTCCCCTCCCGACAAAGTGCAACTCGCCACTCAGTTTTGATGGCCGAACTGCATCCAGCAGCTATGTAAGCAATTCGAGCAATCTGCAGCAGCAGCAGCAGCGATGCATAGCGTAGGGAATAACCTCTGATGCTCCCACCATTATTTCTGGCTGGAATCTGGGAGCCAGGGAAACAAGCAAGAAAAGGCGGTACGGAAGTTGTCCTCTTTCCTTCCTGCTCACTCACATCCCTTGGGCGCTGCCTGAGGGCGCCAACTGATGGAGCAACGCAGAGGGAGGAACTCGCCCTTCTACAGAAGTGGACGGAGAAGTTCCCTTGACGCTGGCTAGGTTCCATTGTTTTACTTCTGAGTGGCACTTATTTGGAACACGATGCTTTAAATGGCCAGGTCACAAGGAGACCATGGGCTCAGAGAAGGTTGGAAAGACGATCCACTGGGCAAATGTAAGGGCCGGCGTGAACTTTTGCGGAGCCGATTTCCAAAATTGTGCGGGGCCAAAAAAAACGCATTTATATGTACTTCTAAATTTTATAATAATGAATTATTTATTATTAGTACAAAGTGCGGTACATATCTACATACAACTAGTGAGTATATTATAAATATTACATAATTTTTCTCGCCTTTTTCGCCGCAAAATCTTTGTTTACGTCATCAGAATTGACCGATTTCGCTTTCTATTGAAAAGAATAGTCAGTCATCGATTAGCGGATTCTGCGATTGGATTTACTATTGGGCTTGGAAAATAACTGACATGCGCTCTGGTGGGGGGACGTGGAGCTAGAGGAACGAGGATACATTGTGTCGGCTGCTATGTTAAAGATAAGAAAATGGCGTCGTTTTTTACGATGAGCTTTTCGTGGACCGCGGGGGCCTTTTAAAGCGCTGGGCCGGGTTCCGAGGAACGCGCTGAACCCGCCTCGCGCCGGCCCTGGTAAGGACACAGATGGAATCGTCCAGTCGAGGCCTTTCAGCGTCTTCCTTGAGTGCACAGCGCATGACTTTCTTGCACACGAGGTTACTACTTTAACGTCTTATCCAACGGACGGCAGCCTTTCCAAGCCCATTGGTGTCCCCTTTCTCACCGAGGGCAAAACGGGAGTCAGGGAGAAAATTCTCAACGGTGGCGAAGTGAGAACTCGAATCTGGGGATTGGGATGTTTTACCTCTGAGCGACACTTTTTCGCACACAATGGGCTAAATCGCCAGGTCACTGGACCCCGAAAGCTCAGAGAAGGTTGGGGGAGGAGACCCAGTGGAACAGCTGTTGGGAGACAGATGGTAGCCTCCCGTCAAGGTTATCCAGCGTGCTCTTTAACGTGCACAGGGTATGGCTATCCCGCACACGGGACCACGGCTTAACATCCCATCCGACGGATGGCGGCCTTTCCAAGCCCATCGGTGTCCCCTACTGACCGTGAGTAGGGCGGGGAATTTTGCGGAGATAAATCTCAACGCTGACCAGCTGGGACTCGAACCTGGGAACTGCAGATTACGAGGCCTGACGAACCTGGCGCGCTACCGACTGAGCCACCCCCGCCCCATCCGCATCGGTGCAGGGCTATACTGATGTCAGCTCTGAATTTTGACTGCTAATGAAAGGCATGGAGGTTGAAATTCGAAGCCATTTCTAAATTTGAATGAATGATCCGAAAGTAAAGAACAAGCCATTTCAAGTGCCATGCTTAAAATCCAAAGGAGAAGGAAAAAGTTTTAAGCACCGAGCTCATTTTAGAGTCTAAGCTTCCTTCGCTGATTCTACTAGAAAAAGTTTTCGAGTAACTTTTCCAAAGTGTTGGAATATGAGGACACGTTCAGGCCGATGTCGCTTGTCATTGGAAGAAGGAAATGCGCACTTTGGCAGGTCACTGGTGGGAAGACTTATTCCATTTCTTGACACCTCTGCTCTGAGTCGGCGATCCAGTTAGTCTCTTTTAGGTTACTTTTCCTCTTTGGCAGCTGACGAAATAATAAAAATAAATCACATCATCATCATTGGCCGTCTAATGTAGCAAAGGCACGTGTTGAGAATGCTGAAAGCGACAACTCTGGTTTTCTCTTGAGTCGCGACTTCGCCTCATCGTCTTTGCAAACGTTTCTGTTAAGTTGCTCTTCAATGAAAGTAAGGGTTGTGAAAATCAGAGATTTAACGCTGTGAGATCAAACCTGTGTGTCGGCTAGCAGTTTTTAAAAAAAACTTTAGGGGCGGGGGTGGTCAGTCAGTAGCGCGCCAGGCTCGTAATCTGTAGTTCCCAGGTTCGAGTCCCAGCTGGGTCAGCGTTGAGATTTATCTCTGCAAAATTCCCCGCCCTGCCCACGGTCAGTAGGGGACACCGATGGGCTTGGAAAGGACGCCGTCCGTCGGATGGGACGTTAAGCCGTGGCCCCATGTGCGCGAGAGCCATACCCTGTGCACGTTAAAGAACACGCTGGATGGCCTTGACGAAAGGCTACCATGTCTCTCAACAGCTACTTCAGTTGGTCCTCTCCCCCAACCTTCTCTGAACCTTCGGGATCCATGTGACCTGGCCATTTAATCCATGGTGTGGAAAAAAGTGCCGCTCAGAGGTAAAAACAACCGAACCGAAACGTACTTTACTATTCCCCCAAAACAAAGGTGAGGTTTGAGGAGTGGAGCTGGTTCGGTTTCGCGCCAGGCTCGTAATCTGATATTATCAGGTTCGAATCTCCTTGTCCTCGGTGAGAAAGAGGACACCGATGGGCTTGGAAAGGCTGCCATCCATCAGATGTGACGTTAAACCTGGCTTCATGTGCAGACTTCCACAACCTCTGCATATAAAGAGCACGCTCGATAGTCTTAATGGAAGGCTTCTATCTCTCTTTTAAGAGCTGTCCACTGGGTTCCCTTTCTCCACTGAACCCCGATACCTTTGAGTCCTTGTGACCTGGCCATAGAAGTGTACTGAGTCGTGACCTGGCCATAGAAGCGTACTGAGTCGTGACCTGGCCATAGAAGCGTACTGAGTCGTGACCTGGCCATAGAAGCGTACTGAGTCGTGACCTGGCCATAGAAGCGTACTGAGTCGTGACCTGGCCATAGAAGCGTACTGAGTCGTGACCTGGCCATAGAAGCGTACTGAGTCGTGACCTGGCCATAGAAGCGTACTGAGTCGTGACAGGCCATAGAAGCATACTGAGTCGTGACCTGGCCATAGAAGCGTACTGAGTCGTGACCTGGCCATAGAGGCGTACTGAGTCGTGACCTGGCCATAGAAGCGTACTGAGTCGTGACCTGGCCATAGAAGCGTACTGAGTCGTGACCTGGCCATAGGAGCGTACTGAGTCGTGACCTGGCCATAGAAGCGTACTGAGTGCACAAAAATGCCGCTCAGAGTAAAACAACCGAATTATATTCTTGATGAACTAAGAATAAAACCTAGGATTAGGCAGTTTACCTCTGAGAGACACACTTTTCTTTTTTGCACACAATGAGCCAAATGGCCATGTGACAAGGACTCCAAGTGCCCATAGCTGGGTTGGAGAAGAGAATCCATTGAACACTTTTAGGAGATGGATAGAAGGCTCTCATCAAGGTCATCCAGCGTGTTCTTTAATGTGCACAGGTATGGCTCTCCGAGACACACAGATCACCACTTAACGTCCCATTCGACGGACGGCGGCCTTTCCAAGTCCATCGGCGATGCCCTTTTCTTACTGAAGGAAGAACATAAATTTCAACGCTGGCACAGGTGAAACTCGAACCTGCGAACTGCAGATTACGAGCCTGGCACGCTACCAGTTGATCCATAAAGAACTAGGTTGGATTCTTTTGCCTAAGAGCGGCACTTTTTTTCCCACAATGGACTAAATGCCAGATCACAAGGACCCCATGGGCTCAGAGAAGGTTGGGGGAAGGGGACCCAATGGACAGCTGTTAGGAAGCAGATGGTAGCCTCCCCTCAAGGTCATATAGCACGTTCTTTAACCTACATAGGATACGACTCTCTCTTCCCCAGCACACAAGACCACGGATTAATGTCCTATCCAACAGACGTCGGCTTTTCCAATCCCATCAGCATCCCCTAATGACTGAAAACAGGACGGGCATAAGACCTAGTATTGTTATAATAAATTATTCAGGATTAGCAATATACTGACTTTTATTTGTTGATGTTATTTTCTGCAAAATATTATTCGCAAATTACGCCAGTTTCGATGCACAGAGTGAGAGAAATTTGTCGATATTTTGCGGAGGCCACGGAAAATATCGCTTGTACAGTCGCTCGAAAAAATATCCGAACACTACGGTTGATTACAGAATTCAGAAAATATATTTGGCAACGATTTTTTTTAGAAATTAGTGATCTGGGAACCTTCGTGCCACGTGACACGAAGGTTGCCAGATCACTAATTGTAATCAACCGTAGTGTTCGGATATTTTTTTGAGCGACTGTGGCATCTGTCCTCGATCTCGCTCGAGCAGATACTTTGCAAGAATATTTTTAGTCTGAAAGTTTCATTAAATCTTTAAAAAAAAATACCCCCTCAAGCAGCTGCTTGCCACAGAGGTTTGACAGGAACCTGTCAGTTTATATGCCATAGTAGAAGGTCTGAGAGGATGGCAGGACCTCAGCAGAAAAACAACACAAGCATCCATGCCTTACCCGGGACTCGAACCCAGGTCCCGTAGATCAGAAACCAAGCGCGCTAACCACTCGGCCACGGGACGGCTCATTAAATCTTTACAATAATTTTATCATTGGTCTTATTTCGGTAACACAAACCCAATTGAATACTTATTCAAGTCATAAAAATCTCTTGTTCAAGTTCAGAATCAAGTTGTAAGATGTATTGCCAAAAAACAAAAACAAAATGTGACAGCACTAGGAATATTTATAAAAAAAAAGTTCGATATGTTACCCGTAAGAAAATTGTATGTATTCAGAATCTTGTTGCAATTTGTTTCAAAACTGGGATAAAGCAAATTTTAGCAAAATCAGTTTCCGAAAGTAGAAGTAGCAAACAACCAAATATTCATATTTCCAAGCCTACAGAAACTCTCATTCTGAAGCATTTGGCCTGCAGAACCCCTCAAATATTCAACGAAATGCCAGAATGTATTAAAACCGAAGGAAATCTGAATAAATTTAGGAATAAACTACGAACTCGGAACAGCAAAACAATAATTTTGGTTTTAATATAGTAAGAATGGTATACCGTATGTAAAAAACTATACATTCTTCAACAGGTAGCTCACTTACTATGAAAGTCTGGCACGAGTATGTTCGTATAATGCACTTCCTATGAGAGGCCGGATATTAAGTGGAAATTGGAGGATTGATTCTGCGATTGATTCTTCGACACTCTTGCAGATCTTAATGATCTTTCAGTCATCTGTCAATTAACATATGATCTCTCAGAACTGCAAAGCGTCAAGTGCGCAGACTCATAGGCTCCCCTGTTCCTACTTGCGCTGTTATATATAATATATAAAAAACATAAGTTTTTGAGAAAGGTGAGAACTCAACAGACGGACAACATATCAGTCACTTATCCAGTTTTTTCTTTGCTTCACAGCTAAGCGCGATGACTTCTCAGTCACTGGGATGGCACTTGGGTTGGGTTGTTTTACCTCTGAGCGGCACTTTTTTGCACACCATGGGCTAAATGGCCAGGTCACATGGACCCCGAAGGCTCAGAGAAGGTTGCGGAAGGGGACCCACTGGAACAGCTGTTGGGAGACAGATGGTAGTCTCCCGTCAAGACCATCCAGCGTGTTCTTTAACGTGCACAGGGTATGGCTCTCTCCCGTACACGGGGCCACGGCTTAACGTCCCATCCGACGGACGGTGTACTTTCTAAGCCCATCGGTGTCCCCTATTCACCGTGGGCAGGGCGGGGAGTTTTGCGGAGATAAATCTCAACGCTGACCCAGCTGGGACTCGAACCTGGGAACTACAGATTACGAGTCTGGCACGCTACCGACTGAGCCACCCCCGCCCCTGGGATGGCACACTTAGCTTTATTAGACGAAGGAAAAGTTATTGGCATTTCAGAAAAATGATGTCAAGTGAATGCTCTAAAGGAGGGTGTTCTCAACGTGGAGTATGCGGTAAATTTTTTGCCGGTGCGACGCGAGAGCTCAAAAGTCGTATATATATAGTTTCTCGTATATATATATACAAAAGTCGTACATATGTTTTATTTTATTCCCATTATTATACTATAACTATAGTTTTATCTATTTATGTAAGGGGTACGCCAGTTACATACACATTTCCAGGGGGTACGTGAAGCATAAAAGGTTGAGAACCCCTGCTCTGAAGAATTTCTAATTTGTCTACATTTCGAAGCCTAAGACCACATTCCTTACTAATTCACTTGGATGTTTTTCAATCACACTGCTTCTAAGAGTGAAGTGACCGATTCTTCAATGAGCCACACAGAAAGCGTCCTGAGCGGTTTAGCATTATGAACGGTTCCAAACTTTGTGGTTTAAAACCATCACGAACGACGGAGGAGGCCTCACAAGAAACTGAAGCGTCACACACTTCAGTTTGCCTGTGACGCTACTTAAGTCGTTGGTGATTATTTTTAAAGTGACAGGTGAGTTTGTAACAGTTCATAACGCCAGAAATCATCCTGTGCGGCCGTGCTCCTAGTCCTACATTTCGATGCCAGCGTGGAATGGACGTGATGAGGAAAAGGCTGCCGTCCCCCGCAGGCAGTTGCCGACCAGGCACTGTCGTCTACAGTTGGCAGCAGCGTTCGCTTCAGGAGACTGTTATCAGTGCGGACTGATGCCTACGGGGATCGCATGGGCTCCGACCCGGACAGAGGTTGGGATGGCCTGGGGCCAAACTGGTGACTGAGGACACTGATCCCTGGACACAGCCGTTTCATGGAGTGCTCTACGGCCTCCCATTTAAAGATCGCTGAGATGCTGTATCCTCTCCTCACATTGACGAAAGAGCTTCAAGGAGCAGTTCGCAGTAATATGAAAATGCTTTATAAATTTACTTAGCGGTTGAATGTGTAGTGAAATTAGTTGATCATTACTACATTCCACTAATGATAATTGTTTTCGAAATGAGTACGTAGATCTGAATAAATTAAAGAACGAAAATTTCAGGTATGTCACAGATATATATATATAGTTATACACACTCAGTGTTCATTAAATTATGACCACTCCGTACATGTTATGTCAAGGGAAAGCTAATTTCGATGCTTCGTGATGATGATAAATTGCCGATTTCAATTGCATTTATCTAAATCTCGATTTATAAAATTATTCACTCAGTATTTAAAGAGTTAAAAAAGTTAAATTATTCAACAACAGCAATGTCAGACATAAGAAGTTACTTCAAAAGTTAGATACTTCAAAAGAAAACAATTTTTTAAACTACTTAATAAGCAAAGTGAATATTACAAATGTTTTATAAATAATTTTTTTAATGTTCGAGTCCCACCTCTGCTAATGCTGAGATTTATCTCCGCTAAAACTCCATCCTGCCCACCGTCAGAAGAGCCGTCCTTTGGATTGGATGTAAAGCCGTGGGTCCGTGTGCGGTGAACCATACTCTGTGCGTTAAAAACACGCTGAATGGCCTTAACAGGAAGCTTCCATCTCTCCTAATATCAGTCCAGTGGGTCCACTTCCCCCAACCTTCTCTGAGCCCTCGGGGTCGTTGCGACCTGGCTATTTAGCCCATTGTGTTAAAAAAAAAAGCGACGCTCAGAGGTGAAACAATCCAACTGTCAACCACAGCGCTAACAGGGCGATTTGGAGATGTGTGTATGAGGCAGAAAACAATTCATTAGCATCAACGGGCGAATGGCAGCATTGATTTCCTTGCTCGATATTTCTAAACGGGGAAATCCAACCACTTGTTCTAAATCACAGTCACCTGGAACACTGGCAGGTCATCGGCCTCGTCGCTTCAACTCACAACGCATTATAGAGCAATACAATATTAACGGGGCGATCTGTTTGGGAATGATAGTTCCAGCTGAAGCTCTGGGCTTTTGTGGGGCATTATGAGTTCGTAGCGTCATCGCCGACTGGTCTCCCCGAAGAGAAATGATCGAGATCAGTTAATTTAAATTTATTTTCGAGAGTAATATCAAATCCAAATATCGAAGAAATGTTGGAATGAGTTGGCTCAGTCGGTAGCGTGCCAGGCTCGTAATCTGCAGTTCCCAGGTTCTAGTCCCAGCTGGGCCATCTTGAGATTTCCGCAAAATTCCCCGCCTGCCCACGGTCAGTAGGGAACATCGAATGGGTTTAGAAAGGCAGCCTCCGTCGGATGGGACGTAAAGCCATGGCTCCTTGTACGGGAGAGCCATCTCCTTTGCACGTTAAGGAACACGCTGGATAGCCCTTGACAAGAGGCTACCATCTGTCTCCCAAATATAACATCTATCCAGGGGATCTCATCTCCCTAACAATGGGCGAACGGAGCACTTGCCACCCCCCCCCCCTCCTGGGATCGAGTAAAAAATTCCACAAATTATAATCGTAACAATTTAAACGTAATCAATTGATGTTGTATGTGTTTTTGTATTGATACAATAATGTATTCTATAATCTACTTGTGAAAAAAAAACCCTAAAAAATTAAATAATTAAAAATTTATTGATGTAACTATTTGTCTCCAAGCTTTGCCCACCCCCCTGGAAAATTTTCTGCGGACGCCCATGTCCCCAACCTTCTATGAACCTTAGGGGTTCTTAACCTTCTATGAACCTAAGGTTCATAGAAGGTTAAGAACCTAAGGTTGGAAAAGGTTAGGAAACTTCAGGTTCATAGAAGGTTGGGGACCCCTATGAACCTAAGGTTCATAGGGGTCCCCAACCTTCTATGAACCTTAGGGGTTCTTGTAATATAGGGTCCCCAACCTTCTATGAACCTTAGGGGTTCTTGTAATCTGACTATTAGCCCATTGTGGGAAAAGAAAACGTCGCTCAGAGGTAAAAGAACCCAAAGCCACATGGTTTGCCACCCCTTTTAGATAAGGTACCCTAAGTATTTTCTCCGTTTTAGTGCCTTGTGAAACTGAGATGGCAAAACTGTTATTGAATCCTGTTTTGTGAGCTGTCGCGTTGGGTTGTTTTACCTCTGAGCGGCACTTTTTTGCACACCATGGGCTAAATGGCCAGGTCACATGGACCCCGAAGGCTCAGAGAAGGTTGGGGGAGAGGACCAACTGAAGTAGCTGTTGAGAGACATGGTAGCCTTTCGTCAAGGCCATCCAGCGTATTCTTTAACGTGCACAGGGTATAGCTCTCCCGCACACGGGTCCACGGTTTAACGTCCCATCAGACGGACGACGGCATTTCCAAGCCCATAGGTGTCCCTTTACTGACCGTGGGCAGGGCGGGGAGTTTTGCGGAGATAAATCTCAACGCTGACCCAGCTGGGACTCGAACCTGGGAACTGCAGATTACGAGCCTGGCGCGCTACCGACTGAGCCACGCCCGCCCCTTCTGTGAGCTGTAATATCGGCAAGAAAACTAAACACTTTCTTATCACCTGTGAAGTGAGGAAATTCCTTTCATCTCCTCAATAGGTCGTTATCCTTTTCATCGCATCTACATCATCATCAATACTAAAAGTCATATTTGTAATGAGACGCGATAAGTGGTTCATAAACATCACCTCTTTGGTTTCTATGACAACCGCAAATTGCGTGTCAACATCCTTGTTTCGCGAGGCCAATCTGTTCTCATATCGTGCGATTTCAGCTGTAAGACTCGTGACCTCGAGATTAAGTTTTCTTTTACGTTTTGAGGTGTATGAGCGTTTGTCACATTCTGGAGCTGGATCAACTTGTTTCTGTTTGTATGGCATTCCTCTGGGTGATAGAAGATTCGTTTTGTCCATAGATTTCTTCTCTTATCGTTGTTTCTCGTGCGAAAGGACAATAGAGGCAGATTAGGAATTCAGATATCATCTTGTCAAATTTGAAGAGCTTAGGTGGTTCATATCTGTGGTGTGTGAAATTTCTTCAAATTCTGTTTATCTGTCTTTGATTGCATTCTTGCACAACTGGAGCTGTACGTGGGCGCTGCAGTTCAAGACAGACACAGGGAAATACCAAAGGACAAAAAGTGTGAAATATCTTACACTGAGAGCCGCCTCGGTGGCACAGTGTAAATGTCGGGTCCGGGTTCGAGTCCCGGGATAGCGTGGTTGGCTGTTTACTTGTGTGCAATTAGCTGTAACTGAGGCAGTGGTCAGCAATGACTTTGGTCTTAATCGGGGTTGTCCTTGTATGAGAAGGTCTGTACAAACTAAGAGTTGTTTCTAGGACCCTTCTCTGTCCATGTATGAGAAATGTGCACAAACTAAGAGTTGTTTCTAGGACCCTTCTCTGTCCATTATGAGAAATGTGCACAAACTAAGAATTGTTTCTAGGACCCTTCTTTGTCCATGTATGAGAAATGTGCACAAACTAAGAGTTGTTTCTAGGACCCTTCTCTGTCCATGTATGAGAATTTGAGAATTCTGTACATACTAAGTTATTTCTAGGACCCTTCTCTATCCTTGTATTGGAAAGTCTGAACAAACTAAGAGTTGTTTCTAGGACCCCTTCTCTGTCCTTGTATGAGAAGTCTGTACATACTAAGAGTTGTTTCTAGGACCCTTCTCTTCCTATGTATGAGGTCTGCAGAAACTAAGTGTTGTTTCTAGGACCCTTCTCTGTCCATGTATGAGAAGTCTGTACAAACTAAGAGTTGTTTCTAGGACCCTTCGCTGTCCTTGTATTGGAAGATCTGAACAAACTAAGAGTTGTTTCTAGGACCCTTCTCTGTTTATGTATGAGGTCTGCACAAACTAAGAGTTGTTTCTAGGACGCTTCCCTGTCCATGTATGAGGTCTGTACAAACTAAGAGTTGTTTCTAGGACCCTTCTCTGTTCATGTATGAGAAGGTCTGCAAAAACCAAGAGTTGTTTCTAGGACCCCTTCTCTGTCCTTGTATGAGAAGGTGTGTACAAACTAAGAGTTGTTTCTAGGACCCCTTCTCTGTCCTTGTATAGGAAGTCTGAACAAACTAAGAGTTGTTTCTAGGACCCTTCTCTGTCCATGTATGAGAAGGTCTGAACAAACTAAGAGTTGTTCCTAAGACCCTTCTGTGTCCTATATGCTGCAATTAAAAATGTATCGCAAAACGTTTCAGTTTGTTAAACTGGTTCGTGCAATAGTTTTAACCTTTTTACAGAAGCAGGGTTCGAGAGGGTCTTTTGTTAATCTCTGAGTGGCATTTATTCATATACAGCGAGCTAAGTGTTCCAGGTCACAACGACCTGAGGGTTTAGAATGGGTAGCGAAAGGCATCCCCTGGGAAACTCCTGTCAAGGCCATCCAGCTGGTTCCTTTACTGTGCACATGCTTACCTGTACACGGAGATGCGCTGCTACTTTACGTCCCTCAGGAGGACTGCAGCATTTCCAAACCTATCTGTGTCCTCTTTCTCACGGGCGATGATTATGGAGAAAATCTCAATGCAGGGGGAGTGGACAGAGAATTAGAAACATTTTCCTTATAATGATAATGGAATGTGATAAAGATATTTGCTTTTGTTGCTTCCAAACAGTCAGTTTGTAAAATTTCTTCCAGATTATTCATTCCTAAACTCTTTTGTGACGCGGACCATTTACTGCAAGACTTTTCTTTGGCGGACCACCCGAATTTTAAATGAAATATTTTAAGAATTTTGAAAGGAAGGAGAATCAAATTTAGCCAATATTTTACATCCATTATGTGAAAGTAACAAAAAAAAATCCAAATAAAAGTGTAGTACAGTCGCTCAAAAAATACCCGAACACTATGGTTGATTGCAGAATTCAGGAAAAAAATATCTGGCAACGATTTTTTTTTAGAAATGAGTGATCTGGCAACCTTCGTGTCACGTGACACGAAGGTTGCCAGATCACTAATTTCTAAAAAAAATCGTTGCCAGATATTTTTTCTGAATTCTGTAATCAACCATAGTGTTCGGATATTTTTTTGAGCGACTGTACAACTAGATTCGAGAAAAGATTTATTACAATATACAGACCCAGGACCGTAGCGAAGGAACTATGATTGTGGTGGGGGGTGGGGGGTGGGGGGGAGAACGAAAATTTTCCAACTCGGAAATCAAATTTTGCCTACTGAGAAAATAAGTACTCTGCATAAGTTTAATAATGTCTCCGTCAGGGATGTACGCCAAATTTCGCTCCGTGGTGGTGTGCCACCAGCACCATCAAAATTGAGGCACTTGGAAAGATTTTGTCAAATTTTGCAATCTCACCACGATTTCACAAAATAAAAAACCCTATTTTTACATCTCACCTAAATTTTACCAAGTCACTTCGGATATTGCCAACTTCCCGAGATTTTGCCAAGTTGCCTTGATTATGCAACCTCATCATGATTTTACAAAAAAAAGTCTCTCACCTGAATTGTACCAAGTTGCCTTGATTATGCAACCTCAACATGATGTTACACAAAAAGTCTCTCACCTGAATTGTACCAAGTCATTTCGAATTTTGCCAACTCTCCTTAATTTCACAAAATCCCAATTTTCACAACTCGCCAGTATTTTACCAAGTTGCTTCGATTATGACAACTACCCTAGATTTTTCCAAGTTGTATAGATTTTGCTAACTCCCCTTAATTTTACAAAAACAAAATCTCAATTTTCACAACTTATCTGGATTTTGCAAAGTCGCCTCGAATTTTACCAACTCCGATTTACTTTGGGGGGGGGGGGAGGCATTATATATGCAGCATTTGTATTTCTTTTTTCACCTCTGAAAGGCCCTTTATTTTTTCAAACAGTGGGCTAAATGGTCATATCACAAGGATCCCACAGAAGAAATACACTGAACAACTGTTAGAAAATAAAAGCATCCCATCAAGCCAAGGCCATCCAGCTTGTTAACAACGTGTTCAAGATGGAGCCACAGGTCAGCATCCCTTCCAACACAGTTTTTCAAAACCCATTGTTATCTATTTTCTCATTGTAGGCACAGCATGAATTGGCGACGAAATTCTCAACTCAGGCTTAGTGGGAACCTTACCTAAAGCCTCAGCTTTAGTACCCTTACCCTTCTATCTGGAATGGGCTGCCTTGAAAATCAGGGTCGGGGATGGCTCAGTCGGTAGCGCGACAGGCTCGTAATCTAGTTCCCAGGTTTCAGTCCCAGCTGGGCAACCCTTGAGATTTATCTCCGCAAAACTCCCCACCTTGCCCACGGTCAGCAGGGGACGCCGATGGGCTTGGAAAGGCCGCCGTCCGTCGGATGTGACGTTCCGTGGCCCCGTGTACGGGAGAGCCATACCCAGCGCACGTTAAAGAACACGCTGGATGGCCTTGACGGGAGGCTACTATCTGTCTCTTAACAGCTGTTCCAGTGGGTCCCCTCCCCCAACCTTCTCTGAGCCTTCGAGGTCCATATGACCTGGCCATTTAGCCCATGGTGTGCAAAAAAGTGCTGCTCAGACGCACTTTTTTTGCACACACGTTTTTGCACAGAGGAAAACAAACCAACAACCTTGAAAATCATTTTACTTCAAAATCTGCTATCCGTGGAAAGAAATCACTAATTAGTGCGATAGTAGCTGACTTCGCGCTGTCGTGCTTCACTGAACAGCGTCGTTGCAGCGAGTATCACACAAGGTAATGAATTTTGCAAAGTTACACCTCGCTACAGTAACGCTTCTGTCAAGGCTATTCGACATTGTCACAGTCCTCTTCATTCTCAGCCGATTCATTAACTCTGACCTTGTCTGTATCCGCTTTCTCCCCAAGTTAATATTCAGTGGGTTGTTTTCTCGTTCGCTTAGTCATCGATGATTAATTGAGACAACGATAATAGATTACGTAAAATGGATCTGTTGCCTCGCTGCAAAAGCTGAGATAATAATTGCGGGTTTCATTCTTTCCTTCAAACTCAATATAAGGAAAATGCAAAAAAAGAACTTAATATAAGGTTTGGGTTGTTTTACCTCTGAGTGGCACTTTTTTGCATACCATGGACTAAATGGCCAGGTCACATGGACCCCGAAGGCTCAGTGAAGGTTGGGGGAGGAGACCCACTGGAACAGCTGTTGGGAGACAGATGGTAGCCTCCCGTCAAGGCCATCCAGAGTGTTCTTTAAGGTGCACAGGGTATGGCTCTCCCGCACACGGGCCACGCTTAATGTCCCATCCGACGAACGGCGTCCTTTCCAAGCCCATCGGTGTCCCCTACTGACCGTGTGCAGGGCGGGCAATTTTGCGGAGATAAATCTCAACACTGACCCAGCTGGGACTCGAACCTGGGAACTATAGATTACGAGCCTGGCACGCTACCGACTGAGTCACCCCCGCCCCAAGTGGGATGGCCAAGTCACATTAGACCCTGACACTTAGAAGAGGATTAGAGACTGCAAGGCTTCGAAAAGAGTTGAGGAAAAATTAAAGGTGAACAACTCGTGTATCTCAGCCCTAAAAATCGGTGTTCGTACTTGAGGTTACAAAATTAGCATTGCACCTGGGTTTCAATGTTAAAAGTCCTGAGCCTAAAAGAAAAAGGTCTTGTGCCCGAGTCCCAAAGTTAATGTGCATGAAAGCTGTGGACCTTAAAGAACAAGTTCAATGGCCCTCAAAGGAACCTTTTATCTGTCTCCTAGCAGATGGATTTCCTTCCCCTTCCTAAAACTGAGCCATTGGGTTCCTTGTGACCTAGCCATTTAGCCCATTTAAGTCATCCAACAAGTTCATCAAGTGCACAGGGGATGGCTCTCCTGAACAGGGGCAGTGGCTCCCCGTTCATCCGACACACGGCGGCATTCGCACCCATCTGTGGCCTCTTTTTCATCGAGAGCAGAGTGGGAATTAGCGGAGAAAATCTCAATGCGGACAAAGGGGGTGGAGGGACTCGAACTAGGAACGTATCAGGGTATAAGCCTGGCACGCGACCGTCGGAGTCAAGCTCCATTTGCAACGGGAAACTATCTATAGAATATGCGCCTTTTTAAATAATTTGTTGCCT
Organism: Ryuthela nishihirai; assembly: GCA_038380435.1. Classification (NCBI taxonomy): domain Eukaryota; kingdom Metazoa; phylum Arthropoda; class Arachnida; order Araneae; family Heptathelidae; genus Ryuthela; species Ryuthela nishihirai. The sequence continues at coordinate 47,135,804 of JAWZYU010000029.1, read as the reverse complement.
CTCAAAGTCAACACAAATATAAAAATTTGAAAAGATGTGTCACTTATGCAATTCTCCCCCCCCCTCCCCCTGCCCATCTGGAGCGGGAATTTGGCTCAGTCCGTAACTCGCCAGGCTGGTAACTGCAATTCCTGGGTTCGATTCCCAACTGTGCCAGCTCTGCTAACCCATATCCTGCACTTGGTCAGAAAGGAGGAACAGATGGGTTTGGAATGGTTGCCGTCCGTCGGATGGGGACGTAAAGCCGTGGCTCCGTGTGCAGGAGAGCCAATGGCAGTCATAAGGAGGGGCACGAGGGCTATGGCCCCCTCGAAAAGACCCGCAAGTGTTTCATTTCAATAGCCAGCCAAATTTTTTTCCAAGACAAATTCCTGACGCCATCAGTACCCCATACGAAGTCAAATGTAAAGACATATAAAGGATTTTGTACTCCAGAAATGCCACTTTTCACTACAAAATCCTTCGTATGCTCCTAAATGGCCGTCCTTCGGATGGGACTTTAAGCCGTGGTCCGTGTGCGGGAGAGCCATACCCAGTGCACGTTAAAGAACACGCTTGATGGCCTTGACGGGAGGCTACCATCTGTCTCCCAACAGCTGTTGCAGTGGGTCCTCTCCCCCAGCCTTCTCTGAGACTTCGGGGTGCATGTGACCTGGCCATTTAGCCCATGGTGTGCAAAAAAGTGCCGCTCAGAGGTAAAACAACCCAACGTTAAAGAACACGCTGGATGGCTCTGACGGGGGGGGGGGGGCTACCATCTGTCTCCCAACAGCTTTTCCAGTGGGTCCCCTTCCCCAACCTTCTCTGAGCCTTCGGGGTCCTTGTGGCCTGGCCATTTAGCCTATGGTGTGCAAAAAAGTGCCGCTCAGAAGTAAAACAACCCAACCCCTAAATGGCCCCCTCCAGGATTGAGACTTATGACCTCCCCTTTAGAGAGCCATACCCTGTGCACGTTAAGAACACTCTGGATTGTCTTGACGGAAGCTAACTTCTGTCTCCTAATATCTGTTCAATGTGTCCCCCCCCCCAATCTTCTCTGAGCCCTGAGGGTCTTTGTGACCTGGCCATTTTATCCCAGAGTGTGCAAAAAAAGTTCCGCTCAAAGGTAAGAAACCTCCCCATCTCTGTGACCCTAATATTACCTTTTCCATCATTCCGTATGGAATGCTGCGTGGATTACTCAACGCATTCATCGGTCATTTATATCAACAGACCATTCTCGGAAATCCAGCTTTTGTTGAGCACGAGGCGATCTTTCCGACGATCTTACCTCATTTTTTTGCGGCCAATCAGAGGTTGCGAACCTCATTCTTCTAAAGACACTGAGAAAACAACAGAGACTCTAATCTAAAGTTCATCATCTTTCGAAACATTATTTCAGCGACACAAATAAACGGAAGTTTCAAGATCTTTTTTGACATCTTCTGCTTTGCGAATGTCGCAATCGTTTGGCTGTTACAAGTGCAAAAGAACAAGTCATGTTGTACGACGTCACGGTTACGACAGACGAGGAAATGGGGGGGGGGGAGTAAAGTAATCCGACTGGCGGATAGATTTTTTTGACTCGTTTGAAAGCAGCAGACTTCCGCAGCCATTTGCTGGCGAATGAGAGTCGCATTTCGCTTGCCAGTTGTCTAAAAAAGTCTCGGCTGCATCGAATTCGACACCGGTTGTAGCATTGAGGTCATCATTGTTGTGTCAACAGCGGGGCGCGGTGCAGTGCGGCGCTCACGCACCTTGTCGAGCCGACCTTATTTACATAATGCACGTGACATTGACACACTTGGGAGTTGGCATCACCGCCAAAATGACTGCGGAGGTGAATTGAAAGCGAGCTGCGGATGCTGCTGCTGCGAATCCCACGTGGCCGATAGGGAAGATGTAACAGAGTGGAGGTGAAGGATTACATTTGTAAAGGTTGATTTCCTCTGCACGATTCGTTTTTTTCTATCTATAGAATATATCCTCAATGATCGTCATGTAATTCAATGCTATGTCAACAGGTTTCTAATTTTAGATATCTGAATTTCAAAGGCACGCTATCATGGACATCGGGTTGGGTTGTTTTACCTCTGAGCGGCACTTTTTTTGCACACCATGGGCTAAATGGCCAGGTCACAAGGTTGGGTTGTTTTACCTCTGAGCGGCACTTTTTTTGCACACCATGGGCTAAATGGCCAGGTCACAAGGTTGGGTTGTTTTACCTCTGAGCGGCACTTTTTTGCACACCATGGACTAAATGGCCAGGCCACAAGGTTGGGTTGTTTTACCTCTGAGCGGCACTTTTTTGCACACCATGGGCTAAATGGCCAGGTCACATGGACCCCGAAGGCTCAGAGAAGGTTGGGGGAGGGGACCCACTGGAACAACTGTTGGGAGACAGATGATAGCCTCCCGTCAAGGCCATCCAGCGTGTTCTTTAACGTGCACAGGTATGGCTCTCCCGCACACGGCTTAACGTTCCATCCGACGGACGGCGGCCTTTCCAAGCCCATCAGTGTCCCCTATTGACCGTGGGCAGGGCGGGGAGTTTTGCGGAGATAAACCTTAACGCTGACCCAGCTGGGACTCGAACCTGGGAACTACAGATTACGAGCCTGGCGCGCTACCGATTGAGCCATCCCCGCCCCCCAGGTCACAAAGAGTTGGGGGAGGGGACCCACTGGAACAGCTGTTGGAAGACAGATGGTAACCTCCCGTTAAGGCCATCCAGAGTGTTCTTTAACGTGCACAGGGTATGACTCTCCCGCACACGGACCACGGCTTAACGTCCCGTCCGACGAAAGGAAGGCGGCCTTGATCATGGAAGGCAAGCTCGTCGGTGCCCCCTACTGACCGCGGGCAGGGTAGGGAGCTTTGCAGAGATAAGTCTCATGGCTGACCCAGCTGGGACTGGAACTTGGGAACTGCAGATTAGGAGCCTGGCGCGCTACCGACTGAGCCACAACCGCCCTCATGGGCATCGGAGAGGGGGGGGGGGAAGAGAATAAAGTACTTACCTCCTCCCTGGAAAATTTATTTAAAAAATAATTTATGATAAACAATACACGTGTACAAAAAATTAATATTTTTTCCCTTAACGAAATGCAATATCGAAATTTTTTTCCCTGTGTTTTCTTTTGTTCATGAAAAATATGATTTATTTTTATTCATTATGATGAAAAATATATTTTACATGTATTTACAATAATAAATTTCCCATTATATTTTGCTTTTCTTTCTGTCATTCTTAGTTATTTAATTCAATGAACGGCTTGACCTAAGTATTTCTTACGTATCTTGAAACATTATTGTATTCTTTCAGCCCACCCTTAAATCATTTTTCCCCCTTACCCCCTCGTGAAAACATTCTTACCGACGCCCATATACACTGTATAATGCTTGAATTTATTCATTACTTTAACTGTGGACCATTATCTTGTTAAGTTATATAAAGCCTTTGATTATGACCCACAATAATGCATTTAGATACTGAGTGGGAATACACTGCCTAGATAAAAAAAAAATATTAGAAAATTTGTATTCATGGCAATCAAAGGAAGATAGGCGCCGGCGCAGATTGCCGGCGCCTATCTTCCTTTGAGGTGAATATGAACTCAGGGGGGGCGAGGGTGCTCAGTCGGTAGCGCGTCAGGCTCGTAATCTGCAGTTCCCATGTTCGAGCTCCAGCTGGTCGGCGTTGAGATTTATCTCCGCAAAACTCCCCGCCCTGCCCAGTCAGTAGGGGACACCGATGGGCTTGGAAAGGCCTCCGTCTGTCGTATGGGCGTTAAGCCTTTGACCCGTGTGCGGGAGAGCCATATCATGTGCACGTTAAAGAACACGCTGGACGGCCTTGACCGGAGGCTACCATCTGTCTCCCAACAGCTGTTCCAGTGGATCCCCTCCCGCCAACCATCTTTTAGCCGGCGGAATCCATGTGATCTGACCATTTAGCCTATTGTGTGCAAAAAAAGTGTCGATCAGAGGTAAAACAACCCAATCCTAGATCGACATCTGTTCGGATGTATATAAATGATGCTTTCGAGAAGAAGCTGGGAGGATTTAAACGGCATTTTCAGTCCCGGGGTTGTTTTACCACCGAGCTGCACTTTTTTTAGAGCAATGGGCCAAATGGCCAGGACACATGGACCCCAAAGTCCCACAGAAGATTAGGGGAAGGGGGTCATTGAATGCTGTCCGATGGAAACCTCTCGTCAAGGCCGGTCAAGGTATTCTTCAACATACTCAGGGTATGACTCTCCTGCATACGAGGCTACGAATTAACGTCCCATCCGACGGATGTCGGCCTTTCCAAGCCCATCGGTATCCCCCTTTTTGGAATCTTTCTGACCGAAGGCAGGGTGGGGGTTAGCGATGATAATATCAACGCTCGTATAGGTGGTACTCTAACTTGGGAAATGAAAAACTCGAGCCTGGCGCGCTATAGTATGAGCTCCAATCCACCACCCCCAACCATTTTTTTAATTAGGTTGAAACCGAAAAAAGGTTATGTCTTGCAAATAAGTGTGATTTGTTGCGAAAGACTTCGGCTATCCCTCTAATAATAGGTCATGAAGGGTCAAGGTGGTCGTAATCGGACATCACGAAGAGATGACTGTGCTAGATCCTTCTCACGGTATTTGATTCACTGACAGCAGGTGCGCGAGATCCGATGAAACATCACTTCCATAAAACAGGAACCTCGCCACTGCAGTCTAAAGGGTACGGCCACATAGAAAGCCGTTTCAGAAGTTTAGTCTCATTAAGATTTCTAAACTATTAAAACTATTGCGAACAACGTAGGTGGTAAATTGAAATGTGTTCAGTGACTGCTCACTCTACATTTTGGCACTTCTACAGTTGGTGATGATTTCGACTTCTCGTTTTAAGACGCCTTTAAAGAGTTGAGAAATCTTAGAAAGACTAAAAAATCTCCAACCGTTTTCTGTGTGACCATACTCTAGCTTCTCGCCGAGCCTTGGCCGAGTCAGGCGTTTGCAATCCAGAATCGAATCTTGTCGAGAAGCGGTAGCAGGGATTACGTTTACAATAAATAACGGCAGAAATCCGTTCGCTGAGACGAGGTTAAAATTCGTCTCGAACAGGTTAAAAAGCGATTGAATTTCATGGCGCGGTTAGCACCTGTCAGAATAAGAGTCGTGTCAGAGGTCAGGGGTTCAACAGTGGAGGAGGTGTTTCATTGGCAAATGATCGTCGGCTAAAAAATCGGTCAATAGAAAGCGCTCGTGGCTGGTTTTTCAGCTGCATGACGTAGTGCGACCCGTAACATCCACAGCTGTCCACGCAGAGGGAGATTGTCGATCATGTAGTCACGTCCAGGCGATATCTGATATGTCCAAGACATGAACTTGTTGTCTACCCTGCTCTTTTTCCTTGAAAAACATGTCTGGAGATTACGTTTATTTCCTGTACAGGAGGAATACGGTGAAACTGCAATCTGTCCTTTGGAAAAAGAAGCGGTAGGTACAGGAAAACGAGAGATATAAGAAAACCATGGAAAAATAAAAAAAAAATGTGAAAAACGCAACAAGAATAAACGAAGTAATCAACGATCATGGATTAAATTTAATATTCAATGCTTCTCTCCAATAAACAGTTCAGTTTTTTTAGATAAAAATTTATCACACACACAGAGTCTGTGACTAGGAAATAAGTGTCCAATACGTGTAAAAAATAAATAAAAAATAAATACTCCCTCAAGCAGCTGTTTGCCACAGAGGTCTGACAGGAGCCTGCCAGTTTATATGCCACAGTAGGAGACCTGAGAGGATGGCAGGACCTCAGCAGAAAAACGGTACAGTCGCTCAAAAACTAACTTCTAAAAAAAATCGTTGCCAGATATTTTTTCTGAATTCTGTAATTAACCATGGTGTTCGGATATTTTTTGAGCGACTGTACGTTGACATTTTCTCTGTTGTTAAGAATTCTCCAGTGAGAAAAGAAACATCGGTGAGCTTGAGACAGGAGGACGCCAGTCAGAAAGAGCTTTTATAAGAAGTGGCTTCCACTTTGCAAGAAAAACGTTAAAAACATACTGGATGGTTTTAATGAGGGGGTGTTCCATCTGTCTCCCAGTGGCGTGTTTTTAACATTATAAATAACGTTTTCTCTCGTAGTACATTGGTACTTGCAACATCTTCACAAATCAACTGGGGAGGGGGTGGCTCAGTCGGTAGCGCGCCAGGCTCGTAATTTGCAGTTTCCAGATTCGAATCCCAGCTGGACCAGCGTTGAGATTTATCTCCGCAAAATCCCCCGCTCTGTCTACGGTCAGTCGGGGACACCGATGGCCTTGGAAATGCCGCCGTCCGTCTGATGGGACGTTAATCTGTGGTCCCATGTTTGGGAAAGCCATACCCTGTGCACCCTAAAGAACACGCTGGATGGCCTTGACGGGAGGCTGCCATCTGTCTCCCAACAGCTGCCCAGTGGGTCCCCTCCCCCAACCTTCTCTGAGCCTTCGGGGGTTCTTGTGACCTGGCCATTTAGCCCATGGTGTGCAAAAAAAGCCTACTAAAATTAAGTTTTTTTGGCTATCATGCACTTTAGGGAATTCTGCGTTAAGTTCACTCCCTACAGATCCCTTAATCTGAAGGACGATACGTGAAAATTGGAAGTACGAGGTTGCATTTTATTACCATATAGAAGGTTTGGGCAATTTATGATGCACATCTAATTAATTAAAGTGATCATTTAACTGCAGAATTATGATTACAGCTGATTCAAAAACTCTTTTGGATGCCATAAATCTTCAGAAACCGAACAAGATTCAATGGGCTTCATTGTAACTGAAGAAGATTTCAAGTTACAAGAACTGCGTGATCAGATTGCAAGGTCTGGGTGCTTTGGAATTGGTTCAATGCATTTTGAGGAAAGTCCCCCCCCCCCTCATACACACACACTTTTGAGGTTCCCCCCCCCCCCCCACACACACTGGTCTTCCCCGTCTCAGCAAGACGTCATTACAAGAGGCAGGAGCCGTCCAATTATACTGACACAACTTTCTCTTCGGAGACTGTTCACGAGGAATTTCTGAATTAAAGCCCGAGGGTAACTTACGTAATCATGCCACGAATCGACGGATGCTTGCGGGGGCTGTCAACATATTTAATCGTGTTCGACGATAAACAGCAACATGTGACAACGCTGATGGGTTATGCATGGCTAAATTTATCATTCGGACAGAAACGGGATATGAATGGCCGTTATCAAGGCTGTTAAGCAAATCAGAATATAAGCCTAGGTAATAAGTATTCTTCTGAAAACGTTTTTCATAATTCAAGCATAATGATCACATGGTCATCACCCATTAGATGATGACTTGGTTTTTTTTTTAACATATGCCTCCGGTACAGAGGATTTGGGTTGGGTTGTTTTACCTATGAGCGGCCCCTTTTTTTGCGCACCATGGGCTAAATGGCCAGGTCACAAGGACCCCCGTAGGCTCAGAGAAGGTTGGGGGAGGAGACCCACTGAAACAGCTGTATGGCTCTCCCTCACATGGAGTCACGGTTTAACGCCCCATCTGATGGACGGCGGCCTTTCCAAGCCCATTGGTATCCCCTGCTGACCGTGGGCAGGGTAGGGGATAACTTTCAACGCTAACCCAGCCCGGACTCGAACCTGAGAACTGCAAATTATGAGCCTGGCGCGCTACCGACTGAGCCACCCCCGCCCCGATTTCAGTCAGGAAATGCGTATAAACATTTTTGACTCAAGGGAGAGATAAATGAAACTTTCTTTGTGGCGCGGATAAGAAACAATAATATTTAACATTCCCATTTTCCGAATATCCTGGTACAATGTTTCTCACCGTTGTATGCGTGCCTTTAGAGCAAGGGTGACTCAGCCGGTAGCGCGTCGGCTCGTAATCCGCAGTTCCCAGGTTCGAGTCCCGCCTGGGCCAGCGTTGATAGGTTCTGTCAGTAGTGGACACAGATGGGCTTGGAAAAGCACTATCCGTCGGATGGGACCTTAAGGCGTGGCCCCTTGTGCGGGACAGCCGTCCCTGTGCACGTTAAAGAACACGCTGGATGGCTTTTACAGTATGTTACCATCTGTCTCACAACAGCCAGTGGGTCCCCTCCCCTCCCTGGGGCGGGGGTGGCTCAGTCGGTAGCGCGCCAAGCTCATAACCTACAGTTCCCAGGTTCGAGTACCAGCTGAGTCAGCGTTGAGATTTATCTCTGCAAATTTCCCCGCCCTGCCCATGGTCAGTAGAGGACACCGATGGGCTTGGAAAGACCGCCGTCTGTCGGATGGAACGTTAAGTCATGACCCCGTGTGCTGGAGAGCCATACCCTGTGCACGTTAAAGAACACGGTGGATGACCTTGATGGGAGGCTACCATCTGTCTCCCAACAGCTGTTCCAGTGGGTCCTGTTGTGTCCCTCTAATTTATTTTTATCTATTTATTGATGTATTTTTATTGTATTTTTATGATTGTAGATATTTTTATGTATTGAGTGTGTTCCGGAAGTGCTGGTGGGGGTGTGCGTGACTCATAGGATGTTGTTTTCGGGTCTAAAGCTGGCTGCTTGCATGGAGATCAGTTCCAGAAGTCGTTTGTGGCCGTATACGACTAGCTTGGGGTGCGAGGTCCGTGCACGAGGCTAGGGTGAGGAGATTGAAGCAACAATTTGTGCGTAGCTGTCAAGCGAAGAAGGTCGTTTCGACACGCCAAAAGGACGCTGCCTTACTCGAAAGAAACCCTGAAGAGGGTGCGATTCCAAAGGTAATCGAGATTCTGTGTGAATCTAATAACAATCAAGTGTATTCAGAGTGAACCGCAGTGTAGGCAAAGGTTGAATATCCTTTCGCCGAGTTTGAGGTCTGTAAAGTGAGAACTTGCAGAGTGTTGGGTTGGGTTGTTTTACCTCTGAGCGGCACTTTTTTGCACACCATAGGCTAAATGGCCAGGTCACATGGACCCCGAAGGCTCAGAGACGGTTGGGGGAGGGGACCCACTGGAACAGCTGTTGGGAGACAGATGGTAGCCTCCCGTCAAGGCCATCCAGAGTGTTCTTTAACGTGCACAGGGTATGGCTCTCCCGCACACGGGGCCACGGCTTAACGTCCCATCCGACGGACGGCGGCCTTTCCAAGCCCATCGGTGTCCCCTACTGACCGTAGGCAGGGCGGGGAATTTTGCGGAGATAAATCTCAACGCTGACCTAGCTGGGACTCGAACCTGGGAACTACAGATTACGAGCCTGGCGCGCTACCGACTGAGCCACCCCGCCCCACTTGCAGAGTGTGTGATTCTCCACATCATTATTAACGTTTGCAGCAGCAAAGGCCCACGGAGTTGAGCTCATCCCCAGCACTTGAATGTATAAAGTGTAAATAAACTGGGTCGTACCTATCCAACTCTCATGCAGTTAATTGATGTAATATTTTTATTCATCATTCAACACAGCGAATGAGAGGCGTAAAATGCTACGGGCCTAAAAACCCGCGAACCTGTCTTTTCACCGAAGTGAGGGTGAAGTAATAATAGAGCAATAAGATCACCGTCCTCCGGCGGCCACGACATTTGGCCCAGTCCCATCGCATTCCAAAAGGGAGTACATCATATCTGGCTTAGTCTGACAGAATCAGAGCTACCGGTCATCACAGGTCCCCTCCCCCCAACCTTCTCTGAGCCTTCGGAGTCCATGTGACCTGGCCATTTAGCCCATGGTGTGCAAAAAAACGCGGCTCAGGGGTAAAACAGCACAACAACCCCTCCCCCCCCCCAACCGTGAAGTGAATAAATTCTGAGCTCTCGGGGTTCTTGTGACCTGGGCATTTAGCCCATTTGTGTGCAAAAAAAAGTGCCGCTCAGACAGGGCCGGACTTACGCATCAGCTAACTAAGCTACAGCTTAGGTCCTCACGATTATGAGGGGCCTCAAAAATTTAAGTTTACTATGTCACGAAAATTTTATATTCAAATTAATTTATTATGAAAACACTTCATCTCCGCTTTAAACAGTCATTTATTGTAAATCAGTGCTAGTATAATGTTTTCACCACACAAATTTCATATTGATTTTTGAATGTTCCCTTCAATCAGAATAATAAATATGTAACTTATTTCGACTTTCGAAATTTAGGGGTTTGGATTGTTTTGGATTGTTTTACCACTGAGCGGCACTTTTTTGCACACCATGGGCTAAATGGCCAGGCCACAAGGACCCCGAAGGCTCAGAGAAGGTTGGGGGAGGGGACCCAATGGAACAGCTGTTGGGAAACAGATGGTAGCCTCCCGTCAAGGCCATCCAGCGTGTTCTTTAACGTGCACAGGGTATGGCTCTCCCGCACACGGGGCCACGGCTTAACGTCCCATCCGACGGACGGCGGCCTTTTCAAGCCCATCGGTGTCCCCTACTGACCGTGGGCAGGGCGGGGAAATTTTGCGGAGATAAATCTCAACGCTGACCCAGCTGGGACTCGAACCTGGGAACTATAGATTACGAGCCTGGCGCGCTACCGACTAAGCCACCCCCGCCGAAATTTAGGGGCCTCTTAAACTTATTGTAGCTTAGGGCATCTTAAATTGTAATAGCTTAGGGCCTAAGAAGACTTCGTGTCACGTGACACGAAGGTTGCCAGATCACTAATCTCTAAAAAAATCGTTGCCAGATATTTTTTCTGAATTCTGTAATCAACCACAGTGTTCGGATACTTTTTTGAGCGACTGTAGGTGATCATATTATTTTGATACTAGATCGTGTGGACTCACTCACGGAAATATTGCGCGTGTGCAGTTACCCTTCACAGCAAACTGGAGCGTGTGCAGTAACTGCACACGCTCCAGTTTGCTGTGAACGATAACTGGAGCGTGTACAGTTGCTGTACACGCTCCAGATATTTTTCCTGAATTCTGTAATCACGTGACACGAAGGTTGCCAGATCAGTAATTTCTAAAAAAAATCGTTGCCAGATATTTTTTCTGAATTCTGTAATCAACCACAGTGTTTGGATATTTTTTTTGAGCGACTGTACTATAAAAAACTTTTTCATCTAATTTTTTTCGTTTAAAACAAAAAATTAACTAAAGCTAAAATTTATTAAAATAAACATACGAAATCTGTAACACTTAATAATCACGATAATTTCTATCTTTTTGATATTGTTATGGTACGAGTTTGATTTTAGTGGGCCCCTAGAAGCCCCATAACCTTAGCATTTTGCCACTCTATTATTACGCCACAGCATTTAGCCCATTGAGTGCAAAAAAGTGCCTCTCAGGAGCGAAACATCCCAAAGCATTTCTATTACCACTTGATATTTTTTATGGTTGAGATGCTAAGCTCTCTGACTCGACTGGGATTTTTGCTCTACACCATGACTTCCATGAAGAATTATAAGAACAGTAACGGAAGCGAAAAATAATACTGAAGAACACGATCAATTGAGAGTTGAAGAATTGAGCTCATGAAGCATATCGCATTCCATGAGCATATGAAACTCATGGAATGCAAATTAGTATTTCATTCTTTGTAGAGCGTGAATATACATTATGATTGACCCCCTCCTCCCCCCCAAAATAAATATTCAGTTTGTTTATAAAAATTATGCACGTGCATACAAAGTTGGAGATCCGAGCAGTAATTCGGTTTCTGTGGGCACAAAATATCCAACCAGTGGAAATCCATCAACAGTTTGCGGCTATGTTGGGCTGTTTTACCTCTGAGCGGTACTTTTTTGCACATCATGGGCTAAATGGCCAGGTCACATGGACCCCGAAGGCTCAGAGATGGTTGGGGGAGGAGACCTTCTGGAACAGCTGTTGGGAGACAGATGGTAGCCTCCGTCAAGGCCATCTAGCGTGTTCTTAAACGTGCACAGGGTATGGCTCTACCGCACACGGGGCCACAGTTTAACGTCCCATCCGACAGACGGCGGCCTTTACAAGCCCATCGGTGTCCCCTACTGACCGTGGGCAGGACGGTGAATTTTGCGGAGATAAATCACAACGCTGACCCAGCTGGGACTCGAACCTGGGAACTACAGATTACGAGTCTGGCGCGCTAAAGACTGAGCCACCTCCGCCCCCTTTGCGGCTATGTATGGCTTGGATGTCCTCCTGTCAGCGCAACAAACGCAGAAACAATGCCGTGAATAATTTCTGAAAAATTAAATATTTATTCCCTCATTGCAATATTACAAAACAAATTTTTGTTCACCCGCAAAACTACATGGCTTGTCTGGAGGAAATTGAATATAGCACTTTCAATATTTATAAGAATATGTTTCTAAAAAACAAATAAATAAATACCCCTCAAGCAACTGCTTGCCATAGAGGTCTGATAGGAGCCTGCCAGTTTAATACGCCATAGTAAAAGGTCTATGAGGATGGCGGACCTCAGCAGAAAGACAACACAAAACGGGGCTCGAAGCCAGGTCCTTTTGTTCAGTAGCCAATCGCGCTAACCACTCGGCCACGAGACGGCTATACGTAATACAAAATGCAAAAAAGATAGAAAAATTAACTGTAAACAGAGCGTAATAATTCAAAAAGCAAATGCATGTACATGACGACTTTTATCATATATATATCTTTATGTCAAAAATAAATATTTTAACTTCCACATTAAAAACTATTTTGTGAACAAATAGCACACATGTTTTGAATTATAACTTCAGTATTATGCATTGCCTTCTTTTAAAATTTTTCGATGTGGAAAAATTCCTAATACTTAGTATAAACCTTGGTTCAAAAAAATGGTCGTATGATTGTAGTGGAGGAGTTCTCCCCGCACCTGGTCATGAGCAACTGTTTACCACCCACAGCCTGACGCCAACGGATTTCCACTTATTTGGGAAGCTGAAGAATCATCTCCAAGGACGACGCCAAAGAGGAAGTGGCGTCCTTTTATCGGCAGAGGTTCAATAAGCTGATCAAATTGTTACAAGTCTCTCAATAAGTCTGGCGACTTCGTGGGAAAATAATCCTCCCATGTGAGGACATTTCCTGTATGTTGGCTTCGTTGCAATTACCTGTCCTTCGCAGAAATTAAATAGGGAACCTAGCTTTGGAACTTGCCCTCGTAAATTAATCAACTAATATTGTCAACGTTTTCCTTTTCATACTTGCATAATGCTTGAATTTAAATGTTTGTTGTAACTATTGTGAGTTCCACTGTTTTATATAAAATGATTTTAACCCCTACCAAGTCCTCGATGAGAAAGAGGACACCGAAGGACTTAGACCGCCATCCGTCGGGTGGGACTGACGTCGTGGCTCCGTGTGCAGTAGTAATAAATATCCTGTGCACGTTAAAGAAGCTGCTGGATGGCTTTAACGGATGGCTACCATCTATCCCTAACGCCTGTCCATTGGGTCCCCTTTCCTCAACTTCATTGACACTTTGGGTCTTTATGAACTGGCCCTTTAGCCCATTGTGTGCAAAAAAAGTGCCTCTCAGTGGTAAAAAAACCCAATAGCAACTGTTCAGTCGATTCCCTTCCCAGCTCCGATCCCTTTCCGAACCCTCGGGTTCTTTGTCACCTGCCGTTTAGCCCATTATGAGGAAAAAATGCGTCGTTGAAAGATTATAACAAAGAACACCGACTCAGATTGTATTTAAGGATTCGGTAAACAATAACAATCAGTTGAAAATAACCACCATTTACTGCAGCTTTTAAACTTCGTTTGGTTGGGTTGTTTTACTTCTGAGCGGCACCTTTTTGCCCACCATGGGCTAAATGGCCAGGTCACATGGACCCCGAAGGCTCAGAGAAGTTTGTGGGAGGGGACCCACTGAAACAGCTGTTGGGAGACAGATGGTAGCCTTCCGTCAAGGCCATCCAGCGTGTTCTTTAACGTGCGCAAGATATGCGCTCTCCCGCACACGGGACCACGGCTTAACGTTCCATTCGACGGACGGTGGCCTTTCCTAGCCCATCGGTGTCCCCTACTGACCGTGGGCAGGGCGGGAATTTTGCGGAGATAAATCTCAATGCTGACCCAGCTGGGACTCGAACCTGGGAATTCAGATTACGAGCCTGGCGCGCTACCGACTGAGTCACCCCCGCCCGTTAAACTTCGTTGTATTATGTAAAAGTTTATTCAAACTGATAGTCTTGTATTTATTCGACATCATCAAAAAAAAATCATTACGAGAGCTTCGGAGATTGACATCGAAGATCCTGTTAACATTTTATTCGCACTGCTGACTCCAATGTGAACATCTGAGAACAACACCGCACACACAAGATTCATCATCCCAACTACTAACGAGATGAGACTTTTTACGTCGCGAGTCACGCAAGCGACTTCCTGTCTTCTGCGTGACGCTTTTCCGCTATACTTCGTTCACGTGACCACATATGCAGCGCACGTGGCTGGCTGTTACCATCCACGTGACCTTCCTTAAACGGATGAATGAAATTGTTCCCCTTTCTTGAAGAATTTCAACCGCAGTGGGACTTTCTTCAAAGAACCTCTGATGGATGGATTTTAGCACACAAATGGGAATTCATTCCCAACAAATGGGTTACACAGTTGTTTAAGAACTCTTCCGTAGTAATATTATTTAGAATTCGTTAGTTTAATGATGTGTCATTTAATTCTCGTATCTCCTTGACTATTAACCCCAATTTTCATAATCAGTAGGCTTTATCACAACCGGATCTAGGGAGGGGAAGAAGGAAAGATGAATAATTTTAAGCGTGTACTGTCGGAATTCAGGACACAACATGGTGGTGTTTTTAAATAAAAGAGTGAAAAAAAGTAAGAATTTTCAAATTAAAAAAACATGAATTTTTTTTAGTTTTTTTTTGTTCCTGTTGCGCTTTCTGTTTAATCGTACACTAAGCAAAATGTTAATACTATATCTTGCATTTTCGAATTTTTTTTATTATTATTTAATGAGCCGTCCCGTGGCCGAGTGGTTAGCGCGCTTGGCTACTTATCTTAGGGACCTGGGTTCGAGTCCCGGGTAAGGCATGGATGTTCGTGTTGTTTTTCTGCTGAGGTCCTGCCATCCTCTCAGACCTTCTACTCTGGCATATAAACTGACAGGCTCCTGTCAGACCTCTGTGGCAAGCAGCTGCTTGAGGGGGTATTTATTATTTTATTAATATTATTTAATTTGGAAAGTCTACAGATTATTCAGGATATAGACCAGTGGTGTACGATCTTCTTTATTTCCGAGCCAGTAGCGATGTGCAATGTTATTAATAGAACCAAGATGTTAGGTAACGTATCATAAAAAAAATGCAATAAATGTGTTACTCCTTTTATTATTCGAATCATGCTAAAGATTGATTTGATCTGTATTAAATTTAAGTCTTCGCATTAGATAGATAGATAGATAGATAGATAATTTTTATTTCAGATAATGTTTTACAGTATACAAAAACTTTTGAAGTCTCACAAGAGCAGGCTCGTTCGTGAGATCTCAATATAGAAACAATTTCAATTGAAAACATCAGTCGTCACATTGAGTAATACACAAAAAAAACGAAAACAACTCAAAACAAAAAATTTCTAGTAATCCAGAAGTGTGAAAGTCGGAAACATTCAATATCCATGTTACATATAAACAGTTGTAGTAGATTAATGCAAAAAAGTTTCCACATCATCCAGTTTCAAAATGTATTTCTTGAGAACTTTAGAAAACAAATGATAATTCGCGATATTTTTCATGCTGACTGGGAGAGAGGAAAGAAATTTCGGTGCTAAATACAAATAATAGTGCCTAAAAATTTCCTTATGTAATGCAGGAATTTCATAATTTATGTTTTTATCTCGTCGTAATTGGTAATTATTCGTGTCAGTTTTAATGCTATCATTTCTAAAGTAAAAGTATTTAATTATTTCGAAAAATAATCATAGCGTAAAGGCAAAATTCCTGCTTCTCGAAACAAAGGTAATGAAGGTTGCGTTTTTGGGCTTTTAGTTAATAAGCGAATAAATCTCTTTTGCAGCACTAAAAGTTGTTTAAAATTATTGAAATACATGCCTCCCCAAGATTTTATACCATATGTTAGTTGAGAATGGATTAATGCATAATATAATGTACACATAAATTTAAATGAAACTAAATGTCTTACAAGATATAAGCGGGCCAGGTTACGGATGACCTTTCTTTTTACCCATGTTACATGCACTTTCCAAGTTAGGCCTGCATCAATCCAAATACCTAAATATTTCACTGACGGCACAAAAGGAATTTGAGGACAATTACAGTGACTTTTCGATGAACAATTCGTATCACGATATTTCAATTGATTGCGGTGCAAAATATCTGTAACAGAACTATTTTTCTTTAAGTAGAAATAAACTGCATTTGTCTTTGTCAGATTAATTGTTAAAAAATTACTCGTGGTCCAGTTTCTAATTAATTCTAGATCACTATTTGCTTGTTTAAAAATAATCGAAGAATCAGAACCAGTATATGTCAGGCAAGTGTCGTAAGCAAAAATAGTTAAAAAATAGTTAATTTACCTGTTAGGTTAATGGAATCTAGATCATTAATGTAAATAATAAATAATAAGGGACCCAGAACAGATCCCTGGGGCACTCCGTATTCAACTCTAGTCCAAGCACTGTCTTTAATGCGGATACAAAAGCTAACCTTTTTATTTTACTGGTTACACAAATACTTCGTGGGCCGCATTAAACGCTATTACGAACCGTAGATCTAATGTCATTGGAGCGGGGGTGGCTCAGTCGGTAGCGCGCCAGGCTCGTAATCTGCAGTTCCCTGGTTCGAGTAACAGCTGGATCAGCGTTGAGATTTATCTCCGCAAAACTCCCCGCCCTGCCCACAGTCAGTAGGGGACACCGATGGGCTTGGAAAGGCCTCCGTCTGTCGCATGGGCGTTAAATCGTGGCCCCGTGTGCGGGAGAGCCGTATCATGTGCACGTTAAAGAACACGCTGGATGGCCTTGACCAGAGGCTACCATCTGTCTCCCAACAGCTGTTCCAGTGGATCCCCTTCCGCCAACCATCTTTTAGCCGGCGGAATCCTTGTGATCTGACCATTTAGCCTATTGTGTGCAAAAAAGTGCCGCTCAGAGGTAAAACAACCCAACTTCTAGGTTTATTCACAATGCATGGCAGAGATCCGAATAGTGGCGACTTACAGTTCTAGTTTAGAGTGCCCATTTTTATATTCGCATGAGATCACTAGAATCTAGGTTAGCAGTCGACTAACCTCTCTTTAAACAAATGGTGAAAAAAAAGCATATGACAAGAAAAATAACCTTATTAAGAGAAAGACCTCTAACTTTGAAGCAAAAATGGCGCCCGCTCATGCACCAGTGAGGCACGTGTTGTGTTGGCGAATCATCTACCGTGGATGAAAAAAAAAACAGACAAATAGATCGAGAGCCAAATTGACTGATTCAGTGACTGTGAATTCACTGCATATTCAGCAAGAATTGACATTATAATTCGCTTGTTTTCGAGTCGAGCGTTATTATGTATTTTGAGAATGTCAGGCATTTTGAAGTAATGTCTCGGTAAACGCACCTTTCCAGCTATCTGTGCGTCATATCGACTTTGTGACTTCCAATCAGAGTACGACATGGGCGTGGGGTTGGCGAAGTTAATTGTATCGTAGGATTTGTGAGCCCAGTCTGCGATCTGTCTTAAATCTTTTTCTGTCGTGCATATGAAAAGAGGTTCTTTGCGTAACTGTCATGGTCAGCGATTTCTCGGAATGTTGCCGTTCGGAGATGAATTCCACAATAACAGACCCATCCCAATCCGAAGATAGCAAACGAAACTCGCGAAATTTGGGTTACGCATTTTAGTGTCGCGAAATTTGGCCTTTGACGCATTCAGTTGAAAAGGGTCAGAATTTGAGGCACTTAGTAAAGGCAAAGACCTTTGTTGGTTGTGGTTGTTATGGACAACAAAAGCTTTATGCTATTTCCTAATAGGGTTGGGTTATTTTACCACTGAGACATACTTTTTTTGCACACAGTGGGCTAAATGGTTAGGTCACAAGGCTTCACAGTTACTTAGGATGGGGGTTCTTAACGTGGGGTAGGCGGTAAAATTTTTTGGGGTACGCCGTGAGAGCTCAAAAGTCGCTAGATCTAGTAACAAAGTAAAAATAACCATTGGTATACTATAACTATAGTTTTATCTATCTATGCAACGGACACTACGCCAGTTACATACACATTTCCAGGGGGTACGTGAAGCATAAAAGGTTGAGAACCACTGATATATATGTTTTATTTTATTCCATTGTTTTACTATAACTATAGTTTTATCTATCTATACAAGGGGTACGTCAGTTACACACACATTTCCAGGGGGTACGTGAAGCATAAAAGGTTGAGAACCACTGATATATATGTTTTATTTTATTCCCATTGTTATACTATAACTATAGTTTTTATCTAATCTATACAAGGGGTACGCCAGTTACATACACATTTCCAAAGGGGTACGTGAAGCATAAAAGGTTGAGAACCACTGATATATATGTTTTATTTTATTCCCATTGTTATACTATAACTATAGTTTTATCCATCTATACAAGGGGTACGCCATTTACTATGCATTTCCAGGGGGTACGTGAAGCATAAAAGGGTGAGAACCACTGATATATATGTTTTATTTTATTCCCATTGTTATACTATAACTATAGTTTTATCTATCTATACAAGGGGTACGCCAGTTACATACACATTTCCAGGGGGTACGTGAAGCATAAAAGGTTGAGAACCACTGATATATATGTTTTATTTTATTCCCATTGTTATACTATAACTATAGTTTTATCTATCTATACAAGGGGTACGCCAGTTACATAGACATTTCCAAAGGACTACGTGAAGCATAAACGGTTGAGAACCACTGATATATATGTTTTATTTTATTCCCATTGTTATAATAATATATATAATATATATAACTATAGTTTTATCTATCTATACAAGGGGTACGTCAGTTACATACACATTTCCAGGGGGTACGTCAAGCATAAAAGGTTGAGAACCACTGATATATATGTTTTATTTTATTCCCATTGTTATACTATACTATAGTTTTATCTATCTATACAAGGGGTACGTCATTTACATACACATTTCCAAGAGGGTACGTGAAGCATAAAAGGTTGAGAACCACTGATATATATATGTTTTATTTTATTCCCATTGTTACACTATAACTATAGTGTTATCTATCTATACAAGGGGTACGCCAGTTACATACCAGTTACATACGCCAATTACATACACATTTCCAGGGGGTATGTGAAGCATAAAAGGTTGATGACCACTGATATATATGTTTTATTTTATTCCCATTGTTATAATATAACTATAGTTTTATCTATCTATACAAGGGGTACGCCATTTACATATGCATTTCCAGGGGGTACGTGAAGCATAAAAGGGTGAGTACCACTGATATATATGTTTTATTTTATTCCCATTGTTATACTATAACTATAGTTTTATCTATCTATACAAAGGGTACACATTTCCAAGGGGGTACGTGAAGCATAAAAGGTTGAGAACCACTGATATATACGTTTTATTTTATTCCCATTTTTATACTATAACTATAGTTTTTTCTATCTATACAAGGGGTACGCCAGTTACATACACATTTCCAGGGGGTAAGTGAACCATAAAAGGTTGAGAACCACTGATATATATGTTTTTATTCCCATTGTTATAATATAACTATAGTTTTATCTATCTATACAAGGGGTACGCCAATTACATACACATTTCCAGGGGGTATGTGAAGCATAAAAGGTTGAGAACCACTGATATATATGTTTTATTTTATTCCCATTGTTATAATATAACTATAGGTTTATCTATTTATACAAAGGGTACGCCATTTACATACACATTTCCAGGGGGTACGTGAAGCATAAAATGTTGAGAACCATTGATATATATGTTTTTATTCCCATTGTTATAATATAACTATAGTTTTATCTATCTATGCAAGGGGTACGCCAGTTACATAGACATTTCCACGGGGTAAGTGAAGCATAAAAGGTTGAGAACCACTGAATTAGGATCCACTGGACATACAGATGTCCAGTGGATCCTAATTCAGTGGTTCTCAATCTTTTATGCTTCACTTACCCCGTGGAAATGTCTATGTAACTGGCGTACCCCTTGTATAGACAAATGGAGGCTCACAGACATTCAGCGTGTTCTTTAATGTGCGCACAGGGACCACGACTTTACGTCCCATCCGATGGACGTGGACTGAGGGCAGTTTAGCGTAGATTGCTGACATCCCCACTACATCAAATTCCTATTTTTCCTTTCCCCCCCCCCCCCCAATAGGAAAAAAACAGTCCTTCTAAGGACTAGAACGTAAAAAAAAAGTCATTTTAAGGACTAATCAAAAACAAAAACACAATACCCCAAACTATACAACCAACATTTCATCAACAGCACACGAAAAGTCCGTTTAAGGACGATGGGATTGTGGGGTCCAACAATGCTCAATGCTGGTATGAGTAGGACTCGAACTTGTGTTGTTTTACCCCTGACTGCCACCTTTTGCACACAACAGGCTAAATGGGCGGGTTACAAGGATCCCGATGGCTCAGAGAAGATTGGAGAAGGGTATCCCCTGGACAGTTGTTAGGAGACGGATGGTAGCCTCTCATCAATCATGTTCTTTAACATACACAGAGTATGACTCTCCCACACACGGAGCCAGGGCTTAACTTCCCATCCGACAGACGGTGGCTTATTCCTAGTACATCGGTGTCCCCTACTCACTGAGAGCGGGGAGTTTTGAGGAGATAACTCTCAACTCTGGCTTAGCTGGGACTCGAACCTGGGAACTGAAGATTACGAGCGTAGCGCGCTACCGACTGAGTCACCCCCATCCCGTAAAAGTATTGGCTACAAAGCAAAAAACGTGAAATGGTGGCCACAAAACTATTCACGTGAAATAATGGCCATAAAACATGTTAAGTGGTGGCCACAAATACTATTTCTTTGGGAAAATAAAAGCCGCGAATAATACTCTCCCTGGGAAAGAGTGACCACAAATCTTATCCTTGTGAAGCATTGACCACGATTTTCTTATGAAGCAATGCACACAGATCCTATTCCTTTGAAGCAGTGGACACAAATCCAATTTATCTGATACAATGCCCGCAAATCCTATGCTTGTAAATCATTCCAAATTCTATTCCTATGAAATAACGGCTACAAATCCAGTCCTTCTGAGGAAGTGGACGCAGATACCACTCCTGCAAAGAAACAGACACATTAGTGGCTTAGCAAAGAGGAGATTAGTTTAGCCCTCTCTCTTTAGGGAGATGTTTTCGTATTGAAACATTATTTCACCAGTTTACATTTTGTTAAAAAGTAAGATTTTTCGATCTCCACCTCCCCGTTCCAAAAATCTATGACAAAGCTACTGGGCGGCACGTATTAATGTGCATGAGACACTTTTGCGTTCAGGACCCGGAAATCGAACCATGAACATTCAAAGGATCCAAGAATATCTGGAAAACAGACCTATGCCCCCCCCCCCCCCCCACTCCCTGTTTCCTGCTTTGATTACAGAAATGGCGTTTGTTTTAAGCAGAAGAGGTCACAGAGGTCAGAGTATATCAAATAATTCACTAGTCCGTGCTTTCATCGATGTTTATCTTACTTTTTCATTTGATATCGGTTATTTGATTCCATCGTCTTTCAGAACGACCTCATTTTCATGCTTGAAGGCAAATCATCTG
Source organism: Ryuthela nishihirai (assembly GCA_038380435.1). Lineage (NCBI taxonomy): Eukaryota > Metazoa > Arthropoda > Arachnida > Araneae > Heptathelidae > Ryuthela > Ryuthela nishihirai. The sequence goes on along the minus strand of JAWZYU010000029.1, from coordinate 47,114,118 downwards.
CTCCTTGCAAAGCTGTCAACACTTTAATTCCGTATCTGCATGAAGCAACTCTTGTTGCCGAGGGTTTTCTTTTAATAACAAAAAAGTTGAGAGTGATTGAGTTGTTTTACCTCTGAGCGGCACTTTTTTACACACCATGAGCTAAATGGCCAGATCACAAGGACCCCGACTGGAACAGTTTCTTGGGAGACAGATGATAACCTCCCGTCAAGGCCATCCAGCGTGTTCTTTAACGTGCACAGGTATGACTCTCCCACACACGGGTCCACGGCTTAACGTCTCATCCGACCAACGGCGGCCTTTCCAAGCCCATCGATGTCCCCTACTGATCCCTGGCAGGGAATTTTGCGGAGATAATTCTCATCTGGGACTCGAACTAGGAACTGCAGATTACGAGCCAGGCGCGCTACCGACTGAGCCACCCCCGCCCCAATAAAAGGATAGGAAGGGAACAAGTGACTGAATTCCAATCCCAGTATTCGATTTTTCCTTTCGTTTAAATGGTCTTTAAAAAAGTCTATTTGAAAATGCATGAAACATATGTTTATTCCCATTCTGGCTACTAGCATTCTCAAGGGGCGGAGCAAGGGGGTCATTCTCCCTCCCTCCCTAGATCCGGCTTTGTTTTTACAGGATAGTAAATCAGCGGAGAAATTCTCAAAGCAGTCGCAAAGGTGACAATTGAACGAGGTTAATAAATGCAAACGATACCTAGTTAAATGCCGAAACGTAACAGCAATGAAAGGGTCGTTTGATGCATTGTTTGAAGGACATTGTTCGAGGCTCGCAGCATCCAGCTGATGGAGATTTGTTCGCCCAGTGAATGAAATGTCGTGATCAGGTGATGAGGGTTCACTGCGAACGTTTAACTCGCCCCGGGGGACAGAGAATCTAATTGCTAGTCAGAGCAAGAAAGAGATTTCGTTTCTACTCTCGTTGCTAAAGTGCTCTCTGATAAGATAAGGCAAGCAGTTTTTTTTTAGATTCCTTTTCCCAGCTCAGGGTCATGGTAAGGAATATATATAAAAAAAAGTCTTTTTTTTTTCCCTATTAGCGTCGTCGTTCTAAACCACAGTCGTTGTTTTTACTGCTCGTGATCCAGTCGAGTAATGGTTGGTGACTTCCTCTCGAAGCACGTGTCTCGCATGGCATGCCGGAGTCGCAGGGTTCGTCTCATCATCGAGAGAGAAAAAAAAATTTCGTAAGCAGAAACACGTGATCTGACACAATGATGAGCAAGTTTTGCTGTCTGTTCGTTTCATGTGGGTTGGGTTCAAAATTCAGTACGATCTATTACACTGCTGATGTTGGGTTGTTTTACCTCTGAGTGGCACTTTTTTGCACATCATGGGCTAAATGGCCAGGTCACATGGACCCCGAAGGCTTAGAAAAGGTTGGGGGAGGGTTGGGTTGTTTTACCTTTGAGTGGCACTTTTTTGCACACCATGGGCTAAATGGCCAGGTCACATGGACGCCGAAGGCTCAGAGAAGGTTGGGGGAAAGGACCCACTGGAACAGCTATTGGGAGACAGATGGTAGCCTCCCGTCAAGATCATCCAGCGTGTTCTTTAACATGCACAGGGTATGGCTTTCCCGCACACGGGGCCACGGCGCAACGTCGCACCCGACGAACGGCGGCCTTTCCAAGCCCATCGGTGTCCCTTACTGACTGTGAACAGGGCAAGGAGATTTGCGGAAATAACTCTCAACGCTGATCCAGATGGGACTCGAACCTAGGAACTGTTGATTACTGTTCCTAGTAATCAACAGTACTGCAGATTACGAGCCTGGCGCACTACCGACTGAGCCACCCCCGCCCCTACAGTGCTGATGTGACTTTCCAAAGGCCAAGGAATATTTATATATATTAATTTTCTAAATCGTAAGAATACATGGTGGATTATTTGATTTCTGAGTGGCACCTTTGGACACACCATGGGCTGAATAACAAAAACAACCCACAGAGCTTTTCACGTCCAAATGTCTCGGTTTTTTGTGACGATGTATAGTGGGCTCTCGATTAAAGAGAATTTAATTAACGCATTTTTGGAATAACTCGGTCACGATTATGCATTTACGCCTTTTATTAATTTACGTATTTTTCTTATGTGGAATTTCTCGGTTTTTCACTGACCACAAACAGTTCGTACAAGCTGTCAACAAGCTGTCAACAGTCTGTACAAGTTGAGTGATGTCGGAGAAGTGTGAGCTTTACCACAAGCATTGCATATGAAGACTTCGATTTAGCCGTTGCCACACGAGAAAAGTCACACCTCTCCAACACGCTCCCAGCAACAATACAGGTCGCACCTCTGTAAGACAAAGGCTTCCGGTCAGTTTATGCACAATAACTAGGCAATCTGCACTTGACGCTTTTTGAACGGGCAAATTTTATTCATCCCACCTACTACGTTGGGATGTTTTACCTCTGAGCGGCACTTTTTTGCACATCATGGGCTAAATGGCCAGGTCACATGGACCCGAAGGCTCAGAGGTTGGGGGAGGGGACCACTGGAACAGCTGTTGGGAAACAGATGGTAGCCTCCCGTCAAGGCCATCCAGCGTGTATTTTAACGTGCACAGGCTATGGCTCTCCAAGCACACGGGACAACGGCTTAACGTCCCATCCGACGGACCCAAGGTTGGACTCGAACAATACCCTCGAACTGTAAAATGCTCATCTACTGCGAATTGTCCATCAGGCATAAGTTATGCCTATTGCCTAGTTGTACAACTGCCTTATTTAAATTTAGTCTTCTTTTGGGTTCACTTCCGAAAAAAATATCTTGCTTTAAGTAAACAGAATCGGAACCATAACTGAACGGTCACGGTTTGAGCTTTCTGAAACCAAGCCATTTACCGAAACGTCCCTGTTTTTATCAATCGATATCTGGACACCCTAGGTATAATGCCGGAATTTCCACTCTCTACGTAATAAAGCGATGGGTAAGTGAGAATCATTTGAACTTTACTGTGACAGTAAACGGTGATGCAAAACGTGGGATGGGGAGGAGAACAAGTTCCGATGAATCTGGTGAAATTTTATCCTTAAGGGAAGTTCACTGTAAGAGGTGTCTGCATTGGTTTGAATATGGAAATAAATATCACCTCAAGCAGCCCACATCGCAAAGATCTGGCAGGATTCTATCAGTATTAATATGTTGTAGAGCAGGGGTTCTCAACCTTTTATGCTTCACGTATCCCCTGGTAACTGGCGTACCCCTTGTATAAATAGATAAAACTATAGTTATAGTATAACAATGGGAATAAAATAAAACATATATATCAGTGGATCTTAACCTTTTAAGCTTCACGTACCCCCTTGGAAATGTGTATGTAACTGGCGTATCCCTTGTATAGATAGATAAAACTATAGTTATAGTATAACAATGGGAATAGAATAAAACATATATATCAGTGGTTCTCAACCTTTTATGCTTCACGTACCCCCTGGAAATGTGTATGTAACTGGCGTACCCCTTGTAGAGATAGATAAAACTATAGTTATATTATAACAATGGGAATAAAATAAAACATATATATATCAGTGGTTCTCAACCTCTTATGCTTCACTTACCCCCCTGGAAATGTGTATGTAACTGGCGTACCCCTTGTATAGATAGATAAAACTATAGTTATAGTATAACAATGGGAATAAAATAAAACATATATATCAGTGGTTCTCAACCTTTTATGCTTCACGTACCCCGTGGAAATGTGTATATAACTGGCGTACCCCTTGTACAGATAGATAAAACTATAGTTATAGTAAAACAATGGGAATAAAACAAAACATATATATCAGTGGTTCTCAACCTTTTATGCTTCACGTACTCCCTGGAAATGTGTATGTAACTGGCGTACCCCTTGTATAGATAGATAAAACTACAGTTGCAGTATAACAATGGGAATAAAATAAAACATACATATCAGTGGTTCTCAACCTTTTATGCTTCACGTACCCCCTGGAAATGTGTATGTAACTGGCGTACCTCTTATATGGATAGATAAAACTGTTACGATAGTATAAAAATGTGAATAAAATAAAACAATTTGCACATCATGGCATAGATCTAGTAACAAAAGAATTTGTTACTAGATCTAGCGACTTTTGAACTCTCACGACGTACCCCTGCTATAGATAATATCTATGAGGAAGGCTGTACTTGTGAAGAAGGCTTACATCGCAAGCAAAAAAACCAGGATTTGAACCCAGTTTCGTAGCCGTGCACGCTGATCGCCCTGTCAGTTGAAAACAGGAATGTAAAATTTAGAAACATTGTAAAATCACTGGGCAAATATAATTTCCTGATATTGGATAAAGTGTGCTGCACTTTCCGTGACCTTGGAGATGTCCAAGTAAAGGACGGGATTGAAAAATATGAAACAGTATTGCAAAGAAGAAAGATGTCTAATTTACTGTCCTCTGCGTCCACAGGTGAATCGATTGTTAATAAAACTTCCGTTTACTAACATTTTATAATATTCCCTCACGCAAAAAACTAAAACTTTTGTTTTGAAAAATTCAGGGACAAATCTTTAAACTGTGTCAACAGTGAGTAACTCAAGTAATAACACTAAAATTATATTAATTCTGCCGATTTGCTCTCTTGTGATGTCAACACCATCAGTTCCAATAACCCTGAATTCCCCAAATCGGCCACATCCCTACGAAACGTGTGTGCGTTGTGCTGGGTGTTTCGCGACGAACCCACCGACAGGTTTCTGAATAATACTAACCGCATAATAATTTACTCCGCTCACTCTTATTCTTATACAGCCATCTGGCAACAGTCCTAATGTTGCCTCCCCATCTTTTGAGACGAGACTCAATCAGACAATGATAATACACGGCTGGCATTGGTATATCGATTCGTGGAGTGTCAGACGAGCTCAAATAATTGAACATTTCTTTGAATGGAATACGTGTGGTTTCGATGGAAACAGGTTTATAAACACAGCGTGTGATTGCGGCATGTTTCTCAAGAGTTTTCCTTTTATTTACAAATTGATGCTGTTCTGCCATCTGAAGGCACTGGCGTTGATTGAAATATAGAAGGTTTCAGTGGGGGCGCGGGTTAGCTAACAGATGTAAAATAAAGGAAATACGGGTCGTCCATAATTACGCAAATCTCGAGGAAAGAGGGGAAAGGTTACATCTAGTGGGGAAGTAAAAGGGCATCACCCATTTTGCTTCCCCTGACCCTCTGAAACTTTATTAGTACTGATGATGTTGACATCACAACAGACCGATGGCAGAATTAACATAATTCTAGTTTCTATTATTCGATTTCTCACTAGTGACACAGTTAGGGATGCCACTTCTCCGGGGAGCGGGGGGGGGGGGGTTCAGTCGGTAGCACGTCAGGCTCGTAATCTGCAGTTTCCAGGTTCGAATCCCAGCTGGGTCAGCGTTGAGATTTATCTCCGCAAAACTCCCCGCCCTGCCTACGGTCAGTAGGGAACACCGATTGGCTTGGATAAGGCCGCCGTCCGTCGGATGGGATGTTAAGCCGTGGCCCCATAAGCGGGAGAGCCATACCCTGTGCACGTTAAAGAACACACTGAATGGCCTTGACGGAAGGCTACCATCTGTCTCCCAACAGCTGCTCCAGTGGATGCCCTCACCCAACCTTCTCTGAGCCTTCGGGATCCATGTGACCTGGCCATTTAGCCCATGGTGTGCAAAAAAGTGCCGCTCAGAGGTAAAACAATCCAACCCACTTCTCCGGTTTTCGTCTGAAGATTCCAGATTCTGCAATCTATCTCCGGATTACGGTTTTTAAAAGCAAATCTCCAGTTTTTGAAGTTATGGTGTTGAATTCATCAAATAGATGCCGCCATTTGTACTACAACGACGGGCGCAGAACATAAATTGTGTGTAGAACCGTTGACTGTATGCACGGTGCCAAGTTTAACGAAGCTGGGAAAACTAGCAAACAAATTAGCATTTCCCTTAGAAATCAACGCTAAACATATTTTACAAAAAGCTATAATAAATGCTGAAACAGAAAAAAACACAATTTTTTTAACGTTAACCTTTTTAACAACGAACAGAAAGTGTTTTTCCGAATTACCTAAATCAATGGGGAAAATATTCTCTGTACAGTCGCTCAAAAAGATATCCGAACACTATGGTTGATTAGAGAATTCAGAAAAAATATCTGACAACGATTTTTTTTTAAATTAGTGATCTGGCAACCTTCGTGTCACGTGAAAGGAAATGTGTATGTAACTGGCGTACTCCTTGTATAGATAGATAAAACTATAGCTATAGTATAACAATGGGAAAAGAATAAAACATATATATCAGTGGTTCTCAACCTTTTATGCTTCACGTACCCCCTGGAAATGTGTATGTAACTGGCGTACCCCTTGTATAGATAGATAAAACTATAGTTATAGTATAACAATGGGAATAAAATAAAGCATATATATCAGTGGTTCTCAACCTTTTATGCTTCACGTACCCCCTGGAAATGTGTATGTAACTGGCGTACTCCTTGTATAGATAGATAAAACTATAGTTATAGTATAACAATGGGAAAAGAATAAAACATATATATCAGTGGTTCTCAACCTTTTATGCTTCACGTACCCCCTGGAAATGTGTATGTAACTGGCGTACCCCTTGTATAGATAGATAAAACTATAGTTATAGTATAACAATGGGAATAAAATAAAGCATATATATCAGTGGTTCTCAACCTTTTATGCTTCACGTACCCCTTGCAAATGTGTATGTAACTGGCGTACCCCTTGTATAGATAGATAAAACTATAGTTATAGTATAACAATGGAAATAAAATAAAACATATATATCAGTGGTTCTCAACCTTTTATGCTTCACATACACCCTGGAAATGTGTATGTAACTGGCGTACCCCTTGTATAGATAGATAAAACTATAGTTATAGTATAACAATGGGAATAAAATAAAACATATATCAGTGGTTCTCAACCTTTTATGCTTCACGTACCCCTTGGAAATGTGTATGTAACTGGCGTACCCCTTGTATAGATAGATAAAACTATAGTTATAGCATAACAATGGAAATAAAATAAAACACATATATCAGTGGTTCTCAACCTTTTATGCTTCACGTACCCCCTGGAAATGTGTATTAACTGGCGTACCCCTTGTATAGATAGATAAAACTATAGTTATAGCATAACAATGGAAATAAAATAAAACATATATCAGTGGTTCTCAACCTTTTATGCTTCACGTACCCCCTGGAAATGTGTATGTAACTGGCGTAACCCTTGTATAGAGAGATAAAACTATAGTTATAGCATAACAATGGAAATAAAATAAAACATATATATCAGTGGTTCTCAACCTTTTATGCTTTACGTACCCCCTGGAAATGTGTATTAACTGGCGTATCCCTTGTATAGATAGATAAAACTATAGTTATAGTATAACAATGGGAATAAAATGAAACATATATATCAGTGATTCTCAACCTTTTATGCTTCACGTACCCCCTGGAAATGTGTATGTAACTGGCGTACCCCTTGTATAGAGAGATAAAACTATAGTTATAGTATAACAATGGGAATAAAATGAAACATATATATAACATGTATCTAGCGACTTTTGAGCTCTCACGGCTTACACCATATCCACGTTGAGAGCCCGTACTTTAGTGAATAACCAGAAGCATTTTGCACGAACTCTATTTAAACTTAACGATGACTTCTAAGAAGATTCATTGAACTTTGGTCATGTACGTGTTAATGTCTGTTTCGGTTAGAAGAGCAAATGCAAGTCATGGGAATTTGTCAACACTCTTCCTCACAAGAAGTATTTTAATGTGCCATATCGGTTGTGTCACGGAGGTTATCTGAGTCCTCTGGTAATTACTGCTCACTGAATTTTATGGTTTGTTATTGGCACAAAGGCAAGTTGATGCTGACCGAAGTTCAAACGATAGCTCAAAGACTTCAAAGTTTAAAATAAGCTTTTCGTAATTTTATAGACTGTAATTAAACAGAAATTAAAAATTTGGCACTTACAATAATTGATGCTTGCTGTATTCCTATTACTACATTACATGAGAAAAAATAAAACTTTAATAATCATATTTATATAACAGTCCACCACGGCGGAAGTGAAGTGTAAGATCCTCAGCCGCCATTTTTATTTTGCCGCGGTGAAAAAAAGTCCGAATTGTAAAAGTAGTCCGTTCTGCATCTACGTTGAAACTTGTTTAGAGGATATGCAAAAAAGAAATATGCAACGCTATTTAGAAGAAAATCATCTGATCAAAACAAGATTTTATTAACGTTTATCGCAATAGAATGGCTTCTTGTTTCGCACTTAAGAAAAAACCCTAAAAAATAAATAATTACCTCAAAATTAGATTTTATTAACAATTCTTATCACTAAGGAATGAATCCTTGTTCCTTACCAAAGCCCCAAAAATAAATAATCTCATCAAATGATTTCATTAACAACGGTTATCGCTAAACAATGAGACCTCGTTTCTCACTTTAAAAAAAAGCTCCTAAATTAAATATCAAAAATAAATTCCCTTAATAACGCTCATAGCTAAAGAATCAACTTAAGAAAAGTCCCAAAAACAAATAATCTCATTATAAAGAACTATTTTAAACAGCATATACTGAATCAGTCATAAACAAGCGGATGGATATCTTATTGCAACTCAGCGTTACAAGTTTTCTGGCTTTCCTTGGGAAAAGTTCAAGCATGACGGCTGAGGCAATACCACCTAGAGGAGTGTGCCAACACTCAGCAGCCTCAGCCAACACCTCCTCTAGGTGGTGTTGGCTGAGGACCCTACCATGCACCGTAGCCATCACCACTTAGTGATGTTACTTTCCGTTGACATATTCCGTTTTTTCGTATTTATTTTTTAATCTCTAGCCTCGAACCTGAAGCTTCGTACAACAATCAACGAGGTAATATCATGGGACAATACTGCTAGAGAGCGCACTGGTAACAACCCCTCCATGATCATTACAAAACTTAAGCCTATTTCCGTAACATAGAATAATAAATAGAGATATATACATATTTCATATATCGTGATCGTGTCCACAGCCAGAGACTGCCATGATCCATGCAGTTTAAAAAGAATACAAAAGAATTTTTTATTACGGTTATGTAAGAATGATATAGAATAATCTAAAACTAATCACTCACTTTTTAGAAGCAAATAAGCCGTTGAATTTTAGTATTATATTCTAACTTAGACAAATTTATTTGTACACAAAGTAAGAAAAGAGTATTCAATCGTATGTTGTTTTTGTGGAAGTAGTTCTTTTCCAAAACACTGGTGTGCTATTCTATGAGAATTAACATTGTAGAAATGTTACCATTGGAGGCATAAGGGAGTTGACGCTCCGTACATTATATTCCTCTGCGTTCCGTAAGATGCCAAAAAGAGAGATTTGTAATGAAACATGCTTCGATAATGCGCTGCTTTGGAATGCTGCAAATGAAATTAACGTTTTACGTGGAAATACTTTATCACGTAAAGATGCTAAATGCTTTTAAATATAAAACATTGAATCAAAAGAGCAGGCCTAAAAATCAAGACTATATTTTTTTAATTAAATAGAGTACAGTATGTTTTCTAATAGGTACAAGACAATAGATGCAGTTTACAGAAAATGCAGTCATATGCTGGGGCGTGGCCATGGGAGGGATTGGGGGGAGGCTTCCCCCCAAAGTAACTCGGAGTTGGCAAAATTCGAAGCGACTTCGCAAAATCTAGACGAGTTGTGAAAATTTGTAATTTTTTTTTTGCAAAATTAAGAGGAGTTGTCAAAATCGAGGCAACTTGGCAAATCTAGGGCAGTTTGGAAATGGAGAGACGGCAAAATTTAGAGCAGTTGGTAAATTTCGAAGCCACTTAGTAAAATACAGGTGAGTTGGCAAAATTGGAACAACTTGGCAAAATCTTGGGGAGTTGGCAAAATTCAGTTGAGATGTAAAAATTGGGATTTTTTTCTGTAAAATTATGGCGAGTTGGCAAAACTTAAGGAGTTGGCAAAATCTAGGGGCAGTTGACAAAATTCGGAGTGACTAGGCAAAATCGTGGGGAGTTGGCAAATTTCAGGTGAGATGTAAAAATTGGGTTTTTTTTTCTGTAAAATTATGGCAAGTTGGCAATGTTTTAAGTTTGGTTATTTAAATTTGCCAATTCAAAGTGACTTGGCAAATTCAGGGAAGACGTAAAAATTTCGATTTTTTTCTGTAAAATTAAGGCGAGTTGGCAAAATTCGAATCCACTGGGTAAAATATAGGCGACTGGCAAAATCTAGGGTAGTTGGCAAAATTCGAATCTATTTGGTTAAATATAGGCTAGGTGTGATAATTGGGATTGGGTTTGTGAAATAAAGGATAGTTTACAAAATCGAGAAAACTTGGCACAATATTGGGGAGTTTGAAAATTTTGAAGTGACTTGACAAATAAGGAGAGATGTAAAGATTGGACTGGGATTGGTTTTGTGAAATTAAGGAGAGTTTTCCTAAATGAAGGGGAAATTCACATTTACTTGCTACAATTCAGACAAGATGTAAAATTGGGAATTGGGATAATTCTGTGAAATAAATTATGGCTAGTTGGCAAAATCGGAAGAGAAATTGCAAAATGCAAGAGAGTTGTGAAATATTACCTCAACCTGACTCCAACCCCACGGAGCGAAAATCTAGATAATATTTGCTCAGTTAGCAAAATTTGATTTTCTAGTTGGAAAATATTTGATTTCTCCTCCCCCACCCCTCCAACCACAGTCCTTCGCTACGCCCCTGGTCATATTCATAGGCATTGGTAGGAATTCCAAAAAAAAAACAACGTAAAAAGCCAAAAAAAAAATTAAGATTTACATTTTGTTAAAGGAAAAAATATTAATCTTTGATATCTTTTTGATATCTTCTGTTCTGAACATAAATATCAGAACAGAAGATGTCCTGTAGACATGGGACTGATGAAAAAGTTAGTCTTTCATAAATATTTAAAATAAATAAAAAAATGATCTTTTTCATAACTCGATGACAAATTACGTCCACCTCATTGTTCTCATATATACCACCCTAATATAGAAATCACTAAAGTTTTTTTTTATTACATTAGGAGTAGGAGGGGGATTATTTTAAGAGTAGTGAGGTAGCAAGTATATAGAACACGAAAACTGCTCGGGTATGTTTTTTCCCACATATTCTTGCGAAAAAGTAAACAAGATGTTTTTTCCCCCATTCAAGTAACCATTTAAAATAAATTCTTACAAAATATAGGAAATGGAGTTTTTTTTATATTTTTTCCCCTCCGTTCGGGTTACGGAAAATCTCCAGGACACAGTAACCACCCCCCCCTTTTTTTTTCTCCCTTCCGATCCAACACATGGATCAGGAAAATAATTAAGAGGGATAGGGGGTGCTAAGTGATTGGACAGAATCAGAACATTGTTCCAAGTATATTATTCTTAAAAATTATTCTCCCCCCAAAAAAAAGTAAAAATAAAAATAAATACCCCCTCAAGCAGCTGCTTGCCACAGAGGTCTGACAGACTTGAGCCTGTCAGTTTAGTATGCTATAATAGGTCTGTGAGGATGGCAGGACCTCAGCAGAAAAACAACACGAACATCCATGCCTTCAGCCGGGGCTCGAACCCACGTCCCTTATATCAAGCAGCCAAGCGCGCTAACCACTCGGCCACAGGACGCCTAATTATTCTCTATCAAAGAATCATTATTTTCCCTTCGCTTCAGTGAGGGAAGGACGCTGACTCCCGATCATCTAGGTTCGAGTCTCAACTGTGAAAGAGTTGAGTTGTGAACACAGTTGCGTTAGGAAAGACCACCGTCCGTCAGATGGGACGTTAAGTAGACGGCCTTGTGCAAAAGAGCCATACTCTATGCACCTTAAAGCGTTGAGACTTATCTCCGCAAAATTCCCCGCCCTTCCCACGTCAGTAGGGGACACCGACGGGCTTGGAAAGACCGTCGTCCGTGGATGGGACGTTAAGCCGTGGCCCCGTGGCGGGAGAGCCATACATACTCTGTGCACGTTAAAGAACACGCTGGATGGCCTTGACGGGAGGCTACCATCTGTCTCCCAATAGTTGTTTCAGTGGGTCTCTTCCCCCAACCTTCTCTGAGCCTTCGGGATCCATGTGATCTGGCCATTTAGCCCATGGTGTCCAAAAAAAGTGCCACTCAGAGGTAAAACAATCCAATCCATGCACCTTAAAGAATACGCCTTGACGTGATGTATGTATACGCCTTGACGTGTATGGATGGCCTTGACGTGAGCCAACCATCTGTCTCTTAGCAGCTGTTCAGTGGGACCCTTTCCTCCAATCTTCTCTGAGCATTTAGGGTTCTTGTGACCTGGCCATTTAGCCCATTATATGTATGTATTGTGTTATTTCTCTATATAATTGACATATTTCATCAATCAGTGACAATTGCTGCCGCTGAGATAACGCGGATGTGTAACTCGGCGTCAGTACAAGTGATGCGGTCAGGGACCTTTCCAGTGTACCCATTGCACTTGACGACGCATCATCGCTCGCAGAGAATGCCCCAGGATGTGGCAACGAAATGCTAGCTGCTCATGACAACTGTTATCTGATGAGATGCCATCAGAGAAACGATTTGTTGTTGCGACTTGCTCTACGCTTTGGCATGCTATAAGGGAAGTGGTGAGGGTGTGATCTTTACAACAGAGTCGGGGAAATTAACCATAAACGATATATAACTGGTAGTTTGCACAGATGCAAATTCTAAAGCAGTTAATGACGCAAAAATATTATTACGGACGAACAAAAGGAATTGTTAACTTTTCGAAACTCTTTTTTGGTACAATCGTTTTTTTTTTTATGGACTCCTTTTTTTATCAGAGCTTTTTATTGAGATATATAAGCCGGGGGAATTTTTAGTCAAGTTAGTTATATGAGGGAATTATATTATTATACGACATGACCCTCCCTTTCCACTACGAATATGTGAATATGCGGAACAAATGCAAATTAATATTAACCCAGCAGTCACTTTATTAGGTACAGTCCTATGTTACATCAATAGTAACTCTGATACAGAACTCAGTAACTTTTTAAATAAGCTTTTTGTGGGAAAAAAAAAAAGATCTGAAGATTTCAACTAAATCTATTTAAATCTCTATTTCCAACAATAAAGAGTTATGGAATTAGAAACATTTAGAAAGAACTCGTTCTGCAAGAAACATTCAAAATTGGTGAAAATTAACATAATTATTACGCAAGGTACTAAGAAATACTGTTACGCGCAAGGGCGGTTCTTCATTAGGGGTCATAGGGTCCTGGCCCCACTAGCATTTCTATAATATACATTTATCTTTAATTATAATTTTTTTATAATTTTTAGTTTTATATATTTTAATATATTTTTATTATAATTTAAATTTTATATAATTTAGCCGTCCCGTGGCCGAGTGGTTAGCACGCTTGGCTACTGATCTAAGGGACCTGGGTTCGAGCCCCGGAATTAGGCATGGATGTGTGTGTCGTTTTTCTGCTGAGGTCCTGACATCCTCTCAGATCTCCTACTATGGCATATAAACTGACAGGCTCCTGTCAGACCTCTGTGGCAAGCAGCTGCTTGAGGGGGTATTTATTTTTTTTTTATCTATAATTTAAATTTTAATTCTATCTTAGATTAAAATTAAATTTTAATATTATCTTAAACCTTAAAATGAGAATGTAAATCATAATTCACTTGGGTACTTACGTATTAACGCCACCGCTGGCGTTAATACGTAAGTACCCAAATCTATTACAAAATAATGTTACATTAATGTTCATTTGTACTGCTGAACTGAAATTTGAGATATCTACTCTATATATATGTTACCGCTAAAGCTCGAAAGCCGTTAATGTGCACATTACCTAGCAAATCTGCAGATTAACTGATTTGCTCCGTTAAAGTGCGGAATCAAAAGTTTTCTGCATTTTACCTAGGTAATGTGCACATTAACGGCTTCCGTATCGTTAAAGTTCAAAAGTTAAAAAAAGACTATTTCTAGTGTCCGAGAGTAGAGTTGAAACCAGGTCATCCCTCTGTCAACATGAATCAGTCGAATGCGCCGTCGATGAGCGGAGGCCAAGTGAGAACGAATCACTTTACTGATTCGTTCTCACTTGGCCTCCGCTCATCCGGGGCGTTTTTTATAATGCGGACGAATGAATCACGTGACACGAAGATTCATATTCAAGAGATTCACCACTTTACGGATTCGTTCTTACTTGGCCTTCGCACATTAGGGCAATTCCAAATGCCATTTTAGTAATCCCTGTTGTAACAAATGATTTTATTGCGTCTATATAAATAACATTTTGTATGCTGTATAATTCAGTCAGATAGTTTATTTTACACTTTAATTGTCTATCATTAGTTATTTCATAGAATACCTAGTTATTTCATAGAATAACTAGTTAAAGTGTGGAATTATTAATTTATTACACGCTGCGGTGGCGTTAATACGTAAGTACCTTCACTTGAATTTAAAAGAATTTTGCTGCTTCATTTCCATTCAGTACATATTCACTGAAGCTTTACGCTCAACCCTGCAGATGTGTGTTGCCTTCGCTTATCTCAATGGTGCAACTGAGAACTGTCCAGAACCCAAGGAATATACTATTCTTGCATCTACCATTCGCAACGCTGAACAAGAGTCTAGGGCTAGGCTATTCTCCTATTGGGGCTTTTCTTCTACAGCAGTTTACTGGTTGGGGCGTGATTTGGGCCAATTCTGATGCTGCTCTGTGCTTGTCAATCAAAACTGTGCTTTACTCCATCTAAGCAAACAAGTCGTCATTTATTGGCTGAATGCCTCATCACTACTCTCTCTGAGTACTAAAATAAGCGAAAAAATAGGGTCTATTTTTCTTTCTGAAATATACATATTAATAAAATAATGTTTTGAAACTATTAAATAACCATTTTATGTATTATCTGATTTCAGAAACTATAAACGATCTTGGTGAAATTATTAATCATGAGACTTGTAAATTTTAGCATCGAATACGAAACTACGGCTACTTCATTGGCCTATCCTTGTGGACTTGAATAACGTATATTTTCTAAGAAATCGCTATAAATCAGAGATTTAAATACGTCAACCATCCCCTCTCTCTCTTCCATCGGAATTTCAGCTAGGGTGCCTAATACCAGACATAGATGGCGCCAGTAGCTAATGAACAAAATATATGTCACATTGCTGAAGAAAATGGTTAGTCTCTCATGTTCTAGTGGTTATGACGCCTGGGAGACGTGGGTTCGAATCCCACTCAAGATGAAATCGATTTTTTTTTTCAGAAAATTATTCAAAAAGATTAAAAATAGTCCCTGGAGTTCACTGTAAATGAACAAACATTAACAACTATTAATATAACTCTAATTAAACCTTGAAATGTTGACTAAAAAGAATTTAGGACAGTTTAAATTCAACCTCTTCTGACTCACTCGACATCTCAGGTAGCTTCGATTGCTCAATCGTTTGTTTTCGCCCTTTCCTTTGCACGCAGAGAAAAATCCCACCCAGCGATCAGGCGACTCACTGCGCAATCTTCCTCGAATCTCCTGACAGTAACCTCTCCCTCCAGGGTTGGTGGGGAGAGATTCTAAGCCTTCTGGGGATATCCTGGCATGGCACACTTATTATGTTCTCCGAAAATGGTAACCAACCTCTCCAACTTTCAGCTCCATAATTTGATTGATCTCTTTTTGTGACGGCTAAATCAACTTGTCATTAAGTCACAAAGAAAGGCTCCGGTATAGAAAAGAATGGTAACGAGTGATGGGCAGAGTCATCTTTCAGGACGTGACGTCACTCATATCAGATTGTAATAGAAAACACCTTTTTATTTACATTACTTTAGTATTGCTTCGTGTGTCATTTGCTAATTTTCCAGTTTCTGGATTTGTTCTCTTGTCCTCTGCCCCTTTTCGTACTAAAAAGGAATTTAGCTCCCGCCTAGAAAAATAAATAATAAAATCTAATTTTGATGAAATTGTTTAATTTTTGGGGGTTTTTTTAAGTGCGAAACGAGGGTTCATTTTGTAGCGATAAGCGTTGTTAATAAAATCTTGTTTTGATGAGATATATATATATCCTTTAAATTATATATATATCCTCAATACGCATCTTAAGGTTGATGCGACTACTTTTACCATTGATTTTTTTTTTCACCGTGGCGAAATAAAACAAGATGGCGGCTGAGGACCCTATACTGCACTTCTGCCTTTATAGATACTAATAAGGTAATGCTATTTCCATTTTCCCAATCACCCATTAGTTCGAACTAAAACTGTTAAAAGAGTGCAAAAGTTGGCAAATGAAAAACTTCATTCTTTTGAAAACGAGATTCTTATATTCACTAATTTTGGGTGCAATACTCATGTTTTAATTTCTAAAGTTATAGTTTTTAATATTTTACACTGCTATAAACTATGCTAGTTAATTTCAAAGTTACCATGTTAACTTACAATTAAAGTAATTAACAATAACAGTAATTTAAAGTTAATTACTATTATAAGTTACTTACATAACTTCTTAATAATTCTTGTTACTATGCGAGTTAGCTGTGTCATTTTTTTTCAGTATTGGTGATACTGTTCACCAGTGCCCAAAAGTCACAAGAATCACATCTCTGCTTCGTTCTGCTTTTTTTTTCGTCTGCAATTTTAAAAGTTTCTGTTGCCAGGTTCTCTTCGTGAGAAACATTCATGAATAATACAGCTGAACATGGCCACCAGGTGTTAGATTCAAGTAGGAGTCTCTCATCAAGATTATTCACAATATTCTTTATCGTGCATGGAGTATATCTCTGCTGCACGTGGCTTAAAGTTACGTCTATATGAACTTTTAAGAATGTTTGGCTGCCTAAAAAAACTTATTTTTCGCAAAAACAAATCAAAAGGTCAGTAAAAGCCAATGACAGTGTAAAAGCCAATGACAGTGTAAGTTAATATAAATGGGTAGTGCCAAAAATAGGCTGGTGCAACAGGGCACAGAGAGTAGCTAGACGAGGGGGGGGGGGGTAAAATTCAATTACAGTATTAAACAATAATTTTAATATTTAAATAGTTTAAAAAAAATTAAATAATTTTAATAATTTTTGATATTTTCTTAAGACTAGCATTGCGGTTGTTAAATGTTCAAATCTCCACAGATCATTAAATACCGATTAATTGTTCAAAATCGAGATATTGATATATTTGAATAAAATCTTTATCTACTATCATAATTTTTAAAACAAAAAACTTTTTTAGAAGTTATAAAGCTTCGACTTTAGCTTCCGATTGGCATAACATAGGATTGTTCCTTAATTTATGGAAACCAGTGTACTGATATTAATAAGCTTATATCATAAACATGATCGTATTTTCTTTCATCTGTAAATATTCAATTTCTTTTTCCTAACATCTCGTCTCTTTAGCGGCCAAAGTGGGCTTGGAAGGCGCCACGACAGCTTGTCATGACAAGAAGCTCATTGGCCAGGAGAGTGACTACGCCTTCGACAATCCCTACTTCAAGGATGATGACGTGGACGGCGCCACTCCAGATGCTGCAGAAAAAGGTAGGTGGCAATCCTTTCGGGGAGATCTTCGGGTGGGCACAGCGCACTTCACCGATTTGCTCTACTCTTGGCCAAGTAAAGCAAGCAGGTTAGAGCTCCCAACTCTCACTTAATATGAAGTAGCAAAAGTTGTCCAGGTAAAAAGAGAAAGTCACTATCCTCTCATTAAAGGAGGAAAGTAAGGCCATAGACACTCTATTTCCAAAAGTATTGGGGTACTTTAATTTTTTGTGAATGGAAAAGCCCATTCAAAGTTTCCACACTGAAAAAATCAGCTTTTCGAGGGAAAATGGTGGAAATAAATTGAAGATATCAATAAAATTTTTTGAAATCTCAGTTTCCAATAATAATCATTTAATATTCGAAGAATTATGGATGTTGAAACATCTAACAGCAGTTTTTCTAAATAATAATTTTATCTTTAAAGTTAATTAAAACACAAATATAAACTTGTATCTAATCGTTTTGTTAAACTAATAATATTTTGCCATGTTTCTTTCGGTTTTCATAAGTTTTAGAAAACTTCAACAACCATTTTGACCATTTTAAAATTTTGTAGTGAAAATTTCAAACATTGGAAGTTTTGGAAAATACAAAATCTTAATTATTACTGCTTCCCCAACCTCAATATAAAAAAATAAAAAAAATTATCTCTTAGAACAAATTAAAAATCAAATGTCCAAATACACGACAAAGTGAAAAATAGACTTCATAAGAATTCTTTTTTTTTAAACGAACTAAAAGTGATAAAATTTCCATTTAAGCTATAATACCGCTCAACCAAATCCTCGTTTTCCGTTTTTCGAAAGTGGATTGTATTAGCTTCTCAGTCCCTAATATAGAGTAGAACTTCCATTGGTATTGTAGCCCAATAGCAGATCAGATGTGGACAGATCAGACTCTCCACAAACCAAAAAAAAAAAAAAAGGGGGGGTGGGGGGGCTCAGTCGGTAGAGCGCCAGGCTCGTAATCTGTAGTTCCCAGGTTCGAATCCCAGCTGGGTCAGCGTTGAGATTTATCTCCGCAAAATTCCCCGCCCTGCCCACGGGCAGTAGGGGACACCGATGGGCTTGGAAAGGCCGCCGTCCGTCGGATGGGACGTTAAGCCGTGGCCCCGTGTGCGGGAGAGCCATACCCTGTGAACGCTAAAGAACACGCTGGATGGCCTTGACGGGAGGCTACCATCTGTCTCCCAACAGTTGTTCCAGTGGGTCCCCTCCCCCAACCTTCTCTGAGCCTTCGGGGTCCATGTGACCTGGTCATTTAGCCCATGGTGTGCAAAAAAGTGCCGCTCAGAGGTAAAACAACCCAACCCCAAACCAAATATTTAGAAATATCAATGTTAAGAATTAGTTATAATTTGCCAAACGGCTTTTTGTTTTAGATCATTAACCCTCTCCCCTCACTCCTACCACCAGAGCAAACTCCTGGATCCGTTACTGTCGAGGCCACAGTTCATAAAACCCGATTATATAATTTTTATCAGTAACGTAACTTCAGTCCTTAAAATACAGAACTTACATTGGTACTGTGGCCTCATTTCGTAAAATACAATTGCAAACTTATTTTGCAACAACATATTTGCAGAACTTGTAAACAAAAGTAATTTCAATGTGTAAAAATCTTTTTTCCAAATTTTATTTCACAGTTTTAATTCATAAAAGTTTGAAAATCGTGAGTGGCAACAATTCTCAACTTCTTAATATCAGAAAGAGCAATATGTGGACATGATCCAGAGGAATGCTTATTAACACGGATAAGATCGTCCTTATCTCGAGTCACGTGGCTTCATGAAGTATTGATAAACAAACCAAACTTTTGTACCGCACGTGTTTGTCCTTCTGCAGTTATCCCTGATTGAAGTTGTGACTTTATCTCGTACTTCTTTATTTATATAGAGTCTTTCCATAGAGTCAGTATCGTCTGTGAAATGAACCAATCACTCGGACTTTATTTTTAATGGATATGTCATTCTTAGAGTAAGAAAATGCTCAAGATTTCTCCTACGAAAACGCTCTAATGTCATTCTAGGACAGAATCCATTTATAAAATATATTATGTAGGGATTCCTTTTTAAATTTTTTGTTAACTAGTTTTTTTTTTCTATAAATTTTTTTGAATTCACAGAATATTGAATTTATGTAGTATTTTTCTCTTGACATTAGGCATTTATTTAGCATTTTGGAGTTAATTATAAATAGGAAAAATTGTTTCAAAAAAGTTTTACATTTCAATGTAATTATGCTAATTTTTCTCTAAAATGCATAAGCTATCACCGAAAGCAAGCATTGTACATACCTGAATTGCAGTTTCAGTACTGTGCCTTTGACGACCCGTCACAACCTTTTTAAAGTGTTCTTCATCAATAAGGGTCGGGGGTGACTCAGTCGGTAGCGCATCAGGTTCATAATCTGCAGTTCCCACGTTCGAGTCCGAGCTGAGCCAGAATGGCAGTTCTCCGCCTTGCCCACGGTCAGTGACAAGGCGGAAAGCTGTTCCAGTGGATCCCCTCTCCCAATCTTCTCTGAGCCCTCGGGGGTCGTTGTGACGTGTCCATTTAGCCCATTGTGTGCAAAAAAAGTGCCGCTCAGAGGCAATCCAAATTCTTCATCAATACTGTTCACTGGGATCCACATTCATTGAAAGAATGTGTTAGCAAGTTGAATCTGTTACTTTTTTAGTGGAAAGCAGTTAAAGTACTTTCCATTTTTCATCCTCATTGATTGGGGCGGGGGTGGCTCAGTCGGTAGCGCACCAAGCTCGTAATCTGTAGTTCCCAGGTTCGATTCTCAGCTGGGTTGAGATTTATCTCCGCAAAAATTCCCCGCCCTACCCACGGTCAGTAGGGGACAGCGATGGGCTTGGAAAGGCCGCCGTCCGTCGGATGGGACGTTAAGCCGTGGCCCCGTGTGGGGAGAGCCATACCCTGTGCACGTTAAAAAACACGCTGGATGGCCTTGACGGGAGGCTACCATCTGTCTCCCAACAGCTGTTCCAGTGGGTCCCCTCTCCCAACCTTCTCTGAGCCTTCGGGGTCCATGTGACCTGGCCATTTAGCCCATGGTGTGCAAAAAAGTGCCGCTCAGAGGTAAAACAACCCAACCCAAAACAATCTTCATTGATTACGGTGACTAATGCAAAGTTGATCTTCTTCATGGAATGTAATAGCAATGGAATCTACATGTCAGTTTCATTGTAAGTTGCTATAAGGGGGGGGGGAGCTCAGTCGTTAGCGCGCCAGGCTCGTAATCTGCAGTTCCCAGGTTCGAGTCCCAGTTGAGTCAGGGTTGAGATTTATCTGCGCTAAACTCCCCGCCCTGCCCACGGTCAGTAGGGGACACCGATGGGCTTAGAAAGACCGCCGTCCGTAGGATGGGACGTTAAACCGTGGCCCCGTGTGCGGGAGAGCCATACCTTGTGCACGTTAAAGAACACGCTGGATGGCCTTGACGGGAGGCTACCATCTGTCTTCCAACAACTGTTCTAGTGGGTCCCCTCCCCCAACTTTCTCTGAGCCTTCGGGGTCCATGTGACCTGGCCATTTAACCCATGGTGTGCAAAAAAGTGCCGCTCAGAGGTAAAATAACCCAACCCAACTTTTCAAAAAAGCGAGCTGAGTTACACTTTGGCGACTTTTTTGTCTGTAGACATTCAACTTCTTTGTCTACCGAGATAAATGAAAAATTATTTTTGGATTCGGTAGACGTTAATGAAATATTAGGATTAGCCTTCCCAATGGTTTTAATTTTCACCATTAGAGAGGGGTAGGAATGGTTCAGTCGGTTGCCGCCAGTTGTGCACCCACACAACCACAATCTCCGGAATATATCCATAAGATATCTAAGATGGCTATTAGATATCCACTGGTTATTTGGATGCTTTATGGACATATTCTGGAGATTGTGGTTGTGTGGGCAGTCCCCAGATTCGAGTCCCACGTGAGCCAGCGTTGAGATTTATCTCCGAGAAACTCCCCGCTTCTCCTCGGTCTGTAGGGGTTTGGTAGGGGACACCGATGGGCTTCGAAAGGCCGCCATCCGTCGGATGGGATGTAAAGCCGTGTCTCTGTGTGGGGGAGAACCAACCCTGTGCACATTAAAGAAAACGTTGGATGGTTTTGACGGTAGGCTACCAAGTACAAGTCTGATCCCAACAGGTATCCAGTGGGTTCGCTTCCCCCAACTTTCTCTGAGCCCTCGGAGTCTTTGTGGCCTGACCTTTTAGCTAATTGTGTGCAAAAAAAAGTGCCGCTCAGAAGTAAAATAAGCCAACCGACCATTAGAGAACCCTAAAGTTAGAAAATGACAAAACTTCAAGAACTATTTTAAACATTTATTGTGTTAATTGTGTGGAAATTATTTGTGTTGGATTATTTGTGTGGAAATTTGAAATTTTGATAGTGTGATGATGACCAAGAGGTTTGCATTCACAGCCGCAACTCACTTTCTACTACCCTGGGGAGGGAGGGGAGAAGTCAGAAAAATGGTGTCAGGTCTCAAAAATGGTGAGCACCAGAGGCTATTTTCTAATTCTCTGATGAGGATCATCAAAAATTCACTGGAACGTCTTGCTTAATGGTCTGAATCCCAATTGATGATTCCGACTTTGTTTTTCTTTTTTTAAATTGCCTTCAAAATATCAAGATGAAATAAAAGGAAAAAGAATTTGAATCAGCTTATTCAACAATTGGATCGACTCTTATTCAACAATTGGATCGACTCTTATTAATAGAGCACTTCAACTGCAGACGATGGCAAATAAACGAAAGCCTTTCCGATTAATCGTTGTGCAAGACACGAAGGCGCCTCTGGATCCTGAACGTGCTCCGCATGAATCTGCAACATCTACATAGAAAACGTTTCGAGCGGTTGAGACTTATCAAAGTTTCCAAACTTTTGGCCGTTTTAAAATAAAACTATTAACCAACAACGAAGGTGGCCTCACAGCAAACTGGTTGGGTCGGTTGTTTTACCTCTGAGCGGCACTTTTTTTTTTGCACAAAATGGGCTAAATGGCCAGGTCACAAGGATCCCGAGGACTCAGAGAAGGTTGGGGAGGGGACCCACTGGATAGCACTTTGGAGACAAAAGGTAGCCTTGCGTCAAGGTCGTCCAGAGTGTTCTTTAACGTGCACAGGGTATTGGTCTCCCGCACACGGAGACACGGGGGGCGGGGGTGTCTCAGTCGGTAGCGCGCCAGGCTCGTAATCTGTAGTTCCCAGGTTCGAGTCCCAGCTGGGTCAGCGTTGAGATTTATCTCCGCAAAATTCCCCGCCTTGCCCACGCTCAGCAGGGGACACCGATGGGCTTGGAAAGGCTGCCGTCCGTCGGATGGGACGTTAAGTCGTGGCCCCAGTGTGCGGGAGACCCATACGCTGTGCACGTTAAAGAACACGCTGGATGGCCTTGGCGGGAGGCTACCATCTGTCTCCCAACAGCTGTTCCAGTCGGTCCCCTCCCCCAACCTTCTCTGAGCCTTTGGGGTGCATGTGACCTGGCCATTTAGCCCATGGTGTGCAAAAAAGTGCCGCTCAGAGGTAAAACAACCCAACGTTAAAGAACACGCTGGATGGCCTTGACGGGAGGCTACCATCTGTCTCCCAACAGCTGTTCCAGTGGGTCCCCAACCTTCTCTGAGCCTTCGGGGTCCTTGTGACCTGGCCATTTAGCCCATAGTGTGCAAAAAAGTGCCGCTCAGATTTAAAACAACCCAACGTTAAAGAACACGCTGGATGGCCTTGACGGGAGGCTACCATCTGTCTCCCAACAGCTGTTCCAGTGGGTCCCCTCCCCCAACCTTCTCTGAGCCTTCGGGGTCCTTGTGACCTGGCCATTTAGCCCATGGTGTGCAAAAAAGTGCCGCTCAGAGGTAAAACAACTCAACGTTAAAGAACACGCTGGATGGCCTTGACGGGAGGCTACCATCTGTCTCCCAACAGCTGTTCCAGTGGGTCCCCTCCCCCAACCTTCTCTGAGCCTTCGGGGTCCTTGTGACCTGGCCATTTAGCCCATGGTGTGCAAAAAAGTGCCGCTCAGAGGTAAAACAACCCAAACAACTGGACTAACAGTAGCACTTAAGCTTTGTTTTTAGCAAACTAGAGCTTTATACTTACTGCAAAAGTTCCAGTTTTCTGTAAAACACCTGTATTGTTAGTAAAAGTTTTGCCTTAAATAAACGTGTTCAATTTTTTTTTTCAGATTTCAAATAAATTATAACGTAAATACACGAGGACAATAAACACACAATGCACCACACTTTGTCAAATACATTATCAATACAACACTTTACAAAGAACAGAGAAACAATAAAAGCATAAAACTGAGTAAAACAATCAAGAAGTATATGTGAACAAACAAGGAGCTTCGAGCTCTTCCAGGTTATAAAAATATTAATTCATTTTCGTTACAGAAAATAAAGTAAGTAAAAAATAAAAAGTAAAAAATAAAAAGTAAAAAAAATATTAACTATCACATCTAGTCAAATACATTTACGGAATTACATTTCGAAATATATTACGGGAATTAGATGCTACTAAATCCCGCCAGAAATTTGGTGCCAAACGTATGTTCGTTATTAAATATTTCCCTGATGTTCCCATAGTTCGGGAGGCCGGGGTGGGGGGGGGGGAGGTAGAGGCTCATTCGGTAGCGCGCCAGGCTCGTAATCTTCAGGTCAAGCCTGACGCACTACTAGCGCGAATCCAGGTTCGAGTCCTGCTTGAGCCAGCGTTGAGATTTAACTCTGCAAAACTCCCAGCCCTGCCCTCGGCCAGTAGGAGGACACCGATGGGCTTGGAAATGCGTCGGATGGGACGTTAAGATCCGTCGGATGGGACGTAAGTCGTGATACCGTGTGCACGTTAAAGGGCACGCTGGATGGCCTTGACGGGAGGACTTACTGGACACCTGTTTCCCAACAGCTGTCCAGTGAGTCCCCTCCCCCAACCTTCTCTGAGCCTCGGGGTCCTTGTGACCTGGCCATTTAGCCCATGGTGTGCAAAAAAGTGCCGCTTAGAGGTAAAACAACCCAACGTTAAAAAACACGCTGAATGGCCTTGATGGGAGACTACCATCTGTCTCCCAACAGCTGTTCCAATGGGTACCCTCCCCCAACCTTCTCTGAGCCTTCGGGGTCCTTGTGACCTGGCCATTTAGCCCATGGTGTGCAAAAAAGTGCCGCTTAGAGGTAAAACAACCCAACGTTAAAAAACACGCTGAATGGCCTTGACGGGAGACTACCATCTGTCTCCCAACAGCTGTTCCAGTGGGTCCCCTCCCCCAACTTTCTCTGAGCCTTCGGCGTCCTTGTGACCTGGCCATTTAGCCCATGGTGTGCAAAAAAAGTGCCGCTCAGAGGTAAAACAACCCAACCCTTCTTCGCTTTCTATGTGGCCGTACCCCAAAACGAATTAAAAGCGATCTCCTCCGGGCCACGGGAAGGAATGGGGCTCGTACTTCGTAACGAATGCAGCAGCTGCAGTCGTTAATTACCTTTCGATGGATCCAAATCGTGCGTGCAAATGTGGCAGCCCGAGGGGCAGCGTCGGCTGGGTGAGGCAAGCCGCAAAGATGCCTTAGATGTTGCTGCAACTGGAGCTCTTAATCTCCGCATCAGAGATTATGGCGCCTCTGCCTGAATGTGAATGATTTGGCAGCATCATGTGATGCCAAGCATTTTGGCGGGTTGAAGGGACATTAAGTCATTGATTGGGATCAGCGAAACAGATAATATGCACATTGAATCAATATATAAATAAGAAAGTTTGTGTATTTGTCTGTCTGCTTCTGTACTCGGCTCCCAAAAGAGCTAGAGGTATCTTGGGCGGGGGTGGCTCAGTCGGTAGCGCGCCAGGCTCGTAATCTGTAGTTCCCAGGTTCGAGTCCCAGCTGGGTCAGCGTTGAGATTTATCTCCGCTAAATTCCCCGCCCTGCCCACGGTCAGTAAGGGACACCGATGGGCTTGGAAAGACCGCCGTCCGTAGGATGGGACGTTAAACCGTGGCGCCGTGTGCGGGAGAGCCATACCCTGTGCACGTTAAAGAACACGCTGGATGGCCTTGAAGAGAGGCTACCACCTGTCTCCCAACAGCTGTTCCAGTGGGTCCCCTCCCCCAACCTTCTCTGAGCGTCGGGGTCCATGTAACCTGGCCATTTAGCCCATGGTGTGCAAAAAAGTGCCGCTCAGAGGTAAAACAACTGGACTAACAGTAGCACTTAAGCTTTGTTTTTAGCAAACTAGAGCTTTATACTTACTGCAAAAGTTTCTGTAAAACACCTGTATTGTTAGTAAAAGTTTTGACTTAAATAAACGTGTTCAATTTTTTTTTTCAGATTTCAAATAAATTATAACGTAAATACACGAGGACAATAAACACACAATGCACCACACTTTGTCAAATACATTATCAATACAACACTTTACAAAGAACAGAGAAACAATAAAAGCATAAAACTGAGTAAAACAATCAAGAAGTATATGTGAACAAACAAGGAGCTTCGAGCTCTTCCAGGTTATAAAAATATTAATTCATTTTCGTTACAGAAAATAAAGTAAGTAAAAAATAAAAAGTAAAAAATAAAAAGTAAAAAAAATATTAACTATCACATCTAGTCAAATACATTTACGGAATTACATTTCGAAATATATTACGGGAATTAGATGCTACTAAATCCCGCCAGAAATTTGGTGCCAAACGTATGTTCGTTATTAAATATTTCCCTGATGTTCCCATAGTTCGGGAGGCCGGGGGGGGGGGAGGTAGAGGCTCATTCAGTAGCGCGCCAGGCTCGTAATCTTCAGGTCAAGCCTGACGCACTACTAGCGCGAATCCAGGTTCGAGTCCTGCTTGAGCCAGCGTTGAGATTTAACTCTGCAAAACTCCCAGCCCTGCCCTCGGCCAGTAGGAGGACACCGATGGGCTTGGAAATGCGTCGGATGGGACGTTAAGATCCATCGGATGGGACGTAAGTCGTGATACCGTGTGCACGTTAAAGGGCACGCTGGATGGCCTTGACGGGAGGACTCACTGGACACCTGTTTCCCAACAGCTGTCCAGTGAGTCCCCTCCCCCAACCTTCTCTGAGCCTCGGGGTCCTTGTGACCTGGCCATTTAGCCCATGGTGTGCAAAAAAGTGCCGCTTAGAGGTAAAACAACCCAACGTTAAAAAACACGCTGAATGGCCTTGATGGGAGACTACCATCTGTCTCCCAACAGCTGTTCCAGTGGGTACCCTCCCCCAACCTTCTCTGAGCCTTCGGGGTCCTTGTGACCTGGCCATTTAGCCCATGGTGTGCAAAAAAGTGCCGCTTAGAGGTAAAACAACCCAACGTTAAAAAACACGCTGAATGGCCTTGACGGGAGACTACCATCTGTCTCCCAACAGCTGTTCCAGTGGGTCCCCTCCCCCAACTTTCTCTGAGCCTTCGGCGTCCTTGTGACCTGGCCATTTAGCCCATGGTGTGCAAAAAAAGTGCCGCTCAGAGGTAAAACAACCCAACCCTTCTTCGCTTTCTATGTGGCCGTACCCCAAAACGAATTAAAAGCGATCTCATCCGGGCCACGGGAAGGAATGGGGCTCGTACTTCGTAACGAATGCAGCAGCTGCAGTCGTTAATTACCTTTCGATGGATCCAAATCGTGCGTGCAAATGTGGCAGCCCGAGGGGCAGCGTCGGCTGGGTGAGGCAAGCCGCAAAGATGCCTTGGATGTTGCTGCAACTGGAGCTCTTAATCTCCGCATCAGAGATTATGGCGCCTCTGCCTGAATGTGAATGATTTGGCAGCATCATGTGATGCCAAGCATTTTGGCGAGTTGAAGGGACATTAAGTCATTGATTGGGATCAGCGAAACAGATAATATGCACATTGAATCAATATATAAATAAGAAAGTTTGTGTATTTGTCTGTCTGCTTCTGTACTCGGCTCCCAAAAGAGCTAGAGGTATCTTGGGCGGGGGGTGGCTCAGTCGGTAGCGCGCCAGGCTCGTAATCTGTAGTTCCCAGGTTCGAGTCCCAGCTGGGTCAGCGTTGAGATTTATCTCCGCTAAATTCCCCGCCCTGCCCACGGTCAGTAAGGGACACCGATGGGCTTGGAAAGACCGCCGTCCGTAGGATGGGACGTTAAACCGTGGAGCCGTGTGCGGGAGAGCCATACCCTGTGCACGTTAAAGAACACGCTGGATGGCCTTGAAGAGAGGCTACCACCTGTCTCCCAACAGCTGTTCCAGTGGGTCCCCTCTCCCAACCTTCTCTGAGCGTCGGGGTCCATGTAACCTGGCCATTTAGACCATGGTGTGCAAAAAAGTGCCGCTCAGAGGTAAAACAACCCAACCCAAGTTGACTTCGCTTTCTATGTGGCCGTACCCCAAAACGAAGAAAAAGCGATTTCATCCGGGCCACGGGAAGGAATGGGGCTCGTGCTTCGTAACGAATGCAGCAGCTGCAGTCGTTAATTACCTTTCGATGGATCCAAATCGTGCGTGCAAATGTGGCAGCCCGAGGGGCAGCGTCGGCTGGGTGAGGCAAGCCGCAAAGATGCCTTGGATGTTGCTGCAACTGGAGCTCTTAATCTCAGCATCACAGATTATTGCGCCTCTGCCTGAATGTGAATGATTTGGCAGCATCATGTGATGCCAAGCATTTTGGCGGGTTGAAGGGACATTAAGTCATTGATTGGGATCAGCGAAACAGATAATATGCACATTGAATCAATATATAAATAAGAAAGTTTGTGTATTTGTCTGTCTGCTTCTGTACTCGGCTCCCAAAAGAGCTAGACGTACCTTGGGCGGGGGTGGCTCAGTCGGTAGCGCGCCAGGCTCGTAATCTGTAGTTCCCAGGTTCGAGTCCCAGCTGGGTCAGCGTTGAGATTTATCTCTGCTAAATTCCCCGCCCTGCCCACGGTCAGTAAGGGACACCGATGGGCTTGGAAAGACCGCCGTCCGTAGGATGGGACGTTAAACCGTGGCGCCGTGTGCGGGAGAGCCATACCCTGTGCACGTTAAAGAACACGCTGGATGGCCTTGAAGAGAGGCTACCACCTGTCTCCCAACAGCTGTTCCAGTGGGTCCCCTCCCCCAACCTTCTCTGAGCGTCGGGGTCCATGTAACCTGGCCATTTAGCCCATGGTGTGCAATAAAGTGCCGCTCAGAGGTAAAACAACCCAACCCAAGTTGACTTCGCTTTCTATGTGGCCGTACCCCAAAACGAAGAAAAAGCGATTTCATCCGGGCCACGGGAAGGAATGGGGCTCGTGCTTCGTAACGAATGCAGCAGCTGCAGCCGTTAATTAACTTTCGATGGATCCAAATCGTGCGTGCAAATGTGGCAGCCCGAGGGGCAGCGTC
The DNA here is from genome assembly GCA_038380435.1 of Ryuthela nishihirai. Classification (NCBI taxonomy): domain Eukaryota; kingdom Metazoa; phylum Arthropoda; class Arachnida; order Araneae; family Heptathelidae; genus Ryuthela; species Ryuthela nishihirai. The sequence continues at coordinate 47,085,181 of JAWZYU010000029.1, read as the reverse complement.
GGCTGGGTGAGGGAAGCCGCAAAGATGCCTTGGATGTTGCTGCAACAGGAGCTCTTAATCTCAGCATCACAGATTATTGCGCCTCTGCCTGAATGTGAATGATTTGGCAGCATCATGTGATGCCAAGCATTTTGGCGGGTTGAAGGGACATTAAGTCATTGATTGGGATCAGCGAAACAGATAATATGCACATTGAATCAATATATAAATAAGAAAGTTTGTGTATTTGTCTGTCTGCTTCTGTACTCGGCTCCCAAAAGAGCTAGAGGTATCTTGGGCGGGGGGTGGCTCAGTCGGTAGCGCGCCAGGCTCGTAATCTGTAGTTCCCAGGTTCGAGTCCCAGCTGGGTCAGCGTTGAGATTTATCTCCGCTAAATTCTCCGCCCTGCCCACGGTCAGTAGGGGACACCGATGGGCTTGAAAAGACCGCCGTCCGTAGGATGGGACGTTAAACCGTGGCCCCGTGTGCGGGAGAGCCATACCCTGTGCACGTTAAAGAACACGCTGGATGGCCTTAACGGGAGGCTACCATCTGTCTCCCGACAGCTGTTCCAGTGGGTCCCCTCACCCAACCTTCTCTGAGCCTTCGGGGTCCATGTGACCTGGCCATTTAGCCCATGATATGCAAAAAAGTGCCGCTCAGAGGTACAACAACCCAACCTAGAGGTACAAAACTTTGCACGAGCGTTCTCTTGATCCAGGGGAGGAATATAGGCTATGAGCGAACCCGCGGGGATCAACCAAAATTAGGGTAGGCGGGTTTGAAATTTCTCAAAATCCCCATAGACTTAACATTAATGGTTGAGAGTTATTCAAAATAATGTTGCCGCCAATAAATTTGAAAGAAGAAATGCATCAAACTATTTTTTATTTCGCGTGATAAAGTGATTGTTCAATTTGTTGGGTAAAGACCACGAGCGTCCATGAATATCACTGGAGATATTCACTGAATATCACTGAAAAAATTCATGAATATCACTGAAGATTTTAATCTAATAATTCTAAATCTTGATTTTCAACAATATTAGTTTTGTTGGGTTGTTTTACCTCAGAGTGGCACATTTTTGCACACAATGGGCTAAATGGCGAAGTCACAAGACCCGAAAGGCTCAGAGAAGGTTGGGGGAGGGGGCCCACTGGAACAGCTGTTGGGAGACAGATGGTAGCCTCCCGTCAAGGCCATCCAGCGTGTTCTTTAACGTTGGGTTGTTTTACCTCTGAGCGGCACTTTTTTGCACACCATGGGCTAAATGGCCAGGTCACATGGACCCCGAATGCTCAGAGAAGGTTGGGGGAGGTACGCACTGGAACAGCTGTTGGGAGACAAATGGTAGCCTCCCGTCAAGGCCATCCAGCGTGTTCTTTAACGTGCACAGTGTATGGCTCTCTCGCACACGGGGCCACGGCTTAACGTCTCATCCGACGGACAGCGGTCTTTCCAAGTCCATCGGTGTCTCCTACTGACCGTGGGCAGGGCGGGGAATTTTGCGGAGATAAATCTTAACGCTGACCGAGCTGGGACTCGAGCCTGGGAACTACAGATTACGAGCCTGGCGTGCTACCGACTGAGCCACCTCCGCCCCAAAGGTCGGGGGAAGGGGACCACTGGACAGCTGTTAAAAGACATGGAAGCCTCTTGTCAAGGTTATCCACCCTGTTCTTTAACCTGCAGAAGCCCTTGCATACAGAACCACGGCTTAACATCCCACTCGACAGACGGTGGGCTTTCGAAGCCCATGGGTGTACCTTTTCTCACCGAGGGAAGGGTGAAGGGGGGGGGGGGGGGGCGGGGTGGTTAGCGGAGATAAATCTCAACTTTGGCTCAGGTAAGAATGGAATCTGGGAGCTGCATATTACGAGCTTTGCCGTTACTGATATTGGCAACCACCGTTCCGTGAGCTCAGCAGTAAGACAACAGAAGAATCAGCTATGCGATATCTAGGGGGAAGGAGGAGAACCCCCCCCCCCTCCCTGCAATAATTAATCGAACAGTTTGATGAATAATATAGGTTAATAATAATAATTGACGTTTTTCTTTCCTTAACGAAATATAATCTTGAATTTATTTTTTACTTTTTTTCATTGTTTCGGAAGTATATCAATTATTTTCGTTTTTTAATATGGAAAACATTCTTCGCATATATTTTAAAAAATAGATTCCTCCCCTTTTTTCTTTCCGTTTTATTTTCGGACAGCCTCAGTTGTATTATGGTATGATGTTATGCATGATTGCCTTATTCGCATATGAGCTCATTAACAAACCTAAACATTTCAATCATGAAATATTGATTTGCATTTTTTTTCCCATTTGCCCCGAAAAAAATATTGTCTACTTTGAAAATATTCGCCCCCTCCCCCCGAAAAAATTCCTACCGGCGTCCGTGCTTGTTGATCGTTTTAATCTGTTTATTGTTGAAGTTCACAATGCAAAGGAAGAAATAATTCCATTCTTCAGTGGGGCGGGAGGGGCTCAGTCGGTAGCGCGCCAGGCTCTTAATTTGCAGTTCCCAGGTTCGAGTCCCAGCTGGGTCAGCGTTGAGATTTATCTCTGCAAAAGTTCCCGCTCTACCCATAAAGAGCTTGGAAAGACCCCCGTCCTTCGGATGGGACGTTAAGCAGTGTCCCCGTGTGCGGGAGAGACATACCTTGTGCGCGTTAAAGAACACGCTGGATGGCCTTGACGGGAGGCTACTATCTGTCTCCCAACAGCTGTTCCAGTGTGTCCCCTCCCCCAACCTTTTCTGAGCCTTCGGGGTCCTTGTGACCTGGCCATTTAGCCCATGGTGTGGAAAAAAGTGCCGCTCAGAGGTAAAGCAACCCAACGTTAAAGAACACGCTGGATGGCCTTGACGGGAAGCTACCATCTGTCTCCCAACAGCTGTTCCAGTGGATTCCCTCCCCCAACCTTCTCTGAGACTTCGGGGTCCATATGACCTGGCCATTTAGCCCATGGTGTGCAACAAAAGTGCCGCTCAGATGTAAAACAACCCAACCTATTCCCCGGTTAGCTATGCGTTAAGTTTCAGGCTCAGAGCGGTGACATTTTTATGTCTCCAGAGATACAAGTCTCGATCTGTGACGTCACTCATTGTCGGTTTCGCATCACCGATTACGTCACAAACAAGGTCAGCTTCAGCGCTCAACCCCCCCCCCCCCTGCCCCTGAATCGCGGCTGCGGGTCACCTTGGATCACTGATGCTGTTGGTAGGTCGTTCGGAGAGTAGCAGACAGATGGGAGAGCCAGCGGGAAGGAATTCTTTGGATTTCGCATTGATGAGGAAATTCAAAAATTTTATGACCTTGGAAAGTAAAGAATGTTACAATAGAAAACACTTCTGCATTTTCCTTTTAATGTAGCACTGGGCGCTGTGTACTATTGTTTAATTGCTTCAGGAAACAACTCTTTATTAAGAAATTGTGATCTTTGACTTTGCTGGGTTTTTCTTTTATGTACATGATGGGATACATAGCCAGGTCACAATGGCCACAGTGGCGGGGGTACTCACTCTCTCAGTCGGTAGCGTGCCAGACTCGTAATCTGTAGTTCCCAGGTTCGAGTCCCAGCTGGATCAGCGTTGAGATTTATCTCCGCAAAACTCCCCGCCCTGCCCACGGTGAGTAGGGGACACCGATGGGCTTGGAAAGTACACCGTCCGTCGGATGGGACGTTAAGACCTGGCCCCGTGTGCACGAGAGCCATACCCTATGCACGTTAAAGAACACGCTGGATGGTCTTGACGGGAGACTACCATCTGTCTCCCAACAGCTGTTCCAGTGGGACCCTTCCCCCAACCTTCTCTGAGCCTTCGGAGTCCTTGTGACTTGGCCATTTAGCCCATGGTGTGCAAAAAAAGTGCCGCTCAGAGGTAAAACAATCCAACCGTACAGGTCCACGAGTTAACGTCCCATCCAACGGACGGCAGTCTTTCCAAGCACCACCGGTGCTACCTTTCTGCCCGAGGGCATGATGGAGGTTGACTACGAAAAATCTCAACTCTGGCACAGTCGGTACTCGAACTGGAAAACTGCAGATTACGATATCCTGGAGCACTCCCGACTGAACCAATGACCCCCGACTGAACCCCCTCCCCACAATATGACAATAATCTTAGATTTCCATTCTGATCGACATATGTCAAACTTTCAAAGCCCTTTGCATCTTGCGCCTCTTTTCACCGTGAGCGGAAGGCTCATTGCTGCAACTTTATCCGTTACGTCGTCGTTTAACTCTGCCATTTATTAAACGCGCCTTCCGTGTACCGTCGACGTATTCGTTGACATCCGCTCGTGAGACATTGTGATGATCGGATGACTTCATCAGCATCGCAAGGATGATTCATCAGAAGACATCTTCCTATTCTCCATCATCGCGTGCGCCGTGTCCAATGCGAATCAGCTGATTCACGAAGCAACAGTTGACAGGAGCGATTCCAATCGCAGGCGAATGAACTCCGAACAGAAAACTTTCCCGCCATCTTCTTCTCCTCCGTGATGTCGATAATCTCTCTGCTTCGATGCCTCACCTGTCAAAGGAAAACATTTGGCAAAAACATTCTGTCCACAAAATGTTATTTTTTATCCACAAAATGTTTGATTTTTCTCTACAAATATTTTTATTGTTTTTAATCTATAATTTTTTTAATGTGTTAAATTGGGTTTTTTTATATCTTCAAAATGGCTTTTTTTTCTATTTACACTTTTTTTATCTACTAAATTTTTTTTCTGCATAATGAAATGTTTTTTAAATCAAAAATATTTTTTCTATCCACAAAATATTTTTTGTCTTCTCAATGCTGGATTTCTCTCTACAAAATGGCTTTTTTCTATCTACAAAATGTTTTTTGTCTTCAAAATGGGGGCGGGGGTGGCTCAGTCGATAGCGCGCCAGGCGCGTAATCTGTAGTTCCCAGGTTCGAGTCCCAGCTGGGTCAGCGTTGAGATTTATCTCCGCAAAATTCCCCGCCCTGCCCACGGTCAGTAGGGGACACCGATGGGCTTGGAAAGGCCGCCGTCCGTCGGATGGAACGTTAAGCCGTGGCCCCGTGTGTGGGAGAGCCATACCCTGTGCACGTTAAAGAACACGCTGGATGGCCTTGACGGGAGGCTACCATCTGTCTTCCAACAGCTGTTCCAGTGGGTCCCATCCCCCAACCTTCTCTGAACCTTCGGGGTCCTTGTGACCTGGCCATTTAGCCCATGGTGTGCAAAAAAGTGCCACTCAGAGGTAAAACAACCCAACGTTAAAGAACACGCTGAATGGCCCTGACGGGAGGCTACCATCTGTCTCCCAACAGCTGTTCCAGTGGGTCCCCTCCCCAACCTTCTCTGAGCCTTCGGGATCCATGTGACCTGGCCATTTAGCCCATGGTGTGCAAAAAAGTGCCACTCAGAGGTAAAACAACCCAACAAACCCAACCCAAAAGTCTTCAAAATGTTGTTTTTTCGTCTACAAAATGATTTTTTTTTCTATCTACAAAATGTTTCTATCTTCAAAATGTTCTTTAAAAAAGTTTTTCCCTACAGTAGAGCATTTCTTTTATCTAGGAAATGTTTTTAATTTTTAAATGTTGCTTTTCTGCCTGCAAAATGACTTTTCTCTCTCTTCAACATGATTTTATCTTCAAAATGTAGTTATTCTGTCAAAAAAAAAAACCTTTTGGTTTCTTTCTCCAAACTGTTTTATCTTCAAAATGTTTCAAAATTTTTCTGTCTAGAAAACGGCTTTTTTTCTTCTAGGAACTGTTTTTATCTTCCAAATTATGTTTTTATCTTCAAAATGATGTTTTTATCTTCAAAATGATGTTTTTATCTTCCAAATTATGTTTTTATCTTCAAAATGATGTTTTTATCTTCCAAATGATGTTTTTATCTTCCAAATGATGTTTTTATCTTCCAAATGATGTTTTTATCTTCCAAATGATGTTTTTATCTTCCAAATGATGTTTTTATCTTCCAAATGATGTTTTTATCTTCAAAATGATGTTTTTATCTTGTTAAACCGAGATAATAGTTTGCTTTGTCATCTGTCTCTCTCTCTCTCCGTTTGTTCTCCAACCTCTGAATTCTCGGGATCCTTGTGACCTGGCCATTTAGCCAATTGTGTGCAAAGATGTGTCGCTCTGAGGTAAAACAACCCAACCTGAAAATAAGACCCCTATTTCCACCCTCCCCCGAAATAAAAGAAAAAGATAAAATGGTGAAGTAACTGTAACGGGAATTACCGTAACGAGTTATACGCCAAAAGAAAGCTTGGAAAATCCTTAAGAACTGTATTATAGGTTAACTTAGCTAATATAAATTTATTTTTCCGAAACAGGGGAAAATAACGTTTTTTAGTGCGTTCTCTGCAAACTTATTTAAAAAGCAAATATATATATTTTTCAAATTTATAAAATATCTATCTTCCTATATATATATATTCTTTAAAAGTAAGAAATTGAAAGCAAAGTATAAAAATGGCGAAATTATTTGATGAATCAATATTAATTTTAAAAGAAACTACGGTGTCAGTAATTTTTGCTCAACTGGTAAAAGTAAATATTTAAAAAATATTTAATTTATTAACCATTTCATTTTTTTTCCCTTTTTACTGATTCGTTACCGCGAAATATGCCATTTCGTTGCAAGAGTATCTTAAGCAACTTCTCGCTTATTTATCGACATTTGGGGAGGGGATGGCTCAGTCGGTAGCGCGCCAGGCTCGTAATCTGTAGTACCCAGGTTCGAGTTCCAGCTGGGTCAGCGTTAAGATTTATCTCCGCAAAACTCCCCGCCCTGCTCACGGTCAGTAGGGGACACCGATGGGCTTGAAAAGGCCGCCGTCCGTCGGATGGGACGTTAAGCCGTGGCCCCGTGTGCGGGAGAGCCATACCCTGTGCACGTTAAAGAACACGCTGAATGGCCTTGATGGAAGGCTACCATCTGTCTCCCAACAGCTATTCCAGTGGGTCCCCTCCCCCAACCTTCTCTGAGCCTTCGGGGTCCATGTGACCTAGCCATTTAGCCCATGGTGTGCAAAAAAGTGCCTCTCAGAGGTAAAACAACCCAACGTTAAAGAACACGCTGGATGGCCTTGACGGGAGGCTACCATCTGTCTCCCAACAGCTGTTCCAATGGGTCCCCTCCCCCAACCTTTTCTGAGCCTTCGGGGTCCATGTGACCTGGCCATTTAGCCCATGGTGTGCAAAAAAGTGCCGCTCAGAGGTGAAACAACCCAATGTTAAAGAACACGTTGGATGGCCTTGACGGGAGGCTACCATCTGTCTCCCAACAGCTGTTCCAGTGGGTCCCCTCCCCCAACCTTCTCTGAGCCTTCGGGGTCCATGTGACCTGGCCATTTAGCCCATGGTGTGCAAAAAAGTGCCGCTCAGAGGTAAAACAACCCAACGTTAAAGAACACGCTGGATGGCCTTGACGGGAGGCTACCATCTGTCTCCCAACAGCTGTTCCAGTGGGTCCCCTCCCCCAACCTTCTCTGAGCCTTCGGGGTCCATGTGACCTGGCCATTTAGCCCATGGTGTGCAAAAAAGTGCCGCTCAGAGGTAAAACAACCCAACGTTAAAGAACACGCTGGATGGCCTTGACGGGAGGCTACCATCTGTCTCCCAACAGCTGTTTCAGTGGGTCCCCTCCCCCAACCTTCTCTGAGCCTTCGGGGTCCATGTGACCTGGCCATTTAGCCCATGGTGTGCAAAAAAGTGCCGCTCAGAGGTAAAACAACCCAACGTTAAAGAACACGCTGGATGGCCTTGACGGGAGGCTACCATCTGTCTCCCAACAGCTGTTCCAGTGGGTCCCCTCCCCCAACCTTCTCTGAGCCTTCGGGGTTCATGTGACCTGGCCATTTAGCCCATGGTGTGCAAGAAAGTGCCGCTCAGAGGTAAAACAAAACAATCCAATCCAAAGCCCCGTGTCCAAACGATTCTACGAAGAACGAAGGACGACGTCACTAACAATGATGTCTCATCATCATTACATTTTGACATTCGACTGCTCCAAGAGTGGCCTGGAGAATCAGAAAAATTGGCGTTATAAATTACGACGGACAGGATCGCATTACGACTGACAAGATTCGTACATTACAGGACTACTTTTCAGTCATGTTTGCATCGGCACTGATTTTTGGACAAATGCCACATTTTTTTTGCTCATATCTGCAGGCGATGGAATTCAATGGCACTGCGTCGTCTGTTGGTAAGAAGTTTCGTAACAGAAGAAGAAAAGAAAACGCACTTTAAAAAAAATGCTTTTTTTGCTAGAGAATCAAAGCGATCATTTGCATTTCAACTCTTTGGGATACTGTTAGCTAGTAGCTATATTTGAACCCAGGCTGCAGGGCTGGGTTGGGTTGTTTTACCTCTGAGCGGCACTTTTTTGCACACCATGGGCTAAATGGCCAGGTCACATGGACCCCGAAGGCTCAGAGAAGGTTGGGGGAGGGGACCCATTGGAATAGCTGTTGGGAGACAGATGGTAGCCTCCCGTCAAGGCCATCCAGCGTGTTCTTTAACGTGCACAGGGTATGGCTCTCCCACACACGGGGCCACGGCTTAACGTCCCATCCGACGGACGGAGGTCTTTCCAAGCCCATCGGTGTCCCCTACTGACCGTGGGCAGGGCGGGGAATTTTGCGGAGATAAATCTCAACGCTGACCCAGCTGGGACTCGAACCTTGGAACTACAGATTACGAGCCTGGCGCACTACCGACTGAGCCACCCCCGCCCCCAGGCTGCAGGGAATGCAGAACTGATCACCCCCTAGGGGCGGGAATGGCTCAGTCGTTAGCGTGCCAGGTTCGTAATCTGTAGTCCCCAGGTTCGAGTCCCATCGGGGTCAGCGTTGAGATTTATCTCCGTAAAATTCCCCGCCCTGCCCTCGGACAGTAGGGGATACCGATGGACTTGGAAAGGCCGCCGTCCATCGGATGGGACGTTAAGCAGTGGTCACGTTTTTCTGGAGAGCCACACCCTGTGCACGTTAAAGAACACGCTGGATGGCCTTGACGAGAGGCTACCATCTGTTTCCCAACAGCTGTTCCAGTAGGTCCCCTCCCCCAACCTTCCTGAGCCTTCAGGGTCCATGTGACCTATTTAGCCCATGGTGTACAAAAAAAGTGTTGGAAGACAGATGGTAGTCTCCCGTCAAGGCCATCCAGTGTGTTCTTTAAGGTGCACAGGATATGGCTCTCCCGAACATGGGCCATGGTTTTACGTCCCATCCGATGGACGGCGTCCTTTTCAAGCCCATCGGTGTTCCCTACTGACCGTGGGCAGGGCGGGGAATTTTGCGGAGATAAATCTCAACGCTGACCCAGCTGGGAATCGAACCTGGGATCAACGTATCGAACCTGGGATCATCGTATCGAACTCGAATCATCGTGTCGCATATTACGAGCTTGGCGCGCTACCGACTGAGCCACCCCCTGTGCACGTTAAAGAGCACGCTGGATGGCCTTGACGCTGGCTATCATCTGTCTCCCAACTGCTGTTCCAGTGGGTCCCCTCCCCCAACCTTGAGCCTTCGGGGTCCATGTGACCTGTCTATTTAGCCCATGGTGTGCAAAAAAGTGCCGTTCAGAGGTAAAACAATCCAACCCAAGCTCTTGGATTACACGGATTTGGATTGGGTTGTTTTACCTCTGAGCGGCACATTTTTGCACACCATGGGCTAAATGGCCAGGCCACATGGACCCCGAAGGCTCAGAGAAGTTTGGGGGAGGGGACCCACTGGAACAGCTGTTGGGAGACAGATGGTAGCCTCCCGTCAAGGCCATCCAGCGTGTTCTTTAACGTGCACAGGGTATGGCTCTCCCGCACACGGGGCCACGGCTTAACGTCCCATCCGACGGACGGCGGCCTTTCCAAGCCCATCGGTGTCCCCTACTGACCGTGGGCAGGGCGGGGAATTTCTGCGGAGATAAATCTCAACGCTGACCCAGCTGGGACTCGAACCTGGGAACTACAGATTACGAGCATGGCGCGCTACCGACTGAGCCACCCCCGCCCAGGATTACACGGAGCCACGGCTTAAAGTCCCATCCGACGGACTGACACCAATCCCATCGGTTCCCCCTTTCTGACTGAGGGCAGGGTGGGTGTTTAGCGGGAATTAATCTCAACCCTCGCAGGTGGAACTCGAACCTGGGAACTGGAGATTATGAACCTGGAGCGCTACCGATTGAGCCAATCCCAGCTCCTGTCACATCCGAGGCTTTTCTCGCTAAAATACTACGGAATAAACATAAAAATAAAATCGATCGTGGTTTGAGATGTCATCCAGTTTGTGCCGCTGACCCTTTTGGACTCCTGGTTTTAGAAACAGATCTTTCGTGACGCCCAAGTCCAAAAGCCCATGTCGACATAGAGGTTAAATCTTCTCAACAGAACAAGGCGACATAATATTTTTTGTTACAGATCGCGTACCACTGATGAGACCATTAATATTCCGCGTGTGCTGAGCGCATAGCATCACGTGGGCCACCTCACTGGGGCCTGGCAGCACTCAAGGGCACTTGTTGTCTGTCTGGGCGCTTGCCTGCTCTACTGCGGGACCACTCGGCTGGGATTAGAGAGCGTTTGAGAAATGAAGGGCTCGCCAGCCTCGAATTTCGGGGGAAAGAATTTTTTCGATTTTCTTTTTAATAACCCACGACACTTTTATCTTTTTTTTAAACAGGGAGAGTGAAAACAAGACTCCATCATTTATTTGAAGTGACTTGTTTTCCCCAAACACTAACAGTGAAAGGGAGGTGAGAGGGGGGGGGGGTCTCAGCCGGCAACGCGCCAGACTCGTGATCTGCAGTTCCCTGGTTCCAGTCTCGACTGTGTCTGCGATGATACTTATCTCTGCTAGCTGCCATTCTGTCTTTGGAGGAGAAAGGAGACTCCTGTGGGTTGGAAAAGATAGCCGTCCTTCCGATGGGACGTTAAGCTGTGGCGCCGTGTGGAAAAGAGTCAGCGGCGGATTTTATGTCCGCGGGGCCCTGTGCGCAGTTCATTTTGGGATGCCCTTCTCGTTCACCTAAACAAACACAACTGTATCCGAAAAGTGGAATTCGGGGGCCTCCATCCCCACAGACCCTTCTGTGCCTACCTGTAGATCCTCCCCTGAGTAGAGTCATAACTCTCTGGACACTAAAGAACACGCTGGATGGCCTTGACGAGAGGCTTCCATCTGGCTCCTAAGAAATGTCCAGTAGGTCTTGGACACCGCTTGGGCTTGGAAAAGCCACCGTCCGTCGTATGGGACGTTAAGCCGTGGCCCCATGTGCGGGAGAGCCATACCCTGTGCACGGTAAAGAACACGCTGGATGGCCTTGACGGGAGACTATCATCTGTCTCCTAATAGCTGTTCCAGTGGGTCCCCTCCCCCAACCTTCTCTGAGCCTTCGGGGTCCTTGTGACCTGGTCATTTAGCCATAGTGTGCAAAAAAGTGCCGCTCAGAGGTAAAACAACCCAACGTAGTGGGTCCGTGATTATTTATTCCATTGTGTGCAAAAAAATGTCATTCAGAGGTAAAACAACACAAACACCAATCTACATTTTTGCTTCTCAGATCTCCGAAACCAAAGAGACCAAACTCATCACTCAAACTATTATTTTAAGCGACTTATCTGTTGTTGGTGGTTGCTGCACACAAACTTCTCGTCCGCACCCCCCCCCCCCCCACTCTTTTTTTTTACACAATGGGCTAAATGAGCAGGTCAAAAGGACCCCAAAGGCATAGAGTTGGGTGATGGAAAAGTATTCGCTGAACAACAGCTGTTAGAAGACAAAAGCTCTTCAGGAATGAAAATGCATTCTCATAAACATGACCTCTGTGCAATGCAAAAGACGTTGCAATCCATTATTGCCTTTACAAATAGCAGATTAAAAGAATTGGGCGAAGTGTAGAGATAAGCTCAACAAATTTCTAATTTTTCTTGCAAAATGTAAAAAACATGTTGAAAGCTCAATTGCACAGTTATTTGATTTCTGGATTGGGTTGGGTTGTCTTACGTCTGAGCGGCACTTTTTTTGCACCCAACAGACTAAATGGATGGGTCTCAAGGACCCCGAAGGCTCAGAGATGGTTGGGGGAGGGGACCCACTGGAACAGCTGTTGGGAGACAGATGGTAGCCTCCCGTCAAGGCCATCCAGCGTGTTCTTTAACGTTGGGTTGTTTTACCTCTGAGCGGCACTTTTTTTGCACCCAACAGACTAAATGGATGGGTCTCAAGGACCCCGAAGGATCAAAGATGGTTGTGGGAGGGAACCCACTGGAACAGCTGTTGGGAGACAGATGGTAGCCTCCCGTCAAGTTCATCCAGCGTGTTCTTTAACGTTGGGTTGTTTTACCTCTGAGCGGCACTTTTTTTGCACCCAACAGACTAAATGGATGGGTCTCAAGGACCCCGAAGGATCAAAGATGGTTGGGGGAGGGGACCCACTGGAACAGCTGTTGGGAGACAGATGGTAGCCTCCCGTCAAGTTCATCCAGCGTGTTCTTTAACGTTGGGTTGTTTTACCTCTGAACGGAACTTTTTCGCACACCATGGGCTAAATGGCCAGGTCACATGGACCCCGAAGGCTCAAAGAAGGTTGTGGGAGGAGACCCACTGGAACAGCTGTTGGGAGACAGATGGTAGCCTCCCGTCAAGGCCATCCAGCGTGTTCTTTAACGTGCACAGGGCGGGGAATTTTGCGGAGATAAATCTCAACGATTACCCAGCTGGGACTCGAATCTGGGAACTATGCACTACCAACTGAGCCACCCCCACCCACCCCCAGTTGCACATGAGTCTCGCATTGAATTGTTTTGAGTTTTGACAAATGGCGAAAATTAAAGCACGAATTTGATTTCATAGTTTATGTTGCTTTTTTTTATGCAATCATCTCAAAATATATTTTTCAATTCCCAAGAACATTGAAGGGGAAGAAAGCAAATTCCTTTTCAAATTCCTTTTTCAGCTCTACATTCAGATGGTGATCGGCGCTGCAAAAATATTTAATCATTACTCACAACTATCTGGCATCCCCAAATTTACTTCATGAGCTTTGAGAAAAAAAAATTGTCCACCCCAAGGGAGCGTTTTTTCATTCTCCATTTCTTGGGGGCGGGGGTGGCTCAGTCGGTAGCGCGCCAGGCTCGTAATCTGTAGTTCCCAGGTTCGAGTCCCACCTGGGTCAGCGTTGAGATTTATCTCCGCAAAATTCCCCGCCCTGCCCACGGTCAGTAGGGGACACCGATGGACTTGGAAAGGCCGCCGTCCGTCGGATGGGACGTTAAGCCGTGGCCCCGTGTGCGGGAGAGCCATACCCTGTGCACGTTAAAGAACACGCTGGATGGCCTTGACGGGAGGCTACCATCTGTCTCCCAACAGCTGTTCCAGTGGGTCCCCTCCCCCAACCTTCTCTGAACCTTCGGGGTCCATGTGACCTGGCCATTTAGCCCTTGGTGTGCAAAAAAGTGCCGCTCAGAGGTAAAACAACCCAACGTTAAAGAACACGCTGGATGGCCTTGACGGGAGGCTACCATCTGTCTCCCAACAGCTGTTCCAGTGGGTCCCCTCCCCCAACCTTCTCTGAGCCTTCGGGGTCCATGTGACCTGGCCATTTAGCCCTTGGTGTGCAAAAAAGTGCCGCTCAGAGGTAAAACAACCCAACGTTAAAGAACACGCTGGATGGCCTTGACGGGAGGCTACCATCTGTCTCCCAACAGCTGTTCCAGTGGGTCCCCTCCCCCAACCTTCTCTGAGCCTTCGGGGTCCATGTGACCTGGCCATTTAGCCCTTGGTGTGCAAAAAAGTGCCGCTCAGAGGTAAAACAACCCAACGTTAAAGAACACGCTGGATGGCCTTGACGGGAGGCTACCATCTGTCTCCCAACAGCTGTTCCAGTGGGTCCCCTCCCCCAACCTTCTCTGAGCCTTCGGGGTCCATGTGACCTGGCCATTTAGCCCTTGGTGTGCAAAAAAGTGCCGCTCAGAGGTAAAACAACCCAACGTTAAAGAACACGCTGGATGGCCTTGACGGGAGGCTACCATCTGTCTCCCAACAGCTGTTCCAGTGGGTCCCCTCCCCCAACCTTCTCTGAGCCTTCGGGGTCCATGTGACCTGGCCATTTAGCCCTTGGTGTGCAAAAAAGTGCCGCTCAGAGGTAAAACAACCCAACGTTAAAGAACACGCTGGATGGCCTTGACGGGAGGCTACCATCTGTCTCCCAACAGCTGTTCCAGTGGGTCCCCTCCCCCAACCTTCTCTGAGCCTTCGGGGTCCATGTGACCTGGCCATTTAGCCCTTGGTGTGCAAAAAAGTGCCGCTCAGAGGTAAAACAACCCAACCCAACTCCATTTCTTGTTTACTTTTGTGTTTGAATTGTGTCAAGAAAGAAACGTTTCCATGATAACACCTTGAAAGCAGATGATTTGCGTTTATCGCTATCGATACGTGAGAACCACGCACGTGGGAGGTGATTTTTTTCGAGTTCAAAGTATCTTCTGATGTCAAAGTAAGGCAGAAGATGCTGGAAAGGAAGATTAAGATACGATGTAAGCGGAAAAATGGAACTTTTACTGGGACAAAGGCAGAAAATGTTGTACAGTCGCTCAAAAAAATATCCAAAAACTATGGTTGATTACAGAATTCAGAAAAAATATCTGGCAACGATTTTTTTTTTAGAAATTAGTGATCTGGCAACCTTCGTGTCACGTATTCCCAGGTTCGAGTCCCAGCTGAGTCAGCGTTAAGATTTATCTCCGCAAAATTCCCCGCCTTGCCCACGGTGAGTAGGGGACATCGATGGGTTTGGAAAGGCCGCCGGTCGTCGGATGGGACGTTAAACCATAACCCCATGTGCGGGAGAGCCATACCCTGTGCACGTTAAAGAACACGCTGGATGGCATTAACGGGAGGCTACCATCTGTCTCTCAACAGCTGTTCCAGTGGGTCTCCTCCCCAACCTTCTCTGAGACTTCGGAGTCCATGTGACCTGGCCATTTAGTCCATGGTGTGCAAAAAAGTGCCGCTCAGAGGTAAAACAACCCAACGTTAAAGAACACGCTGGATGGCCTTAACGGGAGGCTACCATCTATCTCCCAACAGCTGTTCCAGTGGGTCTCTTCCCCAACCTTCTCTGAGCCTGCGGAGTCCATGTGACCTGGCCATTTAGTCCATGGTGTGCAAAAAAGTGCCGCTCAGAGGTAAAACAACCCAACGTTAAAGAACACGCTGGATGGCTTTGAAGGGGGGCTACCATCTGTCTCCCAACAGCTTTTCCAGTGGGTCCCCTTCCCCAACCTTCTCTGAGCCTTCGGGGTCCTTGTGACCTGGCCATTTAGTCCACGGTGTGCAAAACAGTGCCGCTCAGAGGTAAAACAAAACAACCCATCCAGCGGTTTTTGAACGTGACCAGAGGAGGGCCGTAACAAGGGTAGGGAAGTGAAAAAAGTTTTGCAAATGCTAGTAATAGAGGCGAAATATTATTTACGGGATTCTTGCTACTTCTGTGAGATTTTTCAGAGACGCTCTCGGCCTTGATGTCATCTTGATCAATGACGAATGCCTCCGTTCCCAAAGGTCTCGTGTGAGCGACGATTTTCTTGAAAGGGAAGATATTTATAGGATGGAGGGAACAGACAGATCTGAATCCAATTGCGCATGTGTGAGACTCCCTGCGGAATAAATTGCGAAACTCCAGCTGCTTTTCAGAGCCATCCATGAAATTAGATCTTGTGAAGTGTGGCAAATATTGTGTGGCAAATACTAATAAATACGGTTGTGATATGTATTTAAATACTTTGATTGAATTTGGTTTAGAACAAATCGTTAAGTGTTTTACTAGAGAGGACGAAACATTAACTAAATTTATACAAGGACGCTAATTGATCATGTTTTGGTTAAAACAAGTAATTTTGATGTTAAAAGTAAAACTTATAGAAATAAATTTGCAAACTATTATGGTATCTTACATATCCGATAAAAAACCTATTAATGCAGGAGTCCCTCAAGGCTCCATTCTGGCCCCGACATTGTTTAATATCTTCACATCAGATATTCCTAAATTTGATCGAGTTGTAAATGCCATGTACGCTGACGACACGGCATTTCTCGCACCCTCCCTTTCCGTGCTCATTGCCTGCAATGCTCGACTCTTTTGAGGAGTGGTGCACGGATTGGAGAGTGCAAGTTAACCCTACAAAAAGTATTGCAGTTCTTACGTCACATAAACGAAATCACCATCATGAAAATTTCTACCTATTTGATAAACAGGTAGTGTGGAGCGATCATGCCAAATTCCTAGGCAACACGCTCCATCCCAATCTCAAATGGGATGCCCATGTAGGGAATGTTATTAACAAAGCCAGAGCACTATACTGCAAACTATTCCCTCTGCTTGGGGGGAAAATCTCATATCGCAACATCACATAAAGTGCTAATTTATAATCAGGTAATCAAACCTATCCTTCTCTATGCTGCCCCCATCTGGGGGCATGAAGAATCTTCCCACAGAAGTAGCAAGAATCCCGTAAATAATATTTCGCCTCTATTACTAGCATTTGCAAAAAAATTTTCACTTTCCTACCCTTGTTACGGCCCTCCTCTGATCACGTTCAAGAACTGCTGGATGGGTTGGGTTGTTTTACCTCTGAGTGGCACTGTTTTGCACACCATGGACTAAATGGCCAGGTCACATGGACTCCGAAGGCTCAGAGAAGGTTGGGGAGGAGACCCACTGGAACAGCTGTTGGGAGACAGATGGTAGCCTCCCGTCAAGGCCATCCAGCGTGTTCTTTAACGTGCACAGGGTATGGCTCTCCCGCACACGGGGCCACGGCTTAACATCACATCCGACGGACGGTGGCCTTTCCAAGCTCATGATGTCATCAGGGCATATTCTACTAAAAATCTTGCAAATCTCAAATCTCTACAAAATAAAATCCTACGATCTGCTGTAACAGCTCCCTGGTTTGTCAGGAATACTATCATTCATCGAGATCTAAATTGTGAAATAATTCTCCAATCCATCAAGAAAATAGCCAAGAACTATTTTGCAACTATCGCAGAACATCCTAATCAACTTATTAAAGATTTACTTAATTATGATGTGTACCCCTCCCACAAATTCAAACGACCAAAATCTCTACTTGATAATCAGGATTAAGCAAGGGATCGAAGCCAGATGGCGCCACTTGTACTGGCCCCATCTGGAGTCGAACCTTAACTTATTCCTTACCTTTCTCTTACTTCTCCCCTTCCCACTCTTTTCAACTCATATTACGGTTCTACCGTAATTTATTCACACATTTCAATCATTTGGCTACTGGGCGTTGGCTAAGATTAAGCAGGTAGAGGCCCCTCCCTGGCCTGGGACTGCTGCTCTCACTGTATGATCTTTGGTCTTTGGTTATGGTATCTTAATTAAGATTTTCAAAAAGAATAGTAGCTCTAATGATGTTACATTTTTGAAAGAGGATTCAAACCTAGGTTTTAAAAAATTTTATAATGATACTCTTATTATTCAAAAATTGCAAATGACACAATGGAATGATATAGTTGATGAAGACATGAGTACAGAATTAGTATATTAGAAAATATTAAGTAAAATTGATGAAATTCGGGAAAATTCTTGTTGTAGTAAACAAATTAATAATTGTAAAACTAAGAGAATAAGGAAAGAATAGATTACAGATGACATTATTTTAGCAATTAAAAATAGAGATAAATTATGGAAAAGATATAAAGATAACGTAAATAATAAACAAAATTATGACTTATATAAAATGGAAAGAAATAGGGTAAACATCATTATAAGGAACCAAAAACGCATATTTTATTCAAATAAATTAGCAATTAATAAAGGTAATAATATTAGAATGTGGGAATTAATTAATGATATTATTGATGATAAAAAAAGGATGTCAATCGACGAAAATGTTGAAAGACACTTGATTAGAGATAACACTCTAAAAGAAATTCTAAATAGTTTTGTTAAGCTTTTTGTAACAATTATTAGTGAGATGCAAACAGAATATTCAACGATGAATACCAGGTCAGATAAGGTTTACGAATCATATTACATAAATAAGAATTCTATGCATTTTCCACTAACTAGTAACTTCGATGTTGCCAATATTATAGATCACTTAAAATATAACACATCTCCTGGATTTGACAATATTAAACCAAAATACATAAAGGAAAGTTAATGCAATTTTGTTCATGTAATAACAATTCTTATAAATAAAATTTTTGAAAATTCACAAATCCCAATAGCTATGAAAATTTTAATTATTCGTCCGGTATATAAATGTGGATCAAAAAAGAATTTTAATAATTATAGACCAATCGCTCTATTAACAATTTTTGATAAAATAATGGGAAAATACTTTGGAGATCTCTTGCAAAATTTTTTGAATAAAATAAATTTTCTGTCAAGTCAGCAATTTGGGTTCCGTAAAGGTATGGGAACGCAAAGTCTTTTGGAAGATCTTATTAATAATATTAATATTAATTTAAATATAGGAAAGAAATGCGCTGCGGTATTTATGGACTTAAATAAAGCATTTGATTCAGTTGACATTGATATCTTGCTAACGGAAATTATATTTACTTGGTATAAGAGGGAATATTTTTGAATGGTTTAAAAGCTACTTATTACATAGAGAAATAGTTATGAAAATAAATGATAATTTTAACGATAAATTTCAGATCAATTTTGGAGTTCCACAAGGATCTATTCTCGGCCCTATGCTATTTCAAATATACATAAATGATTTGGCTAATATTAATTTTGATAGTAAATTATATATGTATGCTGATGATACAGTGCTAATCAACTTCCACTCTGATTTAGAATACGCTATTGGCAATCTACAAAATGATTTTAATAAAGCCGTTAAATGGTTTGCTCTTAACAAACTGAGTGTAAACGAGAGAAAAACTAAATTTATATGTATTGGTTCTCAACAACCTACATTTAATAGAAGAATTACTAAGCATCGAATAAGTTGTACTATGCTGGATGGTTTATCACCTGGTATATGCAATTGTCCTAAAATAGAAGAAGTAAACGAAATAATTTACCTAGGCTTGAAAATTAATTCGAAAATGAAATGGAATAAACATATTGATTGGACGTGTTCAAGACTACGATTTGTAGCATTTAAAATTAGGAAACTTAACTTGTTTGTTGATACACAGATAACTATTTTAGTATATAAAGCACTTTTTGAATCTATAATTAGATATGGGATAACAGTTTATGAGACAGCCTATAAGACAGAATTAAATAAAATTAAAAGAATACAATTTAGTCTGATAAAAAGATTGTGTAATACAGAAGTTAAATATTCCCTTACACAAAAGATGATATATTCAGTTTGTTCAAAATTTTACCTATTGAAAGTTTATATGTGTTTGTTTCTGTTATCAATAACTTCTTTGATGATACCTGTAAACAAAATATTTGCCACAATAAGTTTACTAGAAAAAAGGCTATAGGTTTTTTGAAACAACCAAAATTTTATAATAATTACGGACGAAATTCCAAAGAATATCAAATTCCCTAACTATTTAACTTGCTTCCTAGAGAAATAGTTAACTTAAAAAAAAATTGTGATGTTAAAGAAAAATTATTTCAGTGGTTGATGAAAAACCGATGTTTTTATTTGGAAACTTTCTTCATTTTGTCGGTTTTTCTTTCTCATTTATTCCTTTTTTTTTCTCTCCTTCATTTTATGTACAGTCGCTCAAAAAAGTATCCGAACACTATGGTTGATCACAGAATTCAGAAAAAAATATCTGGCAACAATTTTTTTAGAAATTAGTGATCTGGCAACTTCATGTCACGTGAAAATGGGACACGACACGTGACACGAAGTTGCCAGATCACTAATTTCTAAAAAAATTGTTGCCAGATATTTTTTTCTGAATTCTGTGATCAACCATAGTGTTCGGATACTTTTTTGAGCGACCGTACTACTGATGTAATCTAGATCATATCTGTAAAACCATATATGTACATTCCCGCTGATATGCTTCGGCTTAGGTGGGATTTTTTATGTAAAATAATTATAGATAATACTTATTGAAAATAAATTTGAATAAGGATTGCACTTTGGTTTCCTTAAACCTCATCAACAGTCTCTTTAATAGTATAAGAAAGCGTTTCATGGGTTGTAGTGCTTCTTTTTTCTTTTTATCTCCGGCCCTTTCATTGTGGGGACTCATCCTCTCATAGGCAGCAACGCTTATGCACATTATACGATTTTGTTATTTCACTCAGTCATGATATATTCCCATAGAATATTATTTAATTGTATTTTCTGCAAACCATTTTGAGTTACGCGCACTTTTCTTCATTAGTCTTTAATTTTGAGCACTACAAATATTAAGGGGAGGGGAGATTGGCTTAGTCGGTAAAGCGCCAGGCTCGCGATCTTCAGTTCCTAGGTTCGAGTCCTACCTGTACCAGCGTTGAGATTTAGCTAAATCGACATCCTATTCTTTGTGAGAAAGGCTACCGTCCGTAGAATGGGACGTTAAGCCGTGGTTCCGTGTGCTTTGACAGGAGGCTTCATTTGTTGTCTTCTAACAGCTATCCAGTGGGTCTCCTCTCCCCTAACCTTCTCTGAGCCTTCGGGGTCCGGGGCGGGGGTGGCTCAGTCGGTAGCGCGCCAGGCTCGTAATCTGTAGTTCCCAGGTTCGAGTCCCAGCTGGGTCAGCGTTGAGATTTATCTCCGCAAAATTCCCCGCCCTGCCCACGGTCAGTAGGGGACACCGATGGGCTTGGAAAGGCCACCGTCCGTCGGATGGGACGTTAAGCCGTGGTCCGTGTGCGGGAGAGCCATACCCTGTGCACGTTAAAGAACACGCTGGATGACCTTGACGGGAGGCTACCATCTGTCTCCCAACAGCTGTTCCAGTGGGTTCCCTCCCCCAACCTTCTCTGAGCCTTCGGGGTCCATGTGACCTGGCCATTTAGCCCATCGTGTGTAAAAAAGTGTCGCCAACCCCCAAATATTATTAAAACTCCAGGTTTAGAGTTACTTTGGAAGAGATTTGCAGTTTATCCACACGAAAGAAGGATCTCAAGTGCAACTGCAAATCAATCTTCCGCTGTTACCTATATTAACGCTGACATGCCCTAGTCCTGGTCACGTCAAGGCTGCGTAGTGAGCATGCGCAAAAGCATCATGTTTGAGCAATGAAGCCAAACGATCCCGGGATCCCCATTGGCATCAGTTTGACCCCATTCATCAGCTGACAACGGCGTCAATGGAGCCCAACTCCTTAACAAAAGAAGACGCCATGAAAGCAATTCGGAATCCTTTCTGCGCGTCTTTGTTCGAAGTCTTCGTTGTCGTCGTTTGGTTTGCACGCCCCATTGCTTTTCCGCATCGGGATCGTCTGCTCTTCATTTTCGTCCAGTCAGCTAGGTCATGACCTCTGGCATTCAACAAAGCAGCGTTGGGGAGAGAGAGGGGGGGGGAATCTCGGCTCGCTCGATTCAGCAGACGAATTTTGATTGAGATGAAGAAGCGGTCCAATCGGCGGTGGCAGATTCTGGTATCAGGTGTTGCCAATGGCGTCGTCACTCAATCAGGATTGCCGATGCACGAGGGGGGGTGCGACATTGGGATGGGGAAAAAACGGGCAGAGGGATCAAATATGGATTGATTTTAGTTCTGCTTTTTCCAAAGGAAAAAAGTTGTTTTAAAAAATTTTCTTCAAAACTGAACGAAATATGCAGAAATTTAATAATCATTTGCCTCCATTAACTTTACTAGCATTCTCAAAGTGTGTGTGGGGGGGGAGGGGGCGGAATTCCGGTAGGGAACGTTAGGGAAAATAATTATTTCTTGCATAAGAGGGGTACTATTTGCTGCGGCGGATTATTACATCTGTGAATTGTTTTCGCTAGAACTCATGTGGGCGGGGCATCTTTTCATTGGATGTTAGATAGATAGATAGATTGATAGATAGATAGATAGATAATTTTTATTTCCGATAATGTTTTACAGTATACAAAAACTTTTGAGGTCTCACAAGAGTAGGCTCGTTCGTGAGATCTCCGTACAGAAACAATTTCAATTGAAAACATTCGTCACATTGAATAGAATACACAAAAAAAACGAAAACAACTCAAAACAAAAAATTTCTAGTAATCCAGAAGTGTGAAAGTCAGAAACATTCACTATCCATGTTACATATAAACAGTTGTAGTAGATTAATGCAAAAAAGTTTCCACGTCATCCAGTTTCAAAATGTATTTCTTGAGAACTTTAGAAAACAAATGAAAATTCGTGATATTTTTCATGCTGACCGGAAGAGAGGAAAGGAATTCGGTGCTAAGTACAAATAAAAGTGCCTAAAAATTTCCTTACGTAATGCAGGAATTTCATAATTTATGTTTTTATCTCGTCGTAATTGGCAATTATTCGTATTAGCTTTAATGCTATCATTTCTAAAGTAAAAGTATTTAATTATTTCGAAAAAATAATCATAGCGTAAAGGCAAAATTCCTGCTTCTCGAAACAAAGGTAATGAAGGTTGCGTTTTTGGGCTTTTAGTTAATAAGCGAATAAATCTCTTTTGCAGCACTAAAAGTTGTTTAAAATTATTGAAATACATGCCTCCCCAAGATTTTATACCATATGTTAATTGAGAATGGATTAATACATAATAAAAAAATAAATAAATCCCCCCTCAAGCAGCTGCTTGCCACAGAGGTCTGACAGGAGCCTGTCAGTTTATATGCCACAGTAGAAGATCTGAGAGGATGGCAGGACCTCAGCAGAAAAACAACACACACCCATGCCTTACCCGAGGCTCGAACCCAGGTCCCGTAGACCAGTAGCCAAGCGCGCTAACCACTCGGCCACGGATGGTGTACACATAAATTTAAATGAAACTAAATGTCTTACAAGATATAAGCGGGCCAGGTTACGGATGACCTTCTTTTTAACCCATGTTACATGCACTTTCCAAGTTAGGCCTGCATCAATCCAAATACCTAAATATTTCACTGACGGCACAAAAGGAATTTGAGGACAATTACAGTGACTTTTCGATGAACAATTCGTATCATGATATTTCAATTGATTGCGGTGCAAAATATCTGTAACAGAACTATTTTTCTTTAAGTAGAAATAAACTGCATTTGTCTTTGTCAGATTAATTGTTAAAAAATTACTTGTGGTCCAGTTTCTAATTAATTCTAGATCACTATTTGCTTGTTTAAATATAATCGAAGAATCAGAACCAGTATATGTCAGGCAAGTGTCGTAAGCAAAAATAGTTAATTTACTGTTAGGTTAATGGAATCTAGATCATTAATGTAAATGATAAATAATAAGGGACCCAGAACAGATCCCTGGGGCACTCCGTATTCAACTTTAGTCCAAGCACTGTATGTATCTTTTATTTTTACTCTTTGCATCCTGTTAGCTAAATAACTGCGAAACCAATTCAATGCCACTCCTCTAACTCCAGCAGCTTGTAATTTTTGCATTAATTTTTGATGATTTACCGTATCGAATGCTTTTTTAATGTCCAGAAAGATTGTTAATGCATGATCACTGTTATTCATAGCTGTGTAAATCGTATTTGTTACTTGCAATAATGCATCATCCGTACCCATTTTTTCTCTAAACCCAAACTGATTGCTACTGAGGAAACATTTCTTTTCCAGATATTCATAATTTATTTTTCACTATTTTTTCAAAATTTTTAGATATTACAGAGAGTAATGCAATAGGTCATAATTCCCTAATTCCTGTCTTTAAAAATAGGAACAATGGTAGCTTTTTTCAAAACATCAGGAAAAATTCCTTGCTCAATGGATAGATTAAATAGATTTACAAGTATTTCGATAAATTTTTCTCCCAACAGATGAATTATTTCTGCGGTTAAGCCATCAAAACCTGGAGATTTATTTTTTGGTAGAAGTATAATTTGAGTCCTTCTTCTTTGGTCTTCAGAATCTTCCGTTCCATTCTTCATAAGCAACGGCATATCAGTTATCAACGCTGAAGAGTTTGTCTGATCAGTCCCTGTCAGCAATGCCAGTGCAGAAAGTGCAATTGGGAAAAAATTGTGCACTGATGAGTGAAGTGGTCGGGAATCCGTAAAACAACACTTTTTTGCACACCATGTGCTAAATGACCAGGTCACATGGACCCCGAAGGTTCAGACTAGGTTAGGTGAGGGGACCCACTGGAACAGCTGTTGGGAGACAGATGGTAGCCTCCCGTTAAGGCCATCCAGCGTGTTCTTTAACGTTGGGTTGTTTTACCTCTGAGCGGCACTTTTTTGCACACCATGTGCTAAATGACCAGGTCACATGGACCCCGAAGGTTCAGACTAGGTTGGGTGAGGGGACCCACTGGAACAGCTGTTGGGAGACAGATGGTAGCCTCCCGTTAAGGCCATCCAGCGTGTTCTTTAACGTTGGGTTGTTTTACCTCTGAGCGGCACTTTTTTGCACACCATGTGCTAAATGACCAGGTCACATGGACCCCGAAGGTTCAGACTAGGTTGGGTGAGGGGACCCACTGGAACAGCTGTTGGGAGACAGATGGTAGCCTCCCGTCAAGGCCATCCAGCGTGTTCTTTAACGTTGGGTTGTTTTACCTCTGAGCGGCACTTTTTTGCACACCATGGGCTAAATGACAGGTCACATGGACCCCGAAGTTTCAGACTAGGTTGGGTGAGGGAACCCACTGGAACAGCTGTTGGGAGACAGATGGTAGCCTACCGTCAAGGCCATCCAGCGTGTTCTTTAACGTGCACAGGGTATGGCTCTCCCGTACACGGAGCCACGGCTTAACGTCCCATCCGACGGACGGTGGCCTTTCCAAGCCCATCGGTGTCCCCAACTGACCGTGGGCAGGGCGGAATTTGTCAGGGTGCAACCGAAACATAGAAGTTGCGAAGTCATGTTAAGTGAACGAATAGCCACATTCAAATTTATCTAACTTTGAAAATAAGCTTTTTACGGAAAAAGTCACTAGACATAAATTGAAGATCTCGGCCAGAATCTCTATAAAACTCTATTTTCTATAATATTAATCTAATATTTAAAGAGTTATGGAAGCTGAAACGTTTAAGTGAAACTTTTGCTAGTTTTGAAAATTTACTTCAAAGTTAAATCATAACTGTCATACCAAGTTGTTCGCAATATAAATGCGATATTTAAATTTTGTGTAAGGATTTTTGAAGTTTTCATCAATTCGGGGGGAAAATGTTTGGGAAGTATGGTGTGTGATGACATCTGTTGTTAAACATTATAGCTTCCATAACTCTTTAAATATTTGATTAATATTATAGGAAATAAAGATTTAGAGAGCTCTGGTCGAGATCTTCAATTTATGTCTAGTGACCTTATTTCCAAAGTTAGGTAGATTTGAATGTGGCTAAGGGACCTGGGTTCGAGCACCGGATTTAGGCTATGGATGTGTGTGTCGTTTTTCTGCTGAGGTCCTGCCATCCTCTCAGATCTCCTACTGTGGCATATAAACTGACAGGCTCCTATCAGACCTCTGTGGCAAGCAGCTGCTTGAGGGGGTATTTATTTTTCGAGCCGTCCTGTGGCCGAGTGGTTAGCGTACTTGGCTACTGATCTAAGGGACCTGGGTTCGAGCCCCGGGTAAGGCATGGATGTGTGTGTGTCGTTTCTCTGCTGAGGTCCTGCCAGCTTCTCAGACCTTCTGCTCTGGCATATAAACTGACAGGCTCCTATCAGACTTCTGTGGCAAGCAGCTGCTTGAGGGGGTATTTATTTTATTTATTTTTATTCGTTCACTTAACATGAAAGTGTCAGTACACTTTTTGCAATATAGTGCATATACGTATCTATATACTTTCATTTTCTAAATGGTCTGTGAATTTGTTTCTTAAAAAGCCCCTAGGGCCCCCTGGATCTGTAAATCTGCTCTGCTTGTCCCTGGCAGTGAGCGTGCGACCTTGTGTTGACCACCTGGTTCTGTGTTGACCTGTTGAGTCCTCACCCACTCGGCCTTGGTCGCCGCGACGTTGACAGCCAAGGGTAGCGGGATAAAGCGGGGCGGAGGGCGACAAGTACCGGAACAGAGGGGAATGCCGGGAATGCCGCCGTACCACTTTCGCCGTCGGCTGAAGGGGACGGCCTTGCGATGGGCGCATGCGCAAGATTGCGCAAGAGACGAGTCGCCTGCCGACGAGAGTTCTTTGGCGAAGAGGGAGAAACAAAAATAAGAAAATGGAGATGCTCTGGACGACAACAACAGGTGGGGAAAGTTGACGGGGAGATCTTTCCGGAAGAATTCAGAGAGTACGGTTGATCTAGTTCGTAAGTGGTCGAGAGGTTTACGTGCGTGACTTTGGCATAAAAAGTCCTGGGTTCGAGTCACAGATCGCGCAGAAAACTTTGTTAGTCTTTCCGCTGAGGTCTCGATTTCCTCACGGATAATCTCACTGACAGATTCCTCTCAGATCTCGGTGGCCAGTGCATGCCGAGAAATTTATTTTGCTTCTTTTTTGGAAAGAATTGGATGGAAAGGAAATCACAAATTTAGAAGGAAACTTGTTTGAATCTTGCGGACAGAAAAAGTACTAACTGAAAAAACGAATTGCGACTGTGAGCTTTTCTTTGAAAGACGGATTCCGTTTTTTTACCGTGGCGGGGGTAGCTTAGTCGGTAGCGCGCCAGGTTCGTAATCAGCAGTTCCCACGTTGGAGTCCCAATTGCTCCAGCATTGAGATTTTATCTCCTCAAAATTCCCCGCCCTGCCCACGGTCAGTAGGGGACACCGACGGGCTTGGAAAGGCCGCCGTCCGTCGGATGGGACGTTAAGCCGTGGCTCTGTGTACGGAAGAGAGCCATACTCTGTGCACGTTAAAGAACACATTGGATGGCCTTGACGGGAGGCTACCATCTGTCTCCCAACAGCTGTTCCAGTGGGTCCCCTCCCCCAACCTTCTCTGACCCTTTGGGGTCCATGTGACCTGGCCATTTAGCCCATGGTGTGCAAAAAAGTGCCGCTCAGAGGTAAAACAACCCAACGTTAAAGAACACACTGGATGGCCTTGACGGGAGGCTACCATCTGTCTCCCAACAGCTGTTCCAGTGGGTCCCCTCCCCCAACCTTCTCTGACCCTTTGGGGTCCATGTGACCTGGCCATTTAGCCCATGGTGTGCAAAAAAGTGCCGCTCAGAGGTAAAACAGTCCAACCATGTTGATTCTCTTGATTTTGATTCCTTTGTAACAGATAACCCAGTGATTACTCCTAAATTCTCACACTAACGACATATTTCCTGATGTTTTTGTGATCCTACAGGATCACAAACTTCTGAAATAGACAAAGTGAATAAAATCTCGTTCCTACTCGAAGGTGTTTGAGTAAATATAGTTGCTTTTGGAACTTCCGGGAAGTCGTTTCCCTGGGAGCATAAAACGATCGTTATTGTGAATGTGGCCCCGTCGGAAACTGGCAACGTCCTTGACTTTTTTATCTTCGACCTTCGCGTTATTAACTATTTGTTGGCTGCAGTCGTTCATTATTGCAAACGATTTGCTGCTAGATAAGAATTTATCGTACTTTTGATATTGATATCTGCAGACTGCATGGTGCAAGCTCTTCGAAATGCATCCCATCTTCATTCTATCTTTCTGTTTAATGTTCTTTCGTTATTATTATTTTTTCTCTTCTATCGTAAAAGTTGAAGACTGAATTTATTACTTGAGAGTGTAATCACAAAAACTCCTTATTGCACAGAAATAATTGTCGAAGCCCCAAAGTTGTTATTTTCTGAAGAATAATGCTATCAACTAGAATATGCATGATTTTTCATTGGGTCTATCATATTCTAGGTCTGAAAAACTAATCAATTCGTGTGCGAAAGTTTAAATTTATTGGCTGTTGCCTCTTCTGGGGGGCGGGGGTGGCTCAGTCGGTAGCGCGCCAGGCTCGTAATCTGAAGTTCCCAGGTTCGAGTCCCAGCTGGATCTGCGTTGAGATTTATCTCCGCAAAATTACCCGCCCTGCCCACGGTCAGTAGGGGACACCGATGGGCTTGGAAACACCGCCGTCCGTCGGATGGGACGTTAAGCCGTGGTCCCGTGTGAGGGAGAGCCATACCCTGTGCACGTTAAAGAACACGCTGGATGGCCTTTACGGGAGGCTACCATCTGTCTCCCAACAGCTCTTCCAGTGTGTCCCCTCCCCCAACCTTCTCTGAGCCTTCGAAGTCCTTGTGGCCTGGCCATTTAGCCCATAGTGTGCAAAAAAGTGCCGCTCAGAGGTAAAACAACCCAACGTTAAAGAACACGCTGGATGGCTTGACGGGAGGCTACCATCTGTCTCCCAACAGCTGTTCCAGTGGGTCCCCTCCCCCAACCTTCTCTGAGCCTTCGGGGTCCTTGTGGCCTGGCCATTTAGCCCATGGTGGGCAAAAAAGTGCCGCTCAGAGGTAAAACAATCCAACCCTCTTCTGGTTCTTTCGCACTGCTGACTCTAAATGACAAAATCGAACACGGAAAATTTCAGTAGGAATTATCTGTAAAGTTTAAATTTCGAAAAATAAAATCCCCCCAATTGGCTTATCCATTGTCTTACCCATTGGGTCGAACCCAGGTCCATTAGAAGAGTAGCCTAGCCTGCTAACCACTCGGCCACGGGGGCGTTAAATTGCCCTGCTAGATAAAAATGAGAATTTGTGTTAATCAGATGTGCGTGAAAAAATTCCCCTGTCTGCCTACCGAACTCGAAACCTTCTGGTCACGCGCAAGTTGCTCTAACATTTGAGTTAAATCATACTTGCTTAAGGGGCGGGGTGGCTCAGTCGGTAGCGCGCCAGGCTCGTAATCTGTAGTTCCCAGGTTCGAGTCCCAGCTGGGTCAGCGTTGAGATTTATCTCCGCAAAATTCCCCGCCCTGCCCACGGTTAGTAGGGGACACCGATGGGCTTGGAAAGGCCGCCGTCCGTCGGATGGGACGTTAAGCCGTGGCCCCGTGTGCGGGAGAGCCATACCCTGTGCACGTTAAAGAACACGCTGGATGGCCTTGACGGGAGGCTACCATCTGTCTCCCAACAGCTGTTCCAGTGGGTCCCCTCCCCCAACCTTCTCTGAGCCTTCGGGGTCCATGTGACCTGGCCATTTAGCCCATGGTGTGCAAAAAAGTGCCGCTCAGAGGTAAAACAACAACAAACAACAACACTTGCTTAAGAAAGGCTTTAATGGTTATTCTATGAAGCTTTACCATCTGATTATAAGTGTCAAGTAAATAATAATATATTTTTTCGCACTTGCCTAAATATTAGTAATGATTATTGCTGTACTGAAATTCATTGTACTGGCTCAGTCAGTCGCGTGCCAAGCTCGTAATCTGCAGTTCCCAGGTTCGAGTCCACGCTGGGTCAGCGTTGAGATTTATCTCCGCAGAACACCACGCCATGTCCACAGTCAGTAGGAGAGACCCATGGGTTTGGAAAGGCCGCCGTCCGCCTGATGGGACGTTCAGCCGTGGCTCCGTGCGCGGCAGAGAGCCATACTTTGTGCACGTTAAAGAACACACTGGATAGCCCGCTGGGTCAGCGTTGAGATTTATCTCCGCAGAACATCACGCCATGTCCACAGTCAGTAGGAGAGACCCATGGGCTTGGAAAGGCCGCCGTCCGCCTGATGGGACGTTCAGCCGTGGCTGGGAGAGTGCGCGGGAGAGAGCCATACCTTGTGCACGCTAAAGAACACACTGGATAGCCCGCTGGGTCAGCGTTGAGATTTATCTCCGCAGAACACCACGCCATGTCCACAGTCAGTAGGAGAGACCCATGGGTTTGGAAAGGCCGCCGTCCGCCTGATGGGACGTTCAGCCGTGGCTCCGTGCGCGGCAGAGAGCCATACTTTGTGCACGTTAAAGAACACACTGGATAGCCCGCTGGGTCAGCGTTGAGATTTATCTCCGCAGAACATCACGCCATGTCCACAGTCAGTAGGAGAGACCCATGGGCTTGGAAAGGCCGCCGTCCGCCTGATGGGACGTTCAGCCGTGGCTGGGAGAGTGCGCGGGAGAGAGCCATACCTTGTGCACGCTAAAGAACACACTGGATAGCCCGCTGGGTCAGCGTTGAGATTTATCTCCGCAGAACACCACGCCATGTCCACAGTCAGTAGGAGAGACCCATGGGCTTGGAAAGGCCGCCGTCCGCCTGATGGGACGTTCAGCCGTGACTGGGAGAGTGCGCGGGAGAGAGCCATACCTTGTGCACGCTAAAGAACACACTGGATAGCCCGCTGGGTCAGCGTTGAGATTTATCTCCGCAGAACACCACGCCATGTCCACAGTCAGTAGGAGAGACCCATGGGCTTGGAAAGGCCGCCGTCCACCTGATGGGACGTTCAGCCGTGGCTGGGAGAGTGCGCGGGAGAGAGCCATACCTTGTGCACGCTAAAGAACACACTGGATAGCCCGCTGGGTCAGCGTTGAGATTTATCTCCGCAGAACACCACGCCATGTCCACAGTCAGTAGGAGAGACCCATGGGCTTGGAAAGGCCGCCGTCCACCTGATGGGACGTTCACCCGTTTCTGGGAGAGTGCGCGGGAGAGAGCCATACCTTGTGCACGCTAAAGAACACACTGGATAGCCCGCTGGGTCAGCGTTGAGATTTATCTCCGCAGAACACCACGCCATGTCCACAGTCAGTAGGAGAGACCCATGGGTTTGGAAAGGCCGCCGTCCGCCTGATGGGACGTTCAGCCGTGGCTCCGTGCTCGGGAGAGAGCCATACTTTGTGCACGTTAAAGAACACACTGGATAGCCTTGACGGAAGGGTTGGGTCGGGTTGTTTTACCTCTGAGCGGCACTTTTTTGCACACCATGGGCTAAATGGCCAGGTCACATGGACCCCAAAGGGTCAGAGAAGGTTGGGGGAGGGGACCCACTGGAACAGCTGTTGGGAGACCGATGGTAGCCTCCCGTCAAGGCCATCCAGCGTGTTCTTTAACGTTGGGTTGTTTTACCTCTGAGCGGCACTTTTTGCACACCATGGGCTAAATGGCCAGGTCACATGGACCCCGAAGGCTCAGAGAAGGTTGGGGGAGGGGATCCACTGTAACAGCTGTTGGGAGACAGATGGTAGCCTCCCGTGTGCCCTAACGTGTGCAGGTATGGCTCTCCCGCACACGGGGCCACGGCTTAACGTCCCATCCGACGGACGGCGGCCTTTTCAAGCCCATCGGTGTTCCCTACTGACCGTGGGCAGGGCGGGGAATTTTGCGGAGATAAATCTCAACGCTGACCCTGCTGGGACTCGAACCTGGGAACTACAGATTACGAGCCTGGCGCGCTACCGACTGAGCCACCCCTGCCCCAAAAAGTTTGGTTCTCATCGGTTTAAATAACGCATGAGTTGCGCGACACTGAGAATCCCACGATAAAGCTTCAGAGCCCAACCTTTCTTAAGCAAGGAATTATATCCGCCTTAGCTCAAATGGTAGAGCAAATGGCGCGTAAACAGGAGATCCCGAGTTCGGGCTCAGGAAGATGGAGAGTGGATCCCCCCCCCCCCCCCGTTCGCCTCCCAGACTCGAATTCGTCTAATTACTATAAATGATTCTCACTATACCGAGATTTCTTCCTTCCTGATAATCAATATGCTTTCGATAGACAATCGTCTGTTTTCTCAAGTCCAGGACTCATAATGTAACCGTAAGTGGTTAGCGCGCTTGGCTACTGATCTAAGGGACCTGGGTTCGAGCCCCGGGTAAGGCATGGATGTATGTGTCGTTTTTCTGCTGAGATCCTCTCAGACCTTCTACTTTGGCATATAAACTGACAGTCTCCTGTCAGACCTCTGTGGCAAGCAGCTGCTTGAGGAGGTATTTATTTATTTTATTTTAAGTGAAACCGTTTCAAACCGCTTGTCCAGTACACCATGTGCAGGATCGACACATCCTGTGCACGTTAAAGAACACGCTGGATGGCACTGGAGGCTAACATCTATCTCCTTACTGCTGTTTTGTAGGTCGCTTTCCCTTAACCTTCTCTGAGCCCTCAGGGTCTTTGTGACCTGTTCATTTAGCCCATTCTATACAAAAAAAAAGTGCCGCTCAGAGGTAAACAACCCCCAGCCGAACTTTGGCATTAATATATTATATATTTACGAGATTTACATCCAAAACCTTCAAGTCTTGAAGAAAGTACGTGGAATTGTTGAATAAATACCACAGCCTAAAATAAGCCTTGTATGCTGTGGCGTATATTTATTGCTTTGTTATGAACAGGCTGATGGTGACGCAAGATGTTTGTTATGTGCAGAGATCGTCTGAGCGAATTTGTTGAAGCTTATCCAAAGCATAACTCGTTCCATTTGCTGTGTAAGCAGCAGATAGATTCTTTAACCACTTCCTGCTTTTGTGCTAGTTGTAAATAATGCCTTCTGGGGGGGGGGGGGGGGGCATACAAGGATTTTCTTAGCAACGAATTCGTCGGGGAAAGGGGAAGTTATAATGCAACATGATTCCAGTCGTAAACAACAACTTTTATATTTATTCTTGCACTTTGATATCAGCCAGCGCCAATGCTACAGGAAGAATCCAAGAGATTACTCACATTTTAAAAGATATTTTTGAAAGATCATTATGATGGAGGGGAAACGCATATATTGCATTATATGGTGAAAATAATTTCTTGAAAGAAAAACTTGTGTGCATACAGGCACGATTGGGTTGGGTTGTTTTTCCTCTGAGCGGCACTTTTCTGAACACCATGGGCTAAATGGCCAGATCACATGGACCCTGATGGCTCAGAGAAGGTTGGGGGAGGGGACCCACTGGAACAGCTGTTGGGAGACAGATGGTAGCCTCCCGTCAAGGCCATCCAGCGTGTTCTTTAACGTTGGGTTGTTTTACCTCTGAGCGGCACTTTTTTGCACACCATGGGCTAAATGGCCAGGTCACATGGACCCTGATGGCTCAGAGAAGGTTGGGGGAGGGGACCCACTGGAACAGCTGTTGGGAGACAGATGGTAGCCTCCCGTCAAGGCCATCCAGCGTGTTCTTTAACGTTGGGTTGTTTTACCTCTGAGCGGCACTTTTCTGAACACCATGGGCTAAATGGCCAGATCACATGGACCCTGATGGCTCAGAGAAGGTTGGGGGAGGGGACCCACTGGAACAGCTGTTGGGAGACAGATGGTAGCCTCCCGTCAAGGCCATCCAGCGTGTTCTTTAACGTTGGGTTGTTTTACCTCTGAGCGGCACTTTTTTGCACACCATGGGCTAAATGGCCAGGTCACATGGACCCTGATGGCTCAGAGAAGGTTGGGGGAGGGGACCCACTGGAACAGCTGTTGGGAGACAGATGGTAGCCTCCCGTCAAGGCCATCCAGCGTGTTCTTTAACGTTGGGTTGTTTTACCTCTGAGCGGCACTTTTTTGCACACCATGGGCTAAATGGCCAGGTCACATGGACCCTGATGGCTCAGAGAAGGTTGGGGGAGGGGACCCACTGGAACAGCTGTTGGGAGACAGATGGTAGCCTCCCGTCAAGGCCATCCAGCGTGTTCTTTAACGTTGGGTTGTTTTACCTCTGAGCGGCACTTTTCTGAACACCATGGGCTAAATGGCCAGATCACATGGACCCTGATGGCTCAGAGAAGGTTGGGGGAGGGGACCCACTGGAACAGCTGTTGGGAGACAGATGGTAGCCTCCCGTCAAGGCCATCCAGCGTGTTCTTTAACGTTGGGTTGTTTTACCTCTGAGCGGCACTTTTTTGCACACCATGGGCTAAATGGCCAGGTCACATGGACCCTGATGGCTCAGAGAAGGTTGGGGGAGGGGACCCACTGGAACAGCTGTTGGGAGACAGATGGTAGCCTCCCGTCAAGGCCATCCAGCGTGTTCTTTAACGTTGGGTTGTTTTACCTCTGAGCGGCACTTTTCTGAACACCATGGGCTAAATGGCCAGATCACATGGACCCTGATGGCTCAGAGAAGGTTGGGGGAGGGGACCCACTGGAACAGCTGTTGGGAGACAGATGGTAGCCTCCCGTCAAGGCCATCCAGCGTGTTCTTTAACGTTGGGTTGTTTTACCTCTGAGCGGCACTTTTTTGCACACCATGGGCTAAATGGCCAGGTCACATGGACCCTGATGGCTCAGAGAAGGTTGGGGGAGGGGACCCACTGGAACAGCTGTTGGGAGACAGATGGTAGCCTCCCGTCAAGGCCATCCAGCGTGTTCTTTAACGTTGGGTTGTTTTACCTCTGAGCGGCACTTTTCTGAACACCATGGGCTAAATGGCCAGATCACATGGACCCTGATGGCTCAGAGAAGGTTGGGGGAGGGGACCCACTGGAACAGCTGTTGGGAGACAGATGGTAGCCTCCCGTCAAGGCCATCCAGCGTGTTCTTTAACGTTGGGTTGTTTTACCTCTGAGCGGCACTTTTTTGCACACCATGGGCTAAATGGCCAGGTCACATGGACCCTGATGGCTCAGAGAAGGTTGGGGGAGGGGACCCACTGGAACAGCTGTTGGGAGACAGATGGTAGCCTCCCGTCAAGACCATCCAGCGTGTTCTTTAACGTGCACAGGGTATGGCTCTCCCGCACACGGGCCACGGCTTAACGTCCCATCCGACGGATGGCGGCCTTTCCAAGCCCATCGGTGTTCCCTACTGACCTTGGGCAGGGCGGGATATTGCGGAGATAAATCTCAACGCTGACCCAGCTGGGACTCGAACCTGGGAACTACAGATTACGAACCTGGCGCGTTACCGACTGAGCCACCCTCGCTCCAATGGGGTAGGGAAGGCTAAAGTCACTTTAACCGTTTGAGAATGGTAGTAACCAGAAAGGTTGGGTTATTTTATCTCTGAGCAGCACTCTTTATTCACACAATGGGCTAAATGGTCAGGTCACAAGGACCCCGAGGGCACCGAGAAGGTTGGGGGGAGTGGATCCAATGGATAGTTGTTAGAAACAGATGGAAGCCTCCTGTCAAGGCTATCCAGCGTGTTCTTTAACGCGCACAGGACCATGGGTCTCTAGCACACAGAACCACGCTTTTACGTCCCATCCGACAGATAGTGGCCTTTCCAAACCCATTGGTGTCCCCTACTGACCGAGAGCAAGGCGGGGAGTTTTTGGGGAGTTTAATCTCGAACCTGGGAACTAAAGATTTGGAACCTGGCACGCTAAGGAGAAAGCCTCCTCCCCCCCCCCCCCCGTCCCCCAACCAGAATGGAGGCGAAAAAAAAATTTAAACCCGTATATATTAAACGCATTCTGGGCGAATATTTATTTTATTTTTTTAAATCAGAGGGAAAGGCTTTATACCGGATATCCTGTCCTCCCTCCCTCTCTTTCACTCGAATCACTTGCAACCCTTCCCTACCCTCGATTTTTTTTTTCGTTTTCATCCGATCCCGCCATTCAGTAGGTTGTTTCCGTTTCAAAAATCGACAGTGATTTTCGTTATTTTATTAGTGTAAACATTTATTCAAAATTTCAGTTTATAATTAAGGTGATATTTCCTTTTGTCTTTCTTCAGGTGAAGCAGGGCTGCCAGCTGACAATGGAGACATCTCTCCGTCACAAAACGCTAAGGTGAGTCCTCGAACTTTCCTCCTGTTGCCAAAAGCATCTTGATCTTTGTTACAGAAAATGTTCTTTTCACACAGGACAATTCCCGTCTTGTGAGAATGGAAGGACAGATTACTTTAAAGAATAAGCCCGCTGTCGTGGTAGCGTTGTTTGGGTTGGGTTGTTTTACCTCTGAGCGGCACTTTTTTGCACACCATGGGCTAAATGGCCAGGTCACATGGACCCCGAAGGCTCAGAGAAGGTTGGGGGAGGGAACCCACTGGAACAGCTGTTGGGAGACAGATGGTAGTCTCCCGTCAAGGCCATCCAGCGTGTTCTTTAACGTGCACAGGGTATGTCTCTCCCGCACACGGGGCCACGGCTTAACGTCCCATCCGACGGACGGCGACCTTTCCAAGCCCATCGGTGTCCTCTACTGACCGTGGGCAGGGCGAGGAAATTTTGCGGAGATAAATCTCAACACTGACTCAGCTGGGACTCGAACCTGGGAACTACAGATTACGAGCCTGGCGCGTTACCGACTGAGCCACCCCCGCCCCGTCGTGGTAGCGCGTTGATTCCTAGTAACACTTCAACTATCGGAATCTGTGTTCGAATCCCGGTATGGCGTGGTTATTTCTTTGTGTGCAGTTAGCTCTAACTGAGGCAGTGGTCAGCAATGACTTCAGTCTTCGTGGGTCATGTCCTTATATGAGAAGATGTGTACAAACTAAGAGTTGTTTCTAGGACCCTTCTTTACCCTTGTATGAGGTGTGTACAAAATAAGAGTTGTTTCTAGGACCCTTCTTTACCCTTGTATGAGGTGTGAACAAACTAAGAGTTGTTTCTAGGACCCTTCTTTACCCTTGTATGAGGTATGTACAAACTAAGAGTTGTTTCTAGGACTCTTCTTTACCCTTGTATGAGGTGTGTACAAACTAAGAGTTGTTTCTAGGACCCTTCTTTACCCTTGTATGAGGTGTGTACAAACTAAGAGTTGTTTCTAGGATCCTTCTTTACCCTTGTATGAGGTGTGTACAAACTAAGAGTTGTTTCTAGGACCCTTCTTTACCCTTGTATGAGGTGTGTACAAAATAAGAGTTGTTTCTAGGACCCTTCTTTACCCTTGTATGAGGTGTGTACAAACTAAGAATTGTTTCTAGGACCCTTCTTTACCCTTGTATGAGGTGTGTACAAATAAAGAGTTGTTTCTAGGACCCTTCTTTACCCTTGTATGAGGTATGTACAAACTAAGAGTTGTTTCTAGGACCCTTCTTTACCCTTGTATGTGGTGTGTACAAACTAAGAGTTGTTTCTAGGACCCTTCTTTACCCTTGTATGAGGTGTGTACAAACTAAGAGTTGTTTCTAGGACCCTTCTTTACCCTTGTATGAGGTGTGTACAAACTAAGAGTTGTTTCTAGGACCCTTCTTTACCCTTGTATGAGGTGTGTACAAACTAAGAGTTGTTTCTAGGACCCTTCTTTACCTTTGTATGAGGTGTGTACAAACTAAGAGTTGTTTCTAGGACTCTTCTTTACCCTTGTATGAGGTGTGTACAAACTAAGAGTTGTTTCTAGGACCCTTCTTTACCCTTGTATGACGTGTGTACAAACTAAGAGTTGTTTCTTGGACCCTTCTTTACCCTTGTATGAGGTGTGTACAAACTAAGAGTTGTTTCTTGGACCCTTCTTTATCCTTGCATGAGAAGGTGTGTACAAACTAAGAGTTGTTTCTAGGACCCTTCTTTACCCTTGTATGAGGTGGGTACAAACTAAGAGTTGTTTCTAGGACCCTTCTTTACCCTTGTATGAGGTGTGTACAAACTAAGAGTTGTTTCTAGGACCCTTCTTTACCCTTGTATGAGGTGGGTACAAACTAAGAGTTGTTTCTAGGACCCTTCTTTACCCTTGTATGAGGTGTGTACAAACTAAGAGTTGTTTCTAGGACCCTTCTTTACCCTTGTATGAGGTGTGTACAAACTAAGAGTTGTTTCTAGGACCCTTCTTTACCCTTGTATGAGGTATGTGCAAACTAAGAGTTGTTTCTAGGACCCTTCTTTACCCTTGTATGAGGTGTGTACAAAATAAGAGTTGTTTCTAGGACCCTTCTTTATGCTTGCATGAGAAGGTGTGTACAAACTAAGAGTTGTTTCTAGGACCCTTCTTTACCCTTGTATGAGGTGTGTACAAAATAAGAGTTGTTTCTAGGACCCTTCTTTACCCTTGTATGAGGTGTGTACAAACTAAGAGTTGTTTCTTGGACCCTTCTTTACCCTTGTATGAGGTGTGTACAAACTAAGAGTTGTTTCTAGGACCCTTCTTTACCCTTGTATGAGGTATGTGCAAACTAAGAGTTGTTTCTAGTTCCCTTCTTTACCCTTGTATGAGGTGTGTACAAAATAAGAGTTGTTTCTTGGACCCTTCTTTACCCTTGTATGTGGTGTGTACAAAATCAGAGTTGTTTCTAGGACCCTTCTTTACCCTTGTATGAGGTGTGTACAAACTAAGAGTTGTTTCTAGGACCCTTCTTTACCCTTGTATGAGGTGTGTACAAACTAAGAGTTGTTTCTAGGACCCTTCTTTACCCTTGCATGAGAAGGTGTGTACAAACTAAGAGTTGTTTCTAGGACCCTTCTTTACCCTTGTATGAGGTGTGTACAAACTAAGAGTTGTTTCTAGGACCCTTCTATACCCTTGTATGAGGTGTGTACAAACTAAGAGTTGTTTCTAGGACCCTTCTTTACCCTTGTATGAGGTGTGTACAAACTAAGAGTTGTTTCTAGGACCCTTCTATACCCTTGTATGAGGTGTGTACAAACTAAGAGTTGTTTCTAGGACCCTTCTTTACCCTTGTATGAGGTGTGTACAAACTAAGAGTTGTTTCTAGGACCCTTCTATACCCTTGTATGAGGTATGTACAAACTAAGAGTTGTTTCTTGGACCCTTCTTTACCCTTGTATGAGGTGTGTACAAACTAAGAGTTGTTTCTTGGACCCTTCTTTATCCTTGCATGAGAAGGTGTGTACAAACTAAGAGTTGTTTTTAGGACCTTTCTCTGTCCTATATGCTGCAATAATAAATAATAAATAAGTAAACTTTTTATGACAGAAGGTAAATTAAAGAACTTAAATGAAGTCTGTTTAAATCTTAAACTTCAGCGATATTCTTTTGGTACTAAAGACTTCGAATATTTTGAACATCAAAAATTGCATGTTCTAAAAATTTGTCTCCAAAGTTAACCACAATACAAATAATAATTGTTACGTGAAACTGTGTGCTAAAATAATTGCATATTTGAAGTTAGTCTAATATTTGCTGTTTATTTTCAACGAATATTGCCGAAATTCAAGAATTTATTTAAACAAATGTGGAAGCTGGAATATTTAACACCAGAAATGCTAGTCAAAAATTTTCCTCAGAAGTCAAAACTTAAAATAATAAGTATTATTTCAATCTACCTAAGTGCATATTTTAGAAATTTATTCAAATAACTCAGTATTTGTTAATTTTTATGTAAATTCCATTGGAACCGGTCTGTTGCTGTTAAATATCCTAGCAGCCATTTAATTGTTTAAAAACTGATTCAATATTTTTGAAATTCAGAATTTAGATAGACTTCTTGTTGATCTATAATTTATCTTCAGTAAATCTTTCCTTAAAAGTTTATTTTGGAATATATGGGCCATTGAATTTGGCTTTCCCACTGTCGTGACAAAATAGAAATTCTCTTTCTGCCTAGGCAGGAAATTAGAGAATTTCTTCGTCTTATTATCTTTGTATGTATATTATCTTTGTATATACATATGTTACCGCTAAATTGCAGAAATCAGTTATTCTACAGATTATCTAGGTATTGTGCAGATTAACTAGGGTGATCCGTTAACGTGCGGAAAATTGTTTCATTTCTCAAATTACCTGGATAATCTGCACATTACCTACTAGGCACTCGTTAAAGTGAAAATAAGATCTTTGCTGGAACAACAGGAACGTTTCTGTACGCTTAAATTAACATAATGTTATTTATCTAGTGCCCGAGAGTAGAGTTGAAACCAGGGTCATCCCTCTGTCAACACGAATCGGTCGTCCGAATTATAAAAAACGCCCCCAAAATGAGCAGGCCAAGTGAGAACGAATCATTTTAGTGATTCGTTATCAAGAACGAATCACTTTACCGATTCGTTCTCACTTGGCCTCCGCTCATCCGGGGCGTTTTTTATAATGCGGACGAGTGAATCACGTGACACGAAGATTCATATTCAAGAGATTCACCACTATGAGAGAAACAAACTTTTTAACGATACGGAAGCCGTTAATGTGCACATTACCTAGGTAAAATGCGGAAAACTCTTGATTCCGCACGTTAACGGAGCAAATCAGTTAATCTGCAGATTAGCTAGGTAATGTGCACATTAACGGCTTTCGAGCTTTAGCGGTTATATATTACCTTTATATATGATCAAATATCAAAGGTATTTAAAAGGATACAAATTTAAATCGTGATCATTTGCTTCCAACTAAGCTGTTAAAAACTTGCACAAAAAAAGACTTGTTTCTTATCAAGATAGAGTCAAAGTCTTCACTGATACCGAGCCACTGACCTGAAGGTCATGTATAAGGTCATATATTTATGTGTGCAGCCACTCCCTTGGCTAGACATAAGTCTCGGCTTCTCTGAAGAGTTACATCCCCCCTCCTGTGCTGCTTCCCACCGTCCCTAACCTGACGTGTTTACATTGCGAGTAGGGCACGGAGGTCACCAATCTGACCTAGTGGGTGCAGAACCGGAAGTAACCTTTGACATTACTTAAGCGAGCCAGACAGGGTCTGTGGCACGGTGCAGTCATCCATCAACAAACGGCAAACGGGTCCGTGGCATTGGGCATTACCATTCTCTTACCTGTCGGCATTCTCAATGCTTCAAGGGGCTTCGCTTGCTCGAAAAACTGTAGAAATAAAAGAG
Source organism: Ryuthela nishihirai (assembly GCA_038380435.1). Taxonomy (NCBI): domain Eukaryota; kingdom Metazoa; phylum Arthropoda; class Arachnida; order Araneae; family Heptathelidae; genus Ryuthela; species Ryuthela nishihirai. The sequence goes on along the minus strand of JAWZYU010000029.1, from coordinate 47,044,676 downwards.
TATAAAATCTCAAAAAATTCATTATATGGCACAGATTAGGTTGGGTTGTTTTACCTCTGAGCGGCACTTTTTTGCACACCATGGGCTAAATGGCAAGGCCACAAGGACCCCGAAGGCTCAGAGAAGGTTGGGGGAGGGGACCCACTGGCGTGTTCTTTAACGTGCACAGGGTATGGCTCTCCCGCACACGGGGCCACGGCTTAACGTCCCATCCGACGGACGGCGGCCTTTCCAAGCCCATCGGTGTCCCCTACTCACCGTGGGCAGGGCGGGGAATTTTGCGGAGATAATCTCAAAGCTGACCCAGCTGGGACTCGAACCTGTGAACTGCAGATTACGAGCCTGGCGCGCTACTGATTGAGCCACCCCTACCCCCTCTCCATGTGGATAAATGGTCGTTGTCTTCTAGACAAAACTGAGATTCGTTGCTAAAGATGACATGACGTCATTCCCCAATCTCCAGTTGTTCGAGGTTGGCACCACTCCAGGTGCTGTTGATGATGACCGGGAAGCAATGGACGACATGCATGCAAGCATGCCTCTGCCAGTCCGTCAGAAAATGATTGGTTGTGTTATGTAGTAATGCAAGGCTGTCATAACTGCTCTGCTGGTGGTTACTAGCATCACCATTAGTGTGATGTATGCTTGTCCCAAAATCATTCACTCCTCAAATGCGTCCTCCAGATCGTTGACCATGCGTGGTTTTTCGCAACCACCCCTGCCTGACCACCTCACCTCATCATCTGTCCTCTCTCAAATGCCATAAGCTGGAGATATGACAGACCTAAACGGTGGTTTGGCATTCCGTACGTCACTGTTTCCCAAACTTATTTAACCACGGATTTTTTTTTTTACTTGGAATACTTTGACGGAACACAGATTATTAAAAAATGATTTTTTACTGGCAAATCGCCTCATAAAATGATCAAGATTTCACTTCTCCATTTTTTTTTTTTTTTTTTTTGGGGGGGGGGCTCAGTCTGTAGCGCGCCAGGCTCGTAATCTGTAGTTCCCAGGTTCGAGTCCCAGCTGGGTCAACGTTGAGATTTATCTCCGCAAAATTCCCCGCCCTGCCCACGGTCAGTAGGGGACACCGATGGGCTTGGAAAGGCCGCGGTCCGTCGGATGGGACGTTAAACCGTGGCCCCGTGTGCAGGAGAGCCATACCCTGTGCACGTTAAAGAACACGCTGGATGGCCTTGACGGGAGGCTAACATCTGTCGCCCAACAGCTGTTCCAGTGGGTCCCCTCTCCCAACCTTCTCTGAGCCTTCGGAGTCCATGTGACCTGGCCATTTAGCCCATGGTGTGCAAAAAGTGCCGCTCAGAGGTAAAACAACCCAACCCATTTTTTTTTTCATGGAACGCTTTTTAACATCTGTCTGAACACCAATGTTCTGCCGAACAGAATTTCGAAACATTTCTGACGTGATGCCGTTCCTACGGCTTTGCTCTGAGGAATCGCTCAGAGTCCTATTGGTCGTAATCTTGTGGAGCGTTTAGTCGAGGTGACTGATTTGTTTGACAATGGAATCATTTGCATATTCCTCCGTGCTGCACTCACATGCCAATTTGCATAAAAATCGGACTCCTTCTTCTGGGTGGTACAATTTCAATATCGAGAGTGTATATTGTCCACAAATGAGTAAACATATTGTTACGACAGATGAACATGCTGCAATGAGTTTGTGATGAGCGTGTCATGAATGCTCGTGTGTGCTTCTGCGCGAGAATTAATTAACCAACGAATTAGAACATAGAACCGATCTGAAATAGAAGAAAAATAGAGTTGTGTTGTTGAAGTTGTGAGATCCAAAAGGAGGCAAAAATTAAGAGTCTGTGCACGATGTTTTATCGAATAAATGTTTTTATTTAGTTTGTACGTTAGAGGTTGACTATTTTATTGGTAGGGGCGGGGGTGGCTTAGTCGGTAGCGCGCCAGGCTTGTAATCTGTAGTTCCCAGGTTCGAGTCCCAGCTGAGTCAGCGTTGAGATTTATCTCCGCAAAATTCCCCGCCCTGCCCACGGTCAGTAGGGGACACCGATGGGCTTGGAAAGGCCGCCGTCCGTCAGATGGGACGTTAAGCCGTTGTCCCGTGTACGGGAGAGCCATACCCTGTGCACGTTAAAGAACACGCTGGATGGCCTTGACGGGAGGCTACCATCTGTCTCCCAACAGCTGTTCCAGTGGGTCCCCTCCCCCAATCTTCTCTGAGCCTTCGGGGTCCATGTGACCTGGCCATTTAGCCCATGGTGTGCAAAAAAGTGCCGCTCAGAGGTAAAACAACCCAACGTTAAAGACCACGCTTGATGACCTTGACGGGAGGCTACCATCTGTCTCCCAACAGCTGTTATAGTGGGTCCTCTCCCACAACCTTCTCTGAGTCTTTGGGGTTCTTGTAACCTGACCATTAGCCCATGGTGTGCAAAAAAGTGCCGCTCAGAGGTAAAACAACCCAACGTTAAAGAACACGCTGGATGGCCTTGACGGGAGGCTACCATCTGTTTCCCAACAGCTGTTCCAGGGGGTCCCCTCCCCCAATCTTCTCTGAGCATTCGTGGTCCATGTGACCTGGCCATTTAGCCCATGCTGTGCAAAAAAGTGCCGCTCAGAGGTAAAACAACCCAACGTTAAAAACCACGCTTGATGACCTTTACGGGAGACTACCATCTGTCTCCCAACAGCTGTTGCAGTGGGTCCTCTCCCCCAACCTTCTCTGAGTCTTTGGGGTTCTTGTGACCTGACCATTTAGCCCATGGTGTGCAAAAAGGTGCCGCTCAGAGGTAAAACAACCCAACGTTAAAGAACACGCTGGATGGCCTTGACGGGAGGCTACCATCTGTTTCCCAACAGCTGTTCCAGGGGGTCCCCTCCCCCAATCTTCTCTGAGCATTCGTGGTCCATGTGACCTGGCCATTTAGCCCATGGTGTGCAAAAAAGTGCCGCTCAGAGGTAAAACAACCCAACCCAACTTTATTGGTATGGATTATATTGGTAAGCTGGTGTATAAAAAGGAAAATATTGTCGTCTTGTGCATGGTGATCAACGTATAAAAAGAAAAAACCAGCCAATTTAGACGCAGTTTTGTGTATAGTTATTTAGGAATTGAATAGATTCTTCTGAAAGCTTATTTTAGCATTATTATAGAGTTTCGTGCCGGTTGACTTTGTTTATAAATGATCTTATCCGTACTTTTGTAATAAATTGCATTGTATTGTAATTTTCATTGACCAGTTTTTATTTGACCTCACGCTCAGTGTCCATCTATTTTAAATTGCAACAATATATTGTTTATAAGTTTATAAGCTTAATATCAATAAGTCGATACCGTTTCTAATGTGGTAGAATCGTCTAAGGTTGATGTCTTTTTTCTTGTAGCCAAGCAATGCGTCCAAAGCAAAGAAAGTTCGTCCCTTTTCGGGGCTTCCTTTCCAGTCTGTCTTCACCCAAGGATCTAAGAAGCAGAGGACAATGGATGACACTTTCATCTCCAAGGTAACCTATCACTTCTTTCATTTTTTTTTGAAGGGAACGTTCTTCTAAAAAAGAAGTTCTCTTGAAATCATTTGTGCTAATAAAAATTCATCTATTGCATTCTTTAAAGAATAAAACAGAATTTAAGCATTAACACGTTGACTGCCGCAATGTTCAGAATTTTAGGGTTCGCCCCATCGCCACGCTCTTTTATTTCTTGTATTTGGCTGAAAATACAATTAAGATGACTATTTATGGTGAATTTATGTCAAAATCCTTTTGGTAAAATCCTTAGGAACCATGGCTTTATCATAAAAGATATACAAAATTTCAGTCATCCATTGGTAACCGAAACATTCTCAGCTCAGAAGAAGCAGCTGCTTGCCACAGAGGTCTGACAGGAGGCTGTCAGTTTATATGCCATAGTAGAAGATCTGAGAGGGTGGTAAGACCTCAGCAGAAAAACGACACATACATCCGTGCCTTATCCGGGGTTCGAACCCAGGTCCCTTAGATCAGTAGCCAAGCATGCTAACCACTCGGCCATGGGACGGCTATGAATATATAATGCAATTAATATGGAGCGTGTGCAAACTGGAGCGGTTGCGGTTAATGTTCACAGCACATTGGATCGTGTGAGCTCACAAAGACCTGGATCGTGTGGGCACACTCACGGAAATATTGAGCGTGTGCAGTTACCGTTCACAACAAACTGGAGCGGGTGCGGTTAATGTTCACAGCACATTGGATCGTGTGAGCTCACAAAGACCTGGATCGTGTGGGCTCACTCACGGAAATATTGAGCGTGTGCAGTTACCGTTCACAGCAAACTGGAGCGGGTGCGGTTAATGTTCACAGCACATTGGATCGTGTGAGCTCACAAAGACCTGGATCGTGTGGGCTCACTCACGGAAATATTGAGCGTGTGCAGTTACCGTTCACAGCAAACTGGAGCGGGTGCGGTTAATGTTCACAGCACATTGGATTGTGTGAGCTCACAAAGACCTGGATCGTGTGGGCTCACTCATGGAAATATTGAGCGTGTGCAGTTACCGTTCACAGCAAACTGGAGCGGGTGCGGTTAATGTTCACAGCACATTGGATCGTGTGGGCTCACTCACGGAAATATTGAGCGTGTGCAGTTACCGTTCACAACAAACTGGAGCGGGTGCGGTTAATGTTCACAGCACATTGGATCGTGTGAGCTCACAAAGACCTGGATCGTGTGGGCTCACTCACGGAAATATTGAGCGTGTGCAGTTACCGTTCACAGCAAACTGGAGCGGGTGCGGTTAATGTTCACAGCACATTGGATCGTGTGAGCTCACAAAGACCTGGATCGTGTGGGCTCACTCACGGAAATATTGAGCGTGTGCAGTTACCGTTCACAGCAAACTGGAGCGGGTGCGGTTAATGTTCACAGCACATTGGATCGTGTGAGCTCACAAAGACCTGGATCGTGTGGGCTCACTCACGGAAATATTGAGCGTGTGCAGTTACCGTTCACAGCAAACTGGAGCGGGTGCGGTTAATGTTCACAGCACATTGGATTGTGTGAGCTCACAAAGACCTGGATCGTGTGGGCTCACTCATGGAAATATTGAGCGTGTGCAGTTACCGTTCACAGCAAACTGGAGCGGGTGCGGTTAATGTTCACAGCACATTGGATCGTGTGGGCTCACTCACGGAAATATTGAGCGTGTGCAGTTACCGTTCACAGCAAACTGGAGCGGGTGCGGTTAATGTTCACAGCACATTGGATCGTGTGGGCTCACAAAGACCTAGATCGTGTGAGCTCACTCACGGAAATATTGAGCGTGTGCAGTTACCGTTCACAGCAAACTGGAGCGGGTGCGGTTAATGTTCACAGCACATTGGATCGTGTGAGCTCACAAAGACCTGGATCGTGTGGGCTCACTCACGGAAATATTGAGCGTGTGCAGTTACCGTTCACAGCAAACTGGAGCGGGTGCGGTTAATGTTCACAGCACATTGGATTGTGTGAGCTCACAAAGACCTGGATCGTGTGGGCTCACTCATGGAAATATTGAGCGTGTGCAGTTACCGTTCACAGCAAACTGGAGCGGGTGCGGTTAATGTTCACAGCACATTGGATCGTGTGAGCTCACAAAGACCTGGATCGTGTGGACTCACTCACGGAAATATTGAGCGTGTGCAGTTACCGTTCACAGCAAACTGGAGCGGGTGCGGTTAATGTTCACAGCACATTGGATTGTGTGAGCTCACAAAGACCTGGATCGTGTGGGCTCACTCACGGAAATATTGAGCGTGTGCAGTTACCGTTCACAGCAAACTGGAGCGGGTGCGGTTAATGTTCACAGCACATTGGATTGTGTGAGCTCACAAAGACCTAGATCGTGTGAGCTCACTCATGGAAATATTGAGCGTGTGCAGTTACCGTTCACAGCAACCTGGAGCGGGTGCGGTTAATGTTCACAGCACATTGGATCGTGTGGGCTCACAAAGACCTAGATCGTGTGAGCTCACTCACGGAAATATTGAGCGTGTGCAGTTACCGTTCACAGCAAACTGGAGCGGGTGCGGTTAATGTTCACAGCACATTGGATCGTGTGAGCTCACAAAGACCTGGATCGTGTGGACTCACTCACGGAAATATTGAGCGTGTGCAGTTACCGTTCACAGCAAACTGGAGCGGGTGCGGTTAATGTTCACAGCACATTGGATCGTGTGGGCTCACTCACGGAAATATTGAGCGTGTGCAGTTACCGTTCACAGCAAACTGGAGCGTGTCCAGTAACTGCACACGCTCCAGTTTGCTGTGAACGGTAACTGGAGCGTGTACAGTTGCTGTGCACGCTCCAGATATTTTTCCTGAATTCTGTAATCACGTGACACGAAGGTTGCCATACCCCTTCAAGCAGCTGCTTGCCACAGAGTTCTTGACAGGAGCCTGTCAGTTTATATGCCATAGTAGAAGATCTGTGAGGGTGGCAGGACCTCAGCAGAAAAACGACACATACATCCGTGCCTTACCCGGGGTTCGAACCTAGGTCCCTTTGATCAGTAGTCTAGCCTGCTAACCACTCGGCCACTTGAGGGTAGATGCGACGCAAATATGATCACGCAGCATAAGTACGCAGAGTAGAACGAGTGCGAATCATTTACGATTCATACGGCAGTCAACATGTTAAATTTTGAAATGTTGTTTATTTAATTTCTAGAATTGTCAAAATTGTCAATATAATCGGTAGCGTAACCAAAAATTTTGGAAGTAGAATTGAAAAAAAAATTCTTAACATTTTTGTTAATCTAGACCAGTGTCTCGCAAACTGTGTGCCGCGAGAGATTCCAAGTGTGCCGCGAGAGATTCCAAGTGTGCCGCGAGAGATTTTCAAATTGACACTAGATATTCCAAAGATTTCATTTTGACTTGTGTTATCGACTTGCTTTAATAAAAATCTTTCAGATTTTATCAACTGGGATCTTGTAAGTATTTACCAAGCTTTTTCCAAATTTCGGTATTAATTTTTGATTATTTCAAGCCATAGAATGGACAAATATTTAAAACAAACACCGAGTTATGAATTAAAGAACGAGAGCAAATCTTCAAGTAAAACCAGGCTGATGACTTCAACAAAGCGCAAATATAATGACGATTATATAAAGTTTGCTTTTATTCTTTTTTAGGTGTGCCGCGGAAAAAAAATTAGATTCAGTGTGCCGCGGGGAAAAAAATTAGATTCAGTGTGCCGCGGGGAAAAAAATTAGATTCAGTGTGCCGCGGAAAAAAATTAGATTCAGTGTGTCGCGGGGAAAAAATTAGATTCAGTGTGCCGCGGGGAAAAAAATTAGATTCAGTGTGCCGCGGAAAAAAAATTAGATTCAGTGTGCCGCGGGGAAAAAAATTAGATTCAGTGTGCCGCGGAAAAAAATTAGATTCAGTGTGTCGCGGGGAAAAAATTAGATTCAGTGTGCCGCGGGGAAAAAAATTAGATTCAGTGTGCCGCGGAAAAAAAATTAGATTCAGTGTGCCACGGGAAACAAAATTAGATTCAGTGTGCCGCGGGAAAAAAATTAGATTCAGTGTGCCGCGGTAAAAAAAATTAGATTCAGTGTGCCGCGGAAAAAAAATTACATTCAGTGTGCCGCAGAGTAAAAAAGTTTGCGAGACACTGATCTAGACTAATAAAATTTTTTATTTCAAATTTTATTTTAAACAGGACAACACAATTCTCAATATACTTAAACACTGCAACCTCTTAATATGGCCCTTTTTCTGAAAAAAAAAAAAATATTAAGAAAAATAAAACCTGCAAGAGTGGAGGGTTGTTAATCCTCCAATTTTCTCCCTTTGCTAGAGGGGCGGGGGTTGCTCAGTCGGTAGCGCGCCAGGATCGTAATCTGTAGTTCCCAGGTTCGAGTCCCAACTAGGTCAGCGTTGAGATTTATCTCCGCAAAATTCCACGCCCTGCCCACGGTCAGTAGGGGACCCGATGGGCTTTGAAAGCCCTATACATGCTCGGAGCTCCAGCGTGTATAGGGCTTTCCAAGCCCTATACACGCTGGAGCTCCTATGGAAAGGCCATAGGATGGGACGTAAAGCCGTGACCCCGTGTGAGGGAGAGCCATATCCTGTGCCCTTTAGAGAACACACTGGATGGTCTTGACGGGAGGCTACCATCTGTCTCCCAACAGCTGTTCCAGTGGGTCCCCTCCCCCAACCTTCTCTGAACCTTCGGGGTCCATGTGACCTGGCCATTTAGCCCATGGTGTGCAAAAAAGTGCCGCTCAGAGGTAAAACAACCCAACGTTAAAGAACACGCTGGATGGCCTTGACTGGAGGCTACCATCTGTCTCCCAACAGCTGTTCCAGTGGGTCCCCTTCCCTCAACCTTTTCCGAGCTCTCGGGTGTCTCATTATGTGCAAAAAAGTGCCGCTCAGAGGTAAAACAACCCAACTCTTAGTGCTGAACATGCAAATGGGCACATGAACATTGCAGCATGTTGGAGTTTCAGCGACGGTGGAATTCCGCCTGCACTTCGCTGCAAGCAGAAAGGCTCAAAAGAAATGGGCCGCTTTATCTGAAGACTTTGTGAGTTTTTTATGTTTTATCTCTGAGTGGCACTTTTTTTTTGCACACAATAGGCTGAATGGCCAGGCCACAAAAAACCCAAGGTTTCATAGAAGGATGGGGAAGAGGATCCACTGGACAGCTGTTAGGAGACAGATGATAGCCTCCCGTCAAGGCCATCCAACGTGTTCTTTAAAGGGTACAGAGTTCGACTCTCCTGCACATGGAGACCACGGCTTAACGTCCCATCCGACAGACGGAGGGCTTTCCAAACCCATTGGTGTCCCCATCCAGGAAGGCACTCATGAGAATTTAGTTAACAATAAGTCTTGAGTAGGGTTTCCCATTTATTATATTATAATACACCGGTATATCCGCCCTGCCCACGGTCAGTAGGGGACACCGATGGGCTTGGAAAGGCCGCCGTCCGTCGGATGGGACATTAAGCCGTGCCCCCGTGTGCGGTAGAGCCCATACCCTGTGCACGTTTAAGAACACGCTAGATGGCCTTGACGGGAGGCTACCATCTGTCTCCCAACAGCTGTTCCAGAAGGTCTCCCCCAACCATCTCTGAGCCTTCGGGGTCCATGTGACCTGGCCATTTAGCCCATTGTGTGCATAAAAGTGCCGCTCAGTGGTAAAACAACCCAACCCAACACCGGTATATATATATGTTATATTACACCGGACAGAAAAAGTTAAATTTCATTCTATATAAATATATAGTCTGTCATATTCTATATTCATTCTATATAAATATATAGTCTGTATAAAAGACATTCTATATAAATAAAAAGTCTGTCAGTTTATATGCCATAGTAGAAGTTCTGTGAGGATGGCGGGACCTCAGCAGAAAAACAACACAACATCTATGACCTACCCGGGGCTCGAACCCAGATCACTTTGATCAGTAGTCAAACACGCTAATCACTCGGCCTATTTTTAGTGTCGGACTATAGGGGTAAAGTAAAAATATACAAAGACAATTGTTTTGCATTTCAAAGCAGGTAGACAAGCTTTAGGGCTCCGCCGCCCCGTGGTCCCCTCCGTATACGTCCTTATCCCCTACTGATTGAGGCGAGGGCGGGGAGTTTTGCGGGAATAAATCTCAGCGCTGGCACAGGTAGGACTCGAACCCGAGAACTGTGGATTACGATCCAGGCGCGCTTCCGCTTCAGTGAACTCCCGTCCAGTGAGAACTTTTCTAAAGTTCATTACCAATAACTCGCAGGCAAGTGTCTTACAGGAGGTCGAGGGTCCGGATCCCATTTCCAAAGCCGAAATCTTATTCCTACGTTGGGTTGGGTTGTTTTACCTCTGAGCAGCACTTTTTTGCACACCATGGGCTAAATGGTCAGGTCACATGGACCCCGAAGGCTCAGAGAAGGTTGGGGGAGGGGACCCACTGGAACAGCTGTTGGGAAACGGATGGTAGCCTCCCGTCAAGGCCATCCAGTGTGTTCTTTAACGTTGGGTTGTTTTACCTCTGAGCGGCACTTTTTTGCACACCATGGGCTAAATGGTCAGGTCACATGGACCCCGAAGGCTCAGAGAAGGTTGGGGGAGGGGACCCACTGGAACAGCTGTTGGGAGACAGATGGTAGCCTCCCGTCAAGGCCATCCAGTGTGTTCTTTAACGTGCACAGGGTATGGCTCTCCCACACACACGGGGCCACGGCTTAACGTTCCATCCGACGGACGGCGGCCTTTCCAAGCCCATCGGTGTCCCCTACTGACCGTGGGCAGGGCGGGGAATTTTTGCGGAGATAAATCTCAACGCTGACCCAGCTGGGACTCGAACCTGGGAACTACAGATTAGGAGCCTGGCGCGCTACCGACTGAGCCACCCCCATATTCCTACGAGATAACATCTTGAGTTTTAAAGAGAGCAGCGAATGAGAAAATTGATGCGATGAGTGATACATCTCTGGTTATCCTAATTATCAGTGAGATCTCTTTTGTTTTCTTTTGTTTCCATAGCAACCGGAGAGGATCGCAGTGCCTCTGCGTGGCCATGATTTCACCGGCCTGGGATTCAATATCTGTGGCAACATGCGCGATGGCATCTTCGTCAAGGACGTCCTCCACCGAGGCCCTGCAAGCGAGTCGGGAAAAATCAGAGCAGGTGAGCTAGGGAATTATTATTAGTGAATTATTGTTAGTGAATTAAGCCCGAACTACCTGTTGGACAGAGCGTAAAGAGCTTTTGGGTTGGGTTGTTTTACCTCTGAGCGGCACTTTTTTGCACACCATGAGCTGAATGGCCAGGCCACAAGGACCCCGAAGGCTCAGAGAAGGTTATGGGAGAGGACCCACTGCAGCAGCTGTTGGGAGACAGATGGTAGCCTCCCGTCAAGGTCATGAAGCGTGTTCTTTAACGTTGAGTTGTTTTACCTCTGAGCGGCACATTTTTGCACACCATGGGCTAAATGGTTAGGTCACAAGAACCCCAAAGACTCAGAGAAGGTTATGGGAGAGGACCCACTGCAACAGCTGTTGGGAGACAGATGGTAGCCTCCCGTCAAGGTCATCAAGCGTGTTCTTTAACGTTGGGTTGTTTTACCTCTGAGCGGCACTTTTTTGCACACCATGGGCTAAATGGTCAGGTCACAAGAACCCCAAAGACTCAGAGAAGGTTGGGGGAGAGACCCACTGCAACAGCTGTTGGGAGACAGATAGTAGCCTCCCGTTAGGGTCATCAAGCGTGTTCTTTAACGTTGGGTTGTTTTACCCCTGAGCGGCACTTTTTTGCACACCATGGGCTAAATGGTCAGGTCACAAGAACCCCAAAGACTCAGAGAAGGTTGGGGGAGAGTACCCACTGCAACAGCTGTTGGGAGACAGATGGTAGCCTCCCGTCAAGGTCATCAAGCATGTTCTTTAACGTACACAGGGTGTGGCTCTCCCGCACACGGAAGTGCACAGAGTACTGCTGTCCTCTTGCTGCAGTAATAAAATCGGCTGGGTTAGTAATAATACATTAATACTAACCCGCCGATGGCCTACAAAGCCCATTGGTCCCTTTCTCCCGAGAACAAAGTCGTGGTTAGTAGTAGTAGTAATAAATCTCAGTGCTGGCGTAGTTCAACAGACAGAAAGGTAAAGGAAAAAGGGAAAGAAGCATTTTGCTTTTATTCAATAAAAACGCGCTGAAAACTTTTTAAAAATGAAATTGAAATCTCTTTCCAATAATGTCTGCGTTGTCATTTTCTCTGCTCAAGCTAATGCTGCCATTACTTTTTCATGATTTCGCTGAATTAGGGATGGGCGTTGAATGTCCGTCATCCATCGGATGGGACGTTAAGCCGTGGTCTCGTATGCGGGAGAGTCATACTCTGTGCACGTTAAAGAACGCACTGGATGGTCTTGACGAGAGGTTTCCATCTCTCTACTAATAGCTGTCCGGTGGAGATCCCCTCCGCAAACTTATGCGAGCCCTTGGGGTCCTTGTGACCTGGCCATTTAACACATTGTGTGCAAAAAAAGTCGTACAGGTGCAAAACAACCCAACTGAATTGAAATTCCTTCCTACTTGGCGGAGGAGGCAAGTCGAACAGTGAAGTAAATCAGTTGACTTTATTTTTTATGTATCAGATTTTTAGCACAAATAGAATCTTTAAAACGTTATTTCGAAATGTTGTCATTTCTCAGATACCACAGAGTTTCGGAAAATACGAACAGTAATATTTTATTAATACCAACTCCAAAAATAATAGAAAAATTATCTTTTACGAATCTTTTAAACAAAAAAGTAAAATGGTACTGACGGACGATAAAAAAATGCAATAGCCTGTTAAAAAAAAATAGAGTAAGAAAAAATAATATTGATTAGATTAAGCAGAGAAATTATCTTCATTTCTCCATTTGAAGAAATGAAATATTTTTCGGTTACGGATACGCCGCCAAACAGTTTAAAGAAGAACCGGTAAAGGAGAGAACTTTTGCCTCCTTAATAAAACAGATTAACTGAAGAAATAGACTTTAACAATTTTTACAAACTTCTGAAATAAAATATCGCCGACGCGGCGGGAATCGAACCCACAACTCTCTAGATACATGCCAGAACGCTCTAGCATTAAACCACGCATCAGACGCTAAAGTCTTCCAGAATAAGACTAATAATCTTTTACTGAGATGTTGCGACCCTTGCGCCATCTATACTGCCTATTTCTCACTCCTTCGCTGGTAGAGAGAGTTTGTTGTCAAAGGAGCAGGTGGACGTCAAGGTGAGGGGACTTATCACGAAGTCGTCTTTTGACTCATTGCTGTTTCTCTTCTTCTGCTGTCCACGGAGGATGACAAAGCACCGAGGTAAGAAAAGGAGGAATTTTGAGAATTTCTTGCATCGGGGTTGGCAGACTGTAGCTGGTCCTCTAAAGGGCAAAGGTCAGCACTTCTCTTGTGCTTTTATGTTGCCTACGAAAGGTGGTTTCTAATCTCCTTTTCAAATGTCTAAAAGAATTCTACCAAAATCTTTTTATATCTTTTATTTGCATGTTGATATTTTTACGAATTTAGTAACAAACAGCAGTACCCCGTGTACGGGAGAGTCATACCCTGTGCACGTTAAGGAACTGACCATTTAGCCCATTGTGTGCAAAAAAGTGCCACTCAAAGGTTGGGTTGGGTTGTTTTACCCCTGAACGGCACTTTTTTGCACACCATGGGCTAAATGGCCAGGTCACATGGACCCCGAAGGCTCAGAGAAGGTTGGGGGAGGGGACCCACTGGAACAGCTGTTGGGAGACAGATGGTAGCCTCCCGTTAAGGCCATCCAGCGTGTTCTTTAACGTGCACAGGGTATGGCTCTCCCGCACACGGGGCCACGGCTTAACGTCCCATCCGACGAACGGCGGCCTTTCCAAGCCCATCGGTGTCCCCTACTGACCGTGGGCAGGGCGGGGAATTTTGCGGAGATAAATCTCAACGCTGACCCAGCTGGGACTCGAACCTGGGAACTACAGATTACGAGCCTGGCGCGCTACCGACTGAGCCACCCCCGCCCCCCACTCAAAGGTAAAACAACCCAATTCAGCTTAGCACATGGAGCAAGGGTTGGAGTCGATAGGATGCCTGCTCGTATCTGAATTTCTCCGATTCGAGTCCCACTGTGCCTGGGGGCGGGGGTGGCTCAGTCGGTAGCGCGCCAGGCTCGTAATCTGTAATTCCCAGGTTCGAGTCCCAGCTGGGTCAGCGTTAAGATTTATCTCCGCAAAATTCCCCGCCCTGCCCACGGTCAGCAGGGGACACCGATGGGCTTGGAAAGGCAGCCGTCCGTCGGATGGGACGTTAAGCCGTGGCCCCGTGTGCAGGAGAGCCATACCCTGTGCACGTTAAAGAACACGCTGGATGGCCTTGACGGGAGGCTCCCAACAGCTGTTCCAGTGGGTCCCCTCCCCCAACCTTCTCTGAGCCCTGTGACCTGGCCATTTAGCCCATGGTGTGCAAAAAAGTGCCGCTCAGAGGTAAAACAACCCAACCCAAACCTACTGTGCCTGTGTTGAGATTTTTTCCAACCATCTCTCACTCTATCCTCAATGAGAAAGTGGACACCAATAGGCTTGGAAAGGCTGCCGTTCAGAGGTTAGATTAAGCCGTGGCTCCGTGTGCAGGATGATTCTGCCTTGTATCTACTGATTCCCTTTCCCCACTTTCTTTAACCTCTTGGGATCCATGTGGACTTGGTCGTTTAGTACATTGTGTGAACAAAACTGCCGAACAGAGATGAGGTAACCGAACTCATGACAAGCGTGCTTCGGAGTTTGAAATTATTATTTAAATACTACAAAAACAAAACACAAGAAGAACACATTGACTAAAACCCAATTTACAATAAATCTGTTATATTAGTAACATTTTTAAATAACAGTACATCATAGTAACAGGGGCGGGAATGGCTCATTCGGTAGCGCACCAGGCTCGTAATCTGTAGTTCCCAGGTTCGAGTCCCAGTTGGGTCAGCGTTGAGATTTATCTCCGCAAAATTCTCCGCCCTGCCCACGGTCAGTAGGGGACACCGATGGGCTTGGAAAGGCCGCCGTCCGTCGGATGGGACGTTTAACCGTGTCCCCGTGTGCAAGAGAGACATACCCTGTGCACGTTAAAGAACACGCTGGATGGCCTTGACGGGAGGCTACCATCTGTCTCCCAACAACTGTTCCAGTGGGTCCCCTCCCCCAACCTTCTCTGAGCCTTCGGGGTCCATGTGACCTGGCCATTTAGCCCATGGTGTGCAAAAAAGTGCTGCTCAGAGGTAAAAAAATCCAACCCAACTTCATAGTTACAACTTTTTTGAACGCTCTTATGCTGTTCCAGCCCGTGGCCGAGTAGTTAGCACGCTAGGCTACTAATCTATGGCACCTAGGCTCTAGCCCCGGGTAAGGCATGGTCTTTTGTGTTGTTTTTCTGCTGAAATCCCGCCATCCTCACAGACCTTCTACTATGGCGTATAAACTGATAGGCTCCTGTAAGACCTGTGTGGCAAGCAGTTGCTTGAGGGGGTATTTATTTTTTATGCTGTAGGTCAACGTGGTTATAGTGGACCTTAGTCTCATTCTACAATGACGCGGTTTGACATCCACAGCAGAGAATAAGTGATCGGTAGCTGAGCGGTCAGAGCACCTGACGTATCAGGAGATCGTGGGCTCAGATCCCCCACCCTGCTCAAGACAATTTTGCTCTATGCCCACGTTGACCTACAGCATAATAGTGTTTAAAAAGTTGTTCAATCTGTATTAATTTAGAAACTTAAATGTCCCGATGGTGGTGAAAATCACTTCGATTTCTCCATCGGATTCATTCAAAGAATCGCGCAGTTCAACTGATAGCTGAATAGTTTTGGTGAAGAGTCTGAATTCCGCTCTCTGGCAATTAAGGATTAAATTTTCTGTAATATTCTATTCAGAGTCTGATGTGCTTGGTACGACCGCAGTCGCGATAAACAAGAGTGACTACACTATATCCTGAGCCCTTAAGACATTTTCAATGGATTTCAATCTTGTGGGCTTCACGGCTTAATTATACTTTCATCATAATGATGCAAGATATTCGCATTCTAAGTTAATCCGAGATAAGACTTTAACTTCATGAATCACTCAATATTTTCTGCTCTTGTGTTATAATAATAAAAAAATTAATAAATACTCCTCAAGCAGCTTCTTGGCACAGAAGTCTGACAAGAACCTGTCAGTTTATACGTCATAGTAGAAGGTCTGTGAGGATGGCGGGACCTCACCACGAAAACAACAGAAACATCCATGCGTTACCCAGGGTTCGAAACCAGGTCCCTTAGAATCAGTAGCCAAGCGCGCTAACCACTCGGCCACGGGACGGCATGTGTCATAATAACAGGACTCATTAGCTACCTGCGAAACTGTAAAGCTTCGTAAAACAGCAGTTAGAAACGAACCATTTCGTCTGCGCCATCATCCACAGCATGCAACCTTATCATCATCATCAGTCTCGTTCCGATGATTTCCTATCGTATTCATCATCATAGGTATCTCTGACTCTCGCGCTGTTCCGCCACGCCAACTCTCGCCTCGCCATGACGCAGCGCAACCGAAAACCGTTAACCGTCTCGCCAAAATGAATGAACACAATCGTGCGCACCTCGCCGTCTTCTTTCCCGCCACTCAACTGCAGACGATACCACCTTCCTTCGACCTTAATTTCGACGGGCGTCTTCTCGAATCCCAAATTCTCCGCAACTATTCACGGGAGCGGAGAATATGCCGTAAAGATTTTGAATGGATTTCTTCATCTTTATTTTGTGTTTACCGCTTTTGTGAGTATTTTTACCAACCGACAACTGCATTATGCAACCGATGTGAACATTGTTCTCGATCGTAACTGTCCAAGGTTCTCGTCTTTCATGTTTCCAAAAGTAAGACTTAAGAAGTGCTTGTCGTCTTTAGACGATAAGTAATGACAAAAGAAAGATGCCGAGAATTATTTTGCAGTTTTCTTTATCTTGGAAACATTCCAGTCACGCATCACAAAAAGAGCCACGCATGCTCGTTGGATGTTGCCAATCTCACCCGCTGAGCAGAATTTCAAGTCCTGCCGACTTCTCATTTTCTTTTTATGACATCATTGTGACTCAACATATCTTTAATGCGTTTAAAAATTTCCCCCTTTTAATCACGTGTTCCTTTTTTTGACTTTGTATGTTGAGAATTTTGGGGAAATTTTTTTCGAATTTTCCATTCATTTTAGGAATAATGTTTTGAGTCGTCTGTTTTATCTTTGAGTTAAATGTAGTTCTTTAGTGACTTCGAAAGATTTGACTGAAACAGTAAACAACACATTTTCGATAAAATATTATATAACATTTAAATTTTTTATAATATATCTGGTGATTACAAATAAATGCAATAGTTTTAAATATTTATTCCATCAAAAATATATATATATATCCCCCAATATTGCCACAGAGGTCTGACAGCAGTCTGTCTGTGTATAAGCTATAGTAGAAAATCTGGGAGGATGGCCGAACCTCAACAGAAAAACAACACAAGCTCGAACCCAGATCCTTTTGATTGGTAGTTAAGCACGCTAACCACTCAACCACGGGACTTATAAATGCCAAATTACCAAAACTTTCATATTTTGAGAAAACACTTATAACAATATTTCACATACCAAGAAAAGATTACCTATGTTCAATATGGATACCATGGTTCACTTTATAGACATCACCCTGTATTCTAGTCTCAGTCGGTAGTGCGCCAGGCTCGTAATCTGCAGTTCCCAGGTAAGAGCCTCACCTGGATCATCTTTGAGATATATCTCCACAAAACCCCCATCCTGCTCTCAGTCAGTAGGGGTCACCGATGGGGCTTGGAAAGACCGCCATCCATCAGATGGGACATTAAGCCGTGGTTCCGTGTGATGGAGCTATACGCTGTGTGCGTTAAAGAACACGCTGAATGGCCTTGATGGGAGGCTACCATCTGTCTCCCAATAGCTGTTCCAGTGGGTCCCCTCCTCAACCTTCTCTGAGCCTTCGGGGTCCTTGTGACCGGCTATTTAGCCCACTGTGTGCAAAAAGAAAGTGTCACTCAGAGATAAAAACAATCCCCCACCCTCTCTTCGGTCATAATGGAGGATATCAATGTGCTTGAATAGGCTGCCATCTAGCGTATAGGAAATATAGCCATGACCCCGTGTGCATGTTAAACAACATGTTGAATGGCCTTGAAGAGAGGCTTCCGTCTGTCTGCTAACAGGTGTCTACTTCTGTTAGCTGGTTACGACTTCAACCCTTCCTCCAGCCCTTTTTGACCTGGCTCTTTAACATATGGTGGGCAAAATTACTCCTCACAGATGAAACAACCCCAATCCTCTTTGAGTCCCTTGTTGGGGTGGGTTGGGTTGTTTTGCCTCTGAGCTGCACTTTTTTTGCACACCATGGGCTAAATGGCCAGGTCACATGGACCCCGAATGCTCAGAGAAGATTGGGGGAGGGGACCCACTGGAACAGCTGTTGGGAGACAGATGATAGCCTCCCGTCAAGGCCATCCAGCGTGTTCTTTAATGTGCACAGGGTATGGCTCTCCAGCACACGGAGTCACGGCTTAATGTCCCATCCGATGGACGGCGGTCTTTCCAAGCCTAGCGGTGTCCCCTACTGACCGTGGGCAGGGCGGGGGAATTGTTGCGGAGATATGAGTCCCTTGTGACTTAGCCATTTCCTCCATTGTGTGCAGAAAAAAATTGCCGCTCAGTGGTAAAGTAACCGAACTGATTGATAGATTGTGGCAATATCCTGTGACAAACAGCATTTTTCGTGAATCCGCAGAAAAAAATCGAGTGGGGTTGCTGCATTTCCTCAAACTGAAAAACGAACAAGCAAAGAACCCAGTATATATATATATATACCCCCTCAAGCAGCTGCTTGCCACAGAAGTCTGACAGGAGCCTGTCAGTTTATATGCCATAGTAGAAGGTCTGAGAGGATGGCAAGACCTCAGCAGAAAAACAACACATACAACCATGCCTTATCCGGGGCTCGAACCCAGGTCCCTTAAATCAGTAGCCAAGCGCGCTAACCCATTATACTTTCTGTGTAATCTACCATTTCTGGTTCCCCTACAGCAGGTCTTCTCGCGGATATAACAACTGCAAACGGATTCTCTTCATTCGTCTCGCAAATAAAGTATTTATATAAGTTTGAAATTATAGCGTTATTATGTAATCACCCCATACTTTAGAAATGAAATCTAACAACGTCTTCGTTTTGTGTGATTGCAGGTGATCGCATATTGAGTGTGACGGTGTCATTTTCTGCCATGGTGTATGAAGATGCGCTCACCATCCTCTCCTACGCCTCACCCTACGATGTGCGCCTGGAATTAGAGAAGGCAGGAGACAAGATTCATGGCATTGCAACTTCCTCTCCCGGCAAACGCCTAGGCTCAGCTAGTTTCCGCAATGGAGGCCAGAAATTGTTCCATCCATTATATCGTAGCCAATCCATCGACGATCTTACCCAGATTGGGAAAGATGGATTCCCAAGTATCAACAGAGCATCGGGAGGACCGAAGCGATCCCAGAGCGTTGAAGCCACAACTCCCAAGACAAAACCGCAGCTCAAATTTTCGGAGAGTGTTCCCGAAGATAAGAGTGTCTTGGGTTCCAATGGCAGCAGAAAGTCCAGCACTTCCAGTGAAGAATCCTTGAATAAGAAATTGGGCAAGATAGATAAAATGGACAGCACAAAAAGCAAAGAGTCGTTGACTAAGCGGAGCATCTCAGTGGATGTTAAACATCCGGATAAAGTGGAGGAAAAATGTCTGAAGGCAGAAGTTCCACTTGTGATGGCTCCTGTAATGACTGATACTATTTCCATTGTGAAAACAGAAGTATTAGAAGTAAAGCCAGAAGAGTTAAAAACTGAACAGAAAGAGGACTCTAATACTTCTGATGGGTTAACAGTTTCTTCCGATCATTCGGATTCGACCGAAGTGACTGTGCTAATGGCAACTGCCGAACAGAGAAAGCCGGAGAAACCAACGGTTCCACCAAGAAAAGCCAGCACTCCGGGGAAGCGAAAAGCTCCAGCTCCACCTAGGTCTCAACAGACGATGAACTCCACCAGAGAAACGGCTGCGGTTGTTCATCAGGTCGAAGAAGATGCTGATCGCTTCAATAAGCCAGATATGGCGACGAGCGATGACGTCATCCACAACGAAAAAATGGAAGCCATCAGTCTGTCTTCTGATAAGAGCCCTGAAGCTGAATTAACAAAGCTAGAAATGGACGAAGTGGATAGTTTAGACACTGCTAGTCTTCACGACAATAGCACTACAAAAGCCGATGATAACAATTCTGTATCAGGAGATTCTTTAGAAGCGAATCAAGAATCTCCAGAGCCATCGAGTCCCAAAAGGAAAGCATCTTCTTTAGGTGATCTCACCAAATTGGAAGAAGAGGGAAACAAAAAGTCATCGACCTTACTCGAACGAGCTGTGTCTTTGGATCTACAGCAACAACAATGCATGCCCGAAGACAATTTGGTGCGGCAGAAAAAAATCCTCAAACCGCCCTCTTTCAATCCAGAGGACACTAGTGAAGAAGACTTTCAAGCTGTAGAGAAAAGAGACGGTGCTCTTAGAAGGTGGGACTTTCAAGGCAGTTGGGACAAGCTACAAGAGTCTATAAGCAGCGATTCAGAAACACCAGAAACTGGGATAACCCCTGTAAGCAGCCAAGGTTTATGGCCCGGTAGGACTGTCGACACTGGAGCAAACACATCCAATGGCCATCATATGGTAGATGGCGAGAAACATCTCTCGCTAGAGGAAGAGCTGGATCTCAGTGAAACCCTTGACTGTGCCAATAACAATAATATCATTCCACAGGAGAAATCTTTGTCATCGTGTAGCATCTCGAGCAGCAGTAGCGAGAGTGAAACAAAGGACGTGACGTCAACTCCTGCGCGTAAGGTGATCGAAATCGACAGTTTCTTAAAGGGTAATTTAATGATGGCTGAAACTCCACCTCCTACAGAGAAAGAAGACGAGGAGGAGGATCAGTCAGAGAGTAAGCCTATTGCAGGTACGGAAATGGCCGTATCGTCGGGCTTATTTGCCAGTGCCAGGAACACGGGCATGCCATCGCTGATCTCACCCATTTCTATCAACATTCCAATTATTCCGCCGGTTATTCGACATTACGAGAAGCTTCCAAACTCTCCTCCGACACTTCAGAGTAGGAAAGATTCTCACGATGATAGCCTCCAGGAATCGGATGAGGTAGTGACGTCATCTTACAAGCCAGTGTTTCTGAAACAGGCCAAAACAACAACGGGCATGTTTAGCATTCCATCTTTATCCGATTCGGCAATGAAGGATACCACTATAACAGAGACGTCGGAAGGCAACTGGACCCACGCAGAGGACGGATCCTCTTTGCTTCCAGGGAATGCTGTGAACGGCAATGGTAGTGAATCTTCATCCTTCGGTCAGTACAGGACTGCAATGGAATTGCCTTCGGATTTAACTTCCAGCACCACGACAGCTTCCACCCCTTCCCTGCTAAAGGAGCCATCCAAGAAACTCTCTTTGCCAGAACTCTCCGGTATCACCGTCCATACCGGTGGGGGAGGATTCGCCAAAACCTTGATTATTTCCGCCTCAGGAATGCCAAACGAAGCAGCAATTAATTTGAACGCGGGATCCAGTTCTCCCCCTCCAAAACTAGAGCCCCCTCAGTAACAGAGATCTCGGTCGTGTTGCCATGGAAATCATAAGCCATAGGGAATGAGGAAGGACTGCTCCGGCACCCGAGGCACAGTGAAGGAAGTTGTCCATGTGCCCCGCTCGGTGGAATGCTGAACACTGCTCGCAGAGGGAGAAGCGCCTGCGCCAAGAGCGCTTTTTGTGAGGTGTGTGTTTGCGTGCGCAGAATCAGTGGGAATCGACATCGTAACAGCCCCAGGCAAGGCAACTTGACTGCATTCCTCAGCGAAGATTACCCAGAGCTCATTTCTCGTCACATAGAGCCAACCAATATCCCCTCCACTCATGTAGAGAGAAAAATATTAAAACCAAACACTGTGTGTTTTTGTTTTTAACCAACGGAACGTCGAAATATTTTAATCTAATTATTGGAGTCCAGGATTTGTAGAAGCTTTTTGTTTTTTCCTACATTTTCTCAAAAAAATATTATAGAATTATTGTTGAAATTGTTTTTTTTTACCAAAATAAAATAGAAATCGATTAGTGAAATAAAAAAATGGCCAGATGAATTAAAAGGTGAAGGAACTGTTGCGAATGTTTAAAAAAAGTTTACCTTTAAATATAAAACTAAAATTTTATAAATACGAGAAACACAAATGAGTACTGTCGCTCAAAAAAGTATCCGAACACTACGGTTGATTACAAAATTCAGAAAAAATATCTGGCAACGATTTTTTTAGAAATTAGTGATCTGGCAACCTTCGTGTCACGTGACACGAAGGTTGCCAGATCACTAATTTCTAAAAAAATCGTTGCCAGATATTTTTTCTGAATTTTGTAATCAACCGTAGTGTTCGGATACTTTTTTGAGCGACAGTACATGATATTCTAAGATAAATATTTTGTAGATGATAGTTTGTTTGCTTTTTGCAATTTTTCTCCCCCATCCTGATCCATAAATCAGACGAACAAGTTTCTCAAGGTTCAATAGACAGCAAACAAGGATAAATTCTATCGTCCTTGATCCGACCTTGATCAAGCATAATTAAGAGTAAATAAAACAACCAAATTAATGCTTTTACTCGGTAAGATTCCATGTCTTATTTTGAATATTACGGTTTTCATTATATTGAAATCTGTCTTGTCTAATGTTTGTTATAGCTGATGGCCTGAGCTCGCGAAGGCATTCAAATTGTGAATAAAAAAGTGGATAAGAAGAAGTTTAATAAATTGCTGGAATTATTAGATACTAAATCAAATCAAATAAATTACAACGTAAATACACGAGGACAATAAACACACAATGCACCACACTTTGTCAAATACATTATCAATACAACACTTGGCAAAGAACAGAGAAACAATAAAAGCATAAAACTGAGTAAAACAATCAAGAAGTATATGTGAACAAACAAGGAGCTTCGAGCTCTTCCAGGTTATAAAAATATTAATTCATTTTCGTTACAGAAAATAAAGTAAGTAAAAAATAAAAAGTAAAAAAAATATTAACTATCACATCTAGTCAAATACATTTACGGAATTACATTTCGAAATATATTACGGGAATTAGATAGTACTAAATCCCGCCAGAAATTTGGTGCCAAACGTATGTTCATTATTAAATATTTCCCTGATGTTCCCATAGTTCGGGAGGCGGGTCTCATTCGGTAGCGCGCCAGGCTCGTAATCTTCAGGTCAAGCCTGGCGCACTACTAGCGCGAATCCAGGTTCGAGTCCTGCTTGGGCCAGCGTTGAAATTTAACTCTGCAAAACTCCCCGCCCTGCCCTCGGCCAGTAGGAGGACACCGATGGGCTTGGAAATGCGGCCGTCCGTCGGATGGGACGTTAAGTCGTGATACCGTGTGCACGTTAAAGGGCACGCTGGATGGCCTTGACGGGAGGACTCACTGAACATCTGTCTCCCAACAGCTGTCCAGTGAGTCCCCTCCCCCAACCTTCTGCTAGTCTTCGGTTTCTTGTCACCTGGCCATTTAGTCCATTGTATGCAAAAAAGTGCCCTTAACCCAACCCCATACTTTGTTCACAGCTTTCCACCGTTAACGTATTATTCACAACGTACGACTCCATTCACAAGGTAGGCGACAGTAGCGGCCGCAGAAATTTCGGACACTTTCCGAGGGATCATTCCCGACCCACGTCAATTAGGTACCGGATATGTTACCCCAACAGGGAATTAAGCGAGACCACACCATAGAAATTTGGAGCCGATCACTCAAGTAGCGCGGAACCACAAGGAAACTGAGAACTTCTGCCACCGATGACGTCACACATATTCGTTCGTTATGATGATAAACATTAGCATACCCAAAGTGAAAGAGGGTTTGTGGACCTTCCTGATAACTTGAATGCATTTTCTAAGACAGTTCGTGATAATCAGAATCTTGGGTATATCAACCTTTAATTTGTACTTCAGCACGTCAACCTCCCCACCCTCTCATTAGAACTTTCTGGATTCACCTCTGGCTATAAAATCACTGAAAAGTATATACCTTTGGTATATTCTAGGATTAATTACAGTGGCGGCCATAAAGGGAGGCCATGGCCTCTTTGATGGTGTTTAATCTTGATTGGTGATCTTAATTTAATCCCCATAGTGTTTAAATCTCAAGTGTTTAATATTTTTAATCCAATAGCCAGGCAATTTCTTTTCCAGAAAGGCAAGTCCTTGATGCCCTTAGTCCACCAAATGACGAGCTGTTAAAAAGGATCTCGATTACGAAATAACCCATAGTAAAGATCAAACTATAATTTCTGGACAACAAAAATTGTTCTTACGACTATAAATGGCCCCCTACAAAATGGAGATTTATGACCGCGCCTGTATGAAGTGCTCACATCCAGGCAGAATAGGACAGACTATTAGGAGACAGATGGGAGACTCCGGTCAGGCCATCAACAATTTTTTTTAATATGCACAGGGTATGACTTTCCTGTATACGGGGACCAGGCTTAATGTGAAGATTTTAATGAAAGGCAAAAGAGGTTTACAAGTTCACAGTTGTCCCTTTTCTCACTGGAGTGGGAGGATAGCGGAGAAAATTTTAATGCAGACACAGTGAGGACTCGAACCTGGGAACAGTAAATAAAATTTAAAAAAATGTAGAATGACTGTAATTCCAATTGTAAATCTTGAACTCTTGTAGACTACCCGAAGAATCAATATCGATTCTGTTAATCAATAGAATTTTCAGGACTAGAAAAAAATTTGGAAAGCGCTTTTGAGAATATTTTACTGTGTTTGTTAATGCAATTGGTAAACTCATATTGTTTCTTTTAAACCCCGAATTCCCCCTTTCCCCGTCTACCGCCACTACTATTATAATAACGCCAAAAGGAAAAATCAGGAGGAACAGGAAATGACCAAAGCCAGATTGGTAGCAAATGAAGAAGTGTGAATGGACTGAAAAAAAAAATATTACATAGAGCACTGGTTTTCAACCTTTTATGCTTCACCTACCCCCTGGAAATGTGTATGTAACTGGCGTATCCCTTGTATAGATAGATAAAACTATAGTATAACATTGGTTATTTTTACTTTGTTACTAGATCTAGAGACTTTTGAGCTCTCACGGCGTACCCCTAAAAATTTTACTGCGTACCCCACGTTGAGAACCCCTATTGTAGAGAATTGTATCTCTGACGTTCTATAAAAATAGTGAGGCATCATCAAACGATCGCATCAGTGGAATTTGTATTTTAATAGTATGATCCATGTTGAATATGTACAAGGACAAAATACTTTATTTTTGATAATTATCAGTTTTATTAAGTACTAGTTAAAACCACTTCAAACTGTTTGGTGTGAAAGTATTAATAGCTCTTCCTATCAATAAATTCATTAGCAGGTTTACACAATACCGGTCATAATTAAATCCCACCAAAAGTATGGCCATTGATAACTTCATTCGCGTGGCGCAATATAGCCTTAGTTGCTATTGCGCCAATAAACCCCAAACAACCAACCAAACAACTAACTTCATTCGCAACTTTCACTTGTACTCCGATGGGCTTGGAAAGGCCGCCGTCCGTCGGATGGAACGTTAAGCCGTGGCCCGTGTGCGGGAGAGCCATACTGTGTGCACGTTAAAGAACACGCTGGAGTCCCCTCCCCCAACCTTCTCTGAGCCTTCGGGGTCCATGTGACCTGGCCATTTAGCCCATGGTGTGCAAAAAAGTGCCGCTCAGAGGTAAAACAACCTAACGTTAAAGAACACACTGGATGGCCTTGACGGGAGGCTACCATCTGTCTCCCAACAGCTGTTCCAGTGAGTCCCCTCCCCCAACCTTCTCTGAGCCTTCGGGGTCCATGTGACCTGGCCATTTAGCCCATGGTGTGCAAAAAGGTGCCGCTCAGAGGTAAAACAACTCAACTCAAATTCACTCGTACTACTCACAACTTACTACTCCAGTCACATGGTAGGCGACTGCAGCACCCCCACACTTCTTGCACACTTATCAAGGGATCTCTCCCGACCCATGGCAGCTAGGGACCCGATCGATGACCACAACAGGGTTAGAACTATGTGGGACCACCCCACCAAAGTTGGAACCGATCGCTGAAATAGGCGCAGAACCACGAGAAAACTGCCAATTTCTGCCACCGGAGACGTCACACTTGTCCCCCCCCCCCTCAACCGCCGCCCGCCCTTTTATATAATATGATGACATCCGAGACTATCGAAATAGAGAATAAATATTTAAAATATAATTAGATCCAACAGGAAAAAAAATGGCCCACTCCATGTGCATCCCTGAAATTTTGATCTTGGTTATACCACTCTGTGTTTGTTTTCATAATGGCGCCTGATAAATTTTTTGTTAAAAGCCCTGCCTCAATCGCAGTAAGAGACTCCAAATTCAGTTTTGTTTCTTATAACAGTATTACGTTTGAATTTGATACACGGTTATGTTAGCCAGAATAGGTTCTAGAAAATATGTGTTAGCAAATAGCCTGTCTAGCTTCTGTCAAAATTTCTGCATATACTTGCTGCATAAATGGGGAAATTTTTTAGAGTTGGATATTTATATATTGTTTATTTGGATTTATAAAGAATTTAGAAATAAGAATCTATTTCTTATAAAGGTGATCAAAATATTTAGATAATTTGTAACGATGTGACGTATTCGACAAAATTTATTTATATATTTATAACCATCAATGGTACACCCAGAATTTTGTTTTGAGGAACAATACTACTAAAGCAAGTCCGAATGCAAACTTAGGTGAATTAATATCACGTGCACCACAGTTTTTTTTCAAGGCTTATTTACTTAAAAGTAATAACTATTTTAACCCTTAGCAACTTTTTAATTTCAGATTTTGCTCTTTTTAAAAATCTCGTTTGAATATACATTATTTTTTGGGCAGGGAGTGAACCTGTGTCCTCCCTGTCCCACTAATAACCATAACCGTAGCCTTCAAGAATATTATCTGAAGAAAACTGCTACAAATCCTGGATCCTACTCATTGTAAATAAAGACAAATGGTGGAGGTGATGTTTAACATTTTATTCTCCCAACCTGAATAATATTGTTCTGTACATTTTGACAATTTTGAAGTTGTAATTATTTGCTAGGAAATGTATCAAATGATTTTTAATAATTGCTCGTTATGGGAGCAATTGTGTTATATATATATATCTCGAATATAAGCTACCGTTTTAGCTTATCGTGCCTTCTGACATAATCAATCTTTTGATAACGTATTGTGAATATATTGCAGTTTATATTTCTGTTTAAATCGCGTAAGATATCTCAGGTTTTTTTTTCTTTTCCATTTCTTAATGTAACGTGATTAACTTTTGTATTTACAACTGACGAATAATTTGGTTCGTGGGAAACTTAAAAAAATAACTTGGCGAGACATGGACCAAGCCAACCAGTTAATGACAGTGGCGCCGTCTGTCATTAGTGCTAGTACACAAATTTGAAAATTACAGTTTGAAG
The DNA here is from genome assembly GCA_038380435.1 of Ryuthela nishihirai. Lineage (NCBI taxonomy): Eukaryota > Metazoa > Arthropoda > Arachnida > Araneae > Heptathelidae > Ryuthela > Ryuthela nishihirai. The sequence goes on along the minus strand of JAWZYU010000029.1, from coordinate 47,017,498 downwards.
ATTTGTATAATCGTGTAATATTATTAGAATATATTTTTTTGTATTCATAATATCCGTACTATTGTAAAAAGTGTATTTACGAAACATATTTTTTACCGTTATTGTTGCTCACTTTTTATTCTACCACATAGCATTATATAACATTTTTTTAACGGTGTAAATTTGTATTTTGAAAGTATGGCCATATGAGGCCATCTGTGTGGAACGATACACTAGTTAGTAGTCAAATACATAGATGTGCTTTCTGTAATGATTTTTTGCATTAAAGAAAAATAAAATACATCAGATTTATGCTTCGATAATCAATTTTTTAGTTCTTCATTCATATCCAACACAATCTTCGAATAAACATTTCTAAGTAAACTGCTAATAAATAATATGCTAATAATCGCAAACAGGGCCGGATCAGGGGAGGGGGTGGCGGCGGCAAGGGGGTTCTGCCCCTCCCTCTTTGACAATGGTAGTAAAGGTAATAGAGGCCAAAAATTATCAAATTGTGCATATTTCACTAATTTTTCCAGGATTTTTTGTTTTGAAAACTTGTAAAACGAAGGTGAAAATTTTAAACTGAAATGGAAATCCATTCTGTACCCATTTTTTTAAATTTAGTTTTGCCCTGAGTGAGATTCGAACTCGCGTCTTCCTTTTAACTAATTATTTCAAGTGTTTCTAGGCTACACATTTTCCTGTCTACACTTTATTCCTGAATTATTCATATAATGCTGTGAGCATGAGTGACAAATATTACGTCCATCTTCCATCATATGTGGCAACTGGGTTGCCCAATTACCGACATAGATAGCACCAGTGGCGAATCAACAAAATATGCGGGAATACTTATATCACGTTGCTGAAGAAAATGGTGTAGTGGTCTGGAAACAATGCATGTTTCTGGGAAACGTGGGCCCTCAAGACAAAAACCAAATTTTTTCAGCTTATTATTTCAAGGGTTTCTATTCTACAGGACACTTTCCTGTGATATTACTGAAATTCTTACGAGTAGCAACATTTCTGTTGAATATTGATTTACTTGAAATTTTACAGTATTTGGAAACAAAACTGTTTACTTATCAATAAAATTCCTACATCCTTTTTGATTACATTATTTCCATTACTCATGGTTGGGAAGGTAAAAATTTTTACATTTTTTACCAAAAAGACTTTACAGAAGAGAACACTGCTGCTTCGTGTAGAGGAGGATGTGTGAGGTGCAAAACCGGCCCTGCTGATATTGATAGGTGCAGTTGTAGCTACGGGGAATTGTCACATGTGTAATGGAGAGGGTGCTCCTCTTACAATCGTTAACAGAATCGTCACATGTGTGATGGAGAGGGTGCTCCTCTTACAATCGTTAACAGAAAATGTTTACAGTAATCAAACAGAACGTTACTTACACATATCAGTTCGAAGAGCTATAAGAAACGCCTTTAAAGCAACAACAATCAGACATTTTCTAATCCTTTTTTATTTACGTAAAAAGATGCATAACGCAATATGGATATGGTGCAAAACTCTGAGAACTAGTCCGCAGGAATAAAAGTTAATACAAATCATTCCAAATTTAAATATATAGAGTGTCAGCTAACAAATTTCTGTAATGCTTAGTGAAGAATACTTTGTTTATGAATCAACACTGACGACAATGCAATAGGTGTCACTCTACTGGTAACACTATATTTCCTCTATTTACAAATGTCATGCAAGATCAGTTTGGGTTGAGTTGTTTTATCTCTGAGGAACGGCACAAAGTCTCGGAGCTGAGTAAGGGAAGGGAATTCACTGAATAGCTGTTAGGAGACAAATGGAAAACTTCTGTAAAGGCTACCAGGTGTTTTTTTTGACGTTCACAAGGTATGACACGTTTATTTACAGCTTAACATCCCATCCAGGAGCCTTTTCGAATTCGAGTCTCTTTCTCACGAGAGCAGCGCAGGGTTTGGGATGGAAATCTCAATGCAAGCAAAGTGGGGACTCGAACCTCAGATGACGAGACATTGCCGTATGTCGTTAACCAAAGATCCCAAGGTCTATGTGACACATATCTGAAATGGTTTAATGGTATACTTACATCAAGGTGTTTATAATTTTTTCTTCCATTATTAGCAAATTTTAAAGGCAGCATAAGTCGTATTCTAATAGGAAAATGCACACTTATAAAGGGGTTCTCTATGACTCCTACATGGAAACTAAAATTCTTTAAAATAAAAAGAAATGAAGTTACTCTGCTATATTTCGTGATCTGACCCATGGTTTCGGAGATAACCAAATTTAAAAGTTTGGTGACATTCGTTACAGATAACGAAGCCATAATGCATGCACGTAAACAAATTCTAGCATATGGAGCAAAGCAAAAACATTTATCTTTTTGTTACAGCATCTGTCCCAAACATTCAATCCATGAGAAAAACAGTGCTGGTCCCCCAATATTGCCCCTCCCCCAATATTTCTTGCAACAGGATTAGAGCAAACTGTTATTCACCTCACCTATGTCCGGGGATAATTCAGTAACTAGGAGGATTGCTGACCACATGCAGAGTGCAAAGTGGGTGATGTTTTTCATTGGAGGGGGTATGTGGAACGGAAACAATACTTCACCGTTTATGAGAGCAAAACAAATTTTGAAGCACCATGTCTAAAAGTTAGAACTACATAGCCACATCGCATGCACAACGAACAAATGTGTACAGATTTGCATATTCATCCAATTCAAAGATCTGTTGAATGGTAAAGATATGCGAATTTGTACGCACTTGTTCGCTGTGTTTGCCATGTGGCTGTGTAGTGCTGTTTTAACGTCTTTGCTTCACTTGATGGAATTTGCATACTTTATGGATTCTTTATTGGAATCGGATGGCACTGCACAGCCATCTACTTGAATTAGAAATTTGATAGAAGTCATCTACTTGGTTACCTCCAGAGTCAAAGAATAATATTCTTTGCTAAAACTATTACTCGAATCACGAAACTTATCAGAATTATAAAATTCTGAATAATTTTATTTCCTTTTACCTTAGGAAATCGAATTTCGAGGTCCATTAGTGGATAATAGGGAACACCCTGTGTAAGGCGTATCTTGCTTAGCAAATGTTAGGTTCTTCTAAAATGCATTATACGAACTGAATATTTTATGTTCATTTTATTCAGTTTTTTTAAAAATAAACTGTAAGATTTAATGAGTTTACCGACATCTATATGCCCTTTATAGATGTCAATAAAAATTTTTACAGCTGCTTCCATTCCTGACGTCATAAGAGGTGCCATATAGTATTATTAAAATTTTAATGAACTTTTCAAAATTTTTATAAATAAATAAAATAAATACCTCCTCAAGCAGCTGCTTGCCACAGAGGTCTGACAGGAGCCTGTCAGTTTATATGCCATAGTAGGTCTGTGAGGATGGCAGGATCTCAGCAAAATTTTTATGAATTATTAAAAATCAAGATTTAGAGGTTTCATTGAAATTATTTTCATAGTAACGATTTTGAAATGCAACCTCCCATTGAAGAAAATTACGTTAACCCTGAAGACACTTTTCGTGCACAGAAATGACTAACCAGTTCACAGGTGCTCAGAGAAAGTGAGGAAGACCTAGTGAACAGTTAAGACAGATGAAAGCCTCCTTTTAAGGTCATTCAGCATGTGAGCCGCACTTTTTTTGCACACAATGGGCTAAATGGCCAGGTCACTAAGACCACAAATGTTCAGAAAAGATTGGCGGAGGGAACAGCTGATGGGAGATTGTTGATAGCCTCCCGTCAAAGCCATTCAAGTTGTTCTTTAACGTGCAAGGGCATGCCTATCCCACATATGGACCACGGCTTATCTTTCCATCTGAAGGATGGCAGCCTTTTAAAGCCCATTGGTCCCCTACTGACTGAAGGCAGGGACAACTTTTGCACCGCAAGACTCGAACCTGGGAACTGCAGATTACGAGTCTGGAGCACTACCGAACCCCCATATGCACAAAGCACTGTTCTCCTGCACAAAAGGCCATGCCTTGTTTTCATTCAATGGGCAACAATGGTTTCAATGGTTTTTATTCAATGGTCCATGACCATTGGAATGATGACCTTTTGCGCCTATGGAAGTGGAGAAAATTCTCAATGTAGGCACATTTAAAAAAATTCTGAATGCAGTCGAACCTGGGAATTCAGATTACAACCCTATCCCCTTCCACATAAATTACTAATATTTCCCATTATTAACTTTTTACACTAAGGTCTCGTTTTCTTACGGTGACCAAATATAAAGAGTTCTGGGGGCTTTTGAAATTGTTTGAAATATGGTGTCTACAAGGAAGGACTGACCACGTTTTTGGAAAACGGGGACGTCTTGTCACCCTAGTTAGATACCTCTCAGTTGAATTGTTTCATTATAAAATTCTAGCCTCAATTTTTCACTCACTTGCATTACCAACAAAATTTTGTATAAATGTTGCCAAAATTTTTTCAGTAAAAAAAAATTATTCATCGGGAACAGAATTGATTTAGGGACTATCTCCGGAAAGTGGGGACATCGGGTCACCCTATAATTTCCTCTCACTTTCTACTATAGTTTCGGCGGGGAGGGCCTTAGAATACGACCTGAGTAGGGTTTCCCAATTACTAAAGTATTCCACCGAACAGGAAAGGTTAAAATGATATTCTATATCGAATGAGATTTTATAGTTGTTTTTCTAATATATTTTTAGTGGCGGACGTAAAATACGGTGCTAAAATAAAATTATACAAAGACAACTGTTTTGGATTTCAAAGCAAGTAGAAAAGTATGAGATTTAAAATAAGATGACGTTTTTTTTTTTGGATGGGTGGGGGATTTCCGAGGTTGTGTGTGGTAGTACACAGTGCTATTCATTTGTAGTAATTAAGCAAGTGTAAAAAAAAACACCCATCTGCCTCCTGTACTCGAACTCGGGATCTCCTGGTTATGCGCCAGTTGCTCTCATTTGAGCTAAAGCGGGCATCACATGGTAAAACTTCATAGCACAAATATCATAACCCTTCTTAAACAAGTGTGAATTGCCCCTGGTTTATGTCTCATGGCCGAGTGGTTAGTGCGCTTGGCTACTAATCTAAGGAACCTGGGTTCGAGGCATGGATGTATGTCGTTTTTCTGCTGAGGTCCTGCCATCCTCACAGATCTTCTATGGCACATAAACCGAAAGGCTCCTGTCAAGCAGCTGCTTGAGGTATTTATTTTATTAATCTCAAATGGTAGAGCTACTGGCAAGTAACATCTCTCGAGGTTTTTTTTTTACACTTGCCTAAGGGGCAGGGGTGGCTCAATCGGTAGCATACCAGGCCTGTAATCTGCAGTTTCCAGGTTCGAGTCTCAGCTTTGAGATTTATCTCCGCAAAACTCCCCACCTTGCCTCAGTCAGTAGGAGACACTGATAGTCTTGAAAAGGCTACCATCCGCCGGGGGACGTTAAGCCGTGTTCTGGAGAGCCTTACTCTGTGCACGTTAAACACGCTGGATTGCCTTGATGGGAGGCTACCATGTCTCCCAACAGCTGTTCTAGTGTGTCCCCTCCCCCGTCTCTGAGCCTTCTGGTCTGGCCATTTAACCCATTGTGTGCAAAAAAAGTGCCGCTTAGAGGTAAAACAACCCAAACAACATTTGCCTAATTATTACCAATAGGATTTTACCCCCAAAGAGATTAAAAAATATTTTAAAGAAATAAATGAAAAACGTTTTTGAGCTGAATAGGTACTAATAAAATATTGGGATTCACATTTTTTCAAATATTTCAGAATTCCATCGTTAGAAGGCACTAAATGAGAAGCGGAAAACTTTTTAGAAATATTACAAACATCTCTTTTTACACGAAATAGTTTTGCACATGGATTTTTTTTCATTTATCTCTTAAAACCAAAAACTTGCATCCCCCGTCGAAAGGGTGTAAATTATTACCGCCAATGTAAATCCTTTAACCATCATACTTTATCACAATTTCAAATTTCTAGGGTAGATTGCTTGCAAGATCCGTTTAAAATTTTAACATTTTCGCAAAAAACATTAAGCTATCGAGGGATTCCGAAAATGCGAATCGTACATTCTACTAAGGCATATTAAACTGACAGGATCTGTCAGACCTTTGTGGCAAGCAATTGCTTGAAGGGGATAATGCCATTAATACCTATCCAACACAAAAAGAATTCTCTCTAAAAACAAAAAAAAAAGTTGAATAGTAAAGCCAGATGACAAAGTGAAATCATTGCAGCAAATGGGCCATCTGTACAATTTGATTGGACTAGAAAGTGTATTTCAAACGTTATATTTAGGCCAGAAATTTTGGATATTAATCATAGAGTGTGGTGGTCATGAAGTTTACACTGAGCAATTTGCCCTTTTATCGCAATTATACATAAAGGGTATATGTGGGTAACTGTCTACATTAGCCGTAATTCATGAATCTTTAAAAATTAAATTTCACTAGTGTCACAAGGTTTTTACACAACCATTGGTTGTAGGTAAAATAATCAGCTCTTTGAATTTTTTCAATTACAGTATATAGATTAACTTTATATCACTGAAAATAATGCCAATAATATTTACTCCAAGCATAGCACATGTAAAATCAGTGAAACAAGATCCCAATCGTGAACCACCCAAAACCCCAGCAGGACTTCAGTAGTAAGACGGCTTTAGTTTCTATCCCACTCAGTGGTAGTCGACATGTTACTAAGTCGCGGGTTTGTGCCCTAGATAGAGCCGGCACCTGCCCTTCTTGAGAATCTACAAGGATTGGGGGGGGGGGGGGGGGGATTATTAAATATATTTCGTGCATTTAGAGCTTTAAGACGGTCTGGGAATATAAAACTGGTCATTACTTTTTTTTTGATTTGGTTGAGATTTTAAGACCTTTTGATTTTGAACAGCAGTTTTTGCACCTTATATATTGCATGTACGAGATTGTTCTTAGCCATGCAAGTTCAATTTGAGAATCGTTTTCCTTACAAAGCCGAGTTCATCTTTGAGCAGCACTTTTTTTTTTGCACACAATGGTCAAGCTAAAAGGAATCAGAGGTTGGATCCATTGGAGAGATGAAAGCCTCCCGTCAAGCGTGTTCCTTAATGCCCACTGGGACAGCTTTCTGGTACACGGTGATACGGCTTTGTGTCCCATCCAACGGAGATGGAGTTTGCCGTTGTTAAACAAGTAACTGCGAGAACGATTTCGTAATTGCATGAGGAAATTTCACTGTCCAATCAATCGTTAACAAATAATATCTTAAAGGTTTAAGTTATACATCTTTAAAAACTTGCTGAGATTCTATTCTGCTATTCATCTGTACGTATTCTGGAAGTCAGCCAAATGGATTAGGAATTTCCCTAAATCCAAATTCTATAACATTCCCGAGTGCAAACATTCACTTCTCGGTCAGTAGCACACTCGGTGTGCAATTTGATAATTCCAAGTTCATATCCCAACTGGGCCTGGATTGAGATTTTTTTCATCTCATTCTGTCCTCGGTGAGAAACGGGCCACCATCGAGCGTGGAAAGGCCACCCACTCACGGAAGAGATTAAGCCAGGGTCTCGTGTGCAAGACAGCCATACTCTACGTACATTAAATTAAAGAACACAATGGATGTCTCTCACAGGAGATGCCCATCTGTCACCTAACAGATGATCCAACCTTCTCTGAACCCTTGAAACCCATTGTTTGCACAAAACAGCCACTCACAGTTAAAAAAAAACACAAACCTAGTGATAGTCACATGCACTGTTGTAATTCTCAGACTAAATTTGTTAAGATATATAGATATATGTTTACCTATTAAATTAAAATAACAGTAACTCACATTATTTTGAATCAGCCAATGAAAATATTAAGACCTAAGAATGCATATATTGTAAAAAATAAGGAATTTTTTTTTGAAAATTCAAGCAAAATATTTATATTAAACAATTGCCCACATTTCTTTAAAATCTTTATACCGTTAATCATATTATTTTACACTATATTTAGAAATGTAGGGTTTTATACACATTCCAAATTGTTCTTCCTCTTAAACTTGCACTATAGAGACGAGTGATATTCCCAAGGCACTTTTTATTATACTTCCAATTACGGAACGCTACCGAAATGTTATTTAACCAAAATTTTATGTTTATTACTATAGAATGCTTTATTATCTATCAATATTGAAAAATAACAAAAGCTAACAAATACAAGTTTCTTTGAAGCAGTTTATTTTTTTACACATCAGTTTGATGTACAACAAAAAATTTAATTAATGGCACTTTTGGCCACTAGTAAATTTAAATTAGCTGTCATATTTGAAAAGCCAGAAATATTTACTTAAAAATTTTTCCTTGGTTGAACTTTTTGCCTCCAAAATCTCCCGACCAGGAAAGGTATTCATTAACTAATTTCTTTGTTTCCTCTGAATTTGGATCTAGCTTCTTCCAGCTGTAGGATTCATAGTCTACTTGCCAATCTTCGGAGAGCTAAAAAGCAAAACGAAACCATTCATTTTTGTCATTAGCATAATCAGTCAATTTTGATGATTTATAGGGTTAATGCAAAAGCAATGGGGAAACACCAGACATGAAAAAATGATCATTTTCATAATTAACAAATGTGCTAATCAAAAACGCTTCTTCTGCTGTGTTCATAATGCAACATGAGGAGCCTTGCATTGTCCTGGTGGAACACGCTTTCCCTGTTTAAAAATGCCGGGCATTTGGCCATCAGTGATGCACTTCAGCAGTCCAACTGCTCACAGTAAACATCCGAGTTGATATCCACCAGTAACAGGTGCTTTAGAAATGACTTTGTCCCCTTAAGCTTTGCACAACTTACACACTCTTGGACACAAGCACCATTTCTGAATTAATACATTGTGATGGAACTAATGCACACCTCTTGCAATGCCATTGTGAAATGTCTGTTGCCACTTGTACAGCCTAAACGTAGGTACAGAACATCATCAGGTACAAGAGCAACACATGTGCTGTCTTTTACGTTGCTTACAAAACATACACATTTCCTAATGATGGCAAACGAGTGGTTCACGCTCTTTTCCTTACTAAGGGACTTGGGTTCGAGCCCCGGGTAAGGCAAGGATGTCATTTTTCTACTGAGATACATAAAAAAAATTGATAACATCAAAAGATTTGCCAATAATGGCAGGACTGGTAATGCATAAGGAATTTACTGCAACCATCGTGTAATACGGACTTTAAATAACATGTGGCATATCCATACAGCCATTGTACCAGCAAAAGCTTATATGTAAATATCTTTAATTAACTCTATTTCTTTGGTATACTGTCAAAGGTGTTATAATTTGAGTTATTTGATACATGTTCATTTATAAGAGGAATCTGTCATATATTTGCCAGTAGGGCTAAATTGTGGCTTAGTAGCCTTTTTTCATGCTGCCTATAACTGCCTTTATAGTGCATGCTAATATATTATTGTCAATACAGCTTTATCGTGTAATTAAATTTATGATTGTTTAGCTGTGAAGAGAATTATTTATTATTTTCTACTGAGGTCCAATCATCTTCACAGACCTTCTACTGTGGCATATTAAACTGGCAGGCTCCTGTCAGACCTTTGTGGCAAGCAGTTGCTTGAAGGGGTATTTATTTTTTTTATAAGGACTATGATGCTCAGATGCTTATGCAGCATCTTGGGTTAAATGGTTTGATTTTGCAAATAATGAGACTACACAAAGTAGTCGTTACTGTCCTTAAGCAACATCTTATGTAGGAAGTGCTTGCATTTGATTGGCAATGTAACCTACAATCACTCTTTACCCAATGATTTATGTCATTTCTGGTGGATATGAATAAAACATGTTTCATCTGATGAATCTGCACTCACCTCTCCCTAGTGCAAAATCTAGCTCATTCGAAACTACTTTGGGAACAAAAATCATTACGAGCTAGCCACAGCCCACCAAATCTTTGGTGTAAAACTATGAAAGCTATGGAGAAAAGAGGAGAAATAAATTTATCTTCTGTTCTCCATTTGCAACTTTCACAATTTGTTTTGAGAAAACCATTGTAGCCAGATATCCCATATTCGCAAAGGCTTTAATCCTGTCCTATTATGGGTGGGAACCCATTTTTTTTTTAAATCCAATATGATGTGACACTGAGACCTTTGGTCAAGTATATGTGGAATTACAAGGGATCAAAATCTTTTCAAGATTATTTTTCTATAGTATTAAAAAAAACAATATTTCTAACCATATTTAACATAAATAACACTACATTACAAATTTTAATGAAATTTGTGTGTTCATCTAGTTTTTTGGTGTTTATTGATCATATTAAGTCATACCAATTACAAATATATCAATGGTTTATACATGGCATCAATTAATCATACAAAGATAATGAAATGATATTAATTAATATTAATATAGAACATTATAGCAATATATAAAACTGCCATAATACAGAGTATGTGTAATTACCAAACACATTGCACGACCGTATCCAAATGAAGAAAAATACTTGCTACGTAAGAAATAAGGTTAAGGCCTGATTCAAAAGTGAATATTTGAATGTCTGCTGTTTGTAACTGGATTCATCTTTTCGAAGTAAGCTACAAATGGAGTCACCCATCATTATTGGTATCTTTTCTCCGTGGTTTCAATATCTTGGTTAAAGCATTCATCATGTTGTTATGCCCACCATATAAAAGTAGCAATCATCATGGTGGTTACTAGGCTTTCTCCAAATTCGAGGAGCTGTAAATGACATAACATCTTGGTTCCACCCTTCTAACGTAGATTGGCAGCTACCACAGCACATAGGAGGAGCCCATGATTTGTCTTGATCACTGATGGGAATTCCAAAATATGCTTCGTATGCACTACGAAACTCTGTACCAGTTACAATCTGGTGCTTCACCTGTTTAGACTAATATCAGCAAACGTAGCAGATTAAGTCTGTTGACAGTTTACAATCTCAACTATTGTATATTATTCACTGAAATAGGAAACGACAGTTAATACATTAAATGACTGCTAGCATTTTATTTATATTTTACATTTAATTTATGGCTGGTAGTCAATTTTACTGAATAGATTTGATGTAAATATATCTATAATAATTTTAGAGATATGCAGAGACAAAGTACATGTAAAAAAATAATAATAAATACCCCCTCAAGCAGCTGCTTGCCACAAAGGTCTGACAGGAGCCTGTCAGTTTATATGCCATAGTAGAAGATCTGTAAGGTTGGCAGGACCTCAGCAGAAAAACGACACATACATCCATGCCTTACCCGGGACTTGAACCCAGGTCCCTTTTAGTACATGTAGAGAGCTCAAAATGCTGAATTTCGTGAAAACTGATTTACTGTAAAATATCTTTGCAAATATTAACAGTAGAGCAAAGCCAGTGGTAGATTTTCATTCAGCACCACTCATTTTTATTATTTATATACTTCATTTATCCAAGGAACACGTTGAAAAGAGCATAATCAACTTCTTGTTACAAAGCATAAAAATATTGGTAAATACAAATTAAAACAAATATAACATGAAAAATAATACTGTAAATTGATGATTAAACGACAGTATGGTAGAAGGAAATCTTACTTAAAAACATGGCAGCTATGTATCAAATTGTTCACAAGGTAAAAATTTTGCAGTTAGTGGTTTGATGACCTAAACCATCAATCAGCGGAATAATTTTTTTTAAATATAGGAGAGGACTCTTATTATTGCAGAAGTCTTTACAAGGATGGAAATCATAGCTTCCATTGTACAAAAGAGGGAATTTAAAGACAGATGCACTTCAGCTTTCTCATTGTACAGCACCTGGTAACAGTGTAAACCTCTTCCCTGTTCCTAATGACATATAGATTTCTCTCCATAATAGAGTCATTCTCTTTGAAGTAGTAGGTTATGTTTTGAAAATCTACTACACGTAGTGAAAGAATGCTCTATACAGTGTGAATGTATATTTTAAAGTAGGGAAACTGATAATTCGCATTGCATAATACTATTTAGTAAAGTTATTGCCAATATAAGTTAAATATATGTTAACAAAATTACACAAACATCAAAATTCTACTTACCTCAAAGGCTAATTCATGTCCCCTCCAAAGCCAGATGCCTGAAATTGTGCTATTATTGTCTTCACCAAACAGACACACACTACCAAAAGCATTCTTTCTCATTTTGTCCAATCTCTGGAACATCCCTGTAAATATATCATGATTAACACATATATAAAAAAAAAATATTCAAAGAAATGCTTATATATAATTGTTGAAAGTCATTTTCTCCTACATAAAAGGATATTCCTTCCTTATTTATACTATACCACATGAATCAGCATCTAGCTACTTTTATTCAAGTACATCACTAATCAGGGTGTAATCAAATTTGAAGGAAAAACCTTCCCTTCCATCCCTATGATGATCACAGGACAAGCCTGGCATAACACCATAAGTACAACTCCACTTTCTCATGCTACAACCTGTTAGTAGCTTTCAGGGAGCCCTGATCAGCAAGAAGTCTAAAAAATTCCCCAGCATGCTACCCACCTCTTCATTCCAATCTGCATGTATATCATGCTATCGCCACACGTGCAGTAGGCAATGATGGCTGCCAATCACAAGAACGAGATGTCATCAAAGATCCCGATGGCATGTCGCCCCAACCAATGAGGTGGAACTTCGAAACTCAAGTGAGCAGCAGGATCTTTGTCTACTTTCATCAAGTCGATGTTATGGTAAAGACACAGATCTATGCCGCTGTTTTTCGCTAGTTTAGGCTTCAGCGTAAGGAACTGTAATTCATGATGCAACTAGACTCCCTCGAGTGGAAGACAAGAAGCATTCCACTACATCAGAACAGTTAATGGAAGGAGAAATCAGGTCAGAATCTTGTCCTATTATTACCCCTCTCCTCCCAAAATGAATGCCTTGTTAGCACAAAGGAGCCAGAGTCCTATAATAGTAAGACTGCCCATTGCTATGACCATTTTGCCATGTTTTCTGTGCAGATCCAGACCAAAACTGAGTCTCCAAGAGGCTCTGCCAGTATGAGAAAATGTGGGACTCGATAAGGTCATTAAAGCAGTGTTGTATCCTACTAAGAAAACCATGTCTGTCCACTATTTTGAGTCACTGATTATTATTGGGAAATTAGTAGAAAACAAAGTACTGAAACCACTAAATCACAGCTATTACACGATTATACTTTATCCAAAAACCACAATGTTCCCCATTGTCCATCCCTCTCAGCTCTACATAGAGCAGGGGTGTATATGACAGTTGCAATGAGGAATGTCTCCCACATGTAAGTAAACTCAATGATTCAGGATAATTAACACTTTCTACAGTATAAATACAGATATAACTCTGCCCAAAGGTTCCAATGGGCTAATGCAGCCATGGTCAACCCGTGGCTTGCGAATATTGTCACACAAATTAAGTTTATATTGTTCTTAAATACTTTGCAGAATATCTATTTCTTTCTTTCCCAATTCATCTTTACACTGTTTTCAAAAGTGTTCTTTGGTATCCTAAATTTAATTTACAATGACGTCAAGCCACATGATAGATTTTATGCATAGGGTTTTCTGAATGTACTGTTCAGCTCCCAATTAAAGAGCTCAGCTCACTCCACTAGACACTACATCAGTTAACATTTTAATTATGAAAGTTTTCATAACTATCACAGAAAAAAACATTTTAAAAACTTATGATGAATTAAACATGCAAATATATTTATTTACCCAAAGATATCAAAGACATGATATTGTGAGTGCAAGTTTTGTTATTAGTGAGAAAATTGAAAAATATTACAAAAATTATTCTGATGGTGAATTTATAAAGGAGTGTCTGCAAACAGTTTCTTGTATGTTTTGTCCAGAGAGAAAAAAAATTACAAGTTTACCCAAAGAAACACAATTAGCTGTATCTATGAACTGCTGCCAATAGAGAAAATTCCTTTAAAGAGAAATTGAATATTTTCCTTTGGCTCTTGATGAAAATACCAATGTTTATAGAACAGCTTAATTAGTGGTATTTTTTATGTAGAGTCAATGTTAATTTCAATTGAAATGCATTTCATTTTTATCTAAATATACTGTTCATTTCCAGTCTCTTGTATTGAGTGACAAATATTACTACCATCAAAATGTGGTAGCTTGGCTACCCAACTCCTGATAATAGATCAATGGTGAATCAACAGAAAAGCTTATGTCACTTTGTTGAAGAAATGATCAGTGTCTTGGTAGTGTAGTGGTTAAGTTACTGGGCTTGCTTCTGGGAGACCTGGGTTTGAATCCGATTCAGTACAATCAATTATTTCAAGCATTTCTTGTCTACAGGACGTTTTCCTGTGATAATTAATTACTGAATTTTTATATAATGCTGTGAGCATGAGCGAAAAATATTACTACCATCAGATGTGGAAACTTGATTGCCCAACTCTTAATAGCTTGCATCACTAGTGAATCAACAGGAATGCTTATGTCACTTTGTTGAAGAAATGGTCAGTTCCTCAGTGGTCTAATGGTTATGATGCCCAACATGCTTCTGGGAGACTGGGTTTGAATCCCAGTCAGGACAAGCAATTTTTTTTCTACTCACGTTTCAAGTGTTCACAAGAAACACTTGAAACATTTCCTGTGATAATTTATTACAGAGTTTCTTGTATGTTTAATCATAATTTTAATTAGAAATAAGTCTTTTCATTAAAATCGTAAAAGCACGTGTTCCTTTTTGAAATAAATAGGTATATGTGAAAATTTAATTGTCTACACATATTATGTATTCAGGGCATTGGATGTGAGGGGGAGGGGTTACCTCTGAGTGGCACTTTTTTGAACATCATGTGCTAAATGGCCAGGTCACAAGGACCCCGAAGGCTCAGAGAAGATTGGGGGAGGGATCCACTGGAAGAGCTGCTGGGAGACGGTTGGCATAAGAATATGACTGATTATGTATGGAATATCTGCAAATGGGCTGGCTTAAAATGGATCTGACCATTACCTTGTTTAAAGTATCTTGCAATTAAGCTTAAGAAATGTGTTAAGGTTAAAAGTAAGTACAGTTTACATTAATGCTCTGAAAGATCCAGAAATAGCCAAAGCTTATGACAAAAAAAAATAAATAAATACCCCCTCAAGCATTCCTTTTTTTTTTTACTGAGAACAAAATCACTAGCAGAGAAAAATCTCAAACCTGGAACATCAGATTACAAGTATGGCACATTATAAACTGAGCCACCCATTTGGTATAAAATAAATGCAAATTTAAGTGTTCCACATTATAACATTATGTTTGGCCATCTGGTAAAAATTCTGAACCATTTGATATCAATTCCAGACAATTTACTTTGTGAATTCAAGTCTACAGTTTGGAAAGCTGCCATTACTTTCTATTTCATTTACTGTATAAATTCTAGTTTTTCAAAATTCTGACTGAACCATCATTAACAAGTACTACTGAATAACACTTAGGGTTGAAAAATGTGCTTAAATTGGAGGAATTTATTATTAAATATTATCAACAACTCAAATATATTACTTAGTATTCAAATCTATGCTCTCAGAAAGTTTAAGCAGCCAATAATATTTCTTTTCATGTTGAAATCAAACGGTAATTCCAAATTTCATCATAGAGCATTGGCATACAGTGGGTTCTTGTTAGGTTGTTTTACCTCTGAGGGGACCCACTGGACACAGATGGTAGCCTCCCAACAAAGCAATCTAGTGTATTCTTTAATGTGCAAAAGTATGGCTCCCCCACATAAGGAGACATGGCTTAACATCCCATCTGACACTGGTGGCTTTTCCAAGCCTATCGGTGTCCCCTTGCTGACCATGGGCAGGATTTTTGCTGAGATAAATTTCAACACTGGCTGAGGCAGGACTCAAACCTAGGAACTGCAGATTTCAAGCTTGGCACACTACCCCCCCCCCCCCATATTCTTACAATTTCTGCTAAAGAAAATTAAAAACTATAACATAATGCCTCTGACGAATATGCAATGCTTATTTTCAAAGAGAATGTGTTTCTTATTTTCTGCCATAGACACTCTCCACACTCTAACAGCAAAAAAGTTAACATCTGGAGTGGTTGCACAGACAGTTGAGAAAATGAAAACATTTGCTCATTTTTTGAAAACAAGCTAAAAAAAAAAACCCATGTTTCACTGGCAATTTTAAAAATATGCTAAATTTCAAAACTAAAATAAACAGCCTTAAAATTCTATACTCTCAGAAAGTTTAAGCAGCCAATAATATTTCTTTTCATGCTGAAATCAAACGGTAATTCCTACTTTCATCACAGAGCACTGATGAGTTTTCAAAAACAGTGGATAGATATATAACTCAAACATTTATAGTATGATCAATTGGACTTTTACATTTCATTTTCTGCTTATTAATAACTACACTTGACAGTTGTACAGCAAATGAGAAAAAAAAATATGTACTATGAAGTTAAAAAAATTATTTTTTCCCCTCACTTAAAATATTTCACTGGCCACACAACCAGCTATTTTTTTAATTAAATTACATCACTAAATATAATTTCACAACTTCAGTTAAATGAAATTAAAAAAAATTCATTAAATTCCATTAGTAATTTTTAAAAATTGCTAAATTTTGAAACTAAACAAACATCCAGAAATCTATATAAATTATTTTTTGAACTTCATCTGAGAAATCCATATAAATTAGTCTTTCAACTTCATCCCAAGAAATCAACATGGGAAGTGAATTAAGTTTCTACTCAATAAACTGTAAGAAATTGTTGTTCCTGACAGAAAATACAAATGCTGTTTTTACTCTTTTTAAGTTCATGCTATATATTCTTTGTGAATAATAATTTAAAATATTTAATTTGCACAATTTCACCATTTCTTTAATATCCTTTGTAGTCCAACAAAACCATTCTTTAAAATTTAAAATTAATAAGCACTTACCCACCACCCAAAAACCATCAACTCAAAATGCATTAGCTAGCATTCAAATTATACACTGGAGTTTTAGGATATTGTGACTTTTCAGTGTAGTTAATTACATGCTCTCATGTTTTGAAACAGCCAATAAAATCCTTTTTCTGCCAAAATCTGTAAATCACAATTTTATAAGATAATTCCTATTTTCTTGAAGAGCACCAACACACAATGGGTTCAATTAGAGAAGAATTGCCATATCATTCCTTTTAGTTGCAATGTACGCCACATCTTTCAACTCTATGCCAAAATTAGCTTGCTTTTTCTGCCTCTCAGCTTGGCAATAGTACAAATATTATTAAACTACTAACTAGGTAAAGTACAAATATTATTTTACTTCTCAGTTGAAGGAAACATAAAATCCAGATATAACAAGTAAAACATTCGATATTTTTATGCAGTAATTTTTGCACAAAAAAATCCTAAGAATTTGAGAAATTATATGTTAGAATCAGCAGGTATATATATAGATGATTGACTGACGGTTAAAAGGCACAGTTCCATCCTCTGTAATGTCGTTATAACTATAGGCCAGTCTCTACATTTGCAGAGTAAAAAATATATTACTGCACAGAAAAAGTACATATAAGCTTATAGGAAGTAATACGTTCTTCAGTCTTTTGTGGATAGAAAATTTTTTACAGGAATTTGAAAACTGAAAAGATTTCTGTTGAAACACAAAATGATAACCTTAAATGATCCAATAAAAAAAAATAATAAATAAATACCCCCTCAAGCAGCTGCTTGCCACAGAGGTCTGACAGGAGCCTGTCAATTTAATATGCCGTAGTAGAAGGTCTGTGAGGATGGCGGGACCTCAGCAGAAAAGCACACACATCCATGCCTTACCCAGGATTCGAACCCAGGACTTCTGAAAAAATTGTGAATGCAAATTCAGAATGAGAGCAATATTCTGCAAAAACAATTTGCTGAATACTACTGCTGTGTAGTACTATGCTACACATCATATGCAATATTAAAGAGAAATAATTTTATATCGGCCACTAGTAACCATAAATCAGCAAAACTATCAATTCAAATGCATTAATTAGCATTCAAATTATACTTATTTCTATGCTCTCAGAAAGTTTAAGCAGCCAATATTTTTTGTTTTCATGCTAATATCAAACGGTAATTCCGAATTTCATCACAGAGCATCAGCAAACAATGAGAACCACTAAAAAATATAATCTCATATAATGCACTCTTAGTTGTTAAGCCACAGCATCTTTCTCTACTCTTATGTTCAGTTAGATTCTTCATTTGCTACTTAGCCACTGAACTAAGACTAACAGTGGTAGAACAAAAACAGATTTGGTTTTAGTTTGTTTTACCTCTGAGTGACACTTTTACACAAAAATGAGCTAAATGGCCAGACCACAATGATTCCAAGAGCTCAGTATGAGAAGGGGATTCTAGATTGTTAAAAATAGAAGCCCCCCACATCAAGGCCATCCAGTGAACTCTTTAACATGCACAGGTTATGTGTAGTTCTCCTGTACATGGATCACAGCATAAGATCCCATCAAATGGGCAGTTTTTTTTTTTTTCAATATATCAGTGTCTCCTTTCTCACTGAGGCCAGGGAGATGTTAGAAGAGAAAAATCTCACTTGTAATTTCAAAAAGGCCTTTGACTCTATTGACAGTCATAATTTGTGGTTGATCATGAGATCTTATGGCATACTAGACAAGTTAGTTAACATAATGAAAGCTCTCTATAATAACACCATCATGTGTGAGAGTTGGTAAAAGCTTGTAGCAATCGGTTTAGCATTGCTTCTAGTGTTCGACAAGGGCGCATTTCGTCTCCTTTCCTCTTTAGCTTGGTAGGTCCTCTAGATTTTGGGTTTAAATGGTCTAGAAATCTGAAAATTCCTGATTTAATTAAGCAGATGATTTGGCCTTATTGGCTAATGATGTTGATAAGATGAATTTCATTATAGCAGGTTTGGTAATAAACAGAGAAAACTACAGTGATGAAAATTGGTCAGGCACTCAAGAGTGCAACTATTCAGTTAATCTGTTGAATCAAAAATCTGAATAGTTGCACTCTTGAGCAAGTGTCCCAGTTTAATTATCTTGGGAGCTATGTAACAGATACTAGTGATGTGCAACATGAGATAAACAGACGAATAGAGATTGCTGCTGGAACTTTTAAGAATATGTGAAGAGAGTGGAGAAATGGGAATATACACCTAAAGACTAAAATTAGACTGTATAATAGTTTGGTTCTTTCTAGAGTTAGTTATGGTAGTGAAACTTGGACACTTTGTAAAACAAGATAACAGGACACTTGATGCTTATACAGTATCTTGGGCATTAGATGGCCAACTTTGTACGTAATGATGAGGTTAAGGAAAGGAGTCTGCAACCTCTTTTGAGAAGCATATTGTGCAGAGAGAGACTCTATTGGTTTGGACATGTTGCCCATATGCATAACTATAGATTAACAAATAGTGCTATGAACATTGTTCCTAAAGGCCTCAGAAAGAAAGGGAGATCTTGGATGTGGCAGGCAGACACTGTCAAATAGGACCTTGTTAGAATTGGTCTATTTGCCAGATGCAGCAGATGTGTTTGGATAACTAATTTGCCCAATCTGGTTGGACATCCATAGTCCACAGCTGCTTGAGGATGATGTTGTACAGTGGAGAGTTGGGAAAAGCGGTTATGGGCCTGACACACTGGCCACATAGAATCAACAGACAGATGCTTTTATTCATGCATGGCAAAACTTTAAAATTTAAATTAACACAATCTTAAAAAATTTCTGATAATTTCCATTATTCATCATAGGAATCCTATATAATATATATCCTATATAAAGTACAGGTTAATGTAATGTCTTTTCAGTTATGATAACTTTATCTGTTACAAAGGGCTGAACTCTACACTTGTACAGTGAAGAAAATAAATATATATTACAAAGTAGAAAAATATTAGCCACTAGTTAAATGTTTCATGACCAAAAACATCACAGATGATTTATATCTCAGCAAAGTAAAAATAATAATTATTAGAGGCATAAATAAAGATTTTAATTATACACATTACTTTGATCATAAGCAAAAAGATAAATTTAATTGTGGGAATTTCAAACATTAGACTATTTTGTTTTTTCATTTCTAATACTGTCAATGTAAAACAGCAGATTCTGTAACATCTCTTGAGAAATGTAGTGCAGTGCACCATCTTGCTGGAAAATTATGGTGTTTGCAAGGTCATTGTCTTATAAACTGAATAGAGAAAAATTTCTAGCATGTCAATGCAAACTTGCCTGCTTGCTGCTGCTTTTTTTCCACAAAGAAAAATGGTCTAAAGATACAATCATGCATTAAGTTGCACCAAAGATTCACCTTGGAGCCATCACACGAGTTCCTGATTCAGATGTGGATTTTCTGCAATTATGAATGTTTAAGTGTCCATTGATGTAAAACATGGCTTCATCACTAAACAGGACTGCATTTAAAAACCTTTTTTTAATTATTGATGAAGTTTAGAATGAAGTTGGCAAATCCAGATTTTGGTTTGTCATGTCTATGTTGTACAAGCTAGATTTTGTATGTGTGCATCTGCAGTTGTTATGTACCATGTCAGAGTGTTGATTTTGGAACTTTCAACTGCAAACCATGGCAACAAATGGACTTCATGGGACTCATGATTTACATATACAAGATTGTCTAAATGCCTCCCACAATTTCACCTAATGTTGTTGGGCCTCTTTTGTTCTTGTCTGCTTTAAAACACCACCCATTTCTTTGAATTGATGAAACCATTGTTTAATGTTATTCTCATGTGGAGTAGCCTTCTTAAATTCAAGCCTTAATGCAAGTCAAACAGTAATCCACTAAACAACAAAATACAATATGCATTTTCCTTTGGAGTAAACATGACTAGATGACCACAAAATATTATTGTACATGAGAGATTATGGGAATGTAACAGTAGCACATTGTGTTCTCTGGTGACTGCACATGAAACCGTTCGAGTAGTGGAATGTATAGGTACAACATTTAATGTGATGCCTTTTGTGCATTTGGGGATAATGCTTTCCAAAACCCCACCAATATTTGTCAGACACCCTGTATTTCAGAAAAAAACAAAATGGATTTTAATATACATTCAGTTTTAAAGCCAGGTACAAAGCCCATGGGGAAAATGTGTATAAAAGGGAAATTTTAAAATATTAAGCTGTTTTTCTTCTACACTGACCACAGAATAAGTAACTATTTGCTCTTACCAAATATCACTAAGCAAAATCTTATACTAATTTTCCCGTAAATGAACCTCAAGAAAAATAACTGTAATGCTGTTATATTAAAAATATTTCAAATTAAACTATATTTTCTTAACAAAACATGGTAATTTGATAGTCTGTGACAATTCCAAGACATTAAGAATTATTAATAAAATTAAAAATTATTGTCAGTGCTGAATTATAAATGTCACAGTCACTGAAGTTGGAGTGTATGGAGGGGAAAGTAACTTAAGGAGTCTAAGGTCAACAATATATTGTTTTTTTTTATTATAAATTATTAAGATAATGAATTTTTGATTTGAAAACCTTCAAAAACCATCTATATTCAATAAATGGATATTTTGAATTAATATTTTAGACAAATGTTTAATGTGAAAGGTTCCCAGCAAAAATAAAAAATTACTACTTTGATCACTTTAAATCTGCTATTATTTGCTGAACCTATGCTCTCAGAAAGTTTATGCAGCCAACAATTTTTCTTTTCCTGATAAAATCAAACGGTAATTCTTAATTTCGTCACAGAGCTTCAGCATATAAAATTCAAAAATTATAGGTTCACATATGTTCTCAGATGTCAAAATTCTCTCTGCTCTTATTTCATTAGACTCAATATTTCATTTCTGTTGACACTATCTGGATTAAAAAATTTTGTAATATGAAGGGAAGAAAGTTTAGTCTGCTACATGAGAAAATACAAGCAGATTAATTGGAGTAGTACTTTCTTTAGTGGTTCACAAAATGAAATAATTTGAAAGAACTCTGAAGATTCAATTTCGAATCTTCAGGGTTCTTTCAAATTATTTCATTTCTTCAAGCTTATTTTCTGTTGTAATCAAGGTGATAAAAACAGAAAGGAAAAAAAAAAAACCTTCAATGATATCCATAATTCTATTACTTGCTTGAAGTTTTTCATGAAACAGCATAAAACTTACATACAGACAAGAAACATTAGCTAAATGCTTTAAATCTTAGTTAACTGATGAATACTAAATGGACAGAATAAAATATTTACTATTAGGAGTAAAAATAAAAATAAAAGATTTTAAAGTACGCTCTCTGCTCTGACTCTCTATAAAAAAAAATAGTGGAATATGTTCAACACTGGGGAAACATGGAATATTAA
The DNA here is from genome assembly GCA_038380435.1 of Ryuthela nishihirai. Classification (NCBI taxonomy): domain Eukaryota; kingdom Metazoa; phylum Arthropoda; class Arachnida; order Araneae; family Heptathelidae; genus Ryuthela; species Ryuthela nishihirai. The sequence goes on along the minus strand of JAWZYU010000029.1, from coordinate 46,995,163 downwards.
GAGCAGCAATATGACAAACAACCACAAGAGTCAAGTATCTTAATTCTTCTCATTAAAAGTTTTATTTCCAACAATTTAGTAATGCAAAGACTTCAATTCATTTATGCATTTAGATTCTTGTTAATACAGAACTCACTTTACCTGAAATAAGATTGCAACTCATGAAAACAAGTGTCAGCTCTTGGGGGTAAAGATATTCACAATACCAAACGGAATAGTTTTCCTTGTCAAACTTGTCCCAAAAATATTTTATGGATACTGCCTCTTCTTCATTGGAATAAACTCGCTTGAATTCATCCATAATAAATGTACTAAAAAGAAAATTTTATAATAATAATATATTTCAGTGAAAATGTTGATCAAACATATACACAATACATAAAACACTCCTACAGATAAAGCAATTGAACTTCTAAAAAAGCAAGCTGAATCTTCAAATAAATATCAACCTAACCAAATCAAAGCCATGATTGACACCTTATATTTAATAAAAAATAAAAAATATTTTTATATCTAATAAAAAAATACTAAAGGCACTCCAACGGGTTCACCTTTATCAGGACTTTTATCTAACATAATTATGCAAGACATTGAAGATCATATAGTAAATAAAAGACGAAAACCATTAGCATGGAAATGCTACATTGATGATATATTTGTTGTTTGTCAGTATTCTACAGCTGTATTAAATGAACTCTACAAATTTTACCATTTCTATGAAAATAACATAACAATTTCTTTTCTGGATATATTAATTCATCACAATAACTCGTTTTCAAACCACAGTTCAAGGAAAATCATCATCTACAGCAATCTAATACATTTCAACTCATCTCACAACAGATCTTCACTATCTGTACCAAGTTGTCCTTATTCTACAGAGCATACAAAGTCTGCAGCAACAAGTATTTTTTGAATAAAGAACTTTCGATTATATATTCCCTATGTCAAGATGCAGGATATTCTCAGCAGTTCATAAAGAGAATTTACCTCTCCACCAGAAATAAAATCAGCAACTTCCATCTTCAAGACAACACTTCTCAAGATGTAAAATATACCTCATCCATTTTACATTTTCCAGCCAACAATAATACCACCAACAATATTATGAAAAATTATCAAATCTCCAACCACCATTTTATCTTGCATAAAGCAAGACAGAGAAATATCTTCACATACAGGTGGTGTATATTTAGTACCCATCACTTACCCTAAATCAGACTCTAGCAGTTCTTCCAAACCTCTCGGCTATATAGGAAAAATCAAAAGAATTCTTCAAGAAAGAATAAAGGAACATCAAAGAAATATCAAATCAATGCAAATTACTACAGCTCTTTCATCTACAGTTATACTTGAAGGAGCTAAACCTCTATTCAACAAAGCTTTCATTAGCAGTTCATCATCTATCTTCAAGTTATCATTCACAGAAAAACTACTAATTTTTGTCAACAAAAACCATTGTTATAATACCAATCAAGCTCAACTAAATTCCACATGGAAAATTCTATTACAAAACTTTCCACAAAGCAATACGTCTTTGCCACAGTTATTAAGCAAATATTCATCATCAAACTATAACTCTACAACAATCACCAGCACCTCTTATGACAGCTGACCTCACCTATCATATTGCATGACTTGTGCATCGCATCTCTGCACAATTACAATTTGAAGCAAGACTTAGAACTTTGAAAATTTTACCAATTTTTATAAGTTAATTATCTAATTACTGTATGTCTGAAGAAGTCCTAATAGGACAAAATTGATAACTTTATTTATATACTCTGTTACACTGCTTAATAATCATCTCATCTGTTAATTTTATCCATCTTCATGATTAGTGTAAAAATTTAGTAAGTATAAATTCTGAAATGTTGTTTAGCCTTCCTATTATTCCATTTACTACACTATTCTACAAGACACAATGTAACACTGATAGATGAAATAATTATAGAGAAACAAACAAAGATAATTTTATTCAGATATTCAATAAAATTGCAAGTGTCACTGTCTTTTTAAATATCAGGTTTATATTCCACTTGGTACCATCATCCACCAAGTAGACCTTGATGATCTCATTGTGCAGCTGCCCGCCTCCTTTCTTATCATGATAGACTTCAATGGACACAATCCTCTTCGGGGCAGTACTGACAAATGGGAGGGGTGGGATCCTCGAACAATTGCTTGTAGTTGTTTGATGTGTACTGACCTGTTGAACACCATTGCCAGTACATATTTTCCCTTCCCAACCCACATTTTCACTGACACGATTTTTTCATCTGCTGTTCCTTGAATCTTCCACTTTTTATAAAGGAGGTTGAGGAAAACCAATATGGATATGATCACTTTCCCATGGTGTGTGTTGTGATGAAGGATTGGGTCAACTAGCACGATTTTAAACTCCTCAGCGAGTTCATCCAACACAAGATTAATGGATTGTATAGTCCATGCAGCTACCTCTATCATCCCACAACTTACACCATATAATTGCATCAGCAACATATTATGAACTCTGTACACACATGAGCACTTGCTATTTTAAAGCCATCAATTTTACTGGAACTGTAACCCTTTAATGCCCAAGAAATCTAAAAAAAAGGGGATAGGATAATAAGGACAAAGAAATAGCACTATTTGGACTAGTCCATTTCAAATCTCAGCCGTTTCGGGCTGTTAAAGGGGTTAAAGCAACATCACTTGATTAACTTGTAAATCTGATGACAGAGTTTTTGAACTTCTGAAATTGCAATAATTGATATGCATCAATAACAATGGTGAGGTATAATTTATCTCAATGAAAATGCAGCGTACTTCAATTATGTTCTACTTGTTGACTATCTATCAATGCAAAAGTGCTTTATCTACTTATTTTGAAAGTGCAATGTTCTTTTGAAAGTGTCACCGAGTTATTGTTTACATATTGTTCTTTATTAACTAAGCTTTTTATGCCTTGAAATATTATTTTTTTTTCACAGTTTTTTTTTTTATCTGTTTCTTTACCTGTTTTAGTTACACATTTTTCAGTTCTTATTTAAATTACCCTGCTTTTAAAGCAAAATAATTTTTGGACAATACTTTCTTAGTACTGAATTTGCTGATCAAAAATTTAAGCAATGTATTTTACATTAATTGCATAACTAAAAAATTGTATTAATCAAAATTAAATGCTATTCCTTTTGGTATATAAATAACCTATTTGCTTGTTAGTTACTCCAGGAAGAGGTTCTATAGTTTATTCTTCTGAAAACACTTCAAAATTAATTGTTACCAGAGCGAGTTGTTTCAGAAATCCAACACTGTAAGGGTTATTAATCAATGAATGATGCCAATTAATTGTAGTAATTATTAGCAAGTTAAATTTCCCTAATATCAAAAAGTATGCATGTTAAGATCTGTCAAAGTTGCATTTTCTTGCCACTTATGAGCTTCAATATAAGTGAAGCTAAAATAAGCCTTAGCTTTCAAATGATCAAAGTTTTATATGCAATGGTCATTTTACAGCATCCATTAATTTATTATGAATTAAATTTCCTATCTAATAACAAGTAGATTAAATCTATTTATATACATTTTTGTACTGCAGAAAGTCTTGGGCATGCATTTTTTTATATTAATGAAATTTAATTTAGCAACTAATAGTTAACAATCAATATGTAGCCATCATTCAATGATTAATAATAGATATCAACGGGACCTGGGTTCGAGCCCCGGGTAAGGCATGGATGTTCATGTTGTTTTCTGCTGAGGTCCTGCCATCCTCCCAGATCTTCTACTGTGGCATATAAACTGACAGGCTCCTGTCAGACCTCTGTGGCAAGCAGCTGCTTGAGGGGGTATTTATTTTATTTATTTATATCGATATACTTGCAACCACTGGTAATAGTAGCTTGGAATTCAGTATAGGAGTGGTGGCTAGCAGCAGCCATGATACAAGTCTGTGGTATGTAGACTTTTGATATTAACGAAAACAAGAACAACTGTATATGCTTGCATATAAACACATTTATGGATAAGTTAAACTTGAAATTGAGGCTTAATAAAAATTGCAGATATGCCAACCTAGATAACAACTGACACAAATGAGACAAATTTCCATTGGAATGTCAATCATAAGCTTTCCCTGCAGAAGTTTCTAAACTGGGTGTGACCTCCACATCCTGAAGATTCAAGGCATGGGGGTTCTAAGAAATCTGATTCGCAATTAGCTGCTCAGAGTGGAGACACTCTAAACAGTTAATTGCAGACCACACACAAAATCAGAAGTACACATAAAAGCACTAAAAATATACTAAAAGAAACACTTAAGTTTTACCCTTTTGGAAACTTTTCAAATGGATCTTTAGATTTTGGTTCTTGGGCTAAAATTAATTCAGTTTCATCAGGCTGTTCATCATCTTCTTCCTCCTTAGCCTTTTCTTGTTTTTCTTTTTTCTTCTCCTGCTTCTTTTCATCTTGTAATTTATGTTGTTTATCTTCTTTACCTTTTCCAGGTCTATCTTTCTTGCCTTTTAGTAGGTCAGCAAATTTTTTGGCTGAAAATATGCAATAGTTTCAACATGCAGAGTATGTTAGACATTGAACTTTCCCATTAAAAATAATTCTACAGAACAAAAATCCTTCAAAATAATCAAATCCAGTTGTAGTAAACAAGGAAATTCATTTATTATAGATAAGGTTTATAATAGGAAACTTGATTTCTGAAATACTACTTTCCTTTCATAAATATTCCATTAAAAAGCACACAAGGAAAAAGCTTCCGGATACAGGCACACAAGGAAAAAAGCTACAGGATACAGTTTGGGGATATACGTAAAAGGATTGTTCAAATGAATGTGACTTTGCCAACCAACTCCTGAAAATAAGTTAGTGCCATCTGTCATATGAAATAGGTATAAAAGGTTATCACAGTGGTTATAGTGTACATATTTATGTGGAGAAATAATATGTGATATTAGGAGAAAGAGGTGCATCCATCCAAATAAGCACAGCAATTTCACAGAAGGCATAAATCCTACAGAGACTCATTATGGCCTATATATGCAAAAGTTATTTTAGTGGCATACGAAGTTTAAGGAGAGATACAAACTCACCATCAATATGCCATGGCTAGGATAGATTGTACACATCTCATTGACATTTTCACATCTTTGGACATCTCAAAAGTCTTTTAAAGAGAAAGTTTCATGCTAGATGGATTAGGATTAGGGATAGATGTTATCCAAATTCAGTACCGCAAGTCCTGCATTTGCATGCATGTGTGGCTACATGCGTGCAAATGCAGGACTTGCGGTCATAATATATCTATCTCTAATCATATATAGCTGTCAGCTTTGGCTTCCCCAAGCATTCGACGTGAGAAGCGTAATGGAAAAGATATGGGATTTAGATGCATTTGACAGAGGGCAGAACATAGGGGCCCAACAGATGGAACACTCGATCTCTGAAATTGTCAAAGAACTTGGATTTTCACGTACGACAGTTTCAAGAGTGTTCCGGGAATATGAAAATTCCGGCAAAAAAAAACAAGCACCCAGGCAAACTGCAAAAGACAACCAGCCTCGAATGATCGTGGGCTTCGCCATCTGACCCGCATTGTACTGAACGATAGGGGCCAGACATCATCTGAAATCACCTTCCGTCTGAATGTGGGTTCCAGCCGGGAAGGCAGTGCACAAACTGTGCAACACTCACTTCATCTTCTCAACACCTAGTCGGGGCTAAAGAACATCAAAAATTGGCAACGGATAGTCTGGAGTGATGAATACTGATTTAAACTTCATCACACTGATGGGAGACTGAGGGTAGGCACCAACCCCACGAAACCATAGATCCTGCATGTCAGGTCGGAAGAGTACAAGCTGGTGGTGGCTCAGTGATGGCCTGGGGTGTCTTTAGTTGGACATCTGTGGGACCTTTGGTACATGTACCAACTACTCTCAATGCACACCAGTATGTAGAACTCATGGTTGACCATTTACACCCATTTATGGCTATCATGCATCCCAATGGAGATGGTGTCTACCAGCAAGATAGCTGTTCAATCTCACAGGTCCAGGTTGACTACTGCATGGTTGCAGGAGCATTCTGCTGACTTTCAACTAATCACTTTTACTTTTCTTCACAATTTTTACTTCACTACTCATTCTCCATTGTCCATTATCAACTGAAAAACCACACAACAAAAAGATGAAACAAACCTAACAGTGTCCCCAAAGTCTGTTATCTGTTTTCAAATTATCATATAAGTATAATAAATATTCAGCAGAAAAATTTTTTGCTGACATACGGGATTTGAACCCGCATCTCTCCAGAAACATGCCAGAGTGACTTCCAGTTGAACTAATGCCAGCTCGTCTTTTTTCCACTAATTTTAAAACTTAACTCTATCCTGGAGTTTTTCGGGCCAACCATTGGCGCCATCTATGATCTCCGGTGGTAATTATTACCTTAATATTGCACAGAGTGAGATGGAAATAAATGTCTCATCACGCTATTTAGCGTTATTAATGATTTAAACATAGATGAATAATCACAGCATTACCTGTTGCTCATTTGGCATTGATAAATCAATAACCGAAAAACTCCGTGATGGAGTTGTTTTAAAATTAGCAGAAAAAAGATGAGCTGGCATTAGTTCAACTGGCATGTTTCTGGAGAGATGTGGGTTCAAATCCCGTATGTCGCCAAAAATTTTTTCCGCTGAATATTTATTGATTTATCAATACCAAATGAGCAACAGGTAATGCGCGATTATTCATCTATGTTTAAATCATTAATAACGCTAAATAGCGTGATGAGACTTATTTATTTCCATCTCACTCTATGCAATATTAAGGTAATAATTGCCACCAGAGATCATACATGGAACCAATGGTTGGCCCGAAAAACTCTGTGATACAGTTAAGTCTTAAAATTAGCGGAAAAAAGAAGAGCTGGCATTAGTTCAACTGGAAGAATACTCTAGCATGTTTCTTGAGAGATGCAGGTTCAAAGCCCATATGTCGGCGAAAATTCCCCTCCCCGCTGAATATTTATTGATTTATTAACACCAAATGAGCAACAGATAACGCTGTGATTATTCAGCTATATAAGTTTATTTTCAACATTCTTTCTACTCTTTCTTTTTCTATATTATATTGCTTAGTATTAAATAGCCATTTAATTCACAATGTCACCATATATATAAAACCAGATGTTAAGTAGGTGTAATGAAAACCAATCAGTGTTGCCACTCTGATTACAATACCTATTTTAAAAGTTGTAAGACTTACAATAGTGTTATCATATTAATGCAGAAGGTTCATGGCTAATTCGAAAATCTTTGGTAAAAGCAATACAAGTAATCATCAGTGAATAAGTGATATTGTAGCTATTTTGCTGGTGCACTAAATTCTTGCTGCTGTTGGTGACATCATCTAGTAGATGTTGAGTTGACTACAAGCCCACTGCGTCCTAGGCGGTTTCTGTGTTCACTAACTCTAATGCTTAGTATTAAATGCTCTTTTCTTTGTTATATAACTGACCTATTTCTGTTATTAAGTTCATGATAAGGTTAAAAATTTGAGTAAGTAAAAATAACTGGATATTGGAAGAGTTAAAAGCACCATTTCTCTTACACTGTCCAGAAATGCCAAATGATATTACACTTGCTGTGGCAGACACAGTAGTGTAAAAAGTGTGGCAAACCTTTCTAGTAGTAACCTAACACACACACTTGAGAGGTTAAAAACAAAATGTTACAATTTGGCCTGAAAGTCTTTGATTTACCTGAACCCTTCTATAATATTCCAATCCTTTACATTCCTACAATGATCTGATATTAAATGTTGTTTTTCATCACAACACACAAAATCTGATTTTTTTTCAGTACTCCTATATATTCTTGAGAACAATACATTGTTTACCTTCTAATTTATTAGTAAATATAATAAGCTTTCCATTTTGCCTTTGCTAAGCAAGTGAAAAAATAGCCATGCCTCCACATTCATTCCATTTTTTCTGGCTCGACTCTGAAAGGATTAAAAACTATTAGGAAAGAAATTTTTTCCACAAGATAGCATTGTAGACATGAATAGTGTTGGGTGCTCACCTCTAATTTTTCATTTAGTTAGCTTATATATAAAATTTCTTTTAAATCTTTTAATTATGCTTTGTTTTAGTTTTGCTATATATATATATATGACAGAGAATAATACTAGACACTACTTCTAGTAGGAGTAAAGTGCTTTCTCATACAAGGAATTGTCAGTTAAGGCCATTTAAATGTGCATGTTTGATATCAAAATATTTTGCATACTTCAAAAATATAAAAGCCATTGGCTATAGCCAAGTTTTTTACTTACCATCAAACTGTGCCATTTTTTCACATAATGTGATATTACCTATCACAGTTTTGAATTCTGGCTGGTTGATCAAGGTGGTAAACCATCTATTGACATTTCCAAAGGGTTTACGAAATGCAGGATCCAATACCTAAAGAAATTAAAAATTTTCAAGTTTTAACATTAATCAAAACAATTTTTTTGGCAAAGAATTTAGTTATCTCTACAGGAATACAATAATATATGAAACTACTTAGAATCAATTCTTTAAGGGCCAAACTAAATCCATTCCTTGACTTCATTCTAAGACAGTCCACTTGTAGATACCAAATACCACCCACCTCCCAAAAAAAGATAAAAAAATAAGGCCAAAAAGATTATCCCCATTGCAATTAAGTACTTGATATGAGGGTTGAGAGAGCTATAAGACAAAGAAAATGTAATAACACAGGAGGTTTAAAAGATTTTTGTCATAATATGATGACTTTCTACTTTTGTGACATAACTTACAAACCTCCCTCTTTCTGTATGGAAAGGTGGGTGGGGGGTCAGCAGCCTATGGCATTTGCCAAGCTTTCATTTAACAGATTCATTACAACAAATCCCTATGTTAAAAAGACACAGTAAACAGCCATTTACACATGTGCCCTTTTAGGGTTATTATCATTTATGTGGTGCAACAACTGTTTTGACAAATAACAAAAAATCAATAGAAGTTAGGTACAAAAATTTAAATATCAAGCTTCTCGAACACACAAATCTCATTTATAATTTTAAATATGCAAAGGACAATAATATCGATTCTACAAAGTGAGTAAGGGGGCGCAACAATTTAATCGGTCACAAGGATTTATTATCTTGTCATAAAAAATGAAAACTTGAAATTAAAACATATAAATTTGCTGAAGCCATTACATGATCAATAACATGGACAACATATTGACCTCTTCAAATTATAAATCATTTCTGAAATTGCTGAAGCTATTACATGATGTATAGATATTACATGTATTGATCATGTATATTCAATGATATATAAATTAATTATATGAAAAAGCAACTAATTTTTAATCATTTATTAACTATAAACTTACATGTTGATATAAATGCAAGAGATTACAACAAACAGCTATATCTGCTTGGGAAATGCGTTCTCCTACAAGGTAGGTTCTAGTAAGCAGTTGGTCATTCAAAATTGTAAGAGCTTTTTTGATGTCTTCCTTAGCTCTTTCACAGGACTAAAAGATACAGGGAAGCACATTTTAATTTTTTTTAAACTTTTAATTAATAATTACTCCAAAATTAGAATCATTAAAGAAAGAAAAATAAACCAGAAATTAAAAATTATTTCATTAAAAAAAGATTTACCTTTATTTATGTGATTGGAATGAATATGCTATTATTTATACAAAAATGTACTATTATAATATTTTGTAAACTACTGCACATAAATTATGAAAAGAAACTTGCTGTTTAATTACAAGAAGGCACTTTATGAAGCATATTCAGTTTTCTAAATGCTCTTGGTATTTAGTTTTATACAAACAATAAATAAAAAATAATATAAATAAATACCCCCTCAAGCAGCTGCTTGCCACAGAGGTCTGACAGGAGTCTGTCAGTTTATATGCCACAGTAGAAGATCTGAGAGGATGGCAGGACCTCAGTAGAAAAACAACACAAACATCCATGCCTTATCTGGGGCTCGAACCCAGATCCCTTAGATCAGCAGCCAAGCACGCTAACCACTCGACAAACAATAATCAGTGGTAATTCAGAAACAAACATAAGGTCTTGAACTGAATGTAATTATAAGTTCCTCATTGTTGGTCTCCTTATTAATGAAGCAAAAAACTTTTATTTTTTCAGAGACAAAACACATAATCATACTTTTAAGTTTGAAGCCATTCATGTGCCATAAAACTTGCAAGTATTCATGCAATTGCATTCATAATTGTTCTAATTTAAAAAAAAAAATTCAAGATCAAAATTTTAATTTATTATAAATATTCATGGATAGCAGCCACTTCATATCAGTGTATTCAATGCAAAATTTCAGCTTGATACACCTGCCATTCTTACATATTAACTTAAAAGCTCAAATGATGCCTCTGTACAGCCATAATAGGAGCATTGACTTTTAGACAGCAAATGCTTGATATAATCTTCCATTATTATGCAACGATGGTATAATTACAAAAACTAAAAGCAACACCCTGACAATACTGATATAATGTACTTTTTATTTTCACTTTTAACTGTTATTTATACATTTCTGACTTACAGGTTTCAGATTACTAAATAAGCTGAAAACTACATTGTAGTCACTTTAATACATAATACATCACAATGCAAAATACATATGGAGTACAAATAAAAAAAAAACTGATAAAAGAAAGAAACCAGAATTTTGGTCATAACTATTTTGAGCCAAGAAGTCTTAAAACCTGTCCAGGTTCAAAAGACTTGCACAACTGAACAGCAATAGTAACAGATAATTGGCTAGCACTATTTTAAAATCAAAATATAATATGCTAAGTTGTATAAATTATAGTATTCCAAGCTAATTGAATCTCAGAAATAATTTCAATATTTTCAATGTTTAACAAAAAATCTCTAATTTTCTGCTTAAAACTTTGCAAATTAGTTTCATCAGGGATTTAATAACTTTGTAGCTTTTCACACTGAATATAAGCTTATATATTTTCTTATGAATAGATTTATGTTTAGATTAATAAGGTTTGTCTCCCCCCACTCCAACAAATCCTATATTGTATAATTGAATAAACCCAAGAAAAATATAAAGAGCGAAGAAAAGAACTTGTAACAATATTTTTTAAATTATAAAACTTATAGTGTGTCTCAATCTATTTGTAAGTGTCTAAGCATGCATCTTCCATTTTAAGTTACTTTCTATGATTACACCTAAATATTTATAATTTTTTACTCTCTCTATTGCAGTACAGTTATAATTCAATTTATGATACTTGATTTCAAAGTCAGTGTTACCTTCATGCAACTCAAAATTAGTTTTTTGAACATTTAAACATAAGCTATTTCTAGTAAACCAATTGCTTATTTTATTAAAATCAAACTCGATTTCATTTTTTAGCTCATTTAAGTTATCTGCAGTATATACAACTGCAGCATCATCTGCAAAACATGTTAGTGATCCATATAGATCAAGAGAACAGAAATCATTTATAAATATTAAGAATTAAATTGGTTCAAGTACAGAACCCAGAGGAACTCCCTTCTTAATATTTAGATAGTTACTAATACAATATTTAGATAATATTATTTTAGATAGTTACCAATACAAACTACTTGTTTTCTGTTTGATAGATAGCTTTTAAACCATTGATAAGCACTACCTCTTATTCCACTATTACATAACTTATGTAACAAAATTTTGCGATCCACTGAATTGAATACTTTGCTAATATCTAAAAACACTACAACTGTCTGTTTATTTTCATTAATACTTCTATATATTTTATATTTGTAACATTAAGTATTGCTTTTCAGTATTTTTATTTTCTCTAAAACCAAATTGAGCATTACCAAAAAATGCTGAATTTAGTATAAAAATTAATCAATTTTTTCTAATACCTTTGTAAATACTGGTAAAATGGAAACTGGCCTGTAATTTGCAATTGAATCTTTATTTCCAGCTTTAAAAATTGGTAATACTATAAAAGTTTTTAAATAATCATAAAATACACCATTTTGTAGTGAAATTCCTAAATTTTACCACAATAGGTTTTATTAATTGTAGTAACTATGTGCTACAACAGTAACATCCTTTTTTTTGAATAACAAGCCGCTTTGATACAACTTGAACAACTTCCAGCACATTTTCATTTTGTGCCTAAGGTATTCGAATAATCTCTATGTTGTTTGCCTTGGATCTTAACTCTAATTCATCAATTTCTAACCTGATATATTTTATTTGTTGCTTTAATTCACTGGTTTCCCGAGTGGTTAGCACACTTGGCTACTGATGCAAAGGACCTGGGTTCAAGCCCCGGATAAGGCATGGACGTTCGTGTTGTTTTCTGCTGAGGTCCTGCCATCCTCACAGACCTACTATGGAATATAAACTGACGGGCTCCTGTCAGACCTCTGTGGCAAGCAGCTGCTTGAGTTTTTTTTTATAAATTAAATGTTGAATTTCTTCTTTAAGATTCTTGAATTTTGATTTAAATTTTTTGAATGAGGCAACGTGTTCTACCAATTTATCTTGATTAAAGTTCAGTGCAATTTTAATATACTTTATTTCACTCATTACAGAATCATTTAACCTTTAATTTCTTTTATTTCATTTATTAAGAATCTGTTTATATCTTTAATCTCTTTTTTGATATTAATCATGAAATCCATCAATTCCAACTTTAAGGCAACAACAATATCTCTCAGATCACTACCATCAGACACCTCATTTTCCAAAGCTTCAGCAGTATCTTTCTGTTGAGTTATGTGTTCTTAATTTATTTGCATGTTTTTGGTTGCTTCTGCTCCATCTAAAGCATTATTCACACAAATTAAACACATCCACCTACTCCTTTGTTCTTGGATAATTTTCTAAATTTACTTTCACTCATACCAAAGCATTTAGGGTGAAAAAATTGTTTACATCGAGTTACACAGTATATTCCCTCTCTTACGTCAAAAAATTTCTGCTTCACAGGATTTACAAATTAAGTTGGACATGTCCGTATTTTGTGTGATAGAGATTCTTAGATTTTATGCTTGAAATATATTTTTAAAATGTGCGCTCATATATCATAATAATCTATTTTCACTAGATAGCAGCATCTATGCTTTTTTTTAGCATCAGTTAATTTACTCAGTGTTCACATAATCTGATTTTATAACTTACTAAATACTTGCCAACTCTTTCTCACTTGATCTTCATATCACAATTTCATCATTTAGCTTACCATTTTATTTTTATATTTTGATTTAAGTTATGTAAAATAATTGGAAAATAAAAAATTTTATCGCACAAACTAACTTGCAGCCACACCTCCCTTTGACACTGTTGCCACTCTTGCTAAGATAATGAAAATATTATGTTTGTAGATAATAATGCACATTCAAATGCTAAATACATTTACTTATGTTACTTATATGATACAACTTAAATTTTCTTCCTAAGCAATTAGCTGTTGACTAATCAATAGTCTCTTAGATCAAACTTATTAACAGCTGCATAAAGTATAAATTACAAAATGCTATTATAAACTACTATATCTAAGCATCAATATAATGCTCACCTGCTTGTTGTACTGCATTATACCAAGGCATGGGAAGACCCATGTGCATGCTGGTGGAAGAATTTCACTATCTGCAAAATTTATCCATTGTTGTACATGGGCCTGGTCAATTGGAGTTACACCTCGAAGTTGATTATTGCCCACTAAAGTAAAAATAATTTCCACGATTTTATTTTCAAGTTTTAAAAATTAAATATCTTAACATAAAAAAGATGCATTCTTGTATTGCTTTAATGTTCATTTTGTTCAATGGGGTATCAACGCTAAAACTTATCACAACTGTATATTTTTACCTTTTGGAAACATGTGGTTTACTAGTACCACATGTTTACACAATGCAAACCCAAATATCAAAAGAGTCACTTTCATAAGCAATGCTCTGCAACCTTTTGGAATGTAAAGGAACCCTAGAATATCATTTAACTTTTTTTTGTCTTTGTTAGTATAACTTAAAAGTGTCTTGGTAAAATTAATGGGATTTTAAGAAGCATAACTGCTTTATAAATTACACTTTGGATAATATTTCTCACTTTGATGTAAAAGTTACTGTTGATTGCAATTACCTTTTTCCCTGGCAAAAAAGTTTCAGCAAATGGAAACTTATCACCTTTTCAAACACAAAAAGAATTTTTTTCTGTTAGTTTAAAAAAAAATTGTCACATAATTTGTTTTTAAAAGCAAACAAGTGCCATTATCTAAAATTAGATTAATTTGCATTGGCAAGCAACTAACACTCAATGAAACCAGATTAAAATGAATAAATATCCAATGATGCCTTCTGCATATCACACCTACACTTCTGCAATCTCTAAAATTCCTGAAAATTACCACAAATTTACACAAACGGTAAAATTTTAGAGAATATCTTTAGATGCATTGTTATTAAAGCAATAGAAGCTTTGTCACAGAGCATGTCATAAAAGAAAATGTACAAGATACAATTCATTGTATAATTTCCAGAAATTAATGTGTACAGACACAGATACAACTGGAAATCAAGTTGCTATACCTCCAGTTGGTTACATAGCTACCAACAAATGATAGTACGCCGTTAGAGGAGGATAAACAAGCAACGACCAAACATAAACATTTTATATGAGCATGTGATCCAGCTTTTTTAATCAGTGAAAGAGTTAAATATTTTAATGTCACATTTAAATAAAAATATAATAAATACTCCCTCAAGCAGTGCTTGCCACAGAGGTCTGACAGGAGTCTGTCAGTTTATATGCCATAGTAGAAGGTCTGAGAGGATGGCAGGCCCTCAGCAGAAAAACAAACACAAACAGCCATGCCTTACCCGGGGCTCAAATCCAGGTCCCTTAGATGTGTAGCCAAGTGCGCTAACCACTCGGCCATGGGACGGCTAATGTCATGTTTACAGGAAATTTTTTAATATTATATCACACAAATGTTTAGTGGTTTATATTGGGAGCAGTTGAGTTTAGGCTCATTTATTAATCTGTATGTCGACGAAAATAATATTATTTATTATTTTCGCTGACATACAGGATTTGAACTTTAACTGGGAGAATACCCTGGCATGTTTCTGGAGAGATGCGGATATTGAATACCGTATGTCGTCGAAAATTTTTTCCGCAAAATATTTATTGATTTATCAATGCCAAATGAGCACCAGGTAATGATGTGATTATCATCTATGTTTAAATCATTAATAATGCTAAATAGCATGATGAGACTTATTTATCTCCATCTCACTCTGTGCAATATTAAGGTAATAGTTGCCACCTGAGATCATAGATGGTGCCAATGGTTGGCCCGAACATCTCAGTAATAGAGTTAAGTCCTAAAATTAGCGGAAAAAAAGAAGAGCTGGCATTAGTTCAACTGGGAGAATACTCTGGCATGTTTCTGGAGAGATGCGGGTTCGAATCCCGTATGTTGGCAAAACTTTTTTCTGCAAAATATTTATTTAGCTTGTGCATTGATCATGCAAATTTCTAACATTAGGGTAGAAACCAAGTTAACTTTGCTAGTTATTTCATAAAGTTTGATTGTTTTTCTGCTGAAAAACAAAAAGTAACTATGTTACAAACAAAAAAAGTAACAAAGACCATACCTGACTACTAAACTAGCAAGCATATCCTATGTATGTTTTAGTATGGTGTATGAGACACCAGGACAAGCCCAATAGAGCTTTTTAGGTTATCTCAGTACTTCACAAAAGAGAGTATATTTTTTCCCTTTTAAAAAAATTCACTCATTGTTAGAGACTTAAAAGGATTAATGCCATCTAAATAAGGGTTAAGGTCATCTAATAAGATCCTTATAACTAACAAAAGCTATTGTGGGTTGGGTTATTTTACCTCTGAGCGGCACTTTTTTGCACACCATGGGCTAAATGGCCAGGTCACATGGACCCCCGAAGGCTCAGAGAAGGTTAGGGGAGGGGACCCACTGGAACAGCTGTTGGGAGACAGATGGTAGCCTCCCGTCAAGGCCATCGAGCGTGTTCTTTAACGTGCACAGGATATGGCTCTCCCGCACACGGGGCCACGGCTTAACGTCCCATCCGACGGACGACGGCCTTTCCTAGCCCATCGGTGTCCCCTACTGACCGTGGGCAGGGCAGGGAATTTTGCGGAGATAAATCTCAACGCTGACCCAGCTGGGACTCGAACCTGGGAACTACAGATTACGAGCCTGGCGCGCTACCGACTGAGCCACCCCCGCCCCAAAGCTATTGTGATCATACCCATTATTTCAAACCAGGATCGTGAATTTCAAATACATCTAACAAAAGATGATCATTAACATCATTCCTAATCTTTAATTTTTTAAACATTACATTCATTAAATCTAACCTTCAATTACTATTCTCAAAATAAGTTCACATCCATAACTCATTGATTAAATGCTAGCAGAAAGAATACACAAATATGTGACAAAAAAAGTGCAATTTTCATGGATAAAAGAAATTAGAATTACTTACCATAATGTGCTATAGCATTACTTTCAAATATATACTCTCCACTAGCTGTTTCAAAGGCTGGAACCTATAATTATACAAACAACGATGCCTTAGAAAAATAAATTTATTTAGTTTCCCCATTTAAGATTTTCGTTCATTTGAAAATTTGAGAAACTCAGTGGTTTATTATACTTTGAGATTTTTTAAGTAACTCTTCCTAAATAATCTATTACTTGAGTTAGTGAATCAGTTAGAAAATCCAGAAGAAAATCTAATTTTCAAGTTAGGGAATTTGCACTCTGAATCTCCAAGGTTTGCTCCGTTACTAAAACTTTGGAAACCGTGAAGTGAATTTTGCACTCGTTAATTACCAATGAAACGAAGCAAAAACTTAATAGTAATCAAATAACCACTCTAGTGGCACTGAGGTAGCAAACTCAAAATTTGCTGCAGACCACATATGAAACCCAGCATGATTTTACTTGCTTGTTAGGCCAATAAGAGAGATTAGAACATCCTTTCTGGAGATCAGCAGAATTTTCTAGTTCTTCACAGATGTTAAGATGTAGTTCTGTGAGATTTAGCTGATTCAGCATTTTTTCTGTTATAGTATGTTGAAAAGTGTCCACAGTGAAGTCAATTCTTTAGGGAGCATAACAATAAGTGATTGGAATGAGTTTATTACATTAGTGATTAAGCCAAGTGTAAGGAATTGTAAACAAGAAAGATTCTATTAGTGTATATAACTAATGCTTTATCTTGATGCTATTGGATACATATATAATAAATTTGATAACATATATTTCATTATTTTGCGTTTGTACTATAAATATTTTTGAAATAACATAATATTATAACAGAATTTATATTTTGCTATAATGAAAAACATAACAAAAAATGATACTAAAGTTTTTGGCTGTAACGAAAAATGCAACAAAATGTTTTATATTTTGTTTGCCAACACTGATTTTTTCTTTATCACTAAAAACACTTACCTTCAAAAACTTTGAAATATGACTCGTGTGAAGTGTTTCCACCTAAAGCGATTATTTTAGCTCATTTACGAGTCGTGATGTCCATGATGTATTTAATAAAAAAAGTTTCCACTGAAAATTGTGAACTACTTACATAATCACATCCTCAGCCTATGAAATATCAATTCCGACTAAAGTGGAAGTGTAAATAATAGCAGAGTAACACGACAGACAATTCTAGACTTGCAGATATCACTCTGCTGCAAGTCTAACTTGCGTGTGTCCATTGCAGGGATACACGCAAGTTTAGACTTGCAGCAGCAGGTTACGAACAAGTTTAGACTCTGCAGTGGAAGGGACTTAGCGTTCCTTCGCTTGTCCCAACTAATTCGCACAGTACTGTAGGTAAAAATAGCTGGGCCTCTGGATGTACACCAGGTTTTTCAGGCATAACCCTGGAAGAGTTAATAAAACTACTTCATTATACTACATTCTCTTGGACTTCAGACCTGTATTTAATTTTCCTAGTTTAATATACAAAATCTTAATCTACTACATTATAAATTAAAAATATGTTTATTTTCTCAACTACTAAAAGCAATTTTTAAAGATATGTTATTACTTCCATTTATCTATAAATTTACAATCCTTTTATGCTGCTTTCTGCCATATTAAAAAGTGCATGTCTGAAAATTTTATACTGTGTATATGCAAAACCAGCAAAACACAATAAAAATTGATCGTATTATATTCCTCCTATTTTTTACACAACCAGTACAGATCCTAGCTGTGCCTTTGAGTGGAGGAGAATAGTAACTAAAAGAGTGACTACAAAATTTTGTTAGAGGATATATTAAACTATTAGGTTAATTGTGAAATATCATATAAATGTAATATTTACACGTAATTTCAAAACTATTTATGCCTTTACATAACTTTTTTAAAGAAAATAACCTTCTCTGCTAAGAACCAAAAAAGTAGAAATATTGATAGTGTTTTCTTTTTAAACAAAAATAAGGCTACAGTTGATCAGATGAAATTATACCAATTATGATATTGATACATTCACATAATTAGTATAAAATTATGCAACAGAACACTTGTTAAACACCACAGCAATCAATATAAGTTTTACCTGGCTAAGTAGTTACATTTAAAGCACATAAAAACTACAGTAAAACCTCAATTCTACACTATATATGGGGGGGGGGGGCTGTCTGGAATTACGTGATAGTTTGTGAGATCACGGATTTTTATGCCAATAGAGCTGTACCTTTCATACACATATATATATCACTGAAGTTTACTGTAAAGTACTAGGATGGTTTCATAAGTCTGTGCATTTTATAGCTTACTTGAGAAATTATTATTACAAATAATGAACCATACTCAGTGAAATATAAACCATCATTTTCAATAGCTCATAGCCATCTGTTGACAAGTTGTTCATTACTGTTAAAACCATTGTCCATTTTTCATTTTTGTTTCATTGTTTCATTTCATTCACAATTTGTTTGATGAAATGGTTATATGTTTCCTGAAGACTTTGCCAATTGCATACACATTTCCAGGGGGTATGTGAAGCATAAAAGGTTGAGAACCACTGATCTAATGCAAGAGTATTTCCCTTGTAAAACTGCACAAAGTATAATGTACAGAGTGTATTAAGACTATATATTCTTCCCAAAATCGTAAACTGCCAAAAGTAAATAAAAGAGTTCAATAATTCTAAACCAAAAAATGGTTCAAAAATCATGTTTGACAAATTTTAAATTGTGCCAAGCAAACAGCAGCACATTAAAAACTCATCATATTATATTCCTCCTTTTTTTACACAACCAGCTTAAATACTGGCTATGCCTTTGTGTGGAGGGTCATACACTGGTGTAATTAGTCACTGAATTAGTATACACTTCAAAGATAGGGCATTGGCAATCTTGTTGAGTAGTTAAATTGACACCATGTCTTCCTTTAAAGTGAATACAAATTCAGTAACTAAATGTACCATCGATATGCTTTTAGTTTTATTTTCTACTTTTTAAGGCACATATGGGGAAGATAAAATATTAATTAAGTAAAAAAAATACATTTGTCCCTAAAAATACTCACCTTCAGAAACTTTCATTTGATATATTACTCAAATATCAACCATATTTTCCCCCCATCTTTGGAGTCATGTTTAAGGTAGCCCAACATTAGAGATGTCACAACCATTAATTTGAGATTTAACTCATTAAAGTAAAAAATCCACACTAAATCTAGTCAGATAAAAATCACATTCAGTCAACATCTAATTATGTTCATACACCTCAACAATGTTTCAGTATATCCGTGCACCTTGAACAACTCATAATTCTATAGACTTAACATTAGGTAGCAGTAGTATATAGCGTGATCATTTAATACATGGACTGAAGCAAAAAGTTACATTAAATATCATCCTGAATCTTCTTCGCATGTCTTTCTCAAAATACTCTCCCTTGAACTTCACACACATTTTTGCCATCATTATAGCATGCATTAAAAGCGTCTTTGAAAGCGTGCGAAGTGTTGTTGTTGTGGCTCTGCAAGCTTCATCGTTGGATGAGAAATGTTTCCCTTTCAAAGCTTTCTTCAGTTGCGGAAAGAGGAAAAAATCGCAGGGTGCTAAGTCCGGGAAATATGAAGGATGTGGCAGAACCTCATCATCTATGGCAGTGATTACTGCCATAGATGATGCACAATATTAGCTGCACAATATTAGCCTGCACAATATTAGCTGTATGGGGCTTGGCGTTGTCATGATGGAGAAACCAAGTCACACCAGAAAGTTCCGGATGTTTTTCACGAATGGCACGCTAAAGTTCAGTTCTGAGAACCTTCGAGTAGGCTTTCTTATTCACGGTTGTTCCACAAGGCACAAAGTGAGTAACAAGAACAACTTTGATGTCAAAAAACACAAGAACCATTTGTTTCCCAGCTGAATGAGAAACTCGAATTTTCTTGGTTCTTGGTGAATCGGGATGCTTCAATTGACTCAACTCTTGTTTAGTTTTGGGATCGTAGTGAAAGATCCATGTTTCATTGCAAGTCACAATTCGACTCATAAAGGTTGGGCTCTGGCTTTCAAAACGATTAAGCATATCCTTGTACAGCTGTACCCTTTTTTGTTTTTGTTCTGGAGTCAAATTGTGTGGAATCCATTGATCACAGATTCGTGACATTTTCAGATGGGTTTTCACAATTGCATGAGCGCTTCCATGTGAAACACATTTTCACAGCCACTTCATAAGTGTTATTCGTCTGTCTTCATGCCAGGGCTCTTTTGATTTGCTCAGGAATTACTGAGGAAAAAGGATGGCTGGGTCTTGGGTCATTGGCAACAGATTCGAATCCTTCTTTGAATTGCTTACGCCACTTAAAAATGGCAGACCTATGCAGTCATTGCCATAGGCTTCACTTATCTCTTAACAGTCGCAGCAGCACTTAGGCATCACCTTACACAATAACGAATGGCATACTGCTGTTCCGTCTGAACGAAAATCTATAACACAACTCGAATCAGTCTTAACACAACAGCAGTTGATGCCAAATGTCCTTGTACGGGGAACCTCCTTCGCAGCGGTCATGAACAGCACCATCTAGTGTTACTTTGGAAAAACTACTAAATACGAGTATTTATGGCATCTGTTCACGAATTAAATGATCACCCCTTGTATTTTATGATAAAGAGCTCATTATAAATGCTTAATTGTAATTCCTAAAATAGTTTTTGTTTCTATGTTTACCTATTAAAAACAGAACTATTGAAGATTTTTCCATTTTTGTGAAACCCTTGAATGAAGAAAATGCAAAATAACTCAAGGTGGGTGATTTCACCATCCGAGCAAAACTTTTTTTTGCACACAATGGGTCAAATGGCCAAATCACCAGAACCCCCCCCCCACCACCACCACCACCATGGCATCAGAAAGACTTTCCAAGTTTTCCGTCCCCATTTACAGTGCAAAAGCAACAAAAGCTATGTTGGGCAAAATGAGAGGTGGGTAGGGAATTTCATAGAGAAGCGAGAATGGCATCATTAACTTACAAGAAAGAATTACATGGTTATTTCGCAGTCTGGGTTACTTTGGAAACTATAGGTTCCAATTTAGGCTACGTTCTTTCCCAGTTTAACAGTAGTGATAGGCAAAATGACTCTTTTCAAAGATTCAATTCTTTTGAATTGACTCACTTAAAAGTGTAGTTCAAAAGGTTCATTCGCTTGATTCATTTGAGTCAGTGATTCAAATCAGTTGTTATTTAGTGTAATCCTAGTAGGTGAACTGTTTCAAATATAGACACTAATTAATATAGAAATATTCAATTTTCTTTAATTTCCATAACTAAATTATCTTATTTCATCACATTTTGAAAAAATTACTTCATGGATAAATTTTTTAAATTTTAGACAAATAACTTTTAAATTTTGCACATTACTAAATCTTTCGCTTTGTGTTCGAGAGCTCTCCAGAATGTCTTATCTTGATTAATATTAATTTTTTTGTTAGCATGGAGAAACTGAAATGCAACTTCAAAATATTTGTCGGAAATCTTTTCATTTAATGATTGTTAAGATATCACGTGAAAAAAATCTGGTGTGCTATAGAGCAAGTGAATATAAAAAAATATTTTAACCCGAAAAATACGAAAACAGACTTTTTCAACTGTTCATTTGATGAAATTACTGAGATAGAATTATATTTAAATCATAGCAACTGATTTAATTTATTTAAGTCAACTTTCCCTGGCATTTCATTTACCTATATTTATTATTAAAAAACATTCTTGCGAACAACTGATCATTCGCAGAGTCATAGGAATCATGAGTTAGTCTGGAAGAATTCATGAGTCAGTTGAGTCAGCACAGCTGATTTGTTCATTCTGATCAGACTCCTTCGCAAACTATAGGAGTTAAGGATTCATTTGCACCATTGAGTCAGTACAGCCGATTCATTTGGTCTGATTCTTCCAGCTACTTCAAAAGGAACTTTGTATGAAAAAAAGGGATTTTCAACTGCAAGTTTCCATTTCTGTAATTTTTCAATTAGTGACTTTGTGTTTGGTTGTGAATCACTTACCCGATTCTTTCATTTTGAACGAATCCTTCGCGAACAACTCATCACTAGTTAATGGGCTTCACTGCAATATTCCTCTATACAGCAGCTGATTTGCCATCCATATTTTGTAGAAAAAAACACCATTACAAAAATAAAGTATACAATTCTGGTTTTTTTTAAATATAAAACCCAGAATTTATAATGCATTAAGATACAGCTCACAGCATTTATAATGCCGTGAGCTGTATCTTAGAAATGCAAAAATCAGTAGGAATATTTAAAAAAAAAGCTTTAGATGCTACCTTTTGAAGGCCCTCATTGATTTCCAATTATCCAACTACTGCATTATAAAAAAAAGCCCCAAAAAGTAACAAATCAATCAATTGTTTTGGTTTTTTTTTTTTAATGTGGCATGCAATTTACTAGGATATCTGAATCAGTATTGTCCTAACAGTTATGCATCACCCGTTTCCTGTTACATAATGTACATAGTTAAATGACACATAGCTTTTAAGGCTTAGAAAGAAACACAAATAGAAAATAATAATTTAATCTCCAGAATATAAATTTGACACAATTTAAGAAGAAAAAAAATCGCTGGTTATTTTGCAGTTTGGGTTACTAGCATAAACAGGAACATAGGACATAGCATAAATTGGAACCTATAATTTCCACTGTAACCCAAACTGAAAATAACCCAGATTACAAGAATGGCACTCTACTGACTGAGTCAACACTTGCCCCCATTCAAATAAAAAATTTATTAACTCACAAACATAGAAATAATTTGGTGAGCATATTAAAGAATAATTCACAAGCTGGTAGTCATTAGAATTTCATGAAAATATTTAGCTAAAATTACCTTTCCTAAAGGAAATTTCTTTAGAAATTCATCAGATTTATTAGTTTCTCCCAATATAAAATCATTTGACGTGCTAATTGCAGCTCCACTGTACTGGCCAGCGATCAAGATCTTGTAAGCCCTGAAGCCATCGGGATACGTGTAGAGAGTCTGGAAATAATGTAAAAATAATTAAGACATAAAGTTTTTAATTACTTATATCGAGATCAACAATACTAAAGCATTACACTTTGTCTGGATTATTCAGATAACAAAATCATGGGGCAACCGCCACATTATACTCACACCAACAGCCATCGTTTGCTTCAAAAAGGAAGCAACAGACAGGAAGCAGCTATATTACGATGCCACTTTACGTACACAATATGACCGGTTTCCTTATTTTAAACCAAATAATTTATAAAAAGCCATCAGATGCGAATTTCAATATTTTTATATTATTGATATTAATAATTATAGGTATTAGTTATTTTAACTGGGAATGCATGGAAACACTATCCTCACGCATAATTTTCATTCAATATGTCAGAATAGTAAAAGTGACTTTATATATATAAATAAAGAATATACGAAGTACTCAATATGCTGATGTTAAATAGTAATAATAATGTCGTAGTGCTATTAATAAGAACTTAATGAACGACCCTAAATAATTACTAAATCAACTAAAGTTCAAAACAAAGAAATTAGCAGTTAAATCGAAAGACAACATTCAAAAGTACAGTAGCGACAGAGGAAGCGGCTAGCGCTATCCAGGGAGTCATGGAGTTCGTATTATCGTCTGATCATCGACTATAAGAATTCCAAACATGATATTATTTTGATTAATAATCCATTAATGAATATTTTGAATAATTAATCATGAATTTAATGACATTGTATTGTGATTGGATCTCAACATTAATTCACATCATAATAATAATACACTATTAATTAATTGCTAATTGAAAAAGTAGGATCATTAAACGATTCAGTGCAAAATAAAGATAAAAGGCTAACAATTTACCTGGTGCAAGATGCTGCTTGAGGTATAGTTATTTAGTTATTTATATTTATTTTGGAAATAATAAGAGCTTTTATTCTTTCTAAAAAATATACCTGTGCAGTTAAAAGCACAATGTGCCATAATCATATTTTAAAAAAATTCTTTGAACGAATAAATATGTGAGTTACTACGTTAACTTCAACGCGATATCGCTACAGGAAGCTACTGCAGTAAACTCTCTACTTCACAACTGTCACGTATTACCAGGTGATCATGATGCAGTCTATCATACCTATGGTCGATGATATTGATGTGCAATATTAATTGAAGATTATATGAATGGTGATAAAGGGCAAGTTTAATTTTCAGTCCAGAAATATGTGATCCTTGAGCTGCATCAAAGCCAAAATACAGGAAAACATAGTTATAACAGCAAAAGAAAACCATTTTTCAATGTCTTTAATAGAAAGCACAAGTAAATAAATTCTTCTCTATGCAATGTTATTGTTTTCGATAAAAGGAATGTAGAGAAAAAGAAACAAGAATGAGAATAAATTCTTAAGGAAAAGAGGAAAATGAGAAACGTTTTCCAGCAATGAGCTCGGATGTTATCATTAATTTTCAGTCTTCCTCTAGTACAGGGGTGCCCATTACGGTATCCGGGGGTTACCAGTCCACAGACCAGTCACTCTTTAGCAAGGTAGGCGTTGCCCAGAGTATGGTAAAGAGTAGAATTAGTTTTTAACATGTTAAGCCCTAGTTAAATTATTTATTTTCAATTGTTTACTACTGATGATACCCCTTTATTGCTTTAGATTCACACGTAAATATTTATTACGTTTGAATATTTATCCCTCCAAAAGAAATAAAATAATAGCCCTCTAAAAAATTCTAAATTAAAAGTGGGCGAAGTGTGAAAAAGTTTGGGCACCACTACTCTTGTAAAATATAGCCTTGTAAGATACCCAGAGTTCTAAACATACTTGAGATCGTCTTGTTGACGTTACCAAAGGCCGCAGGGGAGCACAAAAAACTTTGGTAAGAAGGAGGCCCTAGGACTTTTTTTACCATAATGATAGATATGGTTTCTGTAGTTATTCTATAATATGGCACAATCTCGTTCCGCCAGGATGCACAAATCATTAGAATCAAGATAAATGTCGCAGTTTCTTCAAATTGTTAATAACTTTTTGTCAAAGCAAAATAATTTCATGGTTCTTGAATAGGTTTATTTTATTCGTTTCTGCAGCTCATAAACTGGGAATTGATTGGAGCCTGCAGAACACTGGCTTTTTTAATCTGATGACTGGCACTCCACTCTCACTATTCCACCCAACAGTGGCTGCACTATTGAGTGGCTTCGCTTGTGGGAATAAAAACACCACCTGTTTACAAGAGAGTGAATAGCGAAAAATAAAATTTCAAAAATATATCAAAAATTGCTTACTAACATAAAAAATATGAAATAAAAGACCAAAGAATTTGAATGGTTCAGACAAAAATTGAATTAAGAAGCTCATTAAAACTGCTGCTTCATCAAATTCAATGACAATTGGCACTCAGAAGCACTAAGCTACTGCTTTATAGTTATGCATTGTGAGTGCCTACATAGTTATTATATTGATATCTTTGAGTTTTATAACCTGCAAAATTACAGATGGGCTTGGAAAAGCTACTGTCCATTGGATGGGATGTTAAAACGTGACACATGTATACAGCAGAGCTATATTTTGGCACATTGAAGACCATTCTGGATAGCTAACATGGGAGCTACCATCTGCCTCCTAAGAGCTATACCCTTCCCTCAACATTCTCTGAACCATTTGGGTCCTTGTGATCTGATCATTTATCCGTCGGTGATTTTGTTCAAAGTATCACAGCTCAGAAGCAATACTACACAACCAAACTTAAAATTATACCCATATAATGCTTTCATAACATGTTTAGAAACCCAAATAGCTACCTTTTGGGTATTAGAATTTTTTTGGGTATTAAAATTTAGTTGGTTTGCCCAAGTACGACAGAGTATTCGCAATCATGCGAGTTGGTTGATCGGAACTAAGATTTTAGGTTTAGGTGGGACATTTTCAGTACAACGTGCAGCACCTGAATGTAATAGAACTGAAATAGGATAATATATATAAAATATATTATCCTATTCAGATAATATATATAAAATATATTATTCATATTTTCAGTCCTGAATAGGACTGAAAAGACCTATTGCATGTATTTTTTTTTGTTTCAGGTATTCTGAAAACGAAAAATTGAACAAAAAATTTCGGGGATAAAACCAAAATATAAACTAGAAAAGGTCTTGTCCTTTCTATTTCAATTCAATATTCTGCCCCTTTCATCTAATAATTACTTATATATATATATATTTGTATTTTTCCACTCCGTTCTAGTGGTGTTTAAAAAAAAATCGTGAAAATTATGTCTAATATGTAGATTTACTAATTTTTTACTCCATTCCAAATGCAAATTTATATTTAATATTTTAACTGAATTACTCGTCTTAAATTATCAATTGAAAAGTTCTCTAATTTGATTATATTTAATTTACAATGTTAATTTATTATGTATATATTTTATTACATATACAGGGGTACCCCGCTCATATGACACATTAGGTTCCAGACCACCGCTGTATAGCGGATAATTGCCTTGTTTTCCCTTGTAGATGCATGTAATGATTTAATAACATTTAAAAGCACTCGTATATGTGCATAACTGACATAAATAAAGCATTTACAACTAAAATGAATACTCTCACTCGTCACTAAATTTTATATTTGTAACCTTAGTATCTAACGCAATAGGTTTACTTGTCTTCTTTTCATTGGAAGCAACAGTATTCTTACTTTGATTTTTATCTGCAACTATTAACAATAAAATAAAATAATAGTTATAAATAGTTTATAATTCAGAGGGAAACATCAAAACACATGCAACGAGCAAAGAAGAAGTGCTGTGCATAGCATTATTACTTCTGTGTGATAAGCTGAAATTAAGTATTATTTTACAAAATGCTCGGCTGTTCCGATTTTAGTTGTACTAACAGACCTTCTAAAATGTTGCCAGGAATTACATCTTACAGGTGAGTTTTATAAATATACTAAAGGAGGAAGGTACACTACAGGAAATAAAAAATGAAACGCTTGGAAGAAGTTATGTAAATGTGACGAAATTTAGGGAGGTGGTAGTATATGGAAATGCATCGAAATGATTAGGTTTGCTGGACGATCGAAACGATTGAACAGGTTCGAGCTGACGTCACAAGTGCGGAGCAGTCAAACACAGATAAAGGCAGTCAAAGCTTCCTGGTTAAAAAAAGTTGTGGAAATTGTTCTAAACTCCTAAAGATGCCTTTATGAAGACGTCGACAGCCATTCCAACAGTTAACAGACTTTCAGTGAGGAAGAATCATCGGCCTTGTAAAAACTTGTTTGTCGTAGGAGATGTGGCCAATCTTCTAGGTCACATTTCCAGTACCATCGTACACTTGGCGCCAGTGGGTTCAAGAAG
The DNA here is from genome assembly GCA_038380435.1 of Ryuthela nishihirai. NCBI lineage: Eukaryota > Metazoa > Arthropoda > Arachnida > Araneae > Heptathelidae > Ryuthela > Ryuthela nishihirai. Next base: position 46,967,204 of record JAWZYU010000029.1, on the reverse strand, counting down.
GATCCAGCACATGTTGACAAGGATCAGGAATATGACATATGACCATGGAGCGACAGAACCTCCATTTGTGACGCATGGCATTGCAGGACAGATTCGCAACTACAACATAACACCAGTGGCTTCAAGAAGGATCCAGCACATGCAGACAAGGATCAGGAATATGACATATGACCATGGAGCAACAGGACCTCCATTTGCGATGCATGGCATTTCAGGACAGATTCGCAACTACAACATAGCACCAGTGGGTTAAAGAAGGATCCAGTACATGCCGAAGAGGATCAGGAATACGACATATGACCATGGAGTGACAGGACCTCCATTTGCCACACATGGCATTGCAAAACAGATTCGCAACTGAAAAAAAAATTAAAAAAGAGGACTGGCAACAGATAACACATCGAATACCTACCAGGTGGACAGTAAACAAAAGGTTTTTACAGTTTTATTGCGAGTCCATTGTCTGGCACTGCATTTGCCCCTCACATCTGCCCACATGTAAGAATGTCTTCAGTGGTGTCGCCTCCGACAGACCTGGAACAAACAAGAGTGGAGTACTGTTGTGTTTTGTGACAAATCTCGTTTTTGTCTTGGTCAGCACGATGGTAGACATACTTGCCATCATCCAGGGGAAAGGAATGCCACCCAGTGCATGCAACATAGTCGCACAACTCCAGCACCTAGTGTGAAATCGAACAGCGACTTCACACTATTTTGCATTCTATCCCCAAGGAGGGTATTATAGAGCTATACAATAGCCTTCCCCACCTTGTTCATGAATGCATTGCTGCGCAGTGCAATAAAGAATGAAATGGAATTAATGCTTCCAGGTGTTGCAATTTTTTTTCCTCTAATGTATTTTTGTTGAAATAAATGTTTTTGATTACTTGGACATTTTATGTTATGTTGCAATTGCAAACTAAGACTGCCAGCATTTCTTTTAGTGTAATGCCATTATAGTTTCTTGGTTGAGAAAAATGTTAATTTTATTCATCGTCATAATCATCATCATCAAGCAGCCATGGGCTACAGAAGTCGAACCAGACTATGCAATTTAGTTCTCCAACCATGTCTGTCCTGAGCTACATTAAATTTTAATTAAAGTTAATTTACTTTCCTAATTCGTGCAAGAAAATGGTTAAAGTAAATGAAGTAATATTCATTATCATTATCATCATCATCCTAAAGCAGCCATGGGCTACGAAGGTCAAAACAGATTGTGCAATTTAATTATCCAAACATATCTATTCTGAGATTCATCTGCTGCATCTGGCCACTGCATACCAATTCTAACAAGGTCCTGTTTGACATTGTCTGCACACCGCATCCTAGGTCTTTCTCTTTCTGAGGCCTTTAGGTACACTGTTCATAACCTTATTCACTAATCTATAATTATCCATACGGGCAACATGGCCAAACCGACGGACTCTCTCTTTTCCCAATATAAAGGAGGTTGACAACTACTTTTCCTAACCTCATCATTAGTTACAAAGTTGAACCACCTTATGCCCAAGATACTGCATAAGCATCTTGAATCAAAAGCATCTAGTTTCCCGTTATCTTGTTTACAAAGTGTCCAAGTTTCACTACCATAACTTACACTAGAAAGAACCAAACTATTATACAGTCCAATTTTAGACTTTAGGTGTATTTGCCTATTTCTCCACACACTCCATATATTCTAAAAAGTGCCAGCAGCAACCCCTGTTTGTCTGTTAATTTCATCACCAGTAGCTGTTAAATAGCTCACAAGATAATTAAACTGAGACACCTCAAGAGTGCAGCCATTCAGATTAACTGAACCACATTTTGCCTGACCAATTTTCATCACTTAATTTTCCCTCTGTTTATCACCAAACATATTCTATTTCCAGCCTCAGCAACAGCTGTAATGAAAGAGTTCATCTCATCAACATCATTTGCCAAAAGGGCTAAATTATCAGCATAATCTAAATCAGAAATTTTCCTATCTCCAGTCCATTTAAGGCTAAAACCTTTCCCTTGAAGTGAATTCGCATAACATAATCAATAACCAAGCTAAAGAGAAAAGGAGACAAAATGCACCCTTGTCGAACACCAGAAGTAATGCTAAACCATTTGCTACAAGCCTTACCAACTCTCGCGCACGACTCAATGTTATTATAGAGAGCTTTCATTATGTTAACTAACTTTTCTGGTATGCCATATTATCTCACAATCAGCCACAATTTTTGACGATCAACAGAGTCGAAAGCCTTTTTGAAATCAACAAACCTAGCAACAAAGGTTTCTGAAACTCTAAACATTTCTGAAGATTCTGCCTAAGTGAAAATATCTGATCCACACATCCCCTACCACTTTTGAATCCACATTGCTCATCATGCAATTGCCTTTCAACCAGATTCTTAATTCTATTAAGCACAATCATGCAAAGAACTTTCCCTGGAACAGAGAGTAGGCTGACACCCCTACAGTTATCGTAAGAACTGCGATCACCTTTTTTGAAAATAGTAATAATAATAGCTCTGGTAAAATCCTTATGAACCATGTCTTCAGCATAAAAAATAATATTATAAATAATAAACTTATAAATAAAAAACAAAATTTCAGTCATCCAAGTGGTAACAGAAATATTCCCAGCTCTTAGCATTTCCGTAGTATTTTCATCTACACCTGGGGATTTATGAAGTTTAAGTTTAGAAATAGAAAAAAACACTTCAGATTTTACTATAGGGCCAACATTAAAGCCACCAATGCATCTATCATCATTGCAAACAATGGGAATAGAACTAACCACATTGTTTAGAACATCACTGAGATGCTAAGCTAATCTAGCCATGACATAATCCTCACCATCTATAACCTTACCTTATTTTTCTTTCAGTCCCTGTGTACCTGTTCGTTTTCTACCACACAAAACATTAACTAACTGGTATAGCTCTCTGCTGTTATGCTGTCTAACTGCTTCCTTGGCTTTGTCAGCCAAGCCAACAAGCCAAAGATTCTTATCAGTATGGGGGTAGGCTCCCACCCAAAGTAACTCGGAGTTGGCAAAATTCGAAGCGACTTCGTAAAATGTAGGTGAGTTTTGAAAATTTGTAATTTTTTTTTGGAAAATTAAGGGGAATTGTCAAAATTAAGGCAATTTGGCAAATCTAAGGCAGTTTGGGAAATGGAGAGAGAGCAAAATTCAAAGCCACTTAGTAAAAACAGGTGAGTTGGCAAAATTCGGAGTGACTTGATAAAATCTTCGGGATTTGGCAAAATCGGGACAACTTGACAAAATCTTGGAGAGTGTGCAAAATTCAGAGTGACTTACTAAAATCTTGGGGAGTTGGCAAATTCGGAGTGACTTGACAAAATCTTGGGAATTGGCAAAATTCGGAGTGACTTGGCAAAATCGTGGAGAGTTGACAAAATTCAGGTGAGATGTAAAAATTGCAATCTTTTTTTCTGTAAAATTATGGCGTGTTGGCAAAATCGAGGCAGCTTCGCAATATCTAGGAGAGTTGAAAAATCTTGGGGGAGCACAAAATTCAGAGTGGCTTTACAAAAATCAGTTTGTAAAATTGGGATTTTTTTCTGTAAAATTGTAGCGAGATGGCAAAATCTAGGGCAGTTGGCAATGTTCGAATACACTTGGTAAAATACGGGCGATTTGTGAAAATTAAGATTTTTTTGTGAAATTAAGGAGAGTTTATAAAATCGAGAAAATTTTGCAAAATCTAGGGAAGTTGGCAAAACTGGAAACCACTTGGTAAAATACAGGTGAGTTGTAAAAATTGCGATTGGTTTTGTGAAATTAAGGAGAGTTGGGAAAACCAAGAACTCTTTGCAAAATCTAGGGGAGTTGTGAAAATTGTGCCTTTCTTGTGCAATTAGGGAGAGTTGAAAAAATTCGTAGTGACTTGGCAAATTCAGGGAAGATGTAAAAAGTACGATTTTTTCTGTAAAATTACGGCGAGTTGGCAAAGTCTAGAGTAGTTGACAAAATTTGAATGCACTTGGTAAAATATAAGCCAATTGTGAAAATTGGAATTTGTTTTGTGAAATTAAGGAGTGTTGGACAAATCGAGGAAACAACAAAATGAACGGCAGTTGACAAAATTCGAATCCACTTGGAAAATACGGGTGAGTTGTGATAATTGGGATTGGGTTTATTAAATTCAGGATAGTTGACTAAAAGCGAGTAAACTCCGAATTTTGCCAACTAACCATAGTTTTTGCCAACTCCCTAAGTTTTGCCAACTTCGTAAGTTTTGCCAACTCTCCCAGATTTTGCCAACTCGCCATAATTTTTCAGAAAAAAAATCAAAATTTTCACATCTCATTTCAATTTTGCCAAGTCACTCCTAATTTTGCCAACTCGCCATAATTTTACAGAAAAAAATCCTAGTTTTTACATCTCACCTGAATTTTGCCAACTCCCCACGATTTTGCCATGTCACTCTGAATTTTGTGAATTCCCCAAGATTTTGTCAAGTCACTCCGAATTTTGCCAACTCCCCAAGATTTTGCCAAGTTGTCCGATTTTGCCAACTCTCCTGTTTTTACTAAGTGGCTTCGAATTTTGCCAACTGCTCTAAATTTTGCCGTCTTTCCATTTTAAAAAACTGCCTTACATGTGCCATGTTGCCTCGATTTTGACAACTCTCCTTAATTTTGCAAAAAAAAAATTCGGGAGTTTGAAAGTTTTAAGTGATTTGGCAAATTTAGGAGAGATGTAAAGATTGGGTTTAGTTTCGTGAAATTAAGGAGATTTGACTAAACCAAGGCAACAAAAATTCATACTGATTTTTTATTGGAAGTAAAATGGCAAATTATTGGAAGTTGCCAGAATTGGAAGTCAAATGGCAAATTACGGGAAGTTGGCTGAATTGGAAGTCAAATGGCAAAATGTAGGAGAGACGTTAAAATTGTTTTTACCCCTCCACCCACGGAGTGTGGAAATCTAAGCAAGTTTGCTCAGTTGGCAAATTTTACTAAAATTTTGCTCGAGTTGGAAAATTTTGGACTTCTCCCCCCCCCCCAACTATAGTCCTTTGCTATGCCCCTTCAGATAACATTCAGGTCTTTAGCGCTTGTCTGAAATTTTGCTGTAAGAAACCTTTCATTAATGCACTCATATCCTAGAAGAGCATCACTAGCGTGTCTGCTGAGAAGCAGACCCACGCCTTGGTGATGTTTCTTGTCTTTCCTCCCTGAAAAGAGAAATTTAACATTATTTTTAAGAATCTGACCTTTATCTGTCCATCTAGTCTCTTGCAGGCAGAGAATATCGAAATTATAATGGTGGAATTCTTGTGTGAGGACATCAAGAGAAAAAGCTCTGTGCAGAGTCCTCACATTCCAACTACCTATGGAGAGAAAATGGTTAGTGGGATGTTTAAAGAAACTATGTTTATTGAGAGAGGGAATGCCGACAATATCAAACAGCCCCCTAATCGCAGACATGGGGCAAAGACCCGTTCCCCCACTAATAAAGGCTGAAGCCATCTACACTGGAAGACTTCCTCCAATGTAGAATTTGATGATGCCAATAGAAGCAAAGAGTTCAGGTGCCTGCGATGACCTCTGCTCAGGATTATCCACCAGCTGATAAACATATCCTGTGAATCTATTCACTTGAGGCTGTCCACCCACAAACAAACAGAAAACACAGTGGAAGATTTTCCCTTCACAGAAACCCACCAGTGCAGCAAAATCAAGATCCATAATGAAACTCATAGGCATAATTCCGTTCAGGTTGGTATATATGGTCGGCACCAGGACCTTGTGTGGTTGACCACTCCTCAGCAGGGTAGAAAAAAAAAAGTAGCCATGATTGTCCAGATCAGTAGGCCACACTAATCTGGCAGCCCTCTCCTTTCGTTCACTTCCACAAGAGAATATCTCTTTTGAAAGGTACTAATGGTCTGCACCACGAGAAGGCGGTGTCGGACTTTAGGTGCTAGGCCTGGCCGGTTCTATACATCATCACAGGGGATTGGTGCATAGCTCTTCTTCAACTGACTATCTAGCAATAAAATGTTTTTTTTTTATCATGAGTATATAAACTTATGCATATTCCTATGTTCATTATTTCAAATTCGTCAGTGAGTAGTCCACACGAAACATTCCATTTTTACACAAAAGTTGACATATTCAGGGCCTGATCTAGCCCACCTCTCTACTATCCAAATAAATCTATTGTTTCTTATTGACTTGGGATAAAGGTTGTTAATATGGCAGGTTTAAGTCCCAACTATGCCTGCATTGAGAATTTTCTCCACTAACTGCCATTCTGCCCTCAGTGAGAAAGGGGCACTTCTAGAGTTGGAAATGCTGCCGTGCATTCCATTCAATATTAAGCCATGGCACAGGGTGTAGGACTATCATACCATATACACATAAAAGAGCATTCTGGATTGTAGGCTTCCTTGTGTCTCCCAACAGTTGTTCATTGGATTCCTTTCCCTAACTTTTGAGCTCTTAGAAACTTATGATTAGCCCACTGTGTTGAAACAAAAAGTGCTGCACAGGGTAAAATACCACTTACTATTTATCTCTATATTTAAATTTTTCATTGAATAAGATAACATACGAAATTAAATAACTTAAAATTCTGTTGAGCAATAAAAGTTTAAAAGTATGTGAAGTATAAAAGGTTGAGAACCACAGCCCTAAATTAAATTTTATTGATTCCTTGTATTAACCATTAAAGAATACATATAAACTAACTTCAATATCTTAAAAACATTTCATAATACACGGGTTAATAGCTCTAAATTGCCACAAATAAATATGTGATATAAAAATTTTTAAAATGAGATTTGTTTATATTTAGGTGACTCTTGAACTAGTAGAAATAAGCCTATATAATTGTAATTTACCAGATTTTTTTATACAGTAATTTAGCTGGATTTCTCATAAACGCCAAGTCAATTTTTGCATTAAGAGCAACTTCGGGTTTGTTTTCAAATATATGCAGTGGAAGAATATTTTTATTACAATTGTATCTGTTATTTTTCGCTTGAGGTCCCGCCCCCTCACAGACCTATAGCATTTAAACTGTCAGGCTCCTCAGACATCTTTGGTAAGCAGCTGCATGAGGGAGGTATTCTATATTTGATTTATACCATAATTCCTACCTCCATGAAGAGTAGAGGGATGTCAAACTCATAATGACTATGGGATAGTTTGCTTTGTGTCTATTTTTTAGTTGCTTTCATAAAATTTTCAATACAAATATAAAAATTAGTGTATTTTAATTGCTTTTATATTTTTTATTGGAGAATAGGTACATTTTTCTAGGTGAAATATTTAAAAATGAAGTATAAAAACTTATGGGGGAAAAATAAGAAGAAAATATTGTTCTGCATCTGAGTGATACAATGTTATTTCCGTTTCTTGGTTAACATATCTTGGGATATATGCTATCCATATTTTAAAAATTTATTCCAGCTTATGTAAAATAGCCTTAGCAGTGTGGCTCACCAAAAAACAGTTTGCAAGATTGACACTTTGCCTAAAATCATAGCTCTCATTCCCAAATTTCTAGGAGGCATGGATTGCTCTGGCAGCTTGTAATCTGCAGTTCTCTGGTTCGAGTCCCAGCTGGATCAGCATTGAGGTTTATCTCTCCAAATTTCCCCACCCTGCCCACAGTTACTAGGGGATGCTGATGAGCTTGAAAAGGCTGCTGTCAGAAGAGATGTTAAGTCATGGCCCTGTGTGCAGAAGAGTCATACCCAGTCAAGTTAAGAACATACTAGATGGCCTTGACAGGAGGCTACCGTCTCCCAACAGCTGTTCTAGTGGGTCCCTCCCCCAACCTTCTCTGAGCTTTCAGGGTTTTTGTGACCCTGCCATATAGCTCATTGTGTGCAAAAAAGTGCCACTCAACTCAACCCACATTTCTATGAAATGAATTCTAATTCTTAACTCTTGACATAATATTTACCATCCGTGGCATCTTCGCAGTTGACGTCAGCGTCTAGTACTGGAATGGCTCACATGCTCCCTCCTGTTCTTTCTATCTCTATGCTTTTACCCTCGATGACTTTTACCGAACTTTGGTTGATTCACAACAGCATCATGTGGCTAAAACCACCGTATGAGCGAATGCGTCGTCATAAAATGGGCATTGATCGTAACTGAAAACGGTTGTATGAGGGTATCAGAAAGGGGCCTAAAGTGGGGCTATTACTGCATATTTATTTTACAACAAATTATAAAAAGGTTTTGTTAAAATATAATATTATCATTCTCTTGTAGACCTAGACTTTTATAGATGTAGGACTGATTCCCAAATAAAGAGTGTCTACGTAAGAGGGCAAATAATGATTAAAAACGACAACGTAAATATGGCATAATCAGACAAGTTACTTAACATAATGAAAGCTTTCTATAATAAACTGAGTCGTGTGTGAGGGTTAGTAAGACTTGAAGCAATTGGTTTAGCATTGCATCTGGGTTTCGAGAGGGTTGCATTTTTCTCTCCTTTTCTCTTTTGTTTGGCTATTGATTATGTTACGTGGAATTGTTTGCAAGGGGAAATTTTTGGCCTCAAATTGTTTAAAGATTTCAAAATTTCTGATTAGATTATGAGAATGATTTAGCCCTGGTAATGAGATGATTTCTTTCATTACAGCTGTTGCTGAGGCTGGAAATAGAATATGTTTGGTGATAAACAGAGGGAAAACTAAAGCGATGAAAATTGGTCAGGTAAACTGTGGTTCAGTTAATCTGAATGGCTGCACTCTTGAGAAGGTGTCTCAGTTTAATTATCTTGTGAGCTATTTAACAGCTACTGGTGACATGCGGCATGAAATTAACAGACAAATAGGTCTTGCTGCCGGCACTTTTAACAATATATGGAGAGTGTGGAGGAATAGGCATATACACCTAAAGATTAAAATTAGACTGTATAATAGTTTGGTTCTTTCTAGGGTTAGTTATGGTAGTGAAACTTGACGCTTCATAAACAAGATAACAAGAAACTTGATTCTTTTGATTCTAGATGCTTACACAGTATCTTGGGCATTAGGTGGTTCAACTTTGTAACTAATGATAAGGTTAGGTAAAGGAGTTGTCAACCTCCTTTTAGCAGCATATGGTGCAGAGAGAGACTCCGCTGGTTTGGCCATGTTGCCTGTATGGATAATTATAGATTGACGAATAGGGTTATGAACAGTGTGCCTAAAGGCCTCAGAAAGAGGGAGATCTAGTATGCCGTGTGCAGACAATGTCAAACAGGAACTTGTTATAATTGGTGTGCAGTGGCCAGATGTATCTCAGAATAGATATGTTTGGATAATTAAATTGCACAGTCTAGTTTGACCTCCGTAGCCCATGGATGCTTTAGGATGATGATGATAATGATGATGAATATTACTTCATTTACTTAAACCATTTTCTTGAACGAATTGGGAAAGTAAATTAACTTTAATTAAAAGTACAAGAAATCGGGATAATCTTTCGACCCACATGTTTGATTTAATGTTTGAAACACGAGCATTTTACTTCTTTCACTAAGGGTCCTCTGTCACCATATCTTTGAAAAGCCTTAATCACTCACGTTTGTGCAACAATAACTTTCAAAAGCTGCACTGTCTGCTGATAGTTGTTTAATGCAACCAAAATATGTCAGACGATTACGTATTCAGTTCTCTTGTCATTAAGGCTATTTCTGTTATTAGTTTTCAGGATAATTAAATCATTGTTTTTTTTTTTTTTTTGAAGTTGTATCAACGAACTGATACTACGTTGCCTTTCGTTACTTATGTGGTCGACAAGGAAAAGGAAAATTTAGTAAACGTTTTATATTTGTTTTTTGTCGTCCCGATGCCGAGTAGTTAGCACGCTTGGCTACTGATCTAATGGACATGGGTTTGAGCCCCGGATTAGGCATGGAGGTGTGTGTGTTGTTTTTCTGCTGAGGTCCTGCCATCCTCTCAGATCTCCTACTATGGCTTATAAACTGACAGGCTCCTGTCAGACCTCTGTTGCAAGCAGCTGCTTGAGGGGGTATTTATTTATTATTTATTATGATTATTGCACAAATCGCTATCAGAGAAACTTGCTAAAATGACATTAAATAATTAATATAGTATATTTTCCCCAATACTATTATTTTAATTAATATATTATAATCCATTATTTTTATCAATAATCCATTATTTTTTAGTAAATAAATATTTTACGGAAATCGTCATCAATGGCTGACGAATCGATCGTTTCTGTAATTCGATAGACGCAGAAAAAAAAAATCGTTTGAAATACTTCGCAGAACCAAAACCGTGTTATTAAATTACATCGAGAAAATTCAGCTGCATTTACTTGTCGATTTGTAATAAATTAATTTGTATCGTTGAAGCTTTATTTGCAGTCAAACTAAGATGGTAAGCAAAATAATGTATCTAGTTATAGCTGTACGATGTTTTCTTGGTTTCTTATATTGTGGTATTAGTCAGTTTTGTTGGATTTAATTGCCTAGAATGTTACAAAGTGGTGTTTTTATAACACTACTGATCATACTTGACTAAAATGCTTTCATGTTTTTGAATATATAGTGCTATTTGAAGCAGGAATAAGTGCGAAAGATCTATTGTAAAAATTATAAAGACGTTAATATACTAAAATTTTCGGTGTCTAACTTCTTCAGACCGGTTTCTTCCCGCTGGTGCTATATGCTATTTAGATATGAGTGTGAAAGTTTGTTAGTGGCACAGTATGCTTGTAATTAGTAACAAGCTGAAAATTCGAAAGTTTAGGCAGAAAATTTGGTAGAACTGCAGTTTTCCTACTTCAAACACTGAGGGAACGCTCGACTTGGGAACTCCTAATGGCAACGAAAAATATTTTTTCTGAAGAATTAAGCAAAAACTGCCTTACCAAGTTTCTTCTGTGAAAAAAAAAAGGTAATGTAGTGGTATATATTTAGCAAATGGTACTGACTTTATTAAGGGGTTTGGGGTTTTAGATTAGGGTAATATGTGTTTCAAATATTTAAACTTAGATCTGAAAGGGGCTTTTTAAAATTAAAATTAGTTATGGATTAGATATTTTTTTGTAAGGGAGATCCCACTGCAGTGTTCCATCTTCACTGCAGAGTTGCATGCTATCAGTCTTGCTTTAGACCACGTGGTGGCTAAACATCGTTGGTGTGTGCTTTACACCGACTCACTTAGCTCGCTACAGGCTTTGATCTCGGTGAGGCATCGGCCTCACCCAGTTCTTTCTAAGATCCGCCAGCAGCTTCATCGCCTGGCAGCCACAACCACCATCCATTTCTGTTGGGTGCCCGATCACGTCGGAATTAGGGGCAATGATTTGGCAGATGCTGCTGCCAGGTCAGCCATGCCCCTGACCGACTCTCCGTTGCCGGTTCCATATCTGGATTTTCGGCAACATTTTACTATCAAGCTCCGGGCACGGTGGCAGAGATCTTGGTCAGAACAGCTTACCAACAAGCTCTTTGAGATCAAACCTATCATCAAACCTTGGCAGTCATGTTACTACAGGAATTGCAAGGAGGAAGTTGTACTTGCTTGGCTCCACTTAGGTCATTTGTTTATTACTCATTCGTTTCTTTTACGGGCAGATGACGAACCTAAGTGTGAGTTTTGTGGTACCATTTTAAGTATTAAACATATTTTAATCGAATGTCCTTGTTTTAACTTTGAACGTAGAATGTATTTTAACTTTCATGATTTTATGTCTGAGCCCCTTACACTCGGACACCTCTTATCTGATCATTCTTGTTTTAGCTCTGTATTTAAATTTTTACATTATACTGGATATTTTACTCGACTATAGTTTTACTCCAATGTTTATTTTTCTACATGTTTAGCCCAGGTCGCTTACACCTGGGTTACTTTTATATTTATAACATATTTATACATTTGTTTCTTGTTGTCAACTATGTTTCCTTTTATTATTTTAGAATTTGTGTATGAGTTTGTAGTTTATTTTTAATAATTGGTTGAGGGTTCTATGACTTTTATCTTTTATTTGGATATATGTTTGGCACATTATAACCTTAGATGCTAATGCACCATTAAACCCAAAACAACCAACCAACCAATCCATCAAGGCCATCCAGTATGTTCTTTAACGTGCACTGGATATGGCTCTCCTGCACATGGGGCTATGGCTTTATGACTTATCCAACAGACAGCATTGTTTCCAAACCCATCGGTGTCCCCTACTTACTATGGGCAGGGAGGGAAGTTTTGCAGAGATAAATCTCTACGCTGACCCAGCTGGGACTTGAACCTGGGAACTGCAGATTACGAGCCTGGTGCCTGGCATAGGGATATGATGGAACATCATATTGTGGGGGTATGAATAGAATTAGGTGGTTGATAGGAGTGACTGGGGGGTGTTTAATTTTACAAATAAGTGTAGTTCTGGTATGTGGTAGATTTTAAGTTGACCAGATTTCTGAAAAGTGAAAGCAGTACATTGATGACTATTAAAAAAAAATCCAGGTATATAGCAAATATAGGATACTGAGGAGATTGGGGGTTTGAAATCATAGTAAATTGGTGTATTTTGGATATCTAAACATAGATCAGAAAGTGCCTTTTTGAAATAAAAATTAGATATTGAATAAGAATTTTTGTAAGGGATTCTTTTATCTTGGGATACTTCTGTTCTTGTAATCAATAAATATTTTGTGGAATAAAATTTTTCCGACATACGGGACATGAACCTGCATCTCTCTAGAAACATGCTAGAGTATTCTACAATTGAACTAATGCCAGCTGTCTTTTTTTCACTAATATAAGACTAAACTCTTCCCCGAGATTTTTGGGAATTTTTTTATTGATTTATCAATGTCAAAATGTCAGCATGTAACGCAGTGATTGTCATCTATGTTTGTTCTTGTAATGTTAAGTCTATGGAGTTGGGAGTAGAGTGAGTCAGGAGAGGCATAGGGATATGATGGACCATTATGTTGTAGCATATGAATAGAATTTGGTGGTAGATAGAAGTGAGTAGGTGTGTTAATGCCATGAACAAGTGTAGTTCTGACATGATGGAATTTTATTCATTCAAAAGGTGCAGAAAATTTGACAAGTAATTGCATTTTTCATAGTTTTTTTAGAGTGTGATGATTGTTATTGTGCTAATGGAGAGAATATAGGTGAGTTTGAAAATTTTAGTGTACTAGATGTTAATGTTGAGTGGATTAATAAAAAATAAATAGCCCCTCAAGCAGCTGCTTGTCACAGAGGTCTAACAAGAGCCTGCCAGTTTAATACTCCATAGGAAAAGGTCTGTGCAGAAAGATGACACAAACATCCATGCCTACCCAGGGCTCAAACCTAGGTCCCATTGATCAGTAGCCAGCATGCTAGCCACTCAGCCACAGGGACAGCATTATGAATATTAATTGGAGACAGTGGTGTGTGTTCAGAAAAAGAAATGTGGTTTGGGCACGGATAGTGTTAGATTATGTGGGGATTTATAGGTTATATATATGATTTTTTGTGCCTTTTTATACATTGGGTTATTTAACCTTGGAGCTATTTTTAGTATGGAAAGGCAGTTTGTTATTTAAGATTTTGTGCATTTTTGCAATTATTTAACCAATTGGGCTATTTAATCCCTGGGGCTTTTTATCGAATGCAGAACAGCAGTTCGTTGTTTAGGTTTTTGTGTATTTTTGTGCTTGTTTTAGCCCATTGGGTTATTTAACACCTGGTGCCTTTTTTGAGTGCAGAAAGTGGTTTATTGTTTACAATTTTGGGCATTTTGTGCTTGTTTTAGCCCTTTGGGTTGTTTAATCTTTGGAGCTGTTTTGATTTTGTTTTGTTTATGATTTTGGGATTTTTTTTTTGTGTATGCTTGTTTTAATCCATTGGATTATTTAACCCCAGAGGCTTTTTTGAGTGTGGAATGACTTTTTTTAAAAATGATTTTGGGCATTTTTTATGTTGATTGTGTTTTTTTATATTTATTTTGATTTTATGGTGTTTTGTACATTTTTTTGTGGGAAAAAGTCAATGTTTTTTATATGCTGGTTGTTGGGATTGCATTTTGGTTTCATAGATATGGAGAAAATTGCAGTACTTTTTTTTTGGGGGGGGGGTGACAAAATGGCAGCATCAATACTTGCTTTGTAAATAATTACCAACTTCATTTTATTTAACTCTACAATTTTAATATTTTGATAGCATAGTTTTCATTTTTTTAAAATTTTAATTCTTTTTTTTTTCATTTAGTTTAATCAAAAATTCTTTGTAAATATAAGCTAAGGTTTTTCTTGACTATTGTTACCACTGACAAATTTTCAATATTTAATCTTGACTTTTTGCAACTCCAAAAATCATTTGATATTGAGAAAATTCCACAGTTGCATTTATGTCTGGAAAAAACATCACAGCTTTAATAGGTATTCTAAAGTTTTTCATGTAAATCTGTTCTCTTTAAAAATGTTTGCTTTTTTCTGTCCACTGTGTGTGCATTTTCAGTTTATTTTGCTTCCATTGATTCAATTTTTCTTCCATACAATAGATGTTGATTCTCTTAACTTCAATGAAAAGCTAGTTGTATATGATAACTTGGTGATTTTGTTTCCTGTAATGAACTGTTTCTGCAATCTCCTCCCATGTAATACAGTAGCATTCAACTCCTCAAAATTCTCTGCCCTTTTTTTATGTATTCAAGACTATTTTTATAGAAATATGCTTACCTTGTTTCCTGGGATTATTTGTTGAAAGCAGTACAAGAAAATACAACATGAGGAAAGCAGCACATATAAACCAGACAGTATAAATAATCTCAAAGCAGTATTAACGGTCACCTTATTTTGATTTGTTGAAATGGCATTGTGGGAAATTTGACTTGTAATCATGTTTTTTTAAATGTTATGGTTATTGCTATACTAATGGAGAACATAGATGAGTTCTACAGTTTTGTTGTAAATGTTAATGGTCATAGTTTGAGGCAATTAATATAATTTTTAACATTTAATTTTGGGATGTAATATAATTTTTGATATTGTTGAGGTTTTTAGATATAAGCTTTTTTTATGCCCCTGGCAGATTTTTAGAGTGGGGATTTGTAGTGTGTTGTTTATGATTTTGTGAGTTTTTTTGATTCAATTATAGCTTTATTTTGTTTTTAAGCTGTTTTAATAAATTTTCTGGAAAACACATTGATGTTAATGAAAATCAGAAAATTCTCATATTTGGGGTTTCAATGTAGCTTTATTGTAGTAATAAATGATTATAATATGGAGGTGAATGGCAAATTACATACCGAGTTATTTAATAATGGCTGTATGTGCTGGTATTTCCACAGCCTCCATTTGATCATATCCCATATATTTTCGATGGGTGACAAATCAGGATATCTAGCAAGCCACAGAAGAATATGTACATTGTTTTGCCTCAGATATTCAACAGTGGCAGCTGCTGCTACATGGATCTTTGCATTGTCCTTCTCAAATATTGCATTTGGGCAGTCTGTAAGTATAGAAGAGCTATTGGCTGTAGCATGTCCTGGATGTAACAAGCACTGGTAATGGTGGTGTGACTCTGTATTTGGCATATTTGCTTTCGGAACTGACTGCACTCCACACCATAATCCCACATGTTGGTGCTTTATGCCTTATCCAAATAACTCCTTTTGGTGTCTCTCACCAATCCATTGGGGATGAGGATTCTTCCATCAGATCCAAAAGACAGAAGTGGGATTCATCAGAAAAGACAATGTTGTACCATTTGTCGTACCATTACCATTGCTCAAATGGCCACTGTTACTAGCAACATTGGAAGACATGTTACTGGCCTCCAGTGTTGGGACCAGGCAGTAGATGAGGCAGAGTGATTATTTTCTGCCATTGCCAGATTTCTCACATTTCCAAAGGTATTATTTTAAGGCATCCTATTGCTGTTATGGACCTGATTTTTTAACCCAATATGGGATCAAGCAGGGGAAGCCTGCCTATTAAATTTGTTACCATTCTGTCAAGTACATCAGGAACCATAGAGTATCAAAATCTGTTGAAATAAAAATCTCAATAGTTTGTGATGAAGCCATGGGATATGCGAGTGCCTGCTGATGTCAGAAACGGCCTGAGCAACGTTGAAATTTTCTGTGTTGAATCTGTGCTAAAGTACTGGGTGTGTGGCTGGGGTGGGGGGTTGAAGAACTCAACAAAATTAATCTTCAGTTCATACAGTAAAATTCAAAATATACAGATTAAAAGCGTGACTCAGGCAGTATTGGGTGCCATTTAGCTGATAATACATATAAAGTCAATAATGTTTGTAATATAAATAATTGTGCATTTTAACTCTGCAACTACTATTTATGTTAAATGAAAAAATAGTGAATAAATGTTTTTGTGGGGAAAAAAATTTCATCGACATTCAGGATTCTAACCTGTTGAACTAATGCTGGCTCAGTCTTTTTTCCACTAATAATGACTATCACTCTTCCCGTGAGTTTTGGGCATCTCCTTTTGGCACCATCTGTGATCTCAGATGGCAACTATTTCTTTTTAGTGCTCCGAGTAAGATGCTTTGAGTTATTTCCATCTTACTCGGAGCACTAAAAGAAATAGTTACCACCCTATATCATAGATGGCGACAAAAGGAGGCTTCCAAATTTTTTCCACAAAAGCATTTATTGATTTATAGATGTTTAAACATCAACAGGTAATCCTCTGATTATCAATTATTGTTTGAAAAAACAGTGTTTGTTTATTTTTAAATGCATATGGAAATTGTTTTTTTTATGTAGATCTTTTGATTTGTTAGCAACATGTTCTATTAGTTTAAACAGATTATGCCACTGTAATTGTGCTTAAGCACTTATTCTGTATTAAATTAGCCTTTTCCAAAGTTTGTTACTTTCCTAAAGTGACCACACTTTTGTGGAATTAAAGTGATGTAACAATATATATTATTAATAAACAATTATTTATTTACAAAACTATTTATTAGTTTCTTGATATTGATTAGAAAAACAGTTATGTTTAAATAGCTTAATACTTTCCATCAGAAAAATAAGTGCTAATTTTTTTAAAGTGAACTTACTAATGTTTTCGAATAATGCATTTTGTTTTTAGGGAAATGAAACTTCTCTTCCCATGGAGATGTGCTCCACTTGTAAGTATAACATTAATGTGTAAACTCTTATTATATAGAAGTACCAAATACCAATCACTTATATCTTCAAATCACAAAGTGAAAGTCGCCATTTAGTTTACATCCTTTAGCTTGTAATTTGACTTATATCCCAGCATTTTTCAAACTTTTTTTATTTAGGAACCCTTTTGGCTTCTAAAAATACTGATGAAACACCATGCTAAACAATAAAATATAGGTATATAATTATTTACTACCTATATATATATTTTTTTTTTTTGATATAAAAGGTGATAAAAGAAAACAGTGTGATTTTTCATTAGGGACACAGAAAAAGTAATTAAAATGTGAAACGTTTCCCCTTACATGAGATTAGTTAAAGGAGTGTTTGTGCACTTTTTCTTGTTCCAAATTTCAAAATATTAGGAATATTATCTTATGTGAGATGCAGTTTCAAATCCATTCCATATTTTGTCTTTGTTGTATTGTGTAATGAAAATCATTTTTACACAGTTACAACAAAAGGAAGAAGCTTGCATATAGCAACACTTTTGGATACTTTTAAATGAGATTACCAGAGTATTTAATGAAGGCAAGATGATTGAATCCTTAATTCAAATAATCAGAAGTAATGTTATTTGTACTATCATAACCTTGCACTTGCATGCTGTATGGTCTTATCAATGCTGAAAATGGATTTCACACATAGTGCCATTTTTCAAAGGAGAATAAATAATCCAAAAAAATGTAGAATGCAAATCACACAAGAGCTGCTTCTTGTAATATGCAAGTTTTTTTAGTTTACAACCTGTTACTGTCAAAAATCATTCAGTGCTGGCAAACATTAAAATCATTTGCTTTTCATTCTTTTGGCTCAGAATTCTGCTTATCTAGTACAGATTTAATTCTGACTCTAACATTAAATATTGTAACAGTCCTTCCTTGAGGTGAGAAATTAAGTAATTCATCTTTGTGATTATATATATATATAGGCAGGTATGCCAATATTTGCAATCATGAAGTATTTGCCATGCAGTACAAGAAGTTGACTGCATGATCTTGAAAAAATATTGAAATATCAATTGAGTGAATATTTGTGAGAATCGCTTCTATGTTCACAGCAATGTCGCACCTTCATTGCTTATTTCCAGGTAAAACAGTTTAAATATTCTGGAATTTGAGGGTTTAGTTTTAATAAAATTTAGTATCTGTACTGCTTCATCCATCAGATCTCTTGGACTTATTTGCATCTTATTAAAAATGTGTTGGATGACATAATGGCTGTTCTTACAACTTGGCACCGCAGATTTGATTTGCATCATCACTCTGATCATTTTTCCGATCATTACTCTAGCCTCTGTCAGCACATGCATCAGTCTCTTCTGAAATCAATTTCACGTTGCATCAGAAAATTTGTCATGAATTAAAAATTGCTTCATCAGATGGCTTTCAAGAGATTTACTTAAGAGTAAGTCTGTTTTCCAAGAAATAATGAACAAAGCAAGCAGCATGTTGAACCCTACCTAACACATCTGTTATTTTATCAAGTTGAAAAGGAAATATGTCAGAAATTTTAAGTAAGAATGTCAGCTGAGAGATCTTGAATGCAACATTGAATGGTTTTAACAATTGAATTACTTCAATTTTTTTTGGTGATAGTGTTTTACACTCTGCCATTTTTATTGACCATAGTTTAATGAGCATCAGACCAATTGTACAATCAAAACAAGCTATAATGAGCTTGAGTATGGCAAAGTTCAGTATATTTATATATCAAAGTTTTTACCTTCACAGGAGGTTTCTTTGTCTTCTAACAACTGTTCATGGAAGTGGATTCCTTCGCCTACATAGCCCTAATGAACCTTTCAGGGCCGTGTACCTGACTATTTAGTCCATTGTATGCAAAAAAAGTGTTGCACAGAAGTGAAACAATTCAATCCAGTATTTAAAAGAGACGACTCACTAGACTAAACAATTAGCTTGCAGTTAGTTCAAAATCAAGCTCACTATACTCCCTCATTTATTTTTGTCCCTCCCATCCTTCAGCATCAAAATGAGTGATTGAAAGCCACATTCAGGAAGGTTAATGATTATTATCAATTCTGGTGCATAGAAGTTGGAGTCTTCTAAAAGATGGACTTAGGGAGCTTTGAACAATTTATTCCATGTCAACTGTGCCCATGTGCTTATACACAAGCCCACTCAACATGATGTAATGTGTACTCTGCCTGGGCTGAACCTAGAAATCTGTCCAATCAAGGATCCATGCAGACTTGTACATCAGGCATCACAAGTCTGCTTGAAGTCTTGGTTAAAAATAAACAAATCTAAAGTAAGATGGGTGTTTTATTAAATTCAGCAAATTAAGAACAAAAATTGGAGACAATGTTAGCATCCCCAAATATATACATTTTATTGGTCTTTAATGAAACAGCTGAAGTATGTGGCCAAATTAATATACTTATACTTTATTTGTTTGTTGAAATCAATTTCAAAACTTATTTTAAGGTCAGTTGCTAAGTAATCACCAAAAGTTAAATGAATCAAATTTTTTTATCTAAACACAACTCTAACAAATATTTAATATAGCATTTATTAAAATTTTAACTAGTCATTTTTTTGTGTAATTTTGTTAGACATTAATTCAAGCTTTTTTTAAATGTTAATTCTAGATTAGAATTGTAGTATGTTTTATGTTTAATTTTTTTTTACTTTATTACATTGCTTTTTGTATTTTATACAGTTGATGCAGATGAAATTAAAAGATTAGGGAAAAGATTTAGAAAACTGGATCTAGATAACTCTGGCTCACTCAGTGTTGATGAATTTATGTCACTGCCAGAATTACAGCAAAATCCACTTGTTCAACGTGTGATTGATATATTTGACACTGATGGCAATGGAGAAGTAGATTTTAAAGGTTTGTAATGTCTTTGTCTATGCCAAAATACATTCAGGGAAACATTTGACAATTTTTTTACATGTAATATATTAGTTTCATCAGATATAAAAATTTAATGAAATAAGATTATTTGCTTTTTTAAAATGCTTTCTAGATAGGGTTCTCCCTAACTTCGTGAAGCAATCAGCTTGCTTATTAGAATATGGTTTGAGTTGTTTTACCTCTGAGCAACACTCTTTTGCACATGGTGGGCTAAATGGCCAGGTCACAAGGACCTCAAGGTTTCAAAGAAGGTTTGGGGGGAGGGGACCCACTGTACAGCCATTGGAAAACAGATGGTAGCCTCCTGTCAAGGGCATCTAGCATGTTCTTTAACGTGCACAGGGTATGGCTCTGTCACACATGGAGCCACAGCTTAATGTCCCATCCAATGGACAGTGGCTTCCATGCTGACCGAAAATAGGCCAGGGAGTTTTGCAGAGATAAATCCCAATGCTGATTCAGGCAGGACTCAAACCTGGAAACTGCAGATTACGAGCCTGGTGCACTACCAACTGAGTGAGCCACCCCTGCTCTAATATGGGAATATAAGAAACAAGATGATGAATAGGCTTGAGAAATAAATTGTAGAAAATATTCTTTTGAATCGCTCCTTTTTATGAAAGCATTGCACCACTAAACTTCAAACAATTAGCCAATCAAATCTTTATGAAAATACTTAATGATCCATAGATACTGATTGTCCTGTAATTATAAAGATAGCAATGAAAAGCCAGACAGCTATTGTAATATAATCAAACTGTATGGATACATATTCATCTATAATTAGATGTAATATATTAGTCTTTTTAATTTGGTAGGTATTTATATTAAGTTTATTACTGCAAGTAGCAATTTTAGTTGGTGCTAAACAAACTTGTGATTGTCAGCTACAGTGACAGCTTGGCATTTATTATTTAATATCCTTATTAAGTTGAGTGGCATTTTCAAAACCATTGATGTTTCTTAGAGTGACAAACACAGATTAGAACTGAGGACAGATTGTTTAGCAATTAAGAAAACTAGATTCTTGAGTTGTATAAATTGTTGACAAATGTGTTTGATTTTCCTGTCACAAGTGATGTATAGCTGATGAAGTTTTACTAGCTTCTGTTCCATATTCCCTTTCACAATTTAGTTGGCTGTGTGCCTTACCACAGCAGTGTCATAATTAAAAAAAGAGCTTCTTGCTCAGAAATTAATTAAAATACATTAAAATTCTTGGTCATTGAGCAATGAAATTTTTAATTTATCCTTCAAACTATTTGCATGTTAAAAGTTTTTAGGAGAAAACTCGTAATTCTGTCATCTACTATATTGGAAAAACCATATGTTCACTACAGAAGAGGTTCACAGAGCATCAAACAGATAGCCAAAACAAGCTAATGATTGCCGTTGCCAAGCTGGCAATACAACATACAGCAACCATAGACTGGTTAGCATACCATACTGCTAGAACATGCATCCACTTACTACAGAACCATAGTCCATGAGACTGTTGAAATAATGATCTTGCCCATCCCTTCTTGCAATCAGACGCTAGAATCACCCTTCACCACATGTGGAAAGAAGCTCTCAACAGCCTAACATCACCACATAGTGTCACTGCACTGAGGAAGAAGCACTGTCTTTGCTCTGAAAAACTGAGTTTTCTCCTAAAAACTTTTAACATGCAAATAGTTTGAAGGATAAACTTCAAAATTTTATTGCCCAATGACAAAGATTTTAAATTTATTTTAAGCAGTGTCATATTATTGTCTTTCAAGCTTTTGAATTAATTTTACCATAATAAACTATATGTAGCAATATTGGGAGATGTGTTGCAGTTAAAGGTAACCACATGGTTTTCATTTGCTTCCTATGCAGAGGTAATTTTTCCCAATAATTAGAGCTCTCTATAGCTATTGAGTAATCTTTTTGGAATCATAAGCAGTACCTAAGGTAATAAGAATACTCATATTGACATTCTTGTGTGTCTCTCTGCTAACCCTTAAAGTGCTGGAATACTCCTGGACTCCAGAGCAGTTTTTCTCTTGACCCCAAGACGTTACATTTCCTAATTTTTTTTTTTAGGAAATGGTCCTTTTAAAAATTTTTTTAATAAAATGCTGAAATTATACAAATTATTTTTGACATAATAACATGACCAATTTCTGTTAATTACTTCAGGATAAGGTTCTAAATTGTTTTATTTTTTATGCCTGAAATCCTTTAAAATTAACCTGATCCCCACAGTGAGTTCAGTTTTAAAAATTCAGCACTTGAGGGTTAATCATATACAACATATTTATGTCAATTTTCCTTAAAATATTCCGAAAAGGTTTTGAGATACTCTAGTATTTGTATGTCAACCATAGTTTACCTCTCATTGCTGGAAATTATAGTACACAAACAAAGTAAATTAATTATTTAACACTTAATATGAAATATAGTTTTCAGTTATTTTTTTAATCAGGTTTATAGTTGTGAAATATTTAAAGAATGAATCGATAAACTGATAAGCCAATAAATAGAAACATTTTCTCCTAAAAATTTTAAATTTAAATATTGTGTTTTTAATATAGAAAATCATGTGATATGGAATGTGCTTATGGCTTGTAGTGAATTATTTGTTTATTTAATCGTTTATGATATTTTTACAATTTTTCCTGAATTTTATACTTGTTTCTGATTTTATATGGATTCTGTACACCCATAGTTGACTTATACACTTGTTGGTTCTTATCCTTTCTACTGTTTATACTTATTTTTATTCTGCCCTTTTGTTTCTGTGTCCTTTACCATTTTTGTGTTTTTGCCTTTGTTGCTCTTGCGCCATAAAACCTCAACCAACCAACCAATTGTTTATTTAAACAGGTGTATAATTATGATTATAATGTAAAAAAAGTATATGCAATATAGTTATGAATTTCTTTCAGAATTTATTCAAGGTGTTTCACAGTTTAGTGTTAAAGGGGACAAAGAATCTAAGCTGAGATGTGAGTGATTTTTTTTTTTAAATATGAAGTTATTTTGAGTATTAATTCTGATGGGTGCTTTTCTGCAGTGTGTATTATTTATTTTTCCCAATTAATAAAGCTTTTTGTATTCTTTCTGATTTAATTAGCAAAAGTATTATTTACATAGTTCAAGTATTGGTTAAGAACTAATATGCTAAATAGATTTAAGTATTAACTTTTATAAACATGTAGAAAGTACCTGGTGTCTATAAAGTTCTCCTTCAGAGGTTGCTGTAGAGCCCATTAAAGATTGGATTGCATTTATTTACATTTGGTATCTACATGTTTCAAAGAATGCAAAAGAGAATTTCACCAGAAAATATTTTGGTCCCAAAAGTTACAGCTAACTAAAAGATATCTGTTACACGTTTTTTAGAACATGTATGTGAGTGCCTTTTGCAGTTCACAACATGCTGAAATCTAAAAATGGTATTTCAAAGATAACACTGCATTTTTGCAAGATATTGCTGCATATCAATTGATTTTACTTTTTCAGCTTGCAAGCTTGCAAATGTCAGCATAATACATGTCCTTCAGCTAACTCCAAAGCCAAGAGTCACAGAGATTAAAATTTAGGGAACAAAATGGAAACCTACTACTCAGTGGCACAGTAAGGTGATGCCAGGCCCTGGGACAAGACTTCTTTACCCCCCCCCCCCCTCCTTAAAAATGTTTTTTAGAAAGAAAAAAAGAGGATATTTTTTAATGAAATAGAAATACTTTTGTTTTATTATTTTATTAATTTAATTGTACACTGTAGACATAGAAATAATGAGATATCATATCATTCATCACATAAACATGCACATGCTGTTTGACAAAATTCTTTCTTTGAGCTTTACTTCCCACATATTTTTTTATAACTGCTGTATCAAGTTTAATAACACACTTCTGAAACAAATTACACAGCATTGTTTTTGCAATGCAACTTGCAGTTATACAACATTGTTTTTTGCTTTTACTGTTCAAATATTTTTTTCCCAAATTTTAATTTGTGTAAAGTGACATTTTGTTTAAAAAGTTTCCTATGAGTTTGGATTGCATATTTAATACGCTCTTAAGGGGAATATAATTTGTGCACAGGTAAGAAATTAATATATATATATAAGTAGTTCAGATAGAAAGTTGACAACCCCTATATCTGGGTAATGGACTGAGTGTGCCTGCACACATGGAAATGGATATACATTCAAGGAACTCATCAACACCAGAATCAGTGGCAAGTATCAGTTTTAATGTGATGGATGCTGTGTGGGTTCCAGACAACTGCATATGGAAGCATCCAAACTTGAATGAGTGCAGTATGCTGACGTTTTAATTTTGACTATCAGGATCTGCTAATTGTTTCTGGACCAACTTGCAATGATATTGCAAAACTTAGGACATATGAAGACAGGTAATAAAATCGAAACACCCAGGACTTTTGAGCAAGAAGAATGACTGTGTATATATATATTCAAGGTTGGTTTCCAAAAATGGAAGCTTGATATTGGTGTAACCCTCTGCCCTCTCCATTCTTTAAAACATTCAGCTAATAAGACTATCTCCCAGTTAACTTTGTTTAAATGAGTATCTATCCACTTTTAACCCCTAAAGTGTCAGGTTTCTCACAATGCATGCAAATCTATGGTGTATTTCACATAAAGAATGAAGATGAAATTACCCCTCAGAGTTTCTTGTACAATCATTGCTTAGTATTCTTAATCAAGAAAGCCAATGGAAAGCAAGATATGATGCCTGAAGATGTGTCAATCTTCATTTAATAGAGAGTTTTACAGCTTTATGTAGGGCTGACTCAAGCAAGGTGTGTTTGTACCCCAATGCAAAGCCACTTTTCCAACCCCTTTTTAGACATTATACTGGTATTGTGTTGTTGAATATGCCTCCTTTGGGGAAGGTGCCCCGATGCAGTGCTTACCTCACTTATCAGCTTGAGCTGGCCCTGGTTTATGTCTCAAATGTAACAGCATAAAATAAATTATGCTTCATCATGTATTTTATAATTTTCAATATTTCAAAATCAAAAAGGGCATTTTTATTTGCTTGCTTTTATAAACTATACATTATAATTATTTACATTAAAAAGAGTAGTTTTTCTTGCATGAAATATGGAACTATTTGTTATTGCAGAGTATTACATCTGCAAATTGTTCTTGCTAGAACTCATTGGTATGACATCTTTACATTGGTTGCTGCTTTTTTATCTTCAGATTTTGTTTCTCCATTCTTTAACTGAAATAAAATATAGCTAACATAATTTTTAACTTTTTTTCCAGCAGTTATTGCAACCAAACTTTTGAATCTTATTCTGTAGTGGATAACAGATATGTTTAGTCCTGGAGAGTAGCAAAAATTAAAATTAAGGCTATTTAGGCTTAATTTAAAATATGTAATTGGTTTTAGGACTTAAAGGGTTCAAGAAATTCTGAGTGTGACCTTTAGTCCACCTACAGCAGTTTTTATATTTAAATATGAATAAATAATTAATGGAATGTATAACCATACAGCTGTAACTGAATGTCAGTTACAGCTGTATGTCATAAATATTTATCAGCAGGCCAGATTTTTTATGCCAGCAGGCAATTTTTTTGTGTCAGCAGGCCAGATATTTTATGTTCTTTAAAGCTCAAATTTCTTTGCATGCCAGAGGGAAAGGTAAAAAACTTGTATTTGTCTGAGGTAAAAATAGAAAACTTTTGTACATTTATATTTTTCACCTAATCTTGTGTTTCTTAATTTTTTTTTTTTTTCCGAAATTAAAAGGTTTGTTGTTTTAATTATTGTATTTTCTTGTGTTGGCCACAGAATTTTCTTTCCCAGGTTGCCATTTGAGTAGCACTTTTATAATACAGAAATGTCAGTAAAATTCATCTTTGGTATTTTATATCTATGTGAGACAAAAAAAAAAGTGATCCTGAAGTGCTTATTTTTAAATGGCCTAAACAAAAATAAAAAATCACAGCTATTACTTGGCACTGCAATTTTGGACAAATGGTGACTGACCCTTTGATAACTTTCACTTCATTGAATTTTGGAAGGTATTGCTTACTTTTGATCTTTTCAACTTTCACGAAGCTTTTGTCAAGTTAAAAAAGTAAAGTCATGTCTTGTTGATTTGGCAAAATTAATATTTGATTTTTATAAAGCATATTTTAAATTTTTATAATTGAAGTTATTAAATTAAATATTAAACCAAAAATATAAATATCATTTTAAAAATGATATGATTCTCTAATAAAAGCAGTTCTTAAAATGTTGCTCGACAACAGACTTATATTGGCACTCCTGTCTTAAATATATTAATTGCTATGGAGGGGCATTCAGAAATTCTTGGCATATATCTGTAGATTTGCACTTGTTTCTCCAAAGTTAATGAGCTATGACTTGTTTGAAAGCTTGTCTAAACTTGCCATTATGTGCTAAAAACAAAGGCTGTATCATCATTTCTCTCTTCATTGGCAGCACTTAAAGTTTGGTCTGCAAAATCTGTGCATTGTTGCTATGGAGCCTACTAAAGACCGGGGAGGAGGGGTCTTACATTTTCACAAGGATGCAGCAGCTTGGGGACGACATGAAAAAAAAAAATCCATGCTGATTTATCACAAGCTTATGGGAATCGTGACTGTTCAGATGGCAATGTTATGGGATGGATGCACAAATTCAGAGAAGGACGGCAGAGCTTCAAAGACCTCCCTTGTGCAGGAAGACCAAAGGAGGGCATGAACTAGAGAATCATTGCAGCTGTTTGTGAAGTCATTAAGGAAAACCCACACATCACCATTCAGGTAATAAGTTTAGATATCAGTGTATTAATTGACAGTATGGAAACAATTATTCATCAACATTTAAAATTCTGAAAGATCTGTGCCAAATGGTACCCACACAAACTAATAGAACAACAAAAATGGGCTAGAGTCAACTCTTGCAAGGAGATGATGGCAATTTGAATCTAGTGGTTCCAAATTTTTAACAGATATTGTCACAGGTGATGAGATGTGGTTCCAGAAAGATTGACAACTATGTTTGGGTTGCAGAAGATGAACTGCTTCCCCAAATCCTCCGACAAGACTTTCACTCAAGGAAGATGATATTCACAATTTTTTTTTTTCAATTCCCAAGGAGTGGTAGCCATGGACACCTTACCTGAAAAAATGACTATAAATGGCAATACTGCATCCAATAACAATAGGCATGTCAAGGGTTCCCCTTTTTCAAGAAAATGCTAGTGCTCACAAAACCCGACAAGTTACGGCCTATCTAGAGCAGGAATTTTTGGTTTTCAAAAATTAAAAAGGAACTGTTAGGAAACCTTTTGCAAGGGTGCAAGACCTTGCAAAATGTGTTCATTCAGCATTGCAGAGTATTCCCCCAATAGGACTACCACAAAGCATTCCAGTATTGGTGTAGACGTCTGCAACTTTGCATAGATGCTGGAATAGAATACTTTGAAGGACAGTAAAAGTTTGGTTGAAGTATGTGCAATGGTTTTGTTTTGCAAATGCATGTCAAGAACTCTTTGAACACCCCTCATAAATTTAGACAAATATGCTTTTTCCAATGTTAATGATTACAAATCTGAAAAATAAAGCTTCATGAGAGATTTTTTTTTATATAAAGAATAAATAATTTTTCCATTTATTGTCATTAAATATTGAAGGAAAATATCAGCTGAGAAAGTAAAAGGTTTTGCATATGTGCCCACTTCACATTTATGTTATTTGATTAATATCACATGCAAATTATTCTTGTAATTTAAACAAAAATTGAATTGTAAAATATTTTTTCATTATAGTTGCTTTCCGAATCTATGATATGGACAATGATGGCTATATTTCCAATGGTGAGCTATTCCAGGTTTTAAAGATGATGGTGGGAAATAATTTGAAAGATACTCAGCTTCAACAGATTGTTGATAAAACTATTCTCTTTGCTGATAAGGATGAAGATGGAAAAATATCATTTGAAGAGTTTTGTTCAGTTAGTATCTTATTTTAACTCTTTTTTTATTTTGTAGTTAAAAAAAAGGATTGGGTCATCTTTGCATGAAGTACAAAAAAAAGGGTGTTATTATTTAATGACAGCTACGAGACCTGGGTTCGAGCCCCGGGTAAGGCATGGATGTATGTGTCGTTTTTCTGCTGAGATCCTGTCATCCTCTCAGACCTTCTACTATGGCATATAAACTGGCAGGCTCCTGTCAGACCTCTGTGGCAAGCAGCTGCTTGAGGGGGTATATATTTATTTTTATTATAAAATTAAATATAATATTGCCATTTACTCCAGTTGTTGACCTTTGTAGAATTTAATACAAGATCATTTTAAAAACAAATTTTTATGTAAGCATATTGTAAAAATTTGTTGATGAAAGAAATTTGCAGTCAAATTCTGCTACTATGAGAGTTTTTAGTAGGTGAATTGATTACACCCCCAATTGAAGAATATGGGAACAAACTGCTGTAATGCTATTTATGTAATTCAAGGAAATCCTATTGGCATAGAAAAATATCTGCAGAAATGATCTTTACAGTTAAAAACTTGTGTTTTAACAAGACAAGTTCATTCTTGTGTTGTTAGTCAGCAGTGTTATATGATAACATTAGTATAGCAGTCTCTTATAAACTAATTGAGTTATTTGTTTAGGTAATTTATATTGCAACAAAAAAAAAGATAATGTCCAAAATGAAATATCAATTTTGTTTTAAGCTCATTTTTTATTTTGTTTTCGAAAAAAAAATTATTTACTTTGTTGTCTGTCTGTCCATCTGTAGATGTCAAATTTCTTTTTGTTTTTAGAGATAAAAAATCTTTTTGGGTTGGATATATATTGATAAAATATTATGATTTGCACTTAATCTCCCAAAAGCTATATAATTGTGCCCTCTAATGGTGGAAAAAGTTGAAAATTCCAAAAATTTAAACTAATATTGCAAGCAATGTATTTATGGTAGAAATTTTGGTGGTGAAATGTGATTTTTCTTTGGCAAGAATGAATTGACCTTTTATCCCAGAGTGGATGGGAAATTACAACTTATTATGTTTCTAGAGAGAAAAATTCTTTTTGCGTTGGATGGGTATTAATGAAATATTACGACACACACTTTCCCAATCTCCCATAGCTATAATTGTGCCTTGTAATAGTGGAAAAAATGAACATTTGAAAATTTTAAAATGAATGTTGCAAATGATGTATTTATGCTATAATTGTGAATTAAAATCCAAAGTGAATGCACAGTATTCCCTGTTAAGAAACAATAATTAATAGATTCTGAAAATGAATCTGGAGAGATGCGGGTTCGATTCCCGCCGTGGCGGCGATGAATTTTTTTCAGAATCTATTAATTGTGAATTATTTCATGGTGATGACTATCATGGTCCATTAAGATTTCATTGACAACAATGAGTTGGCCCCTTATGCCCATAATGGATGGGAAACATAACTTTTGTTTTAAGAGATAATTGTATAAAAGTTTTTTTAGTTGGATGGTATTAATGAAATATCATAATTTGCATTTTTTAAATCTTTAAGTAGTTTTAGTTTAGACTGCTATAGGTCACTAAATATGGAAATAGCAAAACTTTTAGCAAATGTTGCAAGTGGTCTATTTGTGATAGATATTTAAAATTTCGGTGGTAGAGTGTCCAGTAATATTCCATTTACAGCAACAATCTGCCCCCTTTTCTTAGGGGAGTGTGAGAAAAGCAACTTTTTAATTTTAAGGAGTAAAAGACAAATACTTTTTGTGTTGTATAAGTACAAATAAAATATTACTATTTGCATTTTTCCCCATCATCCATTAGTTAAAATCAAAACTTTTAAGGAGTGAAAAAAGTAGCTTAAAAACTTCATTCTCTTTGAAAATGAGATTACCATATTACCCAGAGGTGATATATTCTTTCTAATTAAAAATTAACTGTTGTTTTCATTTTGTCATCTGTCCATCCATCTGTAGACATTCACATTTTTTTTTTTGTTTTCAGAGGAAAAAAAATTCATTTTAGATAAGTGCTAATGAAATATTAGGATTTCCATCTCCAAAACTGGCAACAGTTTTAAAAGCACCCTGCAGCAATGGAAAAAGTTCAAAAGTGACAAAACTAAATAAATATTGCAAATGGTTTATTAACCCTTCCCAGGTCCAGCTATTTTTTTTCACTCTGATCAAGCAAAAATAAAAATTAACTTTAGAACTTTTTTGCCAAATGACTAATGAAAGGAATTATGACATGTTATATGCCAAATTAATCAGCATTTAATTCTGGATTTTCTGAAAATGAAACATTTAACAAAAAGATGCAACTAGTTTTATTTTTACAAAAAGGAGCATATTATTTTAATAGGACTTTTTAGAGTAATGTAGTAAAAAAATGCATCTGGTAACACAAATAAAATTTATTTATAAAACAGTAATAAACAGAAATGATTATAATGCTCATGAATAGAAAGGCTATTTATTTCTGAATAACAAAAAAAAAATTCTGGTTTAAAGTAAACATTATTTTGTAATTTTGTTCTCTGTACCATACTTTGAGAAAGGTCCAGGCTTGTTGCAGAGTTCAATAAACAAGTTAACTTTAGAGTATTTTTAATAAATAAGTAATCAACAAAAATGTGTCATGTTATATACCAAATTAAAGCGAACTTAATTCTGAATTTTATTGAAGCAAAAAATATGAACATTGTAGTGACATATGTAATTTTAATAACACTTTTTACAGTAGTATACCAAAAAATGGTACAATTTCATAATTACTTTCAAAGCCTTCCATTTTTAAAAATAGCAGTTTTTGGTTAATTTTTAGGAGATTTTCAAAAATTTAAGGAAAAAATATGTTGATAATAGTTTAAATCAAACTTGTGAGCTTAAATCAGGTGATTGCTTCAATACAGAGTAACATTAACAAGCAAATTGGCAATACCATATAGCACTTCTAAAATATGGCAATCAGATGGCTTTATTGAATTATTTATAATAAAAAATAATAATAAATACCCCCTCAAGCAGCTGCTTGCCACAGAGGTCTGACAGGAGCCTGTCAGTTTATATGCCACAGTAGAAGGTCTGAGAGGATGGCAGGACCTCAGCAGAAAAATGACACAAACAGCCATGCCTTACCCGGGGCTCGAACCCAGGTCCCTTAGATCAGTAGCCAAGCGTGCTAACCACTCAGCCATGGGACGGCTGAATTATTTATATTGCAGTTTAATAAACATACATACATACAGACGGACAGACAGACAGACAGACAGAATCCAACAAACAAAATCCTTATGCAGCCATGGGTTATGGAGGT
This sequence comes from Ryuthela nishihirai, assembly GCA_038380435.1. NCBI lineage: Eukaryota > Metazoa > Arthropoda > Arachnida > Araneae > Heptathelidae > Ryuthela > Ryuthela nishihirai. Next base: position 46,935,906 of record JAWZYU010000029.1, on the reverse strand, counting down.
CCAATCAGACTGTAACTTTGCTCTCCAGATGTCTCTTTGGAGTTACAACTGCTGCATTTTGTCACTCTAGGCCAATTCTGCAAGGTCTTGTTTGACATTGTCTACCCATTGCATCCTAGGTCTTCCCCTTTTTCTGAGATACCCTTAGGCACATTGTTCATAATCCTCTTTGCCAATCTGCAGCTATGCATACGGGCAACATGGCCAAACCAACACAGTCTCTCTCTGCACAATATGATGCTCAAAAGAGGTTGATGACTCCTAACCTCATAATTACTTACATAGTCAAACCACCTAATGCCCAAGATACTGCTTAAGCATCTAGAATCAAAGGCATCAAGTTTCTTGTTATCCTTACAAAGGGTCCTTTTGTAAGGATACCTTTCTTGCTTTCTTGTTACCTTTACCTTTCTTGTTACCCTTACAATGGGTTCAAGTTTTGCTACCATAACTAACCTTAGAAAGAACCAAATTATTATACAGCCTAATTTTAGTCTTTAGGTGTATACTCCTATTTTTCCATACTCTCCATAGATTCTTAAAAGTCCCAGTGGCAATTCCTATTCTTCTATTTATCTCATGCTGCACATCACCAGTATCTGTTACATAGCTCCCAAGATAATTAAACTGAGACACTTGCTCAATAGTACAGCCATTCAAAGCAATTGAAACACCATCTGCCTGACCAATTTTCATCACTTTAGTTTTTTCTCTTTCGTCTGTCTGTCTGTATGACCATCTGCCTGACCAACTTTCTATTGGTCAGGCAGATGGTATATATATATATATGGTCATACAGACAGACAGATTCTAAAAAAAAATATTAGTGTAAAGTCACTTTAGTTTCTTCTTTGTAAGGGTAACACAAACCTACTCTATTACTAGGGGTGTGTCTCGTCAACAGCAGTTCTCATCAACAGCCTTAATGAATGAATTCACCTCATCAATATCAGTAGCCAATAGGGCCAAATCATCTGCATAATCTAAATCAGAAATTTTGAAATCTCTAGACCATTTAAGCCCAAAATCATTCCCTTGCAGTGAATTTCACATTACATAATCAATAACCAAACTAAAGAGAAAAGGAGACAGAATGCACCCTTGTTTAACTCCATTAGCAATGCTAAACCAATTGCTGAAGACGTACCAACTCTCATACATGACTCAGTGTTATTATAGAGAGCTCTCACTACACTAACTAACTTATCAGGTATTCCATATGATCTAGCAATCAACCATAAATTATGTCAATCAACAGAGTCAAAATTCTTTTGGAAATCTATAAAGCTAGCAATCACAGGTTTCTGAAACTCTGAACATTTCTCAAGAATCTGCCTAAGTGAAAATATTTGATCAATACATCCCCTACCACTTCTGAATCCACAGTGTTCATCACACAGTTGCCCATCAACCAAATTCTTAATTCTATCAAGTATAATCATGCAAAGAACTTGACCTGGAACAGAAAGTAAACTAATTCCCCTATAATTATCACAAGAACTGTGATCACCTTTTTTGAAAATTGGGACAATGATAACTCTAGTAAAATCCTTAGGAACTACACCTTTATCATAAAAAATGTTCAAAATTTCAGTCAGCCATGTGGCAACACAAATGTTCCCAGCTCTAAGCATTTCACTGATGATTTCATCCACCCCTGGGGATTTATGCAGTTTTAACTTAGAGATAGCCAATGCAACCTCAGAATGTGATATAGGGCCATCATAAATCATCAGTAATGCATCTATCCTTATTGCAAACAATGTGAGTAGAAATAATCACATTATTTAAAACATCTCTGAATTGCTCAGCCCACCTAGCCATCACAGAATCCTCACCTTCAACCACTTTGCCATATTTATCCCTCAATCCCTGTGTACCTGTCTGTTTCTCCCACATAAAACATTAACAATCTGGTACAAACCCTTCTGTTGTACTGTCTAACTGCTTCCTCTGCTTTGTCAGCCAAGCTATCAAGCCAAAGATTCTTATCAGCTGTTACTGATCCTTTACACATTTATTAAGCTCATTGTAATGCCTTCTGTTAGGGCTAGTAGGGTGCTGATTCATATTAATCATGCACTTCCTTCTTTCAGAAATAAGTTTCATAGCCTTATCACTCAATTTGTTTCCCCTGTTCCCTTTTACCTAAAAGAGTACTGTTGGTTTCAAGAAAAGCCTATTTAAACTGATCCCATTCTTTCTCAACTTCAGCAAACCATGATTGTCATAATGACTAAGTAGCCTATCATGGTATGCTTTGGCTATATCTGGATCTTTTAGACCTTCAGTGTTGAAGGTAATTTTCTTGACCTTAGCACAACATTTCTTGAGCTTCAGCTGGAAGACACTTTTGACCAGGTAATGGTCAGACCCAATTTTGGCTCCCCTGTATGATCTGGTATTCCTAACTGAACTAGCCCATTTGCTGTTAATTAAAATATAATCTATCATATTCCTGTGCAGCCCATCAGATGAAACCCATGTATATTTTAAATGTCCCAGTGTTTGTAGTATATGTTAGTTATTTTTAAACCATTAAGTTTACTTACTTGTAGGAGACATTCCCCATTGCCATTGGAACTACTAATGCCAAAGGGACCTAAAGGTCAGAGTCAGTAAAACTCCTGCCCAAAGGTCAGAGTCAGTACCAACTTCAGCATTGAAGTCACCTAGCACAAGAGAAATATCTCTTTTCTTCACAGAATTCAAACTATCCTGAAGCTGACTGTAAAATGTAACCTTCTCGTTCTCACCAGAGTCCTCTGTGGGGGCATAACAACAGATGACATTCAAGTCTTTAATTTTTGTTTTAAATTTTGCTCTAAAAATCTTTCATTAATGCAGTCATATTCTAGAAGAGCATCACTGGTGTGTGTGCTGAGAAGCAAACTTACACCTTGGAGATGCTTTCCATCCTCCCTCCCAGAAAAGAGAATTTTAACATCAAATGAAAAAAGAAAATATTTTTTAAGTTTGAATTGTATATTTTTAAAAGATAGATGTAAGAAAATTTTCAAACAGCAATAAAATAAAAAAACGAAGTTTCTTGTGTTGTAAAAAAAAAAAGTGTCTATAAACATCCTTAACCCTGGCAGGGTTAATATTAGAAATTTATGTGAAATTGTGATGCTAACCTAGGAATCTGTTTAGTTGTTTTTTGCATTTTTATGAGAAGTAACAAATTTGACCATAATATGTTCAAACATGAATCAGTTCATAAATGAGACTGATTTTAGCATTTTTTTAGTGGAACAAAACAATAGATGATTATGTAGCTCACATGAATTATTTCACTTCCACACAATGTTTTTAGCACATAGGCTAAATGGCTAAGTCACAAGGACAACAAGAGCTTAATAGGGAAGGGGATCCAGTGAAAAGTTGCTCGATGACAGATGCAAGTCAGCCATAAAGTCCATCCACTGTGTTCTTGAACATTCAAAGTTATGGTTTAAAATTCACAAGATATGGCTGTTCTGCACTTGAAGCCATGACTGAATGTCCCAAGGTATTTAAACCATGGAACACCAGGTTCTAAGACTTGCATGCTACCAACAAGGCCAACCCCTGCCCATAGCTTTCATGAAAAGAACAAGCATTCAGTTAATTTTTATATATGCTGCTCACAAAAATTAGGGGATATTTTATCACTTCATATTCATTTTGAAATATCCCCTAATTTTTGTGAGCAGTGTATTAAGCTAAATAAAAAAAATTCCATTGGGATTCATTGCTATGATTCTGTTGACATGAGTATTTTCAAGGGTTATGCAATCTCATCATTTTAGAGGTACTGCTCTCTGCATAAAGAGTTTGAAAAGTAATGAGCTTCCTCAAGTTTTTTAGTTACTAGTGCAAAATTCATTTTCTACAGTGTGTGTGTGTGTTTGTATGAGTTTTTGTAAGAAATCTGTTTTGGAATGGTGCAGCAGACATATTTCATATGCTTTAAGAAAGATGTGGAACACCCACCAGTCCAGTTACAGTCCAGACTTCACCCATGTGATTTTTGGACATTTTTAACATTTAACCCTTTAATGCCCAAAAAAGGGTATAAAGGGTTAAACATGAACTATGAGAATAGAAATTCAGCACTGACACAAATGAAGAAAGCCGTCACTGCTACCTAATACAAGATATCTAAAAATGGCTTATATGTGTTGGGGAAGTGTGTGGAGCACTGCAAAAAATATGTCTCAAGAGCATTGCTTCGAAAAGGAAACAGTACATAATCCTCGGGAATCATCAAATACCAAGTATCATAAATAGTCTCATTACTTTTCAAACTCCCCTTGTATTTTCATCACTTCTGACTAGTAGAAATATTGCATTTTTACCTATCTTCCTATTGCTTTTTGATTGTCATTTGTGATTTGTGTGTTTGTCAAAACTGTTGTTCCATCATATCTTTTGAACATGATGGACAAACTTAATAATTTATGTATCAAATGAAAGCTTGTGATGTGAGGACTGTCATAGGCTATAAAATCTCCCTCCATTCTTTCTTCACCCCCTAAATAAGAGGAAATATGAGAAAGAGTGTTCCACTATATCTTCAGAAGGCAAGGGCCAACTGTAGCAATTTGTATGTCAAATGAAAGCTTGTGATGTATGGAGTGTTGTGGGCAATAAAAATATACCCCCTTGCATTCTTCCCCCATAAAAGAGATGAAATGTGAAAGTTGTACTATATCTTCTAAGCACAAAGGTGTACATTTACAAGTTAGGTGTGAAATCGAAGATCATATGAGGACTGTCATAGACCACTTTGAATTACACCCTCCCCACCAATTATTCCCCGAAAAAGGGAACTTAAATTTTGTGCAGGTCGGCCTTAATGAGTTTTATCTCAAATTAAAGGTGTGTCATCTCCAATGTCATGGCTGCCGCAATGTTAAAATTTTTTCGGGTCCTGTGGCCACGTCTTTTTTTTTGTTAAATCAACTAACATTGGTCTTAAATTGTTATACAATATAAGTTTATATTATTTTTATAAATTTGTTGCTTAAAAACAAATTTTGAAAGTGTGAATCATGTGTGCTTCACGTGCCCTGAACTACAAATTTGTATGTGAAGCACGGATGATTCATGCGGCCCCAGGAGCAAATTAAGTGTGAATCATATATATGATTCATATGGCAGTCAAAGTGTTAAACCCCTCTCCCCCCAAAAAAAAGAAGTGAGCAGAATAATGCAGTTAGTATTTATGAATCATATAGCAAATAAAAGTTTCTGAAGATATGTATTTTTAGTGATAAAGAAAAGGAATATAAATTAAAAATTAAAAAAAATACCATCATCTTCCTGTATGCTTCCTTTAAAGTGAATCAGTGACTGTGCCATCGATATGATATGCTTTAGGTTTATTTTTTACTATTTAGGGCACATATATACGAAGAAAGTTTTTTTTTAAATTTATATATATATATTTTTCAAGAAGTGTTAAAAGATTTCTCCAAAGGTGATTTTGTGTTTTATTGAAATGTATTAAATTTTGCGGTTGGAATATGTGCAGTTTAAGGTATGATATCACAGCCATTGTTCTTGTTGTTTTTTTTAATACTTACTAAACTCACAGCAACTTAATAAATACCCCCTCAAGCAGCTGCTTGCCACAGAGGTCTGACAGGAGCCTGTCAGTTTATATGCCATAGAAGGTCTGTGAAGATGGCAGGACCTTAGGAAAACGACACATACATCCATGTCTTACCTGGGGTTTGAACCCAGGTCCCTTAGATCAGTAGTCAAGCGTGCTAACCATTCATCTTACTATAATATAATTTAATATCATGATTATGCAGTAATTAAAAACACTATAGCATCTGAATTCATCATTAATGTAGATACAAAGACCTGCCTATAATAGATTTCAGAGCTCTAAGCTCTGATATCATTTAAATAATATGACTTTTCATACTGGGCAACCTAATTCTATACCTTTCACACTTGAAGGTGAACAAGTCTAATTTTACAGTGCTTTAAATTGTAGGGATGTTAATTACCTGCTGGCACACTTGTCATTGCTGTAGCTGTTTAATTTCTGACAGACCCCAGTCCTGATTAGATGCACTTGGCAAAGTGGTGTCATTCCTTGGGTGTTGCGCTTTTCTTGAATATGAACTCTGTGCTGGCTTAAAGTTGTTTTTGCTGTCCTGCAGTCACTTAATGCTCAGATTTCAGCTATGCTGAGATGACATCACCTTCACTGAGTTAGTATAGGCTCCCAACTGCTTTTTCTTTTGATGCATTCTGAGCACTACTGCAAATTATTTTCATCATGGGGCATTCAGGTTAACATTTAACTAATAACTTTAAAATTTTAAAAAGTTTTAACAGCACATAAACTAAAGGTTAAAAGCTTTAACAGCACATAAACTAAAGGTTAAAAGCTTTCTATGACATGTTTCCCCCTAACACTTGTGTGGCTGCTATGGGCAAGATCAAAGAGTAGTACACAAGTGACCAGAATAATGACAACCCTTAAATGGTGTTGCCATTAGTCTAGCTCTTGCTTACATAACAACAGGTTCCAAGCTGCTGGAAGGGGGGCTGTATCAGTGTTAAATACATTGCTTTAAATTAATATATTTTGAAGATAATTGAAATTTTGTTAGGGGAGCTACTAATATATAACTGGGTTTTAATATTTCTAACTGGTTTTCTGTTATAGTTTGTGCTAAAGCTGTAATTGGATTGCTATTATTGATGTTTTGTTATTTTGGTGGCCATTTGGTATGTTCTGCTCACATGGGTGTCCTCGTTTATGATGGATTTATTTTCTTATGCCTGAATGCCCCATGATAAAAATAATCTGCAGTAGTGCTCAGAAATCATCAAAAGATGAAGTAGTTGAGAGTCCATACTAACTCAGTGAAGGTGATGTCATCTTGGCATAATTGGAATCTGAGTCTTAAGTGCCCACAAGGCAGCAATATCAACTTTAAGCCAACACAGAGTTCGGATTCAAAAAAAGCATGGCACCCAAGGAATAACACCACTTTGCCATGAGCATCTAATCAGGTCTGGTACCGATCAGAAATCTAACAGCTACAGCAATGAGGAGTGTGCCAGTAGGTAATTAACATCCTTACAACTTAAGTACTGTGAAATAGACATGTTCGTCTTCATGAGTGTAACATGTATAGATCACCCAGTACAATATGTACCCATGTATATGTCACCCAGTACAAAAAGAAGCATATTATTTAGATGATATCAGAGCTTAGAGTTCTGAAATCTACTGTAAGTAGATCTTTGTATGTCCATTAAGGACATAATGATGCATTCAGTTGCTTTAGTATTTTTAATTACTGCATAATCATGATATTAAATTATAGTTATCGAGTTCATAAGCATCCACCTTTTTGGTAGCTTAATATACTGCTAGTACTTAAGAGTCTTTAAGCCAAGATGTTCCAACTTTCTTTGGTCTGTGTTGGTAGGTACATTTATTTTTGTAAGTATTTTTAAAATTGAATTGTTAGTTGAAATAAAACTTTATATGAACTGAGACTGAAGAAGACATTATTTCCCATCCTAAAGATATTTCCAAATGTTAATAGTGTATTAATTATGGATAATGTAAGCTTTTGCAATTGACTTAGTGATAATTATTATAGTTATATATTACTAAATGTCTGGTTATACGAGTTATTATTTTAAATTTTATTTAGTATTAGTTAAGTAGAATAAATGAAAAACTTCAGTTCTTTACAGAGTACAATTACTGATGTGCTGAGCAGCATCTGTTCTACCATCAAATTATAGAATTATTTATTTCTCCTTTACAAGCAGGGCATTCAAGTTTATTAATTGTTAAATATGATTACACATTATCTCAAATTAACTGGTTTACCTGATCCATTGAAAAAGATGTTTTGAAAGTATTGATGAGTTTCTTCTTAACAAGTTAGGAGATTTATAAAAAAAGTTAAATTTTTTTTATAATTGTATTATACGAGGATCATTCAGAAAGTAAAGAATGTTTGGTTATAAAAGCTATATACTTTTAAATTTTTTAAATATTTTATTTACAGTTTTTAACTCATAACTTAGCCTATTTTTCTACATAGTCACTCTGGACCTTGAGGCCTGTCCTTTCAGCCATTCCATAACAGTCTCCTTTAGTATATCATCATCATCTAAATGTTGTCCATCTCTTTCCATGAAATCAACAAGTAAGACACCTTTCTGGTCCCAGAAGACACTCGTGTGATTGTTTTTGCAAACAAATTTCGTTTGACTTTTCGAGGCTTTTTCGGTGTTTGAGGGTGATATCACTTAAGTGATTGTCTTTTGTTCTCAGGGTTGTAGTGTGAAATCCACGTTTGTTCCCTGTAACAATTTGGTCAATAAACTTGTTGCCATCTTGGTGGTAACACTCCAAGAATGTCAATGGAGCTCCCAGTTGCTGAGTTCTGTGTTCATCTGTGAGCATCCATGGGATCCATCTTGCACAGATTTTGTTAAAGTTCAGATGTTCAGTTACAATTTGGTACACAAGTGTATGAGAAACTTCAGGGCATTTTTTGTGCACTTTGCTAATCGTAAAGCGTCGATTCTCTTTAATGATGTCATCAACCTTTGGTTTGAGTTCGTTTGTGATGAGAGAGGGGTGCCCTGACTGCTCCTCATCATGAATGTTTGTTCTTCCGTTTTTAAACATTATGCACCACTTTCCGACACTGGATTCATTCATAACACCTTCTCCATACACTTGAACAAGTCTCTGATGAATGTCAATAGGCCTGGTGTTTTCAGCAGTCAGAAAACAGATAACCGATTGAATTTCGCATTCAGCAGGATTTCAATGCGCATGTTCATTTTGAAAGATCGTAACTAACCACAAACAAATAATACACGCCTGACAATGGTGCCAGCAGATAGCCAACACCTCACTGGTCCCGACTGACCTTGATTGAGCCCCAGCCAGGAACCTGCACAGACGCTATGCACAAACGTTCTTTACTTTCTGAATGACCTATGTATTTTAGGCTAAGATTGCCACTAGTTTATTTTAGTCTTAAATGCACCATAAACATTAAATAAAACCAATTTTTTTCAACTCATTATTTCAAGTGTTCGTTTTCTACAGGACAAAAAGTCCTGTAGAAAAGGAACACTTGAAATAATGAAGGAAAACTGTGATAATTTATTACTGAATATATATATATAGGAAATAAATGCATTTGTTCACAATATGAAAAAAGATTTATTTGGAAAAACTTCATTTAATGGAAGCCATGCTGCACTGTTTGTTTTTTATATGTGTGAAATAAAGGTATCAAGAAAAATGTTACATGAATATTAGCTTTTTATTTCTAATACGAATTTAAAATTATTGCTGTTCTTTCATTAAACAAAGCTATTAATAATTATAAATATTTGTTTTCTTTTAGGTGGTAGGGAACACTGATATTCACAAGAAAATGGTTGTAGATGTATAAGATGTACAATATGAAGTAATGGGATTGACATTTTCGTCAGTCATATGAATTCCTTTATGGAGAAAAACTGTAATGTAAATTATATGCTGTTGTGTAGATAGTTTTCAGTTTAGAAATTATGTATAGATGTTCTGCTAACTGCACAACACTATCAGAGATGAATAAGATAAGAAATCGTGATAATTAAAAATGCTAAAAAGATAAAAAATTTGAAACTTTCAAGAATTTCTTCTGTAAATAAAAATGCTATTAAAGAACTTTAAAAGTAGTGCATTAAACACAAAAGCCATAATATTTAGAAAAATGTTTTCATTCAGGGAAAAAAAATGTTTTGCAAAAATGTGATACTTTTCATGTTAATAAGGTCCATGACCACCATTCTTATGCAGTAGTGAAATGATGATTAAAAAATAATATTACAGCTAAAACAGCATGAAAGATTTGAGGAGTTTTTTTCCTCTTGTGAATTTTATCTTATAAAATATAACAAAATCTATAACTCTTTCATCAGATTTTAAATATTTGTGCATTCTACTACTGTTTTATTATTATGCTAGTTGGCAAATGCTTAATACTCTGCATTAATGAAATGTTGCTCTTAAGTTATAAAAGATGCAGTGCTGTTATAAGTAATAGCAAAATAATTCTGTATCGCATTAGCTTCACTCATTCATTATGTCAAAGTTTTCATGTGTATTAGTAAATATGGAAATGTTTGTGATTAAATAATGGAATGTTAAATTCGAATGTGCCAGCTTTTGCTCTTAATAATGATGTAAAATTAAACATACAACTGCTCTATATATATATTGAAGAAAAGTTCACTTATTAAAAAGATAGTTTATAAAAAAAAAGTTGATGTTGAGAAAAGGGAGAAAATTGTGTAATTTTTTAAAGGAACTCGGGTATTCCAGTTATATGCACAGTTCTCTAAACACGGAATGTCCTAATTTTTTTTAATATTAGTAAAGAGGGATACACACTGGAATTAAAAAACGGTGTAATATTACTGCATCCTGTTTCTTAAATGTGAAATAAGACCCTCTACCTGTATGAGTACAAATTAGTTTGGGATTCTATACACAGATGGCTTCATCTGCTGCTGTGTCATCAAGGACTAGGTAAATTTGCGTAGCAAGCTAAATTGTTCTGTTATTAAATGCATATATATAGTTTGCATCTCGTTAGTCAAGGCTCTGATGCACAGCCATATTTAGTTAACAGGAATTTCTAGTCTTGTTAATATTCCTTAGGGGTGTACAAAACAGCCAATATTTGAACACAGTAATATTTCTCATGATTGATACTATTAAAAAGTCAATGCTTTTGTGCTATATTATTGAAATGAAACAAAGAATGCCTGAAACCCTGCTGTACAATAATCACCTGTTTTGAAATTCTATAAGTATCTGATTTACTACATTTTAAAATTTGATTAATTTATAAGACTGATATAAACTACTATAATATTAGCTGTAAATTGTTATATAAAATGATCCAACACTAAATATTTTTGCCTTTTTAAGTAGACCATGTACTCAGAAATCAGTGAATATTAATTTGATGAAATATGGTATGTAGAAAGAAATTTTTTATTATTTTTTATTTTGTAAAAGCAATCATTGGGTTCCACCAAACAAGTACATATTTATTCATAGAAATCAAGTATGAAATAGATAAGTATGATCATAAAATTAGTTAAGAAGACATAAAAAAAATACTTAATTTAGTAATTAGGGATTCAAAATTCTTGAGTTTTGAAGAATATTCTCAATGTGTGTGGCTATTTTAGAATTTTCTTCTAATATATGAGATATTTATTTTAAAAGGATGGCCTTTGAATAATCTTTCTAATTCACAAAATATATAATGCTAGACATTACATTCAACATTAATGCTTTATGTTAAAATTTCCTGTTAGAGTTAAATTTAAATTTGCTACTTGCTAATATAAAACATACATGTGATAAGATGAGGCTGAATTCTTAGGTTATTATTTCATTTTGCATTTGTTTAAAACTTTAATTGTTAAAAGAATATATCTGATAGGATCCATCTGTGTGGTAGATTTAAGATTTAAAAGAGGATTTGCCATTTTTTAAAATTAGGATAAAGTAGCCTTTGTTTTAATTAGAATTTCTGTTATTGTTTAGAATGAAATGCTCTTTCATTTGATATGTAACATGACATATATATATATCTTTAATCCTTTCAGATAAAATTCTAAAGTTCAGTTGCTTTTCTCCTGAAAAAATATTTTGACCACAATTGTTTGCATTGTGAGAAATCTGACACTTTAAGGGTTAATAATCTACAAAACTTTATATTTAGACATGACAATTGCTGCCATCCAGAAGCTAAACATAAATTATATATCACAATTAATGTATTTCAAGTTAATAATTAGCAGGGTTATAGTTGAGGGTAGCTGTAGCCCTAGGCAAATCAATTTGTGTACCTTCAAAAACTCCTTTCCATTAAGTGTTGAAATTTTTAAGTCATTATCTATAGTATAATGTGAGTTCAAACTCAGTTTTGAACAGGAATGAATAATAGTTTGCTATCAAAAAATGATTTTACCTAGGTCCATTTTATAAGATAGAGCATATGTGTGCCTAATATATTAAACTGAAGGATGTTATGTGATTTTTTTCTTGTTGATTTCAATAGGATTTCTATTAGTAATTTTATTTGATAACTCCTACAGAAGTGCAGTAAGAGTATGTTAAAAATAATTATTAACCCAGTTGAAGTCAAAACCTGCAACTTGATGGTTACAACAGAATGTGTATGGGTCAACTTATTGTACCCAGCATATTCTGACTTTTTTGTATATGAGTCATGTCAGCATTTTTGTTCATTGTTTATTTTTCTCTGCACAGTTCACTGAGCAATTTGAAGGTATGGATGGAATATTTTTTGGGTTTTTATTTGTATCCTAAAATGCAAATATTTTGACTAGTTTGTCTAAAAGCAAAAATGTATTAAATTTTAAAAGTGATATAAGCAACTTTCAAATTGAACTCTTAAACAATGTAATTAAGTAATTTAAGTTGGTGTTTCTCATCTCAGCTATGATGTTGCACAAGTAATACAAAAAATTCTTACATTGAAAGTTTCAAAAGTTCTAAATTCAAATGCACCAAAATAAATAATAAAAAAAGTATTGACTGTGATGACTGGTGAAAGAAGAGTGAATGAAGGTAAGGGGATTTATCTCATAGTTTTTTTTTTAATTCTGCTACAGAATTTTTTTAGAACTAACCTAAACTGAAGGTATAACTTAATATTAATATTTTAGTTGCATCCTCAATTGTAAAATGAATTTTTTTGTTATAAATCTATATTATTTAAATCAGCAACTGCTAAAGTACCAGCAAGCTCTCTTTAGTAATCCAAACAACTTGATCATTTTGAGGAAAAGAAAGATGTAATATATGTGTCATAGATGGCACATCTAAAAAGATCTAATGCCAAAAACAATATGCTTTCTTAAAATATATACAAACATCCAGAAAAACTTTAGGATACATTAGATATAGTCATAGTGGCTAAGAATAAAACTCGACTAATAATTGCCATTTTAATCAATAAGCATTCATTTTTTTAGTAGTATATATATATTTTTGTTGTTGTATTAAAGGTAGATTTTGTTTAAAAGTAGTTTAAATATTTTTTTAACCCATCAATGGCTAAAAACTTTATTTTATATCTAACTTACTCCCCTGGTAAACTGTGTAACCAAAATTATCTTGGTATGCTAGGTTAAGATTGTGTTGTGGACATGGAATATTGAAGATTTGATAGTATGCTTAAAGTTCATTTCACACAGACTAAAGAACTGTGAAAGATTAATAAAGTTAGCTATCACATTAAAATGCATACTAAATGAAATAAGAAAATTACAAATTTGTTAAAAACCTGTCTTTTAATATATTTTATAGATATGCATTATATTATGCATATTTAGGGGTACCATGAAATTAAAATTTGGTTGGAAATCGCTACCTTTAGTGATAGTTATAAACCTTTGGTCTTCCCAACCACACTAAGTCAAACTTCAGTCATGCTTTAATTCTAGAATCTTAGACTATAATACCATTATAAATGAGGATTTTTGATATGTTCTTAATATAAAATAAAAAGGTAAAAAGCTATAGTGAATTCAGTTACTATTTTACAGCATATATTTTGTTGTTTAAGGAATATTTTGTTGATAATAGTTCAAATCAAACGTGTCAGCTTAAATCAGGTGGTTGCTTCAGCATAGAAACATATTAACAAACAAATCGACAATACCGTATAGCATTCTAAGAAATGGCAATTAGCAAATTATTTTTCAAACTTGAATCATGTGTTTTTAAAATATATATATAAGAAAATTTTCAAACTGCAATTTCTATTTTTAAAAAAATTTATTTTTTTTGCTATACAAAAGATATATATGTTCATCTTGAGCAATCTCATTTCGGATTTTGTCAATGTCTAGGTTAATCAGGAACCTTGGAAGGGTAAAATTTTGAATCGTATTGTTAGTGCAGCATGATACCTAATATGCATTCATTATTTCCTTTCAATTATTATTGTTATACTTGTATGTAAATTGCTAACTTTGAAGTATAAAATGATCAGATATTACAGTTAAATATTGCACTTTTTGTGTATTATCTGAAGCTTTGTGCAGATTTCCATCATTTGAAGTTCTTTGTAATATTCTTTAAATAATTAATTTTTTAAAGAGATGTGATTTGCAAAAAAATGAGTTGCAAAATTTTATAATAAAAAATGTTTTGTTTCTGAACACTAGGTCTCGCATTAGTTTTTCATGCTATTGATGGCCATTCAAAGTTTTTCTTGCTGCAGAAGTCAGATTACTATTGATTGATTTACCAATGCTTTAATCATTCCTCTCTTGAAGTATGGTGATTCACTGAATAATAACTTGTGTTGTTGAGCCATTATGTATTTCATAATACATAAAAATAACAGAATCTCATAACAGAATGTCACATATTCTATTATTTACAAATAGTATTTTATTTTAGTGTTACTGTGTATATTCACGAACTATAAGATACAGATCTGTAAAATTTTTATAAAAGCCTTGCTCTATTTTTAAATATTTTGATTATCAATATATAAATATGAACTATAAGATTTTTATTGTGTCAGTTATATTGACAGAATATATTGTCAGTTAAATTGATTGAAATCCAGAATGAGTCTGCCAAGTATAGTAAAAATTCTGTCGACATAATTTTTTTTACAGAGGTCAGTTTTAGTTTATTAAAACAAATAAGTGTAATTGTTCAAGAGCAGAATGTGTGTACAAAATGTGCACTTCAAATTAGTTAAGCTGTTATGTTTTGAATGGAAGTTAGTTTTAAAACTGCTTATATCTGAGTTCAATACAGAAGTTTTCACATTTAGCAGATAGTTCTTAACAAGCACCATTGTCGCAGGAGATATTTTTCCCCCTCAAATTTTTGGAACAGTGCTTCATGAAAACTAGATTATTACAATACATTTAATATTATTACAATGCATTTAATTGCTGCATTTGGGATTATTTCATCAATTTTCCTCACACATGTAAATTTTCGTTTACTTGATTGTAACACTAACCCTTTCTGCAGCAGGCTGAGATTTACATTGTGTGCATCCTAGTATCAAATATGATTCAAAGTAACTTAAGAAATCTGAAATTATATTGATTATTAGTAAAACAGTGATAAGAAAGGATGAGGAGAGGATGATAGAGAAGAATAATGAAAAGTCTATTTAAATTTTAGAATATGGGATTTCTATGACGATATATTTATAAACGTTGGTTAGTTATATGTACACTAAGCATGAGTTCAGATATCTGAATACCATTTACATAGAATATGATGTTTTTTATTCTCATATTAAAATTAAAGGGGTTGGTACCTGTAAAAATCTACAGTGTTCAGTTGTTATTTCAGAGATTGTTAAAAAATAAAGACAGTAATTCTCAATTTTTATTTTAAATTTAGAAATAACAATTTGTCTAACATTTGAGATGCAACAGTTGTATAAAAATACAGTGGGCCCCCAGCATCCGATGGTAATTAGTTCCACAGAACCAATTATTATACGTTGAAAATATCGTAAGCTGAAACCAATAATACATTGATTTCCTCTAATTTGTTCCAACCCCTTGACAGGTGATCCCAACAACACATAATATAT
Source organism: Ryuthela nishihirai (assembly GCA_038380435.1). Taxonomy (NCBI): domain Eukaryota; kingdom Metazoa; phylum Arthropoda; class Arachnida; order Araneae; family Heptathelidae; genus Ryuthela; species Ryuthela nishihirai. Next base: position 46,920,244 of record JAWZYU010000029.1, on the reverse strand, counting down.
GCATTTCTTAAATGTTATATTTGATTTCTACATTAAAATGACTGTTTAATAAAGATTATTTAAAAGATAGTTATAAATAAAACATCTCAAAATAAAAATTTAAAGCAATAAATTAGCATTTACCTTAGACTTCAAGTGCAGGACTCATGAAATCGATGATGGTGGTAATTCAAAAATAGCCAAAATTAAATTAATTGTAATTTACAAAAATAAACTCTGTTTACACTGAACAACTCCATCAAACAGAAGATAAACAATGAATAAAAATGCCTCATATATTTCAAAACAAAGCGGGGATGTTGTGTTGAACAATAACAAAGACACTGATTGGTTGAGAACAATCGCATGAAAATGTTTGAGTGACGTTCCACACGCTGATAGGCCAAAACTCCACCCACACGTCTGAAAATTTCCACCTACTCTTTGTTCCCAGTTGTATTGGAAAACCATTGGTTCCTGAAACTATCCCTTAAAATAAAAGCTCTTATGGAAGGTAAATCGGTTCCTGAGAATATCGGATGTCGATGTGAACAGAAGTCGGCATCCAATATTCTCAGTATTCCACTGCATTTAATTCACTATTGTGATCACAGACCAATTTACCTTTTTTTTTTTAAATCCACAACATTTACACACTTGAGACACCATTGAGATGTTATCAGTTCATAGATATGTGACAATGGGATCTTGTATGTTGTACTAGACATTCAAGACTGGCTTGCTTGACAATGAACAGCATCTGCCAGTGTATTTTTGTGAGAATAGAAAAAAAGTAAAATATATATGTATATTAGTTCTTTCTCTTTAAATACTTTCAAATAGTGTTACTCAGGGATTAATTTATATGAAATATGCTTGTATAATTGTTGCATAATTTTCTGTTGAAATATAGGAAATGATATGAAATATGTAAAAAAAGTAACCTGTATATTCTTTATCTCAGCTTTATGTAGAATAGTTCAGAATTAAAACTTCGTTTCATCTGTTTTTTTAAGCGAATAAAATATTTTTTATCTCGCCCCAATGAAAATTTTATCTTATTGAATAAGAGAAAAGCCTTTCAATCACACAGATCTCCTGGGTTTTGATACTGACGTTGCCAGGTTGAACATTCAAAATCAATCAACAAATAAGACGATAATTTGGAACTCAAAAGTGTAACCTGATTACAGTTACCCTTCGTTTTTTTTTCTATTCTGTATCAGAAGAACAATCCATTTTAAAAGCAACCATGATCACTTAAAATGTGGTATAAAGTGTGCAATGGAAATGAATAAACACAATGATAAATTTGGCCAAGTTGCAATATAAGATTAGTTTCAATATACGGTACGTTGTCATAAAAGCATATTGATATTGTTACAAAGGCAAAACAAAATATTTAACAGTTACACTTTTGCGCAACTATTAAATTACTTTTGTTCCAAAGTTGAACTTCTAAATTTAATTATTGTTTGTTATATCTATCATTCAACTACTTTTTTAATAAAGTTATACACGCTGATCAGAACTTATACTCTATTCCAACAGTGCCAAGTATCATTTGCCTGTTCTTTCAAACTTGCATTGGATAATTGTTTCATTTACCTAATGATTGATGTTTTCATCATTTCTGTTTCGCAGCTACAGAGTTCTGATACTAATGCTGCCATGGTGAACATTTCACCACAAGCACTGGAACTGATGAAGATACTAGCAGTGTTAATGTGAGTGTGCAACTAAGTCTAAGACTGTATAGATGTTCTAATAGTTCTCATAGATAATAGGTTAATTGACATGATTGATAAGTCATTGACCTATAATGTATGAGAAATGTCGAAATATGAACTGTGCAGTCTCATAGTGCCACTTAAGCTATGATACTGTGTGTAAGTGAAAGGTATATGTTCTTTAACACTCCAGTGTTCATATTAAAAGTATAACATGATTACAGTTACCCTTATTTTTTTGTCTATTCAGTATCAGAACAATGCATTTTAAAAGCAATTGTCTGCCAAAATGAGTTAATGAATACTTTAACTGCCAAATTCTATGTGAATCAGTAAACCTTAGGTAATTTAAACTCGATTCATTTTGTAGATAAGAATGCAACCAATTCTGTAGATAAGAAATGTCCCCTATAACACTGGATTGCCAGAGTATTATACTACATGAGTATTGTAAGTTTAACTACATCTGGGTAAAATCATTTATAAAAGTTGTGTTATGTATAAAAAATTTGAATTTACATGATTTCTGACTAAAAAGTATCACAAATCCTGTTTTTCTACACTTTGAGCAAAGATGGGATATAACTTCCATCACACAATAATGACATTTAAATACTGTCCAGGCTTAAAATGGTAATTGTCAAAATTTTGTTTCGATGAAAAGTGAAATGCTCATGTTTATATTGCAGTTAATTCTTTTTTGGAGTGAGTTTTGCAACAACACCTAAGAAAGTAAAAATGCAATCTTCTACAACAATTTCCAGTGTCTTTGCAAAATGTGATGGATAGTACTGGTACAACAGTCAGCTCAAATTGTTAAAATATTGTGTTACTTTCATTTAAATATGTTGCTTGTTAAAATGTGTAATAATTTTTTCAATTATTTTATTTGGGTTTAAAAATATATTGCTGATAATATGTGTAATTTATTATCACAGTGTTTGACTGTTATTTATTATGAAATACTTTGACAACTTATATTTTTACTGCGAAAAACTATGCACATTTAAAAAGCGATTTTCTTAAATTTAAACTTGTTATTAAAATATTTGTAATGTTTAAAAATTTACCTCAGGCTACTACTTCCCATGGGTCTGTGAGTTTAAAAGCTAAAAAATATGATGCCAAAGTAAAGATAATAAACATAGGATAAGAAATAAAGGAAATTCTAAAACGTATTAAAAGAAATACCGCTTCAAGCAGCTGCTTGCTAAAGATGTTTGACAAGAGCCTATCAGTTTAATATGCCTAGAGACGATCTGTGAACATGACATCTGTGAACATGACGGGACCTCAACAGAGAAACAACAGAAACATCCGTTTTACCCGAGGCTTGAACCCAGATCATTTTGATGAGTAGCCAAGCTGCCTACTACTCACCACGGCTCTTAGCAATTGTATAAAAGAAAAAACTTTGTAATATACCTTATAAAGAAACGTTTGCTTTTTCGGGAATTTATCATTCAGAAAAATGTTGGTTTTGTGAAAAATATAAAAATTTGTACGTTGAGATTCCGTCAGCTTTTCTGTTGCCATTGAAATTAGTTCACTTATGAAATGCTTTTAATAGCTGAATTCATATAGTGGCATAACTATATATTTTTTTACCCTCGAACTACACGCACATCAAATATCCAACATTGCCTAGTGTATATTTTGAATAATTTACACCTGATGGTAGCACACTACCCTCACTACTCATGTTACAATCTTACATAAAAACGTTTCTCTCATTGATTTTATTCATCACTGCTTTTTTAGATTCTTGATACCTAATTTCTCTTGCGATTTTTATATGACATAGCTGTCAGCTGTAACATAATTTTTATCTGTTTTTGTTGAAAAAAATTACTAATATGTATTTTGGTTATTGCCCTGTAAAATTGAAAGTAATTTTTGTGAGAAATATTTAAATATCTTGTTTTTGAAAGTGTAGATCGATTTTATAAAGAAAAAAACTCCATTTCAGACTGTTTAAAATAGAATAATTTATGTTTATACATTTCCAGACATATCGAATTTATTTAAATTTATATAACCATTGAAACAAGCAAAAATGAAAAATGCAACAGTAAATTGTAAGTCTGTTGACGATTCTATGGAAATTTTACAGTTTAAAATAGAATAATTTATGTTTATACATTTCCAGACATATCGAATTTATTTAAATTTATATAACCATTGAAACAAGCAAAAATGAAAAATGCAACAGTAAATTGTAAGTCTGTTGACGATTCTATAGAAATTTTACAGTTTAAAATAGAATAATTTATGTTTATACATTTCCAGACATATCGAATTTATTTAAATTAACTATTGAAACAAGCAAAAATGAAAAATGCAACAGTAAATTGTAAGTCTGTTGCCGATTCTATGGTAATTTAAGGGGTCAAACCCTTGGTAAATCCACATGAGGAGACTGCTCAAAGAAATTGTTAATCCATACTGGAGAAATGGTCCACGAGTATTCATTTTTATGTTTTTAAATGTCGCATCCTTCAAGTCTTTGCATTTGGGTTATTTTGGATAACATAGCCGGGGGTACTATTAATGTATTTCAAGAATAGTATCAAAACAGCAGAGATAACGTTGAACAGGAAGCTGTATTGAAAAACCTGAATCTAGAGTAATTGAAGTCGAAAGCCTTATTTTAAATAGCATTATAGTATAATTTTAAACGTTATGGAATAGGTTTTTGTATGTTATTCAAAAATAATATAATTTCTATTATTAACTATAATTTTACTGATGTTAACAGTGAATTGTGATTATATTTGCTCTTATTTATGAAGTGCCAAATTTACAAAAGTGAGTGAATTTTTTCCCCGGTATTTAAGCTAGCATTTTGTGTGCTGAAAAGCGATAGATTAAAAAACTGAAAGGCACAAAAATTCGCATTTTAGTGCATTGAAAGCAAATGTGTAAACCCGCATTATTTTGCAACTGTAGCATTCATATGTTAGGAACTGAAAGTATTTCATCTTCTCTGCATCATTTACGTATAGAATGAAGTATTTTATTGCATGTAAGATCTATGACTAGTATGTTTTGTTTGTTAACTAATTGCTCTGAAGGGAACTTTGTGAAATGCCCTACTTGTTTTATTTTGTTAAAGTCTGAATTCAAAGTTTTTAGTTATTGTTATGTACCTTAAATTTTACACATTGTTGGCAACCCTTTACTAAATGTATTCAAGTGCATAATACAACATTTAGAATCGTATATTTAAGAGAAAAGCACTTAAAAATGCTTAAGTTTGTTTACTTCTTGATTAAGTAATACTCTAAAAAAGGAAAACTGTTTCGTGCAATACATGATGACACTAGGGACCAGCAGCAGGATAATCTACTGTGCTGTAAAGTATTTCGTCGAATTTTTATTTCCACCTCTGTACTTCTGTATTCTGTAAACAAATAAATCTATTATTAATGCAACTCAATGGTATATTGTTATATACAATTGAACTAGACTTATTCAGAAACCTTTTTCTTGTGGCCATTTAGCTTATTGAGTACTAAAAAGTGCAGCTCAGAAATCGGGGCATCGACAAGAATTAGTTGAGGGAGAGAGATTTTTTTTGCAGTATAAAAAAAATGGCATATTTTGCATTTTTTACATTCTCCTCCTCCTCCTCCTCCTAAAGAAGCCATGGGCTACGGAGGCCTAACCACGTTGTGCAATATAGTTCTCCAAACACAACTCTCCTGAGCTGCATATCGCTACTGCAGACCAATTCTAACAAGGTCGTATTTGACATTGTCTGCCCACCGCATCCTAGGTCTCCCTCTTTCTGAGGCCTTTTGGTACACTGTTCATAACCCTATTCACTAATCTATAATTATCCACACGGGCAACATGGCCAAACCAACGGACTCTCTCTTTCCACAATATAAAGGAGGTTGACAACTACTTTTCCTAACCTCATCGTTAGTTACAAAGTTGAACCACCTTATGCCCAAGATACTGCATAAGCATCTAGAATCAAAAGCATCTAGTTTCCTGTTATCTTGTTTACAAAGTGTCCAAGTTACACTACCATAACTAACCCTAGAAAGAACCAAACTATTATACAGTCAAATTTTAGACTTTAGGTGTATTTGCCTATTTCTCCACACACTCCATATATTTTAAAAAGTGCCAGCAGCAACCCCTATTTGTCTGTTAATTTCATCACCAGTAGCTGTTAAATAGTTCACAAAATAATTAAACTGAGACACATCAAGAGTGCAGCCATTCAGATTAACTGAACCACAGTTTGCCTGACCAATTTTCATCACTAGTTTTCCCTCTGTTTATCACCAAATATATTCTATTTCCAGCCTCAGCAACAGCTGTAATGAAAGAATTCATCTCATTAACAGGGCCAAATCATTCCCATAATCTAATCAGAAATTTTGAAATCCTTAGACAATTTGAGGCCAAAATTTTCCCCTTGCAAAAAATCCCACATGCATAATTAATAACCAAAGGAAACAAAACAACCCTTGTCGAACACAGATACAATGCTAAACCAATTGCTACAAGCCTTACCAACCACTGCAAGCCTTACCAATAACACTGAGTTGCGAGTTGCACACGACTCAGTGTTATTATAGAGAGCTTTCATAACGTTTAGTCAGGTATGCCATACGATCTCAAAATCCATAAATTATGACTCAGTAATCGCAGATTTCTTCAAAAATCTACCTAAGTGAAGAAATCTGATCTACATGTCCCCTACCATTTCTTAATCCGCACTGCTAATCACGCAATTGTCACACAACTAGATTCTTAATTCTATTAAGCATAATAATGCAAAGCACTACCTGGAACAGAAAGTAGGCCGATACCGCTATAGTTATTACAAGAACTGCGATCATCTTTAAAAAAAATATGGATAATAATAGCGCTTGTAAAATCCTTCGGAACATTGCCGTTATCATAAAAGATATTTGTGTAAAAAAAAATTGTGTACATTGCAAAACCCAGAACATTAGGAACCTTGTCTCACTGCCATGTGTGCCCCTTTATAATAGCTTGAATTCAACATAGATTCAGTGAGTGTTTGGAAGGTGTCTGGTGTGATGTGAATCATTTTCTGTTGCAATGCAACATGTTCATTTAGAGTTGAGGGTAGGCACAGACTAAGGTGCAGATGCATCATCAGGCCATCCGCAAACTGAATAAGGCTTCAGGTCCTGATGATATATCCAACAGGATGCTGAAGAACCTTCCGATTAAAGCTATCTAGCATCTCTGCAACATCTACAATTTCCTTCTCCGGCATCACATCTTTCCGGAGATCTGGAAGAATGCCTATGTGAGGCTCATACACAAACCGGGCAGAGACTCATCCTTGGCCGATAGTTATCGACCAATAAGTCTCTTGTCCTGTTTGGGGAAGTTGTTTGAGCGAGTTTTGCTCAATCGACTGGATGAATTCTTTTCACACCATTCTATCTTACCTGAGTCACAGTTTGGATTCAGACGTAAAAGATCGACTCAGCATCAAGTCCTCAGAGTAGTGGAGACCATCGCTGAGGCTCTGAACAAAAAGGAGATGGTTGCTGCTGCCTTTCTAGACGTGGCCAAGGCTTTTGACCGCGTCTGGATGGACGGCCTCATCTACAAACTGATCAAGATTGGAATTCCTTCCGGCCTGACTGGTATCCTTCAATCTTATCTTTCTGATAGAACCTTCCAGGTTCCAATCAAATCCTCTACCTCCACAAAGAGAGTGGTGGCCGCTGGAGTCCCACAAGGCTCTCTCCTAGGCCCCACTCTCTTCTCATTGTATCTTTACGACATCCCTTCTTTTGACCGGATTGTCATTGCCCAATATGCTGATGATATTGCACTCCTCTCCCCCTTCCTTGGGAGTTGAGTATGGAATAAGAAGACTCCAGAATAGTCTGGATGAATTAGATTCCTGGTATGATACTTGGGCCCCCTCGGTGTGAGCGCCTGTACGCGGTGAGGGGGACCACCCTGTGAAGGTTCCGCTGGCTCTGTTACCTTCGCAGGGTCCTAAACGCCCGCCCGCGTGTTTGCCGTGCGCGGAGACCCGTGTCCCGGGAAAGGAGGATCCTGGTAGTTGCTCGGGGGTTCCCGTCTTCTCTCCTCAGCTCATGACTGGCGTGGTCCCCATTGGCCGTCTTGCCATTGGGGAGCCTGTCTGTCGCGGGGCTGGGCAGCGGATTCCGGGGCCTCTGCTTCCGGTAAACGGGAGCTCCTGGGGTGGCCCCCCCAGGAGCAATCGGCTGGTGGGCAGGTCCTGCTAGGGTCAACCGTGCAGAGCGGTGAGTAACCTTGCCCACGGTCCGGGTACAGGTTTACAAGTTTCCTCACAGATTATTTTCCTTTTGTCGTTATCCTTTCTTTGTGCAGCCAATTTGGCAGTCACAATGTTCTTATTTTTGCGCTCTGTTTCATTTGTGTATAACGTTTTTGTTCTGCACATTTCTCTTTTTATTTTCTTTCTATTTATTTGTGAGGGCTTGGCTCACTGTCTGTGTGGGTATAGTGCCTGCGTAGCCCTGGCGCCCGACTGGGCGTCCCTTTGTAGGGCTCCGTGGAGGGTGGGGACAACGGGCACTGAACCACACAAAAACAAACATGCGAGAGAATGAAGAAAATAATGCGATCGCCGCCAACAAGAGGGTTCGACGTGAGCCCCCATCTTCCACGTTGTCTACGTTATCTCTGCCGTCGTCTTCTGTGTCTGTGTCTTCGTTCCCAAAATTCCTGATCATCCACTCCACGGGTGATCAGGTACTAGGGGACATGTCCCCTTTTTCGTTAATAAAGGTTTGAAAGGTCTTGCGGGAGAACCGAAATCCGTAAAGCGCTTACGATCTGGCGACTTACAAGTTGAGACCGCTTGTTCAAAACACTCAGAACTACTCCTGAAAGTCAAAGAAATTGGTGGGGTGGCTGTCGAAGTCACTCCCCATAAAACTTTGAATTCCTCTCGGGGTGTGATCACCGAGTGGGGCCTCCTCAAAGTCACTGAGGAGGAAATCCTCTCGGAGCTCACACCTCAAGGAGTAACAGCGGTCCACCGGGTTTCGACACGCCGTGATGGGAAATTAACACCCACCCGGGTGTTAATTGTTACATTCAACACGCCACGCCTGCCTTCTTCCATCAAGGCAGGTTATTTACATTGTGAGGTTCGGCCGTATATCCCAAACCCTCTGCGCTGTTTTCAGTGTCAGATATACGGTCATGCCCGCACAGCATGCAGGGGCAAGCCCACCTGTGCTCGCTGTGGCAGTAAGGATCATCTCGATCCTGACTGCACAGCAGAAAAGGCATGCTGTGTGAACTGCAGTGGCGAACATCCGGCGTACTCCCGCGACTGTCCGAAGTGGAAAGAGGAAAAGGAGGTACAACGTCTCAAAGTCGTGAATAACATCTTGTATGCTGAGGCGAGAAAGCTTGCTGCACCGCCCGCCCCGCCTGGCAAGGTTTCCTATGCCAGTGCAGTCATTGGAAAGCCCATCGTTTCAATGACTTCGGTTGCGGTGCAGACTGACATCAGTGTACCACCTACTGAGTCTTTCTCGCCAGCTGCGAAGTACCTCCTTACGCAGGCGAGACCGAGGGTGGTGTCGACTTCGACGTCAACTCCGGTTTCCATTCCTGCAGCTCAGCCTTCCACCGGAAGGCCTCCTCCCTCCCGTCCTCAGACAGCAAGACCTTCCAAACCGAAGGGGCCCCCACCGGGGCCAAAAAAGAAAATAACAGCACCACAAAGGGCGGTCACCGATCCATGCCCCTTGGACGATTCTGAGGACATGGATACCGACCGCCCCCTATTCACTAAACCGTCCTCTGCGGCGGTTAAGTTGAATAGAAACACGTCGTCCGCCCACTCTTCTAAGTCCTGAGATGGCCACACTCCTACAATGGAATTGTCGTGGATTCCAGAAGAATCTTGACATCAAGGCCCTCCTTCAGGCACACCAGCCCATCTGTGTGTGCCTGCAGGAGACGTACTTGCAGCCAGTCACAGATCCCACGATCCGGCACTTTTCACTAGTTCGCCGGGACCGGGATGGAGATGGTCCAGCTTGCGGGGGTGTCTCCATTCTCGTGAGCAACCATTCTCCATTCCAGGTCGTACCCCTCACCACCAACTTAGAGGCGGTAGCCATCCGTCTCTTCGTGGGGTTCTCGCTGACTGTCTGCTCTGTATATCTTCCACCTGGGAGCATCATCTTCCAGGAAAACCTTGATGATCTCGTCTCGCAGCTGCCGTCCCCCTTCCTCATTATGGGGGACCTCAACGGACACAGTCCACTTTGGGGCAGTGCTGACACCAACGGGAGGGGCGGGGTCCTGGATCCTTCTCTCTCCCTGTTGAACACCGGTGTCAGTACTTATTTTCACTCCCCAACCCGCTCTTTCACTGCCATTGACCTCACCATCTGCTCCTCCTCGATCCTTCCACTCTTTACATGGGAGGTCGAGGACAACCCTTATGGAAGTGATCACCTCCCCGTGGTGTGCACCATCTCGCGTGGGGGGCCTTGCAGCCCTTCACGCGTCTCGCGGTGGAGGCTGGATCGGGCTGACGAGTGGTTTCGAGCTGCTCTCTGAGCTCGATGACCACTCTGTCAGCCAGGAGCCAATCAATGTGGCAGTAGCAGAGATAACGGACTGTATCGTAGATGCAGCTGCATCAACAATTCCTCAAACTTCTACACAGTTTCCTCGCTTTCCGAAACCGTGGTGGAATCCAGATTGCACCGCAGCTCGTAAGGCTCAGAACAAGGCTTGGGGAATGTTTCGGAGATATCCGACAACCCCCAACCTCGAAAATTTCAAACGCGCCAGGGCGAAAGCTCGTTTCGTCCGACGCCAGAGCCAGAAGGAATCTTGGATCAAGTATACATCTTCTATTACCCGCACGACTACTTCTAAGGTCGTGTGGGATAAAGTCCAGAAGATGAGTGGGAACTACACGTCCCACTCGTTATCGATCCTGGAGCACAATGGACAGGCAATTGCTGATCCCAAAGCAATTGCCGACACTCTGGGGGAGTCATTCTCTTCCATCTCTTCGTCTTCCTCTTACTCCCCCGAGTTTCTGGCCCAGAAGGGCAGGGCGGAGCGCTCTCCGCTGTCTTTCCACTCGAATGGCCTGGAGCCTTACAACAGGCCATTCACAGCGGAGGAGCTTCGCCTTGCTCTGCACTCTTCTCGTGCCTCTGCTGTCGGGCCAGACAATGTCCATTATGCCATGCTCCAACATCTTTCACCATCGAGTAAGGATCGGCTGCTCCATCTCTTCAATCGTATTTTTCTCGAGGAGCAGTTTCCGGACTCCTGGCGGGAGGCCATCGTCTTGGCCTTCCCCAAGCCAGGCAAAGATCCCAAGATTCCTTCCAATTATCGTCCAATCGCATTGACGAGCTGCGTGTGCAAGGTGTTGGAAAGAATGGTAAATGCCAGACTCATCTGGTATTTAGAACATCGCAACCTTCTTTCCAACACCCAGTGTGGCTTTCGCAGGCAACGGTCAACTCTTGACCATCTGATACGCCTCGAATCGGCTATCAGAAATTCATTTTTAAGAAGAGAGCACCTGGTGTCAATTTTCTTCGACATCGAAAAAGCGTACTACACGGCTTGGAGTTTCGGCATTCTTCGTGACCTTCACAGCTTCGGCTTGAGAGGTCACATGCCGATCTTCATCTCCAACTTCTTATCGACACGTTCTTTTCGTGTCCGTGTCGGTAACACTCTCTCGCGGCCATACCCCCAAGAACAGGGGGTGCCACAAGGCTGCGTTCTGAGTGTTACGCTTTTCGCTGTCAAGATTAATTCTATAACTAGACAACTTCCTCCATCAGTAGGCAATGCCCTCTATGTTGATGACTTTAGCATCTTTTGCTCATCGTCCAGCATGAGGGTCATTGAAAGACAACTGCAAATTGCCCTGAACAATCTTTCGGTTTTTGCGACGGCAAACGGGTTTCGGTTCTCCCCACAGAAGACGCTTGTGTGCACTTTTGCCACAAGCGTAATCTTCACCTGGATCCCGAGCTGCGGCTCGGGGGTAACATCATTCCAGTTGTGGCGGAGACCAAGTTTCTCGGTCTCATATTCGATCGGAAATTGACCTTTTTACCTCACATACGTCATCTCAGGTCCAAGTGCATGCGGGCATTGAACATCGTCAAGGTCCTCTCCTCCCTCTCTTGGGGGGCAGACCGATGTTCTTTGCTCCGCCTGTACCGTGCACTTGTCCGATCGAAACTGGACTACGGATCCCAGGTGTACAACTCGGCACGGGATTCGGTGGTGAAGGTGCTGGACCCCCTCCATCATCAGGCCCTCCGTGTTTGCACGGGAGCCTTCCGCACCTCACTGGTCCAGACTCTTTACGTTGAGACCGACGAACCATCTTTATCTCTTCGCCATCAGCAGTTGTCCCTACAATATGCTTCTAAATTGCGATCCCTGCCTGGCCATCCCACTTGGGACTGCGTTTTCAGTCCGAAGTGGGAACTACTTTACACTAATCGGCCGACTGCCATTCGTCCTTTCGGTTTGCGTGTCCGAGGTTACCTGCGAGACATCAACACCAGTCTCGATAGCATTGCACAGTCGACAGCTGAGCCACTACCACCTTGGCTCGCTGTTTCCCCTTCTTGCGATTTTTCCCTGTGCAGGACCGGGAAGGCTTTTACACCCGACTGTGTGTACCGGCAACTCTTTGCCAGCCATCGTGCTGAGCACCCGGACTTCTTGCCTGTCTTTACAGATGGCTCGAAGTCCGGCACTTCAGTGGGATCGGCCATGGTCTGCTGTGATGTAATCATTGCAGACCAGATCCCACTGCAGTGTTCCATCTTTACTGCAGAGTTGCACGCTATCAGCCTCGCCTTGGACCACGTGGCGACTAAGCATCATCGTCGGTGTGTGCTTTACACCGACTCGCTACAGGCTTTGATCTCGGTGAGGCATCGGCCTCACCCTGTTCTTACTAAGATCCGCCAGCAGCTACATCGTCTGGCAGCCACCACCACCATCCATTTCTGTTGGGTGCCCGGTCACATCTGTATCAGGGGCAATGACTTGGCAGATGCTGCTGCCAAGTCAGCCACGCCCCTGTCCGACTCTCCGTTGCCGGTTCCCTATCTGGATTTCCGGCAGCGTTTTACCACCGAGCTCCGGGCACAGTGGCAGAGATCTTGGTCAGAACAGCTTACGAACAAGCTCTTTGAGATCAAACCTATCGTCAAACCATGGCAGTCTTGTTACCGCAGGAATCGCAAGGAGGAAGTTGTACTTGCTTGGCTCCGCTGGGGTCATTCGTTTATTACGCATTCGTTTCTTTTACGGGCAGACGACGAACCCAAGTGTGAGTTTTGTGACACCTTTTTAACGATCAAACATATTTTAATTTCATGTCATTGTTTTAACATCGAACGTCGTATGTTTTTTAACTTTCACGATTCACGTCCGAGCCCCTTACACTCGGACATCTTTTATCAGATCATTGTTGTTTTAACGCTGTTTTTCAATTTTTAGAATTTACTGGATATTTTAATCGAATTTGATATACTGTTTATACTGTATGTTTTAATCGCATTATTTACCCCAGGTCCATTACACCTGGGATTATTTTATTTAGTATTTCTACAGTTGTTTTACTCTGTTTATATGCACCTGTTTTTTGTTGTTTTACCCATTTACAGTGTTGAAAATGTATTTTAAATTTTGTTTGCGGGTTTCTATGTCTTTTATCTTTTATTTTGTCTTTTGTTTGGCGCATTATGGCCTTGTTGCCGATGTGCCATTAAACCCCAACCAACCAACCAACCAACCAAGGTATGATACTTGGGAAATGAAGATCAATACCGACAAGAGTAACGCCATACTCTTCAGTGGCAAGAGGATCAATAACCCTCAGCCCTTACAATTTATTTGTGAAGACATCAGATGGCAAGACACTGTCAAATACCTTGGAGTCACCTTGCAGAAGAAATTAAGATGGGATCCCCACATTCATGGGATCATTACGAAGAGACCTTCTGAGAAGAGGTCCCAGTTGGCAACGGAAGGTGAACACCGTCCGTTGCCAACTGGGACCTCTTCTCAGAAGGAACTCTTCCTTTCGATTGACCACAAGCTTTTGCTGTACGACATGGTCATTCGTCCCATCATTTCCTATGCTTTCCCTATTTGGGCGAACACCACTGCAACCAACATACACAAGATACAGGTCTTGCAGAACAAGATTTTGAGATGTGCTGTCGATGCCCCTTGGTTTGTAACGAACAGACAAATCCACAAAGATATGGGCATTGACCATATTAATACTTACATCAAGTTTCTTTCACGTGGCTTCTTTGACAATGTTCAAAGCAATCCACATGGGATTGTATCCTGCTTATTCGACTACAATCATGAAGTCATGAAGAGTTACAAGAGGCCTAAGATGATGGCTTTCAGCAAAGATAGTCATCCATTTTAGGTCTCTTGTGCATCCTTACTGTTTTTACTATTGATTTTTATTGTCCTTCGGGACCCACCATAGGTGGTTCATTTTACAAAGTTGTGTCACTGGAAGGAGAGCTATGCACCAATCCCCTGTGATGATGCATAGAACCGGCCAGGCCTAGCACCTAATGTCCGACTCCGCCTTCTCGTGGTGCAGACCGTTGGTACCTTTCAAAAGAGATACTCTCTTGTGGAAGTGAACGGAAGGGGAGGGCTGCCAGATTAGTGTGGCCAACTGATCTGGACAACTATGGCTACTTTTCTTTTTTTTCTACCCTGCTGAGGAGTGGTCAACCACACAGGGTCCTGGTGCTGACCATATAAACCCACTGGATTGGACAGATATATGGCTCTGAGCTTGATTATGGATCCTGATTTTGCTGCACTGGTGGGCTTCTGTGGAGGGAAAATCTTCCGCTGTGTTTTCTGTTTGTTTGTGGGTTGACAGCCCCAAGTGAATAGATTCACAGGATATGTTTATCAGCTGGTGGATAATCCTGAGCAGAGGTCATCGCAAGCACCTGAACTCTTTGCTTCTATTGGCATCGTCAAATTCTACATTGGAGGAAGTCTTCCAGTGTAGATGGCTTCAGCCTTTACTGGTGGGGGAACGGGTCTTTGCCCCATATCTGCGATTAGGGGGCTGTTTGATATTGTCGGCATAGTATCTTTAAACATCCTACTAACCATTTTCTCTCCATAGGTAGTTGGAATGTGAGGACTCTGCACAGAGCTTTTTCTCTTGATGTCCTCACACAAGAATTCCACCATTATAATTTAGATATTCTCGGCTTGCAAGAGACTAGAATTATTGAGACTGTTTTTAAGAATCAGATAAAGGTCAGATTCTTAAAAATAATCTTAAATTTCTCTTTTCAGGGAGGGACGGCAATAAGCATCACCAAGGCGTGGGTCTGCTTCTCAGTAGACACGCTAGTGATGCTCTTCTATGATATGAGTGCATTAATGAAAGGTTTCTCGCAGCAAAATTTCAGACAAGCGTTAAAGATCTGAATGTTATCTGCTCTTATGCCCCCACTGAGGATGCCGATGAGGATGAGAAGGATAGGTTTTATGAACAACTTCAGGATATTTTGAATTCTGTCAAGAAAGGAGATATTACCCTTGTTCTTGGTGACTTCAATGCCAAAGTTGGTACTGACTCTGACCTTTGGGGAGGGGATTGAAGAACAAACAAGGTAAGGTTATAGAAGGTGAGGATTCTGTCATGGCTAGGTGGGCTGAGCATTTCAGTGATGTTCTAAACAATGCGGTTAGTTCTATTCCCATTGTTTGCAATGATGATAGATGCATTGGTGGCTTTAATGTTGGCCCTATAACACAATCTGAAGTTATTTTGGCTGTTTCTAAACTTAAACTTCATAAATCCCCAGGGGTAGATGAAATTACTACAGAAATGCTTAGAGCTGGAAATGTTTCGGTTACCACTTGGATGACTGAAATTCTGAATATCTTTTATGATAAAGGCATGGTTCCTAAGGATTTTACCAGAGTTATTGTTATCCCTATTTTCAAAATAGGTGATCGCAGTTCTTGTGATAACTATAGGGGTATTAGCCTACTCTCTGTTCCAGGTAAAGTTCTTTCCATGATTGTGCTTAATAGAATTAAGAATCTGGTTGACAGTCAATTGCGTGATGAGCAATGTGGATTCAGAAGTGGTAGGGGATGTGTGGATCAGATATTTTCACTTAGGCAGATTCTTCAGAAATGTTTAGAGTTTCAGAAACCTTTGGTTGCTAGCCTTGTTGATTTCAAAAAGGCTTTGGACTCTGTTGATCGTCATAATTTGTGGTTGATTGTGAAATCATATGGTATACCAGACAAGTTAGTTAAGATAATGAAAGCTCTCTATAATAACACTGAGTCGTGTGTGAGAGTTGGTAAGGCTTGTAGCAATTGGTTTAGCATTACTTCTGCTGTTCGACAAGAGTGCATTTTGTCTCCTTTTCTCTTTAGCTTGGTTATTGATTATGTTATGCGAAATTCACTTCAAGGGAAAGATTTTGGCCTTAAATGGACTGGAGATACGAAAATTTCTGATTTAGATTATGCTGATGATTTAGCCCTTTTGGCAAATGATGTTGATGAGATGAACTCTTTCATTCGAGCTGTTGATGAGACTGGTAGTAGAGTAGGTTTGGTTATAAACAGAGAGAAAACTAAAGTGATGAAAATTGGTCAGGCAGGCTATGATTCAGGTAATCTGAATGGTTGCAGTCTTGAGCAGTGTCACAGTTTAATTATCTTGGGAGCTATGTAACACATAATCTCATGCCGCACATCACCATTAACAGACGAATAGGGATTGCTGCCAGGGCTTTTAAGAATCTATGGAGAGTGTGGAGAAATAGGCGTATACACCTAAAGACTAAAATTAGACTGTATAATAGCTTGGTTCTTTCTAGGGTTAGTTATGGTAGAGAAACTTGGACACTTTGTAAACAAGATAATAGGAAACTAGATGCTTTTGATTCCAGATGCTTACGCAGTATCTTGGGCATTAGGTGGTTCAACTTTGTAACTAATGATGAGATTAGGCAAAGGAGTTTGTAACCTCCTTTAAGCAGCATATTGTGCAGAGAGAGACTCCGTTGGTTTGGCCATGTTGCCCGTATGAATAATTATAGATTGGCGAATAGGGTTGTGAACAGTGTGCCTAAAGGCCTCTGAAAGAAGGGGAGACCTAGGATGCGGTGGGCAAACAATGTCAAACAGGACCTTGTTAGAATTAGTGTGCAGTGGCCAGATGCAGTAGATGTAGCTCAGGATAGACTTGCTTGGAGAACTAAATTGCACGGTCTGGTTGGACCTCCGTAGCCCATGGCTGCTTGAGTATGATGATGATGATGTGTTTTCACTGATGCCAACCAGGCACAAATTCAGATGGAAGAGGTTATGGGTACCTATGTACCTGGTACACTATGAAATCAATGACCGATCTACGATCTACTACATGCACGAAGTTATATTTTCGATTCTAGTTCCCCTGTCAGTAGGAGACCATTTTTTGGACCACTTTTTAATGGCTTGGCTATTGACGATTGCCACATTATATACTTATAGGCACTATAACACCAGTAACAGGGTGAAATTAGTCTCCAACGGGAACCTTTTTTCAGTCTCAATTTCAAAGCACATTACACGTGTTGCCTGGTGAGCTCCGTCAACGGCAGCGTCTCGGGTTCAAACAGACAGCCGAATCAAGCCAGGCGATTCGTTGTGAGGGCCTAACCTTCACCCTTCGAGAGTCTGGCATCAGTTCTAACTTTAGTGAAAGATATTCGCAAGTTTTTCTCCGATGGAAGTAAACAATATTCCCTTTGCCTTCTGGTCAAAATGGCGTCTTTCTTTGGAGAAGTGTTGTCTTTATCATCTAGGGCAGTAGATGATGAAGAATGTGAGAATATTGTAATCCCCGAAGTTCTTTTGCATGTGAATGAAAGGAATGAAAAACTTCTCAATTCAGGAACTAGTAACGAAATGGTTTTATTTGCCATTGGTAGACATGCTTCAAGTTTTGTTCAGGCTTATTTGCTGCCCAGTGAGTCTTGTGTAACAGCGCGTGTTATACTTAGACCCGTTAGTACTGACAATGATGCAGCAATTTCTGGGCTCTTTTACAGAAACGAACCGAAAACCATTGGCTGTCTGTATGAAAGTAGCGATTCTCTTGGTATTTTGTTTTGTGTAATTCCAGATGATGTACCCGAAGCTCAATGCATTCCGTTATGCCAAAAGATTTTTTCTTTATATCCTGCTGCATCAAAATCAGTTGTTTTGACATCAACTCATATTAGTACTTATAAGTCTGACCGTCACTCTAGTACCTTGCAAATGCCATTCTTACGTTTTCTTGCAAGTTCATCTTACTTTACATCAGCACTAAACTCGGATATCCGATATCTTGAGCCACCAAACATTGTGACAGGTCTTCCAGCTGCTGTTTTAACTGAAAGTGAAATTATGGGCCATGCATCTGTTTTATTTGTGTGCTATACTGATACACGCCTTTTGGATTCAAATACAATAGAAGTATTTGAGACTGTTTTAAATATCCCTTGGTTTGTAGAAAGAGTAAAAGTAAATGAAAATGCTAAAGAAAAGTTAGCAAATTATGTTAGAGCCAAGCAGTCAGATGAAGGAAATTTATATACATAAGTGGCTAAACAGAAAAACTTATGTAGAGTATATATCTTTAATGTGTTATAAATAATAAAAGTTTTTTTATCATTTTATTTAGTATGTCATGCAATGCAAACATTTAGTAAAATGTTTGAACCTAAATCTCGATTTTCAATAATGTTTGCATTGTACTTGCATGTTATGAAGTTTTAATATGTAATAACAACAATGGAAGTTTAAGAAAAATATTAAAAAAATTATTTGCATAAACTTTTTAAATATACATCTGTTGTATTAAATGGTATGAAATAATACTTCTTATTCAAATTATAAGTAACTTCTGAGTTACATTCTAATGCTGGGCATTACTATTGTCAAATATTCAAACTTCCATAACTTTAAATACTAAGTGAATATTGATGAAAATTGAGATTTAGATAGATTTATTTGAGATCTTAATATATCTTCAGTCCCATTCTGTAACATTTTTTTTAGAAGTTATTGAGCTTTGAAGTTAGTTTCCACTGACATAACATGGAGGAAGATGGTCATAATTCAGTGAGCATTGAATGTAATGTCAACATTACATCAATAAAGCCATCCCGTGGCTGAGTATTTAACATGCTTGGCTACTTATCTAAGGGACCCGAGTTCGAGCCCCAGGTAATATATGGATGTATGTGTCGTTTTTCTGCTGAGGTCCTGCCATCTTCAGACCTTCTACTTATGGCATATAAACTGACAGACACCTGTCAGACCTCTGTGACAAGCAGCTGCTTGAGGAGGTATTTGTTTATTATTTACATCAGTAACTCAAACGTAATGTGCTGTAAATGTTTGAATAGTAGTCCAGGCTACAAATAAAATTGAAACATGCTGAGACCTGAACTATTATTAGGTTGAGTATTTTCACTTAATGAATATGAGGTTACATAATTTAAAAGACCTTCTTGCTCAAAAATTAAATAAGTTAAAATTCTATGCTATTGAACAATAAAATTTTTAAGCTTATCCTTCAAACTATTTGCATGTTAAAAGTTTAAAGGATAAACTTAAAAATTTTATTGCTCAACAACAGAGAATTTAACTTATTTTAATGGGATTACATAAAATACATATACAAAACCACCAATTTTTTTTTTATATAAAAATTTTAGAGATTTTTCCATGGCAAATTTCTAATCAGCATCTTTCTATAGTAACTACAATTTCATTTTCATGAAAAGTGAATATGTACATCCAAATGTCTAACATCCCTGTTTGAGACCCAGCCACTAGAAATTCTGTGCTGTTACCCGGGTTCAATACAAGCACATGCTACTATTTAAGTCCCAGCTTTCAATATGTCATACAATATAGAGTTTGTAATGTTAATATTAAAATGTATATCTGTGTACACAGCAGAATGTACAATTATGTACATTCTGCTGTGAATATACTCTCTATATATATAGTATCGTATATATATATTTCTTGAATTATCGTTTGAGAACTAAATATGAGGATACCTTTATATATGTCATCTATGGTGTATTGTTGTATTGACAACTTCTTATCAGACTGTGGCAAGCAGCTGCTTGAGGAAATTTTTTTAAATATAAATGCTAACATGATTTCCCCCTTGAGCATTTTTTTCAGTTTTTCTCGGGAGCTGTATTGCATATACTAGTGATGTGTAACATGAGGTAAAAGAAAATTTGCTGCTTTGGCTTTTAAGAATCTAAAAAAAAAAATGGTTTTTGAAGGATGGAAATTGTGCTAAATATTAGTTTGATCCTTTCAAAAGTTTGATCCTTTCAAAAGTTTGCTATGGTAGTGAAACATAGACTTTGTAAACAAGTTACCAAAAAATGCAGTGCCTTTGATTCTAGATGCTTATGCAATATTTTGATCAGTAGGTGGTAGGTTTTGGTAAGTAATGATGAAGCCCTTAGGCAAAGGTGATTGTTGACTGCTTAGCATATTACCTGTAGGCTAAGGAGTCAACAATCACCTTTGATATGTACGTGAGACTTTGAGAGCATTATGTTTAGACACTGCTGGTTTGACTATGTTGCCTGTATGCATAACAACACAGCAAATAGAGTCACAATGTGTTTGGATGACTAAACAGCCGTGGTTAAGTGGTTTAACCAAACTAAAGTACATAGTTTGGTTAAACCACTTAACCACGGCTGTTTGAGGATTATATACACTTATTAATTTTATACAATAGAGAAATTTATGTATTAAATTATGTAATATATCAAAATAACATTCTGTTTTAGTAAGCACGATACATAGGCTTTTAACTGAAAATAGCTATTTTTAAGAGTTACTGTAAAATTATATAGGTATATGCATACAAAAATAACCTATAGCAGTGCTCTTGCTCATCCTTGGTGAATATGTTGCAATTATTACTGTATGTGTAAACACAGAAGAATAATATATATCGCTATTCTTTTTCTATTTTAGTGTTAAGTATAAAATATATGGATTATTATTTTTGACCAAATATTATTAATTACCAATATTTAAGTTAAATTTCGATATCAAAAATCACACATGTACTTGCTCAAAGCACTTCAGTTTCAGTCCTCTTCCAGACAGCTTGGATCCATTACATGTGAAGTAAAAATTAGCCTACTTGTTCTTATTTAAACAAATGGAGTTTAGTAGCATTCATTCCACAAGTACCATTACCTGATTATTGATTTTTTTTTATATAATAAAGAAGGTTAAATCTCCTTTTACATTTCTATAGTAAACACCAATTTTAGTGTGATTATGGTGTTTTCAGTGGTAGATTAAGGTGGTGGTGGTGGTGGTGGGGGGGGGGGGGGGTTCTCTGTTGTACTTCCAGATGCATAATTCAAGTACATTAAACTAGTGCCTATGTTATACACATGCCTGCCATATTTTTTTAAAAAAACGAATTAATGGATTATTTCCTATTTTTTATACCAAGGGCAATTTCACCTATATTTTAGCACATTGTTATGTCATTTTTCTAGCTCGTGTTAAAAAAACTATACACTAGCAGCAAAATACAGGCAAAAATCTCCCTAGTTCCTCCTAATAGAATTGGAAACTTTCTAAATGCTACAGTCCCTTATATAATTGTCTGTAAATTTTCTAAACTTAACTAGTTTAATAGTTCAAAGCAAAATCATATAGTACACCAAATTATAATTTGGGTTGATAGCTTGTATATTATAATACCAAAGGTCTGGATATTTCTTTGTTATGTGAATACAAAGTTACATTTAAAGTTTTCTAACCCTGAAAATAAGCTTTTTACAGAATACGTTCATGGGCTAAATTGAGGAATTGTTCAAATCTATTTTCAATAGCATTGCAATATATAAAGAATTATTGGAGTTGAAATATTTCACAGCAGTTGACCTTATTCTCACCCTAAAGATTTGTTGGCAAAATTCAAGTAAACTGAAAGAATCATCACAAGACTACAATGAACAATTTATCATGGCTCCCATTCCAGATATTAGCATTATCAAAGCTGTGGGCATTGCTCTCCTCCCAATTTGGCCCTGATTCGAACTACTATAACTACTACTATACTATAACTTTATTGAACGAATATTGCTTAAAATCTAAATTTAGAGATATTTGATTCAGATCTTGAGTGACATTTTTATGTATTAAAGCTTATATTCAAATTTAGGGATCTTTCAGTGAGGCTTTGCATTTACATAACATGGAAGTATTCATTCACTTTTGCTAATATAGTATGCAATGTTCAAATTAATATTAAATTAATATGTTTAATTATCTCCACTATTTATTTCGAAAGCACTTCCACAAAATATCTATCCTACCTAATATCAACATGTCATCAGGAGGTTGTGGGTTCCGATCCCACCTGGCTTGAGACAATTTTTCCTCTACACCCATCTTTATCCTGTTAAATACTCAGTAAATCAATGTTGAGCTGTGAATTGATTTGTCTAAAAGTAATAAATGACTGAGATTTTTGCATACTGGTGAATGACTAGTTGTAAAATCTTGAGAGATGAAAGTTGATGTAGCAAGTTTATATTGTAGAGTGGTCCATGATGTGGTCCATGATGTTGATCACAGAGATAAAAATGGAGAAGGTGGAGAGAGATGCTGATAAGCTTGGGGAAAATTGCAGATCTAAATAAAAACCTTTGAAAGTGCAGTTGCCTGTTTTTAAAATGTATTCACTATAGTGGAATTCCTTAAAAGAATTATTTGAAGCAATTTTACCAATTTGAAAAATATCAGAAATGGCATAGGCAAAACATTTTGAGGAGGCCCCCCCCCCCTCCTCAAAAGGGAGTTAAAATCTGCATGAATGATTAAAGTAGGGGAATAATAATTTCTGATTAGTGATATCATTATATATTTCCTAGAAGAAAAAAAAAATGGAGAATTCCTGTGTTAAACCAATGGAAACCAGATTAGGAACTCAGTGCCCTGAAGAATGAACTGTATATGAAAATGAGATTGAAGGTAATGATCTAAACTGAGTGTATTTAAATCTTGAATTTAGCAATATTCATATAATATTTAAAGAGTTATGGAGTTAATATTTAACAGCAAAAGTTGGCTCTCCAAAGAATTTATCTCAGAAGCTGATCAAAACACAAACCATTTTGAAGCATGATTATATATTTAAAAGACCAATAATTCTTTCAATTTTCATCAATTTTGAAAACCTTTTTAAGGAGGATGGCTCTACTTTTAATATTCCAGCTACCATAATAATTCTTTAAATATTGAATGAATTTTACTAAAATTAGAGATTTTGAATGACTTAACTATTTAACACTTTCATTCTGAATCACATATTTACAAGCTGAAAATTCTTTATGAAGCATGTGCTATTCAACCATAATATTTTGAAGTATTATCATTCCTTTCTGCTATTAGATTCCATAACTAGGTCTAACTTGACAGGTAAGAAATTGCACACTTTATAATATCAACATTTTTGATGGTTTTTTACTTCTGAGCAGCACTTTTCTTTCCACTCAATGGGCTAAATGGCCAGGTCACAAGAACCCCCGAGGGCTCAGAAGGTGGGGAGGAGGGTACCCACTGGACAGCTGTACAAGTAGTAAATGAATTTGAAAAATTTAGTATTCATTATTTGTCACATTTAAAACAACAGTAGTTTTATATTTGCTTCGTAATCCTTATTTGATGTGTTATGTAGACAATCACAGCATTTTGTGCATCAGTACTACATCATCTTTACACAAATTTTTCCACTACGGCCACTGTAACGCTCCAAAGAATATGTAAAATACCTTAAAGTTGGACCTTTTTCCTGATCTAATTAGTTTTATGCTCCGGATAGCTGAGACGGGCGACAGGCAATAATTGACAAATTGACAAAAAATAGAATAAGTTAAATTAAGGTTCAAATACCAGCGAGCGTTAATGAGTAAGACTCCAAAAATGATTGTCAAGTTTAAGATCTAAATGTTATCAAAACTTAATTTGCGTTGCTCAAGAGAAAAAAATTGTAAAGACTCAAAAAATTCTCAATTTTTTTTTGGAAATAAATTTGTTTAAATAACAAACAAATTTATTTCTAAAAAATCAACTCACCAAAACTTCAATGAAGAAGATACATCAATTCACTGTGCTACAACGCACTCTCGTGCTGGTAGCACGAGTGTGCACGAAGGAGAGGACTTCACTTACAGTACTGTGCGAATTAGTTGGGACAAGCGAAGCCTGGAGAACCTCTTTGATTTGGCCACATCCAGCGATCCCCCAAACACCCACCGAAGGTCATGTTTTGCGGATGTTTCACAGCTTCCGGGCCACAGACACTTCACCCCATTGAAGAAATGATGGACAGCAAAAAAGTACATACGCGTTCTGGAAGCGAAAATGGTCCCAACACTGCTGAAGCTGTTTCCTAACTGCGATGGGGTATTTCAACAGGATCTGGCTCCATGCCACAATTCTAAACTTGCTAAGAGCTTTACCCAGCAACATTTGAAGGTATTGGAGTGCCCAGGAAATTCACCCGATCTAAACCCCATTGAAAATTTGTGGGCCATTATTAAAGCGCGCATATCTAAGATGGATTGCAGGACGGAAACTTAAATGATAGAAAGTGTCATGAAAGCATGGTATCACGACCCTGAAGTGAAGGAGATGTGTGGAAAGCTAGTGGCATCAAAGGTTGAGAGGGTGAAAGAAGTAATTAAAGCTAAGGGGGGTCACATTCACTATTAACTACACTATTAAACAAATAAATATTTTAGTTGTGTCTTTGCTAATGCATTTTCCTATTGTCCCAACTAATTTGCACAGTACTGTACTTCCTACTAACTCTGACCACATGTCAGACCTTTTTTTACAAGAGCCGGACGCGTGTCATGTTGCACGCCGGGAAAGACATTTACATAAAATGACGAACGACGCAAGAGGGGGCGTGTCCTTGTGCACGTGCTTTAGCGGGTGACAGTCGGAAGATCGGAGTTGCGCATGCGCAACTCCTAACTCTTGGTAACGAGCGCTGTGATGCCAAAAAGGAAATAAAAATTCCCAAAATGATAAATATAACGTAAATTAAACAAAACTGGTTAAGGTAAAGCAAAAGTGAACGATGGGGCATCACACCACTGCTCAAAATATTACAACATTGCACGTATTGTTTTGCGCACCTCGCGGTTGCAAGCACTATTCAATTTTTATGTAGAAATATGCAAATTTAAATCTGTGGCGTTGTATTTCCCACATTGCCCAATTACGGATTATTTACTTAATTAGACAATGCGGGCCGCAAAAATCCCAGGCTGTCTCCTTAGGGAAAGACGTTTTTATTAATAGGAAATCCAATGACGAGCACAACTCAGGTTTATGGAAAACATAAAACAATATTTATTGAAACAAAATAAATAACTATAGGCAAAACAATTAATTTTTCTAATAATCGTCTATCGTGGACATAAAGAATTAAATGGACTATAGAACTGTTTTAAATTTAAAATCTAAAATTATGGATAGCAACTTATAAGTTAAAGGAAGGGTAAGCGTACCGTTCTAAGTGCTCAGTTCGTCAGCTGCATTGGATTACGGCCAGGTCGTCGTCACTCTAGCTTCGGGTAGAAACCATTTCCTTAATTCGTCCTTTAGCCGATGACTGGGAAAACATCTCCGTCGCACTGTGGCTGATGTGGAGACAGGCCCTTAGTTGACCATCACGTAGGTTGTTGGGTAATTTGGTTTCGGCGAATGGAGCGATCGGCTGCATCATCGTGGTTATGTTGAAAGGGGGAGGGTGCCCTTCACTGGTTAGGCACTTCGGAAGCGAATTCCAGTCTCTGCTTCTAATTTTAGGGAACCACTCATTCATAGGGATGTCCTTGCGTTAACTCATCAAATCGCACTGCTTTTGATTCAAAGTCCTGCACTCATTTCCAATGATTCTGATATACTGAATCTGGCCGTCCTGTCTAATTGCTCTCTCCAAATCTCTGCTGTCTGCTCTGTTCAAAATCTCGGTCCCACTGAAGCCCTCCCTGCCTCGCTACTGTACCCCACGTTCCTTTCCCCTTGTTTTTCCTGAAAATGGTATGTTCACAATATGTAGCATCTGCAGAGGAACTTACGAGTAATAAATTCCCCCCAGGAGGTCTGTCGCTGCGCTTGAGGTTGGCATCGCCGCCTGGGAAACAGAATTCCTTGTTCATTACTGCAAACAACTGGACGATGTCCAGTCCTACGTCTGTATTTGATGTGGGGGACGATTTCCCGAATACAGCTTCCCGTGTGAGATCTCACTAAAGCTGTCAGCAGTCTTTCGCACCCCCAGACCATTCTTGCCGGACCTTACACTGCAAGAGAATAAATGGTGATTCTGCCACTCATCGCCCATGGGGCACTGTGTCGTGTCATCTGGGAACTGGGCGTTCTCTGTGTGTGGCTGGTCGGGGCAGCTGCGAATCCCACCCCCTCCTAATGTGTCCACCCTGTTAGTCTGTTCCTGTATTTCCTCTGTGTTGAAAAAAAAGTGAAATTAATTCTAAAAAAATAAATTGTTATGCCTGATGTAAATTCAGCACATAACAGTATCTATATTTTAATTTAATTATTATTTAACAATATTATAGCGATTGAATACATGCACTGAAATACAGTGAACTGTAGGAGTTGCCTGTTACACTTGATAGATTAAAACAAAGTCCACCAGCTTGTTTTAATCCCACAGTGCATCCTGGTGCCAACACTTCCCCAGGTAAATGCACAAACATACCCGTCTGTTCACATGGTGCAACAGGAAATGAGATTCATTGGACCAGACGACCATCCAGTCTTTCAAGGTCCAGTTTTTATGCTCGTGTGCCCATTGTAGGTGCAGATAAGATAGTCGAGAGCAGATAAGAAACAAGCAGTAAAAAAAGGAGGGCAAGATGTACAAGTCGCAACCCCAAAACGAGACGACTTAAAATTAATTTCTATTAGGAAAAACAGTGATTTCCTTCAGTTCACTGATAAACCTAAAAGCAATAAAGATATATGATGCCTGAATCAGTGGCAGACTGGGTCTAAAAATATTGGTTGCTAGGAGGCAAAGGAGCCAAGAGGCCAGAACTATAAGGCAATATTGTCTAATGTTTAAGGGGGCCCACTTGCCATCGGGCAAGCTGACACCCTGGCCAGTCAGCCACTGGCCTGAACGCTGTATTAGCAAAGAGCGTAACTCATAATGGCACTCTTTCCAATAGATCTTTGTGGGGAATTTTTCTTAATCCTGAGACTCCTACTACAATTATGTAAGAAATTTTCCATAATCTTATCAATGATGAGCCAAATCTGTAACGAATCTTTCCTCTGTCCTTTTACGTGTGCCGTCACAATAGCTCTTACCCAGCAAGGCATGGACACTACAAGATTTCTAAAGGTGTCTTGTGGTATCTAGTACCAGCAAAACCTTTAACTCTTGTAAATTATGTGTGAGCCATCGCGGATCAGATATGCTGTTCCAACACAAACCACACATGCTCGAATGGATGTCCGAAATTTGGAGTCCAAGGCAATACCTGGAAGTCTTCCTCAAATTTCACGAACAATCCGGGCAGTGGCGCATTATCCTGCTGAAAGAAGGCACTATTAGAAGGGTCACCTTGTATATTCAGGGACACCCTGTATAGAGCTCTTGTGCATTATGCGCGCAAAGCACAGTTATAGTGCCTATAACATAGTTTAGAGGTGAAGAGCATAATTTAGAGGTGAAGTAACTACACTAACCATTGGCAAGTCAGACCATTGTCTAACCATTGGCAAGTCAGACCATTGTCTAACCATTGGCAAGTCAGACCATTGTCTAACCATTGGCAAGACAGCAATATTGACTGTTCAAGTTACTTGATCATGACGTTCAAATGCATGTTGCAGAACCGTAACTGTCCTTACGGATAGCGGGTCACAGATCATATATTAGCTGAAAAATTTGGTAAATTTAATATTTGATGAATTAACTTTTTATTATTATGTATATAGTAATTTCATTGAAGTATTATATTATTTTGACAAATTATTTATTACTGACTGTTTAGAACAGTCAAATGAGATGTTTACTGTTATAATACTATCAGTTCTCAACTTAATTGCTTGAAGTCTTTTGAGCACATTTTCTAGCTTTCCTTGGTGATCTATTAACGTTGCATAGTTTAAAATTGCAGATCGGTTCCATTTCCAGTGATACGCATAGAGGATATTAGTATAGAAAAAATGATTTGCCGAAAGTTGGGAACAAAACTACGTTATTCCGCATGCATTCTAGCCTAAAATTTTCAGCCATCTCATTACAGGGTTACCATATTTTATCCCAAATTTTATGCCCTCCCGGCATTTGGAGAAAAACATAAAAATGAACTTTTTGTATAAGCTCTTAAGAACATGTTTTAAACTAAAATTAAGTATGTATTTTTTGTAAACTTTTTTAAAAATCCTTTATTCTTATAATTTACTGCTAACTGAATTAATTTGCTGCAAATCCTAGATGTTAAAATCATTCTGTTAATGTAAAAGTTAGTTTTCTGTAAGATAGCAATTTCTGTGTCGGGTAGGAAAAGCATGTGCTTAGAAAATTATATGAAATTTTGCCACCTTCAATTGATAGACAGTGCTTTGAAAGTTGATGGTAATGGAAATGATCTGATCCTGAAAACTACTCCTTGTTTATATATATTGTTTGTACTCCTATACACACAAGGAGTAGTTTCCAGAATCTGATCATACAAGCCATATACGATTATACATTACCTTCTCATACAAGGAACCTAAGTCACTGCTAACCAATACTTCAGTTAGAACTAATACAAAGTTTACATGCTGAAACAATAGCTAGTTCTCTAACCACTATACCAGTTAAGCTTAATAAATGTTGATTGCTTATCATGAATAAAAAATGGTACATCATATAATTTAAAATGTGCTTAATAAGTATTATATCACTTTTGACAACTGTTATTCATATTTGAAATAAACTGAGTAAGAACTTTTTCTAATTTTATTTTGCAAATTGAAAACATGTCCTCCTTTGACTCCATTTCTAACTTTTTTTGTCCTCCATTTGGAACATTGGTATCTGTTAACCCTGTTCATTTCCAACTGGAATTTTTACAACATTGTTACCACTACTATTCTATTAGTAAATGATCTACTTATGCTATACAGTTATTAAATTAAAATAAATCCCAAAGTAATTTCCAGGGACATTCATTAGGGATAAAGCCTTTTATCCAGGGACTTCAGGAAAAAATGTCTGGTTACTTGACATCTGCTAAAAAGCAGCTTGCTTTTCTAGTTAAAGTGAGAAAGTGATTGTTATGTGACATTATTTGAGGGTATTCTCTGTGTGTTTAGGAATATGAGATTATACCCTCTGCAGAGCAGTGTTGTATAAAAGTTTGCACCATAGAGTATTTGATAGCAATGATGATTGGTGAATGTTATTGAAAAGTAATATGAGGAATAGAAGATAGAATGGAATTTTGCTCCAGTTGCAATATAAAATACTCTTAATTAAATTGTAAATATGCTATTATTATTTCAACTACTGTAAAGGTTTATTTGCTGAATAAATCTTAATAAAAGAACATACCAAAACATAAAAGATATCTTTACAGCAGTTTTATAGTGAAGTTATGGTACATCCTAAAACTGAATAGCAATTTTAACTAAGCATAATAAATGCAGTATATGACTTGTGTAGATTAAATTTTTTATTACCAATTGAATTATGAAAAAAGGCAGCTGAGTCTATGTTTTCCCATTATCAGAACCATTTTTTTCCACTTAGGTATTGTAGGCAAAAAAGGAAAGATAAAGTTTGCCAAAATATAACTTGTTAATGCAACTTGAAACCAGAGACCTTGTGTTTCCTTCACAAATCAAAAATGAAAGTGCTATGGTAAACTTTTCTTATAGTTGTAAATATTTCAAGTAATTTTTTAGCATTTTAGTGTAAAAAAATATCAACTACATTCCAGTGATAGCTTCATATTGATTTTGATATGCAGTATGGCAAAACTGAGATTTTATGTGTAGAAGCTGTATAAGACCTTAAACAGAGTAATTCTTATTTTCTTGCAATTTCCGCACTATGATACCTCACAAAAATTAGTATAGAGGTACATAGTGTGGTAATTAAAATTAGATTGAAGTTTTTAATTGTATATAACACTGTTAAATGTTTTTAAGCACTTCAACACAGTGCTTAAAAACACTCAACAGTGTAATAGAGAATTAAAAACTTCAATTTAATTTTAATGATATCTCACACAGAGTAGCCTTTCTATCTAAAGAAAGAAAAATTCCAGACTGCAGTTTCCATTTGATTATACTTTTCAAAGTTCCTGTATTTACTTAAAGCAGTTTATTAAATTAGTTAACTGCCACTGTGTGGAAGTTAGAAACTTTTATCAATTAACATAGCTTTCATAGGCTTAACATTTCAGCTTTATTCCATTTTGTATCACTAAGATTAGTCAAATCCTTGTGATGACACCATTTAATCAGAAATAACATTTATCTTGGTACATGTGCACTTGAGTGAAAAGAATTGTGCTCATATATCTCCTCTCTGTCATGTGATGCCTCTTGTATGTTCTACAGAGTATATACACTGAAGAGCCAAAACATTATGGCCACTTGCCTAATATGATGTTGGTCCTCCATATACTGTCAAAACAGCTCTTCCCTGTGAGCATGGATGCTACAAGATTTCTAAAGGTGTCTTGTGGTATCTGGTACCAACACGTTACCAGCAGATCTTTTAACTCTTGTAAGTTATGTGGTTGAGCTGCCGCAGATCGGATATGCTGTTCCAACACAAACCACAGATGCTCGATTGGATTGATGTCTGGGGAATTTGCAGGCCATGCAATACCTGGAAGTCTTACTCACATTCCGCAAACCATTCTCCAACCATTATCCAGGTAGTGGCATGGCACATTATCTTGCTGAAAGAAGGCACTGCTAGAGGGGAATATCGTTGTAATGAAAGGATGTACCTGGTCTGCAATGATGTTTAGTTTGGTGGTAGATGTCATAGTTTCCTGCACATGAATGACTGGATCCAGGGTTTCTCAACAGAATATTGCCCAAAACTTTACACTTCTTCCACCAGCTTGTTTTCGTCCCATGGTGCCAACACTTCCCCATGTAAATGATGCACAAATACTTTGCCGTCCATATGGTGCAACAGCAAACGAGATTTATCGGACCAGATGATCTTCCAATCTTTCAAGGTCCAGTTTTGATGCTCGTGTGACCATTGTATGCACTTTCGAGGGTGAACTGAGGTTAGCATGGGTACTCGGAGTACCCTCTGGCTATGCAGCTCCATTTTCAGCAGAATTCAATGTACTATGTATTGTGACACATTATTCCTGTCACCAGCATTCAAATTATGGATGAGTTGCACCACAGTATCCCTTCTGTTGGCTTGTACCATACGGATTGCCTTCGCTCACCTTTAGCATTGATGAGCCATGGTTGGCCCACGCCTTGCCGGCAGTTCATGGTTTTTTCCCTCCTTGGACCACTTTTCGAAGGTACTAACCACGGCTCGGAAGTGCTCTAACCCAGTCATCTGGCCATTACAATTTGGCCTTTGTCAAACTCACTCAAGTTCGCTGCCTTTCCCATCTGAAGAAGAAGAAGAAGAACTGATTACAGAGCTCAGTATCAGGTGTTATTTGTACCATTTCACGACCTTCACATGCACCATCATTTACCTGCAGTTGCTTCAATTTGCATAAGATGCTCTGGTCATAATGTTTTGGCTCTTCGGTGTATGTACAATATAGAATGTTGGTGCACACTTGACTGTGTACAATAATAGTGAAGAAAACTTGGGTTTCTATTCATATCAGTTCTCTAGCATGGAGAAAATATGCTTCATTTCTCTAGAGTATTCGAAGTTTCGAAGTATTTTCAAAGGAGAAAATATAATTGTCAAAAATGTTTTTCTTTTCTATTTATTCTTACATGGTTCATATACTTATTTGTTTCTAAGATGAGCTGCCACTGTTTGAGAGTATTTTAAAGAATTGCATTTGGCCTTAAGGTATTTCTCACCTCCCTTAACTTGTGAATAGTAGTGTCCTGTCTTTTCTAAGGTCAACTTGTTCCGATTACAACATTCATTCTCCAAAATGTTTTTACTCTTTTTTTACCATAATTGTGTTTATTGTATGTTTTGAAAATGACATAATTATGTGCTTTATATAGGTGAAAGTATAAAGAAAAAACATCTGGAAATAACACTTTATACACATGTGTAACATTTAATATAACTTGTGCGTCTATAATATACCAAAATATTTTTTGAATGTTCATCTGCAAAGAAAAAAAAATACAGTGAAAAAATGTATTGAAAAAATAATATAAATAACTACGTTACGTTCTTTGGACTGCCCATAAATTTCTCACGCTGCCGCAGTGGACTTCATTGTTCAAATGGCAAAATATTTTTGTCTATACAGCAGGAACATTCAAGGCCAGCTAGCTCATTGATTTCTCCGGTATTAATAATGGTATTCTGATCTTCTGAAGAAGATTATTTTTTCTCAAAAAATCATCATCATTCTCATCAAGCAGTCATGGGCTACGGAGGTCCAACCAGACCGTGCAATTTAGTTCTCCAAGCAAGTTTGTCCTGAGCTACATCTACTGCATCTGGCCACTGCACACCAATTCTAACAAGGTCCTGTTTGACATTTTCTGCCCACTGCATCCTAGGTGTCCCCTTCTTTCTGAGGCCTTTAGGCACACTGTTCATAACCCTATTCGCCAATCTATAATTATCCATATGGGCAACATGACCAAACCAACGGAGTCTCTCTCTGCACAATATGTTGCTTAACCCTTAACAACCCAGTATGCTTTTGTACCATAACTGACCTGTAGTTAAAATAAAAAAAAATTCTTTTAGAAAACTTTGGTAAGATATTTTGGGAGATAAAGAAAAGGGGATAATAAATTAGACAAAGTGATTTCACAATAAAATAAACTCTTTTGATTCTGTATGTAAATCAATTTGAAAATGTGTCCGTTGGACACTACTGGGTTGTTAAGGGTTAAAGGAGGTTGCCGACTCCTTTGCCTAACCTCATCATTAGTTACAAAATTGAACCACCTAATGCCCAAGATACTGCGTACGCATCTAGTTTCCTGTTATCTTGTTTACAAAGTGTCCAAGTTTCACTGCCATAACTAACCCTAGAAAGAACCAAACTATTATACAGTCTAATTTTAGTCTTTAGGTGTATACGCCTATTTCTCCACACACTCCATAGATTCTTAAAAGTCCCAGCGGCAATCCCTATTTTTCTATTTATCTCATGCTGCAGTATCTGTTAATATCTCCCAAGATAATTAAACTCAGACACTTTCTCAAGACTGCAACCATTTAGATTAACTGAACACAACCTGCCTGACCAATTTTCATCACTTTAGTTTTCTCTCTGTTTATAACCAAACCTCAAGTACCAGTTTCATCAACAGCTCTAATGAAAGAGTTCATCTCATCAACATCATTTGCCAAAAGGGCTAAATGATCAGCATAATCTTAAGGCCAAAATCTTTCCCTCGAAGTGAATTCCGCATAACATAATCAATAACCAAACTAAAGAGAAAACGAGACAAAATGCACCCTTGTTGAACTCCAGAAGTAATGCTAAACCAATTGCTACAAGACTTACCAACTCTCACACAGGACTTAGTGTTATTATAGAGAGCTTTCATTATGTTAACTAACTTCTCTGGTATACCATATTATCTCACAATCAGCCACAATTTATGATGATCAACAGAGTCGAAAGCCTTTTTGAAATCAACAAAACTAGCAACCAAAGGTTTCTGAAACCCTAAACATTTCTCAAGAATCTGCCTAAATGAAAATATCTGATCCACACATCCCCTACCACTTTTGAATCCACATTGCTCATCATGCAATTGCCTGTCAACCAGATTCTTAATTCTATTAAGCACAATCATGCAAAGAACTTTCCCTGGAACAGAGAGTAGGCTGATACCCCTATAGTTATCAGAAGAACTGCGATCACCTTTTTTGAAAATAGTGATGATAATAATAGCTGTGGTAAAAACCTTAGGAACCATGCCTTTATCATAAAAGATATTCAAAATTTCAGTCATCCAAGTGGTAACAGAAACATTCCCAGCTCTAAGCATTTCTATAGTAATTTCTTCTACACCTGGGGATTTATGAAGTTTAAGTTTAGAAACAGCCAAAATAACTTCAGACTGTGTTATAGGGCCAACATTAAAGCCACCAATGCATCTATCATCATTCCAAACAATGGAAGTAGAACTAAACACATTGTTTAGAACATCACTGATATGCTCAGCCCACCTAGTCATGACAGAATCCTCACCTTCTATAACCTTACATTGTTTATCCTTCAATCCTTGTATACCTGTCTGTTTTCTACCACACAAAACATTAACTATCTGGTACAGCTCTCTGCTGTTGTGCTGTCTAGCTGCTTTCTCAGCTTTGTCAGCCAAGCCATCAAGCCAATGATTCTTATTAGCAGCTAACTGATCCTTTACACGTTTATTAAACTCTCTGTAATGCTTAGTCCCCATGTAGGACTAGTAGGGTATTGATTAGGGACATTCCTGCAGTTCTTTCTTTCTGAAATAAGCTCAAGTGCCTTATCACTGAAATAATTCTGCCTCATCTAGTCCTTTTTCCCTAAAAGAGTACTGTTAGTTTCCAAAAACACCTCTTTAAAATGGTCCCATTCTTCCTCAACTTCAGTAGTAAGCAAACCATGACTGTCAATGATTAAGTAACCTATCATGGTAAGCTTTGGTTATAACTGGGTCTTCAGAGCTTCAGTATTAAAGGGTAAAAAATTTAACCCTAGCACAACACTTTTTAAGTTTAAGTTGCAAGACACTTTTATCAAGATAATGGTCAGATCTAATTTCAGCTCCCCTATATGACCTGGTATTCCTAACAGAACTAGCCCATTTGCTGTTCATTAATATATAATCAATCATATTCTTATGTAGCCCATCAGGTGAAACCTATGTGTACTTATGTATCTTGCAGTGTTTGTAATAAGTGTTAGTTATTCTGAAACCATTGAGTTTACTTACCTGTAGGAGACGTTACCCATTGCAGCTACCAATGCCAAAAGGGCCCATCACCCCTCCCCAAAGGTCAGAGTCAGTACCAACTTTGGCATTGAAATCACCTAGAACAAGGTTAATATCTCCTTGTTTGACAGAATTCAAAATATCCTGAAGTTGTCCATAAAACCTATCCTTCTCATCCTCATCGGCATCCTTAGTTGGGGCATAACAGCAGATAACATTCAAGTCTTTAACACTTGTCTGAAATTTTGCTGTAAGAAACCTTTCGTTAATGCACTCATATCCTAGAAGAGCATCACTAGTGTGTCTGCTGAGAAACAGACCCACACCTTGGTGATGTTTATTATCGTTCCTCCCTGAAAAGAGAAATTTAAGATTATTTTTAAGAATCTGACCTGATTTCTTGACTCTTGCAAGCTGACAATATCTAAATTGTAACAGTGGAATTCTTGTGTGAGGACATCAAGAGAAAAAGCTCTATGCAGAGTCCTCACATTCCAACTACCTATGGAGAGAAAATGGTTAATGGGATGTTTAAAGAAACTATGTTTATTGAAAGGGGAAATGGCAACAATATCAAACAGCCCCCTAATCGTAGACATGGGGCAAAGACCCATTCCCCCACCACTAAAGGTTGAAGCCATGTACACTGGAAGACTTCCCCCAATGTAGAATTTGATGATGCCAGTAGAAGCAAAGAGATCGGGTGCCTGTGATGACCTCTGCTCAGGATTATCCACCAGCTAATTAACATATCCTGTGAATCTATTCACTTGGGGCTGTCAACCCACAAACAAACAGAAAGCACAGCGGATGATTTTCCCTCCACAGAAGCCCACCAGTGCAGCAAAATCAGGATCCATAATCAAGCTCAGTGCCATATATCTGTCCAGTCCAGTGGGTTTATAAGGTCAGCACCAGGACCCTGTGTGGTTGACCACTCCTCAGCAGGGTAGAAAAAAAAAGCAGCCATAGTTGTCCAGATCAGTAGGCCAAACTAATCTGGCAGCGCTCTCCTTCTGTTCACTTCCACAAGAGCATATCTTTTTTGAAAGGTACTAACGGTCTGCACCAAGAGAAGACGGGGTCGGACATTAGATGCTAGGCCTGGCCAGTTCTATGTATCATCACAGGGGATTGGTGTATAGCTCTCCTTCCAGTGACTACCTAGCTACCATTTACAGACTCAAAAAATAATTTTATGAAAAAAATGAGTATTGCCCAATGATTGGAATTCCAACCCATGCCTCCCAGTTACATGCCAGGTGTAACTGGGAGGTATGGGTTCGAATCCCACTCATCTGTGAAACTTGTTCCACAAATTATTTCTTGGAATATATGCCAACGTGTAATCTGTGAATTTATTTTTGATTGATAATTTATCTTAGTCTGTTTTAACTATTGTTTTCAGATTTTGGGTTGGAAATTTTTATGATACAAAGTTCATAGACGGAGGTCAGCAACCTGTATCCACAAGGCTCCTCACTTCTAATTTTACATGTCACCCATCAGTCTAAATTTCTAAAGCTGAATTTCTTGTTATTTTTGCTTTTCTCTACTAATATGTTTATTATATTTGAGTTGTCAGAATATGAAATGGCATAAGATCTATTTAATGCATAAGAATATCTTGTTATGGGCACTTAGAAGCTAAGTGCACTTAGAGATATTTAAACATTAATAAACTAATATTTTTTTACTTATGATTTTAAAAATGATTACATTTTTTATAGCTATATATTTAAGTAATATAACAACTATTAACTGTTTCAAGCTTATCATTTTTATTATAAGGTTTAAAAGTAGTTTAAGGTTTTTTAAATAGTGTAACTGAAAGATGCTTATAAGTTTAGTGATATATTTAAAATTCCCACATTTAGGTCAAAGAAGTTGCAAGGAATCATCATAACTGTTTCACATGAAGAATTATATTGTATTATTTATTCCTTCACATTGTACCCCTTTATGATAATGTATGTTGTATCAACAATAAATTAATACCAATAGAAGAAATATCCATTACTTGTTCGTTATTCCATCTGACATTTTGGACTGTTTAAAGTTGCAGTCTCCTGTTCGAAAACTGTGATTTTAGATATTTGAAGTTCTTCATGTATTCTGTTTATCCATTTCACCAAATATTCAAGAACTTGAAGTTAAGTTTTAATTATCAGTATAAAGTTATACGCCATATGTTTCCTGCCAGTCACAAAAAACGCAAGTTACTACAGAAAATTCCAGTGGCTGGAAATGTAATTTCAAAGGCATGCCATGTAGTGAAGGTCAGTCACATTTTTAAATTAACTTGTAGGTATTACCAGGGCTCCAGAAATACAACTTAAGTCTACTTGCCAGAAAAAAAAAATTTACTCTCCCCTTGAGGTCCTGCCATCCTCTCAGATCTCCTACTGTGGCATATAAACTGACAGGCTCCTGTCAGACCTCTGTGGCAAGCAGCTGCTTGAGGGGGTATTAAAAAAAAAAAAATAAGTATGTTGAACTGAGTGTTTGGGGGCTCTGCCCCCAGAGTTCACTCGCCACTTATTCCGATAACACACTCATGGTGAATGGATTTCTGGAGCCCTGGACAATGGTGCTCCAGAAATTATTATTAAAAATACACATAATTATATATTATTATTATATATATTAATTATAATTAAAAAAATTATTATATTTGTTTGTATAAATAGAATAGAACACTGCTAATTGTAAAAAAACAGAAAACTAGAATAAAAATGTGTGAAAATAGTATCAATACAAAGATTTTACTAATGTGTGATTTCAGTTAAAAATATGAATGGAAATTTTTTTAGATTTCAATTTGTTTTATTAAATTATTAAATTTGTCCAAGAATGTGCTGACTGAAATGTCAAAATCCTATATGTGGAGGGTAGATATTGCAAATGGTCAGAGCCCCCAAATTTTAAGTGCCTCAAAAATAAACACTACTTTTCAAATCTTTGTACTCTAAAAAATATGGAGGTCTGATAGGAACCTTACAGTTTGTATGTTATAGAGAAGGTCTGTGAGGAAGGTGACCTCAGCAGAAAAACAACACAAACTTCTGTGCCTGAAATCTAGGTCCCTTTGATCAGTAGCCAAGCACGCTAACCACTCGGCAACTGTACCTTGTACTCTAAAGTTCAATAAAATATTTAAATGAGCCCAAAACGTTTCAGTTGTCTAGAGCCCTGTACCACTGAAATTGGATCCTAAAGACTATGAATATCTTGTTAAATTTCTAGTAAAGCTCACTTTCTAGGTTTACTAGTTGAGAAATTAAGCATAACATTCCAGATTTTTTAATCCTTCATTATTTTTATTTCTACATTCAGAATCTAAAATATAAGTAAATTGTTATTTGCAAGAGCAATGAATAAAGTTTTATTTGTTCCTTAGTTATGTAATTTTCAGAGCTTAATTTGTAATTGTGAGATTGTGTTTGTTGTGCAATCTTGGTTTGCTCCTCA
This sequence comes from Ryuthela nishihirai, assembly GCA_038380435.1. Classification (NCBI taxonomy): domain Eukaryota; kingdom Metazoa; phylum Arthropoda; class Arachnida; order Araneae; family Heptathelidae; genus Ryuthela; species Ryuthela nishihirai. The sequence continues at coordinate 46,881,794 of JAWZYU010000029.1, read as the reverse complement.
CTTCTTATTCTTCATGATAATATGAAGTTTGAAGTGCCACTCTTGGATGTTTTCAAGAATTAGCAAATTTTATCTGTATGAATCACATTCATTTTAAAATTTTAGTATGAAGGAAATTGATTTGAAACCAAAGACTAATTTACTGTCTGATATATATAGAATCTCCATTTTTCTGTCAAAATTGAAACTGTCAATAAAGTTATTCAACAGAGAGTACAATACTATATTCTTATTGAGCATAACACTACCCTCCAGCAATTTTTATTATTTCATTGTGATTAAAATGTCTCAAGCCATTAGTGTCTTTTAAGAGAATCATTTTCTTCTTGTTAAAGGGAGAAATGTATAATATTTAGATAATATTTTTTCCTGAAAAGATCTTTTCTGTCATCAAAGTCGAATTTAGAAACCATATATTAAATATAAATGGTAGCAAAGATCATCTAACGCTTACCACTCCTTAATATTTCAAATAAAATTTTTATTGCATGTTAGATTAAGGTACCAACTCTTTCTTTTTTTTTTATAAAATAATGGCTTCTGAGGATGCACTAAAGACTTGTGATATATTAACTGTTTTTGTCTTTTTTTTTTTGTTATTGTTGTCATACTTTTAATTAGCATTTTTTTTTAAAAATAATTAAAAATTCTCTGTCATTGAGCAATAAAATTTAAAGTTTATCCTTCAAACTATTTGCATGTTGAAAGTTCTTAGGAGAAAACTCTCAGAAGCTTTTCGGAGCAAAGACAGCGCTCCGTCTTCAGTGAAGTGATGCTATGTACTGACGTTAGGTCTGCTTAGACAAAGAGCTTCTTTCCACATGTCGTGAAGGGTGATTCCAGTGTCTCGGTTGCAGGTGGGGACGGACGAGGTCATTATTTCAATAGCCTCGCGGACTATGGTTCCGTAGAAAGTGGATGCACACGCAAGAAGTGTGGCGTGCTCCCAATCTATATTTTCTTTTTATTTCAATATTTAAAAAAAATTGCCAGAAATTTTCAAATTTCTGACATAATTCTTATAGTTCACACAAAATTGGTGTATACTTTTTTGATACAAAAATAATTTCAAAATTTAAGTACAGAATGCAAATTTTAATGTAGACCATGAAAATTCTGAATTATAGAACATAGTTATGTATTTCCAAGTTGTAGTTCATGAAAACAAGCAAATTAGTTCATAGTCCAGCAATTAAGTTAACTTGATGGTATTAGGACACGAATGTGACAAAAAGAAAATCAAAATTTTGTGAAAATTTCAATATACATTATATTCAAAGCAAAAGAGAATGTAAAGTACAAAATGTGACGTGACAATAACCAACTTTGACAAAGCTACTCCACCTCTGGTCTGTTTCTCAGCAACATCATATAGATCTCTAATTTATACATTCATATCATGAAAACTAAAAATGTCATTAGAATGGAGTATTTAATTTTTAATCTAAACATTTCTATACATTTCACTGGCTTAATGTATCCTTCTAAAAATCGGATTAGGCAAATATTTTTCAAAAATTGTTTATGAGAAGAAAAAATTTGTTGGAAAGGATGGAATTATTTAAGAGGTGCTACATTAATATTATTTGTTTGTCACTGACATAACCCTTCATTCACTAGGTTTCATGAAGCATAAAAAAATTGTATTTATTGAATCAGTAGGAGGGCTCAGTTGATAGTGCACCAAACTCATAATCTGCAGTTTCCAGGTTCAAGTCCCACATGAACCAGCATCAAGATTTATCTCCACAAACTCCCTGCCTTATCTACGGTAAATTGGGGACACTGATGGGCTTTGAAAGGCTGCCATCCATTGAATGGGATGTTAAGCTGTGGTCCTGTGTTCTGGAGAACCATACCTTCCACACGTTAAACATGCTGGATGACTTTGACGTGAGGCTACCATCTGTCTCCCAACAGCTCTCCAGTGGATCCCCTACCCAAACTTTTTCTGAGCCCTAAGTGCCCTTGTGACTCCCATTTAGCCCATTGCATGCAAAAAAAGGTGCCACTCAGAAGTAAAACAACCAATCAACCATCCTCAATGTTGACATTATAAAATGCAATTTCTTGCCTGTCAAGTTAGACCTATAGTTATGGCATCTAGTAGCAGAAAGGAATGAAATACTTCAAAATATTATGGTTGAATAGTATACAGCTGTGTTAATTCCAATGCTTCATAAAGAATTTTAATCTTGTAAATATGTGATTCAGAATGAAAGTGTTAAATAATTAAATCAAGTCATTCTAAATCTCTAATTTTAGTAAAATTTATTCAGTAGTTAAAGAATTATGATAGCTGGAATATTAAAAGTAGAGCCATCCTCCTTAAAAGGTTTTTCAAAAAAAAATAAAATAAATACCCCCTCAAGCAGCTGCTTGCCACAGAGGTCTGACAGGAGCCTGTCAGTTTATATGCCGTAGTAGACGGTCTGAGAGGATGGCAGGACCTCAGCAGAAAAACGACACAGCCATGCCTTACCCAGGGCTCGAACCCAGGTCCCTTAGATCAGTAGCCAAGCACGCTAACCACTCAGCCATGGAAATTGATGAAAATTGAAAGAATTATTGCACAATCTTTCAAATATATAATCGTGTTTGAAAATGGTTTAGATATACAACTTTCTTTTGATCAGCTTCTGAGATAAATTCTTAGGAGAGGCAACTTTTGCTTTTAAATATTAGCTCCATAACTCTTTAAATATTATATGAATATTGCTGAATTCAAGATATTACACTCGGTTTAGATCTTTACCTTCAATCTCATTTTTCATATAAAGTTTATTCTTTAGGGCACTGAGTTCCTAATCTGATTTCCATTGGCTTAACATGAATTCTCCAATTTTTTCTCCTAGGAAATATATAATGAGATCACTAATCAAAAATTATTATTACCCTACTTTAAAGGAAGATAACAGAATTAAGTTCTGTCCAAATATCATGCAACAACTACTGGATCTACCTTTTATTATATTCTACAGCTCACAGTTTCATATAAATAATTCAATAATGTATCAAAGGAAAATGTCCTGTTGACAAGAGTCTTGTCTACAGGACATCTGGTCCTGTAAGGGTAATGGAGGCCAAAAGTTGTTAAACTTCTGCATATTTCATTTGTTTTTCAAGAAACTTTTTGTGAAGACCTCTGAAACAAAGAGAAAAATATTATACTGCAATGGAAATCCAAGCTCTTGCTTCCCCCACTTTTTTTTTGGCTTGATTATTTCACCTCTATTTTTTTTTAGATTTGAACCTGTTGGTAATTAACTTCGAATTTCTGTTCTCACTGAATACCTTTACTGTTAGCTAGCCAGAACACTACTACACAATCATATTAATATATAATAAACAAATTTTCTGGTGTTTGGGGGGGGGGGGGGAATTCCACAAATTCGGGAACACAGTAGAGATTCGGGAACATATAGAGAGTTTTACAACCCCAGTATTTTCAACTTCCAATAGTGTCAACTACATAGAATTTCATTTGTAACTATAGTGATTAAATGAAAGATGCTGAGCTTTGACACATTTAAGAATTCTTCCCTCTATAAATATTGACATCATGGGAGAAGCAAAAGTAAGGTTGTAATTTAAGGTTATCTAATGGAACTTATTACATACAATGAAAAACTATTGTCCCTCCTCTTGTGTGTGTGGGGGGAAGGGGGGTCAGTCAGTCGCGTGCCAGGCTCGTAATCTGCAGTTCCCAGGTTTGAGTCCCATCTGGGCCAGCATTGAGATTTAATTCCACAAAATTCCCTACCATACCCACAGTCAGTAGGGGCCACTGGTGGGCTTGAAAAGGCCGCTGTCTGTTGGACGGGATGTTAAGTTGTAGCCCCATGTGCAGGACAAGCATACCCTGTGCATGTTAAAGAACATTGGATGGCCTTGATGTTTGGAACTCTGTTTCTCACTGAAGGATTCAAACAACTGTTCCAGTGGGTTCTCTTCCCCCAACCTTCTCTGAGCCTTTGGTGTTTTTGTGACCTGGCCATTTAGTCTATTGTGTGCAAAAAAGTGCCACTCAAAGGTAAAAACAACCCAACCCTCTTTTTTAATTTTCTTTTTTAACTCCACATTTTTAATTTTTAATGAATTCACATTTTTTTATGAATGCCAATATTTTTATTTGTATGATTCATAAGATGATTATTGAATATCTTAATTAAAAATACTGTTCTCTTTTTAGGGGTTTCCAGTTGCCAAAATGTCTGACTTTACTTTTCCTAATAATCAACCAATTGTAGTGTTGGATTGTGAAAAGGCATTTGGAGCACTAACAGAAAAAGAAAAGTTATATTCTCATTTTTTGTCAAGGGCATCTTGGTTTGGTGGTCTTATAGTTTTAGTACAGGTGAGGATTAATAAAACTTAGCATGATTATTTTTCTCTAATTGTATATCCCATATTAATAGTATTTCAGTTATTATACAATTTCCACTATTTACTGTGGCTTAAAATAGAGCAATTTTAAGCAAATATATACATATTGTGCAGCAAATGGTTCTTTCCTAACAGTTAAAAACAATTAAGCTATTCTGGTTTAAATTTCAACTTCCTGTGATAAGTAATATGAACCCTTGTAGCTAAAGTTCGCACAAGCGCATCTCACGTAGAAAAAATGTTCAAGGAAATTACACCCTGTATCAGAGGGTTTATGTAGTTTTTACTTATCTTCCTATTGCTTTTCACTCATTGTTTGTCAAAACAGTTGTTCCACCATTCCATCATATCTTTCGAAGGTGCACCAACTTAATGATTTATACATCAAATGAAGCTTGTGATACAGGAAGTGTCATAGGTGATAAAAAAAAATACCCCCCCCCCCCCTTCCCATGCTTTCTTCACCCTTAAAACAGGAAATGTGAAAATGATTGCAATATCTTCATAATGCTAGGACCAAAAGTAAAACGGGCTATGTGTGAAATGAAGGCTTGTGACATAGAAATTGTCACAGGTTGTAAAAAATTCCTCCCCATGAATTTTCTCCCCCTACTACCAGAAATAGGGGAAAATATGTGAACGATTGTTCTATATCTTTTGAACATAAGGGCTGAACGTAACAAGTTGTATGTCAGATAAAAGCTTGTGACATGGGGAGTTTTATGGGTTATCAAAATTTATACCTCCTTGCTTTCTTCACCAATAAAAAAGGGAAACTATGAAAGTTGTTATACTATAACAAGGGCCTATAGTTATGAATTAGTGTCATGTGAGTACCGTCATAGGCTACTTTGAATCAAGCTCCCCACTGTTCTTCCCCTCCCCCCCAAAAAAAAGGGGTGGAAATTTTACAGGGATGACCTTAATGAGTTATATCTCAATTAAAGTGTACAACATCTACAAGATCATAAGGCTACCTCAAATCATGACCCCTCTGCCCCCCTCTCCAAAAATGTGTGGTGGGGGGGAGAAATTTGGTTGATGTTTAGGAGTCATACATCAAATGCGAGTTTCTGAAAGTAAGTGTTTTTAGTGACAAAGAAAAAAAAATTAAATTTACTATATGCACCCTAAAAAGTACAAAATAAAACTTAAGCATATTGATGGTGCAATCAGCCACTGGATTAGTATTCACTTCAAAGGAAGATAATTCACTAATTTACTTACTCAACATGATTGCAGCACACTGTCTTCCTTTGAAGTGAATGCAAATTCAGTGACTGATTTCACCACTGATATGTTTTAGTTTTATTTTCTACCTTTTAGGGTGCATATAGGGAGGTAGGTTTTCTGTTAATTAATATATTATTGATCATATTTCTATACAACCCATCAGGTGAAATCCATGGGTATTTATAGTACTATGTACAGTTTGCAACAAATTTGTGTTACACAAATTTATTTTGCTTTATAACTGAGATAATTTAATAAAATCTGAAAATTATATAACTAAAAAGGGATAAAGTGCTGTGAAAAAAATAAATAAAAATATTATGAAAAATAAAAATAAATTAATACCCCTTCAAGCAGCTGCTTGCCACAGAGGTCCTGACAGGAGCCTGTCAGTTTATATGCCATAGTAGAAGTCTGTGAGGTGGCAGGACCTCAGCAGAAAAACAACACATACAACCATGTCTTACCCGGGGCTCGAACCCAGGTCCCTTAGATCAGTAGTCAAGCTCTCTAACCACTCGGCCATATGAAATTTAATTTAACCACTGAAATTGAGATCAAAATAATTCCAGGTCAATTCACATTAGATACTGCTACTGGAAAGTTAAGTTTCAAAACAAATGCAAAATTCATTTGCAGAATCACAATTTCTTAATTCTAGGTATGAACCTGTTTTAAAAACTGAAATTTTCATTGCTATGTCTTAATCAAATATTTCCTAAGGTAACTATTATTTGAGGTCACAAATACCTAATGTTTTCATTTTTGGTCAAGTTTCAAATAATTGCTTTTTCTTTACATCACTAATATTGTACTTGAATTCACTTCTGAATCAGGAAAGCCTATATATAAAACTGTTTTAGAATCAACAAAATATTTTTAAAAAAATGCGATTTTTTTTTTTATTATTATTTCTTTTGCAAAATGCACAGCAATACAAAATATTAATTTAATTAATACAAAATATTAATTAAAAGTGCGACACCAGGAAGAACTCATCGGATTGTCCCGAAATGTGCAAGATGGGTAGCCCATGGGAGAACATGTAAATGATTCAAAGCTCAGCACAAATGCACATCATGTTTGACAGTAATGCCCCCTGGAAGTAATATAGGAGGAGATTACAAAGAGCCGTTCTAAAGCTCTGGAATTGTGTTTGCTCGCAGTTCTTGTGGACTAAAGGATCAAGTATGCCTCATCGAAAAATGCAGCATCTATATGACCAGGTTTCCGACTTTGATCGAGTGAGAATTATGGGATTACTGGAAGGCAGATTTTCGTACTGAGACATCGGTGCTCATGTTGGACAGAATGCAGCCACAGTGATGAGAATATGAACTCACCGACGTGAAGGATCTCAACAGCCCTGTCACACAACTGAACGAGAGAACAAGCATCTTGTGTGCATAGCTTTGAATGATCCATACAGCCACATCAACCAGTGTCCACATGTATGGTTTGATGTTGTCTGAAGTATTGGGGCATCTTTGCTAGGCAGCCATTGCTTTGGCTACCATTGATTCTACAACACAGGCATATGAGACTGCAATGGTGCCAAGAACATCACTCATGAATGTGCGAATGGCATCGCATCCTCTTTTCAGATGAATCCAGCTCCAGTAGGCAGCACCATGGTGGACAAATCTGTATCTGGCGGTACTGTGGCAACAGACTCAGTGAGACATGCATGATGCAGCGCCATACAGGTCCAGCCTCTGGTGTTATGGTATGGGCTGCCATTGGACTCCACTCACGCACATGCCTCGTATGCATTACCAGTATTTTGAACTGTCAGCATTACATCACTGAGGTGTTGGAACCTGTGCTTGTACCTTATCTTAAGGGGCTCTTTGGTGCCATTTACCAACAGTACAATGCCCACCACGTGGCATGCATCGTACAGCAATTCCTGGATAGCCACCATATGACACACTGGCCTGTGCGCTCACCGGATCTATCCCCAGTTGAACATGTCTGGTCCATGATCTCATGATGACTAGCAACCAGCAGCTGCTACAACAGATACATATTGAAACTGTATGGACTGACATTCCCCAAACACACATGTGATGTCTCATCCTCTCAATGCCAGACCGTGTAGCAACAGTTATTGCTGCTCATGGTGGCTACACAAGATACTGATTTCTTTGTATTCCGCAAGTCTAACTGAGTTGTATTTGTAATCATTTGATCCTTGTAACATAAGCTATGTATTCACTAAATATGGCTTTGATATCTCTTGTCTTTTCTGGTGTTGCACTTTTAATCTCCAGCAGTGTATCTTTAAAAAAGTATAGTTAACAAGGAATCAGCCCCCCCCCCCAAAAAAAAAAAAAAAAGAAAAAGTACTTACCAACACAATTCAAATACGTATCTGTGCAAACTTACACAGACAAAGTTTCAAATGAAAACAAGATGTTCACTGCTATTTGCCTATACATGTTTCTATCATGTTGCCAATCATGATAAAGACAAAATTACTTTTTTTTGTTTCTTAAAATATATCCATTAATAAAAATATTTTGGAAACATTAAAACAGTTCTAAATTAAAAAAAAAAAACTATAATGAAGCAAAAGCAGCAGTCTGTTAATGATCTAAAATATGTGTGTACTTTTGTGAAGCCACTGAAATCCTGCAATGAAAAGTTCCCTCATTGTCTGACTTTGATTGAAACTAACGAATGTAAAGATCAAACTTGAAAAATATGTCACAATAAAACACAGAAAGTTTTATAATAAAATGTCGAAAGTGGATCATGTTTGTAAGAATCATATAGTTATAAATTCAGAAATCTTTTTGTAACTGGTCACTCCATGTATTTATTCATTGGATAATTGAAATCAGTTGTAATAGACTATTGATTTTCTGAGATCAGATTAATTAGGATGCAAAACAGAAATGTGTGTGCGAAAATGAATATGGAATATGAGAAAGTGGGCACTAAAATGCAATTCGACAGTAAAATGTTTCAATCAGCACAATGTTTTTAGCATAATTCATTGAAAGGCAAATGCAAGGAAAAAGCAAACTTACTTCCTTGCTATCCTATTTTAAATGGATAAAGTAAATCCATGCTAAGATTTTTTTAAAAATGTTGAAATTTTAGTATGTTTTATATGGATGGCTGATTAACCAGGAATTCGATTATCCAGCATTGCTTCGGTAGCGCGCCAGGCTCGTAATCTGTAGTTCCCAGGTTCGAGTCCCAGCTGGGTCAGCGTTGAGATTTATCTCCGCAAAATTCCCCGCCCTGCCCACGGTCAGCAGGGGACACCGATGGGCTTGGAAAGGCCGCCGTCCGTCGGATGGGACGTTAAACCGTGGCCCCGTGTGTGGGAGAGCCATACCCTGTGCACGTTAAAAACACGCTGGATGGCCTTGACGGGAGGCTACCATCTGTCTCCCAACAGCTGTCCAAGTGGGTCCCCTCCCCCAACCTTCTCTGAGCCTTCGGGGTCCTTGTGGCCTGGCCATTTAGCCCATGGTGTGCAAAAAAGTGCCGCTCAGAGGTAAAAAACAACCCAACCCAGCATTGCTTTTTTTCTATTCACTCTGGATAATCGAGAGTCTACTGTATATGAAGCGTTTTATAATTCTAATAATGGCAGATTATTATTTTATTAAGATAAAGCTGTGATAATGAGTTTTGCATGGGCTTAAATAATCTCTTTTTCTCCTTAGACTTCACCAGAAAGTCCTTTGATATATACATTGCTCCATAAGTTATTTCGTCAGCAGTCTGTTAGTGATCTAAAGAAAACTGCAATTGAAGAATGCAGTCTTTCAGAAGATGAGTTCACGGTTAGTAAAATTAAATTTTCTTTCAGTATAAGATTTATTTTTAATATTTCTGTAAAATCTAATGTTTCTTTAATATATTATTATTGACCAATCTATAGTGAAAAAAATGCTTATTAGTCAAGACACTTCAAATTAGTTGTAAATTAGAAGTATTTAATTTTGTGATTTAAAAAATGAAAGTTAAATATGCTGTAGATAGGACCTGGAACAAGTAAAGAGTTACTTGGAAAATGAAGTTTAAATATTCTCCAGTCCTTTCAAAGTTTGATTTATCGGCCAACTATGCACTCAATGTTTTTTTAAAATGACTTCCTGTATTTGTTCTTTTCTCTGCAGTACTCTTTTTACACAGAAGGTTGTGGTGGTGGATATTTATATTACTTTTAATCCTTTCAGTGCCTCTCCATATTCATAAGTGGGATTTGACTAACCTTTTTTGTCACACTCATGATATATTTTTTATTTTAAATGTGATTAGTTATCTATTTTCATAAGAATAATATTTGATATTGTTACAGTACAATTTTTGCATAAAGAAGTATCAACATCACAGTAAACAATATATATATAAACTGTCAGCCAGAGTAGTGACTTTAGAAAAACTTGGCCTCGGGGGTTAACTGTATATTATAATATTGTACAGTAAAATGTCGATATAGCAAATACCGGAGTAATGAAATATTCAGTATAAAGAATTCTTTTCCTGAACACCAGCAAATTTACTATGTATCTCTAGTTAAAAATGTTTAATTTTAATGAATGCTCCTATAATAAAAAAATATCAGTTTAATGTAATAAAAATTTATCCTGATACAAAAAAGACCATAGTAATAATATTTGTAAAAAGAAAATCCTTAAATAATGTGTGCAAATTAAATTTTTCTATTTCTATGTGCTTTAATTTTTAGCATCTGGCAACACTGCAATGATTTAAATTCTGTGAAATGTCTATCCCATCACAGCGCTATGCATCATGTGCTATTGTATATTGCCTGCCACCTATTTTTGCTGATCTCATTACGTTCAATATAGATGCTTTCTAAACATCCCAGCAGAGTGCTTTAAAGTGGCATTGCTACCATTGTCCTAGCATAAAAGCAGATTTGCAAACTTCAAGATCTATGAGTCTGATTGTATTGCATTGTAACAGAAGTGTCCAGTGAAAAGGTCTTTGAAATCCATTCCAATACATGTGTTATGTTTTATCATTCATCAAATTCATGTTATTGTTATGTTTGTTCATTATTATTATTTCAGTTAAGTTTGTTAATTAATGTAGTTGAAATTTGAAGTGTCTGTAAAATGTTTAAAATATCTGTAGAAATGCTACGAATTTTACAAGGAAATTTTTTTGCTTACTTTAAAAAAGTGTTTTCTTCCATCAGGTATAAAAATTATCTGTCATTGTACTTTTTTGTTTGAATTTGTGAAGGTTAACATTATAATTTAGCAGTAAAGTAGGTCACAAAAAGATTTCAACTTGTTTTATATAAACAGATTTATTTGTATGTATAAAAGTCTTAAATATTGCCATAAATAATAAATGTCGTACAGTTAGAAACTGATTTCAAGAGCATTTATGATGATAAATTTAAAGCAAATTGCATTAAATTGTTATTAAATTCTCCCACTATCCACCCCAATACCCTGACGTGAGGGACTTCCTGGATTAAGTGTTTTAAGCAGATTTTTTATGGCAGCTTTTTTTACCTTCAGCCCATATTTCCTAACATTTGTTTCATATATTCTGATTCCATTTTTTAATATATTGTGCATTATTTAAGCTTCACTTACAGGATTTTTGGGTTAACTTATTTTACTGTGAAAAGCTTTTTCCCATGCACAGCAATATAAAATGACCAAGGCACAAAGGATTCCAAAAGCTCAGAACTGGATGGTGAAGGATCACTACTGGACACTGTTAGGAGACAAATTGAAGCTTCTTGTCATCAATGGGCAACCAAGCCCATTTATGTTCCCTTTCTCACCGAGGGCAGAGTGGGGATTAGAGGAGAAAATCTCAATGTACAGTGGAGACTGAAAGGTTATGAACCTAGTGCCTAGCTCACTCTGCAGTTATTTTTTCAGTTACCTGTGTGCGAGTTTTAGAACTCTTAGTAAGATGCTTTCATGTTGACCTTATTTACTATCTGTAGCTTTGAATTCTCCCACAGATTCTTCACATTCTTAATATGTTGTTCAGTTTATCTCTCATCATTTAATTCGCCTAACTTTCATCAAATCAGTTTTCTATGTTTTCAGTATTTGCAGTAAAGTTATTTTCATAGTGTAAAATGCTCATTATAAGAAGCCGTTCTTATATAATATACAATACATTGTATTAAATTCCTTCCATAATATTAATATGCATTAATTTAAATTGAAAAGTCTAATCAATGTTTAATTACAATAACCAGCAGTGTGCTGAAATATACACTGCTGTATACACTAAGTAATTACCACTTTTAAGTCGATTCAGATTTTCAGAGGAAAAATTGTCTAGAACCATCGTGTGTTCGTGTTCCACCCGGCTCAAGATAATTTTTCCTCAAAAATTTGAATTGATTTAAAAGTGGTAATTACTTAGTGTATATTAAAAAAGTCGAGTTTATTCAATATTTAATCAACTGTATACTTGTAATATATACTTTCCATCTATATGGCATTTATCTGTCACTGGTGGCTAGATTGCCCGAACAGCGCCTACATGTGACATAATGGAATAAGTACTGTAGATAGAAATGTCCGTATCATCAATTAGAGGAGATCTTGATTGGCGGCTTGTAGCTCAAGAGATCATGGGTTCATATTCCACCTGGCTCAAGACAATTTTTCCTCTAAAAATTTGAATTGACTTAAAAGTGGTAATTACTTAGTCAAATCTACAAGGATCAAATGATAACAAATACAACTCGGTTAGACTTGTGGAATACAAAGAAATCAGTATCTTGTGTAGCCACCATGAGCGGCAATAACCACTGCTACAGTCCGGCATTGAGAGGATGAGATGTCGGATGTGTTTTTGGAGAATGTCAGTCCATGCAGTATTGATATGTATGCAAAGTTCATCTGTTGCAGACCCATCAGAGAGCCACTGAAGATAAGGTACGACCACAGGTTCCAACACCTCAATGATGTAACGCTGGCTGTTCAAAGTACTGGTAATGCATACGAGGCACTTGCATGAGTGAAGTCCAGTGGCAGCCCATACCATAACACCAGGGGCCACACCTGTATGGCACTGCATCATGCATGTCTCACTGAGTCTGTTGCCACAGTACCGCCAGATACAGATTTGTCCACCATGGTGCTGCCTACTGGAGCTGGATTCGTCTGAAAAGAGGATGCGATGCCATTCGCACATTCATGCGTGATGTTCTTGTCACCATTGCAGTCTCATATGCCTGTGTTGTAGAATCAATGGTGCCTAGCAAAGTAATGGCTGCTTAGCAAAGATGCCCCAATGCTTCAGACAACATCAAACCATACATGTGGACACTGGTTGATGTGCAACACACCCTAACTGTTGAGCTAAGGTGTTTGATGTGGCTGTCCTCACGTTCGTTTGGTGTGACAGAGCCATTGCGATCCCTCATGTCAGTGAGTTCATTCCTTCTCTACTCACTGACTCCATATTCTCATCACCGTGGCAGCATTTTGTTTAACACAAGCACCGATGTCTTGGTATGATAATTCGCCTTCCAGTAATCCTACAATTCTCCCACGATTGAAGTTGGGAACTTGGTCGTATGGATTCCGTGTTCTTCGACGGGGCATACTTGATCCTTTAGTGCTCAAGAACTGCGAGCAAACACAATTTTGGTGCTTTACACCAGCTCTTTGTAATCTCCTTGTATACCACTTCCAGGGGGCGTTACTGTCACATATGATGTGCATATGTGCTGCACTTCGAATTATTTACATGTTCTCCCATGGGCCACCCATCTTGCATATTTCGAGACAATCTAATGAGTTCTTTCTGGTGTTGCACTTTTAATAGCCAGTAGTGTATATATATATATTTCCAATATTTTAAATATTTACTGATATCAAATATATTGCAGCTATGATTAGCTTCTATTATAGTTACTAATCTTTCTCATTTCACAGGCTCTATTAGTATATACTTCTGGAATTTTATCTAATATGGGCAACTACAAAGGCTTCGGAGATACTAAATTTATTCCAAATTTATCAAAGGTATGCAGAAACTTATTTTTTATTGGTTTTATTGTATTTTCAGTGCTAATTATGATGTCACATTTCGACCTTGCAGCATGAATTTAGTATCATGATTGTTGTATTAACAACTGTTTCCCATCAATTATAATTGGGATTGTAAAAAAGCATTTAAATTTTGTATGAAAGGGATAATTCTAATAGTGACAGATTTTCGGAGTCAGTTTCCTTATAATACTAATGGTTTTTCCATTTTCTCATATTTTTTAGTTGAAATGTTTTATTCTGGGGTTGTAATTCATTCAGAATTTTTAATTGCTCTCAGTTATGAATTAAAATTTTACTGCTAAAAAACCAGATTTCCCTACATTTATTCTACCAATGAATTTGAACTATGAAATGTTAGAATTCAAAATATGAATTGTTTTTAAGTCTTAAAAAATGTTATTTTAGAGTTATAAATCTTGCCATGAGAACTGTAATAGTTGAAAGAAAAAAATTTGACATGGCAAAGAAATATCTGGCAAATAATTTGTTATTCCATTGCAAAGACTAGTTTTCAATAAGATGCTATATTTTTAGAAAATTATTTATAATCATATCTGGTGTTTATGTAGGAATGCAGGTTTTACTTACCAAATGCTTCCCCTAGGGGGAATTGGTTTTGATTAAGTTTTTTGTGAGCTACTGCGTTTATAAGTGTTATATATATAAAGTGCAAGGCTATAGGCCATATTTTGTTGTTAGGAAAAATTTCAAAACCAATTCTAGGAGAGAGGACGTTGACGTCGTCTAGGGGCTCCCTCCTTGGAGGAGGGTCTAACACTCTCTCCGTGTAGTAAGATATAACTGCCTGGTGTGAACCCCAGGGTACCAGGCAGTAATGGCTGATGAAGTGAGCGAGGAGAATGCAAAGGCCTCTCAAGTGCAGAGTGCCAGCATAAAGACAACAGAGCTGTTCAACGAACTAGACTCTATATTAAACAGCAGTGCAAGTAAAATTACTAAGCAGCAAGGAGCTGAACTTAGAAATTTGTTCACGAGGCTACAAGACGTAGTCCACGAACAAGAACTTAAAATCAGTAACCTCGAGGGAAGGTTAACTGAAAAAGGTGTCAAAAGTAAGGCACCAGGTGCAAAGAGCTATGCAGAAGTAGCTAAAAGGTCTGTAACTCCAAGACCAAAGAAAAGAGACCAACAGCATATAATGCTGATATATCCTCAAGATGAGGAACAGAGTTCAGATGAACTCAAAAAGGATCTCTTGAAAAACCTTGATCCAACAAAGTTAAAGATTGGAATTAAGAATGTAAAAAAGATTGGAAAAGGAGGTGTGCTAATAGAATGCACAGATGAATTTGATAAGAAAATTTTGAAGAATGAAATACAAAGGAATACAGTTTTAAAAGATAAGTGCTCCGCAAGGGAGCCAAAGATGAAACTGCCACAAATAATAATTTATGATGTGGATGGTGACATAGAGCAAGAGGCTCTAGTGGATAGAATAAAAGCACAAAACGTTGCTTTTAATGAAGCCTCGATGGAGGTTAAATTTTCGATAAAAGGAAAAAATGGCAAAAAGCACTGGGTAGTGCAAGTAGATCCAGAAAACTTTAAAGTATTCATGAAAGAGAAAAAGGTAAATGTAGGCTGGTCTCGACTTAATGTCAAAGAATATCTAAAGGTCGTAAGATGCTTTAAATGTAATAAATATGGTCATTTTCAGACCAGATGTACGGAGGAGCAGACTTGTGGAAAATGTGGTCAAAAAGACCACAAACACTGGGAGTGTAAAGAAAAAGAATTAAAATGCGTAAATTGTAAAGCAGCTAATGAAAAGTACAGATTGAAACTAGATGTCCAGCATTCAAGTCTGGACATGGACTGTTCTTGTTACAGAAGAGAGCTCGAGTTATTGGTTAAACGAATTCGATACTGATTCGAGCTTGTCTAAAATAGTACAAATAAATTTACATCATGCTAAAGCTGCTACGAATTGTCTCGTTTTGTATATCGAGGAAAGAGACTATGACATAGCATTGGTGCAAGAGCCTTATGTCTATAAAGACAAAATAAGAGGGTTTCCAGCAGGCTGGAGAGTCTTTGGAGCATCTCACCCACAGCCAAGAAGTGCAATTGTTATTGGGAAAAGACATTTAAGTGTTACAGAGATTTACACATCAAGAGATGTGGTAGTCGTAACAGTTGAAAAAGGTGGTCAGAAATGTGTGCTTATTTCCATGTACTGCCCACCTAAAGAATCGTTTGAGGAGAATTTTCAAGTTGTTAATAATATAGTTCAAGTCTATCCCAACTGGGACATTGTCCTAGGAGGGGACTTCAACGCAAGCAGTAACCTCTGGGGACCTCAAAGGGAGGACCAGAGAGGAAAAGAAGTCCTGGAGTTCATTAATCAAAATGGATTTACAACAGTTAATGATCCGAATAGTGACCCAACTTTTTCCAGCAGTCTAGGTACAAGCTGGATAGATGTTACACTGCATAAAGTAGTGAACCAAGACTTCGTTTTACAATGGGCAGTGGAGGATGAAATAAGCTGCAGTGATCATGCATACATTAGCTTTTCCCTAAACTTTGGGAACGTAAGCACAAGTGCTAATAAGAGATATTCGATAAAGAACCTAGACTGGATAGAATTCAGAAAGGAACTTTCAGAAAAGTTCTCGGATAAGACCTCTGAAGAGGTTAAACAACAGGTAGACCTAGATGAATACATTGTAAAGGCTACTAAAACGCTACAAAAGATATGTAGTGATAATCAAAAAGAGGAAACCCGAAAAGTGAGTTCGGGATATAGAAAAGTACCATGGTGGAACAAAGAGTTAACCAAACTAAGAAAAGAAGTTAAAAAGAAAAGACGAAAATACCAAAGATGTTATACAGACGAAAGGCAAAGAAAAAGCCTTAGAACAGAGTTTAAACTATGGGAAGCAAAATACAAGAAGGAGATAAATACAGCTAAAAACAATAGCTGGAAAAAATTATGTGATGAAGTATCACAAGAAAAACCCTTTGGGGTGCATTTTAAAGTTGCGAAAGAAGCAACAAGAGGCTCGTTTAAACTCTCAACAATTATGCAAAAAGATGGTTCTTTAACGAAGAATGTTAAGGAATCGTTAAACTGTCTGCTGGAATATCATTTCCCTGAGGACAATAGGGAAGAAGATAATGAATATCATAGAAATATTAGAAACAGGTCAAGGAGACCTGTTAATACAGAAGACGACATTCTATTTACTATAGTAGAGGTAGAAGAAGTGATGGATTCAATGAATAAGGGGAAAGCGCCAGGGCTTGATGGGCTCTCCCTAGAATTAATTATCGAACTCTTTGAGGTTAATAAAAGCTGGTTTGTGAGCATTCTTAATGAATGTCTTTGCAGAGGAATCTTTCCAGACAGTTGGAAAGTAGCTGAACTAATACTGTTCAATAAAGAAGGAAAAGATAGAAAAAATCCTTCAGCTTACAGACCAATATGTCTATTATCGTCGTGGAGCAAGGTGTTGGACAAGCTTCTAACTAATAGATTGAGTTACTATCTACAAAGTAATGACAAGTTGAATCCAAATCAGTTTGGATTCATTCCAGGCAAAAGCACAACTATGGCGATATCAAAGTTAATGGCAACAATAGACGAGAACAAGGCGCTAAAGAAACACACGTGTGTGATATCGTTAGATGTAAAAGGAGCTTTTAATAATGTTTGGTGGCCGTTCTTGTTAGACGAGTTAAGAAGACATAGAGTTCCAAAGAACTTGTTTAAAGTTTTTAGTAACTACTTATCAAAAAGGAAGATAGTAGTTAAAGACGGAGATACTGAAATCTCCAGACAATATTATAAAGGCTGTCCGCAGGGGTCTAATTCTGGGCCCCTACTGTGGAACATAGTTGCAGATTCTGCACTAAATATCACAACTAAAGAAGATACACAAATTCAAGCCTACGCAGATGATATTATAGTAATAGTCTCTGCTTCGGGGAGACATATCCTAGAACAAGATTGTCAAAAAGTCTTAATAGACTTAGAGAAATGGGCAGAAAGTACAAGGCTGGAATTCAGCCCGGAGAAGACAAACATAATAGTATTTCCCAAGGAGGGAAAAATGAAAAGGCTCCCAAGCTTAAGGTTTAAAGAGAGACCTGTAAAAGTTGTAAAAGTTCTGAAATATCTAGGAGTGTGGCTGGATGACAAGAGGAATTGGTTATGTCATCTGAATAAAGTCAAGGAAAGATGCGCAAAGATCTTAAACGCCCTACATAGAATGTCAACTAGGACATGGGGGCTGAAAGGTACAGTTAAAAAAGAATTATATAAAAGGGGAATAGAAAGGATAGTAACTTACGCCTGTGGGGCCTGGTGGCCCCAAGGAGGGACAGTAAGAATGATTCATAAACTGCAGCAGATACAAAGACTAGCCCTCTTGGGCATTACAAGATGTTATAAGACAACATCAACATCAGCACTTCAGGTATTGGCAGGTACTTTGCCAATTGAACTTTTAATAGAACAAGAAGCTGCGGTTTTTCGAAGTTTTACTCTAGAACAAAAAGTAGAACTCTGGAATGAATCCATAGATGGAAAAAACATAGAAAAACAAATTATTAAAGGGGCAAGACACCCAGCGAAGCAAATGCAAATAAGGTGGGATAAAGTCCCACCAGAAGATTCAAACTATGATACAAAAATTTACACAGACGGTTCTAGAATGGAAGAACACACAGGTGCGTCCATGTGTATCTTCAGAGGTACAAGTCCAATAAAGCAAAATGAGTACAGACTTTCAGACACAGCTACTGTGTTTCAAGCTGAGATATATGCTGTTCTGAAGGGAGTGGAATGGTTCGTTACAGAGTGTACTGACCAAGAAATGGACTTGTACTCGGACAGTCAATCAGCATTGTTTGCGATGCAAAGGATCCAGCACAAAAATCCAACAGTTGACAAGATTAAGCATCTAATAGGAGAGCTTGAAGAAGATAGAAAGATAAATTTCCATTGGGTGAAAAGCCACCAAGGCTGCCCAGGGAACGAATTGGCTGATAATCATGCAAAGAACGCATGTAAAAAACAACAAGTAGATATTGAAATTCAAACTTCAAAGGAATGTATAAAGACAAAATTGAGACAAAGAAGTTTGGAGATTTGGCAAACAAGATGGGACCAAGAAGACGCAACTGGAAGACACACTTATAAATTTCTCAAGAAGGTGTCCATCAAGAGAGTCTCAACAGATTTCTATTTGAACCAAATTTTGACGGATCATGGTAACTTTCCTAAATACCTAAGCAGATTTAATATTAAAAGATGTTCCTGTATCTGCGGCTCCCGTGATGCAGGAGCGCTTCACTATATATATGATTGTACACATTTAAGGAATATTAGAAGACATTACTTAATGAAAGTTGATCGTAATAAAGCAAATCTGTTTTGGGAGAACACAGAGCTACGTTCACAATTGAGAGATGTAATGAAATACATCTATGATAATCTACAAGAATTGATAATACAAGATTAAGGAGGGGACTGGATCCCCTCCTTCCGTGGGAGGAGACAAGGTCTTCTCCTACTGGTCGAAAGAAGGGCCCAAGAAGATAATTCTTAAAAGAGAAATGAAGAAGAAGAAGACGAAACAGGAGAAGAAAAGTCTCTCCTCCTGTATGTAGGAAAAGAAGCCTCATCAGTCTTATGTTATATTTATTTGTACATGTATTTTAATGATTAAACTATGTAAAGGGCGCTAAGTCGCGCCCTATGTATATATATTTCTCTGTAAATATGTTGTTGTTTTAATAAAGAAAGATGTAAAAGAAAAGTGATGGTGTCCTTCCGGCGGACGAGGGTTCGCGGGGGGGAAACAAAATTTTAGAGTAGCTCTACTTAGCCTGTAGTGCCGTTTTTGGCGGGGCAGGCGTTGTCAATTTTAGAGAGTCTTACCAAATGCTTATAGTATTGGTTATTTTCAGCAAAATCTACCTGCTCTCATAAGATTAATGTGTATAGGAAAAAAAACTTGAGTTTTTCTATACATATTGATTTTTTATTCTGTATTCTTTGTGTGTAGCATTTTAAGTATAGTATAACATTTCACGCCGTCCCATGGCCAAGTGGTTAGCGCGCTTGGCTACTGACCTAAGGGACCTGGGTTCGAGCCCCGGGTAAGGCATGGATGTATGTGTCGTTTTTCTGCTGAGGTCCTGCCATCCTCTCAGATCTTCTACTGTGGTATATAAACTGACAGGCTCC
Organism: Ryuthela nishihirai; assembly: GCA_038380435.1. Classification (NCBI taxonomy): domain Eukaryota; kingdom Metazoa; phylum Arthropoda; class Arachnida; order Araneae; family Heptathelidae; genus Ryuthela; species Ryuthela nishihirai. The sequence continues at coordinate 46,861,928 of JAWZYU010000029.1, read as the reverse complement.
TGTCAGACCTCTGTGGCAAGCAGCTGCTTGAGGGGGTATTTATTATTTATTATTATAACATTTCAATTTGTAAATGAATGATTTTTATACACTCCTTTGCATATGTGCATATATAAAGATTAATAGAAGTTAATATTTTTATGCTATGATTCATCAGTATATTTTACTCATTTCACAGGAAAATTTTGAGAAATTAGTAAAAGCCAGCAATGCCTATAAAACAGAAGCAAAAGAAATTCAAAGTTTGCTAGACAGGTGTAGCAGTGCAATGTTTTCTCTGAGTGGCAATGAGAAACAATTAGGATTTTCAGAAATAGTGAGTAGTATAATATTATCTGTGTTGTATTTTTTGAAATAATGAAACATTTGAATAAATTAAAAATTCTAGTTCTTTTAAAATTATGGTTTTAATTAATTTTTTTATCATACCTTTTTCCAAAAAATGTGATATGATGCACAGAATTTGCAATACATACATTAACTGTTCTGTTGATCAGTATGAATGTTATAAAAAGTAAAAAAAAAATATTAAAAATATTTTAACTTTTTAACTTTTATAGTGTTTGAAACATTCTTACTTTGTAATATATATACACCAAAGAGCCAAAACATTATAACCACCTGCCTAATATGACTTTGGTCCTCCACGTGCCACCAAAACAGCTCTTACCCAGTGAGGCATGAAAGCTACAAGATTTCTAAAGGTGTTTTGTGGTATCTGGTACCAACACGTTACCAGAAGATCCTTTAACTCTTGTAAGTTATGTGGTTGAGCTGCTGCAGATTGTCAGATATGCTGTTCTAACACAAACCATAAGTGCTTGATTGGATTGATATCTGGGGAATTTGGAGGTCAGGGCAATACCTGAAAGTCTTCCTCATGTTTCACGAACCATTCTCCAACAATACAGGCAGTGTGGCATGGCGCATTATCCTGTTGAAGGCCTGCACTGCTAGAGGGGAATACTGTTGCAATGAATGAATGTACCTGGTCTGCAATGATGTTTAGGTTGGTGGTAGATGTTGTAGTCTGCTGCACATGAATGACTGGACCCAGGGTTTCCCAGCAGTACATTGCCCAAAGCATTACACTTCCTCCATCGGCTTGTTTTCATCCCACAATGCATCTGGTGCTAACATTTCCACAGGTAAATGATGCATATGTACCCGGCTGTCCACATGGTGCAACAGGAAATGAGATTTATTGGAGCAGACAACCTTCCAATCATTCCAGGTCCAGTTTTGATGCTCGTGTGCCCATTGTAGGGGCTTTCGATGGCGAACTGAGGTTAGCATGGGCACATGAAGTGGCCTGCAGCTATGCAGCCCCATTTTCAGCACGGTTCAATGTATTGTGTGTTGTGACACATTACTCCCATCACCAGCATTTAAATTATGAGCAAGTTATGCCATAGTATCCCTTCTGTTGGCTCGTACCATATGGGATAGTCTTCACTCACCTCTAGCATTGATGAGACATGATCGGCCCACACCTTGCTGGTGGTTCGTGTTTTTCTCTCCTCAGACCGCTTTTTGAAGGTACTAACCACAGCTGACCATGAGCACTCCATAAGCCTTGACATCTTGGAAATGCTCTGACCCAGTCATCTGGTCATTACAATTTGGCCTTTGTCAAACTCATTTCAGTTTGCTGCCTTTCCCATCTGAAGAACAAGAATAATGATGATTAACAGAGCTCAGTATCAGGCGTTATTTATACCATTTTGTGACCTTCGCACATGCCGTCATTTACCTGCAGTTGCTTCGATTTGCATAAAGATGCACTGGTCATAATATTTTGGTTCTTCAGTGTTTATTCATATGTTATAAATGGTGTTACTACATCAAAGAAACTAGACAAAGGACTGATAGGAATCTGTGCCATCATCCAAAAGATTACACACCAAATAATGGTGACAGCAGACTGCACACAGCTTAGTGGGTATAGCCATAGAAAAGATGTATCTGCTGCAACCAGAAGCAGTCTAAATCTAGTAGAAGCTGACATTCCATTAGAAAGTGCACTACTCTAGTGTCTGCATGGCAGACATGACAGGAGATATCCTTTTGTGTTTAGCAATGCCATACAGTGTTACTTGAAAAGGTTAAAGACCTCAGAAAGAACAATAGTAAACTTAATATATTAAGTTAAATCACAATTTGAGTCATGCACTGTAATTTTGTATTTTCCTGTATCTTTTATACTTTACAAAAACTTGCAATAAAAGTTATTCCACACTTTCATTACATGAGATCAGCACACAGTTAAAAATTATAAACACTCATTATATGAGATCAGCTCAGAATAAGGTAGGTCTCTGGGAAAGCGAAGTAATCTGACCTGAAAGAGCTTAGGACAAAGAAAAGTGGCAAGAAATGCAAGCCAAGAATGATCTTAGTTTAATGTAAAAAGGTAGTGTTATTTAAATATACCTATTCTGAGTTTTCAAGAAGCAGAGTAATTTAAAAACATTTCATTATGAATTGTTTGGAGTACAGATTAAGAAGTGAGTATAATAAAGAAGGAAGAGAAGAAGCAATTTAATTCTTGAGAAAATATATGGCTACAATGTTTCATGCCAGTCACACAAAACTATGAGTAGTTTTTATTATTTTTTTCAAATATGGCATATTAAACTGACAGGCTCCTGTCAGACCTCTGTGGCAAGCAGCTACTTGAGAGTGTGTAAGTGCTAATTTAATCAGTATTGTAACATAAGTTTCAAATGTGATGTAGTGGTATCAGGAGAGTCATTGATTAAGGAATCATTTAATTCAAAATATAATTGAATTACAGACCTTGAAATCATCGAAGGCATGTAAAATCTAGGAGTAACTTCAACAATTCTTTGCTGTCCTAATTTTCAAAATGAAAAACAAAAAGGCATATATTTCCTTTGTTTAACTCAAAGCAGATTAAAAAAAAATAGTGATTGATGCAGGAAAAAGATTGCAATGAAAATGATCAATTTACAAATTCACCGAGTCGATTCCTTGATTAATCACTTTATTCTCTGCATTTCATAGTAATGATCCTTTTTTCATACTCTTTTGCAAAACAGTTAATATTACTTCATGTACAGTTTTTATTATTATTATTTATTTTTTCCATACTTATAGGGAACTACAACTTATTTCTCCAAAACTTGCAAGAAAGAGGACTCTGAAATTGTTAAAGAGTTTTTGAAAAAACAGGTAAGGAATTACTGGAGTTTGTTGTTTTTGTTATATGTGTAATATTAGAGCCCCAGATAAGACATAGATGTTTGTGTTTGCCTTTCTGCTGATATCATGCCTTCCTCACAGATCTTCTCTATGGCATACTAAACTTACAGGCTCCTTGTCATACCTCTAGCAAGCAGCTGCTTCAGGGGTAATTTATTTTATTTTAATATTAGTAGTCTAATAAACAGTATATATGGCCTACCAAATTATTTATGAAATTTCATGTTATGCCACTGAAAAAACAAATAAAGAATCCATAGCTTTTCAAAAGGGCTATTGTGTAAAAGGAGACGAGACCAAAGTTAAGGCTAAATCAACAATTGAAATATTAATTTTTGATGATATAGTTAAGTATTTAAAATACAGTAAAAGTTTATTATGGTGAAATTGTGAAAAAAGTTTGCTGTAACAATAAATGTAATTATAATAAATATTCGCCGTCCCATGGCTGAGTGGTTAGCACGCTTGGCTACTGATTTAAGGGACCTGGGTTCGAGTCCCGGGCTAAGGCATGGATGTGTGTGTTGTTTTTCTGCTGAGTTCCTGCCATCCTCTCAGACCTTCTACTATGGCATATAAACTGACAGGCTCCTGTCAGACTTCTGTGGCAAGCAGCTGCTTGAGGGGGTATTTTTTTTTAAATAATAAATATAATAATAAACTATAAATATAAAAATAGCAAACAAGTCCTTAATTTCCAATTATGTGCGTCCTTCGGATGGGATGTTAAGCTGTGGCCCCATGTGCGGGAGAGCCATACCATGTGCATGTTAAAGAACACACGATGGCCTTGACAGGGGACTACCATCTGTCTCCCAACAGCTGTACCAGTGGGGCCCCTCCCCCTATCTTTCCCTGAGCTTAGGGGTCCTTGTGACCTGGCCATTTAGCCCATTGTGTGCAAAACAGTGCCACTCACAGGTAAAACAGCTAACAATTATGTGGAAAAACTGCAAAGAAAAAAAAAACTATTACAGTTTAATAAAATTGTAAAATATCACCCATTCAAGAATTTTGAGGTATTATAAAAGAAATTGCAGTAAGAAACAGTCACGGATTATACAGCAGCAAATTGTAATGCTCATATTTTCCAACTGCAAGATTGGTGCATCCACACCAATCTTGCAGCTGGGAATTATGAACATCCTCCGCAAAACTCTCCACCCTGCTCACGGTCAGTAGGGGACACCGATGGGCTTGGAAAGGCTGCCATCCGTCGGATGGGACGTTAAGCCGTGGCCCTGTGTGTGGGAGAGCCATACCCTGTGCACATTAAAGAACACGCTGGATGGCCTTGACAGGAGGCTACCATCTGTCTCACAACAGCTGTTCCAGTGGGTCCCCTTCCATAACCTTCTCTGAGCCTTCGCGGTCCTTGTGACCTGGCCATTTAGCCCATGGTGTGCAAAAAAGTGCCGCTCAGAGGTAAAACAACCCAACTTATGAACATCCATCAACTGTTCTCAAGCAGTCATTTCAGCTCCTTTGTTATAATTGTAACAAAGACATGCTTATGCTACTGAAGCAATTGCAATTACAAAAGTAAATTTAATCTGTAAGTTAACAAACTTTAAAATATTAAAATTAACTTTAAAACTCAAATTTTAAAATAAAAAATTACCTGCTGATTTGTTCACGTTATTGATGAAATTTATTAAATAATTTCATAATAAAGTTGCCTTGTTCATTTCGGCTAACCGACTATACTGAATGTTTTCTATGTATTGCAAATGTTTCAGAATGAAATGTTTTGATGTATTGAAATGTTGAATTGAATGTTTTCTTCCTTAACCTTTCCAGGATATAGCCTAAAAAATGAATGAATCTACAGGACATTTGTTTTCTCACTGTGCTCAGCCAAAAAAATTGACTTCAGAACTTTTTTTGCCAAATGAATAGAAATAGTTATATACCAAATGAAGCAGCATTTAATTCTAAATTTTATAAAATAAAACATTTTTCAAAAATTGGAGATTATGAATTTTTATAAGACTTTGTAAAAGTGATGTAGTAGGGGAAAAAAAGGATCTGGCAAGGCAAATAAAAGTTTATTTAAAAAAATCACTAATGGAATAAGATAATTATGAGGCATACAAATAAAAAGGAACTTTCTTTCTGAACAACAGTAAAATGAATTTTTACTTTTGCAGGGATTTGTTTTTTGTTTAAAACTCACTATACATTTTCTGGTGGGCTGTTGACCTTGGAATTTTTCTGACAAACTGATGCACTAAGGTTAAAAAGTTTCTATTATCCTCAGAAATGACATGTAGAAAAAATTTTGAGGAGGGGGGAGGAGTGAAAATCTGCATGAATGGTTAACCCTTCCAGTGTCCAGCCTGAAAAACAGGTATCCACCCAGAGGCCAAGCTATTTTCTCCCTATGCTCAGCCAAAAAAACTTTAGCTTCAGAAACTTTTTTGCTAAGTAACTAATGAAAGGAATTATGGCATGTTGTATGCCAAATTAATCAGCATTTAATTCTGGATTTTCTGAGAATAAAGTATTTAACAAAAAAGCGATATGTTTTATTTCAATGGGACTTTTTTAGAGTCATGTGGTAAAAAATGCATCTGGCAACACAAAAATTTATTTAAAAAAAAAACTAATAGAAATGATTACAATGCACATGAATAGAATGGCTACATATTTCTGAATAAAAAAATTTCGTTTTAGTTTTAAGTAAATATTTCTCTTGTTTTGTAATTTTTTTCTGGGTACTTTGAGAAAATTCCAGGCTTTTAGCCAATTGTGCCAAGTCACATAAACAAGTGAACTTTAAAAGTTTTTAAAAAATAACCAATCAACGAAAATGGGTCGTATTATGTACCAAATTGAACAGAATTTAATTGCGAATTTTATATAAAAAATATAAACAAATTTATAAGCATATTGATTTTAATAAGCCTTTTTCAATGTGATATGGTGAAAAAAAAGATCTCACCATACAATTGAAGGCTTCATATTCAAAAATCTGATGAATAAAAATGGTTAAATTATATATTAATCAAAAGGAAATTTCCTCTCGAATACTGTAATATTCAACCTGAAATATGATTCTTTTCAGTATTGTATCTTTTAAATACAGCCAGTGTTATACAAAGTGACTTGGACATCTCACATTCACATAATTTTCTGACCTGGTTATGAAATGGGGGAAAAAAAACTTTCTTGGCTGCTTTTTTTTGCTAAACTTTATGAATTTTTTCTTTGGGTGTTGACGTTTTGCGATCTTGGCTAAGTGCAGAAAGGTTTGTGCACCAAAGCAAAAAAAAATAGTGTCATATTGTCGATGTGGCATAGCCAAGGTATTGAGAGGGGGGGGGGGGGGGTGCCTTTAAAATCATTCAATATAAACATAAAAACTCGTAAAGGAGGAGGTAAAACTTTCTACATGAGTCTGGGAGAGGGGATGCCTTCCCAAAATTGCCCTTCCAAGCCAGCTGATTTCCGTAGCAAGGAAGTCTATTTTACTTCCGTATTCAAGACATTCATTTTTAGAAAATGGTACAAGCTCAAAGTTTTTTTTTACTAAAAAAACAAGAAATAATAAAAGAAAAATTACATGTAAACTAATGGGATGTTAAATAAAATATCCACAAGAACCTTTAAACCTAATTTATTTTCAGAAAATGATACTAGATCAAAATTTTACTGGAAAAGTAATAAATAATAAAATAAAAATTAACACATAGCCTAATGCAATATTAAAATATCCACAGTAACAAGTTGTATGTCGGCTATACAATGCAGCATAACTATGAAAAAACCAATACTTATTGATTGGCCAAAAGATCGCTAATTTCCGATAATAAACTGCTGAAATGAAAACTAAGGTTAAAATATAAAAAATGTAAATACTAACTTTTTGAAGGGTATCATGGATGTGTGTGTTGTTTTTCTGCTGAGGTCTTGCCATCACTCACAGACCTTCTACTATGGCATATAAACTGACAGGCTCCTGTCAGACCTCTGTGGCAAGCAGCTGCTTGAGGGGGTATTATTTATTATTATTTTTTATCCAATATGCTGGACCAAAACTGTAAAAAACATAGCACATGGAATGGAGATTGTATGTCAGCCATCTGTGTCTTGTTTGCCTCAGTGAAGCATAACTATTTAAATGCAGCTGCAACTAGAATTTCTAAGAAAGATGTGTTTATTCCAGTTTCGATTTTAAGAGTGGGAAAGATGCATAAAATGCTGGGAAAAATGATAAAAATAACTTGGGAATACTGAAATAGGTTTATGACAGAAAAGAGTGTGAAATGGAAAACAAAATGGCGGTACGTATTTTGTAATTACTTCCAAAAATTTTCATTTTTAAAAATAGCAGTTTTTTTGTTAATTTTTAGGAGATTTTTATAAAATTTAAGGAAAATATTATTGATAATAATTCAAATCAAACTTGTGAACTTAAATCAGAAGGTTGTTTCAGCAAATAGGAACAGTAATAAGCAAATTGGCAATACCTTTTAGTGCTTCTAAGAAATGGCAATCAGATGGCTTTATAAAATTATTTATATTGTAGTTTAATAAAATGTGCATGAAATTAAAACACAAAATATTATTTTTGAAGCCTGAATTATACATTTTTATAAGATATGTGTATATAAAAAATTACAACGGCAATTTTTATTTTTTAAAACTCGATATTTTTTTTGATGTACTAAAAATGGATACATATGTCCTTGGCTTTTCAATTCAGATTCTCTGAATGTATACAGATGACGTGGACACTGGAAGGGTTAATAACAACAATTCCCTCATCGCATGGCAGTGGGGAGAGTTATATTAATTAATCTTTAAGTAGTATTAAGTAAGAATTTATTAATCCTTAAGAGTATTATTTAATCTTATGAACAATAGAGGTTTTTTTTTTGTTGAAAATACCATGAAATTATACTAAAATTAAGAGATATTAAATTAAGAAATTGAGTTAAAAAATATCCATAACAAGAAGTTGTAAGATCCTTATAAGCAAAGAATGGGTGTAGATGTAATCATAATTCTAAATGATTGATAAAGATAAATAAATTTAAAGAAATGAAAATGAAAGTTATAATTTCATTGAAAGTTATAATAATTGAGTAAATCCAGTATATAATACATGCATATATGTTTACAACAGGCAGGTGAGTGCTGTAAAATCACAGAAATTTTAGTTGAATTATGTATAAAAAAAATTATGTATTAAGCCTAATTGTATGAAAAAGTAAATATTATTGAACTTGTTGGGATATATTGTTGCAGCTTAACATTGAAATATCAAGTCTGATTGCAAGTTTCATCAAAATTTAAATTCTGTTACTTATGTGTACTTATTCTGTATTACAATATCTAATATACATATTTTTTTTTCAATTTGTGATGAGACCTACAAAGCTACTAGTTTATCTGCAGGTTTTGTTAAAGTGAATTACCTCTATATCCTGGACTCAAACTCAGACCTCAGCAGTTGTAGTGTCGCTGCGAACCAACATGGTCCAGTACACCACAGAGGAGCTGCAAAATATTATAATTTTAGATGCCAGTTGTAATAAGATGATTCAAATTTAATAATTTTCAGTGACTTAAGCTGTATTGTTGCAAGCAGAGTTGTAAAATATGCTTTCAGAATTTCCAGTAGGGGTGCACTATTTGTTTGCAAACAAATGCTATACCCCCCCCCCCCTGTTTCTGTACACTTTTACATTTAGTTCCAAAAGTTGTATTGTTGAAGTAATAGCACATAAAACCGAAGTAAAAGTTTCCTGCAAACTAATATACCAGATTTATATACATACCAGTGTAATTGTAAAGTTCAGTGAATGAGCTCAGTACTAGCAAATGGGTGAAGGTGAAGAATTTGAGTGAGTGGAATTTATCCTAGCAAACCTCCCTTCTGAACATGTTCAGTGGTGACTGGTTATCACACTCAAGTGGATATTGAGCTTCAGTTGGTTAGCAAGTGTGCTTATTATTCATAACAAATATTACATTTTGAGTGGCATGCAACCTTTTCCCCAGAGGTAGTACTGTTAATTCCCCATTTCAAGAAGTTTTTCAGTGTATGAGGGAGGCAGTCAGGCAGAAAAGTCTAGAATAGTGGAAGAATAGATGGCTGTTCAATCATACCCTGCAGAACATTGCTTTCCATCTAATTTTTGGGAGGCTTTGTCAGTAGTACATCAGACTCATTAGCTGATTCAAGTCTTAACTGTGCCTACATTGAAATCCTCTGCTAACTCCCATTCCTGCTGTTGGTGAAAAGGGAAACACTCATGGACAAGGAAGAGCAGCATCAATCAGATGGGATAATAAACTGGAACCATTGGGAGAAAGTGGACATTGTTGCACTAGAAGGACAGCTGTAGGAATGGAAAAATATTTAAGATTATTTTCAAAATAAAATTACTTGATTTTCAGCATATCTAAAATTTTTTATGCATTATTTGCTTTCAGTTTATTTACACTCAGAGTAAAGTAAAAGTTGCTATTTTTTCTTAAAAATTCTTATTTATCTTCAAATTATCTTGCTTGCTATTTTATCTTCTAAGTGCATTTATTTACACTCAGAGTAAAGTAAAAGTTGCTTGCTATTTTATCTTAAAAATTCTTATTTATCTTCAAATTAACTTGCTTGCTATTTTATCTTCTAAGTGCTTTTTAGCAGTAAAAGGAATAGTCCTGTCTTCTTGCTGCTAAGTACCACAAAATGTTTTAGTTGTTCAAAGTAGTGTGCCAAGTTTGATTATATATTTCTAATCTTGTCTCTATTGGGTTGTTTCACCTCCGAGGGGCACTTTTATGTACACAAGTGGGCTATGTGGCCAAGTCACAAAGACCCAAGGGCTCAGAGAAATTTGAAGAAGGGGACCTATTGTACAGCTGTTAGCAGACAGTTAGAAGCCTCCAAACAAGGCCCTCCAGCATGTTTTTTAACATACACAGGATATGGCTCTCTCATACAATGGGGCAGGGGTGGCTCAGTCGGTAGCGCGCCAGGCTCGTAATCTGTAGTTCCCAGGTTCGAGTCCCAGCTGGGTCAGCGTTGAGATTTATCTCCGCAAAATTCCCCGCCCTGCCCACGGTCAGTAGGGGACACCACTGGGCTTGGAAAGGCCACCGTCCGTCGGATGGGACGTTAAGCCGTGGCCCCGTGTGCAGGAGAGACATACCCTGTGCACGTTAAAGAACACGCTGGATGGCCTTGACGGGAGGCTACCATCTGTCTCTCAACAGCTGTTCCAGTGGGCCCCCTCCCCCAACCTTCTCTGAGCCTTCGGGGTCCATGTGACCTGGCCATTTAGCTCACGGTGTGCAAAAAAGTGCCGCTCAGAGGTAAAACAACCCAACCCAACTCTCTCATACAAGGGGCCATGGCTTAATATCCCATCTGACTGGGGGTGCACTTTTCAAGCCCATCGGTGTTCCTTACTGACCAAGGGCAAGTTGAGCAGTTTTGCAGAGATAAATCTCAATGCCAACGGCCCAGGTGGAACTCAAACCTGGCAACTACAGATTACAAGCTTGACATACTATTGACTGAGCTATCACCTCCCTTCTTTGTAAATACTGCTTCGTTTATCGTAAGTTTAATCTAATTGAATATTGATTAATTGTAATTAAATTTTGCTAATGTGTATTGATCTTTACTAAAAGTTTATATTTGTGCATGCAGAATTTGGAAGCCTATAATTCAAGAGTGTTTAAAACTGTTGATAAAGCTGGTAAAAGATGTTATGAAATTAGGCTTGCCTCTGTTGTTACAACTGGTAAGTAATTTATTTATGTTAAAAATTTTTAATGTGTGAAAAACTAATTACAAATGTCATTGACAGTAAAATGCTCTTTGGTACAGTGGTATAAACCAAATATTTTTAATTTCAAAATTTAAATTAAAATTTCATATTCTTTGAAATATTTTAAACATTTTCACTGTTCTTTTTAGATATGTTTATTGGTTTTTATTTAAATTATCTTGAATTTGAAGAAAAATAATATTTTTTTTACATTATGCCTGATCTGCATAAATGCTTACCTTTGATTTTCTTTTCAAATTTTGCTATTGCAGTTAAAGATTATTTTGATATATCATATGACCCATTTCTGTTCATTAGTTACTTCAAGATAAGGTTCTAAAGTTATTTATTTTCTGCAAATACTTCAAAATTACTTGACCACTAGAGTGAGTTCAGTTTAGAAACCCGAGTTGTTGGGTTGTTTCACCTCTGAATGGTATTTTGCACACACAGTGGGCTAAACAGTCAGGTCACAAGGACTCAGAGTTAGTTAGGCAACCCACCAGGCAACTGTTTAAGAGACAGATGAAATCCTCCCATGAAGACTATCCAACATGTTTTGTAACATGCATATGGGACCATGGCTTAAAGTCCTACTCTACTGATAGTGACCTTTCCAGGCCTGCCGGTGTCCCCTTTCTCTCTGAGGGCAAGGTGAGGGTTAGCAGAGGTAAATCTCAATGCTAGCACAGTTGTAGCATAAACTACAGATTATAAGCCTAGTGTACTATTGACTTGTGCCATCCTCACTCCTGAAGAAGGGAGACCTCTGTAGAAAGACAACACCAGAAATGTCCGTTCCTTATCCAGGACTTGAACTCGGGTCCCTTTGATCAATATCCAAATACACTAAGCACTTAGGCACTGAGTGGAAAATAATTATAAATCTGCTTTAATAGTAGTAATAAATTTTGGAAACAAGGCAAAATTGCAAAGAACCAGTTTTTGGCAGTAGAGAGAGTGATTTGTTTTCCTACCAAAAATTGCATACTGAGAGCACTATACACAATCATATCAGAATAATATGACCACCTACCAAATAATGGGAATAAACACTCTTGGCCTGGATGACAGCGGCGAGACGGCATGGCATGGATGCAATGAGGCCCTGGAAAGTTGCCAGAGGCACACGTGTCCATTCATACTCCAGCAGAGCATGGAGGCTCCGGAGTTGACACAGCCCATCGAATATCGCTGAACTTACATCGCTGTTGTGGGTCCACATGCCAAACCTGTCATCCAAGTGGTCCCACAAGTGCTCTATGGGATTGAAGTCAGGCGATTTCGGCAGCCAAGGGAGAACAGATACATCGCTGTCGTGTTCTTGGAACCAGTTACGCACCACCTTAGCGACGTGGCAGGGCACCTTGTTCTGTTGGTAGACAGCATCACCACCAGAGTAAACGTCCAACATGAAGGGATGTATGTGGTCAGCAAGGATGGATAGGTAGTCATTGGCATTCAGGAACCCATCCAGTGGTTCCAGGTCATACCAGGAAAACATCCCCCAGGCATGCACACTGCCACCACTGGCCTGTACTTGACCGACAAGCAGGTGGGTGTTCGTTCTCGTGTGTCTGATGCTGTATCTGCCACCGCCCATCACTTCTGTGGAGTAGAAACTTCAATTTGTCAGAGAAGGCAACCTTCTTCCACTTTTCCAATGTCTAGTGATGGTAGTTCCTTGCGAACTGCAGGCATCGTTGCTGATGGACCTTGGTTAACATGGGCACCTTTATGCAGCATTGACTCCGGAGATCCATGTGTAACAGGGTTCGCTCTACTGTTATTGGGAACATGTACCTGGGTGCCCCAACGTTCATTTGAGTGGTCAGTTGCTGCACTGTTGCGCATCGATTGCCCTTTACCAGTTGACGAAGGCGATGTTCTCCTCTGCGGTCAATGACTTGGGGCTCCACAGTTATGATGTCTGGAGGTACTCAGTTTGCCAGCGGTCCATTCTTGATACACTCTTACTACAGCACCTCGCGAACAGCCAATGAAGTCTGCTGTTTCCGAGATGCTTCCACCCTTGGCATGGTAACCGATGATCATTCCTTTTTGAACATCCATCAAATCAATACCTATGCCCATTGTGCTCACATTACGCACTATGGCTTATCTGTCCTGGCTGGCTACTTATATTGCCGTGTGGTTGACCATGTCATGTGCACTCTGTGACGTTCCTGGGCGAGTACACTGTGATTCCGTGGGTGGTCATATTATTCTGATACAACTGTGTATATACTGGAAAGATTGTGACCAGCAATCCAATTGTGTGACATAGGCTTTGGTTTGGCACAGAACACTTGGGTCATTCATGAAATGTTTTGAACAATTCCTGGTAAAATTCTTAGTTCACTGTTTATCTTGGAAAAATTAACTCCTCGTAGACATTTCGTTTGATTTTTGAAAATAATCGTAGGTTGACTGACTATGGACGAATGTTTTCACTTTTCTGATTTTGGTGACTTGGATATTTTTCATTGACAATCATTTCATTTTTGGTTGTGTAGGAAAACACAGAAGTTGTATAGGAAAGCACCACTCCCTCTACAATGCACATTAGAACCTTCATTTTGCCACTGTTGCCAACAGCATCTAACAGTTTATGCATCCCGATGAACATGGGCAGCGACACGAGATGTAGTCCATCCAGCTTCACATAGGCCTATAATTCTTCCTCTCTCAAAAGCATCCAAATGGCGATAAACTTGCCGATGGCATGTACTAGGCATTTTCAGCCTTCACTGAACAATTTCCAAGCAGAACTACCTAATTTCAACCATTCACACAACTCCACCTACATAAACACAATGCCATCCCTGTTCCTTCTTGCATCTTTTATCTCTTGAGCCACACATATCATTGACTCCGGATTATCATCATTTGCATATTTCAACTGTGCACACTGACTCTTCTATTTGTATGTTTGTACGACATGTCCTTCTGGGTGGGCACTTTCAATGTTAAGCAGTAACTGGCTGGAAGGTTAAACTTGTTCAGTAGTGGCATCCAAATTAGTGCTGCTGTTATCAAAAAATCTAAGATTTTATTGTCAGACTTGTATATTTAAAAATTCACCCATCCTTTTTCCTACTTAAAAGGGGGAAATTTGTATATCTTCCCATATCCCCTAATCCAGGGGTTTCCAGACTTTAGTTTTGGACCATCTCACAGTTTTACCAAGAAGATGTGAACCACTGTAAAAAACCGCCCATTTATATTAAAATTATCAGAGTAAGATAATCATTCATCACTAAGCATATTCTTAATCAATATCTCAGATTTCAGACTAAAATGCAAAAATATCTCCTCACATTTTTAAAATACAGGAAAAAGAATGAAAAAAATCAATACAACAAATTGTGCTGCTACATACATATACTGTAGACAGACACCCACTCACACATGCATGCATTCTAGCAAGGTCCTGTTTCACATTGCCCATCGCAACCTAGGTCTCCCCCCTTTCCTGAGGCTTTAGGCATGCTGTTCAAAGCCCTATTTGTCAATCTACAGCTATGCATGTATGCTATAACATGGCCAACCAGGGCTACAACAATAATTTTTATTAATGAGAATTTTGCACATGGCCATCTCTGTCAAATTAAATTCCAAATAAATTATCACTTGGTCCACCTGCTATGGCATCATGGACCACAAGTGGTCCACCGACCATAGGTTGAGAGCTAATGTCCTAATTCATCATAACTCTCTAAAGCAGGGGTGGGGGTGGCTCAGTCAGTAGTGCGCCAGGCTCGTAATCTGTAGTTCCCAGTTAGAGTCCCAGCTGGGTCAGCGTTGAGATTTATCTCCGCAAAATTCCCCGCCCTGCCCACGGTCAGTAGGGGACACCGATGGGCTTGGAAAGGCCGCCATCCGTTGGATGGGACGTTAAGCCGTGGCCCCGTGTGCGGGAGAGACATACCCTGTGCATGTTAAAGAACACGCTGGATGGCCTTAACGGGAGGCTACCATCTGTCTCCCAACAGCTGTTCCAGTGGATCCCCTCCTCCAACCTTCTTTGAGCCTTCGGGGTCCATGTGACCTGGCCATTTAGCCCATGGTGTGCAAAAAAGTGCCGCTCAGAGGTAAAACAACCCAAATCCCTAAAGCAGAGATCAATTATAAAAAGTTATGTTGAGGCCATAACCAGTTTTATCCAGAATTTTTCAAAGGGAGAGTTCAAAATTTTAAAAATATTTTGTTAATGTAAATTGATAAATAAACTATATTTAAGAATAACATTTCTCAGAAGGTTGTTAACTGAGATAGAATAATGCAGTCTTTTGCATTATTCTATTTCCTTCAGTTGTGTTGTAACTATATAAAAACATAATTATTGAATTATGTTTTTATAAGACATTATTTGAAAGTTTATTAAAAAATGTAAATAAGACTTCCCTTTGAAAAATGTTTTATAAGACTTCCCTTTGAAAAAATTCTTTCGAAAGATGTTTCAAATCAGAATAGGACTTTGTGGATACCTTGTATTTAAAAAAATTCTCCCTCCGCCACAAGAGAAGTAAGGTTTTTTAGTGAAAACCTTCTGTTCAAAAGTTATAATTAAATTTAAAAAAGGACTTTTTTATGTACTTTATATGATTAACAATAAATAAGGATTACCAATGATTATAGAATGCAAAAATTTTCTTTTACCAAGAATTCCTTTAAAATTCATCTGGTATGAATTAATGATATAATTTTTTTTAAATTCCTTTTCTTTATCTATTAGCACACTCATATACTGATAATGACTATACTCTAATCATGGCTTATCCATCAATTATTATTGTCATCAATGAAAGTATTCAGAAGTACTTGCATGGTAAGCATTTCAGTCTTTCATGTCTACTAAGCCAGCAGATGTATCCCAGAATATGTGCTTCTGTGTTGTATGAGAACCAGGAACAGCTGGATGGAGCTTCTGGATTAGCTCTGTCTTTTAGTAGTGGAATACTTAATTACATTTTTTTTTTAAATATATATTCTCATTGCCTAATAACTGCACAATAAATTAATTTCATTTTGCAACACATAGAATTATCAGATTAAATGTTTTTCATTTCCTAAAAATATATCCTAAAGTTTTATATATATATTTAGAGATTTTAATCTACTTTTGAAATTAAATAGTTTGTATGCTATGGCAGTATTTTTAAGATTTTCCTTATGTTTATTTTTACAGAAGATACTGAAGATAGTTTCCTTATTAGCAAACACACATTGAATGGCTGTGACTTTGTGATAACCAGGGGAGATTACAGCAAATTATTATCACTTGTTAACAGTTCTCTACAACAAGCCAAGGTATTACCATTGATATATAATAAATAAAATAAATATTCCCTCAAGTAGCTGAGTGCCACAGAGATCTAACAGGAGCCTGTCAGTTTATACGCCATAGTAGAAGTCTGTGAGGAAAGCAGGACCTCAGCAGAAAATAAACACCAACATCCAGGCTGTATCTGGGGCTCGAACCCAGATTCCTTTGATTAGTAGCCAAGTATGCTAACTACATACCAAAAAATGAATGTACAGTGAAGTTTACTAAGTTTAAGTTATGCTTATTAGTTACTTTTCTAAAGAAAGGTCTTGGACAGTTTCATCATACAATTAATTTAGTATGAAATGTGTTTAGTTCAAAAATGTTTCTCAGTTTATAGTAATACTTTATTTAGTGCAACAGAAAGCATTTTCCTGCAAATAAATCTGTAGCTGCCAGGCTCATAATTTGAGGTTAGACATGTTATGCTATAGTAATTTGTTCAGGAGGGCTTTAACCCTTCCAGGCTCCACATTGATTATAGAGGTTGACAGAATCCAAATTGAGAGGCCAAAGACGGGCTATATCCGGTTTTAGTACAAATAGAAATTGCAGTTTAAAAATTTTCACATATATCTTATAAAAACATAATTCAAACTTGAAAAATAATTCTTTTTCCATTTGATGAATATTTTATTAAGTGAAAAAATATAGTGAAAAATTATTACAGTAAAAGAAAATAGCTTGGCATTTGGATGGATGTAAACCAGTTTTTCAGGCTGGGTCTGGAAGGGTTAAATGCTGATAATCATAAAGAGAGACCTCCAATTACCCATATCAGTTAGTCGTCTCCGAGCCCCGGGTAAGGCATGGATGTGTGTGTGATTTTTCTGCTGAGGTCCTGCCATCCTCTCAGACCTTCTACTATGGCATATAAACTGACAGGCTCCTGTCAGACCTCTGTGGCAAGCAGCTGCTTGAGGGGGTATTTTTTTTTTTCCAACTTGTCCTGACCATTGGTCTTTCATGTTATGGCTATTACTATTCTAGCTGATAACTGGTCTAGTGGTTAGCATACCCCTACAGCCAGTGGGCACATCCCTGTGTGTGTGTGTGTGTGTCTGTATGTGTGTGTGTGAGAGAGAAACCAGGACAAGCCCAATAGAGCTTCTAGGTTATCTCCATACTTTGTATAAGAGAGTACCATCTTCCCTTTTTAATTATGTTATTTAGACCATTGTGTAGAAAAAGTAAATCAGTAGAATCAAATAAATTTAAGTGCTTATATGCATTCAAAGCATAGTTCCTAATAAACCTAATTCTTTGATCCAAACTTACTAACCCCTAAACCACTGGTCAATTTAAAAAAAGAAGTAAAAGAAAAAATTTAAAAGCCTATAAAACAATAATACATTTATATTTTTTATATTTTTAATAATAGTTTAAAATAAACTTTTAACTATTAATTAAATTTAATTAATAGTCTAAAATAAGCTTTTAACTATTAATTAAATTGCTCATTGGTGTGAGTATCTGGGTTCAAGTCTCAAATAAGAGTGGGGATTGCCTCAGTTGATAGTGTATCAGGTGCATAACCTACAGTTTCCATGTTTTAGTCCCGATGTGGCAGCATTGAGATTTCTTTGCTAATTCCTCCATGCCCTTGGTGAGAAAGGGGACGCTGATAGTCTTGGAAATACTGCTGCCCATTGGATGATATAGGAGATTCCATATGCACATTAAAGAACATTTTGGATGACCTATACTTTGAAGACTTACATCTGTCTCCTAATAGTTGTCCACTATATTCCCTTCCCCAATCTTCTCTGAGGCCATTACCTGGTCATTTAGTCCATTGTGTAGCAAAACTATTCACGAGAGTTAACCCACATTTTGTATATGATTTATGATGAAATGAATATTAAATCTATTAAATACCTGTATGTTGATATTCAGTGAGAAAAAAAAACTGTAGAGAGTTACAAATATAAAGAGTAATCTAGAAAATTTTGCTCAGTAGGAAACCAAACTCTTTGGCTCTGAAAGTGAAAAAAAAAAGACTGCTCTTCATATTATATAATTCTAAAATAATTCATATAATTCTTGCAATTTTTTCTCATTTATTTGCTAAATGCCAATCCTGTCTGGTACAATATCCCTATGATGTACTATACTTTTCAAGCAAATTTTAAATGGCATGATGTTTAAACAAGAAGAAATTTTTATTTGTTTCCTTTCATTTTAGTCATTATGTTACTTACTTCCAATTGAAATATGCAAAATTAAGCCTTAAACCTTCTTTGTTTGAATCTTTTCCAGGAATATGCTGCTAATGAAAATGAAAAGAAAATGATTGAAAATTACATTCATAGTTTTCGAACGGGTTCCTTAGATGCTCACAAAGATGGGTCACGGTTTTGGATTAAAGACAAAGGTCCTGTCATTGAAACGTAGGTTTGTTTTAATAAATTTTAGAGTCCACTAAGAAAAATCAAAAAGTAATTTCATTAAAAGTGTGTATCAGCAGAAAATAAAAGGATACATTTTAATTTCCATTGTTATTATGCATAGCTTTGCCTTTGTTCATTTATTACCGATTGATTTTTTTTTTTCTTCTAGTTATATAGGATTTATTGAGACATACAGAGATCCTGCTGGCATGAGAGGAGAATTTGAAGGTAATACTTGATGATATATTTTCTTAAAGAAGTAAAATTTTGTGGTTATATAATGTATACTTTCATAAATAAAAATAATTACCTTTCAAGCAGATGCTTGGCAAAGAGGTCTGGCAGTTTAATACGCTATAAAGATCTCTGAGGAAGGTGAAACCTCAACAGAAAGAACACAAAAATCCATGCCTTACCTGGGGTTCGAACCCAGGTCTCTTTGAGCAGTAGCCAAGTGCACTAACCACTTTGCATTAATTTTAATGAATACAATTTTTTTTCCAGAATAAAATAGATATACTGATATAGTTATAAAAGTTGCCTATTTTAATTTTAAATCTGTAACAATTAGATGCCATGTATTAATACATTATAACGAAGTGTAATTTTTCAGCCTCAGATGTTCTAAATGTATTGTGTAATAATAGGAAAATGTTTTATAAATTGTTTTGTTTGCTTCTTCCTCTGATCTTTATCAAGAGACATTACCTGTTGTAGCTACTTTAAATCTAATTATTTATGATCCTTTATTTATGACTCCAGTAGCATAAAAATATGTATGACTTGTAATATGTTTTCATTTATTATTAAAGGTATCTCAATAATAATAAACTAATTGCTTAAAAAGAAAAGATTATTGTCAACAGATCAAGCCTATAATAAATTCATTTGCAGATTTCCTAAAACCTTTCTGCCACTTTGTATATAGAATAATCATTTTTTTTTCTTAATTTTTTATTTTAATTAAAGGGAAGATGGTACTCCTCTGCACAAAGGATGGAGATAACCTAGAAGCTCTGTGGTGCTTGTCCTGGTTTCTCATACAACATACAAACGTGGACAGGGACATTCCCACTGGCTTGTAGTCAGATGTGCTAATCACTAGACCAGGCATGGGTATTATACACTGAATGGACAAATTTTATATACACCTACCTAATAACTTGTTGCTCCACCTTTTGCCCTCACAACAGCAGCCAGACATCTTGGTAAGAACTCAACGAGGTGTTAAAAACACAGAGATGGGTGGTATTGCTGCTCATGAAGTGAGGATTGCCTATTGTAGAGCATCCATAGTTGCCAGTGTGGTTGGCGGGCCCGAACAGACCTTTCTAATTCGTCCCACAAATTTTCAGTGGAGTTGAGGTCTGGCAATCAAGGAGTCTATTCGAGTGTGTTAAACTCACTTTAATGCTCCTGGAGCCAATGGACCACTCTGGAAGTATGTGGGGTGGCGTCCTGTTGAAAGATGGCGTCATGGTGTGGAAAGAGAATCGTTACAAACGGGTGTATATGGGGTTGGCGAGGATGTTCACATACCTTGTGCTAGTGATGGAGATCTTCAGCAAGCCCATGTAAGTGCACCCCAAACTGTTACACCACCTCCACCTGCCTGTATGATCCAACTTGGCAAACTGGGTTCATTACTTCATGTGGTTTATGCCACAAACACACCCTCCCATCAATGTGATAAAGTTGTAACCATGATTCTTCAGATGAGATGACATGTTTCCAGTCCTCTGCACTCCAGTTGTAATAGGCCTTTGCAAACTGTAACCAAATCTTTTGTTGCCTTGCATCAACAGATTAGACACAATGTGGACGTTGACTGCCATAGCTTATTTTTTCCATGGTATGACAGATAGTCTTTGTGCATAAGCTTGTTGATGTGCCCAAATTTAATTCTGACATTATCTGCTCCACAGTAGCTGTGTGATTCCTTGTAACAATGCGGGACAGTCTGCTGATCTTGAGAGTCAATTGCATATTTATATCCACATTTCTCCTGCTGGTTGGAAGTTTTGTCGTATTTCATGTAGTCTTAATATACATGTGCGATGGTCTGATGTGGAAATCCCAACAGTTCAGCAGTTGCAGTGAGTGAATAACTGGC
Source organism: Ryuthela nishihirai (assembly GCA_038380435.1). Lineage (NCBI taxonomy): Eukaryota > Metazoa > Arthropoda > Arachnida > Araneae > Heptathelidae > Ryuthela > Ryuthela nishihirai. The sequence goes on along the minus strand of JAWZYU010000029.1, from coordinate 46,841,087 downwards.
CTTCCTAGCACCTATTATCTGCCCACAGTCAAACTCACTCACATTGCTGCCTTTACCCATGGTTACTTTTCTGTGACTGGTTTCGAATGCCTAGAAACCTGCTTTATTTATAGACATTGCCAGTTTCAGCATACCATGTGATTGGACATACTTCTGCTTTGCATATTGTTATCTTTTACGACGAGAGCACCTGGTGTCAGTTTTCTTCGACATCGAAAAAGCGTACGACACGGCATGGAGATTCGGCATTCTTCGTGACCTTCACAGCTTCGGCTTGCGAGGTCACATGCCGATCTTCATCGCAAACTTTTTATCTTCTCGTGTTTTTCGAGTCCGTGTCGGCAACACTCTATCGCGGCCTTTCCCCCAAGAACAGGGGGTGCCTCAAGGCTGCGTCCTGAGTGTTACGCTTTTCGCTGTGAAGATAAATTCCATTACACGGCAACTTCCTCCGACTGTAGGCAATGCCCTCTATGTTGACGACTTTAGCATCTTTTGCTCATCGTCCAGCATGAGGGTCATTGAACGTCAACTGCAAACTGCCCTGAACAATCTCTCGGTTTGGGCGACGGCCAATGGGTTCCGGTTCTCCCCACAGAAGACCGCTTGTGTGCACTTTTGCCGCAAGCGTAATCTTCATCTGGACCCCGAGCTGCGGCTCGGGGGTAACATCATTCCAGTTGTGGCGGAGACCAAGTTTCTCGGTCTCATCTTCGACCGGAAATTGACCTTTTTATCTCATATTCGACATCTCAGGTCCAAGTGCACACGGGCATTGAACATCATCAAGGTCCTCTCCTCCCTCTCTTGGGGGGCAGACCGATGTTCTTTGCTCCGCCTTTACCGTGCACTTGTCCGGTCGAAACTGGACTACGGATCCCAGGTGTATGACTCCGCCCGGGATTCGGTGGTGAAAGTGCTGGACCCACTCCATCATCAGGCCCTCCGTGTGTGCACGGGGGCCTTCCGCACTTCACCGGTCCAGAGTCTCTATGTTGAGACCGATGAACCATCTTTATCTATTCGCCGTCAGCAGTTGTCCCTACAGTATGTATCAAAATTGCGATCCCTGCCAGGCCATCCCACTTGGGACTGCGTTTTCAGTCCCAGGTGGGAAATGTTATACCAGAATCGGCCGACTGCCATTCGTCCTTTCGGTTTGCGTGTCCGAGGTTACCTGCGAGACATCAACACCAGTCTCGATAGCATCGCACAGTCGACAGCTGAGCCACTTCCACCTTGGCTCGCTGTTTCCCCTTCCTGCGATTTTTCCCTGTGCAGGACGGGGAAGGCCTTTACACCCGACTGTGTGTACCGGCAACTCTTTGCCAGCCATCGTGCTGCACACCCGGACTTCTTGCCTGTCTTCACAGATGGCTCGAAGTCCGGTACTTCTGTGGGATCAGCCATGGTCTGCTGTGATGTAATCATTGCAGACCAGATCCCACAGCAGTGTTCCATCTTCACTGCTGAGTTGCATGCTATCAGCATTGCCTTGGACCATATAACAGCTAAGCATCATCGTCGGTGTGTGCTTTACACCGACTCGCTTAGCTCGCTACAGGCTTTGATCTCGGTGAGGCATCGGCCTCACCCTGTTCTGTCCAAGATCCACCAGCAGCTCCATCGTCTGGCAGCCACCACCACGATTCTCTTCTGTTGGGTGCCCGGTCATGTCGGAATCAGGGGCAATGATTTGGCAGATTCTGCTGCCAGGTCGGCCACGCCCCTGTCCGACTCTCCGTTGCCGGTTCCATATGTGGATTTCCGGCAGCGTTTCACCATCGAGCTCCGGGCACAGTGGCAGAGATCTTGGTCTGAACAGGTTGCTAACAAGCTCTTCGAGATCAAGCCCATTGTCAAACCGTGGCAGTCTTGTTTTCGCAGGAATCGTAAGGAGGAAGTTGTCCTTGCTCGGCTCCGCTTAGGTCACTCGTTTTTAACCCACTCTTTTCTCCTTAAGGCGGACGCAGTGCCTAAGTGCGAGTTTTGTGACACCGTTTTAACGATCAAACATATTTTACTTTCATGTCCTGCTTTTAACTTTGAACGTCGACTCTATTTTAACTTTCACGATTTTACGTCCGAGCCCCTTACACTCGGACATCTTTTATCAGATCATTGTTGTTTTAACGCTGTTTTCCAATTTTTAAGATATACTGGATATTTTACTCGTCTATAGTTTTATTCCAATGTATAACCCAGGTCGCTTACACCTGGGTGCTTTTTATATTTATTATACATTTATACCTTTGTTTCTTGTTAACTATGTTTCCTTTTATTGTTTTACATTTTCTTTCTGTATATATATAATACATTTTTAAATTTGGTTGTGGGTGTTATGACTTTTAGCTTTTATTTAGACATTCGTTTGGCGCATTATAGCCTGAGTTGCTAATGCGCCATTAAACCCAAAACAACCAACCAACCATATTGTTATCGGTATGCATGCTACTGATCTAAGGGACCTGGGTTTGAACCCCGGGTAAGGCATGGCTGTTTGTGTCGTTTTTCTCCTGAGGTCCTGCCATCCTCTCAGACCTTCTACTATGGCATATAAAACTGACAGGCTCCTGTCAGACCTGTGTGGCAAGCAGCTACTTGAGGGGGTATTTATTTATTTATTTATATATATAATAATTTGTCCATTCAATTTATATAAATGTAATAATCACATACAATATATATGCAACTTGCATGCAAGTTGGTTGTTTAGTAAATAATTTAAATAATGTTCTGATGTTTAGGGAAAAGGATGAACTAAGAAAAATAGATAATATCCAGCTGCATTTTTTACAAATGCAAGGATGATCAGCCTATTATATATGTTTAATTTAATTGGCTCATGAATACGCAATCTTTTTTGCAATGAGTTACTTTAGACTGTCATTACAAGGATATAATTTTAATCTGGTGTTTTATATTTTAACCATACCAGCACTCAGCTGCCATGCTGAGTGCTAGCATGGTTAAGTGCTTGCATGCCATGCTTGCTGTCCATGAGCGTAGTTTTTAACCATGCTCATGGGAAGCAATACAACCTCCATGTTTTCAACACATTATTGAGTCCTTACCAACATCTGGCTGCTGTTGTGAAAGCAAAAGGTGGAGCAACCAGGTTATTAGGTAGGTGCATATAATAATTTGTCTTGCAGGCATGCTGTTATGCAAAGTAGATTTGTGAGTAGTAGTTACAAAATTAAAGTTTAGGCAATTGTATTATTTTTATCCATTAATATTAAGTTTTAACAACAATGAAAAAGTTACTTATAAAATTATATAAACTTTCAAAAATACACCTATAAATTACTAAATTATTATGCTATTAATGAAGTATGCTATTTCAAACATTATTATTATTTGATACATTAAATACTATTTTTAGGTTTTGTAGCCATGGTGAATAAACCTATGAGCACCAAGTTTGCAAATTTGGTCAGTCAAGCAGAAAAGTTCCTTACACATTTTCCATGGCCCAGCAATTATGAAAAAGACCATTTTCTCCGCCCAGACTTCACTTCACTTGATGTTCTTACATTTTCTGGTAGTGGAATTCCTGCTGGTATTTGCATTCCAAATTGTAAGTCTAAAATATTCGGTTCATTATTATAGTAGTTTTATCAGTTATAATAAACCTAATGAAGTTGATTATAGAGATTAGTTCAGTCTCAAATTTTGAAGCCTGCACCTCTCCGAGCCCAAATCGGGGGGGGGGGGGGGGGGGGGGGGGGGTTGTTTGTCTGGCACATTATGTATATTTATACAGAAATGCATATCACTAATTATTTTATTCTTATATTATTAATTATTATCATTTTGTGGCAAAGTTAAAATGTTGATGTTATTTGGAACAAACAGTGTTATAAATGCTAGTGGAAACTGAACATTTGTGTATAGCATCATTATAAATTCAAAAAGCCATTCATTTATTAAAGATAGGAAATTTGTAAAAAAAAAATCATAGGCCACATAGTACTTATTTTTAATTACAAAGATTGACAGAAAAATTGAAATTATAATATAAAATTGTTAATATTTTTGCTAATTTTTTCACAACTGCAAGAAATATTTGAAATTTAAATTATTCTGAGCCTAACTTAGTTACCTCCGCTATTTTGAGACCAAGCCTACCCAACAGAGTCCACGCCTGAACTCATATCTAGTTGGTAAATTGTTTTTACCTAGAGTTCAAAATAAAGAAGCTAAATTTTGAAAGCTCTCTGTAAAACTGACATTCATGCAATTTCCAAAACATATTCATAGATCACTCAAACTCTATACATCAAGATAGAGGTACTCCTCATTAACCTGGGAAAAAGAGCACAAATCATTTATTCAGTACTAGCTGAGTGGCACCTTATCATATCCCATATTTCTATTCAAATAATTATTTTTGAACATTAGATATATATATTGTGGGTTTACAGAATAATATTTCTTCAGTGTTTATCTCCACAAACTTGTGATATACTTCGTTTAACTCAGATGAGACAGAGCAGCTTTGAAATGGGGAGCAGTAAACCACATCCTCCTATGTCAAGTAGTTGTCTAAAGAGAGTTTCCTTTTTTTCCCTTTCTTAATGCTAACAGCCTTGTGGCTTAACTCAGTCTCTTCCATTGAAGATTGATGATCTCTTCTGAGTATATTATATGAGTTTTAAATTCTAAGAGAGATCCCGTAGTCTTGTTTAAAGACGTTTACCTGTAGTCTAATCAAATTTTTATGTTTTGCCGGTCTTTATCATATTGAAGAAATTTAGGAAAATTGTTGAGGCATCTAATTAAGCTGGCTACTAGTATCAAGCCTCTTCTGACATCTGCTGATGAGAAATCTGAAAATTTTTGTGCTCTATAAACATTTTGTGTGCAAGACACAAGAGTAGTGGTTTTGTTTAACTATTTGTCTTTTGCAGATGATGAAATTAGACAAAATGAAGGTTTTAAAAATGTATCACTTGGCAATGTTATTCCTGCAAGCTACAAGGATACAGCTCCAAACTACCTTAAGAAATTAGACCAGGTAAAGTGAAAATATTTTAAGAATTTTATATTATATGCATTTATTGGCTGTCATTTCATACTTTCATTTTATTTTGTTACTAGCTGAATGGCACCTGTTGCTGCCTGCCTGGGTGTTACTTTTAATCTGTATATTCTAATTTTCACTGCTGTAATGGTAAGTTCCCCCCACTTTATGCAGATTAAAAAAAAAAATTCTTGGTATTTGCTTGGGTTGTTGCTGACATCAGTACTCTCTCTTATAGCCCATGGCTTAATTTCTACCTAATCGAGTTTTTTATTTTCATTATGACAGATTTTGCTGTCCTGTGATACTTGACTGTATGGTCCAAATTTCCTGCATGGCTTCACCTGTGTTCCCTGTGGTTTGTTTAAAAATCAGGTTTCTACTTGGTTTATGGCTTCGTTTCTACACAAATTGTCACAGCTTGGGTCACCTTTAATCTGAATATTCTGTTTTTTAATGCACTAAAGGTTAGTGTTAGTTTTGTGAGTATCCCCCCCCCCCCCGACATTTAGCACAGTTTTAACATGAAGAATTCCCTGGCATTGCAGAGATCATTGCTGACTCAGTGTGTTCTCTCATTGGCCATGGCTTCAATTCAAATTATCAAGATTTTTATTTCGACAGATTCTGGTATTCTGTGATTCCCGATATATTTGACCGAAAGGTCCCAAACTTTGTTGGCGGGTTCCGCCTGCCTGATCTGTTGGGTTAAAAAAAATCAGGTCCCTAGCTACAATGGGAAGGGTTATAAAATAATAATGCATTGGAAATGTGGGGAATCTGGCAATGGCAACAGATTTAAATGTTATTTTGACTCATGTTCACAGTTAGGGAGCAATAAATGGCAACAATAAATTTCACAGCAATTATCACTTCCCATAGGAATAGCATGGTGAATATTTTTGCTTCTAGCAACCCCCCCCCCCCCCCCCCCAACTTTTGCCTTTCAACCTGAAATCTGAAATTTCGCACTGCAACCCAGACCACAACCAGAAACATTTTCTGAAAATTTGATGCATTTACTATGATTCTCTAATGAGTTATGGCTTCCACAGACACCTTTTATTATATAGATTTTTAAGTACTGTATGTGTTTGCAAGTACACAAATAAGTGTTAGCATCCTTGTATGTATGTAGCATTGAGATTTAACTCTGCAAAATTCTCCTGCCTTGCCCTCAGTCAGTAGGGGGCACCGAGGGGTTGTAAGGGCCACCATCTGTCAGATGGGACGTAAATCCTTGGCCCCATATGTGGGAAAATCATACCCTGTGCATGTTAAAGAAATGCTGGATGGCCTTTATGGGAAGCTACTGTCTGCCTTCTAATAGTTGCCTAGTGGGTCCCCCCCAACCTTCTTTGAATCATTGGAGTCGTTCTGACCTGACCATTTAGCCCATTGTGTGCAAAAAATTGCCACTCAGATGTAAAGTAATCCAACTCTTGTCTCTACCTTCCTACGTCAATCCCCAACTCAGGTCAGTATCCAGTTGGAAAATTAAAGTTAACATCAGATATTGCTACATTTAGAAATATCCATAAGATACATTGCAGCTAATAATGTAAGTCTTTTGAAAATGCGTATGTGTATAATAAATATGTATGTAATAAGTTATCAAAACTTTTCAGAAGTGTATTTCATCAAATTTTTATAACCAGGGCATAATATATACAATTTTGTATCTGGGAGATACATTGCGATCATACAGGTAATTCTACTAAGTGCTTTTGCAGCATTTATTAGCTCATATTATTAGCTGTTACTTTGCTGAATTGCTTGTTTTAGTTTCCAGATGGCAAAAAAACCCTGAAATTTATGATTTAACCGTGATCATATTAAAAAAAGTGAAAAGTAAAAAAATTGAAAGTATTTTCCAGATAGATTTTGACCAATGGTGGTGCATATTGCAACTATAACAGAGGGTATAAAAAAAGCCCAGTCATTGCAATATGGCATTATATAACATTTAGTTAATTATGAAGAACAGTTATATGGAATCATAATCAAGATTATAGCTTTTTTTATGTGTTTATCTTGAATGACTGAAATTGCAGATGCCTACATATATGTATCAGTTCAAATATGTTTTCAATTTTCATCTTTTTTTTCTCCTTTATTGCAGGAATTACTTGAGAAACATAGAGTAGGAGCATTTGAAGTCCAAGTTGGCCTGCACGAGCTATTAGGGCATGGTAGTGGCAAATTGTTTCGAAGAGATAAAGATGGAACATTTAATTTTGATAAAGATAGTGTATTTCACACAGAAACAAATGAAAAGGTATAAATATGCCTATACTCTAAATTAGATGTTAAAGTATAACTATCTAATCAACAAATGATTGAAAACAAAAGAAGAGTAGCCTACAGTTTTTATCCAAGAAGACTAGACTTTGTATAAAGATTAAGCCAGCTTGCATGACACTATTTCATAATGATTAATTCTATCTTATTAGTGAATGGTTGTGCCATGGAACTGAATGCATCTTGCTTGTTTTGATATGCACTTGTATTAGGAGTTCTATTTATATTATTTGGTACATGTGTTATGAATGTGAATGTCAGTGAAATCAGAGCCTACAATTGAAACTGTTTATTTTTATAAACAAAAAAAAAAGTTGTTGATTTTAGGAGCAGCTGTTAAAGTCATAATGTGGTGATTCTCTAGCTGCCATCATAAATTCTTTAATTGCAAGCATTTGGGCTCCCAGGAATTTTCACCTCTGTTAAAGAACTAAGTGATTTCCAAAACTTAAGCAACATAATTATGTTTTCAAATATTAATATGCAGTGCTTGCACTCTTTAGTGCCTTTGTGGGGCCTCTGTGTATGCCATATACCTAGGGCATAAATTTTTCATGTTAAAATAATTGCATAGGGGAGGTGCAAATTGGCTTTATTTTTTTGAACAATCAAATGCAAAAAAAAAAATTTAACAATTCACCTCAGAAATAGGACTCTAATTGATGTGATTGTTCAGATTTAGTATCAGCTTTATACAATACCAAGGAATAACCCATCTTCCAGATTTTTCAAGAGTAGAAAAAATATATATATTTCTAAAATAAAGTATAATAGGCAATTGCTAATATAAATTTTAAGTATTGTAGCTTTCAGAGTTGCTAAATTTAACTACAAAGTAAGTCAGCAACATTGATTAAAGCTGTTATATATGTTTGAGCCAGAACCCATCGCACAGATGGAGTGTTTATGCGAGTTCAAAATGACATAAACACTCCATTTCTCAGATATGTTCAAAGGAATTTTGGGTGAATTGAAGTGGCCTTTATTCAGGCACAGAGACCTAGTTAGCCATTCAGTTATGTTAGAGCTGTTAAGAACTTCCTTCCACATTTTGTGAAGGGTGATTCCAGTGTCTTGGTTGCAGATGGGGACAGTGAGGTCATTATTTCAATAGCCTTTTGGACGAGGGTTCCATAGTAAGTGGATGCACCTGCGTGTTGTATTGGCAGCTCAGCAGCAGCTGTCGTTAGCTTGTTTTGGCAGACATCGGTCTGATGCTCTGTGAACCTCTCCTGTAGAGAACATGGTTTTTCCCAAAAAATAAACAATGAAATTATTCGGCAAATCTGTATACATCTAATTTTTGAAGGAGGTAAATTTGTCTCTGTCTCTTTTTATAATTTCTTCAGATTTGGAGCTGGGCTGAAAACAATATTGATTTTTTTTGGGCTCCGAGTAATTTGCAGACTGATTCATTGCTGCCATTCCAAATTAAAAATGTATCTTCAACAAAATGTAAAAAAAATGTAACACCCTTGAAATTGCTATCAGATTAGCTGACAAAACATGTCAGTTTGTTATCATGAACAAAAATGACTATAATGCCAAAGTTTTGGACTTTATAAAAAGCTCAAATTGTACTAATCTAAATTCTGACACCACCACTAGCATCAAAAATAAGGTTTGCAGGCTAAAAAACAACTGGTGACTCCCCAAGGATCTCAAGAAGTGTGCAGTCCAAATTTCTATCTAGAATCTATCCAAAAAATCTATCCAAATTTTAACCTAGCTTCATTTTTGAGCACCCATTTTGCATTAAATCTACTGCGGAATTTCTCAGCAGACACAAGGATCTGTCCATTTCTCCCAACAACAAATTAGTCACACTTGATGTAGTCTTGTTTCCACCCACTCCATCTTTTGATGTCATTATGCTATTCAGGATAACAATCGTTAAAGTGCAAAATAAGATTCCATTCATGAAGCACTAAAACTAGTCACTGAAAATAATTTCCTGTTCAGCAACAAAATCTGCAGGCAGGACTCATCATGGACTCCACCTTTCCATCATTCTGTCTGAGATTGTCCTTCAAGACCTTGAAACAAAATTATTCAACTTGGCAGCAGTTTTACCTGTCTTCTGGTGGTGTTATGTTGACAATACGTTTTTAATTTGGAATGATAGCAATGAGCAATTAAACTGCCTCATTAATAGAGCCAACAATATCTATCCTACAATATGTTTCATGAAGGGGAAGAAAAACAGCAATGCCATCCCCTATTTAGATGTTTTTATCCAAAAAGATGATGCAGGAGCCTTGATGTCATCAATGTACTGAAAGCTCACCAGTATATTACCCTTCATCATATGTGTGGATATGGATCAGGCAACCTTTGCTGGATCCATATCCTACTTTCCTGTGCTCTGTGAATCAGTTCACAAATTACTCAAAGCCCAAAAAATTCAGTATTATTTTCAGCCCTGCTCCAAATTTGAAGAAAATTATAAAAAGGGACAGAGACAAATTTAGCCTCTTTCAAAAATTCTATTGTTTATTATTTTGGAGAAACCATACATTCTCTAACTTCTATACACAAGCTAATGATTGCCACTGCCGAGCTGGCACTACAACACACAGGTGCATCCACTTATTATGGAGCCCTCGTCCACAAGATTATTGAAATAATGACCTTGCCTGTCTCCACCTGAAGCCAAGCGGTATAAAGCACTGGAATTGTGTTTTCCTCGAAGTTCTTGCGCACTAAAGGATCAAGTATGCCCTGTCGAAGAACATGGCATCCATAAGACCAGGTTTCTGACTTTGGCCGAGGGAGAATTGTGGGATTACAGCAAGGTAGATTATAATACCACGACATCGGTGCTTGTGTTGGATGGAATGCTGCCACAGTGATGAGAATATGGCGTCAGTGGGTAGAGGAGGAACGAACTCACTGAACCGACGTGAGGGATCTCAATGGCTGTCATACAAACGAACGAGAGGACAGGCATCTCGTGCACATGGCTTTGAATGATCTTTCAGCCACATCAAACACCTTAGCTCAACAGTTAGGGAGCATTGCACATCAACCAGTGTCCGCACGTATGGTTCGACGTCATCTGCAGCATCGGGGCATCTTTGCTAGGCGGCCATTGACTCTACAACACAGGTGTATGCGACTGCAATGGTGCCAAGAACATCACGCATGGATGTGCGAATGGCGTCGCGTCGTCTTTTCAGACGAATCCCACTTTACTGTGCAGCACCACAATGGATGAATCTGTATCTGGTGGTACTGTGGCAACAGGCTCAGTGAGACATGCATGATGCAGCGCCATACAGGTGTGGCCCCTGGTGTTATGGTATGGGCTGGCCATTGGACTCCACTCACGCACGTGTCTTGTATGCATTATGAGTACTTTGAACAGCCAATGTTATATCATTGAGGTGTTGGAGCCTGTGGTTGTACTTTATCTTCAGGGGCTCTCTGGTGCCATTTACCAACAGAACAATGCCCGGCCACATGTGGCATGCATTGTCCAACAATTCCTCGATAGCCACCATGTGACACTTCTGCCTTGGCCTGTGCATTCACATGATCTGTCCCCAATTGAACATGTCTGGTCCATGGCCTACAACAGCTAGCACACTAGGCATCAGCAGCTGCTACAACAGATGAACTTTGTCTACGTATCGAAACTGCATGGACTGACACTCCCCAAACACACGTCCGACGTCATCCTCTCAATGCCAGACCATGTAGCAGTGGTTATTGCCGCTCATGGTAGCTACACAAGATACTGATTTCTTTGTATTCCAAAAGTCTAACCTAGTTGTATTTGTTATCATTTGATCCTTGTAACATAAGCTATGTATTCACCAAATGTGGCTCTGATATCTCTTGTCTTTCCTGGTGTTGCACATTTAATGGCCAGCAGTGCATTTGTGCAAACAATCAATAATGCATGTTTGGATTTATAACATTCAGCTATAAGAGTAGGGTAGTAATACCACAAAACAGTTTGCATTAAAAATAATATAATTTGAATATTAAAGGAAAATATGTGAATAAAAAGAGGTAAAACCTGTGAAAAATATGAAAATATTCTGAAGCATATAAAATTTAATTAAACCACTGAAATTGAGATCAAATCATTTCGAGATTAATTTGCTATAGGTGCTGCTACAAAAAAAAATCTAATTTTAAAACAACAGCAAAATATTTCATTTGATAATATTTTTTACATTCTAGTTAAAAAAATTACTTCAATTTAATTAAAAATTGTGCTAAAATACGCCCTATTTTTTAAAACCAAGTTTTTCAAAATAATATCCTAATCCATTGTTTTCTAAGGTAACCACCATTTGAGGATTTCCTCTCTAATCTTTTTTTCTCTCTAATTGCAACATATATATGAGGAGCAAATAAAATAATTCTAAAGTAGCAAAGTAAACACAATTTACATCACTAATATTATGCTCTTCTTAGAATTAATATTCTGAATCGGAGGAAGTGTAAAATTTTATTCACTATCAGAAACAATAAAATATTTAGGGGAAAAATTGCAATTTTCTGGATCAATTTTATCCAAAATATCCAATGGAAGATTTCACTAACACATTTTAATTGCAATCTTTAAAACTACATAAGAAATTAATTTAAGAAATAGGGAAAAAAGTGAGTACTTTTTCTCCTATTTTTACTACATTATAATGAAGAGTATCCATGGAACTGCAACCCTGCACTAAAAGTTTCAAATCACATGTTTGCTGTCTTTATGTTGCCAATCACGTGTTCAAAAATATATCAATTCCCACCTTTGTATTCTTATTGTAAAATATATCTGATATATGATAAAAAGAATTTGAAAACATTGAAATGTTTTAAATCACAAAACATACTAAAATGAAAAACATGGCTGTATTTTCTCTAATCACTGAAAACCTCCAGTATTAAAAATAGCATTTTGAATCAAATGTAAACAAGTTACACTTTGAAAGCTAATGCAGGTGGCAGGGGTTTGCTGGCTATAAATAAAACATGAGTCGCAGCAGTGGCGTGATTTTCTTTTGCTGAAAATGCAAAATGAAAAATGAAAGATTGCAAATATTTCTTTCTGATGCACCAATTTGAGAAACAATTTTGAAGAAAAAAAAAATCAGTATTATTTAGGATCTCTGAAATGTCTATTTTTAATATATATATAAATGTAAAAGCTCCAAGTTTTTTGTTTTTAAAAATTTAATTTTTATTGTTGTGTTAATTGTTCTGTTAAGCATTTTCAGCCAAACATGCAGGCTTGGTGAATCACATTTTTGTGGCTTCAGCAGTGTAAGTTTTAAACTTGAATTGCACAATGCTTTTCAGTCAAAAAAATAAATAAAATTTTGTCCAGTTTTATAAAAATTTTGCATAATTAACTAGTTGGTAGTTTATTCCTATTTTATTAAATGCTATCTTTTTTGTATACTTTTGCAATAATAAGAATAATTCTGATATAATTTTATATCCTAAGATTTCCAGTTGGTATGAAGAAGGAGAAACATTTGATTCAATTTTTACAGCCCTTGGTTCATCCTATGAAGAATGTCGAGCTGAGTGTGTTGGTCTCTATCTTTCAACTGAATCTGAAGTGCTCAAGTAAGTAATTTCATTGAAATATTAATTTGTTTCAATGAACAATGAAAGTTATATTAATTTAACTAATTAATATCCCCTCAAACAGCTGCTGGCCACAGAGGTCTGACAAGAGCCTACTAGTTTAATAATGCCATAGTCGACAGACTGTGAGGATGGCAAGACCTCAGCAGAAAAACAACACAAACATCTATACCTCACCCATACTAGAATAATTTAAGCAAAATAATATTTAACTGTTAAAGTTAATTAAAATTTTAAAATTGGATCTGATAATGATAATCATTCTAATAATGATATTATCAAACCATAACTCTTTAAATATCAGGCAAATGTTTAGAAGTCAAAATTCAGATTTTTATCTCCACATTTTTCCTGAAAAGCATATGTAATAAGTTACTGTGATCTTAATCTGACACCCTCTTGATGTATCATGGGTTTTCTCCTGAAAAGATGGGATGGAAGTTGGTTCACTTTGATAATACTCCACTGTACCTTAATTGAGGTTTTCTACAGAACTTTAGCTCTGCACTCAGTGAGAAAGAAGATATTGAGAAAGAAGATACTATCTTGTATATAGAGACATAGTTTAACATCTCATTTGATGAGGGAGGGGGAGTCAGTAGCACCCCAGGCTCGCAATCTGCAGTTTCCAGGTTCGAATCCCTGCTGGGCTAGCATTGAGATTTATCTCTTTATAACTTCTTGCCCTGCCCTCGGTTGGTAGGGGACATCGATAGGCTTGAAAAGGCCACTGTCCATCGGATGAGATGTTAAATCATGGCCCCATGTGTGGGAGAACCATACACTGTGCACTTTAAAGAACTTTTAAATCTTTATGGTGAACACAGTGAAGTGATAGATTTATTTCACAATTATCACTGTTAGGAGATTTATGTGTCCTGTGTTGCAGCTAGAGATGCTAAAGTGATTGGATGGTTATAGTTTGTTTTAGGTGTAGTGCAGTTAAAAGCTGAAGTATATTTCTGCTACAGGAGGCAAATCCTTGGCTGGTTCTTGCTGTAGTTGCTGCCGAGGCTTACACTCAGTTGCTGCGATGCTCTAGTCATTGGTGTGCCAGTCCTATAGCATTGCCAGGTGGTTGTTGGCACTGTCCGCTGATACACAGAATGTTCATCTTTTTAGCACATGGCAACGTTGTTTCTCTAAGCATGCTGCAGGATGACATGCTATGGGGCACAGTTGCAGTGGAGCTGTTCAACCAGCTTTAACTGTGATGTGTGGTAGAGACTCATCTGCTGCTTTACACATTTGACATATATGACGTCGGGCTGTTTTGCCGATATCTTCAGATGCTGTCAACTCCTTCGCAGATGGGGTTGATATAATAAGATCCTTCTAGCAGTGCTCCTATAATTTAAACCAAAAATTGTGTAATAGCAAGTTCCAGACAGGTGGGAGGGGGGTCAGATCGGTGTTGCATAGTTCTTCTTTTTTAAGGTTATAATTAAATTTTCCACGTAGTTGAAATTTTGTGGGTCCTCCCCATTTTGTGATACCCTCCCACCCACCTGGAACTTCCTATTATAGGAGCACTGTTTGTATTTATTACGTTTACATGTTTGATATCCAAATATTCTGGAACCAACACCCTGATTACATGTATTTTTTATCTAAAGGAAAATCATCCCAGTTTAAAGACATCATTGTGTAAAGATGGAGGACCAGGAATGCATCCTTCATGTAAAATGAAGACCACTTGTATATGCTTATCATATGAGACTATAATTTTTTTTTAGCATTGTTCATATAAGGACTTTTAAAAATATGTAATATTTGAAAACAAAATTTCTGAAAAAATAATTTTTGTGTTTTAATTTTAACATTTTCTAAAATATTTTCAGTAACAAACATTGCAGTACGTAGTAGTAATATAAACCATGGGAGTTTTAGAAAATAATGTTTTTCCTAATACTTATAAATCTTCATTTTTATAGGAAGAATTTTTTCCCATCTTTACTGTACATACAGCTTCGTGTGGAATTTTAAATAGCTTTCATAGTAAAAATAAGGGATATAAAAATTTTCAGTCATATTAGTAGAGCAAAACGTTATATACAAAGCAGTTAAGTGCCAGGAAATGGTCTTGTAAATGAAAGTTATCAAAAAAAGGGAATAGTAGAAATAATTCAAAAGTTTTCATGTTGTTCTCACCGATGTATAGATTTGTTATAACTGCAATAATGTTTTAGTAATTGTAATATATATATTTAGCTTCTGACTTGAAATACACTGGTTTCCACAAATTAAGGAAAATCCTTATGTTAAGTCAATAAGAAGCTAACATCAAAGCTCTATAACTTTAAAATAAGTTTTTTTGTTTTGAGAAATGTGATTGCAGATAAAGATCTCAATCATATAAATCAATATCTCGATTTTCAACAATATTCGTTCAGTATTTAATGAGTTATGGAAGTTTGAATATTTAACAACAGCAATGCGTCTTAAGAATCTTGTACAAAACTGAAGAATAGTGAAAGAATTCTTTACACAAAGTTCTAAAATACAAACTTATTT
Source organism: Ryuthela nishihirai (assembly GCA_038380435.1). Lineage (NCBI taxonomy): Eukaryota > Metazoa > Arthropoda > Arachnida > Araneae > Heptathelidae > Ryuthela > Ryuthela nishihirai. The sequence goes on along the minus strand of JAWZYU010000029.1, from coordinate 46,825,645 downwards.
TATTAAACATTTTGATACAATACTTATTATTAAGTTTTAATTAACTTCTGAAGTCAATTTTTGTGGCTGGCATTGTTTTGCTAAATATTCAAACTTCCATAACTCATTAAATACTGAATGAATATTGTTGAATATTGAAAATCGAGATATTGATTTATATGGTAGATCTTTATCTGCAATCACATTTTTTAAAACAAAAAAAAACTTATTTTAGAAGCTGTAGAGCTTTGAGATTTAGCTTCCCATTGACTTAACATAGGGATTTTCCGTGATTTATGGAAACCCGTGTATTTAAAATTTGTTCAAATGAAGTGATGGTTATTTGAAGAAATAACAGTGCAGGCACATTATACATTATGTAAAGGCAATTCCCAGTTGTACCGCAACATATGGCTGCACATCAACTATGGGGAGAATGCCACAATCTCCACTAACTATGCCGGAGCAAGACAGTGCCACAAGGACACAGCTCATCCACGGCTACCTATGGCGAACAATCCTATAGAAGGAAGGTTCATCCATCGATCAAAACCTAAATTTAATCTGTTCCCCGGTTAGCCACAAAAATGGTATATAGAACCAAGTTGACTCGGCTCCCGGGGTGGAGACTCTTCGTTTGGCTTTTCCATCGATAAACCCGTCAACCGGGGTGAATAGTCCGAGTCACAAGCCCTCAACTTCGTCCTCTCCATAGTGCCATGCACCCACTGCCCCCAGAAGCAGTCTGTACCCCAACTTCACTGGGGCTGCACCGATGAGCCTACTGGACCGGTATCCCCCAAACACCAGTCCGCAGAACCCTCAGCCACAGCCCCACCATCGGGGCTGCAACCTAAAGCTTCCCTGAGCAAGCGAATAAGCACACTAGACTGGCCTCTCCCAAACCAGTCTGCAGACCCTCACAAGCCCTGCCACTAAAGGTCACATCCCATCGTGCAAATGAGGAAACAACGGGCTGTGGCCCTACTTCACAGAGGCACCATTAAGCCCCCCCCCCACACACACACACACCACCACCACCATGTCAAAGTGGTCCCCTATCTCGGGGGGGGGGGGGGGGGGGGGGGGGGGACAGTGCAGGCACAGTGACATCTCAAATCTGCCACATTGCCAATGGAGCTAACTCCACCCTTTTAATACTGTTGCATTTCTGAGAATGTTGAATTTATGCCATAAATTGGAAAAGCAGCTTTTTACCAAAGCAGTATTGGTTTAACTTTCAAACTTTATCAGATCAAGGATAAGGATACAAAGGAAGCTTGTTCATTTTGTTTTTGCTTGTTGCCAGTGAACTGCAAAAGTCAAGTTGTGGAATGTGTTATTAACATTTTCCTCTCTAAACTAATGAGACAATAAATATTCCACTGGAGTCATGTTATTGACCTTGGTTTTTTAGAACGAGCTACAAAGAATTAATCCAACAATATCTCCCCAGTAACTTTCTATTTGCATATGAATGGTGATGTTAAACTTTGTTTCTTTGCAATAAACAAATGTTATTTGCAGTGCAAAGAAATTTGCTAAGCATAGTATAAGTTGAATAATGATTTGGTTATTTCATGGGTAATATGATCCAAAACAACAGTACAATTACCTGCAGTAATTGATTATGTCAGCTATGACACTAAGTGTATCTGACATAGCTTTATACCACCTGGACAACCCGCAGCTCATTACAAAAGCTGTTCATAAAACAGACCATCATTATATTAAATCTGGCTCATTACTTCTAATTTTTTGACCAAACATTTTTGAGTGCATAACTAAACGATTTTGCCAATTCATAGTACCATTAAAAATGTATATTTTTGTTTTTCAATCAAGATATTGATTCCTTAAAAAGTTTTGTGATTGATTAAAAATATATATATATATTGAATTTATTACTTGTTAGAAATGTATATTTTCATTTTTAATCAGAGAATTTTTCCTATAGCTCTTTAAGAGTTTTTTTTTTCTTTCTTGGGGCTTTTTGCTAAATTTGAGTTGGTCACCCCTGCTTTACACTACTTTTGTTATCCCACAGAGTCATCAGTCACCTTATCAATGTTTTCCCCACTGCCAAAGAAATTACAAATTTCAGATTGTGCTTTCTACAATTAAGTTATGACTTTTGAATATTTTATGATATTTTAATAGAAACTTTTTAATTCATTGTTTTAGTATTTTTTTTAATAACTTCTGTTCCTTTCCTAAACTGGACTTAGGTAGTGATTTCATTTTAAAACTTCAGTGTTCAAGCCCAATTCAGGCAAAAATAGAGTGATGCTTTATTCAATTCTAAAAGCATGAATAATCCCCCTCCTTTGTTCAAAAGCTCCTTACTTGATAGTAAAACCATACCATAACGTTTTAAAACTATTTCTCAACCTTGAAAGGCTTGTTTAAATTTTTGTTTATGCCATTCAGTGTAGTGTAGAAGGTGTTATTTATCAGGTTTTTTTTTTGTCATTGTCGTTATTGTTTTGCATTTGGTTTAGGATACTTCCTAATTTTTATGGCTCCTTATTTTATTGTATATTAGTTTATATTGATATATGCTTTTTTTAAGTACAGATATTTTTAATAATATTATTTCATGACAATATCAGAATTCACTATCTTTTTTTTTTTCAGTGATACTGTGTAAAAAATGCATATCACACCATAAAAATAATCCAGTTTTTTTTTTACCAGCAAAGGGCATTTATTATTGAATGGACCAGTGGTTTGAAATATGCAATAAGGAAAATGTGAAATTTTTGAAACAGAATTTGAGAAGACATCACGAAAGTAGTTAAAAAAAATAATGTTTTAACAGTTAATGATATTAAGTTTGAAAACTGTATTTTTAGAACTTGGGTGTATAAAAACTACTTAAATATTTTGAATTATTTTGCATTCAAAATGGTATTAAACATACTGGTCTGTGATTTGCAGAGAATAGTGCATTGCATCTTGTGTATATTGAAATGTATCTTTGAAAAAGAATTGATAATTAAAATACTTTATGATACCCTGTACTGTATATAGGATATTTGGATATGAAGGAACAGATGCAGATGATGTTATGTATGTCAACTGGTTAAGTATGTGTCACAAAGGGGTAGAAGGATTGCAGATGTATGAACCAAAAACTGAATCTTGGCTTCAGGTAAAAACTTGAGAGTTGTATTTATTTTACATTCAATTGTTCTAAAATAAGTGCCAAGATATAATGTAAATCATGTAATGAAGGCCAAGTTATAATGATAATCATATAATGTAAATGATGATTTTTGTCTTGGCAAGATGAGGTAAACATTTTAATCCTTAATGCTTGTGTGAGATACTCAATATGACCAGCTTCATATTATATGCTACTGTCCAACATATCCAGGATGACTAGCATTGATAATCTACAGCATCCAAACAATCCTCAAGGTATTTCCTTGATTACAATCCTATGAGTTTGAAAGATTAAGTATATTTTTAATGAAGTTGGGCATTTTCTTAGTATTTATATCATTTAGGAAAGTGCTGTGTCTTTAATATTGTGTTTATAACATGTTCTCAGATTATATTAACAATCTCTAGTTTTACAAATCATCAGGTTTGTTTTATGAAAATGAAATGAGAATTAAGTAATAAATAAACTCAGCATATTTGGTATTAACCTATAAATTACCACTTTGAAGTCGATTTAAATTTTAAAGAAAAAATTGTCTTGAACCGGGTGGCATACGAACCCATGACCTCCTGATAACATGTCAGGTGCTCTGGACCGCTGAGCTACTGGCCGCTGATCAAGATCTCCCCTAATCGTTGATATGAACCTTTTCAACTTATGTTACATCATATGTAGGGAGTGTTCCAGCAGTTACATATGATGTAACGTAGGTTGAAAAGGTTCATACCATCAATTAGAGGAGATCTTGATCGGCGGCCAGTAGCTCATTGGTCCAGAGCACCTGACATGTTATCAGGAGGTCATGGGTTCATATCCCTCCTGGCTCAAGACAATTTTTCCTCTGAAATTTAAATCGACTTCAAAGTGGTAATTTATAGGTTAATGCTAAATATATCGAGTTTATTTATTACTTATCAACTGTATTACTTGTAAGGAAATACTTCCATCTATATGGCATGTGTCTGCCGCTTGTGGTAAAAACTGCCAGAACACTCCTTACATATGATGTAACGTAGGTTGAAATGGTTCATATCATCAATTAGAGGAGGTATTGATCGGTAGCCAGTAGCTCAGCGGTCCAGAGCACCTGACATGTTATCAGGAGGTTGTGGGTTCGTATCTCACCTGGCTCAAGACAATTTTTCTTCTAAAATTTAAATTGACTTCAAAGTGGTAATTTATAGGAAATGAGAATTGCTTTATGAAATGATAATTACTAAATTACCACCAGCTGATGTAAAGTATCCTGTGCATCTGTTTACTTGGGGCTAGCAATCCACAAACAAACAGAAAACACAACAGTAGATTTCTCCTCAACAAAGACCCATTAGTGCAGCAAGTTTCAGTATCCATAATCATGCTCAAATCGTTAAACAGTGTGATGGATTTAAATGGTCAACATCAAGACCCTGTAAAGTTTACTGGACTTCAGCAGGGTCCAAAAAATAAAAATAAAAAATAGCTATTGATGGCCATATCTATAGGCCACACTGATCTGGCAGCTTTCCCCTTCTGTACCCCTCCAGAAGAGAATATCACCTGTGAAAGAGGACATCAGTTAATTAAGACTTAAATGAAAGATTATTTTTTAAACCATATAATAGAATAGGTGTATATAAAGTTTATGTAAATAATTCTTTGAATATTCATTATTTGTGTTTCTTACAACAGATTGCTGCTGTTAAAATATTCGTTTTCCACAACATTTTAAATAGCAAGTAAATATTGATGAAAATCAAAATTTAGACATATTTGATTGAAATTTTTAATATAAGTTATATTTTTTCCAAAAGAGTGAGAAAAAAACTTGAGAAGTTTTAGAGCTTTGATGTCTACTTCTGGTTGACATAGGATTTTAGCTTAACTTTTCGCATACCATTGTAGATAAATTCCTAGTGGTATTGGTTATGAATTGCAATTTGAGTAATGTTAAGGATTAATTTTGTATCCTGTTGAGTTTGCCAATTGATTGCAAAATAAGATATGGAAAGAATGGGACCTTCAATGGTCTAGTATAGACATCCAAATTGCATTGCCAGTGTACAAAATTTAAAGTATATCAAGCTAAATCTGAAATGCTCTAATTTTCTAAATGTGCTTTTTGTATAAAATCACATTGAAGTTAAAGATCTCAATAAAATATAGATCTTTATATTCAACAGTATTCCTTCATTATTAAGAGAGTTGTGGCAGCTGAAATGTTTCACAGCTGCATTTCCAGTGTAATTTTAACAGTGAAATCATGATATTAAACTTTAATGCATTGCCAATCATTAGACATTTTTTGAAAACTTTTTTTTGAAGTTCAAATGGTAATTCTTTTAGTTTTTGTTTCATCTGAATAAAAAAATCTTGGATAATTGTAATAGTAACATTTGTTAGTAAGTGTTCCAGGCTCCATAATTATTTTAGTATTAAACAAATATTGTTAAAAATCAAAATTTGGATTGATTTCTGAAATGTTATACTTCAGTTTGATTTTTCCCTAAAAAGTTTATTTTGGAAAATATAACGCTTTGAATTTAGCTAGTCATTGATTAATATCTTTGAATTTTGGACACAGTGTATATGCCTAGTAAAGGTTTTTAAAGATCCTCCCCTCCCATGATTGTAGAAAATAATCATTTTAATGACAGGAATGAATAATGTAATCTGCATAATGTTCACAAATCATATCTACACTCCATTTGAAGCTTAAATACTCCAAATGTATATCATTACCTTTGCCCATTTCATGGGTGCAGTTAATTCTTCTGATATGAAGAAAACAAACATAGACAATGATGTATTTTTGAAAAATACCTGCATTGGTGTAAGAAAAAAAAATTGCAAAAATGAATCATCTATTTTTAACCAAATGGGAGATATACTTTTAGGTAAATTTTAGTTGCAGTTGAATTTATTTAGCTGTTCACTAATTTTTGGCAAAATTTAAAACTGTAATAGCTAGTTGCTTATGTTAAATCATTTATTTTTGCAAAATGTTTCCTCTGATTAAGTGAATGTAATTAATGAAGTAATTTTAATATAAAAGTTCTTATTTAAAAAACATGATTTGATCAAAATTTAATTACTCTTGTATTAGGCTCATTCTCAAGCTCGTTATGTTATTCTTCAAGTACTTCTAGAAGCTGGAGAAAATTTTGTACATGTTGAAAAAACAGAAGGTGTAGATGGCAAGCCTGATTTACTTTTTTCAATGGATCGTAGCAAAATAATGTCTGTAGGCAAACCTGCTATTGGTAAATTTCTTCGAAAATTGCAGGTTGGTAAACAACTTCTTAGCTACATATATTTTAATAGAATGCTCAAGATATTATGCTTGCAGTCTGAGAGCAATTATAAGTTGGAAATAGAATAAAATGAAATTTTCTATAACTTCAATAACTAATGGCTTTTTTTTTTACTCTATAAGAGCATGCTATATGAATTTTAGTTGCAGATGAATTTTGTCAGCTGAAAAGTAATTGTTTTGTGTCAGTATTGCTGTGACTGAAGGGAAGTATGTAATAAATATTTGTGCCATAACCATATGTCACTGCTTTTTTAGTGTAAGGAATAGATAATATAATCCAATTCATTACTTTATAAATAACAGTGATTGGTTCTCAGAGTGAGAAAAGAGCAAATTCCAATTCTGTCTGTATTCAAAAGCATTTATTTGTCTAAGCAGCATTTTGTTCAATGAGAATTTGAGCTGTATCATTAATATTGTGTTTAACTATTACCTGAAATGCAGTTGTAAGTTAGTGGCTAACAAGTTTTATCTATCCATAGATTTGAAAGCTGATGAAAGCAGGTGCATAATGACAAACTGTTGTCAATTATATCGACAGTAAGGAATTCTGTCTGTCAGTCAATTTGATTTTAGACTTTAGCTTCTAAAGATCACACAGATGGATGACGTCATGCCAGATTCTTCCTTGAATAATATAGTTTATTAGTATTCACTATTTTGGTCTTTATTATATTTTTATAAGAGTAAATGCACACATCAGAAAGAGCTAGGAAACACCTGTATATCATGCTAAAAATCTAAATTTGAGAAAACTTTAAATACAGTTGGCCTTACCAATCATAGGAGGGAGAGGGGTGTTGTGTTTCTGAAGACTGCTGCAAATCCATGAGACATAGAGTTTACAGAAAATGTATGGTTGGGGTCAATACTGAACAGAATATGAGAGCATATAATGTTTAGTGCACTGTATATTTCAGCATATTTTACACATTGAAAAAAAAATCCAAAAGTTAAAGTGTTTCAAACACATTGTAGTGTTTAAAATGTGCTTAACAACTTTATACGATGGTGTTAGTGATTATGTTGGAAGGGTTAGTGGATTGAGGATAGTGTCATTGAGAGACAACAGTGACTTCTTAGAGCTGGTAAAGTAACATTGAGAAGTGTGCCAGTGCAATAATAGCAAGATTTAGATTAATACCATTGAGCTGTAAGGAAGTTGAAGGGAAGCTTTTTTCATTGCTTAGCATATAATTCTTGTGAGCCATTGCATTTCAAGAGGTTTGATCAAACTTTCAACCTGCATGGCAAAAAACATTTGGCTGCTGTTAGTTTTCTGAGTGATACAAACATGAAATATTATTAATAATAACGTTTGCAGTGTTTAGATGCACAAATTATTGGAAAAGAATACAAGTGATAAATGTTACTTTCAAAGATTTATATCTTTTTTTTTGTAAAATATTTAAACCTCTAGTTGGTCAGTAGTGCTCCATTCAATAATGTGCTAGGTCAATAATCTAATATTTCCAGGTTTGAGTCCCACTTGTGCCTGCATTAATTCCTATTCTGTCCTCAGTTAGAAGAGGGTACCAATTGGTATCATCTCATTTGTAAAGGCCACTCTCTGTTAGATGGAACATTAAGCCATGGAGCTCTGTGTAGGAAAGCCATATCCTGAGCTATTAAAGAGCACATTGTATGGCCTTCATGAGTCTTTCACATGTCTCTTGATAGCTGTTCAATGGATCCCTTATTCCTACTGAAGTCTGAGTCCTTAATGGTCTTTATGAATTGACCATTTTGTCCATTGTGTGCACAGAAGTGCAATTCAGAGGTAAAAATGGCTAAAACAACCAAGTAGCCTGTATGTAATGAAAATTTCCAAATTGAAACAAAATAAAAAAAAACTTTGGAACTTTTTATTCATTTTTTATTATTATTATTATTTATTGCAAGTCTGAAATACACTAGACTTATTTTTAATGCAGGGGATGGATTCCTGGAAAACCACATGTAATATGAATCTGCACTAAATAATCTTAATGTAAAGTGGAAAAAATAGGGATGCTTTTCCAAGAAATCCCAAACTCTGCTTTTATCATAAACTATCTGCCCCCCCTCCCCCCCACCATAAATTTTTTTTTTTATATAAATATGATAGTCAACAGTAAAAAATAATTATATTTTAATAGGAAATCTTTTAATTGGAATGTTATCCTTTTTGTAGCAGTGGTGTGTATACTGGGGACTTGTTCGATCAACATCACTGTACTCAAATTCTATGCTTATTATCATATTATCACATACTGTCGTAGATCACATTAATCTGGCTGAAAATTGATTCAAATGGGAGATTCTCATGCAGTTTGTTGTCAGATATTCTGATAACACTCGTAAAAAAATGTGCAGTGCTTCATAATGATATGCATATGCAAATGACGGTGGTGACATTCCACTTAGGCTGCTAGATAAAAGGTGGTTGTATCGGTGTGGGATATAACACTTCAAGGTGAACCAGTTAAAGATTATTATTGTTGGAAAAATTTGCAGGATTGGGTATACAAGTGTAACCATACAACATCCTGAGCTGCCCTTACCCACACTGCAGTACGACAGAAATCAGTGTGGTATGTGACTTAACAGCAAGCAAGCTGTGTGTTAAATCCTGCATGACTATGGATATCCACTCATACCAGGTGGTTCATACACTTTGATGGGAGGAGACCGACAATGATACTTGGGCTGAGTAGATAGCTTGCTTACCTACAGATCAAAAAGATCTGGGTTTAAACTCCAGATAAGATATGGATGTTTTCTTTCTTGTGCTGTCTTTCTACTGAGGTCTTTCCTTCCTCACAGATCTTCTCTATGGCATATTAAACTGACAGTTTCCTATCAGACTTTTGTGTCAAGTAGCTGTTTGAGAGGTTATTCGTTAATTTTGTAATGAACACCTTAGATAATAATTCATCCTTTTTGCCCAGCATCATGTGAGCAAACAAAGCACAGTTAATGCAGAACAGTGTGGGCAACAGACAGAATGCCCAAATTAGGTACTTGGCAACCCCCTCCTAGAGATGAGTAGTGAAACATTAGGTGTGCTGCTCAATGAATGTTCAGTGTGATATTTTGAACAATAAAATCATTGGACCAGTGTTATACAGGGAAACACTGCCAAGACAGTGGTGCTTCCAACTTTTATGGGATGCAGAATGTGTATAGGAAACTCCTTTCTTTCTCTTTCCTATCCCTTCTCATTTCTTTTCAATCTCTCTTTCATCTGAAATGAGGTGATTGGAGTGTGCGATAACCGCCAGAAGAGCCTACGTTTTTGCATTGCGTCTCTGAAGGCTGTTGAATTTTGAGAATGCAAAGTAAGGTTCCTGACAAGTAAGGTTTCATGGACAGGAAGTTTTGCAGAGATAAATTTCAACACTAGCCCAACTGGAACTTGAACCTGGGAATTGCAGATTACAAACCTGGCATGCTACAGAGTTCCAGAAAAAATTGCTATGTAATGAATGTTTTTTAGTGTTAGAAACATTATATTTTGATAAGATTTTGTAGTAACATATTTTTATGTATATTTTTTTAATTATTTCTCGTTAAAACTTATTTTTTTTATTTGTTTGAAAATTTTTGTAAAACATTAATGATAAGCAAGCAGTATTACCTTTTGTGTATATTTTCTGTAGTTAAAAACATTTTAGTGCATTTTTTTCTCTCTATATTCGTTTTAGGTATACAAAGCAACTGCAGATATAATTAATGCAAAAGCTATGTATAATAAGTACTCAGCTGTTTCTTCACAAGGAACATATCCATTCCTTAACTATAGGGATATTGTGATGTCCCGAAAGAAACCAAGAAAGATGTTTGTGGAAGCTAATACCTTTATACAAGGTTAGAATTATTTGACATATATCTAAATACTAATACAAATCAGTTTCCTCACTAATCACAATGTTTTCCACAGAGTAAGAGTGTACAGAGGTAACACTCCCATACATCCAATGGCAATTTTAGCTTCCCATTAAAACCTATGTGCACTGTACTCTCAGTGTTGAACTAAACAACTATCAGTGAACATGTGTGCAAAAAGTAGATACTGATGTCATGATAATGCATTTCTGCGCAGTAGTGGAAGCGTCATCTTCCAGGCAGAGGTGAAGTTTTTCGCCTGCGTTATGATAACTCTCTCCCACTTGGGTATCAGACTGAGGACCTAAACTTAAAAAAAAAACAGAACCAACTGCTTTAACCACTGTGCCACTCTCTATTAAGAGCTGCAGCTTTTATAAGCTAATATGGAAAATAAATATATATGTAAAGAGCTCACTTATCTTTAGAGTGTAAATTTCAAGTACATTTAGTTTTATTTTTATAAGTTGAACAATTCAGTTATTTAACTGATTTTAAATCATTTGTGGAGTATCATTTTTGAATACATACCTACATGCAAAATCCTCATGCGGCTATGGGCTATGGAGGTCCAACTAGACTGTAATTTTTCTCTCCATGTCTGGAGCTCTCTCTTCTGAGCTCCAGCTGCTGCATCTGGCCACTCTAGGCCAATTCTAGCAAGGTCCTGTTTGACATTGCCCATCACATCCTAGGTCTCCCTCTTGTTCTGAAACTCTTAGGCACACTGTTCATAATTCTGTTTGCCAATCTGCAGCTATGCATACAGGCAACATGGCCAAACCAATTCAGTCTCTCTCTGCACAATATGCTGCTCAAAGGAGGTTGATGACTCCTAACCTGATCATTATTTACAATGTCAAACCACATAATGCCCAAGATACTGCATATAAGCTTCGAGAATCAAAAGCATCAAGTTTCTTGTTATCCTGCTTATAAAGGGTCCATTTTTCACTACCATAACTAACCTTAGAAAGAAACAAACTATTATACAGCCTAATTTTCGTCTTTAGGTGTACACGCCTATTTTTCCACACTCCCCATAGATTCGTAAAAGTCCCAGTGGCAATCCCTATTCTTCTATTTATCTCATACCATATATCACCAGTATCTGTTACATAGCACCCAAAAATAATTTAACTGAGACATTTGTTTATGAGTACAGCCATTCAAAGCAACTGGAGCACCATCTTCCTGACTAGTTTTCATCACTTTAGTTTTTTCTCTTTATCACCAAACCTACTCTATTACCATTCTCATGAATAACCCTAATGAATAAATTCATCTCATCAACATCATTAGCCAACAGGGCCAAATCATCTGCATGATCTAAATAAAACAAAAATTGAAATCTCTAGACCATTTAAGACCAAACTCTTTCCCTTGCAAAGAATTTCGCATACCATAATCAATAACCAAACAAAAGAGAAAAGGAGACAAAATGCACTCTTTTCTAACTCCAATAGCAATGCTAAACCAATCACTGCAAGACTAGCTAACTTATCAGGTGTTCCATATGATCTAATAATCAACTACAAATTATGTTGATCAACAGAGTCAAAAGCCTTTTTGAAATCTATAAAGCTAGTAACCACAGGTTTTCATTTTTGAATACAACTGAAATAGTAGTACTATAAAATATCTCACAATCAGAGGTTATATCTTTTGAATAATTAAACAAATGTGTTGTAATGAAACAAATATTCATTTAAGCAATTTTTTCAAAATATCATATGCTTGCTTATAATAGCACTTTATATATATAAACTGAGTAATCTTTGACATGAGAATATTATCATTGTGAATGTTGACCTGTACTCTACTTCACCAGTATAACTAGTTAAAAGTTGTTTAGCAAAAATGAATTTATTGAAGTTTAATTGTTATTAACTTGTTTACATGCCATTTATATACAACCAGCCAGTCTATATTTACATCATACCATAATATGCAAGGTCTATATTAAAATTTTGACACTGCCTTAAGCCTAATTAACAAGCTTCATTATTCTAACCATGCCATAACAAATTATGTACAGCAAAAATCTTTTCAGAAGCACCATAACATGGGATCACACTATTGGCAGAATGAAAATTCTCATTTCCTTTTAATTAACAAACACATAAAGTGAAATACATAAGTGATAAATAAAATAAATACCCCCCTCAAGCAGCTTCTTGCCATAGAGGTCTGACAGGAGCCTGTCAGTTTATACGCCATAATAGGTTTGTGAGGATGGTGGGGACCTCAGCAGAAAAACAACACGAACATCATATCTTACCGAGGCTTGAACCCAGGTCCCTTAGATCAGTAGCCAAGGATGCTAACCACTCAGCCACAAATGCATCAAATCAAATAAATTCTAAATATCACAATGCATGCAACTCTTGCTGGTTATATGGTTCTGATGCTGCATATATGCAGTGATGTCACATGCACAGAGTATGAGGTGGTCATGAACCTGAATTTATTTCAACACTGAGTTACTGATGTTGCTCCATGAAAAATGAGTGTTACATCTGTACCCTACTACTCTGTGATGTTTTCTTTCATTAAGTCAAAGATTCTCAACTTGTGTGATGCAGACCACTGGTTTTCTGGTACTGAATTTCAGGTTGCTCTAAACTTTTTGTGTAAATGATGTTGATGTGAAAAAAAAACTGATTTAAATTTTTAATGCATAATTTTTACCATTTTTTTTAAATTTATAAATGTAAATTTTTCTTTTAATTACTCACCTTTATTTAATTATTAAAATTATTAATTTTGTGCTGAATGTAGTAATCTCAGCATCAGGTTGCAGCAATGTGAAAAAGATTGAGAACCACTGTTTCAAATCATTTAAAACATCAGTGAAAAAAAAAAAGGAATATGTTAAAGAAAATAAAAGAATTTATTTGACACTTTGATACCTAGTGTATCTACTTACTTTCCAATCGAAAGTATAATATCTATACCAGAATTTGTGTTAAAAAATTCCCTTCTCCTATGCAATCCTAAGCCTTTGGAGTCCTTATGACATGGCCATTTATCCCACTGTTTGCACAAAGTGTCTCTCAGAGGTGAAATAATCCAACCTCAAGAAAATAATCCTGACAAAATTGTAGGTTTTGCTCCTATGACAGATGAACAGTGATGGCCAGAAACTGAAGCAAAAATTACACTATCAGAACTTACCTCAGCATTCCTTTTCAGCAAGTCATTCTTATAGGTAGCTAAAAAGTTACACAACAAGTAGCATTTTAAATATATATTTCCAGGTTGAGATAATAAAATTGAACCTAATCATTTTAAAAGCTGCCAAAAGTGACTAGTGTATAACATTAATGATGAGTATCAGTGAGTAATGATTTAAAAAGTGGGAATACTTCAACTTATTTTGGCGAATTTTGAAGGTTGAGAATACCATCGAATAAGAGCATTGAAATAAAAACGAAAAAGCATGAATCATTTTATTGATGTAAAATTATATTTATAGCATAACATTTTGTTCAGACAAAACAACTTTTCAAGTAAATTGCATAATTCTTCAGTAATAAAGCATCAAAGAAAAAAGTCCTACAGGACATTTTCCTCTGATACTTTATTACAGAACTATTGATATATAACTTTGTGAGCATGAGTGACAGATATTACCACCATCAAATGTGGTGACTTGGCTGCCCCATTCCCTACCAATAGATGGCGAATCAGCAAAAAATTGTGGGAATGCATATAATGTCACTTGTTGAAAACATTGTCATTGTCTGATGGTCCAGCAGTTAGGACACCCGACATGCTTCTGGGAGGTGTGGGTATGATTCCTACTCAGGACAATAATTTTTTTCAACTAATTATTTCAAAAGCATAATTCTTGTTTCTAGGTAGTCACTGAAAGGAGAGCTATGCACCAATCCCCTGTGATGATGCATAGAACCAGCCAGGCCTAGCACCTAATGCCCGACCCTGCCTTCTCATGGTACAGGCCATTTGTACCTATCAAAAGAGATATTCACTTTTGGAAGTGAACGGATGGGGAGGGCTGCCAGATTAGTGTGGCCTACTGTTCTGGACAACTATGGCTACTTTTCTTCTTTTTTTTTCTACCCTGCTGAGGAGTGGTCAACTACACAGTGTCCTGATGCTGACCATATAAACTTACTGGACTGAAATATGGCTCTTAGCTTGATTATGGATCCTGAATTTGCTGCACTGGTGGGCTTCTGTGGAGAGAAAATCTTCTGCTGTGTTTTCTGTTTGCTTGTGAGTTGACAGCCCCAAATGAATAGATTCACAAGATATGTTTTATCAGCTGTTGGACAATCCTGAGCAGAGGTCATCGCAGGCACCTGAACTCTTGCTTCTATGGGCATTGTCAAATTCTACATTGGAGGAAGTCGTCTAGTGTAGATGGCTTCAACCTTTAGTGGTGGGGGAACAGGTTTTTGCCCCATGCCTGCGATTAGGGGACTCTTTCATATTGTCGGCATTCCGTCTCTAAATAAACATAGTTTCTCTAAACATTCTATTAACCATTATTTCTCCATAGATAGTTGAAATGTGAGAACTCTGCACAGAGCTTATTCTCTTGATGTCCTGACACAAGAATTCCACCATTATAATTTAGATATTCTAGGCCTGCAAGAGACCAGATGGACAGATAAAGGTCAGATTCTTGAAAATAATTTTAAATTTCTCTTTTCAAGGAGGGAAGATAAAAAGCATCTCCAACATCACTAGCATGTCTGCTGAGAAGCAGACATGCTAGTGATGTTCTTCTAGGATATGAATACATTAATAAAAGGTTTCTAACAGCAAAATTTCAGACAAGCATTAAAGATGAATGTTATCTGCTGTTATTCCCCCACTGAGGATGCCAATGAGGATGAGAAAGATGGGTTTTACAGATAACTTCAGGATATTTTGAATTCTGTCAAGAAATGAGATATTACCCGTGTTCTAGATGACTTCAATGCCAAAGTTGGTATTGACTCTGTGTCTCATGGTAACAGAGCCTGTGCCTTTGGGGAGGGGTGATATGCCCTTTTGGTGTTGGTAGCTGCAATGGCAATGGGCAATGTCTCTTACAGGTAAGTAAACTTAATAGTTTAAGAATAACTGACACTTATTGCAAACCCTGTGACATATATAAGTATACATGGGTTTCACCTGATGGGCTGCATAAGAATAAGATAAATTATGTTATAATACAGCAAATGAGCTAGTTCTGTTAGGAATACTAGGTCATATAGAGGAGATGAAATTAGATCTGACCATTACCTTGTTAAAAGTGTCTTGCAACTTAAACTTAAAAAGTGTTGTGCTGGGGCGTGGTTATTTCAGTCGGTAGCACGCCAGGCTCATAATCTGTAGTTCCCAGGTTCGAGTCCCAGCTGGGTCAGCGTTTAGATTTATCTCCGCAAAATTCCCCGCCCTGCCCAAGGTCAGTAGGGGACACCGATGGGCTTGGAAAGGCCGCCGTCCATCGGATGGGATGTTAAGCAATGGCCCCATGTGCGGGAGAGCCATACCATTTGCATGTTAAAGAACATACTGGATGGCCTTGACGGGAGGCTACATCTGTCTCCCAACAGCTCTTCCAGTGGGTGCCCTCCCCCAACCTGCTCTGAGCCTTCGTGGTCCATGTGATCTGGCCATTTGGCCCATGGTGTGCAAAAAAGTGCCACTCAGAGATAAAATAACCAAACCCAAGTGTTGTGCTAGGGTTAAAAAATTTACCTTTAATGCTGAAGCTCTGTAAGAACCAGTTATAGCTAAAGCTTACCATGATGATTACTTGGTCATTATGACAGTCATGGTTTGCTTGCTACTGAAGTTGAGAAAGAATGGGACTGTTTTAAACAGGCTTTTCTTGAAACTATACTCTTTTAGGAAAAAAGGAGCAGAATAGGCAAAATTATTTGAGTGAAAAGGCACTTGAACAATTAAAGGATGTGTAGATCAGATATTTTCACACAGGCAGATTTTTGAGAAATGTTTAGAGTTTCAGAAACCTTTGATTGCTAGCTTTGTTGATTTCAAAAAGACTTTTGACTCTGTTGATAGTCATAATTTGTGATCGATTGTGAGATCATATGGTATACCAGACAAGTTAGTTAACATAATGAAAGCTCTCTAATATCACACTGAGTCATGTGTGAGAGTTGGTAAGGCTTGCAACAATTGGTTTAGCATTGCTTCTGGTTTTCAACAAGGGTATATTTTGTCTCCTTTTCTCTTTAGTTTGGTTATTGATTATGTTATGTGAAATTTACTGCAAGGGAAAGATTTTGGCTTTAAAAGGTCTGGAAATATGAAAATTTCTGATGATTTAGAACTTTTAGCAAATGAAGTTGATGAGATGAACTATTTCATTCGAGCTGTTGATGAAACTGGTAGTAGAGTAGGTTTGGTTATAAACAGAGAGAAAACTAAAGTGATGAAAATTGGCCAGGCAGGATAAGGTTCAGTTAATCTGAATGATTATACTCTTGAGCAGGTGTCACAGTTTAATTATCTTGGAAGCTATGTAACAGATACTGGTGATGTGTGGTATGAGATTAATAGATGAATATGGTTTGCTGCCACAACATTTAAGAATCTATGGAGAAATAGGTGTATACACCTAAAGATTAAAATTAGACTATATAGTAGTTTGGTTCTTTCTAGGGTTAGTTATGGTAGCGAAACTTGGACACTTTGTTAACAAGATAACAGGAAACTAGATGCTTATGTAGCATCTTGGGCATGAGGTGGTTCAACTTTGTAACTAATGATGAGGTTACGCAAAGGAGTCAGCAACCTCCTTTAAGCAGCATATTTTGTAGAGAGACTCCATTGGTTTGGCCTTGTTGTCCGTATGGATAATTATAGATTAGCAAATAGGGTTATGAACAGTGTACCTGAATGCCTCAGAGGGGGGGGACCTAGGATGCAGTGGGCATATAATGTCAAATTGAACCTTGTTAGAATTGGTGTTCAGTGGCCAGATGTAGCTCAAAACAAATATGCTTGTAGAACTAAATTGCACAGTCTAGTTGGACCTCTGTAGCCCATGGCTGCTTGAGAATGATGATGATGATGAATTCTTGTTTAGTTTTATCTCTTTAAAATTTATCCAAAACCAAAAAATTCTCTCCTCTGGAGTAGATGAATGAAGCATTATAACATACTTTATAAACATATGCTTCATTTATGGACTCTTGTCTGCAATTTATAAGATTTTTCATCTCATTTGAATCTTTTATTTCCAGAAATTTTTATTAAATTATAAGAAATTTTATCTTCAATTATCTGTTAAAGAAATGTTAATTATCTATAATAATAATAAAGAATGCTTCAATTATCTATAAAAGAAATGTTAATTAAAATTAACATTTCTTTTATAGCATTATTTGTTACAGATTTAACAAGTAAGTGTTTGATTGCTTATCATACACCGATTGTACTACCTTAGTTTGAAAATGGGTTGTAACTACACTACAGGAGATAAAAAATGCAACACTTGCAAGAAGTTGTGCAAATGTGATGAAATTTATAGAGGCTGTAGTATATGGAAATTCCAGGATGATTGAAACGATTGGACAGGTGTGGAGCAGTCAAACATAGATAAAGGCAACCAAAGCTCTGTGGTTGACAAAACATTGTGGAAATTGTTCTAAATCACTAAAGATGCCCTGATGTAGACATTGACAGCCGTTTCAACAGACTTTGAGCATGGAAGAATCGTCGGCCTTAGAGAAATTGGTTTGTCATAGAGAGATGTGGCCAACCTTGTTGGATGCAATCCCAGCACCATTGTACACATATGGCACCAGTGGGTCAAAAAGTTCATCACACACTGACAACGATCAGGAAGATGATGTATGACCACAGAGCGACAGAACTGCCATTTGCGATGCATGACATAGTGTGACAAATTCATGACTACAACGCAATTGCAAAGGGACTGGCAACAGGCTTTTACAGTTTTCATTGCGAGCCTATCATCCAGCACTGAATTGCCCCTCATATCTGCCCATATGCAAGCATGACTTCAGTGGTGTCGCCTCAGACAGAATTGGAACGAACAAGAGTGGAGTGCCATGGTGTTTATTGATGAATCTTGTTTTTGTCTTGGTCAGCACGATGGTAGACAATATGTTTGCTGTCATCCAGGGGAATGGAATGGAATGCCACCTAGTGCATTTGACATCGCCACACAGCTCCAGCACAGGTGTCTTGGTGTGGGGTGTTATTAGTCAGACATCTCGGTCAGAACTGGTCATCCTAAGGGGATCTCCAACTGCCCAGCGATATGTTACCAACATTTTGCAGCCAGTGGCTGTCCCATTTGTTCAGCAGCACAGAACCTTTTACCAGAAGATCTCATCCCTGCACAGTTCGTATTAGTCTGCAGTATCTACACGAGCAAAATGTTCAGGTACTACCTCGCCAGCATGCTCACTGAACCTTTCACCTGTTGAACACATCTGGGACTTGACGGGCCGACATTTCCAAAAACACCCAAGAGATGCACCAACCACTGTCACTGAAATGGAACAGGGACTTCGCGCTACTTGGCATTCTATCCCTCAGGAAGACATTATAGATCTGTACGATAGCCTTCCCCACCATGTTCATGAATGCATTGCTGCGCAGGGTGGGTCAACGTTATGTTAATTATATACCACTTTACCCTGTAGGTAAAGTGTAATTTTCTTTGTTTTTTCGGTAATGTAATCAATTACACATCTCAGTGTGTGCTAACAGCTGCTTGCATTTTAAAAAAATGGCATTAATCCTTTCAATTGTTGCAATTTTTTTTCCTGTAGTGTATGTTGTAGCCATAATTTTATTATGAATGTTTTCCTTTATTAATATAGAATCATGGTATCATAATTAAGACTGGAAACAATGGCATTAATAAAAGATTTTAGTAATTTAAATCTTGTTTGTTTATATTTTTAAACTTATTCTCAGTAACAGGAATTTTAGGGAATAGTTGATCATAGTACAAACTTCTTGTACCTGAAGGTGATCCAAAGTGATCAGTTGAAATATTTGTGCATACTCTTGTGTAAAATGCATTTCATTTTCCTTTGAGGTGACAGGTTTAAACTCAAGAGGTTGGCAGCAGTTTCCTTTTTAACCTCCTATGGTCTGCATAAACTGGCATATAAAAATATTGCTTCTGATGACATAATAGCACAAAATAAGCTTTCTTTTTGACATGTCTTCAATTACTTTTCCAACTAAATTATCAAAATTTAGAAAATTATATCTTTCCAGAGATAAAAAAAATGACAGAGGTTAATTTATTTTATATTTTGCAATTAGTTTGAAGTGCAAAATGCATTTGGAAATATCTGTTGAAAATATGTCAACCTTGTGCTAATTAATTGGTTTCAAAAACACCACAGTTAATAGGACCTACAATATTAGATATTGATTGTAGGCTTAGAAACTTTCTACCAACCATTGTTCTACTTCCTCTGTGTTGCAAGTACACTGAAATTTAAAAGGTAAGGACCATCCACAAAAATTTTAACATTTTAATAAATTTTTATCCATTGGTATTAATTCTAGTGACTTTTAGTTGATATAAATGATTTGCATATTGTGCATGGATGAATTTAAAAACTTTCTAATATGAGATTGTTCTTACCATTATAGTAATTTTTTACTCGATGTTAGCAATTCAAAAGATATTTTAGCTGAATAAAACTTTTTTTTTACTTGAAATGATAAGTCTTCAAAAGTGAAAATTTAGTTTGTGTTTTCTTTTAATTTTTGTGGTTAGCTGTAATTGATGCAGTGATCTGAGAGCCTGACTATTGTTTTAGTGGTCACATCGATGTAAGAGAGAGTATGAATAAGCAATAAGTAGCTTCTCAGTTTCTGTTTGCTTTTTGTAAAATGTAGCATAATCAAAAATTTCATTTGTCATACCTTTTATTGCTAATGTTTTTGGGGAGAAATTCATGCTGAAGAGGGTGTACTACAAGATCTTTGTCAATTTATGAAATTGCTGTATACCATAACTTATTATCTATATTCTGACTACCTTTCAAATAATGTAACTTAATAAAGGAATGTATGTAAAACTGTATATACAAAATGAGAAAAAGTAAGGAATTGTAATTGCCCAAATGTGTTCATGCACAGCATAAAAAGGAAAGTTTTTTTATTTGCATTTATTATTATTATGGTTTAGGAGTTGTATATTTTGTAAATGAAATTTTGTATTATTTACTAGATCCAGTGACATAGCCAAGGGAGTGGTGATTGGAATTGGTTAACCCCTCTTGAGGAAATGATATTGTTAAAAAATCATTAGTTCATCAGTGAAAAATATTGGCTATACCACTGACCAGATCTATTAGCACTTTTGAGCAAAGAACTTCATTGAATATGATACAATAGTGTCCCGTATCCACAATATGAATTATATGTTTTTGTTTTATTTTACAGATGGTAAAGTCACGTTAAAAACTTATGAACCATCTCATGAGAATATGATTCAGTCTTGGATTGATCGTTTCCAGGATGATAGTATAGATGGTATATTGGAAGAACTATGGGAGATGGATAAACCACATTTCATTAATTGATATAAGTAATGTTTGCTTTAGAAGATACAACGTATCTTAAAAATTCTTCAATGTTTGAAGAGTGTATTTTTAATGTTGCCTTGTTTAAGAAGTATCTGCACTGGTGAAATAAAAAAATCTGAGATCAATTAGTATAAAAAGCCATTTTAAGCTTTTTTTTTTGGTAAAATATATGAATAGTAAAAATGTAGCTTTTACTTTTAAAAATTCAGCTATTTTGTATGCTTAAAATATTTGTAATGAGGGAACAATTGTAAAACAACAGCTTTAATGGACATATTTCTCTACATATGTGCAACATCAGTTTTTTCAGCAGTGTATATATTTAATAAAAGTGCATGTGCAATCTTTTATAGAGAATTTGACACATCTTTATATAATGAAAGAATGTAAAGCATATAATTATATATAAAGCAGTTGAGAAATGTGTCTTTGATCATACTTTGGATCTTAGTCATTGTTATTTTAGTTCCCTAGTTCATGTTTTCCTCCATATTCAGTGACTAATGTTTTGTCTTATAGCCAATGAATTATTTTGGCCATCAGATAGATAGATATCATCCAGCAGTATTGGAATACATAAGTGTTATGAGGCAAGGGTTCATTCAGTCAGTAGCATGCCAGGTTCAACTCCCAACTGCCAGCGTTGAGATTTTCTCCCATAATCCATCAATAAGAATTGATGAGCATGAGAAGGCATCTCTCCATTGGATGATATGCTAAGCCACCGCCTTTATGTAGGAGAGCCATAGACATGCAGTTAGAGAACAAACTTGCATTTTTCTCATAATATGTACCCATTGGATACCCTTCTCCTTACCCAATTTCGAGTCTTTGTGATCTATCTGTTTAGTCAATTGTGTGCAATATTCATGGTTCCTTAACTTTAAAAATTAGATTTTTATATATAAATGCCACCCGAGATAAATCATTAACCGTATTCAAATCTGTAAATCTCCATTTTCAAGAATATCCATTTAATATTTAAAATGTTGCAGAAGCTGTAACATCCAGAGGAAGCATTCCTAGTTGTAAGAATTTATCTCAAACCTTAATTGAAACTAAAATAATAACATATAACAAATTGTTTGCTACAACAAATATAAATTGAACAATTCTGTAATAAATTTTAAAGAACGTTCAGGAGTGTAGCTATGGAGGGAGGCTCCCCCCAAAGTAACTCGGAGTTGGCAAAATTCAAAGCAACTTCGTAAAATCTAGGTGAGTTGTGAAAATTTGTAAAAAAAATTTTTTTTGTAAAATTAAGGGGAGTTGTCAAAAACGAGGCAACTTGACAAATCTAGGACAGTTTGGAAAATGGAGAGATGGCGAAATCTAGAGCAGTTGGCAGAATTCGAAGCCACTTAGTAAAATACTGGTGAGTTGGCATAATCGAGACAACTTGACAAAATTCAGGTGAGATCTATAAATTGGGATTTTTTTTTCTGTAAAATTATTGCGAGTTGGCAAAATCTAAGGGCAGTCAGTAAAATTCGGAGTGACTTGGTAAAATCTTGGGGAGTTGGCAAAATTCGAAGTGACTGGGCAAAATTCACGTGAGATGTAAAAATTGGGGTTTTTTTCTATAAAATTATGGCGTGTTGGCAAAATTCGAGAAAACTTCGCAATATCTGGGAGAGCAGGCAAATCTTGGGGAAATCGGCAAAATTCAGAGTGACTGCAAAAATCAAGTAAGATGTAAAAATGGGATTTTTTTCTGTAAAATTGTGGTGAGTTGGCAAATTTCGAAGTCACTTGGTAACAGTAAAATACTGACTTCAGCAGTTAATCTAGATAATTATCATTCTGTTATATAAATTATACACAGCAGTATTTTAATCAAATCAGTCTCAGTAAAATTTAGGGGCTTGCAAATGGTAGCTAGATAATCACTGGAAGAAGAGCTGTGCACCAATCCCCTGTGATGACGCATAGAACCGGTCAGGCTTAACACAATGTCTGACCCCGCTTTCTCGTGGTGCAGGCCGTTAGTACCTTTCAAAAGAGCTACTCTTGTGTAAGTAAACGGATAGGGCTGCCGGATTAGTGGCGTACTGATGTGGACAATTATGGCTACTTTTTTCTACCCTGCTGAGGAGTGATCAACCATACAGGATTCTGGTGCTGACCATATTAACCTACTGCACGGCATAAGACAGCTTGATTATGGATCGTGAGTTTGCAGCACTGGTAAGCTGTGGAGGGAAAAATCGGTTTTATGCCTGTGGGTTGACAGCCCCAAGTGGACAGATTCACAGGAAATGTTTTATCGGCTGGTGGATAATCCTGAACAGAGCGTCATCGCAGTCACCTGAACTCTTGCTTCTACGGGCATCGTCAAATACTACATTGGAGGAAGTCTTCCAGTTAGATAACTTCAGCTTTAGTGGTGGGGGAATGAGTTTGCCCCATGCCTGTGATTATGGGCTGCTTGATATTGTCGGCATTCCTTCTCTCAATAAACATCCCACTAACCATTTTCTCTCTATAGGTAGTTGGAATGTGAGGACTCTGTACAGAGCTTTTTCTCCTGATGTCCTCGCACAACAATTCCACCATTATAATTTAGATATTCTGGGCTTGCAAGAGACCAGATGGACAAATAAAAGGTCAGATTCTTAAAAAATAATCATATGTCTTTTCAGGGAGGAAGATACAAGGCATAGGTCTTCTCAGCAGACATGCTAGTGATACTCTTCTAGGATATGAGTACATTAATAAAAGGTTTCTTACAGCAAAATTTCAGACAAGCATTAAAAATTTGAATGTTATCTGCCGTTATGCACCCCACTGAGGACGCCGGTGAGGATGAGAAGGATGTGTTTTAGGGACAACTTCAGAATATTTTGAATTCCGTCAGAAAGGAGATATTATCTTTGTTCTAGATTACTTCAATGCCAAAGTTGGTACTGACTCTGACACTTGGGGAAGGGTGATAGACCCTTTTGGTATTGGTAGCTGCAATGGACAACATCTCCTACAGGTAAGTAAACTTAAGAAATATTGTGCTAAGGTTAAAAAATTTACCTTTAATTCTGAAGCTCTGAAAGATGGTTCTAGCCAAAGCTTACCATGATAGGTTAGTTAGTCATTATGACAGTCATGGTTTGCTTACTACTGAAATTGAAGAATGGAAACGTTTAAACAGGCTTTTCTTCAAACTATTTAAGGAAAAAAGTAGCAGAGAAGGCAAAATTATTTGAGTGATAAGGCATTTGAACTTATTTCAGAAAGAAAGAAACTGCATGAATGTCTTTAATCAATACCCTACTAGTCCTAATACCATTAGAGAGCTTTAGGATCAGTTAGCTGCTAAGAATCTTTGGCTTAGTGATAAAGCCCAGGAAACAGACAACCGAACAGCAGAGAGCTGTACCAGCACAGAATAAACTAATCTGTGTGTACCCGATAGTTAATGTTTTGTGTTGTAGAAAATGGATATACAGCGATTGAAGGTTAAACACAGTAAGGTTATAGAAGGTGAGGATTCTGTCATAGCTAGATGGGCTGAGCATTTCAATGATGTTCTAAACAATGTGGTTAATTCTACTGCCATTGTTGGTGATGATGATAGATACGTTACTGGCTGTAATGGCTCTATAACAGTCAAGTTATTCTGGCTTATTTCTAAACTTAAATTACATAAATACCTAGGGGTAGATGAAATTACTACAGAAATGTTTAGAGCTGGGAATGTTTCAGTTACCACGTGAATGATTGAAATTTTGAATATCTTGTGAATAAGGCATGGTTCCTAAGGATTTTACCAAAGCTGTTGTTATCCATATTTTTAAAAAGGGTGATTGCAGTTCTTGTGATAACTATAGGGGCATCAACCTACTTTGTGTTCCAGGCAGTGACGGCTTGCGTATAGGCACTGTGCAACTGCAGCACCCCCAATTTCAACTTGATGCAGCTGCTTGAGGGGGTATTTATTTATTTTTTTAAAAAAAGAGGAAAAAACTTCATTCTCTTTGAAAACTAGATTTTCTTATGCCCCAGGGGCAATATGCATTCTGCTAGTTGCATAGAAAGGGATGATACAATTGTAACATCTCACAGAAAATCGGGTCCCTAGTAATTAAACACTTACCAAAGTTCTCTTCCCTTAAAAATTTAACAGGATGCGTCCAATGCGTATTTTTAGTACATCTCCTGTATTCACCTGAAATTTTACAAATCCGTTCAACTCTTTTTGAATGTCTAATGCAGATCTCAAATTGTAAATCAACTCACAGAGTTGTATTTATTCCTTAGTAATTAAAACTCTTTGCTATTCATTTAGCCAGGACGACTAAACGATTCCTTTATAATTAAAATTCCCTTACCTTTATTAAAAAAAACCACCGTACGGTTGAAATAAAACAGTTTTCTGTAGATGCGTTTTATCGAAAAAAAAAAACTCGGCAACGAGAGTCGAACGCGTTACCCCAGCTTCATTCTGTCAACTCCTTAAGTCGTACGTGGCACAATCGGAGGAACGTGGAGTGTTACCATGCCCATACGTGTCCTCTTACCGGTCAGGTAGCATGATGCAATCGCACCGGGAGGTTGAGTGTCCAGCGCTCAGTGTGATTACTCATACGTTGTTGTTCTCTAAGGGTAGGTGACGTGGAGCGATAACATTTAATAGAATGAGTCCTTTTTTCTTTAATTCTTTCTTTATAAATAAAAAAAAATAAATACCCCCTCAAGCAGCTGCTTGCTACAGAGGTCTGACAGGAGCCTGTCAGTTTATATGCCACAGTAGGAGATCTGAGTTGTTGTTGGGTTGTTTTACCTCTGAGCGCACTTTTTTGCACACCATGGGCTAAATGGCCAGGTCACATGGACCCCGAAGGCTCAGAGAAGGTTGGGGGAGGGGACCCATTGGAACAGATGGCAGCCTCCCGTCAAGGCCATCCAGCGTATTCTTTAACGTGCACAGGGTATGGCTCTCCCGTACACGGGGCCACGACTTGATGTCCCATCGGACGGATGGCGGCCTTTCCAACTGACCATGGGCAGGGCAGGGAATTTTGCGGAGATAAATCTCAACGCTGACCCAGCAGAGACTCGAACCTGGGAACTACAGATTACGAGCCTGGCGCGCTACCGACTGAGCCCGCCCCCTAGGAGATCTGAGAGGATGGCAGGACCTCAGCAGAAAAACGACTTGTACAATATATAATCCTTAAGCTTAATGTCAGTAGCCATCCCCCAGTTTATGAAAAAGATACAAAAAACTTTGTATGGAACTGTGCGCTTCACAGTACTAGCGGCGAGGTGTTTGACTGTTGTGCGCATGCACACATAGGAAGCTACATGCGAGGCTGCAAGGGAGAGAGAGCACTGTCGTTCCTGCAGTGCCGACCCTGGCGTGCTGGTTGAAGGTAGTTTTTTTTTACTCTGCGTGTGTTGTGCTTAAAAACCGTGTACCATATTCTTGAATGTGATAAAGTGTAGAAATTAGATTATTATCCTATATTCTATTTGATTCATTTTTTTTCGGTTCTTTTATTTAACAGAAAACTTTAACTATGGCCTTGCATCCCCAAGAAATAAGTTCTGTGACTGTAAGTGAACTTCAACAGCTTAAGTTTTCACACAGCTATCTCTCCATGAGAAAGTTGCAGTTAAGAAAAGAGGTACAAAGGCTAAAAATTTTCTGAAGCAGCACCTCCACTAATTTTAGCTACGAGCCGCCACTGGTTACAGGTAAAGTTCTTTGGATGATTGTGTTTAATAGAATTAAGAATCTGTTTGACAGGCAATTGCGTGATGAGCAATGTGGATAGAGGTGATAGGGGATGTGTAGATCAGATATTTTCACTGAGGCAGATTCTTGAGAAATGTTTAGAGTTTCAGAAACTTTGGTTACTAGCTTTGTTGATTTCAAAAAGGCTTTCGACTCTGTTTATGGTCATAATTTGTGGTTGATTGTGAGTAATAATCTGTAAATGTCGGTCTGTAAATGGTAGATAAGTAGCCACTGGAAGGAGAGCTACGCACCAATCCCCTATGATGATGCATAGAACCGGCCAGGCCTAGCACCTATTGTTCGACCCCGCCTTTTCGTGGTGCAGACCGTTAGAACCTTTCAAAAGAGATATTCTCTTGTGGAAGTGAACAGAAGCAGAGGGCTGCCAGATTAGTGTGGCCTACTGATCTGGACAACTATGGCTACTTTTCTTTTTTTTCTACCCTGCTGAGGAGTGGTCAACCACACAGGGTCCTGGTGCCGACCATATATACAACCTGAACGGAATTATGGCTCTGAGTCTCATTATGGATCTTGATTTTGATGCACTGGTGGGTTTCTGTGAAGGGAAAATCTTCCGCTGTGTTTTCTGTTTGTTTGTGGGTTGGCAGCCTCAAGTGAATAGATTCACAGGATATGTTTATCAGCTGGTGGATAATCCTGAGCAGAGGTCATCGCAGGCACCTGAACTCTTTGCTTCTATTGGCATCATCAAATTCTACATTGGAGGAAGTCTTCCAGTGTAGATGGCTTCAGCCTTTAGTGGTGGGGGAACGGGTCTTTGCCCCATGTCTGCGATTAGGGGACTGTTTGATATTGTCGGCATTCCCTCTCTCAATAAACAGTTTCTTTAAACATCCTATTAACCATTTTCTTTCCATAGGTAGTTGAAATGTGAGGACTCTGCATAGAGCTTATTCTCTTGATGTCCTCACCTCACACAAGAATTCTGTCATTATAATTTAGATATTCTCTGCCTGCAAGAGACTAGATGGACAGATAAAGGTCAGATTCTTAAAAATAATGTTAAATTTCTCTTTTCAGGAAGGGAAGACAAGAAACATCACCAAGGCATGGGTCTGCTTCTCAGCAGACACGCTAGTGATGCTCTTCAAGGACATGAGTGCATTAATGAAAGGTTTCTTACAGCAAAATTTCAGACAAGCGCATTGAGGTAGTAATACTAGAGACAGGACTCCGATTCCCGTAGCATTGACCGCCATGATCAAAGATGGCTGTGTCTGCCGACTGCTTAGTGAGTCAAGATACCCATGATGCCGTGCAAATTGGCTGCGAACAACGATGAAGCTATTTAAAAATGCTTAACAAATGATTTAAATGAGGCAGAACTTTGTTGTTTTTTATTTCAATGAGGTTATTTCAGTGTAGTAATTAAAGCAAAATAGATTTTATTAATACACACTTACTGATTTATATCGGATGAAAAGCGAAGACGCTGAAAACTGCTCTTTCAAATCGAGGTTTTGTATGAAAAAAAAAAATCGATATGTTCTTAATATATGTTTAAAGCTGAACTAAATTGACTGTAAACTTAGCAGACTTTAATTTGAGCCCGTTTCAAACAGGAACAATGGTAAACATATTTTAAAATCTAATAGATGATCAAATCATTCAGCTTAAGCAAAAGCCCTCAAAATTTATAGACCTTAATAGTGCAAATCTGCGTCTATTTTAAAAAAAAAACACGAAAAGTCACATTTATTTTCTTCTTTCATTAAAAAATATTAACTTTTATTAAAAATTGAAAGAAATAATCAGAGAGTGTAGACTTTTTTTTTAAATTCAGCTGAGGCAGGAAATCTAATCCCAATTAATGACACAATTTAATTTCATGCTATAAAAAAACCCCAAATTTTATAAGCTTGTTATTCAGCTTAAGCATAGAGAAATTCAAACCCCCTCCCACACAAACACACATGGCATAATTGAAATTTGATGCTATGAAAAAACAAATATTGTAAACTTTTGTATCAGTTAAGGAAATCCAAGGTCACACACACACACGAATGACATAATTGAAATTGCATGCAATATATAAAACAAAATAATTTACACTTTCTCTCATTTCAAGTAAAGCAGAAGGAAAGGCAAGCCACCCCCACAAATGACATAATTGAAATTTAAGGGAACAAAAACCAAATATTCTAAAATTTTACATCAGCTAAGGCAGAAGAAAATCCAAGGTCACACACACACACACAAATGACATAATTGAAATTGCATGCAATATATATAAAAAGCAATAATTTACACTTTCTCTCCTTTCAACTAAGGCAGAAGGAAAGGCAAGCCCCACCCCCCACACAAATGACATGATTGAAATTTAATGGAACAAAAACCAAATATTCTAAAATTTTATATCAGCTAAGGCAGAAGAAAATCCAAGGTCACAAACAGAAATGACATAATTGAAATTGCATGCTATATATATATAAAAACAGTAATTTACACTTTCTCTCATTTCAAATAAGGCGGAAGGAAAGGCAAGCTCCCCCCCCCCCCCCCCACAAATGACATGATTGAAATTTCATGCAACAGAAACCATATATTGTAAACTTTTATATCAGCTGAGGCAGTAGGAAATCCAAGGTCATACACACACAAATGACATAATTGAAATTGCATGCTATACATATAAAAAGCAACAATTTACACTTTATCTCATTTCAAAAGCCCCCCCCCCCCACACACACACACAAATGACATGATTGAAATTTCATGCAACAAAAACCAAATATTCTAAATTTCATATCAGCTGAGGCAGAAGGAAATCCAAGGTCACACACACACACACAAACGACATAATTAAAACTGCATGCTATATATATAAATAAAAAAATACCCCCTCAAGCAGCTGCTTGCCACAGAAGTCTGACAGAAGCCTGTCAGTTTATATGCCATAGTAGAAGGTCTGTGAGGATGGCAGGACCTTACACTTTCTCTCATTTCAACTAAGGCAGAAGGAAAGGCAAGACCCCCCCTCACACACACAAATGACATAATTGAAATTTCATGCAACAAAATACAAATATTGTAAACTTTTATAGCAGCTAAGGTAGAAGGAAAACCAAGGTCACACACATGATATAATTGAAATTTCATGCTATAAAAAAAATGCGCACTATTTTCATTTCAGCTGAGGCAGTAGGAAATTCATATCACACACATAATATAAGAAATGAAGTACTGCAAAGTATATTTTTGTCACTGTGTTTTATGCAAATTTAGATGTTTGCTCTAATATGATGCCTTTTAATTTTTGTCATTTGTGTCTCTAAATGGTGGTCTAATTTTAGCATATTCTTTTGTAATGTTTCTTTTTCATATTATAAGCATGATTGTCGAATTCCACATCCAATTCCCTATTACTGATATGACTATCTAGTGATATGAGCACCAACATGCATTGAAGCCTATGTAGGACATTAACCTGAATTTTTCAATTAGGTATGAAATGGTTGTTGTTGAGAATATAAAGTTTTTTCCTGCAAGACACTGTTCAGTAATTTTTGCAATTGTACACACATATGTGAGAAAGGCGAAAAAACCTCAATTTTTAATATTAACCTTTAAAGTGACAAAAGCTGATTAACAGTTTCCAAAAATCCCTACAAAAGAACCTGCAACATGCTTTTTTTAGGCTTCCCTACCATTTTTTTTCCAGAATTAAATGCTTTTTCTTTTGATATTTAAAATGAACTATTTCATTCATTAGTTTTTAATAATAAGGCTTAAAAGTTGTTTCTTAAAGAAAAATAAGTGTCTCTGTAAGGGTTAATAAGTGCAGACACAGAAGACTGCATTTGGTCAGAGTCAATGCTAATTTACATTCTATGCTAGAAATTTTTCATAATTGTTTTTCTATAAAGACAGCTTATAATAACATATTTCAATTTCAGAGAAAAGAGACACAATGACCTTCATTGCTTTACTGTGGTTGCTTAATATTATCCACATGTGAGAAACACCTAAAATGTCACTGGACATTTCATTATTGCTGCCAATGATTTTAATTTCATTGAAAATTAAACAATTGCCATTTTTCTTATTAAGGTTAATTATTAACTGCATGTGTGCACTTTGGAACTAATGATCATTAGGTTATTATAGTTTCCTTCTTTTGCTCTTATAGCTTAAAAAAAAATAATTAAATACGGTCCTGGCTGAATTTGTAAGTAAAAATATATTATGAACCAGACAAACCAACTGTTAAAAAACTAACCTATGGGGATTTTCCAGCTATGTAAAACTGAAACAAACATAAGAATTAGAGTTTCAAAAGCTATATCTGAATTTTTATCATTAGCATTATTACCATAATCTACATATCCACAATAACATTTGCCATTGAACAGTATTTGTTTCCTAATTGACTTCTCCTCAAAGAGTAAAGTGAATATCATATGCTTCTGCTTACTATCAGTAAAATTTTCCATGCAGAAAACTTCAATAAATCAAGGAAGGCCATCTACAGATCTGCACAAGTTAAAATTGTGGAGCTATTGGGAAAGATTTTTGTCTTAAAAATTCATAAGCCTTTTTAAAAATAAAAAAAATGGAACCTCAATTGTTAATAAGCCTTTGGAGAATAAAAATATCATGGTAAACCTATTTACCTCTTGGCAATAAAATATGCCATCGCTTTTTTCAGCATTTTGCTGTGAATTTCTGAACAGGTTTAAAGTTATATCTAGAAACAGGCTTTGGTATCTCAATGCCATGTTGATCAGCTTTTGAGCCTTAAACGAATTTAGTATTTCTTTTAAAGAATAAGAGTCTGATGCTTGACTTTTTGCTGGAAATAATATCACCATAGCATTTTCTTTAAGCTTTGGGTTTGATTTTGCACTGACAACTTTCTCTTAAATTTTCTAGGACTCTTCCCTCTTACACAGCATGAGTGATCATTTTTAGAGGCACTATCTGTTCTCATTGCAATTCCTATCATATCTTCTACAAGTGTCACTCAATACAGGCATTTGTTACAAATCTGAATAAAGTTGGAGAGCATCATTAATTAATCCTACTGTGCCATTTTCTGAAGCTTTATTTTTAAAACAATAAAGTGCTGGGAACAGATATTACTAGCTACTTTTTAAAGAGAGACAGTGGAGCTTCAACCACAATTGACAAGCCTTAGCATTTCAACTCATAAATTTTTTTTATCAAATATGAAGAGCAAATTTTTACGCTTCATTTATCACATGCAAAATTATAAAATCCCTATTTCAGGCGTTTCGTTTGAGAAAAAAAAAAATTTGCGTTATTTTGGCAAAATAAAAATGCAAAGCAGAAGTCTCATAAAATATATGTCTAAGTTCAATATTTCTTTTAGAAACAAACTTCACGAAAATATTGTATAAATTTCATGCTGTTTGAATTTATAAATCGCCTTCTTTTCGTATGTAAATATTATTAATTTCATTTATGAAAAAAATCGTGAACTACAACTAATATTATACTAGGACAGAACGGTATTTTAAAATGCTTTATTTCTTTTTAGGCCTCTCTGCCTTAACAATTTAAATTTAAAAGAATTTCACAATATTCGTAAATTACTAACCTATGAAATGTCGAATTGCTGCTTTTATAGTACTTTTCAGTAGTTGTACACAATTCGTGTAAATATAAGAGCGTGGTGAAATGTTTACGCTAATCAACACGCCTCTCTCTCTCTGCCTCACTGAGGAGTAGGCTTAAGATTTTGTACATGTTCATGGCGTCCGTTGCCAGTCCTGTCCCTAGTAATATTACCTCAATGGACAAGTGTTAAAGACTTAATGTTTTTTGTTGTTATGCCCCCACTGAGGATGCCAATGAGGATGAGAAGGGTAGGTTTTAGGGACAACTTCAGGATATTTTGAATTCTGTCAAGAAAGGAGATATTACCCTTGTTCTAGGTGACTTCAATGCCAAAGTTGGTACTGACTATGACCTTTGGGGAGAAGTGATAGGCCCTTTTGGTATTGGTAGCTGCAATGGCAATGGGCAAAATCTCCTATAGGTAAGTAAACTCAATAGATTCAGAATAACTAAGACTTATTACAAACACTGCGACATACATAAGTACACATGGGTTTCACCCGATGGGCTGCATAAGAATATGATTGATTATATATTAATTAACAGCAAATGGGCTGGTTCTGTTAGGAATACCAGGTCATATAGGGGAGCTGAAATTGGATCTGACCATTACCTTGTTAAAAGTGTCTTGCAACTTAAATTTAAAAAGTGTTGTGCTAGGGTTAAAAATTTTACCTTTAATACTGAAGCTCTGAAGACCCAGTTATAACCAAAGCTTACCATGATAGGTTACTTAATCATTATGACAGTCATGGTTTGCTTACTACTGAAGTTGAGGAAGAATGGGACCATTTTAAAGAGGTGTTTTTGGAAACTAACAGTACTCTTTTAGGGAAAAAGGAGCAGATGAGGCAGAATTATCTGAGTGATAAGGCACTTGAGCTTATTTCAGAAAGAACTGCAGGAATGTCCTTAATCAATACCCTACTAGTCATAATAGAAAGCATTACAGAAAACTTAATAAACATGTAAAAGATCAGTTAGTTGCTGATAAGAATCTTTGTCTTGATGGCTTGGCTGACAAATCCGAGGAAAGCAGTGGTAGAAAACGATACAGGGATTAAAGGATAACAAGGTAAGGTTATAGAAAGTGATTCTGTCATGGCTAGGTGGGCTGAGCATTTCAGTGATGTTCTAAACAATGTGGTTAGTTCTACTCCCATTGTTTACAATGATGATAGATGCATTGGTGTCTTTAATGTTGGCCTTATAACACAATCTGAAGTTATTTTGGCTGTTTCTAAACTTAAACTTCATAAATCCCCAGGGGAGAAGAAATTACTACGGAAATGCTTAGAGCTGGGAATGTTTCTGTTACCACTTGAATGACTGAAATTTTGAATATCTTTTATGATAAAGACATGGTTCCTAAGGATTTTACCAGAGCTATTATTATCATCGCTATTTTCAAAAAAGGTGATCGCAGTTCTGATAACTATAGGGGTATCAGTCTACTCTCTGTTCCAGGGAAAGTTCTTTGCATGATTGTGCTTAATAGAATTAAGAATCTGGTTGACAGGCAATTGCATGATGAGCAATGTGGATCAGATATTTCCACTTAGGCAGATTCTTGAGAAATGTTTAGGGTTTCAGAAACCTTTGGTTGCTAGCTTTGTTGATTTCAAAAAGGCTTTCGACTCTGTTGATCGTCATAAATTGTGGCTGATTGTGAGATCATATGGTATACCAGACAAGTTAGTTAACATAATGAGTCGTGTATGAGAGTTGGTAAGGCTTGTAGCAATTGGTTTAGCATTGCTTCTGGTGTTCGACAAGGGTGTATTTTGTCTCCTTTTCTCTTTAGTTTGGTTATTGATTGTTGTTATGTGAAATTCACTGCAGGGGGAAAATTTTGGCTTTAAAAGGTCTGGAAATATGAAAATTTCTCATTTAGATTATGCTGATGATTTAGCCCTTTTGGCAAATGATGTTGATGAAATGAACTATTTCATTCGAGCTGTTGATGAAACTGGTAGTAGAGTAGGTTTGGTTATAAACAGTTTGTTTTATTTTATACTGGTTAACAGTATAAAATAAATATATACTGTTAACTAGTATAAAATATATACTTATATAAACTTATAAACTGTTTGTTTTATTTTATACTGGTTAGAGAAATCTAAAGTGATGAAAATTGGCCAGGTAGTCTGTGGTTCAGTTAATCTGAATGACTGCAGTCTTGAGCAGGTGTCACAGTTTAATTATCTTGGGAGTTATCTAACAGATACTGGTGACGTGCGGCATGAGATTAGCAGACGAATAGGGATTGCTGCCGGGACTTTTAAGAATCTATGGAGAGTGGAGAAATAGGCGTATACACCTAAAGACTAAAATTAAAGTGTATAATAGTTTGGTTCTTTCTAGGGTTAGTTTCGGTAGTAAAACTTGGACACTTTGTAAACAAGATAACAAGAAACTAGATGCTTTTGATTCTAGATGCTTATGCAGCATCTTGGGCATCAGGTGGTTCAACTTTGTAACTAATGATGAGGTTCGGCAAAGGAGTGAGCAAACTCCTTTTAAGCAGCATATTGTGCAGAGAGTGACTTCATTGGTTTGGCCATGTTGCCCGTATGGATAATTATAGATTAGCGAATAGGTTATGAACAGTATGCCTAAAGGCCTCAGAAAGAGGGGGAGACCTAAGATGCGGTAGGCAGACATTGTCAAACAGGACCTTGTTAGGATTGGTGTGCAGTGGCCGGATGTAGCTTAAATTGCACGGTGTGTTGGACCTCCGTAGCCCATGGCTGTTTGAGGAGGAGGATGATGATGTTCTCAATTATTGCCCTCACTATTCCACGGATGATTATTGCCCAAATCACACTTTCATTAAACTATTTTTGGTTTTTATTTTTTATTATGAAAGAGCAGTAAGGTAAGCCGTCCCATGGCCGAGTGGTTAGTGCGCTTGGCTAGTGATCTAAGGGGCCTGGGTTCGAGCCCCGGGTAAGGCATGGCTGTTTGTGTCGTTTTTCTGCTGAGGGCCTGCCATCCTCACAGACCTTCTACTATGGCATATAAACTGACAGGTTCCTGTCAGACCTCTGTGGCAAGCAGCTGCTTGAGGGGGTATTTATTTTATTTTTCATTTAAGTAAGGTGAGAGAGAACCGGTTGCTAAACTTTCTGAATCCCACCACTGAGTATACTCCATCGTACAAAATCACCTGTTTATTAAGGAGTTTAAGAGGGTTCCAATTTCAAGGCAGGTAAATGTTTCATTTTTTGTAAAAGTACGTTTAGCTCTCGTTTTTAGAGTAAAACTCAATTAATTGTCTTTAACGACAGGGGCCATGTTTTAAGTATTGCAGAGGGCGCAAACCACTTCCGTTTCCTCTCCGAATCGTAAGTTTTGTTTATCGTGTGTACTGGAGATGTCATGAAGGTGTATTTTAGCGTATTATTGATGGTAATTCAGTTTTACCTTAAACTGCTGTGACATAATTCCATTTTACCAAGTAAATATTCCTATTTCTTAAATTTCAATGTTTAATATAAATGTAATATTTTAAAAGTAGATTTAAATGTTTGTGAAATATAGTTCCAAAAATCATAAGTTATACAAATTTTGTGTTATCATTATCGGCCATAAAACAGAGTTGCATATTTTTTAATCCAAAATATTCTTGTTAATGCTAAGTATTGTAATTTTGTTGTTCCAGAGATTTTAGGACTTACAAAAAAAAAAGTAAAAATATGATATGCAATTTCTTTACTCAATGCATACATTTTGTCTCA
Organism: Ryuthela nishihirai; assembly: GCA_038380435.1. Lineage (NCBI taxonomy): Eukaryota > Metazoa > Arthropoda > Arachnida > Araneae > Heptathelidae > Ryuthela > Ryuthela nishihirai. The sequence goes on along the minus strand of JAWZYU010000029.1, from coordinate 46,789,680 downwards.
ACAGACGGTGCTTCATTTCTGATCCTGCAATGAAAATCCATGGAAATCAATATCTTCGTCATTATCTATTTTGGACTTGTGGTGTTCTGCATTATCTTTTGTTGCTAATTTATCACAGTTTGAATTTTTCAGATTAAGCTGTTGTAGTTTCTGATTTCTTATGCTTCCAAAATTCATTTGGAAAGAGTTTTCAAATTTTTGATTAAAGAAAAGTTTATATCCTAAATACCATTTGCCACAAGATCAAATTGACACTCTAATCTACATAAGGTACTTTCAGCACAAATGTAGAAATCTAAGTTGACATTACATGGTACCAGAATATGTCAGAAATGTAAATCTCGATAGTCTGTGATGAAGCTATGAGCTATGAGAGCATGCACTGATGTCAGCAATGACTTCAACAATGCTATACAATTCTTCATGTGGAATATGCTAGGGGTGGGGGGGGGGGGCAATGTTCACAAAACTAAACTATAATGCAAAGCATAATATAGAGATTAACAGTTAGAACATTCATTTAGTTTAAAATGAAGTGTTAAAAATATTAACATTTTAGTATATAAAGTTTTTGCCTCTTAGTATTCTCATTCCTAATTGTGACATCTTCGCAATTAACTTCTAAAGTAGGAATTTTATTAGGATGAATTTTCACCTAAATAGAAAAAGGTAGTTCTGTTAGAACTTTAAACTTCGTTTTGAATTTTAAAATGATAACTAGTAGACTAGTGTATGAGATAGCTGGTGGTGTCATGTCATTGGGGCTACCTGGGTTTAACGCTGCAGGAAATTTCTAGTTTCCCTTTTAATTGAGATAGCAAAAACATTGTTAAAATTTTGACAGGAAACCAAAATTTAATGTCTGAGCTACTATTTTTAAGTAGAAAAACTCAGTTGTACTTCTCTCAATCCATGATTTGCTCATATCTGACAGTGTCAGTAAGGGTGCTAATTATAACTTGCTCTTACAAGTGGGAAATTGTAACATAACCCATGCCAGTTGCAACATTTTTTGACCATGTGGTAGCTTTCAACTGTGTGATAGAGGACACCATCTGGGTCTAATTTATGCTAGCCTGTTTTGAAACTCATCTCTTTGCTTGACGATGCTCTTGTGTAGTTTCCAGAAGCAATGGCAGTTGGTGAGAGAACACCTGTGGAGAAGTTGGGGGAGGGGATTATGGGCTTATGTTAAATTGCAGTTGACAGTTCCATTCTATGTTGTGGTGAAATATTTTATAGTTCCCTTCCTCAATATATATTTATAATTTGAATAGTGAATGAAGTTGACTTTTGTTTTCTCGGAACATCCATTTAATAGATTAAATGATCAGGAAAAACTTGTAGTGAAAACTTTAGGACCAGACTACCCAAATCTTTTTATAATTCAAAATTCTCAGTATAGGTCTTCTAATGTGGATTAGTATTATGAATGAAAACTTTGGTTAACTGCTAGTGAAAGTAAGAAAACTTCTATTTCCCCCCGAAAAAAGCTGATTTTTAAACATTTTATCTCCACTGATATTTATTTATGCAGTTTTGTTGCCAGAATATCATTTTAGGTGCTTGTACTACTGGTGTAACACAATGGTGTAGCCTGTGTATTTTGCTTGTTGGAAGGACCTAAAATAGCATTTTAAAATGCTCTAGCTTCAGAAAAATTTTCGATCACCCAACACCACTATAAGATAGTGGTTTGTCCAAAAAGTTATAAATACTGAAGTGCAATAATTTGTAAATTAAAAATATGGCTTGTTTTGCTACAAGAATGAACAGAGTAATTTTAGAATTGATAAAGCAGACTGTTAATGTGCATATTGCAATGAACAAAGTATGATGTCATCCCTAAAAGGCTAAAAGAAAAAAATTTGAGCAATACTGCATATAAATATGTTGTCTAATTATAGGTGATTAGTAGATTCTGTATGTTAGTTATATAAATGCATAATACATCTGTTTCATGTGATAAAAATGTGGTAAATACAAGCCACAACAACTGTTTAAATTAAAAATTTTATATTACATAAAATATGTGATTATTAATTTACATGTTAAATTTTTTAAAGTGTATATTCATTACAGTACTGTTTAAAAACTTTTACTATTTATAGTGTTTAAAGTGGTTAGAATATATTTTGTTTCTAGAGCAAAGGGAATATTATCAAGTGTTCAAATCCCTAAGAAAATGTAGATTTTTTTTTGCTTACGATGTCTTTTCTGTAATATTTCATACTGATATGCTTCTGGCTGAATATGTGACAATGGGCTAATCAAGGATTTTTCTCTTATATTTGGAAACATATTAAACAATTGCTGCTTCAGTGACACAGTGATATTGCTTTGGCTCACTATGGCACTGCAACTGCTAGGGTCTCAGTTTGAATCATGGGATAATATGATTGTTTGTTCTGTCATAACCTGCACATAATAATGTCACATATCACTTTTGCAAGTCTGATCACAAATTTGAAAATATCACAAAATGAAAAATCCATCAATATTATCTGTTTCTGATAATCTGTTTGCAGATAATTTTATTAACATATCCATGACAGTTGTTTTTCATTTCTTCATTTCACTTTACTATGCTTACGGTTGTTTGCAGTATATATAAGTTTTCAGTATTCACAACAAAGTTGTTTAATGTCAGTGTACCATGTTTTTTAACAAATGTTAAAATAATTATTTCGTATTGTCTCTGTTGTATGTAAGTGATTTCACTATACTACAACATTGTATTACACAGTTTGATAAATCATAAAATGAAATGTCACCCAGTCAAGCACTACTGAATGAGGTATGAAAAACAAACTATAGCAAGAAACAATTGCTGATTACAGAAAAATGAGTGGTAATGCATGGTTATAGTTATAGTCATATCTTGCAGCTGTGAAATATGAGCATCTGTCAATGGTCAGTCTCTTGCTTCAGTGAGAACAAAGACCAAGGTGTGACAATCAGTCAATGTTTAAAACAGCTGAAAAAATTCAGTCTGAAAGTTAAAATCAAATTTTAAAATGAAAAATTGATTGCTAATTTGTCAATCTGTCATATTGGTTAATGAAGTGAAAATAATTTAAGGGTTAACACTTCAAGCATCAAGTTTCCCTCGTACATGCAGCTGTGGTGTCTACCTAGAAGTGGTGTTACAAAACTCTTTTTTTTTTGCCTAGATACTATTTTATCTGTGGTTATACATGTAGTCATAGGTTTGTGGGTTTTTAGCCCATGCTTCAGTGTTCTTGGTTAAGAGAAGCAAATGTCCAGTACACTAAGTAGAAGACATCATTGACATTTATCAGTATGAAATTTAGAAGAGTAATTTCCCAGTGTTGGGTGGGATAAAAGCCTACAATCTTCAGATAATAATCAGATGCTCTGAACACTGAGCTAGCATCTGCTGATCAAGATTGCTATTTATTGATATGTGCTATTCTACCTACAGTGCACAATTTCAATATGTGTGTCACTTTAAGGCAGTGTCTTTTTCCCTTCCAAACAGCATCCTGAAACACATTGCCAATGTATGCCACAAGTATACTCAATAATTTTCTAGTGGCAGTTGGTGGCTCATTCAGTAGTGCACCAGACTCGCAATTTGCAATTGCCAGATTTGAGTCCCAGCTGAAAAAGCATTGAGATTTATCTCCGCTAATCCCCCACCTTGCCCTCGGTCAGTAGGGGACACCGATGGACTTGGAAAGACCACCATCCATCAGATGGGATATTAAGACATGGCCCCGTGTGTGGGAGAGCCATACCCTGTGCACATTAAAGAACATTCTGGAAGGCCTTGATGGGAGGCTACCATCTGTCTCCTAACAGCTATCCAGGGATCCCCTCCCCAAACTTTTCCTGAACCCTCAGGGTTCTTATGACCTGGCCATTTAGCCCATTTTGTGCAAAAAAATGCCACTCAGAGGTAAAACAACTTGATCCAATGAAAATGTTTTCCTGTCTTCATTAAGGTATCTGGTAACGCAAGGATTATTAATGCATTCTGCACAATATAGCAGAATGTGAAAAATTATTCTTAAAAGGAAATCTGGAGCCATATTAAGTGAAAAATTGTGTTAAAGTAATCAGTAGCAAATACACAGAGTTGCCTGTTGACATAGAAGTCAGTAAATAGTTTGGTGGAAAAAATTAGTTTTGCTGATGTGTGGGACTCGAACCCACATCTTGACACAAAACTTAATATTAACACGTTGTTCTATTGATGAGTTTCTGATGGTGTATTGGCAATTTATAACATATCATTCCCAAATACACTCCTGGAAATTTGGGCATTTGCCCTCTCTTCCTTTCTATTCCTTTTAGTTGTATAGTAAAAAAATAGTTTTTTATTTCTTTTATTGTATTCTGTGGAGCAAGTTAGAGTCACACAAAAATTTCATGACAGATCTCCAATTCTCATCATTTTGAATTTGGAGAAATGACCAAGTAGGGTTTTAAGATTAAAGTCATATGAGTTGGTAAAGCCAATGTCACTTTTCAATGTTTGTCTATGTGGATCATACTTAAGACAGGTTAATAAGAATGGATGACTTGTTTCCCTTTCATTACAATAGTCACATGAGGATGTGTTAACATATTTCAAGATATATGTATGTAGTGTCATTTAAGAAAAATTCTAACTCTAATTTATCTCCCTGTGGAGGAGGAGGAAATTTATTCAATCTTGCTGGATTTTGGAGCCAAATTATTTTTATTAATACTAGTCACAAAATTATTTAAATTTTGAACAATGAAATCGTGCTTTTGCCCCTTCCCATAGATAAAAACGTTCATCTCTTTTGCCGTAAAAGCAAAACAGAACCAATTTTTCTCTTTTACATCTAACAGAAATCATGTGGACAATTGTAGATGAAGTCTGGTGAGTAGCAGTTATGTTTTTATGCAGTGAAAAAATATTCAGACAGAATTATATTACTCTATATGTTTTAAACTCTGTATGTATAAAATCGAAAACCTTTAAAATAGGAGCTCTACTTATAAATTGATACAATGATTTTGAAATCATATGCGGTAATTAAAGAATATTCAGAAAAGCTTTTCGTTTATAAGAGACCATGCCAAAAAACATATTAATTGTACGCAAGCAGCTAGAAAAAACTTAGTGAGACTATTTAATACAAAAAAAAATCTATTTTTAATAAGGCTGTAGAAGCTGAAAGATTTTTAATTAATAACATTTTATCTGCATTGGAATTATCATCCATTCGTTAAAGAAGAAAAATAATTTATTTGAACCCTTGTGAATTAATGGGAGATAAAGTAATTTCTGTAGCAAAATAGACATATTTACAACAAAAGCAACATTTGATAAACTCATCGAAAGTTCCTTGCATTACCAGAATACACTGGTGGAATTTGAAAAAAGAACACCATTAAAATTGAGGCATAATCTATGAGATTTATATAGTAGAAAGAACTTTTTGAGAAAGGACAGTGATCACACATGTGAAGTAATTCAATGTTTATTTTACCTTTTAATGAGTATTACATTTTGCAGAAGGCACATTTTAATAAGGTGTTGAACCTCCTCGAGCAGCAATATAAGCTTCCAATCTGGCATGCAGTTGGTCGTACAAATGCTGGATATCATGCTTGGGGATACCATTCCATGCGCCTTCAACTTGGATGCGTAATTCAGCGATGGCCATTGCCTGCCACAGTTCATGGAAGAGTCTGTCTGATCCAGTCCCAGGCATGCTCAATTGGAGACGTCTGGAGAGCGTGTTTGCCAAGGGAGTTGGTGCACTGCCTGAAGAGCATGTTGAGTTGCTCTGGTGGAATGTGGGCAGACATTATTGTTCTGTAATATCGCATTTGAGATTAAATAGTTTCACTGTAAGTTTTTTTCTAGCTGCTTGCATACAATTAACTTTATGTTTTTTGGCACTCAAATATGGCAGGACAACTGGCTGTATGATGTTGCTGACATACTTATTGCTATTCAGTGTATTCTGTACAAACACCAGACATGCACAAGAGTGATAGCTAATCGCTCCACATACCATGATGCCTGGCATGTGCCCTGTGTGTCGCTGGCAGATGCATGTTGGAAGAAGCCGCTCACCTTGTCGCCTTCGACGTGTAAATGACCATCATACCCTCCTAAGCAGAATCGGCTTTCATCACTGAAGACCACAGACTGCCATTCTTCTCTCCAATGAACTCATTCTTGACACCACTGCAAGCATGCTCTACAGTGACGAGATGACAGTGGTAACCGTGCCAGTGGCATGCACGCCCATAGTCCTGCTTCCAAAAGATGAATGCGTATCATTCTTGTAGACACCCTTGGTACAACAGAAGATAAAATTTGTGATGCCACAGCCATCCACTCTGCCACCACCAATCCTCTCGTGCATCCGTAACTCTGTGTTGCCGGAACCATGTCTGCGAGTTGTGAATGCTCTTCTGACCATTGACACCACCATCGTACCACTGCTGATACCTCTCGTCCAACACAGTGTGCAATTTGACAAAAAGATCAACCTACTTCCCAAAGACCCACTATATGACCTCGCTCAAACTCCACTAATTGAACAAATATTGTGTGCCTGCATCGTCCAGGCATGGTAGCTTCGTCAAAGAGCACCGAACAACATGACACAGGACAAATAACTTCTTTCTTCATGCCCTAGTCCTTAAATACGCGCTTGTGTACATTTGCCTGTTGTCGTCCTCAGTGATGTCATTATTTCATCCAACGACTGTAAATCTTGGATCATGGTTTCTGCTTCCCTTAACTATTAACATATTATAATATGACATTCCTAAAGGAATTCCTTTTGGGTGTTCTTTCTTTCAATTTCCAACAGTGTATATAAATATCAGAGGTGGCTTATCATTAAGGGCCAGAGGGGCAGACACCATCAAAATTTCTGTAATATATACTAAAATATTAAATTCCAAATTAAAATGAGGCAAGGTCTGAGCAGCTGTGAAGCGGGCCCACAACAATATTGATACATAGATATCATATCACGGATTTCAGTGCCACCAGTAGAATTATTGGAAACTCGGCAGTTATTGCTACATAATAGTGGATGCATTGCTCCAGTGTCTTCCGATAAGTAATATTTAAAAAAAAAATATGTGTAGTTAATTTTATTAGTTTATGGTATTGTGTATATTACCAGCTCAGTTGACAGTAAAAATATTAGTATGCAGTAGCAAATTTGAAGTTATTTTAATAGCAGCAGTGTAATGTGGAGTCATAAATATGGCTCCCCAACAAGAGCTGTCTAAAGTAATATGTACTGTATTAATTAAGCTTTCCTTAATAATTATTATATGGCTTTATTTGTAGTTTAAAAAATATTCCACCAGACAGGAAAGGTTGAAATGAATATTCTATGTGGAATAAAAGTTTACAGTTGTCTTTAAATCTAATTATGGTATCAGACATAAACTATGGGGCTAAAATAAAATAATCGAAAGGCAACTGTTTTGGATTTCAAAGCAGGTAGACAAGTCTGAGATTTCGTATAAGACGACCTTTTTTTTGGGGGGGGGGGGGACCCTTCGTTTTCCTCCTGATAACTCCTGTTCTGGACTAACTATAGTGAGTAAATGCTCTTTAAATCACTACAGACGGCCAATGTAAATTTACAGACTACCATTAGTAATATTACTAACTCCACCAACTATATAACACCGCCTTGGTGGCACAATGGTATCGCATTTGCTTGCAGTGACATTGCAACTGCCGGTTTTCAGATTTGAGTCCCAGGATGGCATCTTCATTTGTTCTGTTATATATGCGATTGTCCCTCACTATCCAGTTCAATACTAGATAGATAACAAAACCACTGTTCTCACATTGGGACATAAATATTCGTTTTAAATCCTATCAACCCCATTGGAAAAAAAGCAAACCTGTAATAATTACACAATCCAGTACGAATCATATCCATGTGCTTATACCAATTCAAATCTCAAGCAGCAATAGTGTTTGCATTTATGGAGTGTTTGCAATACACTGGTGCTCAAAATTAAAGGATAATTGACAAAAACGTATGTAGCAGCTGATATATGTAAAAGAATGCTGTGAAAATGCACAAATATGGAAAATACGCTATGTGTTTACAGTTTTACGTTATGTGTTTACAAATATCCCACATTTCCAGTTGTTGCACATAAGCCGAAATATGCAAATTACAAATGTATTAAAAACATATGCGAGTCTACTTGCAGCTGTTCTAGGTAACTCTGGCTTTCACTTCATTCACACGCCATGCTGATTATGTCTCAAAGACGACGTATAGTGATTTTCATTGGTGGAGAGCGATTGGAAGAATGGAAGCAGATCAGTCCCAGATAGAAGTTTCCGGATCATTGAATGTTCCACAAAATGACCTGTCAAGACGAGACAGTTTCAACAGACAGGAGATGTTCATCATCGACCAAGACAAGGCTGTCCCAGAGTCACAACTGCTGCAGATGATCGCTATGTCTTAGTGCCAAATGGAACAGAGTGATGATCACTAGGCAACTGTCTTTGGAGCTTGCAGCAACTACAGGAATGAGGGTTTCAAGCCATACTGTTTATAGGAGACTTGTGAGCAATGCCATTATGTCAGGAGACCTGTTATTTGTGTCCCTCTAACTCCTGCTGCCCAGTGAGCTCGTTTAATGTGGTCACCAACATCACACTTGGAATCCAGACCAGTGGGCACTTGTTATGTTCACAGAGGAATTGCGATTCAGCTTAAGTACTGATTCGTGACATATTCACATCTGAATAGAATTAGGGACCCACAGCAGTCCCTCAAACATCAGAGAAAGGGACCACTCTGGTGGCTGTGGTGTGATGGTTGGGGCAGGAATCATGACGAATGTGTGTACAGACCTGCACATCTTTCTGAGTGACTCTGTTATTACTCTGCGGTACAGAAATGAGTTTCTGAACCCATATGTCAGGTCATTCTAGGGAGCCATCGGCCCAGATTTTGTTCATGTGGATGATTACGACCGCCTCATTAAGCTCATGTGGTCGGTGTGTTTGAAGAGGAAGATATTTGCCGAATGGAGTGGCCACCCAGATCTGACCTCAATACCATTGAGCATGTATGGAATGCTCTAGCGGGATGCATTGGAGCTCGCCAGCTCCCTCCCAGAACACTCCACGAACTCTGAACAACACTTGTGGAGGAGTGGTCATTAATCCCTTAAGACTTCATCAATACCCTCTTAAACAGTATGAGGAGTAGTTGCTGTCAGGGGTGATCAAATTCCATATTAACATACCACATGTCGTACGTAACAGACTTTAAGTATTGTTCCATGAACTGCTCCATGTCAATTGCGCGATTATGATCTTAACGCATGCACATTATACGATTATGAATTTCTTCTGCTTGATTTACATTCTCAGATCTCCTACTGTGGCATATAAACTGACAGGCTCCTGTCAGACCTCTGTGGCAAGCAGCTGCTTGAGGGGGTATTTATTTTTTTAATTAATAAACCTCTTTACCAAATTTCATTGCATTCCCTTAAACTTCGAGTTATGTACGAATTTATACATTATTCTTTAATTTTGAGCATCAGTGTATTATTATGTAAGCTTGTACAATAGATGAACAGGGGAAAACCCTTGATTCCTCTATTGAAGCTATTCTCCTCATCTGTATTTGCCACCTGTCAAGGACAGGATGTGAAACGTGCTTGGAGAGGAGTTTCATAAAATGTCAGAAAAGATTGATTGTTCTTCTGATATCCAGAGGTGTGTCTGCTTTTGCCTGGAGTGACTGCTTGGACAGGGCATGTACACTCCCAGGCATAGTCTAAGAACTTTATTCTGTAGTCTTTCGATGACAAGAGAGTTCTGTTTATTTAAATCTGTCATCAAGAAGAATCCATAGTCAATTATGGATCTAATCATCATTTGATATATGTTTAAAAGTTGTTTAGCAGAGAATCCAGTCCATTTTCTTCCAAGAACTCTAAGAATGCTGAAGTAGGGATCAAGGCTAATTGAAGATTTTTAATGTGAGGCAAGCAAGTTTATAATCAATCCAGACTCCCAAGAATTTATGCTCCCTAACTTAGTCAGTTACAGATTGTTTATATTGAGATGAATATGGACTATTTTATTTTTTTCTCGAAGGGAATAAACACTTGTTTTGTCTGCGGAAAGTTTTAATTCTCATTTCTCAAAATATAAAAAAAATACTATCCAGATATTTTTGCAGTCGTTGCTGAACTTTGGTAAGGTGTGTGCAGATGACCAGATTGCTGTATCGTCGGCATACGAAGCAAAGTGCACTTTATCAACAGTTTCATGAAAAGAAATTGAAGAGCCCCCCCGCCCCGAGATACTCCTCTGAAGGGATCTGGAGTGTGAAAGAATGTTATTAAGTTTGACACTAATTTTCTTGTTGGTTAAGTAGTTTGGCAAAAATTTAAAAGTTCTAACAGTAATTTCTAAGTGCAATATTTTTATAGAACAAACTTCCATGGTCCATACGAAACAACAACGCAATACCAATTGGTTACGGTTAGCGAAATTCCTAAGGTCATATTTCAGTGTGTCTATAGCAATTTCCCAACTTTTGTGGTCCGTAACTGCGGTGCCAATAATATAAACTTCTTCATCTTTAGTCTAATTCTCAACCACAGCTGCCGACTACTGAGCATAGAGAAGATAAAGTTGGGACCGAAAAGCGAACTGCTGCATGTGTGAGAGTGGAGAGACCAATCGCAACACATCTATCACGTAATAATGTTTGTTAACATCTAGCCGTTTTACAAATGAGTCGACTTTAGTTATTGTGGATGGTTTTAGTAGGGACTCTTCTTTTTTACATGTTATTTTTTATCCCTTCCATTGAAAATGAGTAAGGAAATTAAACTGTTGGATATTTTAAAAAGAAAACGTTGATGACAATGAAAGATGTGAAACCGGGCCGAGTGGTGTGTCTGCAACGCAAATGTGATTTCGGAATGTGGTCCTCTGGTGTAAAAAGGTTGGGAACCACTGGCCTATAGTGGCCTCTCTTGGAATGATACTCGTTGGTTGGGTTGGGTTGTTTTACCTCTGAGCGGCACTTTTTTGCACACCATGGGCTAAATGGCCAGGTCGCATGGACCCCGAAGGCTCAGAGAAGGTTGGGGGAGGGGACCCACTGGAACAGCTGTTGGGAGACAGGTGGTAGCCTCCCGTCAAGGCCATCCAGCGTGTTCTTTAACGTGCACAGGGTATGGCTCTCCCGCACACGGGACCACGGCTTAACGTCCCATCCGACGGACGGCGGCCTTTTCAAGCCCATCGGTGTCCCCTACTGACCGTGGGCAGGGCGGGGAAATTTTGCGGAGATAAATCTCAACGCTGACCCAGCTGGGACTCGAACCTGGGAACTACAGATTACGAGCCTGGCGCGCTACCGACTGAGCCATCCCCGCCCCAATGATACTCGTACTGCATATGCTTATTTAAGTCTTGTAGCAGTGTGTCTTTATTGCAGGAATAAAAATGAATAATTATTGACTAGTGAAAGATGGGGATTGCATTCATGCGAATATGCCTGAGAAATATATTGTATAATTTTGTGAAAGCGTTTGTAATGAATATAATCGATAAAGTGGTTGTTGTGTCTCTGCATTGCCCAGGCTAGGTAACCTTTGGAAGTTTGCATTCAAAGAAGATCATAAATCATACAAAAATCTCACATTTTGGAATGTTCGTTCGCTGCGCATTTGGAAACCTCTTAAAATACCATAGTCAAATTTTGCATGATGGTTCTTGAGATAAGGAGAAAGTTTTTATTTATGTTTGATTGTTCTGTGAGTTTTCTCCCCCACTCAAAAACGGGAGAATTCCTAAATGGTGGGGGCGGGGGTGGCTCAGTCGGTAGCGCGCCAGGCTCGTAATCTGTAGTTCCCAGGTTCGAGTCCCAGCTGGGTCAGCGTTGAGATTTATCTCCGCAAAATTCCCCGCCCTGCCCACGGTCAGTAGGGGACACCGATGGGCTTGGAAAGGCCGCCGTCCGTCGGATGGGACGTTAAGCCGTGGCCCCGTGTGCGGGAGAGCCATACCCTGTGCACGTTAAAGAACACGCTGGATGGCCTTGACGGGAGGCTACCATCTGTCTCCCAACAGCTGTTCCAGTGGGTCCCCTCCCCCAACCTTCTCTGAGCCTTCGGGGTCCATGTGACCTGGCCATTTAGCCCATGGTGTGCAAAAAAGTGCCGCTCAGAGGTAAAACAAACCAACAACCCAACCCAACCTAAATGGTGAGTGGTTAGCGCGCTTGGCTACTGATCTGAGGGACCTGGGTTCGAGCCCCGGTCCCTCAGACAATGCTAAAGGGCAGGTCACAACACCAACACAAACGTCCATTGTGTGCAAATGGACGTTTGTGTTGTTTTTCTGCTGAGGTCCTGCCATCCTCACAGACCTTCTACTATGGCATATAAACTGACAGGCTCCTGTCAGACCTCTGTGGCAAGCAGCTGCTTGAGGGGTATTAAGAACTGTACCACCAAATTCGGTATACAACTCAGAGAGTTATTATTTAAAGGGTGCTAAAAATCGGAAAATGACGAACTTTTTCGCATTGAAAATGAACATCCCATATTTGCGAGAGGCGATTTGTTATTCTAGTTTTGTTCTTTGTTTTTTTTATTTCACAAACGTGCATTGAATTTTAGTGTACGAGTAATTTTAACCGTGAAGGTTAAGAAATGGGTTTGCTTTTAGTATACGTATTTGCTCTTCAAAGCAGATGGAATCAAATACGATAACACTTAAAGATTTCTCTTTGTTACTGTTTTATCTTTGTAAGAATGTCACACTGTGTTGTGAGCTGAAGATTATCAGTTGCAGGTGTAAGGACTCCACTATACTAGCCGTAATAAGAGCTATTCGTAAGAATACCGTTGTAATTCGAAGAAAAATTATATCAGTTCTTTTTGATACACCTTGCCTTTAGGATGAAAGTTCACCTGTTACACTAAGATACATCTTGTTTGTGTATCATTCATCCACCTTTCTGTATCTAAATGAATTACCTGTTCATTTCTGATTAGCTTTTTTTCTGATGTTCTATCATTCATATTGGTCGTTCTGTTCTTTCCCCTTTTAAACCTTCAGATGTCCGACGTCATTGTCGCCGAGACAACTACCCGTTGCCTAGGTAACCATCCGTGTCGGTTCTCCCCTTTTATTCCGTGTATCTATAAATAGTCCAGTGGTTCGTTGAAGCCGCTTCAGTGTGCCCAGTGCTTTGATACTGTAATATTTTGCTGAAGTTAAAAATAAACTCCAGTTACTACTGCCATCTCAGTCTTGTTTGACCAGAAGGTTGGCAGGTAAATGAGAGGCGTCTGCTAAGCTAAATCTATTATTATTGGCAAATGAGCATTAAGGAATTCGTGATGAATTTGAAACAATTATATTTCAATTATTGCTCAGAAAAATATTGTGTACATTTACAATAAGTTTTTTTTAAATTTTTATATTGTAAATATACACCGTATTGTGCAATACTTGTAACTTTCAAAGAGCTCAACACATTTTTCAGAATGTGACAAAATTTCACATCTAAATTAATTGTTCCAAAATATAGAGTTAGAATTTTTACAACACTTCGATGTTTAGTACAGGAGTATTTAGAAGATGCATGTTGAGTTGGGTTGTTTTACCTCTGAGCGGCACTTTTTTGCACACCATGGGCTAAATGGCCAGGTCACATGGACCCTGAAGACTCAGAGAAGGTTGGGAGAGGATACCCACTCGAACCTGGGAACTACAGATTACGAGCCTGGCGCGCTACCGACTGAGCCACCCCTGCCCCTAGAAGATGCATGTAATAAACTGTAGTGCAAAAGCAGTTGAAGACTATAAAATGGACCGCTTTCCAAGTTGAAATTTCCAATACCTCATTATTATGTTGAGTTTTATACTTGCGTGGGCTGCGTAATGTTTTTGAGCAAATGGATTCGAGTTTTAATGCCAGACTTCAGGTAAACTATCGGAAGAAATATCGATTCTCCGTAGGGGATGCCTGCCCTACGTTAAACGAGCTCTTCTGTTGAAGGGTAAGAGTTTGAATTTTGATTGATGAGGGATCAACTACAGATCTCGTGTGTACAAACTTCGTTCGTACAACTTCCTGTAGAGGCTCCCAGATCTAGAAAAAAATAGGGTGGGGGAGGTAAGATACTGGATTTCTATTTCTCCTTCTTTTTAGAGGTTTTGAAATTATTTCATAAAAAAAATACGTGAATTATGCAAAAAGTATTTTGACCTGTCCCCTCCTTCAACTTTCTCTGAGCCTTCAGGGTCTTTGTGACCTGTCCTTTAGCCATTGTGGGCAAAAAAAGTTGAGTTCAGAGTTAAAACAATCCAACCTAACCTCGGGCTAGGAATGACCCGCATCCACTGTTGGGTTGTTTTGTTTTACCTCTGAGCGGCACTTTTTTGCACACCATGGGCTAAATGGCCAGGTCACATGGACCCCGAAGGCTCAGAGAAGGTTGGGGAGGGGACCCACTGGAACAGCTGTTGGGAGACAGATGGTAGCCTCCCGTCAAGGCCATCCAGCGTGTTCTTTAACGTGCACAGGGTATGGCTCTCCCGCACACGGGGCCACGGCTTAACGTCCCATCCGACGGACGGCGGCCTTTCCAAGCCCATCGGTGTCCCCTACTGACCGTGGGCAAGGCCGGGAATTTTGCGGAGATAAATCTCAACCCAGCTGGGACTCGAACCTGGGAACTACAGATTACGAGCCTGGCGCGCTACCGACTGAACCACCCCCGCCCCGCATCCACTGTACACAATCATTCATACGTAGTCCTTTGACATAATGAAATCAAATTGTTACCCTTGTTAACATCAGACTGGCTGGAACGAAAATGTATATATATATATGAATTAATATATATATATATCGGATATGTGCTGACATACACCGATGATCCAAAACATTATGGCCACCTGCCTAATATGATGTTGGTCCTCCACCTGCTGCTAAAATAGGCATGGACATTACAAGATTTCTAAAGGTGTCTTGTGTATCTGGCACCAACACGTTACCAGCAGATCCTTTAACTCTTGTAAGTTACGTGGTTGAACCACCTGAGATCGGATATGCTGTTCCAACACAAACCACAGATGCTCGATTGGATTGGTATCTTGGGAATTTATAGGCTAGGGCAATACCTGGAAGTCTTCCTCATTTTCCGCGAACCATTCTCGAAAAATCCGGGCAGTGTGGCATGGCGCATTATCCTACTGAAAGAAGGCATTACTAGAGAGATATACCGTTGCCATGAAAGGATGTACCTGGTCTGCAATGATATTATGGTAGGTGTTAGATGTCATAGTTTTCTGCACATGAATGACTGGACCCATAGTTTCCCAGCAGAACATTGCCCAAAGCATTACACTGCCTCCACCAGCTTGTTTTCGTCCCAAGGTGCATCCTGGTGCCAACACTTCCCCAGGTAAACGATGCATATGTACCCGGCTGCCCTCATGGTGCAACAGGAAACGAGATTTCTAGACGACTTTCTTCCAATTATTCAAGGTCCAGTTTTTATACTCGTGACCACGGTAGGTGCTTTTGACAGTGAACTGAGGCTAGCATGGTCACTAGGAGTGGCCTGCGGCTATGCAGCCCCATTTTCAGCAGGGTTCGATGTACTGTGTGTTGTGACACATTACTCCCGTCACCAGCATTCAAATTACGGGCGAGTTGCGCCAAAATATCCCTTCTGTTGCTCTTACCATACAGTATAGCCTTCGCTCACCTCTAGCGTCGATGAGCCGTGGTCGCTCTATACCTTACTGGCTCTTCGTGGTTTTTTCCTCGTACCACTTTTTGAAAGTACTAACCACGGCTGACCGTGAGCACCCCACAAGCCTTGTAGTCTCAGATATGCTCTGACCCAGTCATCTACTATTACAATTTGGCCTTTGTCAAACTCATTTAAGTCCTCTGCGCCAGGCTCGTAATCTGCAGTTCCCAGGTTCGAGTCCCAGCTGGGTCAGCGTTGAGATTTATCTCCGCAAAATTTCCCGCCCTGCTCACGGTCAGTAGGGGACACCGATGGGCTTGGAAAGGCCGCCGTCCGTCGGATGGGACGTTAAGCCGTGGACCCGTGTGTGGGAGAGCCATACCCTTTGCACGTTAAACAACACGCTGGATGGCCTTGACGGGAGACTACCATCTGTCTCCCAACAGCTGTTCCAGTGGGTCCCCTCCCCCAACCTTCTCTGAGCCTTCGGGGTCCATGTGACCTGGCCATTTAGCCCATGGTGTGCAAAAAAGTGCCGCTCAGAGGTAAACAACCCAACCCAAGTCCTCTGCCTTTCCCATCTGAAGAACAAGAATAAAAATGGTTAACAAAGCTCGGTAATCAGGGTTATTTATACCGTTTCATGATCTTCACAGGCGCCGTCGTTTACCTGCAGTTGCTTCGATTTGCATAAAGGCGCGATGGTCATAAGTTTTGGCTCTTCGATGTATAATGCATTACAATATCTTTTATTAAGTCTGAAAATTGTTTCAGGTAAATTAATAAAATATAATCATAATGATACCAACAATTAAAATGAAATTTTGTTTAATTGTTGGTTACATCCTCTTCTACTATGGCATATAAACTGACAGGCTCCTGTCAGACCTCTGTGGCAAGCAGCTGCTTGAGGGGGTATTTTTTTATTTATATTTAAGCATATTATTACTTCAGAGATGATTTCGGTTATTGATTGTAAAGAGTTTATTCTATAGCACTTTTCGTGTGAGACACCGAAATTGAAATTCTATTTCTCTATCTGAGCATATGCCCTTAAAAACATTTGGTCCTGACTTGGGAAATTGAAGGAGTACTTTGTTCTCAGAGTTTAATAATTCTTTAATTTATTTTCCTATATGTAGATTTGTGTTTCCGATTATTTCCTAGAGATCATTTAAATGTTAGACGGGAATATTATTTGCTTGTAGAAGGGTGTTGGCAGAAAATTTTCTTGAGAAGGATACAAGATTTGGGATATATAGTAAAACCTCGATTAACCGATCTCAATAATGCGACAATTGGTTTAAGCGGCCGAAACCTATTTGACTGTTGAATTTTGTACAGATACCACTCAGTAGTTTTCAGCCTCCCCCTCAAGATAGTATTATAAACTTCCTAGAAGAAAATCAGTAGATTATAGTAACTAAATTTTAGCATTATTTTTCTTTCAGTAAAATATTAAACGATATATTTCCATGCATAATGTTACCTCACCCTTTTCCCCTGATTGTTGTATCCTAACATGTTTTTTGAAAACTTGCATCATGGACGGAAAAATTTTTTTTATATTTTTTCAGCACGAAATCACCGGTTTGTAAAATTGGAACATGCGATTAAAGTAAGTGTATTATGTTGCTCTGCGCTGTAGCAGCTTCAGTGTTGAGATGATATTAACTCTCTCTGATATCTATTAATTTTAGACTAGTAATATCACTCCAAACCTTTGGCACGAAACTCTTCCATAAGTTCATTCACACCAAACGTAATCGTAAGGCAGGCGACTGCAGCGGTTACGCTGCAGCGCCCCAGAAATCTCGGACGCCTTTCGAGGAATAACTCCCGACCCATGGCAGCTAGAAACCCCATTCGTCACATCAAGAGGATCAGAAATAGCGGGACGATCCCACCATATTCGGGACCGATCGCTCAAGTAGCCGCGGAACCATGGAAAAACTGCTAATTGCATGGATAGTTCGAAAGTACAAAACTGAATATAAAAATAAGCCAAGACAACCGAATGGGAAAGTGAAAAGGCATAGCCACATTTTTTCGTATAACTACTGTGACCATATTTTTTTGGAGAAAATAAAGGACAAATCAGAAATTATTTCATAATAAAAAAAAGCAGGTTGCGTTTATTTGTTTCACTAAAACAAAAATTCATAAAACTGTATACAATTCATATCAAAGTTGCATTTGATACAAATGAATGATTTCAATGTTTCGATTTTTAATTTGGTTTTTTCACTGGTCCACATATTGTTCGCTAATCAAAATACTCGTTCAGTGGGGGCATTAGATCCAGGGAGACAGGCAAAATTCAACATTTTACAATTGGACAACAGAATTACTCTGTTGTCCAACTTTTGCTAATAGATTCTACAGGTGGCTTAAAAGTAGCATAATCGTGCCTGTAATAAATATTGATTTTTAATGCTACACTGATGATCAAAGTTGACATGTGTTGCGGAGTAAAACCGTTGCATTTATTTATCCTTAGCTCCTTATATTTTTTTCTGTACCTCGTATTTCATTCTTCATATATTTGTAATACTTCGTATTAGCAGAAAGCAAACTCATAGAATCTACCAGATTTTAGGATATGTTGGACGTTAACTTGGAGTAGACATTACTAATAATAGTTAACTGTCCTCATGATTAGAAGACAGGAACCTAGCTAACACCTGGTGCGATGTTGTCCACTCTCTGAGCTCAGGAAGACGTGCTTTCTCTGCAGCTCAGCAACCTGCATTCCTGTCAAGCTCATGACCTTGGCGCTGTCATCAAGGCAGTCAAGGTCATCCCACGCGCTGGTCACTCTGCTGCCTTCAAACAGCGCCACCCAGTTGCCGTTTCATTATCTGCAGGCGCTTTCTTTGAGGCATTGCCGCCGTGTAGTTTTGTAAATGTACATCATAAATTATCTTTATTGCAATGGTAGTGGATTCGACAGTTCTTAGTTTTACAGTATACGCTTATAATTTTTGAGAAATTTCAAAAATAATTTTAAAAACTAAATTTTTCGAATTAAATCGAAATTTCTCCAGCGGAACAACGAAATTGTTTCATTGGCAGTTAAAAAAAGTTGCAAAGCATTTCTGTGAAATAAAAGCATTACTAGCGTGCACGTATGTGAGTGTGCAAGTAAAATATTTTTTTCTTGAAGAGTACAATGTGAATAGCTGTTTTATTTTAGGCATAGTTTTGAAAATTTATTAAATATCATAATTTTTAGCTCTGTTTTAAAATACGAGATATTTGTTTTCACTTTTCGTCTGTGTGTAAATATTAAATTTTTTGTTTTAATATATAAATAATGTTTACTAAAAATATTATGATTCACATATTTCTGATCCTCCAGTTTGAATTACCACTAGAGGGCCTTAAATTTGGAAAATAGGAAACTTTAAAAGAATATTTTTGCTAGTTAATCCATTCTAGAGAATTGATATTCATTACGCACCGAGACAGGATTTGGCTCAATCGGTAGCACTCCAGGTCAAACCCGTCTGGAAGGAAAGCCTGATGTCACCTGCCGTGCATAGCACCTGACAGCACGCGCACAGCTAATGGCAGACTCAATATGCTATTCCCAGGTTCGATTCTCAACTGTGCCAACTTTCAGATTAACTGCTAATTCCAGTTCTGCTCTCCGTTAGAAAGGGGACATTATTGGGCTTGGAAAGGCCGCCGCCCATTGGTTGGGACGTTAAGCCGTGGTTCTCTGTTGCGAGAGAGCCATTCCTTTTGCATGTTAAAGAACACTGGATGGCCTTAATGGGAGGCTTCGACCTGTCTCCTAATAGTTGTTCAGTGGATTCCCTTCGCTGAACCCTTAGGGTTCTTGTGACTTGGCCATTTAGACTGCTGTGTATAAAAAACAGCGCTCAGAGGTAATACAACCCACCCTTGGATGGTTGAGAAAACGCATCATTTTGTTTTAAAAGATAGATAAAAAAAACGTTTTGTATTGGATAGGTACTAATGTACTAATGAAGTATATTTCTCATTTCTGAATTATCAATTAGTCCGAATTTCCACTGTGAAAGAGCCGCAAAAAAAATCTTTTTTTTTTGGGGGGGGGGGGGGGAATATTCATAAAGAGTCGCAGGAAAAATTCTCTAGTTAATGGAAACTTATATTAGTAATTAATTGGAAAAAAATATATTTTTAAGTTAATCAAGAAAATATCCTGATTAAAAAACAAAATATTCATTTTGGTGAGTAGGAAAATCGATTAGTTATGCACCTAAAAACATTTGGTCGAAATCTTGGGAAGTAATGAATCAGATTTAGTATATTGTTTTATGAGCCGCGATGCTGGCTTTAAACAGACCTTCTTTAAACGAATATTGCTTATGGTCTATTCATGTTAAAGATTTCATATTGGGGCGGGGGTGATCAGTCGGTAGCACGCCAGGCTCTTAATCTGCATTTCCCAGGTTCGAGGTACAGCTAGGTCAGCGTTGAGATTTATCTCTGAAAAACACCACGCCCTGCCCACGGTCAATAGGGGACACCGATGGGCTTGGAAAGACCGCCGTCCATCGGATGGGACGTTAAGCCGTAACTCAGTGTGCTGGAGAGAGCCATACCTGTGCGCTATAAAAAAAAACACTGGATGGTCTTGACGGGGAAGGGGAGTGGCTCAGTCGGTATGTTTTGTGTTTATTTTCTGCTTTTATTTCTTAGGGCTTTTATTTCTTATTTCTTAGGGCCTATATAGGAAGATAAGTATTTTTTTAATTTATATGTTATGTTTTTATATGAATTTTCACGCGCTTCACTTAGTGGCAGTGTAATTAAGAATTCTTTAAATTACAGAAATTGTTTTTAAAGTGTGTGAAGCAAAAAAATGCATATTGATACGTATGGGTAACGATTAATTATATACCCTCTCCCCTCCGTATATCGTTCGGTTTTGAGCACCACTATCAGTCAGTCCGTCTGTAGGCATTCCTCTATTTGAGCCCTCCTACCACCACCACCACCCCATATTAAATTTCATTTTTGAGTTGTCTCAGGTATCAAGTTCCATTTTAGCCCTGAAATATCCCTTCAGCTATGAATTCTATTATACTTTTTTTAGTTTTTAGATGTCCAATGCTTTGATAACTCATGGAGAGAGCTAGAAACAGATGGCTTAATGTTATGAACATTCCTATTAGTTTAATTAATAGCAATTTCAATAGTTCCAAGAAATTAAAATGCCGAAAACCACTGTTTTCATAAATACTTGATAACCTATTCGTTTCCTAGGGAACCATTGCAATGCATTCGTGTGCAAATTTGGAATAAGTTTCTGCACGCACTATATTGCATGTTATTGATATAATGTATTTGAAAGTGTCTCAAATGCATCATGTCACACAGGCCCAAACCCGTGACCCTTCATGTAAACTAGTTCTATAAAGCTGATCTCGAAATACTGTCTCTCGTCGCCATGCTGCAGATATGGCAGTATGTGTGGATTTGGAAAAGTAGAAAGCATTCTACTTGCTAGCTCATGCATATCTTTGATTATTATAATTCAGGTCAATTTTTACCCTATTGAAATCTCAGTGTTTGATTCATTAGCCTTATTACTATTTCATTTCTTATCTACCTATTGCGTTTCGCTTGACATTTGTCGGTTTGTCAGTTTGTGGATTTGTCAAAATATTTCCC
This sequence comes from Ryuthela nishihirai, assembly GCA_038380435.1. NCBI lineage: Eukaryota > Metazoa > Arthropoda > Arachnida > Araneae > Heptathelidae > Ryuthela > Ryuthela nishihirai. The sequence continues at coordinate 46,768,254 of JAWZYU010000029.1, read as the reverse complement.
CACCATACCTTTCGAACGCGATGGAGAAATAATGTTTTTTGTGTCAAATGAGAGTTTGTCAGGCAGGGAGTGCCATAGGCTATAAAAAGATTGACTTGCCATGCTTTCTTCTCACCTAAAAAAGGGGAAATATCAAAATTATTGTTTCGCTATATCACCAGAACGCGATTGCCGAAAGTAACAAGCTATACGTCAAATGAAAGCTTGTGATGCAGGGAGTGTCACAGGCTATAAAAAAATTGACCCCCCCCCCCATGCTTTTTCCTTTCTAAAAAAGGGAAATGTGAAAGCGATTGTTCCGCTATATCTCCAGAACGCGAAAGCGGAAAGTAATACGTTTCATATCAAATTAATAACGAAATAGAAATTAGAAAATGTATATGCTAGTTTTGTTTTCTATACTTTTTACTAATTTTGAATTAGAAAAAAATGCCCAAAGGAAGAAAATGAATGTTGATTAATTCTCTACGTATAAAATCTCAACAGGATTTCTGCATCTGACAGCACTGCTCCAAAAGATTCTAAAACAACATTTAAACGACACGTGCCATACGGTTGCTTGCCCTTCGTCAACTAATCCAAATGATGACCTTGAGCACGTATCCGCGGAGCGAGCATTGGAGATGAAAAATACACAAGAGTAAAAAATATGCAATTAGTGGTTTAAAATGAGAAATTGGAGAGCTTAAATGTTTATTTACTTTTCTGTACCGAAAACAGTACAAAAATACGAGGAAAAGCGACTGAAATAACTGTGCAATTGATGCTACGCAGTGCGTAGTATAAAAACCCTAATTACAAATAAATGCCACTGATTAATATGAAAAACAAAACAAAAGTACTGTTATTCGTGCTATTCTGTTGAAAGAAAATGAAGCGAAATATATTTGTGGGAGAAATATATCTGAAACGTTGATGTAGATGAGGGTATAAAACTGAAATAGTTGAGGACCGAATTCACCAGCAAATGTAATCGAGTACATAATAATTAAAAAAATATTTTCTTAAATAATATATAATATTTTCTAATATAATTATGTCGGTTTTGAAAGAAATGACAAAAATATAACTTTAATAATATACTAATTATGAAAAAGCAAATAGAGCATTAATATTAAGGGATTAATAAAAAATTGTTAAAAGAATTAAAGGTGGGAAATATTGATTCTTTGGATTAGGTTTACTTCTCAAAAGTGTTTTTTTTTTCACATAGTGAGCTAAATAACAAAGTCACAAGGGCTCAGAGAGAAAGGGGACATCTTTCGAAGCCCATAAGTGCTCTCTTTCTCACTGAGAACAGCCAAGACCGGAGCAGCGCAGGGGTTAAACTACAATGGGGTATATCAACTCGAGGAAGACACATTTTCTTATTTTTTCAGATGATCAAATAATAACCGAGCAATGATAAAGATGATCTGGAAAACGTGATGAAGAAATTAAAGAATAATTCGCGAAATGTGAATGAAAATAAATTTTGAAAAGTGGGATCTGGGAACAAGGGATAATCGAAGAGAAGATCCTGAAATGAATGTACAAATAGTGAGAAAGGTGAACATATTTAAATATCTGGTGGCTTTCGTACTGGAGAATGGTACATCCATTAGGGAAGTGAGAGCAAGAACGAAACCAGCAAGGAAATCAATAAAATGCTAAATTCAGTTTTATGGGATAGAAGTAGTATATCGGCAAGGAATAAAAGGATAATTTTTTACTTTGTTCTAAGCAGTATTCTAACATATGGATTTGAGATATGTACGGCTGATAAAAGTGTAAATATCCAAGATAAGAGTAATCGAAATACATTCTGGAGAACTGTGCACGGAGGACAAGAATGGATCAAAAAATTAAAAGAATTATGAGAATAAAGAAATATGTTGGAAAGAATAATGAAAAAAGAGATTGAGATGGCTGGACGTATGGATAGAATGGACGACGACCAAATAAAATATGGAAATGGGAACCCACTAGAAGAAGAAAAGGGGAAGGCCGAGAAAAAATTGTATAGATCATGTGAAGGAAGCGATGAGAAAAAAATGGGTCTTCGAGAGGATGATTACGTGGATAGAATGAAGTTGGGAGCGATAGAGTTTAGGTCAAAACGACCCAAACTCTATCTCTTCCAACTCTCAGAGGGAAATCTTGGATAAGTAAGAATTTTTAAACTAAGCAGGAGAAATCCTTTCTATATTTTTTTAATGTTCTCAAATGTATAAAATCTCAACAGGATTTCTGCATCTGACAGCACTGCTCCAAAAGATCCTAACAACATTAAAACGACACGTGCCATACGATTGCTTCCCCTTGATCAACTAATCCAAATGATGACACAATATAAAAAAAAAATCAAGTACGGCCTTAGGCTCGTAACCTGATTAGAAATAAGTTCGTACTTTGCTGGACTGAGCGCATACTGGCTCGTACTCGAAATAGCACAGATGATTTCGGACTCATTCCAAATTTAAATTTCTAAATTTTCTTGCAATTGTTAAAAAATAAGCAAAAACTATATAAAGTAAATAATTTCTTTTGATTATGATATAATCCTTTTGTTCACTATTTATCCTTTGGTAATTAGAAATAAGCACCATTCAGCCTTTTTTTTTTAGGTATTTTTGCTCTCTTTCATTAATGTATCACAATTAGCGATTATGATGATGTTACTCATGGCTCTTCAGTTTCTTCAAATTAATTGTAGTGGTTATCGTTTCCAATGACTAAAATTTAATTTTATCATCGAATAATTATTATTTTGTAATAGCTAATAATACGAAGAATGGTTTTAAGATGTATTTCTATATATATTACCATCAGTCAGAGGATTTTTTTCCCTATCCCAACGGACTCGAAATTTCGAGCCCGAACTCATCTCTGAACTGACGTCCCCATGATCGAATCCGTATACCTTCTTCGAGATTTTCTCCGCTAACTCCATCTCCAAGAGAAATGGGGCATATATATGGGCTTGGAAAGGTCGCCGACGAATTAAACTTCCTTCAGAAATAGCCATTATTTATGAGAAATTGGTAAACTCTTTTCTATAAATTCATTATGGAACTTAAAAAAAAAACAAACTAAATATCACCTCAAGCAGCTGCTTGTCACAGGTCTGACAGGAGCCTGTCAGTTTATACGCCATAGTAGAAGGTATGTCAAGATAGCGGAACCTCAGCAGAAAAACAACACGAACATCCATGCCACCCGGGGCTCGAACCCAGATCCCTTAGATCAGTAGTCAAGTGCGCTAACCACTCGATCACGGGACGGAAAATTTTCTAATACTGTAAAGCACAGTTAAAGTACAGCAAATATAATGCAAGTTTTAAATGTTCGAAAATCCTTATCTGTTTATTAACATTTTGAATCTCAATTGACCTGATTTCCATTTAGCAGGGAAATGAAGAGATTAGAGTTGGGCTTAGCTTGTTTTGTGATAGTGCATTTTCAGAACCTCTTGTTGAACTATCGTTAGTATTTCGATGAGCTAAGTGTGAGAATATTGTAGGCGGCGTCGCGGCTGACGGCCATCGGTCTGTTGATGCCTTCCCGAGATGGCGACGATCACACAACAGATGGAGTGTCTGGAGCAAAACTTAAAGTTAGTTGGCAAGGCAACCATTACTACCACGGTTTCTTTTTCCATCGGAAGCATCGGTGACCATTTTATGTTGCGCAAACATCTGGTGGGATTCCTCATGTTAAAAACATTATTTTGCCCTGAGTTTACCGATCTCATGTCAAATGAAGCTTTCCCTCCCAATTAAACATTGTTAATCGAAAATTTAACAATTTTTAAATTTCGAAAGTAAGCTCGGAAAGTAAAAGAAATTTAATATATTAATCTTTTTACAGTTCTTAAAGAGTAGTTGGGTTGTTTTACCTCTGAGCGGCACTTTTTTGCACATAAAAGAGTAGTAATTACACTTAGAGCTCAGAATAATTGTACCTTAGGAGGATAAATTAAGGTCAGGTGCAACTGAATCATTGATAATAGTGGTCACAGAAAACTGCTTGACTGGATTTTATGTACATAAGTTTTCAATTTAGCTTATAAATCAGGTTCCGTCTTGTCAATACTGATTTACTATGAAAAAAAAAATCTCATATTAAAATAATTCCCAGACACACTGATTCTAGTTTTGATACTCAGTTTCATCTTTTGAATGTCGATCTTTGCGAGTTGCATTCATTACTTAGCACAGAGTAGTAATTCTAAACATCGGTACTCTGAGTATTTATTTGGAAGACTATGCCCTCTTTACTCTTAATTATAAGAAACTTGATAACTAAACAAGAATAAATTCCTTGTTAAAATCCAATTTCTGTAAGCTGCCTCTGATGAAAACAAGTCTACAAATGTACAATAATAGCGGCCACATGTGTTAAAAATTAATACTCTCTCCCACAGTGTTAATTTAAATGATTTATCATCATTTTGCATTGTGAGATTTATTCATAAATACTCATAATTTACTATATACTTTTGGGGCGGGGGTGGCTCAGTCGCCAGGCTCGTAATCTGTAGTTCCCAGGTTCGAGTCCCAGCTGGGTCAGCGTTGAGATTTATCTCCGCAAAATTCCCCACTCTGCCCACGGTCAATAGGGGACACCGATTGGCTTGGACGTTAAGCCGTGGCCCCGTGCACGGGAAAGCCACACCCTGTGCACGCTAAAAAACACACGCTCGATGGCTTTGACGGGAGGCTACCATCTGTCCCCCAACAGCTGTTGCAGTGGGTCCCTTCTCTGAGCTTTCTGGGTCCATGTGACCTGGCCATTTAGCCCATTGTGTGCAAAAAAGTGCCGCTCAGAGGTAAAACAACCCAAATGCTATATACTTTAGACACTTTGGTTGCCTATTTGATCGTAACTCCTAAATGATAATAGCTAGGACCACCAAATTCAGTATACTTATTCTTCTTATAACTTAAAGCAACATAAGGTTTGACCACCAACTTTTCCAGCCCCAACTCAAAAACCTTGAGATTTTCTTTTAAACAATAAGAAAGCTAAATTCGGTTATAAGGCTTTCTCTTATCACAAATTAAAGTATTTATATTTATTTATTATATTTACTATATTGGGAATTTTTTTGTGCTGTAGGGTATTTAATTGATTATTCATGATTTATTAAAAATATAAAAAAAAAATCTTCCTATGTGCGCCGTAAAAAAGTAGAAAATAAACCTAAAGCATATATCAATGATGCAATCAGTCACTGAATTCGTGTTCACTTCAAAGGAAGATACAGCGTCGGCAATCTTGTTGTGGAGATAATAAATATACTATATTTTAGGTATAAAGGTAAATCGGCTCCCTATCTTTCTTTATAGTGAATACGAATTTAGTGACTGATTGCACCATAGATATAAATAAATAAAATAAATATCTCCTCAAGCAGCTGCTTGCCACAGAGGTCTCACAGGAGCCTGAGGGGCTCGAACCCAGGTCCCTTAGATCATTAGCCAAGCGCGGTAACCACTGAGCCACAGGACTCCACCATAGATATGTTTTAGATTTATTTTCTACTTTTTTTACTGCGCATATAGGAAGAAAGGTATTTAATTTATTTATATTTCTTTTTGTCACTAAAAAACACCTACCTTCAAAAACTTTCATTTGATATATGACTCATAAACATCGACCACATTTTTCCTCCTTTTTGGAATCGTGTTTGAGGTAGCCCATGACATTGTCATGGGCTACCTCAAACACGTCACAATCTTTAATTTGAGATATGACTCTTTAAAGTTTAACCCTAGGAAAATCCGCACCCCCCCCCCCCCCCCACCCCTCTTTTATCAGGGGGAGATAGTAGGTATAAAGGTCATTATATGAGCTTTCATTTGACACGTAACTCGTAATTGTAGGCCCTCTGTTCGGAAGATATAGTAGAACGACTTTCACATTTCCCGTTTTTTAGGTGGGAAGAAAGCATGGGAGGGGGTCAATTTTCTATAGCCTATATGACATTCGCCGCTTCAGCAGCTTTCATTTGACGTATAGATTGTTATTTTCGGAACTCGCGTTCTCAAGATATAGTGAAACAATAGTTTTCATATTTCCCCTTTTTTATAGGGGAAAAGAAATCGTGAGGGGGGTCAATTTTTTATAGCCAAGACACTCCCAGCACCACAAGCTTTCATTTGACATATAAATCATTAAGTTTCTCCATCGCGTTCGAAAGTTATGGTGGAACAACGTTTTGTCAAATTGGCAAACCGAACAACCGACAAATGTCAAAGCCAAAAGTAATAGAAAGATAGGTATTTTTTTTTAATTTTTAATTTATATATTTTTTCCCATCTATCTTCCATGCGGCCCTAAAATGTAGAAAATAAACCTAAAGCTTATCGATGGTGCAATCGATATGCTTTAAGTTTATCTTCTACTTTTTAGGACCCTATAGGGAGATAGGTATTTTTTTTTTTTATTTTATTTTATATTTTTTTATTGTCGCTAAAAACACCTGCCCTCAAAAACTTTCATTTGATATACGACTCATAAACATAGAGCACATTTACCCCCTTATGGAGTCTTGTTTGAGGTAGCCCACGACATTGGAGACGTCACAAGCTTTAATTTGGGACACAATTCGTTAAAATCGAACTCCGCGAAAATCCATTCCATTTTATCTGGGGGTAAAAGTGGGAACATAATTCAAAATAGTAAACGACTGTCAGCCATTATACGAGCTTTCATTTGACACCTAACTCATAACTGTAGGCCCTCGCGTTCGGAAGATATAGCAGAAGGACGTTCACATTTTCCGTTTTTAGGGGGAAAGAAAGCATGGAGGGATCAATTTTTTTTTTATAGCGTAAGACACTCCACGTAACAAACTTTCATTCGATACATAGATCGTTATTTTACGCACTCGCGTTCAGGAGATATAAGGGAATAATCATTTTCATGTTTCCCCTTTTTAGGGTGGTGGGGAGAAAGCACGGGGGTCATTTTTTTATATCGTAAGACACTCCCCAAGTCCAAAGCTTTTGTTTGACTTGTAGCTTGTTATTTTCGGCAGTCATGTTCTGGGAGATATAGTGGAACAATGGTTTCTCATTTCCCCCTTTTTAGGCGGTAAGGAGGCGCGGAAGTCTTTTTTTTTATATAACCTACGACACTCCCCGCGTCACAAGCTTTCATTCGACACATACAGTAGCTTTTTGTTTTCCGCATTCGCGTTCAGGAGATATAAGGGAATAATCATTTTCATGTTTCCCCCTTTTTTAGGTGGGGAGAAAGCACGGGGATCAATTTTTAATAGCGTAAGAAACTCCCCATGTCAGAAGCTTTCGTTCGACTTGTAGCTTGTTATTTTCGGCAGTCATGTTCTGGAAGTTGTATTTAATATTACAGAATGATTTAGCTAATATTCTTAATGTTTCTGGAACATAGGATTTTTTTGAATCAATGTAAGGGATATTTGTTTGGATACATGGTCTAGTGAAACTCCAATCTGCAATAAAATTTAATATTTCATAAGTAAAAAGACTAAAAACTAATTTCAGTGCAGAATCATCTTGGAGTTTGTTATTTATTTAAAATTTGTTTGTTTTGAATAAAATTAATGATAAAAGGATGGAAGGGAATTTTAAGAAAAAAGACAAGTAAGATATTTAATCATTAAAATTTTTATTCTAATATGAAAAGGTGAAATTGCTGTTTCTTCTATGAGAGAGAGAGAGGGTGGGAGTTCTCTGTACAAGACCCAGTGCAGATTTTATAAATTGGCTTTGAATGACATTAATTTTTTTTTAATTTACTGTCTCCAGTACCTAAAATAAATTCAAAACGATATTCAATTTTAGATCTAATAAGATTTTTATGCAAAAAAAAATCAAGTAATGTGGGGTAGTTCCCCAGTTAGAAGAAGATAACAATTTAAAAAATATTCAGAAGTCTTACAACCCTTTCCATACTGATGATGCAGATGAGTATTTCATTTTAACCAAGAATCTATATGTATTCCTAGATACTGTATTTAGTAGAATATAGTTGTTTGATTTGCTGTCTATTTATAAAAATAAGAATTTCAGGAGGAACAGCCTTTGGTTTTACAAAAGGCATATAAAAAGTTTTTTTCCAAGTTAATAGTTAAATGCCGTTTTTTACAAAATTTCTCTATATTTTTGATTTGTATTTGAATTCTATTTTGTAGTAATCTTAAATATCACTGCTCCAAAATATAATATCATCTGCGAAGGTTGTAAAGTTAATGAGTGGATCATGATCTTTAAAAAGATCAGAAATATATACATTAAAAAGTAAGGGGCTCAATATTGACCCCTGTGCAAGGCCCTGAAATATTTTAAAATTTTTATAAGTAGTAGTTTCAAGTTTAACTTGAAAAGTGTTATTTAAAAGAGCAAAATGTAAAAATTGGAGAGTATGACCTTTAATGTCATAATTTATAAGTTTGTGTAAAAGACCCATGATCCAAATTGAAGAAAAACAGCTAATGTAAATTAATTTTTACTTCTAGCTAGGTGAATTATTCATAACTTAATAATAATGAAAAACATTCTTTAGAAGATGTACCTCTTCTAAAACCAAAGAAGTATTGAGGAAAAGTTTCTTTAGATTCTAAATAAGTCTTCTAAAAACCAATTTTTCAAGAAGCTTAAAAAATTAGAAAGTAAAGAAATAGGTCTGTAGGATAATATATCTGATGAATTTTTACCAGATTTTAATAAAAATGTAATAAAGAGTTTTGACCATACTAGAGGATATGTATGTTTTTGCCAAATATAGTTTAACATTTCTAAAAGTTTTTTTCTCCAATTTAGAGGTAAATGAAGAAAAATTTTGTTTGAAATTTCATCAGGGCCTGGGGTGGCTAGGATTTAATCTATTAATTGCAAAAATTAATTCTTGTAAAGAAAAAGGTGCATCCATAATAGGTGAATCTGAAGAAAATTTTTGAAGTTTATTATGTATATTATTTTATTTTCTTTTTCTTTGGGAGAGAGATGAATTGGTTTACAAATTTTTAGATTATCTCCCATGAGATTTGCAGTTTGTAATAGTGTTAAATTTTTTTAAAGAGCTATCTCAGAAATAGGGCAAGATTGTTGCATTGGTGTAGACATATTTTTAAAAACTTTCCATGAGTTGGTTGAAGAAGAATTGGGGGATAAATTGCTGGCAAAAATCCTCCGGTTGTCTCTATATAATTCTTTGAGTTTCTTTCTAACCAATGCTTTAATTCTTTTAAATTTGTTTATATCAAAAAATTATTTTTTTTGCTTTATTTTCAGCTTTTTTCCTAATAATGTCAATAATTTTTAAAAAATTTTAAATTTTTATTTTGAATTCCTGAAAAACAAATCCTCCGGTTGTCTCTATATAATTCTTTGAGTTTCTTTCTAACCAATGCTTTAATTCTTTTAAATTTGTTTATATCAAAAAATTATTTTTTTTGCTTTATTTTCAGCTTTTTTCCTAATAATGTCAATAATTTTTAAAAAATTTTAAATTTTTATTTTGAATTCCTGAAAAACAAGGTTTTGTAAGATCAAACAGATGTTCCAAAAAAAGATAACCGTTAATTGTATCTCTATTAGGATCAACATTTTGTAAAATTGAAGTCAATAGATTGCAGTTATTTAGTTTGAGTTTTTTGAAATTATGGCTTAAGTTTGTTTTAATTAAGATTGGGTGGTGGTCACTTCCTCTGGTATCAGGAAGAAGTGACCAATTAAGAAATTGTATTAATGAAGGAGAGGAAAAAGAAAGATCAATGATAGATCTAAGATTGTTTGGATTTTCATGTTACAGCTTTTATCGTTTAAAATAATTATTTTTAATAATAAAATTATTAAGATGTGTGCCTGCACTATTAGTTTGAAAAGAATGCCATGCTAAATGATGGACATTAAAAAATCCCCAACAAATAAAAATGGGAGAGAAATTTATGAAATAATTTGAAAGTAAACATCTTCAAATACAGTCTGATAAGGATTACATACATTTATTACAGTAAATTTAATTTTATTCAGTAATAATTCTAAAGCTAGAATTTCTAAATCAGTATGCTTTGAATGAATTTTGAGAATTCTATGTTTAATAGTTTGTGTACATAAAAAGCTACATCATGGGAATTGTCATTAAAAAATGAATGATGAAAACAAATAAGATGGAATTTTAATGAGTTTTTTTAGTAAGAATCTCTTGTAAAGCAAAAACTTTAATTTTCCGATACTAAGAATACAATTTCTTCCTTTTTAGAGATGATGCCTCTGCAATTCCACTGCAAAACAGAAAAAGCATTGGAGTTATAGTTTAAGATTTAGTAAAATATCTTCTAGAATAGTAAATTCATCTTGAGACTGGCAAATAAATTTGCAGAGATGGAGAATCAAGTCCACTATTAAATTTTTTAAATTTCCTTTTTTTATCTCTTCTATTTTTTGAGGCATGCGTAGTCTTTTTTTCGGATTTTCAATATGTAGAAAAGACAGTAATATTAGCATATGAATTAGGTGATAATTCACTGGTTGAAGGAATTGCTTCACTAAGTGGAGTTTTTTTTTCTACAGTTTGTTTAGAGGAACTAGCAGATCGTTTTGTTTTTTTGCTTGAGACAAAATAGATGTTTCAGGCAGTTTTTGAGATATGTCATTCTTCTTCTGTATGTGAGATGTTAAATCAACCGCGCCTTTCTTGGAAAAATCCTGTGCTGAAGCAATGGAAGCAGTGCCTTATAGATTTTTAAGGGAAACAATTGGAGAAAAGCTTAGGATGTTGTTTAGTTCGATTTTTTCTTGTTGAAAAGCAGCATTCCAGTTGCATTGGTGAAGATCTTGTATACATTTTGCTCGACAGGCTCTTTCTCACAGGGCACGCAAAGTAAGTTGCCGGGTGAGACACGGAACAATTTAGGCATTTAAGCTCGTCAGAGTTTACACATCTTGTGGAAATGCGGGCCAGAGCATCTTTTACATCTCATCTTTCCCTGCAAGCATTTCCCAGGTGTCCAAACCGGCAGCATCGGATACAAATAGACGGGGGGAAAGAAATAATTTCTGACTTTTATTCTAGAGAGTCCAATATGTGCAAAGTTAGGTAGTTTATCACCAGCAACCTTAATCACAACACTTTCGATTGGTGTTTTAGAAATAAAAGAGTCTTTCTTATTTGGAGAAAACCGGTTCATGTGACGAACTTATATAACGTTATATTTTTCCAGAGCATTTAATAAAAGTTCGTGAAAGTATTTAATGTTTACATCTTGCAAAATGCCAAAAATGTAATATCTTTGAGGAAAACGAAATTCCACTCTAATATCCAAGATATGTGTGTAACTGTAGTCAAGACTTGCAAATCTTCATCTGTAGTTGGGAACAATATCAAATCACCTTTCCTGGTGAAGTGACCTTTAAGATCCTTTTGTAGAAGGTTAAAAAAAGTCTAACTTTTGAGTCATCCAAATCAGAAAGCTTTGAGTTATTATTAAAAATATTATTGGAGTTTTTTGTCTTGATCGTTTCTAGAATGCGTACTATTATCTGAACAATTTGACATCACTTCCTCATTTAAGTGTGGTTCTGAACCATTTGAAACCATATCAAGGTCATAAGTTTCATTTTGACAAGTTTCGGAGTTTTTCTCCTGATCAGCATATTTTGAAAATTCAGGAAATATTTCATCATTATTCATGTAATGATTAAGATCATTAGTTGAGACTTCTATTGAATTTGCGAGAGTTCCATTTTTTATTTAGGTGTTTATTTAACCTTAACTTGTTTAGTTGTGCTTTATTGCTAGATTTGATTGGAATTCCTGCAGTTTGTTTGCGTTTAATACTTGCTTTTGGCACAAGGTATGTGAACATCCTCGCCGACCATCTATACCCGATCGTAACAATTCTCTTTCCTCACCATGACGCCATCTTTCAACAGGACAATGCTACACCGCATACTTCCCGAATGGCGACCAATTGGCTGTAGGAGCATTCAATGAATTTACCACACTCGAATGGCTCCCTCGATCTGTGGACCTCAGTCCCATTGAAAATTTGTGGGACGAATTGGAAAGATCTGTTCGAGCCCGCCAATCCCCACCGGCAACTGTGGATATGAATGGGTAATCGTATGAGGTGTGACCTACCGCTTAGTATCAAGTATGAAGTGTGACCTACTGTATAGCCTGTGCCCTACTGCAGAACATCATGGCAGAGGTTAAACCAATCTACTACAGTTTGGTGGCAGTGACCAGTAAGTTGCTCCAAGTGTGCAATAGACTGGTCGCTACACCAGAGAAACGCAACCTCCAAAATGCTCCGTACAGAGAAGTTGCTGTGAGCTCGGCCACGGCTATCGAAGAAAGTGAAGAAGTTGCTGGAACGGCGAACCGATTGTGTTGATTGGCACCCTTTGCTCTTGCACTTGAACGCAGAATAGCTAATGACGGTCCCATCTGGCTTCCTCTTCTTGCGGATGAACATCCTTGTCTCTCCTCCACATCCCAATCTTGTACACCGAGGCGGAACAGCTTCATCTTGAAAAACTCCCTGTTCTTGAAGCCAGATAACTGCGCTTTCCTCACTGTCGATGATTGAGTAAAACTCTCGGCTTCGCATCGTGACAATTATGATCCCTTGAGCCGATTCCTATCAATTATCTGGAAAAGAACAAAAGACCAAAACAAAGATGGTAGGTCACAGGCCATAAAGTAGGTCACACCTCATACGACTATTCGTCCGTTACAAAAACTATCTTAATTCTTGACTAGTAAGACGATCGCCTGAATCCTCGTACTAGTCGAGAATTAAGATAATTTTTGTAACGGACTCTATTTCGATAGCTGCTGTAAATCTAATGCGAAGTTATTAGCTTCATGGGCGGCAATACTATCTCCGTATTTTCAACACCTCATTGAGTCCTTACCGAGACGTCTGGCTGCTATTGTGAGGGCAAAAGGTAGAGCAAAAATTTATTAGGTAGGTATATATAATAATTTGTCCATTCAGTTTATATATCAGATGCTTCGCGATTACGTTCTTTTCGTGGTAAATATACTTATTTTCTGCTGAGGTCCCGCCATCCTCACAGATCTACTATGGGGTATAAACTGACAGTCTCCTGTCAGACCTCTGTGGCAAGCAGCTGCTTGAGGAGATATTTATTTTTATTTATACTTATAGTGCAACTTTATTAATTCATAAATCTATAATCATTGCCAGAGTACATAATTCGGACATTTTTTATTGTTTCTATTAGCAATTTTTATGTTTGCCCTTAGGAGCCCACCTATGGGTTGTTTATTTACTGTCTTACTCATGCCAAATGGACATATCTCTAGATGGAGATGGTTAGGGGTAAAAGTTTTACCCGGTACATCAAAGATCATTATACGATCTACGATTATTCAATCACTGTGTTCTAAGTACGGAACGAAAGTGCCTTGTTCAAAAATTTTCATTGTTTGGACCAATTGTCTCTGATGAGATTATTCAGTTTCAGTGATTTTTTTAAAGTGTGAAGCATAATTGCCTTTGCGATGTCAGAATAATTAAATCAGAGACAAGTGAAATTCTTAAAGAAGACAATTCCGTTCCTAAACATTTTCTATAATGTATAAACCTTACCAAGCCCATCCGTTTTCTCTCTCTTACCAAGGTCAGAGTGGGGATTAGCAGAGAAAATCGCAGCGTATGCACAGTTGAGTCTCGAACCGGAAAATATCAGATTATCAGTGGTGTAACTAGTTAATTTGTCGCCCAGGGCGACTGACTATTACTATCAGCAGCCTCATAGTCCAGTGCACTGCGGGGCAGAGGTAGCTCAGTCGGTAGCGCACTAGGCTCTTAATATGCAGTTCCCAGATTCGAGTCACATCTGGGCCAGCGTTGAGATTTATCCCCGAAACTCCCCGCCCTGCCCTCAATCAGTAGGGGATACCGATAGGCTTCGAAAGCCGACCTCTGTCTGATGGGACGTGAAACCGTGGCCCCGTGTGCCTTGGCGGGAGGCTACCATGTCTCCTAACAGCTGTTCTGCGCAAACAACTGTCCAGTAGGTCCCCCCCAACCTTCGGGGTCCTTGTGACCTGGCCGTTTAGCCCATTGTGCGCAAACTCCTTCAGAGGTATAATAACCCAACTCATTGCACTGCAATGCGTCAGTTTTACCGCCCTCTGAAGTGAGGTCAACAAACGGGGAAAAATCGCAAACTCTTCAAAATAGGTAAAATGTAAAATTTCAGAAATTTTGCCATCCTCTGGATTGTGATGCTCGGGACGATTATGAGTCTGGAGCATTGACGTTACTAACAACCATGTCTCTCTCCGTCCTTGTGAGTTGGTTTACTGTATGGTCTGCCCCACCAGTTTAGAAAAGCTCACGAGCTGCCACTGTGTGATATATGTTTTGTTGTACGTTTTGAATTTCTTCTGTGTATTCCTATTTGTTCTATTTATTTCTTGTGTAATAGATTGTAATCTGTATCAGAATAAATCTAAAGTAACATAAGGGTTGAACTTCCAACCTTTTTTCTCCACCACCTCCTGCAAAAAAAAGGAAATGGGTAAAGGATTGCCGAGTATTACGAGTACATATTACGAGAAATCAATCGGTGCCTTTGGCACCGCTTGATATCTAGCCCCTATTTGACCTTGAATGCGATACCGCATCTGAAAATTCTTATTTCTGAGTTCTACTGCCTGAAATACCCTATTCACCAATTTTTAGCTCTCCAGCAGCGGTATATCGAATTTGACCTTTGACACCAAAGGACCATTGCATCTAAAACTTGAATCATATATAAAATGAAATCTTGCGACATTGAGAGTTGCTGGATTGTTTTCCTCTGAGCGGCTCTTATTGTGCACAATGGGCTAAGTGACTAGGTCACAAGGGCTCAGAGAAGGTTGGGGAAAGGAAACCGACTGGATATCTGTTCGGAGACAGATGGTAACTTCCTCACAAGGTCATCCAGCGTGTTGTTTAACGCGCACAAGGTATGGTTCTCCTGCACACGGAGCTACAGCGTAACATCCTGAGCCTCTGAGGCCCAAGCTTCTGCTTGCTTAACTTTCTCAGCATTCAGGAGAAAGCGTAAGCGCATTTACACTTGTTGTTGAATTATCCTTAAATTCAACTTTTCAGATCTCTGAAATGCATCTTAATTAAAATTACGAGCACACACTATCCAGTTTCTGACAAGTAGCTATATGTTATTGAGTTCTGGCGATGGTTAGTCGTGCACTTCGTCGTTTTTTGTAGAAGTTGATGATTTTTATTCGTTTACCGACTTTCAGTAGTTCGAAATGAGGGAAGTTATACCTGAATCTTCGCAACAGAAAACGAAGTATAACTGAATTTGTGCGAAACGTATGTGATATTTTTAACGTTTTTATATCCCAGAAATTCGTACTTTGCTTACAAAAATTGCAATTATTATTATTAATTGTAAGTCTGTTAAGCTTAACCTTCTAGACATTGATGAAATAATGGTATCTGCAAATAGATAAGTTTAGTGCATGCAAATTATATCTTTCCCCCTCCCGTATGGGAATGCTTTGATTTTGTCTTGTTAGGTGTCCAGCACGCAGGCCAGGCTGCGTGGGGAAATGCAACCTTACTGCGCACCACAGTGTGATATGTTTATGTTACACTTTCGGTGTCCAAGAAAGTTATGCGCATATACGCACGGATGCATCCACATCCTCCCTACCTGTGAACAAGGACCTCGCCAACCTGGCTGCATCAGGAGCAGAGCGGGGAAGGGGATTGTTCCACTCTGGCCATCTAGCCAGCAGGGCTCAGCTCTCGTTGGCTCCCCGCCATTGACCTTCGCTGAGACTGCGACCGGCAAAAACCCAATCAATATTGCCCGGGTTTTGAGCTGAGCGAAGGCTCGCGCGCGCCTGTCTGAGATGGCAGGTTGCCGGGATTGTTCCCGCTGTCGCCGGTCTCCCCTCGTGCACCTAAGTGGACGTGTTGCTGACAGCTTGCATGGAGCAAAGTGGGTGTTGCACGGTCCCTATAAGTTTATAGACTTTCGGATAACTGCATACAAGTTGCCACGTGTTACCTGGAAGTTTACAGGTGAGTGAGTGTAAGGTGGAAAAGCACCGGCAAGGAGAATTTATGTGAAGAGCTGTTCTAAGAACTACAGATGTACGCAAACATGCTGCTGCTTGTGCGCTGTATATCCCCTAATGTTGTGGTATTTCACAATAGATGCACGGCCAAGGTGTTTATCATGCATGATGTATAACATCTGCATCCTCCTATTAAGGTGTCATCCGTTGCACCGTATAGTCATTTCTACAAAATGTAGTTTTATTGCATAATAGAGTACTGTTGTGCACAGTTGCAAGTAAAATTTAAGTATAATTGTTAAAACCAACCAGCTGCTATACCAGTAAGCTGTCAGAAAGCACAAAATTACCGATGCCCAACATAATACAGTAAAGTTTATCGGAGTTCACCCTACTAAAGTAAATATCAAAGTGTATACTAATTTTTTTAATGGTAAAATACCATTTCTGAATTTCATCAGAAGCAAAATAAGCCAAACCAGACCTAATGTTTTTCCCTGAAACGTTTTTACCAATAAGATTCAAGTTATTCGTTCACTATCAGGTACACATCAAAATGTTAATATTATTATTTCAGTGTAATGCAACGTAAGATTAGTGCGTTTTATTTATGATATTTGTGTTCTGTGAAAAGTTCTAGATAATAGTTCAAAATATATCTTTTGTATTTCTGTTGTTGTATACATAAGCAAATGAACAAAACTTGTATAATAATAAAAGTGACCTCAAAGTGGAAGTGATCTTATGCCTAAGTTTGGCTTAAGTACTATGAAATAATTCCTGTGGGTGAAAAAAAAAATTAAATTTAATCAAATACTTTCAAAAGCAATGAAATGTACATTGAAAGCACAATTTATTATGCACACCATACCCATTGACAAACATGCCCAATTCTGCCACAACCCCTTTTTGAGCTGTAAATAGATCAGATACCAACATGTATAGCATACCTGCAACTGTTATAATGAGTAAATACGGTGACGTGAGGAGTTCAATTGTGGGCAGATAGTTGATGCGAGGAAGATAGGGTGCTCCATACCTGTGACAGCAGAAAACATCTATGTGCAATTGTCACATGTGTACTAGGACTAATCAAAACCTGCATGAAAAATGTGGCAATAACTGGGCCATTGATGTTCGAGGTGAGTGCCGCCTCTCCAGTATGCCTCTCCAGTATCGTAATGTTGGAAAGCTAAAATGCAGATGATAATGTCAGCATTAAATGACTAGTGGGCAACTACGAAGGTTTGTGCAAAGACCATTTGACCATACGATGGTAGCCAATGCCCACATTGAGTACTCTTGTTAACAACACATCATCTATCTATGAGGCTGCAGTGGGCAAAGGAACATCACCATTGGACTGGGAGATTTGGAAATGGGTAGCTGGGTTCAACGAATCTAGGTTCCAACTATAACACCCCACTGGGGAGATTGGTATGTGGCATAAACCACATAAGGCCATGGATCTCAACTGTCGAGTCAGGGTGTTATAGGCTGGTGGATGCAGTGTAATGTTCTGAGTGTGTTTATGCAGGTTACTTGGGACTGCTTGTACCAATTGCAACCACCATCACTGCACAAGGTTATGTTGATGTACTTGCCAACTACTTATATCTGTTAATGAATAGCCATTTCCCACAGCAAGATGTCTTCTTTGAACAAGGCTTATGAAGGACTGGTTGGAGGAGCATTCCAGCTAGTTCACAACCCTTAAATGGCCCTCTCACTCTCCTGATTTGAACCCTATTGAGCATCTGTGGGAGGAAGTTGAGCAATGCATTCAAGTCTGAATGCATTGCTCAACTTCCTCCCACAGATGCTCGATAGGGTTCAAATCAGGAGCTTACAGTGCTTTACAGATGGCTGTCTTGAAACCATGGGCTGCAATACCACCTGAACGTTTCCAACACCTGGTAGAGACATGGCATGTTGCTGTTGTTGTGATAGTAAAAGAAGAACCCATATGTCATTATTTGGGTGTACATAATAAATTGTCCTAAGTGTATAACTAAAGAAGTTGGCACTATTGTAAAAATGCAAAGAATTGGTTATTTTGGAGAAATAGTCTTATTTAACTCATAACCCACAGTTAGCTTTTAGTGATTCAGTGAATCACTAAAATGAAGTGGCTGAGCCTCTTCCGCGCTATGGCTCGCTGTTTTCCCTTCCTGTGATTTTTCTCTTTGCAGGATGGGGAAGGCCTTTACACCCGACTGTGTGTATCAGCAACTCTTTGCCAGCCATCATGCTGAGCACCTGGACTTCTTGCCTGTCTTCACAGATGGCTTGAAGTTTGGTACATCTGTGGGATCAGCCATGGTCTGCTGTGATGTGATCATTGTAGACCAGATCCCACAGCAGTGTTCCATCTTCACTGCAAAGTTGCATGCTATCAGCATTGCCTTGTATCACATAGCAGCTAAGTGTCATTGTCGGTGTGTCCTCTACACCAACTTGCTTAGCTCACCATAGGCTTTGATATCGGTGAGGCATCGACCTCATCCTGTTATCTCCAAGATCTGCCAGAAGCTCCATCGTCTGGCAGCCAGCACCGTGATTTTCTTCTGTTAGGGTGCCCGGTCACGTCGGGATCAGGGGCAATGATTTGGTAGACACTTCTGCCCAGTCAGTCACGACCCTGTCAGACTCTCCACTGCCGGTTCCATACATGGATTTCTGGCAGCGTTTTTCCAATGAGCTCCAGGCATGGTGGCAGAGATCTTGGTCTGAACAGGTTGGTAACAAGCTTTTCAAAATCAAGCCCATTTTCAAATCGTGGCAGTCTTGTTTTCGCAGGAATCGCAAGGAGGAAGTTGTACTTGTTCAGCTCTGCTTAGGTCATTCATTTATCACTCATTCATTTCTTCTTCGGGCAGATGACAAACCTAAGTGCAAGTTTTGTGACACCATTTTAACTATTAAACACATTTTAATCAATTGTCCTGCTTTTAACCTAGACAGGCGTTTATATTTTACCTTTCACGATATTATGTCTGAGCCCCTTACACTCGGACATCTTTTTTTATCTGATGAATCTCTTTAACTCCTGTCTTCTAATTTTTACATTTTTCTGGTTATTTTCCATATATTTAATGTTTTACTCGATGTTGACCTTTTGATACTTTTTTTATCTTCTTAAGGGTTCTATATATCCATTTGTTGCTTTTTTCTTTTACATTTGTTGACTCTTTTTATCTTTGTATTTCTACACTTTGTTTTCTTTCTTGTTCCTCTTTTACATTATTGTTGATTTCATCGTTTTTGTGTGTTGCTTTTAACTTTTGGTTTCAGGTTAAATGGTTTTTACCTGTTTACTCTTTAGTGTATTTACCATGTGTTTGGTGCAGTTTGATCATAGTTGCCATTGCACCATTAAACCCCAAACAATCAACCTATCCCAGACAGACACTCTTTTTGTCATCTATATTTCTCTGAAGTCAGTTAATATGAATTGAAGTAGCAGGACTGGACTCATTTGTAATGACATAATCAGCCATGGAGGACAAACTACTGAAATCAAAACATGTCCTCAGAATTATACTTACCTTCCTTTTTTGTGAAACTGGAATATGGACTCTTGTAAAAGAGCACAGATAGATACTTAATATTTAACATTAAATATTTAATACCAAAATATTGATATGAAGACTAATCACTAGAATGTAGAATCTTTTGCATGGAAATATTGAAATATGCAGTACATATAACCAAAATCTTATTTATGATAGGGCACATGAGGCACATCCTGAGTGTTCTTTTTAGCATTATGATTTGCACACTTGCTGCATAATGAAGTAAATTGCCAAATTTGAAGCCAGGGTTAAAGACTATTCACTGTTTAATAAACAGATTTTTTTAATACAATATGAATTTTAGTATGAATGAGACTCATTAGAAAGAGAGCTGTGCACCACTCATTTGAGATGATCCACATAACTAGGGAACTTTTTTATTCTCGTTTTTTTTTTCAAATCTACTCACCATTTTATCTTAACAAATCTACTAACCATCATATCAGCTGTCATATGATGCAGCTCACTAGAATTTATTTGAAGGAAATATCCTCTCCTCTGAAGGGAAATGAGGGAGAATCTGCCACTGTTTTCTATTTTATCGATTGCCTGCCTAGTGAACAGATATACATATATATATATAAACATGATACCCATAGGTGTGAATATGGGTGTCTGCCCAGGCACACTCTAAAAGTGTAAAAAAATGTAATATTCTCAAGGACAGAAAGATGAAGAAAACTTAATATGTTTTGGTCAATTTGGGTTAGCTTATTATCTGGTTAAAGATAAAAGTAATGGAAATTGATTGTATATGCCTGGTTATCACTATAGTAAAAATTTGGTGTTTTGTGTCTCATTTTTTAAGTGTGTAGTTTTTAAGCAAAGTGTAGTTAAGTTTTAGTTTCTTTAGTTTGATGAATAAAATTAAGGTCTGTTATGACTAAGTATTCAATATGTTTGCCTTTAAGTAAAATAAAAAAGTAAAATTCTCTGGATGCACACTATAATTAAATATGCTATGCACACCTATGATGATACTTTATATAAATTGGTGAGTGATCCCAATCAGAAGTCAACACATGTATACCTGCCCTTCTGCTTAATAATTGCCTAATCCTAAACTCTGGTAATGTGTTTCAGACTGGTCAGCTTTTCTGAGGCTTGAGCACGTGTTTTTATTAGCATGATGGTTTATATGCTTAGTGAATGGGGTTTTGCCTCCTATGCCTGCAGTCAGGGGACTGTTTAACATTAGTCCTAATCCCTCTCTCAATAAGTCTATTTTTTAACAAATCTACTAACCATTTTATCTCAACATATAGCTAGAATGCAGTAATTCAAAATCGGAATTACTCGATGTCATAATTCCAAAAATATTAGCTGGATAATTTGGTATCTGAGGACACCAAAATTTGATTAACAAAAAACTTCGGGTTCTCTATTTTCTGGTTGAAATCATGAGAAACATAGGCAAGATATAGGATTAGTAATTAGGAGGAATTTCATCAACGCCCTTTTAAGATATAATTGTATTAATAAAGATGTCTCATCGCTATTTAAAATAGAAATTAAATAGATGAATATTTGCTGCTGCTTACCTCTATTGACCATTCTGATGAGAGCAAGAAGGGTAGGTTTCACGCACAACTTCAGAGTACCTTTAAATTGTCAGAGATATTATTTCTTTTGTGCTGTGTGACTTAAATGGTAAAGTTTCCATTAACTCTGGTCTTAAGTAGGGTTACTAAAATGGAAATCTGCAAGCTTCATCTGGCCTGTGAAAGAAATTTTGTTGCCCAGGGGGAATGTGAAAAATTAACAAAAAATTTTGTTGCCTCAAAAGAAAAAGGTTTTTCCTTTTTATCTCGTTTTCTTTGAATCTCAAATCTGCTTGAAGAAGACAGACCTCTTCAAAAGTCCCATCTCGTACTCCTCACCTAAATCCTATTGAGACGTTAACACCAAGGTTGTCATATGTACATAGTTTTACATACTGCAATATAGTGAGCTTTTCTTAACTGTTTAACTTCACTCTGTGTTACTCATTTTATTTTCTAAGAGGAGATCGTTTTCATCAGTAGCATCACAAGGGTTTTTCATTTGAGAGAAGCAAATAGGTGGGTTAACATTACGAAAAAGACGCAGAGGTTCCAAGGTTTAACGTCTCTTGTTGACAGTGAAAGTTTAATCTTTGATGGTGATTGGGTGGCAGAATAGTGGAAAATGGATGAAATTAATAGTACCAAATACCTTCATAAGACTGAAGAATCTCACTGAGTATCATCTCCAGTAACAAACTAACAATCATTTCTCAAAAATTTTATTTCTTTATACCAACAATTCTTTATAATTGCTTCATCATTGACTATAGTCAAAAACAAAAGGGCAGACTGAAATTTTGGTAATTCTAAAATGTCGAAATATTTTCATCTATCTGCCAAATAGGTAATGGCTCTTATAGAGTCTTCTCTTTTGGAGGTGGTCAAGCTTATGTCAGGGGAATGATCTAATCATTGAAGTTTGAGAAAGGTGCGAACAAAGAGAATCACTTTTAACCCCAAGGCTTTTAAAGACAAGCAACTAGGGTGACCAGATTTACAGAAGAAGATCTAGGGATATTTCAAAATTCAATTGCCTCTAATTAGGGTGACGAGATGTTCCCATTTTCCAGAGACGTCTTGTTAACCTAGTTTGACAGCTCACAACTGATGACTTTCATTTTTAAATCCTAGCTTCAGTTGCCTTTATTATTGACCGATTTTTTTGTTATAATAGTGTTGCCACTATTCTATCAGTGAAATATCTGCTCATGGTGTAGAGTTAATATTTTAAAATAATATCTAAAAATAAATTCCGGGAACATTTATTCATCAAGGACTGTCCTTGGAATACAAAGACCTGAGGACGTCTGGCCACCCTACCTTACACAGCCAAAAGATAGGAAGAAACGAAGCTCACTATAGTGATATTCGTTTATAGTAATTAGGCAAGTGTGGAAAAAATCCATCCATCATCCTCCTGAATTCGAACTCAGGATCTCCTAGTTTACGCTCCAGTTGCTCTTCCGTTTGAGCTAAGCAGGGGGCAATTCACACTTGTTTAAGAAAGGTTGTGCTGTGAAGCTTTTACCATATGATTCTAACTGTCGGGACTATAGTGTGTGAACCAAGCTTTTATAACCACATTGCACATATATTTTTGGGTATTCTAGTGCCCAGCATCGAAGCTCTGGAGGGAAATAACTAGAGCCCTGCGTGGATGCGGATAAAACCGCAGATAAAAAATTGATGTAACGCGGATGGCGGATCAAGTCTTGTATTTGATAAGGTATGCAGAAACATCAATAAACATTATTGATGGCTGACATGAGTGAAAAAACTACTTGAGATAATGTTAAAAGAAATCTGATTTGAAAATTCAATGATGATATTCATTCTAAAAACGAAAAAAGGTCAATTGAGATAAAGCCACAAGCCATATATAAAATAGAAAATAAATTTACCTAAAAAAAAAATGGGGCGGGGGTGGCTCAGTCGGTAGCGCGCCAGGCTCGTAATCTGTAGTTCCCAGGTTCGAGTCCCAGCTGGGTCAGCGTTGAGATTTATCTCCGCAAAATTCCCCGCCCTGCCCACGGTCAGTAGGGGACACCGATGGGCTTGGAAATGCCGCCGTCCGTCGGATGGGACGTTAAGCCGTTGCCCCGTGTGCGGGAGGCTACCATCTGTCTCCCAACAGCTGTTCCAGTGGGTCCCCTCCCCCAACCTTCTCTGAGCCTTCGGGTCCATGTGACCTGGCCATTTAGCCCATGGTGTGCAAAAAAAGTGCCGCTCAGAGGTAAAACAACCCAACCTAAAAAAAACTTATCCTATGTGAAAGAGCGATATTTTTGCAGGCAAAGCAGAATACAAAAAAAATAACCGGGGTGTTTCATAGAAAGCGGAAATCAAATATCAGTCGAATAAAAATTTCAGTCGGGGAGATCACGAAGTTTTAGGAAAGAGTTACTGGGTAATAAAAAGGAGTCTTCCCATAATAAAAAGGAGTCTTCCCATAATCGCCGGTAACTGTATTTAAAAGAGCAAAATTAATTCAGAATTTGCAAAATTAAAGTTGAATAAATTTTTGTCTAAATTTAGAAGTGATTATACACACACCTGCCACTGAGTTAGAAACCTTTATGCAGATGTACCTAAACGTCACTTGCACATCGTATATGTAAAATACGTGGTCACGTTCATCACCACATGATCTAGGCAACTATTTAAGACTACTGCTCGTAGTAGTGTTGATCACAATGGGAAAAACAAAAGATCTTTCGGGATTCAATAAAGGGCTTATTGTGGGTGCACGTCTGGCTGGAGCGACGATTTTAAAAGCAGCAGGGCTGATTGGTTTCTCAAAAGGGGAGATACTTGGGTCTTTAATCAGTGGAAAAATAACCCACATTGCTTTCTAAGAGGCGTAAGTGTGGCACGACGACAATATGTCAGGAATGAGATCGCCATCATCTGAGAAGGCTAGTATGGAGAAAGAGGATTTCCCGTGTGCAGCAATTGACCGAAGCATTCAATGAAGCTGTTCCCGACCCATATCTCAGTGAACTATGCGCAGAGAATTGAATAGGATCGATATTAGTAGTCGCATGCCTACACGGAAACCACTAATTTCTGCGAAGAACCGGAAAGTTCGTCTACAGTGGTGTCAAGAGCACCGTGGCTGGACACTTGAAGACTGGAAAAAAGTCGTGGTCCGACAAGTCGCGATACACTTTGTTCTGTACCGACGGTAGGCAGAGAGTTTGGCCGGAACCCCATGAAACAATGGACCCAGCTTGCCTTATAAACACAACTCAAAGTTCTGGAGGCGGTGTCACGGTGTGGAGCTCGTTCTGTTGGTACGGATCGGGTCCCGTGATACTGCTGGAAGGTCTGGTATCCTCCAAGGGTTATCTGAACATTGTTGCCGATCAAGTCCATCCTACAATGTTGACTTTTTATCCAGCAGGTAATGGCTGTTTCATGGACGATAATGCATCAGAGAATATTATCACTATAGGGGAAGTGGTGATTTAATGGTCTTGGGCTAAATTGTGTCAAATGGATGGACACTGTTCCACGTCTCTGCCGGAGGCACTCTGAACTGATCAGAGGTATAGGGACAATATCCTTCAGCCCTATGTGAGGATTTTCAGGGATGCTGTTGCCCCCCAGTTTAATTTAATGTGCTCAAAAGTGAGGGTATTCAACGGATGGAGTAGTCAGCTATAATTCTCTGGATCTGAATCTTGCCGGTAGAATGAAATGCACTGCCACCAGACTTCACGAACATTGTAAACAGTATGAGAAGTCATTATGATAATGTAGTTATTCAGGGCCCTCATATTCATGTTAAGCTCTCTGTTCTGCTGAAACAAAGTTCATTAACTGTGGACTTTACTTTTTTTAAATACATTTGAGAAAAGACGCGCACTTTGTAAGCAGATCAAAGTAGCACCATCACCTGCGTCACTGTGGACGTTCATGCATTCATTTGCATAATCCACTGGTTCTCAAACTTTTTGACACTGCTACCCCCTAGAACCGTAGATAAAATTATGTGACCTCTTCCCTGTAATGTAGGACCTATATAGTTAAATCTAAAGATTTCGTTATATTTAGATAGGATAAAATTGAACAAAATTGCTTTCTACATTTAACACTACATTTACCAAAAATACATTATATAAACACACATAGCCTCATAATATTGCAAAATTTTTTTTTTTAAATTCTAGCAAATATGAAACTATCAGAGCTTTGCGACCCGCTCTCAAGCTGCTTGCAACTCAGTTTGAGAAGTAATTCGTGGAAATCTTGCGATTAGTTTGCTCTATTCCCCACTGTTTATTAAATCATATAGCAATGTATTATCATTCCAAATCTCACAGCATTTCATTGTCGCGTTTTTTTAAATCTTCCAGAATTTGCATATTATGTTTAACTTTTGGGCACTAGTGTATTACTCCATGTAGTCTAATTTTTTCATGATATTTTTAGTGGGGTTTTATAGACTATTGAATTAGAAGCAGTTTGGAAAAAAATACTTCATCAGTTGTACGCTTTGCTTTACCATAATTGTGTTCCCTAGGGAAACCATCCGATACTGTCAAATTGTGGCAAATCAGTAATGAAATATGGAAGGTGAGCAACACATACTCCTGATGAGTAATGTGAATGAAGTCATTATTAGAATTTTTTGAGACATTCACGTAACTGTGGCAAACAACTTTACGAATCTTGGGGAAATGTACATGATCGACTAATATGAGTGGAGGAAAATTAATCGACTGTAAGATTAAAACTAACTTCATGCGATTTGTAAGTTTACCAAATTATAAATTTCTTCTTTCCAGTAAAAAAGTACTTCGTACGGTTTGTAAGTTACCAAATTATATGATAAATTTCTTCCTGATAATTTGTGGCCAACTGAATTCCTGGGATATAAATTAATTAAAGCTACAGTTTAGTTGGCTGAGTGGTTGTGTGCTTGGCTTCTGATCAAACGGACCTGGGTTCGAGCCCAGATAAGGCTTGGATGTGTTGTCTTTCAGTTGAAGTCTCTCCTTCCTCATAGATCTTCTTTGGCATATTAAATTGACAGGCTCCTGTCAGACCTCTGTGGCAAGCAGCTACTTGAAGGGGAATTTTTTATTTATTTTACAGTTTTTTTGCTACGGCAATGATCTTAAGCCATTAATCTCAAAGTTCTTCGTGAAGTAAACGTATATCTTTAAAGTGCAGACTGAGATTAACAAGGTTAGCTCTGATACGACACTAATTAAGACTCGTCGATATATTGTTTTTAAAGATATGGAGGAGAACAGGAAAGAAAGAGAGTATCATCGACTTGGATGCAAGCCAAGCGCCTAGTGCTGATAAGCTCCTTGAATTCTTATACCAAAATCAATGGATTTTCAGCGCATTTTTTATGATTCATAAGCTTAACGTGCTGAGTTGGCAGAAGTCGGGCAGGAGTCTGCGAGAAATCATTGAAGAGTCTGTAACTAATTCTGAATAGCCATAGAGGGTTGAACTTCATTATTTCCAGCAAGTGATCAACGTGCTATCTAAATTCCTTTTCAGCAAAATGGAGGTCGGATAGTTTTTCCATAAAAAGGAATTGTGCATTTCTTATGTAAAGTGTTTTGGTATAATTTTTAAAAAACTGTTTAGGTATACAGCAAAGGTGAAATCAGTGAAATATTCTTAAAATATAATAAAGCTGGCAATGAATGTGTACAGGACCGGATCTGGGGAGGGGGCATGCCCCCCTTTCAGAATGCGAGTAAGGGTAAGAGAGGCAAAAAAATATATTAAACTTATTTATATTTCGTGCATTTTTCAATAATTTTTTTAAAACACCGTAAAATAGAGGGGAAAATGTTATACGCATTGCAAATCAAGTGTTTGGCTCCCCCTCTTACATGGGGGGGGGGGGGGTCTCAGTCTGTAGCGCACCATACCAGACCATACTCGGACTCTGCAGTTCCCAGGTTAGAGTCCCAGGTGTGCCAGCGTTGAGATTTATATCCACAAAACTCCCCGCCCTGCCCATAGTCAGTAGGGTATACTGATGGGCTTGGAAAGACTGCCGTCCGTCGGATGGGATATTAAACCGTGTGGGGAGAGCCATACATTGCGCACGTTAAAGAACACCCTGGATGACCTTGACTGACGGAAGGCTACCATCTGTCTCCCAACAGCTGTCCAATGAGTCCCCTCTCTTCCCCAGCATTCTCTGAGCCTTCGGGGTCCTTGTGACCTGGCCATTTCGCCCATTGTGTGTAAAAAAAAATGCCGCTCAGAGGTAAAACAACCTAACAACCCCCTTTTACATTTTTTCGGTTCGATTGTGTTTTTTGTACATCCCCCACCCCCTTCGATTTTGTTCTAGATCCGGGCCAGAATGTATAAGGTATAGTTCCATGTTATGTCAATAGTAACTCAGATGCAGAACTCAATAACTTCTTTAAGTTTTTTACGAAAAAATATGACTGAGGATAATTTAAAGATCTTAAATCTATTTAAATCTTGTTTTCAACAATATGCATTCAGTATTTAAAGAGTGGAAGCTGTAAAATTTTTAGCTAATTGGCTAGTTCTGAAAAACTATTCAAAATTGGGCGAAAATCAACACAATAAATACGCGGAACTGCTAAAAAAAATTAAACTTGTTAGTAAGTAGTATAACGGTTTTTTACTTTTTATAGCAGTTATTTCAACTGGCATTGTTGCTATTAAAATATTCCAATTTCCGTTACATTCTTAACACCGAATGAATAATATGAAACATCGAGATTGAAATAGATCTGACTGATAGCTTTAAATTATCTTCCATCACATTTTTTTCCATAAAAATATAATTAATAATTTGCTGAGTTTTGTACTACTGACATAGCATGGAATTATACTTAATAAAAAGTTTTATTTGTCAGTTGCAATTGCTGATCTGTTGAGCGTATAGGCTATATTATTATTAACATAGATTCGTTTGAAAAGGTGGAGACTTGGATTTTTAATTCAACCCAGGATTATAAGGGGATACCTGTATGAGAAATTAAGTTACGGAGAGGGATCGAATAGAGTTAAAAATTCCTATTGATAAACTTTTAAAAGGGAGAAAAAAAGTTGTTTCTTAGTTCTTTTACAGGTAGAAATTTAAATTTTTCAGGTGGCGTATGAGATTTGGGATCAGGCAGTCAAAATATGTGGGAAATTATTGTGGAACCAGATCTATTTAAAAAAGCAGCATTCTAAATGTAAATGAAGTGGTGCACACTTCTATTGTGGATGACCGTGTATGTCACTATATTGCCGGGAAGAAACGCTTTGCAGAGGAAATTTTCCGGAATTACAAAGAAAATGCTTCTGGACTTGAACGTGTAGATCTTTTATGAAAATCTGAAAACAATGGTCCAATCTGCGCAAAACTAGAACGATTGGTCCAAGAATTTCACTAGATACTTTTCAAGATCTCGCGCTACAAAGGATCGACACACATACCTGCATATATAATACATATAAAGTCAAGAAGTTTTACAATATATATCAAGGGTGTCCAACCATTAGCTTGCGGGCCCCAGGTAGCCCGCGAAGCCTATTTTCAGGCGCCCATTAAGGCTTTCTATGAAGTATTTTCGTAGTTATGACGTGTGAGTTTCACCGAGTTCTTGAAGAAAGGGGGCCGCGGGGAATTTTGGACAAACTAAATAGTTCTCGAGCCCGAAAAGGTTGGACACCACTGGTATGCAATTATATTTGTCAGTTGCAATTTCTCATCAGTAGTTTTCAGTCTTTTTCTGGTTTCAACTCTGTTTCTGAAACCAGTTTGACTCTAATCATTACAGCAGTGGTAGCTCAGTCGGTAACGTGCCCGGCTCGTAATCTGCAGTTCCCAGGTTCGAGTCTCAGCTGGGTCAGCGTTGAGATTTACCTCCACAAAACTTCCCGCCCTGTCCACGGTCAATAGGGGAACCGATGGGCTTGGAAGTTTTTAACCTAAAAAAGTTAAGCCGTGGCTCCATGTACAGGAGAGCCATACCATGTATAATGGCCTTGACGGGAGGCTATCATCTGTTCCCAACAGCTGTTCCTGTGGGTCCCCTCCCCTAACCTTCTCTGAGCCTTCGGAGTCCTTGTGACTTGGCCATTTAGTCCATTGTGTTCAAAAAAGTGCCTATCAGAGGTAAAACAACAACTCTAACCATTCCCTACCATAAATAAATAAAAATACCCCCTCAAGCAGCTGCTTGCCACACAGGTTTGACAGGAGCCTGTCAGTTTATATGCCACAGTAGAAGATCTGAGAGGATGGCAGGACTTCAGCAGAAAACAACACGAACATCCATGCCTTACCCGGGGCTCGAACCCAGGTCCCGTAGATCAGTAGCCAAGCGCGCTAACCACTAGCGCCGGATTAAAGTGCAGTGGAGCAATAGGCCCGGGTGTTGCTTGGAACCCCTCAAATTCTGTAAAATCATAAAATTCTTGGATCATCTGGGGTTCCTGTGTTCAATGCCAGGACTAGGTGGCCTCTACGTTAAAACGGTACTGCCTATCAAGTTTCGATTTCTTACCTATCTTTCTATTGCTTTAGGCTTTGACAATTGACGGTTGGTCGGTTTGTGGATTTGACAAAACATTGTTCCACCATATCTTTCGAACGCGGTGGAGAAACGTAATGATTTATGCCCCAAATGGAAACTTGTGACGCTGGGAGTGTCATAGGCTATAAAAATTTGACCCCCCCCCCCTCCCCGTTGTTTCTTCCTCCCTAAAAAGGGGAAGTGTGAAAACTATTCTTAAGCTGTATCTCCAGAATTCGAAAGTAACAAACTATACGTCGAATGAAAGCTTCTGATGCGGGGAATGCCCTAGGTATGAAAAATTGACTCCCATGCTTTATTTTCCCCCTAAAAAGGGGGAAAATATGAAAATGATTGTTCCCCTATATCTCCTGAACTCGAGTGCGTAAAGTAAGGAGCTATGTGTCGAAAAAACTTGTGACGTGGAGATGTCTTAGACCATAAAAAACTATTCGTAGCAAAAGTTTTTGGCCCTCATGCTTTCTTCCCCCCCTAAAAAACGGGAAATGTAAAAGGTGTTCTGCTATATCATCCGAACGTGAGGACCTACAGTTATGAGTTAGGCGTCAAATGAAAGTTCGTATAATGATACTCGTATACTATTTCGAATTATACCCCTACTATTACCCCTTGATA
The DNA here is from genome assembly GCA_038380435.1 of Ryuthela nishihirai. Lineage (NCBI taxonomy): Eukaryota > Metazoa > Arthropoda > Arachnida > Araneae > Heptathelidae > Ryuthela > Ryuthela nishihirai. The sequence goes on along the minus strand of JAWZYU010000029.1, from coordinate 46,737,930 downwards.
AAATGGGGGGGGGGCGGAATTTCACTGGGTTCGACTTTAACTAATTGCACCTCAAATTAAAGCTTGTGACGTCTCCAATGTCGTGGGCTACCTCAAACAAGACTCCGAAAGGGGGGTAAATGTGCTCTATGTTTATGAGTCGTATATCAAATGAAAGTTTTTGAAGGTAGATGTTTTTAGTGACAACAAAAAAATATAAATTAAAATTTTTTTAAAATACCTATCTTCCTATAGGGCCATAAAAGTAGAAAGTAAACCTAAAGCATATCGATAATGCAATCGATCACTAAATTCATATTCGCTTCAAAGGAAGATGGGACGCCGACTTACCTACTCCACAAGATTGCCAGCGCCCTATCTTCCTTTGAAGCGAATACGAATTCAGTGATAGATTGCATCATCGATATGCTTTAGGTTTATTTTCTACTTTCTAGAGTGACAGGCTCCTGTCAGACCTCTGTGGCAAGCAGCTGCTTGAGGGGGTATTTGTTTTTTATTTAGAGCCCTATATGAAGATAAAAAAAATAAATACCCCCTCAAGCAGCTGCTTGCCACAGAGTTCTGACAGGAGCCTGTCAGTTTATATGCCATAGCAGAAGATCTGAGAGGATGGCAGGACCTCAGCAGTAAAACGACACATACATCCAGGTCCCTTAGATCAGTAGCCAATCGCGCTAACCACTCGACCAAGATGGTAAAAACAAATAAATATTTTAAAAAATTTTATCTTCCTCTTGCTTTTGACATTGGTCGGTTTGTGGATTTGACAAAACGTTGTTCCACCATATCTTTCGAACGCGATGGAGAAACAATGATTTATATGTCAAATGAAAGTTTTTGACGCGGGGAATGTCTTAGGCTGCGAAAAATTGACCCCAAGCTTTCTCCCTAAAAATGGAGGGATGAACACGATTGTACCCCTATATTTCTTGATTGCAAGTGCAGAAAGTAACAAGCTATGGGTCAAATGAAAACTTGTGACGCGGAGAGTGTCATAGGCTATAGAAATTGACACCTTATGCTTGACACCCCTAGAAAAGGGGGAAATATGAAAATGATTGTTCCCCTCTATCTCCTGAACGCGAGTGCGGAAAGTAAGCTATGTGTAAAATGAAGGCTTGTGACGCGAGGAGTGTCATAGGCTATAAAAAATTGACACCTTATGCTTCCCTTCCTTAAAAACGGGAAATGTGAAAGTCGTTCTACTATAAATTCTGAACGGGAGGCCTACAGTTAATGAAAGTTCGTATGTAAACTATTTCGAATTTTGCCCCCACTATTTCCCCGATAAAATGGGGGAGGGTTCTTTTAGAGGGGGGAGACTTTAACAAGTCTTATCTGAAATTAAGGCTTGTGACCACTCCAATATCGTGGGCTACCGCAAACATGACTCCAAAAACGAGGAAAAATATGGTCGATGTTTATGAGTTATGTATCAAATGTAAGTGTTTGAAGGTAGGCATTTTTTTTTAATTTTATTTATATTACTTTGTCACTAAAAAAAAATCAATCTTCGTTTATGGCCTTAAAAAGTAGAAAATAAGCATAAAGCATATAGATGGGGCAATCAGTCATTGAGTTTGTACTCACTTCAAGGGAAGATAGGGCGCCGATTTACCTACACAACAATATTGCCGGCGTCTATCTTCCTTTGAAGTGAATACGAACTTGGTGACTGATTGCACCATCGATATACATTAGATATCTTTTTTGAACACAATGGGCTTCCAAGCCCATCGGTTATTTTCTATTTTTAGGGCCATAAAGGGAGATAGGTAAATAGGTATTTTTTATCTTCCTATTGTTTTTCGTTCGTCAATTGTCGGTTTGTGTATATGTCAAAACAGTTGTTCCACCATATCTTTCGAACGCAATGGAGAATGATTTATGCATCAAATGAAAGCTTGTAACGCGGGGAGTGTTGTAGACTATAAAAAAAGATCCTCCATGCTATCACTCCCCTAAAAAAGGGGGAAATATAAAAATTATTGTTCTGCTATATCTTCGGAATGCAAGGGCCGAAAGTAACAAGCTATGCATCAAATGAAAGCTTGTGACATGGGAAATGTTACAGGTAAAAAACATTCCCTCATCCCTGTTTCTCACCCCTCCCCCCCCTAAAAAAGAGGAAATATGAAAACGATTTTTCAGCTGTATCTTTCGAACGCGAAGACCTACAATTGTTAGTTGGGTGTCAAATGACATCTCATAGAGAGTTGAAGACTGTTTTGAAATTTGCTCCCTACCATTCTCCCCCCCCCCCCCTCCAAAGGGGCGGATTTTCGTGTAGGTGGACTTTAACGAATTATATCTCAAAGCTTGTGACGTCTACAATGTCATGGGTTACCTTAAACAGGACTCCAGATATAGGATGATGAAAAAATATGGTCGATGTCATGTATCAAATGAAAGTTTTTGAAGATATGGTAGTTTTTAAATTTTTTATTCTTTGTCACTAAAAAACCTATCATCCTATGTGTGTGCTCTAAAAAAGTAGAAAATAATCCTAAAGCATATCTATAGTGCAATCAGGCACTGAATTCCTATTCACTTCAAAGGAAGATAGGATGCGGATTTACCTACTCATCAAAATTGCAGGCACCCTACCTTCCTTTGAAGTGAATACGAATTCAGTGACTGATTGCGCCATCGGTATGCTTTAGTATTCTCATTTTTTGGCCACATATAGGAAGATAGGTATTTTTTAAAAAATTTTTAATTTTCAAAATTCAATGAATTCGTTTTACAGTGATGGTCTCAATTTTCTGCTAAGTGTTGAAAATTAAACTGTTAATAACAAAATCTGTACCCTTCCATCATGTGCAATTACTAATTTCAGACACTGAAAGATTTACACCTAACTTAATTTTTCGTTTAGTTCGTGCCAAGTTTTAGGAACTTTTTATGGCCTTAAAAAGTGGAAAATAAGCATAAAGCATATAGATGGGGCAATCAGTCATTGAGTTTGGCCTCATTTTTTTATATATAATGAGCTTATATATTTATACACTATTAATGGACACCCATACACCCTAATTAGAATTTAACGCAAATAGGAGGTTCACCAAACAGTAATATCCAAACGCTATTTAACTAAGCTTTTGACGCAGCTAAATTTTCCTTAATTAAAGCAATTCCATCACCAATGTAATCCATCGCGACCCCAAGCTTGGAAACAGAGATTAATTAGTACTGACTCATTCAAATTTAAATTTTCGAAATTCCAATTTTGTTTATAATTGGGAAAAATAATGAAAAAATTCATAATTCTTTTCATTAACATTTAATAGTTATTAAGCACATTTCGTCTTTTTTTTTTTCAGAGATTAATGAATCGCCCTTTAGTGTTGTTTACAATCAGGGCCGGATTTTTTTTTTTTTTGGGGGGGGGGGGCGCAAGGAACTAGCTGCCCACTAGTTTTAATTGACTTTAGAATGCTAATAACTAATGGAGGCCAAAAGAAAATTCACTCACATTTTTCCTGTAGTTTTTAAAAAAATACCACTAAAACGAAGGAGAAAATATAACACAGCAATTGAAATCCAGTCTCTTAGCGACATCCCGTCCCCTCTTTTTCTTCTAGATCCGGGCCTGTTTACAATAATATAGCATTTTTAGTTATAAATAACATTGTTTTGTGCTTTTTCGAAACAAAAAAAAAATGCGTTTCAGTTTATATGCGAGTGTGATACGATTGCGTTTAGAATTTTCTCTGGGTTCGAAAGTTTGAGCTCGAACTAATCTTTAGTTGGGAACAACTGGCATTAGATAACTACCAACACTCTCGCCCATGGAAAACGGAAGAAATATTTTACCCAAATGTGGGAAGAGATATTACCTATTTCCAAAGTGAACACTTTTTTAATGCTTTTCAAGTTTACAGGGAAGCATATACCTCTTCCCTTCACTGCCGACGCCCATGTTCTGCGATGTTTTCAAATCATCAGGCAACGATAGTCGTTTGATCTCACGAGCGTGCGCAGCAGTAGCTAGCTGCACGTGCGGATCTTGAGAGCTACTTGCTGAAACTGAGCGTTTGCTGATATAGCAGAAGCAAAATAACTGGAGGCTTTTCTTCTGGAAATGTAGTTACCAAGGTGTTCACCAAATGTTCTATCAATTAGCAGCGGAAAACACTGTACGGCGGATAGTATGAGCTACAGGTGTACGACTTCAGCAGGTTAGACAGCTGTGACTGTTCTTTAGCAATGAATGGCGGCAAGTTGGTGCTCCGATGAAGCAGAGATCATCCCCAGGATCGCTGCGTCTGTTCAGCGGCAGCGGTGTTCAGATAGCTTCAAGTAGCTCCTAGCAAATTTGCCCGACTTTTCGAAGTTATAAAAGCATTGATCATATTATAACATCATCTCACGCAACTTTGCGTTTTGTTTGACAATACGCTAAACTATTTTTGGATGTTGTGTTTTTTCTCCCTTCTACAGAATTAAATTTTAACTTTGTTTCTAGACAGCTGTTTTCATTTGATATCATTATAAGTTTACATCAGTTGCTAATATAGAAATGATTAATTATTGCATACTAGAAAAAAATCAGATTATTTTTTGCTTGCATATAATTTAAAAAAATTATAAGTTGATAATGGAATATTATGGAGGTAAAAGGCATCGGTTTTTCACCTGGAATACTTCGTTTATTTTGAGGGATGCACTTTTTAAAATGTTTGTTCTCTACCATTATATCATGCAATTTGATGTTTTACTGAGAAACTTTCCCCTTTTTGCCTTGTGGAGTAAAGCATGTACACTACGTTACTAAAAGTGTCTGGACACTTCCAATTTATGTGAATGGCGCCACATTTAGAAAACCCTGATTTTGAAAATTCTGCAGAAAAATATCACTGGAGATAAACTGAAGATATCACTCAAATTGTCTAAATCCGAATTCTCAAAAGTTTCGTTGAATATTTTAAAATAATTATACAAGTTGGAACATTTGGCATCAAATGCTGCTTTGACATTCATTCAGAATACTTTCAATTAATGAAAATTAAAAGAATCATACAAATTTCGAAAATTGCATTCATCTTATAAACAATATAACAATTATTATTTGTGTTTTAAATTGCTTTTGAGGTGAATATTATGATTAGCAGTACTATTTATGTTAAATGTTCCAGTTTCCATAACTCTTTAAATCAATTTTCAACAATATTCACTTAATATTTAAAGAGATTTAATGGAGATCAGTTTATCTCTGACATTTTCATACAGAAAACCTATTTCAGATTTGGGAGCTTTGAATGTAGCTTTCCTTCACATAACAAAGATTTAAACACTTTCAGTAATATAATGTATTAAACATAGCAATGCAGTATTTAGTTTGGTATTAAAAAGTTGATGCTTTTGAATCAGAGCTTGAAAAATCATCTGTCCTCCCATCTGCAATAACTCTGTTTTACTAGAGAATGACGGAAAATTAAAGATTGATGTCAATGTGGATGAGCGGATAATTTTTTTCCATTACAAAAATTTAATTTCCATGAGCGAGAGTGTTGGCTTTCATTTTCCTACTTTTAAGATTTCTTTTGCATTCTTGTTTTTTCTACTTTCCATTTCAATGAAGGTAGAAAGACTGCAAACATGAGATTTTCCTCTTCAAGAAGAGGGAAGGCTACTTTTTTTTCTCATTGAAGTTGGGCCTTGGTTTTGTTCCTATGAAGTTAGACTATATTTGCATAGCATGGAAAAAACTGAACATAATTAGGGAAATAACACCATTGGATAACTTTGACCCAATTCTAGCTGTGAATTGCTGGCTTGATGCTAGAGTAGGAAGTAATCATATTGATGAACATAATAGATATTATGTGATTTTAAGGAGGTAAAAAAGAATAGTTAAGAACTTTTTAAGTTAAATAGTGAAAAGATATATTTTTTTATTTAGATGATTTGTATACAATTTAATTTGCATTGTTATTTAAATGACAGAATATTAGGAATTTCCTGTAAATTCATTAGCAACAGAAACTATAAACAAGCATCATATAGGCAAATTTATTATTTATGTACAGAATTGGGATCTCTACCCATTGAGGATGGGTAAGTTTTTTAAATATTTTTGACTTTTTTTTAACCTTTTTTAAAAAAATTAAAGCTTGTACTCCACCATACAAAGGATGGAAATAATATAGCAGCTTTATGCTGCTGTATGGCTGAGTGGTTAGCGTGCTTGGCTACTGATCTAAGGGACCTGGGTTCGAGCCCCGGATAAGGCATGGATGTTTGTGTTGTTTTTCTGCTGAGGTCCTGCCATCCTCACAGACCTTTTACTATGGCATATAAACTGACAGGCTCCTGTCAGACCTCTGTGGCAAGCAGCTGCTTGAGGAGGTATTTATTTTTTTATTTATTTAGCTCCTTAATATTATTTTGTTTAAATGATTTAGCCCAAGCTAAATATTGATTACTAATTATCTCCTATTTAACTGATCATGTCACACTTCTATGACAAGTGAGTAGCTAGTAATTTTATTAATTGTTACTGTAGGTACTGGTCAAAGGGACCAAGTTCAAACCCCAGATAAGGTATGGATGTTTCTTTTCTGTGCTGTCTTTCAGCTGAGATATCTCCTTTTTCACATACCTTTTTTATGTCATATTATATATTGATATACTCTGTCTCAGACCTCTGTGGCAAGCAACTGCTTGAGGGGGTAATGTAAAATTAATTCAGTTACTGTAAAAATAACTAGAATTCATAAATAAATAAAAAAAATAAATACCCCCTCAAGCAGCTGCTTGCCACAGAGGTGTGACAGGAGCCTGTCAGTTTATATGCCGTAGTAGAAGGTCTGTGAGGATGGCAGGACCTCAGCAGAGAAACAACACAAACGTCCATGCCTTAATCCGGGGCTCAAACCCAGGTCCTTTAGATCAGTAGCCAAGCGCGCTAACCACTCGGCCACGGGACGGCCTGAATTCATACTATTAAGATTTGGTTACTTTTTACCTATATTACTATTGCTTTTCACTCATTATTTGTCAGTTTATGGATTGTTAAAGCAGTTGTTCCACCATATCTTTTGAAAATGATGGGCATATTGAATGATTTATATGCTAAATGAAAGAATATGATGCGGGGAGTGTTATAGGCTGTAAAAAAAATGTACCCCCATGCTTTCTTCCCCCTTAAAAAAAGGGAAAATATAAAAATGCTTGTACTGCTATATATTTTGAAGGCAAGGGCTGAAAGAAATGAAAGCTTGTGACATAGGAAGTGTCACAAGTTATAAAAATCTCCCCCCCCTCCCCCAAACAAAAGGGAGAAAATATGGGAAGGATTGTTCTACTACATAACTTTTGATGTGCGGGCCAAATGTAACAAGTTGTATTTCAAATGAAAACTTGTGATTTGGGGAGTATTATGGATTATGAAAATTTACTCCCCTCCTGAAAAGGGGAAATATGGAAGTTGTTCTACTATATATTCCAAATGTGAGATGTCAAATGAAAGGTCATGAGGATCATCATAGACCACTTCAAATTATGCCAACCACCATTCTCTCCTCCCCCTAAAAAGGGATGGAAATTTTACAGGGGTCAACCTTAATGAGTAATATCTTAAAGCTTCTGATATCTCCAATGTCATATCTCCCTCAAATACGGCTCCAAAGAAAAAGAAGAAAAATGTGGTCCATGTTTATGAGTCATACATCAAAATTGAAGTTTCTCAAGGTAGGTGCTTTTAGTGACAAAGAAAAAAAATATTTATTTCCCTATATGCATCCTAAAAAGTACAAAATAAAACCAAAACATATGATAATGCAATCAGTTGCTGAATTCATATTCTGTTCAAAAGAAGATAGGGTGTTGATTTGCCTATTCAACAAGATTGCCAGCACCCTTCTTTTGAAGTGAATACGAATTCAGTGATTGATTGCACCAGCAATATGCATTGGTATTATTTTCTAATTTTTTTGGGCATATATAAAAAGGTGGGTGTTTTTTAAATTTTTGATTTGTATTTTTTTATTTTTAAGCATCTTGAATAGCCAATCAAAAGCACCTTCTTGCTCAGTAATTAATTAAAATTAATATAAAAATTTCTGTCATAGAGCAATAAAATTATAAAGTTTATCCTTTGAAATTATTTGCAGGTTAAAAGTGTTTAGTAAAAAACTCTGAAGCTCTTTGGAGCAGGGACAGCCCTCCGTCTTCAGTGAAGTGACACTATGTGGTGATATTAGGGCTCTTTAGAGCTCCTTTCCACATGTCATGAAGGGCGATTCCAGTGTCTCGGTTGCAAATGGGGATGGGTAAAATCATTATTTCAATGGCCTCGCAGGTTATGGTACTATAGAAAGTGGATGCATGTGCAAACAGTTTGGTGTGCTCCCAGTCTATTGGTTGCCACGTGTTGTACTGCTAGTCGACAGTGGCTGTCATAAGCTTGTTTTGGCTGACATTTGTTTGATGCTCTGTGAACCTCTCTTGTAGAGAACATATGGTTTTTTTCGATGTAGTAGACAATGGAATTATCCAGCAAATGTAGGGCAAATCTGTATATGCCTAATTTTTGAAGTAGGCTAAATTTGTCTCTGTCCCTTTTGACAATTTTCTTCAGATTTTGAGCTGGGCTGAAAACAGTTTTGATATTTTGGGCTCTGAGTAATTTGCAGACTAACAGTTCACAAATTATGACCTTACCCATTCCCACCTATAACTGAGACACTGGAATTGCCCTTTACAACATGTGGAAAGAAGCTCAAAAGAGCCGTAACGTCATCATATAGTGTCATTTCACTAATGATGAAGTGCTCTCGTTGCTCCGAAAAACTTCTGAGTTTTTTTGTAAAAGCTTTTAACATACAAATAGTTTGAAGGATAAACTATAAAATTTTATTGCTCAACAGCAGAGAATTTTAGGCTACTTTTAATTGAATAGCCACTTTTTGATAACCAATAGCCACTTTTCGACAAACAGCCACTTTCTGACAAACACCCTTTTGAACAACCAAAAGACACTTTTCAACAAACAATAGCAGTCCAATTCATGGCTACTTAGGGTGGGGGTGGCTCATTCAGTAGTGTGCCTGGTTTATGATCTGCATTTCCTGGATTTGAGCCTGAGCTAAGCCAGCATTGAGATTTATCTCTGCAAAATCCCCCCCCCCCCCTCCGGTCAGTAGGGGACATCAATGGGCTTGGAACGACGTGCCCTAGGTGTGGGAGAGCCATACTCTGTACATGCACTAAAGAGCACGCTGGATGGCCTTGATGGAAGTTTCCATCTACATCCTAACAGCTGTCAAGTGGGTTCCCTACCTCATCCTTTTCTGAGCCCTTGGGGTCCCTGTGCTCTGGACATAATCTAATATTTAGGTTTACTATTTTTTATCTGTCTTCCTATTGCTTTTTCTCTTTGACATTTGTCAGTTTGTGGATTTTGGTACTCTGGCATGTTTCTGGAGAGATGTGGGTTTGAGTCCCATATGTCGGGAAAATTTTTACTACAAAATTTATTTGTCAAAATAGTTATTCCATCATATCGTTCTAATGTGATGGAGAAACTTAATATGTCAAATGAAAGCTTGTGATGCAGGGAGTGTCATAGGCTATGAAAAAAAAATTACTCCCCCATGCTTTCTTCCCCCCTCAAAAAAAGGGTTAATATTAAAACTATTGTTCTGTTATATCTTCAGAATACAAGTTCCAAAAGTAATGTGCTGAATCACAATTAAAGCTTAATCGGCAAACATCATAGACTATAAAAAATTTACTTTCCCATGCTTTTTTGCCACCTAAAAAGGGGGAAAATAAGAATGCAATTGTTCCCCTATGTCTTGGACGTGAGTGCAGAATGTAACAAGCTATACTTCAAATGAAAGCTTTTGATGTGGGGAGTGTCATAAGCTATAAAAAATTGACTCCCATTGCTTCTTCCTGCCTAAACAAAGGAAATATGAAAGTCATTCTACTATATCTTCTCAAGTTAGGGGTCAAATGAAAGATCATACAATGACCATTGTAACCTATTCTGACTTTTGCCCCCACTGTTCTCCCCCTGATAAAAAGGGGGGATTTTTCAGGGGTTAGACTTTAACAAGTCATATCTCAAATTTAAGCTTGTGATGTCTCCAATATCGGGCTACCTCAAACATGACTTCAGAATTGAGGAAAAATGTGATGTGTTTATAAATCTGTGCAAATGAAAATTTTTTGGAGGTCATTGTTTTTTGTGATAAAAAATGTAAATATGTTAAAAAGTAAAAAAAAAACTTATCTTCCTATATGGATCCTAAAAAATAGAAAATAAATCAGTCAGTTAAAATTAACTTCAAAGGAAAGTAGGGTGCGGATTTACCTACACAATGGGATTGCCGGCACCCTATCTTTCTTTGAAGTGAATATGAATTCAGTGACTGATTGCACCATCAATAGGCTTTAGGTTTATTTTCTACTTATTAGGGCCCATATAGGAAGATAGGTATTTTTGAAAATTTTTTAAATATATTTACATTTTTTACTCCATTTGATTATAAATTTATATTTATTAAACTGGATTACTCATGGTAAATTGTAATTTTTTTGGTTAGTTTTAATTTACAATATTAATTTATTACATATATATATATATAGATTATTTGCATATATTAATTTATTATGCAATGAATTGTAGAAAAAGTGAATGGTAGTACAATGAATTGTAAAATCTATTATGAGGGCAGCTGGTATCAAACCAGAAACCTTTTAGTTGCAAGTCAAAAGACATTCAAGTGAGCTAAGCATTGTGAATGAAACTGCTTGTTTGAATGTATTATTAATATTTCATTTTAGATCTAATGTTCAACACATTTTATATTTTAATATTTCTACTTCTACTATGGCATTTAAACTGGCAGGCTCCTGTCAGACCTCTGTGGCAAGCAGCTGCTTGAGGAGGTATTTATATATATATTTTTTATGTTCTTCTTTAAACTGTTTATACATAAATATCCTTCCTTGTCAAAAAAAATGTTTGCAACCAATTCAGGTTCAGCTCAAACATATCTTACCAGAAAAGTTTAGGCCTGTTGAGTCTTGCCAAAGTTGCATGAAGATTTTAGCTAAGTAAAAATCCTGCTATTTGTTGAATCAGCCAATCAACAACTGGTATTTATTCTCCTTCACCCTTCAACATCTGCCTCTCCACCACTGGGCGGCCTGCGGCCTAAAGCCCAATTGCCAATATGTACGATTGCCAGCCTTCACTGTGCTGGCCAGTCTTTGCTGTTTTCATCCGCACCCACTGCCCTTTATGCGTATGGACCTGATGATAAGGGGGCCGAGGCCCCCTTTACAAATAGGTCCAGCTTAGAAAGAAGGATGTATAAGAAGAAGAAGAAGCATACTTGCTGCAGTTCATTTTGATTATATTTCTTCTCATTCATATAATAACCATAATAGATAATGTTAAGATTCTGGACAGTGGTTGTAATGTATAAATTTGTATTGTATAAACTAAAGCATATGACATACCATAGATTTACAAAATAAATGCTGTTATTTTCAATATGAAAAATATTGATTACAAAATGAATATATGAATGATATTTTGTTGTTTTAGATATGACACATAATGAATACTAAATTTGAAAAAATTCATCTGTTATTTCTTGCGATTATTTTTGGTGTGGAAGTGGCCTAATGGATGAACCACTCGTGGTATATAATGTACCTGTTATGATTGCATATTTCATTTTGTCTTGCTTCCTGAAAATAAGCTGTATGAGTACACATGCCATTTGATTTAGAAAACAGTAGCTGTAAATTAGAATAAGAACTTGGTCTTGATCTCCTCTCTTATTTTACTTCAGAAACCATAGTATGAGGCATCATCATACCTTAGAACAACTGAGGGTCCAGTTTCACATTTTAATCATGGAATGATAATGATGCTACTAACAAACATGTATCATATTTTTGAGATAATGACTGGATGAAAATCAAGAAAAGCAAAAGTTCACATTCCTGAAGATAAATGCTTAGTTCTTGAGAATGCAGTGGTAAGTAATTTGAAGTCAGCTTTGCTAAAATTTTTAATTTCTATCTGCAAAAAAAAAGATACATTTAATGCAACAATTGGAATTAGTGGATATTGACATATCAAGTAAGAAAAACTAGGTTATATGATCCTTAAGTATTATGAGGAAAGAGGTGAACACAAACTTTTTCTACGTCTTATGAATGTTAAACTGCTTTCGAATGTGAATCACAGTGTGGTGAGGAGGCAGCAGCTCAAGGCACTCGTGACACCGAATTGTATGTGAAGCTGTTTTTGACTAACGTGCAATGTACAACAAATGCAGGCATAATAAAGTACAAAGAATATTCTGTATTTGCAAACCATTGTTAAATGATGGCGAAATAGTTTGGCATGCATCATCTAACTTCTGCCTTAGATATTTATGATAAGGGTTCATAAAACTTCATTTTGTGTCATGAATCTGTTTCTGAAACAAAGAAATTAATATACTGTAAATAGTTTTGTGGAAAAAATGAGTTTTGCTGATGTGCCAGATTTTAATCCAAGTCTCTCCAGATTCATGCCAGAGTGTTTCAAGCTCTGTCTTTTTTTCCACTAATATGACCTATTAGTTTCCCATCATTGTTGCAGTTGGCACCATCTATGATTGGGAAAGAAACTTTACTTTTACTGTTGCATTGAGTAAGATGTAAATAAATAAGTTACTCACACTAAAGCATTATCAATGAATAAATTATTAAATAATCATTAATATACTGTTTCACAAAAAAAAACTATAATAAAAGTAAAGTAATTTAATTTTTTATGACACTGTTAAATGTTTTTAAGCACTTCAACACATGGACTATGCTATCAAGTATCAATAATTATTATAAAGAGATTTACGTACCATGCCGTAGAGCAGGCATGTCAAACTCGTTATCCACCGAGGGCAATATTAAGTATTATATATTAAATCGCTGGCCGCAAAACAAAAGAAACCAGATGAAAATTGTTATGTGCAAACTAGACTAGAATGCAGTATTCGTTCACTGACTGCTAAGGAATAGCTTCCAACTCTACTGGCATTTTGTGACTCATTGCCATGCGCAAAGTACGTACATTTGAATGACCTCGAGACGTGTATACATGTCGGAGCCCGATCGTAGAATTGCTCATATCATGAAATGCCATTATTTCATGAAATGATCGGGCATTTCATGATATGAGCAATTCTACGATCGGGCTCCGACATATACATTTATGTGCAATAGTTTTTATAATAATTTATTTATGCGTAATAATTTTATTTAAAGAATCCAGTGTGTCAAAAGTTAAATAAACGTATTCGTTATCAATCTTGGCGGGCCGCGTGTTTGACATGCCTGCCATAGAGGATGGGAAGTAACAGGAGCTTCTTGGAATGCTTTTGGTGAGAAATTTAAAATTCGACGTTCTTGCCGGCAAGTGACGTCTCAGTGGAGATTAAGATAATGATGACTGCTGCCAATGGTCTACCCACATTGGTGAATGAAATAATTATTTATACTTTTTAATAGCATAGGGTGCTTAAAAAGTTTTAGATCCACAACGCACGTTTCGTGCCGTTCCTATCTGCTCTTCATCAGGTGGGAAGTGAGGGACTTAATGCAGTAGAGGCAGTTGGTTGGTGAGCATGGGGGAGGGGTGGGGTGCCATAAATTGACATGTCAGTGGTTCAGCTCCGAGGATCAGAGTGGTCGGCGGAAGTGCGTTGGCGGTAATGCGATCTGCATGTAATGGAGGTTGGGAGAGTGTGGGATTGTGGGAAATCATCAAGATATGCATATGTCGAGGGAAGCATCACTGTTTCTGGGTAGTAATTCATCTTTATTATGAGTGGGGTACTTTTAGTGAATTAATAAATTTGGTAAACTGAAAATTGGGGTTAAGATAATTATGTTATTGAGGGTCTGAATAATGGTTTTCGTATTGGCATTACTATAGGGAGTTTTTTTTTGTGTGTGTGTAGGCGGGGGGGGGGGGGGGGGGGGGGGGACATTGATCACCGATTTTAGGAGGTATTGGTGTTCTAAAGGGTTAGGTGAGTGTGTATTATTGCAGGTGGCAAATGGGGATCGACGATGAGAGAGGAGAGTGTTTAGGGGGGCGTGGAATTTTGTAGGTGGGGATACCAAATTCGAACTAGCCGTCACAGAAAATATCCTCATCAACCTAAAATTGACCGAACTCTGCAATACAGATATTGTCCCCCTCCCCCCTAGCGTGGCATCTGATATTTAGGGGATATAACATACACCTCGGAAATTCCATGCCCCCCTAAACACTCTCCTCTCTCATTGTCAATCCCCATTTGCCACCTGCAATAATACACACCCACCTAACCCTTTAGAACACCAATACCTCCTAAAATCGGCGATCAATGTCCCCCCCCCCCCCCCCCCCCCCCACACACACACAAAAAAACTCCCTATAGTAATACCAATACGAAAACCATTATTCAGACCGTCAATAACATAATTATCTTAACCCCAATTTTCAGTTTACCAAATTTATTAATTCACTAAAAGTACTCCACTCATAATAAAGATGAATTACTATCCAGAAACAGTGATGCTTCCCTCGACATATGCATATCTTGATGATTTCCCACAATCCCACACTCTCCCAACCTCCATTACATGCAGATCGCATTACCGCCAACCGCACTTCCGCCGACCACTCTGATCCTCGGAGCTGAACCACTGACATGTCAATTTATGGCACCCCATCCCTCCCCCATGCTCACCAACCAACTGCCTCTACTGCATTAAGTCCCTCACTTCCCACCTGATGAAGAGCAGATAGGAACGGCGCGAAACACGCGTCATGGATCTAAAACTTTTTAAGCACCCTATGCTATTAATTAAAAAGTATAAATAATTATTTCATTCACCAATGTGGGTAGACCATTGGCAGCAGTCATCATTATCTTAATCTCCACTGAGACGTCACTTGCCGGCAAGAACGTCGAATTTTAAATTTCTCACCAAAAGCATTCCAAGAAGCTCCTGTTACTTCCCATCCTCTACGGTATGGTACGTAAATCTCTCTATAATAATTATTGATAATTAATAGTATAGTCCATGTGTTGAAGTGCTTAAAAACATTTAACAGTATCATAGAGAATTAAATTACTTTACTTTAATTACCACACTGTGTACCTCTACTGTAATTTTTGTTAAACTATAATAATGAAGATAGGTTCTGACACTACAATTTTTTGCATTTAAATTCTTAAAATATTATCATTAACACATGAGTATTTTTTCAAAATTGCAAGCTTTTTTTAATTGCAGTAAAGTGTCAAAACTCTTAACTCAGTATGACCAAAGAAGCAATAAAATATGTTATTTATTTATTTTCAACAGTTTGCATTGTATACTTGTCAGGGGATACCCCCTCACTCTCGAGCTGGGTCAGCATTGAGATTTATCTCCACAAAACTCCCTGCCCTGCCCACAGTCAGTAGGGGACACTGATGGGCTTGGAAAGGCCATCGTGCATCGGATGGGACGTTAAGCTGTGGCCCCATGTACAGGGGAGCCATACCCTGTGCACGTTAAAGAACACACTGGATGGCCTTGATGGAGGCTTGATGGAGGCTACCAGTGGGTCCCCTCCCACAACCTTCTCTGAGCCTTGGGGGTCCTTGTGACCTGGCCATTTAGCCCATTTTGTGCAAAAAAGTGCTGCTCAGAGGTAAAACAACCCATACCTCCTCACTCAGTATGAGGTGTCGGAATTTCAAACAGTAGTCAGCTGCATTAACATTATACCAAGCTATCAACAAATACGTATATTTCATTTAATTTCACATTACCATAGAAAACTGAGATCTCATGTAAATAGAAGGTGTTAACTTAAGCTCACCAGACAAAAAATTAGTCATCTCCTGCTGTAAGAGGTTACGTCCATTCGACAGCAACAGAGGGTGCACCTGTATTAAACACATCCTACAAATAGCTGTGGTGTGTGCTTCAGGGTTCATACAGTGACACGAAGTGGTTGTGTGCCATGTGTGTGTTAGTTGTTCCGTAAAACATGGATCACACCAAAGATGTGAATGAGTGGCAAAAAGGTGTTATTGCATATGGCCAAGCCGAAGGGCATAGTGTACAAGAAGTTGTTGCCTTTGCAGGTGTGTCGAAACGTACTGTCCAAAGGGTCTTCCAGCAGTGGCGTACATCACAGTCCATCGCCAATCCTCGGCAGAAAGACTGTGCTCACCAACAGGGACCGCCATAGTGTGTCATGCATTGTTAGGGCAAACAGCTTTGCAATGACACAGGAATTGCTTCAGTCAGTCAATGCAGGCCTACAACAAGCTGTTTCAAATCAAACACTCTGAAGGGAACTGCATGCCATGGTATCAGGAGCAGAGTACTGCAGAAGAGACCCTTGTTAACAGCTCTGCACAAGGCTGCATGGCTACAGTGGGTGCAGTACCACAAAGACTGGACTGTCAACTCTTGGAAGCATGTGATCTCGTCAGATGAGTCACGTTTTTGCTTGTACTCGAATGATGCGAGGCAATGGGTACATCGTAAGCTGCATGAAGCCTTCCATGTGGACTGTGTGCAAGGTTCTGTTCAAGCTGGAGGAGGCTCTGATATTCTGGGGGTGTTTCACATATGAGAAAATGGGTCCTTTGGTTGTGGTGACATCATGCTTGAATCAGAAGAGCTATATGGAGCTACTGGATGACTACATGTTGCCTTTTGTGCAGCATCTCCACAGTGAACATCAGAAGGATACCCCAGTCTTCCAAGATGACAATTGTTGCGTGTACAGGGCTTGAAATGTGTCAGATTGGCATGAAGAGCATTCTGAAGCCTTCGAACTTCTCGACTGGCCCTCCAAATCCCTTAGAAAATTTGTGGGACTATTTGGAGCTTGTTGTGAAGCACCATCCCAGCCATTTGGCCAATCTGGCTGAACTGCAGAATTTGCTGCTGGAAGAGTGGATGAATATTGATGTGCACTACATCCGCACACTGGTGGCATCCATGCCAGACAGCATTTCGGCCGCTCTTCAGTCAAATGAAGGCGTTATGCGCTATTAGGTGACATTCAGCCAGGGGTGACTAATTTTTTGTCCAGTGAACTAATTATACTACTGACAATATAGTTATAATACATATGAGACATTATCTGCTATGTTGAATGCAACATTCAGCTTTCATTGCAACATTTCAACAATGAAATGTTACATTCAGCAAAGCAGATAATGTCTACTTTCTTATACTTTCTATCTACATTATACAGATCCATCTTACTTTTACTTTCTTATAACTAAATGAAGTATACCTTATATGTTTACCTTATATTTGCATAAAGCAGGAAGCTGTTATGTCAGTACATCCAATACCTATGGAATATTATGCACTGACCCATTCCTCTCCTCTATATTAGCAAGGGTGGCTACACCTTCACTTTATCCTGATATTCCACAGCTATTTGTTAAAATTAAATTACACAAAGATAATAAATCATTCCACCCCTTGTTTCCAAGAGAAAAGCACCAACATATAATTTAGAAAAAGTAATATTTAATTTTTTATACCATTTTTTCCCCTTACAAATTATAGGCTTAAATCAAGAAAACTACTAATTCAAAATATAGGATATTAAAATACAACCTAACTAAGAACACATTCTTATTCATAACTGAAGATCACATTGTTAACTCATTTGGTGTCATATCTCTGTACCTCAGTATCCAGTACTAGATGTAGTGATGTGGCTCAAAGTCAAATGGTTGGTGGATGCCAGATTGAATGGCCTATGAGTACTTCAGTGTACTTGGGGCCTCAAGCTGGTTGTTGCCATCAACTACTTTTTAGCTGATGGACATTGCTCCAGACCAAAGGGGTGCCAATGGGTTCGCCCTGGACTCATTTATTTACAACATTACACAACTCTGGGAGTTCGGTGACCAAGCACCTCCTACCCAAAACAAACCCTGGACTCATGTCTGACATTGTAGGCATGTAGAAGACCATGTATTAGCAGAATGTCCTATTAAATCAATATTATACCAGTAGTATATATATATATGATGATATATTCTTAATTTGTTTGGGCTCCCTAGTGGAATTGCATGATTTACTCATGCAATTTAACAATATTATACTTCTATTAAATTTGCATATGAGGAAAAAGTTAACAATACACTTCCTTCTTTAGACATCCAGAATACAAAATATGCTAATCATTTAACTACTTCCATATATAGAAAACCTTCATATATTCCAAGTATCATTCCTGCAGATTTGGCATATCCATATCAGTATATAAAAAAAAATCGGCATTAAGAACACATTTCTTCTGTGCATATAAGTATTCATCAATGCAATACTTGTTACATAAAGAATTAAAGTGCATATATCAAATAGGATATGAGGCTGGATACACCAAACATCAAATAGATAAAATTGCATAAAATTGTTAAATATACAGGGTGAATCTGAAAAAGTGGGCAAAACTTTACGGGGTGGTAGAACGCAGCTATACGAGCAATATTCGTCATAGAAAGTATGGGCGGAACGCAAACGATGAGCCGCTAGGTGGCGTTGGAAATGGTATAAAAGGGTCGGTCCTCGCACCCAACGGCATTTCTACCGTGGATTGCCGAGAGGATGGCTGGTTATACTAACCACGAAATGGCTTTTGAGCAATTTCTCTGAGCATATACCTCAATTACATTCCTGTTAATAAAATGTTTTCTGAAGTATCTCCTCTCCTTCTTGTGTTCATTCTTTAAATGTGACAGTGGAAAACTACCTTTTAACTTCTCACCGCTTGCGTTCCGACCATACATTCTATGACGAATATTGCTCGTATAGCTGCGTTCTACCACCCCGTAAAGTTTTGCCCACTTTTTCAGATTCACCCTGTATGTATATAAGGCTGATTCTCAACTAACAGCAGCCCATTCTATAACAGAGCAAACACCTTAGTACACTATAGCATATCCTTTATATGAAAACTTAACATATATGGTTTCTAATATACTGGAAGAATTTCAAATAATAGTACCAATAACTATGACCCCACTGTATATATACTCATTGTAAATTGATCACAATAAGATTCAACAGCAGGAGGAATGTATTTAATTACTTAGATGATCCATTACAGAAAGTGTACCCAAAACATAGATACGTGCGACATTAAAAATAAGCATCCAAAAATGGCATTTGGCAAAACAGCTATAACTAATGAATTAATGATTAATTAAAATGAAATTAAAATTTTAATTATACCTCCTACTAAATTCCAGCTTAATTATGCTGAAAATATAATTATAGGGTTCATGGTTTAAGGTGTTGTAGGTTCATGGTGAAATTAACCTCCAATAAGGGGTTCCCTACACCAGAATATATTAAACCAGAAATTATAAACCTGTATGCAAATGTATTATGCACCACTGACGCAGCACCACTCCCATCAACATAGTCTACTAATGTTGGGCTGCCAATCTCATTTGCATGCATACTTCCAATCTACAGACATCCCATTCCCTCTTGCACATTTGACAAAGCCAACAAGAGTCCAGCAAATCACATTGCATAATTTTCTTTTAAACTTTTAAGTTCATCTTTTAGACTTTTAACTTTTAAATTGAAATGTACACCTGTTAAATGTTGATATAATGAATTGAGAGACTAGCCAACATCATCTGGCTAAGTTATTCACACAGTATCAGCTGGCATCATAGAAGAAAATATGGATGATATTACTACCTATTAAGTGAATGCTAAGATTTACAATAGAGCTAACTTTAAATGACTATCCTGTAAACCAGACTGAAATGAGCCCTTTTGACGCCAGAAATATAACCTACAGAAGCCAACATCTACAAACTGAAGATCTACAGAAGGTAACAAACTGGTGCATCAGTAAATATCAATAGGACATTCCTTCTGAAAGCTATAGATTAGCTGAGATTGGGGGCGGTGGTGGCTCAGTCGGTAGCGCGCCAGTCTCATAATCTGCAGTTCTCAGGTTTGAGTCCCAGCTGAGCCAGCATTGATATTTTTCTCTGCAAAATTCTCTGCCTTGTCCATGGTCAGTAGGGGACATTGATGGACTTGAAAAGACCGCCATCCATCAGATGGGACATGTGTGAGAGAGCCATACCCTGTGCCCATTAAAGAATACTCTGGATGGCCTTGACAGGAGGCTACCATCTGTCTCCCAACAGCTGTCTAGTAGGTCCCTTCCCCCAACCTTCTCTGAGCTTTCAGGCTCCTTGTGGTCTGGCCATTTAGCTCATTGTGTGCAGAAAAGTGCTGCTCAGAGGTAAAACCAACCAACAACTGAGACTGGATGCCATCTATCAGCCTGTAGACAGGCTACTTTAATGTTATGCAACAACTCCATAGGTATTGGATGTACTGACATAACTGGTTCTTGCTTTATGTGAATATAAGGTAAACAGTATGCTTAATTTAGTTATAAGATAGTAGATAGATCTATATGTTTAAACATTGCATTCAGCATAGTAAATAATGCCTCTCATGTATTATACCTATATGGTAAGTAGTATAATAAGTTAAAGCCATCTATTTAAGTGAGATGTCAGTTTTCTATGGTAATGCAAAATTAACTGAAATGTACATATTTGCTGATAGTTTAGTATAATGTTAATGCAGCTGACTCCTGCCTGAAACTCTGCCAGGCTTGTAATCTGCAGTTCCCAGATTTGAGTCCAGCTGGGTCAGTGTTGAAATTTATCTCCGCAAAACTCCTCACCCTGCCCATAGTCAGTAGGGGACACCGATGGGCTAGGAAAGGCTGCCATCTACCGGATGGGACATTAAGACGTGGTCCTGCATGTGGGAGAGCCATACCCTGTATGCTTTAAAGAACACACTGGATGGTCTTGATTGGAGGTTACCATCTGTCTCCCAAAGCTGTTCCAGTGGGCCCCCTCCCCCAACCTTCCTTGAGCTTTTGGGGTTCTTGTGGCCTAGCCATTTTACCCATTGTGTGCAAGAAAGTGTCACTCATAGGTTAAAACAACTCAACCTGAAACTCTACTCCCTCATACTGAGGTGGTAGAGTCCCCTGACAAGTATACAATGTAAACTGTTGAAAATAGTTAAATATTAATTTATGCATTGTAAATATTGGTCATCTTTTAATAAAAATAGGAGATCTCTAAATAAAGAAAATTTCAGATGTTATTACTTTGACTTTTTTTATGTTGTCATAAAAAGTTCCATTATCTATTGTGTATAATTATATTATTCTTTGCAAATATTATATGAAAGCCTTTACACTATTAAAGCTTTCTTAATATCTTCAAATATTCTAATAACGTTTTAAAACAAAAGTAGCATTTTTTTCAGTGTTTTTCATGAAATTAATTTTATTAACCCAGTGTCTGCATTCACAATTAAAAATGATATATGTATTACTAATTTTATTCAGATTGTTTCTGTATTTTCATCTTAATTTATGTAGTATATCTAAAAATTATCCTTTAAATTACAAGTTTAAAGTAATAAATTTTGCTACTGTTGTTTTTAATGTTATTCTACACTGGTGTCAAAAAGTTGAGCATAATTTACAAACAACTGAAATATTAACATTACATTTTGTGTATCAGTCAAATAGAATATGTGCAAGGTGGTACATCTCTTAAAAACTTAAAAATCAACTGACTGGAAAAATTTCATATGACTAGAAAAGAAAATCCTAGATGCTATAAAACTGGCCCTGATTTTGCACTACTCTTTCTTGTTGAGAAAATGTTGTGTTCATATTAACACTGTCATCATATGGATATTTTTACACATGCAGTTGATATGCCCTATCCCACATAAACCAATGTAGCTAGGACTTGTAAATGTCTCCCAGTCAGTGCTTTTCAAGACTTTAGAGACAATTCCAGCAGGCAGGAGACATTAGTTGCAGACGAGTGAAAGATCTTCCAAGCAAGATGGCCACACTCATGCTAACCGTTTAGTGTCATAGGGCAATGTCAGTCAGACAACTCTGGAGATTTTTGCAGCCATTTGGAGAACAGCTTCAAAGTAAACAATTTATAGAAGGCTTTACCAGAGGGATCTATGCCAGATGACTGATAGCTTGTATTTCCCCCAAATCCCTCCCACAGCAGAGTCCAGCTAACATGGTGCAGAGAACATCGTGACCAGACCCCCAGACTAATGGGTAAATGTGCTCTTCGCTGATAAATTGTGATTCAGTCTTCATACTAATTCTCAATATGTTTTGATCTAGAGAGAGCAAGAAATTTGTTACCAACCCTCTAAACATCAGAGAACAATACCACTATGGTGTTTGGTTGAGGTTTTATGTTTCAAGAGCAACTAGGGTTATATTGTCCACTATGGTAGTTTGAGATCTGAGGCAGCCCACTATCAGATGGATGAACACCTCTCCATATCTTTGCCAGAGGCTCTCTGACTGGTTTGAGGTTTAAGAATGATAATAGGATATTTTTTAGCCCTATGTGAGGCTTTTCAGAGGTGCTGTTGCCTCCAGTTCTTTTTTTATATGGATGATGTCTAGCATTGCTACGGGATGCAGTGTCGTTATAATGCAGTCAAATTCCTTGAAAGTCAGGATAGTCAGCTCCTGATAACATATCAGGTGCTCTGGACCACTGAGCTACCAGCCACCAATCAAGATCTCCTCTAATTGATGATATGAACCTTTTTAACCTCCATTACTACATACATAAGTCATATCAGAATAATATGATCACCTACCTAATAATGGGGCGCATTATGGCCTAAGTTGCCAATGCGCCATAAAACCACAACCAACCTAATAATGGGAATAACTACCCTTGGCCTGGATGACAGTAGTGAGACAGCATGGCATGGACGCAATGAGATCCAGGAAAGTTGCCAGAGGCACATAATAATGCAAATTATCCATATGGACTCCAGCAGAGCACGGAGGTTCTGGAGATGACGTGGTTGTGGGTCCGCATGCCGAACCTGTCGATCCAAATGGTTTCGCAAGTGCTCTATGGAATTGAGGTCGGGCAATTTTGCTGGCCAAGGGAGAACGAAGACATCGCTGTTGTGTTCCTGGAACCAGTCACGCACCACCTTAGCAACATGACAGGGTGCATTGTCCTGTTGGTAGACACCACCACCACCAGGGTAAACATCCAACATGAATGGATGCATATGGTTAGCGAGGATGGATAGGTAGCCATTGGCATTCAGGGACCCATCCAGTGGACCAGCATTCCCAGGCATACCAGGAAAACATCCCCCAGACATGCACACTGCCACCGCCAGCCTATACTTGACTGACAAGTGTGTCCAGGTGTTGGTTTCGTGTATCTGATGCCATATCCACCACTGTCTGTCACTTCTGTAGAGTAGAAACCTCGATTCATCGGAGAAGGCAACCTTTTTCCACTGTCCAATGATGGTAGTCCCGTGCAAACTGCAGGCGTCATTGCCGACGGACCTTGGTTAACATGGGCGCCTTTATGCAGCATCGAATCCGGAGACCCATTTGTAACAGGGTTCGCTCTACTGTTATCAGGAACATGTACCTGGGTGCCCCAGCATTTATTTGAGTGGTCAATTGCTGCACTGTTGCACCTCAATTTCCCTTTACCAATTGACGGAGGTGACATTCTCTTCTGGGATTGATGGCCTTTGGGGCTCCACAGTTATGATGTCTGGAGTACTCGGTGTGCCATCAGTCCATTCTTGGTACACCCTTACTACAGCACCTTGAGAACAGTCCATGAAGTCTGCTGTTTCCGAGATGCTTCCGTCCTTGGCATGGTAGCTGATGATCATTCCTTTTTGAATGTCATCAAATCAATACCTCTGCCCATTATGCTCGCATTATGCACTATGGCTCATCTGTCCTGGCCGGCCGCTTATCTGTCTTTGTGGTCGACCTTGTCATGTGCACTCTGTGACATGCCTGGATGGGGTACACTGTGATTCCGTGGGTGGTCATATTATTCTGATACGACTGTGTGTATAGGGAATGATCCGGCAATTTCGTCAGAAGTAGCAGACAAATGCCATTAGATGGAAAGTATTTTCTCACAAGTATACTGTTGATAAATAATGAATAAACTCGACATATTTGGTATTTACCTATAAATTGCCACTTTGAAGTTTATTCAAATTTTTTAGAGGAACATATAATGTACATACAATACATACAATGTACATTATATGTCCTACATATAATGTAGGTTGAAAAGGTTCATATCATCAATTAGAGCAGATCTTGATCAGCGGCTGGTAGCTCAGTGGTCCAAAGCAGCTGACATTATCAGGAGGTCGTGGGTTCGTATCCCACCAGGCTCAAGACAATTTTTCCTCTAAAAAAAATTTTAATCGACTTCAAAGTGGTAATTTATAGGAAAATACCAAATATGTTGAGTTTATTCATTATTTATGATGTACTAGCTGTTTGGAGTCATCATACTCTGTATTAACCTCTCTGTTCTGTTGAAACAGGTTTATTAGCTATACCTCTCCCCTCCCCCATTCATTCATTCATTCATTTGCATAACCCATGGAAATCCATGTGATTGTTTTTTCTCTGTGCCTCACTGTTTATTGTATAATATAATAATGCATTATCACTCCAAATATCATATAATTTCAATGTTACATTTTTGAGATCTTCCAGAATTTGTATATTATGCTTAACTTTTGGCCACCAATGTAGTTAAAAATTGCTACTCTCCATAGCCCATACCTGGTATAGTGGTTAGCATAACTATTAGACCAGCTGGCATGTCCCTGTGTATGTGTTTCTGTGTTGAATGAGAAACTAGGACAAGCCCAATAAAGCTTCTAAGTTATCACCATCCTTTGTGTAGGGAAGCACCTACTTAAAACAAATTTTAGTTAGCATAGAAAACATTTTTCAATACTAGCTAGTGTAGGTACAAAATAATTCCAAAGGAATGAAATTCAATGTGAAGAAAATTATTGATTGAAAATAAAAAAAGCTAAAACGTTTTTTGTCACTTGAAAACCTGTAAGATAAAAGGGATTTCTTTTTGTAATGAATAAAAAATTTTTAAGCAGAAACGTTTTTTGTGATTTTGGTGAAAGAAAACTGTCATTTTTAGTGCTTGAAAACAATCTGTAATAAATTCATGATGAAAATTTCCTAGCATATTTTTTTTTATAGAAATTTTATAAATGGAATAAAGAAAACTAATTGTCAAAAGTAATAATTTCCTTAAATTGAAACTTTAGAACTTGAATGTCATTGAAAGCTATTATAATCAGACCTCTAACTTAAATCGAAATTTCAGTACTGTTTCTAATTATACATCTTAATCAAAGAAAGGTTAGGTTTTGTAAACTAGTTTTGAAAGATAAGAAGGGAAATTAAAAACTTTTAAAATAATATCTAAAATAGTCATGTAAATGACCATTACACCTTCTGTTAATATTCTATATTTAAGTATTCTTTTATTCATTTGCTATCAGGTATGCCCGCCAGGTGGCGAACAACCCAAGTTTAGTAATCCTGTTTGTTCTTGTGATGACAGCTACCTGTATCATAATTTCTTTGACAACTAATGATCTACCTTCATTTAAAGATCCACTCTTGGTAATGAAATGCTACATTTGTGATTATTCTTCATTATTTATATAAAATGCAATAGTAAATATTGCATGTACAGTGTATTGAAAATTGCTTTTAATATAATTTCAGCATTAAATAAATATCAGTACATGTAAAAGTTTAATAAAAAGCAGTTTTACCACTGATTTAAGAAAGTAATACAAGTAAAAAAATATATATATTTTAGGGATATAATGATAATTTTAATTTCTTCCTGTCTAAATGTTAAGAGTAAGATTTAATATGATATATATTATATTACGTTTTTTTTTACATTTTCATATATAGGGTGTTTCAAAACTCTTTGTACAAATTTCAATGGGAGATAGGGAACATCAAGACAAATTTTTCTCGTCTATGAATGTATGTCCGTTGACGTAACCCTTTGGTACTAGAGGGTGCTGTTTGCTGCGAGGTTGTACTGACAGTGTTGTTTGGGAAGCACTGTTGGTGCAACCTCACTGCAGCTCTTCCATTTCCATTGTCAGCCCCATATGCCAAGTGCATGTCAGCCACCTCAGCAGTCATGAAACACTCCATGTTACACATAATATGTCTGATTTACAAATGCCAACGGCAAACTAAAGTCCATTCTCTGTTCCTACTTTGCTCCTCTAGCCAATTGCAGCACCACAAAACAGCACCCTCTAGCACCAAAAGGGTTACATCAGCGGAATACATTCATAGATGAAAAAGGTTTGTCTTGGTGTTCCCTATCTCCCATTGAAATTTGTAAGTTTTGAAACACCCTGTATATGTGGTGAAAGATACTTTTATCAAACTTTTATAATAATTATTAGACTTATTTACTTTGTTAATTATTAATTTTCAAACTGAATTTATACTTATTTTAATGTTTCTGTGCATATTTTATTTTTTATTTCTAGAAAGTAAAAATATATTAAAATTGAATCACATTTTAAATCACACACTGAAACAAAATAATGCATATCCTTAAATTTATTTATTTATTTATTTATTGTAATATAAACTTGACAATCACTTTTGACAGTTTGCAATACAGTGAAACCTCTCTAATAGAAATCCATAGAGAAAAAAAGTTCTTATTGGAGAATTCAATTTTTAAAGAGAGATTAGTTTCAGCTATGCAAAACAGGGTATTAACCACAAAAATAGTTCTTATGGTAATTGGGGACATAGATGTATGTCCAAATAATCTATACAGTAAAAATGAGAAATATGTTTTATTTAAAAGATATCTACCCATCAGGGTTGGGTTGTCATCTCTGAGCAGTACTTTTTTTTGCACACAATGGGTTAAATGCCCAAGTTACAAGGGCCCTGAGGGCTCAGAGAAGGTTGGATAGGATGGGACCCACTGAACTGCTGTTGGGAGACAGATGGTGCCTCCCATCAAGGCCATCCAATTGTTCTTTAATGAACACATGGTATGGCTGTCCCACATACGAGGCCACAGCTTAATGTCCCATCTGACGAATGGCAGCCTTTCCTAACCAATTGGTGTCCCCTACTGACCAATGGCAGGGTGGGGAGTTTTTCCAAGATAAATCTTGACCTGGGGGTTTTGAACCCCAAGTCAAGTGGGGCTTGAACCTGGGAGCTGAAGATTATGAGTCTGGTGTGCTACAGACTGAGCCCCCCCCCCCCCCCTCATCAGTTTCATTCTTGCTATTAGCTACACAGTTTAAAAATTAGTTTACTGCTGAAATTTAAAATTATGATTATACAACATCATTTTTGTTTCCAAATTGGAAGTTTTTGTTTGAAATGTCAATGAAGTGATTTGCCGAAAAAATTTGTTTTCATCCTGAGTGGATTTTTCAGCAAATTATTTCAAGTGTTTATTGTCTACAGGACATTTTTCTGTGATACCCTATTATTATATTGCCCTTGGTCACAACATCACTCTTGAAATTAAGTAATTTAGTCATGTAGATAGTACAAACATTCAATTTGCAACAAGTATTCCCAAACACAGATTATAAATTCTCACATTTTGTTCCTCAATTATATTTGCTTATTTCTGCTTCATTGCATCTTTAATTTGGTGTTTCTCAATTCACTTGATTAGTTCGGTATTGGTCTGACTGCTACTTTTTGGGAAAATCTTATAATCAGTTCTAAAATAGTCATCAGCAGCAGCAATACATTCTTTCACTGTTACTGATAAAATTTAATGCATGTTTCAAGTGATTTGTAGCATAATGGCATTCATGCATACATGATCTCTAACTAACAGCTAGATCCTAAAAGTGTAATTTCACAATATCACTTATAATTTGAGCTAAAATAATTGTGAGACTATATCTCGGTTAAATATTAAACTCAAACAATAATCATTGTACAATCTCATACTAGTAAAGAGAGATGACAAAATCATCAGTCATTTGACATATAATAAATGATAGAAATATTATAGTAGTATGTACATATAGAATATTATCAGTAGTATGTACAGCTCAACTTTTTTCTGGTATCATACACTGATCAAAGTGTAAATTGCAACATCGCAAAGGAAGTGCTGTATACACCCAAAACTGACAGGCAGAAGCTATAAGGGTAGATGTGCAAATGATCAAAAAACGGAACATGAGAATGCAAGGTACATGCATTTATTGCAGATTCACAGTACATAGTAGGCCCACCTCAGGTGGTTACACAAGTCCAGACATCTCAGCATTCCATCAGTCAGATAGTTAATGGTGTCCTGAGGTTTAGTGTTCCAAACAGCATCCAATTGGGCATGCAACTGTACCAAGTTCGCTGCCAGAGGGAGCTGGTGAAGGCGGTGACCCAGAAGTCCCACACATGCTCAATGGGTGACAAGTTCGGGGAGTATGACAGCCATGGGAGAATGTCCACACCTTGGAGGCTGTCCATCGTTGCACACGCAGTGTGTGGGGTGGCATTGTCCTGCTGCAGAATCAGTCCAGGCATGGTGGTAAGGGAGGGTTGTGCCACAGGATTAATATTGTCATCGATGTAACAACATCTTGCTGTTATAGCACCAGAAACATGGAGCAGATGTGATGTCATATGTCATTCCACCACATACCATTGTACCACAGTGGGAGCCATATGGTAGCTAATGGAATAGGTTTCTTCAAGTCAGCAATGACACCAATGCTAAGCAGACAAATGGTTGTCTGGCATGCCAAAACAAAATCGGGACACATCTGTGAACAACACTCCTCCATTCTGTAGTCCAGTGTTGCCTCGCTCAACACCAGTGGAAACAACATAACCGGTGATGTTGCTGCAATGACAGATGCTGGACTGTATGTCTCACTCTCATTCCTGCATGATAAAAATGTCTAATGGTTTGCATAGAGACTATGGTACAGTAGTCTCCATGCAAACCATTGTTGCAGTTCTCAAATTACTCTGCAGCACATTCGCTATGGTGAAAGAGTCACAAATGGCCCTCCTACAGAGCATGCATTCTTCATATCCTATGGTGTGGCATGTTGGTTCCTTATCTGCCCATGTCATTTGATGATCCATGATGTTGTATGAGACACACCATGTCACTGTGCTCACATTGCTGCGATTGCCCAAAGGCTCAGTCCGAGCTCTCACATATCGATGATCTGCAGAACTTTGTATCATGTGTCGGCAGAACTTTGATCATTTGCATATCTCTTATGGCTTATTACCTCCTTTGATTTGCATATATTTATTTCTATTCCTTCTTGTGTTGTGATTTCCACTTTGAGCAGTGTATTTTGTCAAAAAGGTTGAGCAACTTTGATGACTTGTATATATGCCAAGTATTAGCATGTTTCACTACTGATCGAAAGATCCTGGGTTCAAGCCCCAGGTGAAGCAAGGATGTTTGTATTGTTTTTCTGCTGAGGTCCCACCATCCTCACAGACCTTCTCTATGGTGTTTAAACTGACAGACTCCTGTCAGACCTCTGTGGCAAGCAGCTGCTTGAGGGGATATTTTTTATTTTATTAATATTTACATAGTTTTAAATTAGTATGTAGGCAAAGCAAGGTGAAAATTCAATATTTTCTGGCCTAATAGTAAGTACAATTCAAGCTTCTAATATTCAATTTTTGTAGCCCTTTTATATATATTAAGTTTAACTTGTTCTTTTGTATAGATTACACAGAAATTGCTGACTTATTGACTTATTTTTGTGTTTAAATGTATAAAATATATTAATTTGTTCAGGATAGTTTTTTTTTTTCTTTTTTCAATGCAATATATGTGTGTGTATAGTATATAATATATTATTATTTTCCAGGACACATTATTATTATTTACTTATATATATATATGCTACATTACTTATAACAGTGTATTTTTATCTAGGATAGTTTACATTTAAAAGCATTGTACTAAATTTTCTCTATATAGTTTTGAAATTTATTTAAAAGGGTTTTGAGCCAAGAGGAACTCAGTTGGCACAACGTACTAAAGCGTGGAAAAATCTCCTAGACAGCACTAGCTGGAATGGACCTCTTACTCTCTATCCAGGAAGCATAAGCTCAAGTGCAACCAATGTTACAATCCAGTCAGCACCATCTAAGAGGTTTTTGGAAGCAGAAGACAGAAGAGGTGATGCTGATAATACAAGTGCTGAGGATTCTTTAAAAGTATGGGGAGAAATAGAAACTGGAAAGCAGATTTTAGCTTATAAAGGAAGTAATACTACTCAAAATCCTATAATTCACGAAAGGAATAGAATCCTTCCATTTAGCAGTAATAACTTTTTTTGTAACAACCCAGGTAAGATAGTAACTAGAAATTATTTTATGTGGTATCAAAGAAATGTAACAAATTCTTGTTGAAACAAAGATACTGTAACCATATCTATTATATATGTTATCCAGGATTTGCAAGATACATGGTGTGAAAGATGTAACAAAACGTACATCAATAATCTACTGTATAGATTAATTGGTTGAATTACTGCAAATCTTAGATAAAGCATGAATGATTTTTCTCTGTAGGAATTATAGGTGAGGGTTGATGTATGTCCATGTATGCTGATTGTGATGATTACAATACTGTTCTGTGTAAATATGGTTTTGTCAGTGATCAGAATCCTATGCACGAAAGCTGGATCTCAAAAACAATAGCCATCATGCTGACATCAATGTCTGCACCTGTTAAATGTTGTAGGTGTAGAAGGTATGTACCCTGTCCCATATAAAAGTCTCTTAAATGTGCCAATGTTTTCCAGATTTCGTTTTGGTGCTCTCTTCCACAATCTGGATAATACACTGCTGGCCATTAAGAGTGCAACACCAGGAAGAACTCGTCAGATTGTCCCAAAATATGCAAGATGGGTAGCCCATGGGAGAACAAATAAATAAATCAAAGTGCAGTACATATGCACATGATATGTGACAGTAATGCCCCCTGGAAATGGTATAAGAGGAGATTACAAAGAGCCAGTGTAAAGCACTGGAATTGTGTTTGCTTGCAGTTCTTGCACACTAAAAAATGAAGTATGCCTGTTGAAGAACACAGCATCCATATGACCAGGTTTCCAACTTTGATCAAGGGAGAATTGTGGAATTACGGGAAGGCTGATTATCATACCGAGACATGAATGCTTGTGTTAGATGGAATGCTGCCACAGTGATGAGAATATGGCGTCAGTGGGTAGAGAAGGAACAAACTCACCGACATGAGTGATCTCAATGGCCCTGTCACACAAACAAATGAGAGGACAGACATCTCATGCACATGGCTATGAATTAATATACAGCCACATCAAACACCTTAGCTCACCAGTTAGGGTGTGTTGCACTTCAACCAGTATTCACACGTATGGTTCGACGCCGTCTGCAGCATCGGGACATCTTTGCTAGGCAGCCATTGCTTTGGCTATCATTGGCACTACAACACAGGCATATGTGACTGCAATGGTGTCAAGAACATTAGATATTATTGTACATGGATCTGCGAATGATATTGCATTGTCTTTTCAGATGAATCCCACTTCAGTATGCAGCACCGTGATGGATGAATCTGTATTGGTGGTACCGCGGCAACAGGCTCAGTCAGACATGCATGATGCAGCATCATACAGGTTCGGCCCCTGGTGTTATGGTATAGGTTGCCATTGGACTCGGGGCGGGGGTGGCTCAGTCGGTAGCGCGCCAGGCTCGTACTCTGTAGTTCCCAGGTTCGAGTCCCAGCTGGGTCAGCGTTGAGATTTATCTCCGCAAAATTCCCCGCCCTGCCCACGGTCAGTAGGGGACACCGCTGGGCTTGGAAAGGCCGCCGTCCGTCGGATGGGACGTTAAGCTGTGGCCCCGTGTGCGGGAGAGCCATACCCTGTGCACGTTAAAGAACACACTGGATGGCCTTGACGGGAGGCTACCATCTGTCTCCCAACAGCTGTTCCAGTGGGTCCCCTCCCCCAACCTTCTCTGAGCCTTCGGGGTCCATGTGACCTGGCCATTTAGCCCATGGTGTGCAAAAAAGTGCTGCTCAGAGGTACAACAACCCAACCCAAGCCATTGGACTCCACTCATGCACCACTTCGTATGCATTACCGATACTTTGAACGCCAGCATTACATCACTGAGGTATTGGAGCCTGTGGTCACACTTTATCTTCAGGGGCTCTCTGGTGTCATTTACAACAACAAGACAATGCCCAACCACATGTGGCATGCATCATCCAACAATTCCTGGATAGCCACCATATGACACTTCTGCCTTGGCCTGCACATTCACTAGATCTGTTCCCAATTGAACATGTCTGGTCCATGGTCTCACAATGACTAGCACATCAGACACCAGCAGCTGCTACAACAGATGAACTTTGGCTAGGTATCGAAACTACATGGACTGACATTCCCCACATCCAACGTCTCATCCGCCTCAATGCCGGACTGTGTAGCAGCAGTTATTGCCGCTCATGGTGGCTACACAATATACTGATTTCTTTGTATTCCATAAGTCTAACCGAGTTGTATTTGTAATCATTTGATCCTTGTAACATAATCTATATATTCACTAAATATGGCTGATATCTTTTGTCATTCCTGGTATTGCACTTTTAATGGCCAGCAATGTATATTACTCTGTCTTGTATGCAGACATGTCATTGCCAGCCAGAGTCAAATATTTTTTGAATGATGATTCTTGTTTCCTACACACCTATGATCAAGAGCAAGAACTTTTACCAGTTTGTCACTCATCAAGTGGGAATAATACCTGTACAGTTGCACAGCAGTTACATTGCATATCCATATGCTACACTGAACTGTAGTTGTCTGCTGTGTTGACAGAAATAATTATAATACGTAGAATAGAAAGGCTATTTATTTCTGAATAATAGAAAAATAGTTTAAACAGCAGAATTACTCTCTTTTTTTTTAAACTTTATTATACTTTAAGAAAAGTCCAGGCTTTTTGCCAACTATATATCAACAAGTCAACTTTAGAATTTTTTTAAACTATAGCCAATCAACAGAAATAGTTCATGTTATATACCAAATTAAACAAAATATAATTATGAATTTTATGAAAATAAAAATATGAACAAATTTACAAACATATTGATTTTCATAAGACTTTTTTCACGTGATATAATTGGAAAATCTGACAAATAAAAATGGTTAAATTATATATTAATTGAAAGGAAATTTATTCCTGAATTATATAATA
Organism: Ryuthela nishihirai; assembly: GCA_038380435.1. Taxonomy (NCBI): domain Eukaryota; kingdom Metazoa; phylum Arthropoda; class Arachnida; order Araneae; family Heptathelidae; genus Ryuthela; species Ryuthela nishihirai. Next base: position 46,704,695 of record JAWZYU010000029.1, on the reverse strand, counting down.
GTTACCTGAAACATGATTTTTATTTATATTTCTTTTCAACTTAGTATATATTTTAAAATGTGCCAGTTTTATACAAGGTGACTTAGACTGCTCACATTAATGGGATTTTCTGTCCTGTTTATGGAATGGAGGAACACTTCCTTGACTGTTGTTTTTTTTCACTAAATATTATGATTTTTTTTCTTTGGGTGTTTAATTTTTGCTAAGTGCTGAAAAGTTAGTGCACCAAAGCAAAAAAATAAAAACTATAGTCAAAATTCCCTACATTTAAATTAAGTGTTTTGTTACAAGAAATGGGAAAATCCCGAATAATTTCCCAAATCTAGAATTTGTGCAATATTTGTGTACTACATAAAGATTTCTGGAAAATGAAGTATTTAGCATTAGTGTTCGTACTCAACAATTTACTTTAAAATTGTAGCAAATTGTTTATTGAAATATAATTTTAGAATGGTTTGGTAATTGTTTTTCCTTTGCATCAATTTTGAAACAGTGTTCAGGATGAATATAACAGTAGTATCTGCTGTCAAATATTTCAGCTTTTGTAACTGTAATGCACAGGTATTTTCTAAAATTGAAATCTGGATAAATTTGAATAAGAACTCCAATTTATCATCTGTAACCTTTTCCTTTAAAAAGCTTATTTTCAAAGCTTTGAATGTGGTTTTACCTTTCACATAGCATGGAAGTGTGTTCCAATATGTTTGGTAATATAGTGTATAGCCTCACAATCTATATTCTATTAGGAATTCATTTTCATTTGCCAGGGGAGAGAGTATTTCTAAAAAAGAATAATCATTCTCCATGGATATTTGTAACTATTTAAATTTAAAAATATATGTCATTGTTCCTTAAATAATTTGTAGCATCTAAATGATAGCACCCTTAGGCTAGTGCCTAATGGGAAATCCAGGCCTGAAAATATATGACATTCCAGTTTGATTAATTTAAATTATATTCCTAAAATCTTAAGAAAAATGGTTTTTACTACATAAATAATTTATTTTATATCATATATATATATTGTATTTTTTTCAATGTATTAAGATAAGAAAAATTAATGGTTTTCAAAAATAAATATCCCATTATCCACTGAAGTGCCATTGAATTTGAGATAGGAGGCATTATCCAAATTCAGTACTGCAAGTCCCATATTTGTGTGCATGCATGGCTGAAACTCTGGTCATATATAGCTGTAAGCTTTTGCTTCCCCAAGCATTCGTCATGAGAAGCGTAATGGGAAGGGTTTGGGATTTAGATGCATTTCACAGAGGGCAGATCGTAGGTGCCCGACAAATGGGACACTCAATCTCTGAAATTGTCAACGAAATTGAATTTTCTCGTATGACAGTTTCAAGAGTGTTCCGGGAATATGAAAATTCCAGCAAAAAACAAGCACCCAGACAAACTGTAAAGGACAACCAGCCTTGAATGATCGTGAGCTTGTAACGCTCCAAAGAAATGAATTACTTTTAAAGTTTGGACCCTTTGTCTGATCCAATTATTTTATGCTCTGGATAGTTGAGTCGGGCACCAGGCAATAATTAACAAATTGTCCCCAAAAAAAGTTAAATTAGGGTTCAAAATACCAGCGAGCATTAATGAGTAAGAATTCAAAAATATTAAATGATTGTCAAAATGTAAAGATAATTTCTAATCCAAAACAATTAACGTTGCTCAAGAGAAAAAATTAGTAAAGATTCAAAAGGTTTAAATAACAAACAAATTTATTTCCAAAAATCACTCACCAAAACTTCAATGAAGAAGATACATCATTTCTCAACTCTGACTATACACACTGCACTAACTGTGCTCCTCCGTGCTTACTACCACCTACTGTCTTAAGCTACTGCTCTATCTGTGCTACTGAGCGACAATGCTCTATCTACTGTCTATGTGCTTCTAAGCTCACTGAGCTCACTCACTTCTGTGCTAACATGTCACCAGGTATTTCACAAGAGGTACAAAGCCGGCACGTGTAATGTTGCACGCCAGGAAAGACATTTACATAAATTGACGAGTGGCGCAAGCTATGACGCAAGAGTGGGCGTGTCCTTTTGCACGCGCTCTAGTGGGTGACAGTCGGAAGTTCGGAGTTGTGCATGCGCAACTCCTAACTCTTGGAAACGAGTGTTGTGATGCCGAAAAGGAAATAAAAATCCCCAAAATGATTAATATAACGTAAATTAAGCAAAACTGGTTAAGGTAAAGTAGAAGTGAATGATGGTCATCACAAGCTTCACTGTCTGACCTGCATTGTACGAACCAATAGGGACCAGACACTATCTAAAAGCACCTCCCATCTGAATGCAGGTTCCAATCAGGAAGTCGGTGCATGGACCGTGCAACACTCACTTCATTGTCTTGGCTTTGGGAGCTGTCGATCTACGACAGTCCCACTTCTAATGGCATGACACTGGGCTCAACACCTTGCCTGGGCTAAAGGCCTTCAAAACGACCATCAAAAATTGGCAATGGATAGCTTGGAGTGATGAATCCCAATTTAAACCTCATCACTCCAATGGGAGACAGGGTATGGCGTGCACCCCATGAAGCCATGGATCCTGCATATCAGGTCAGAACAGTACAAGCTGGTGGTGGCACAGTGATGACCTAGTGTGTCTTCAGTTGACATCTGTGGGACCTTTGGTGCATGTACCTATGACTCTCAATGCATTCCAGTACGTAGAACTCGTGGCTGACCATTTACACCCATTTATGGCCATCATGCATCCCAATGGAGATGGCATCTACCAGAAAGACAACTGTTCATCTCACAGGTCCAGGTTGGCTACTGCATGGTTGCAGAAGCATTCAGCTGACTTTGAAATAATGAATTGGCCACCTAGAAGTCCAGATTTAAATCCCATCGAAAATCTTTGGGATATCATCAAGCAGACTGTTCAGGCCCATGTCCCATCAGCGAGGACCTTGAGAGAATTGTGGACAGTTCTGGAGGTTGCATGGGTCGCCATACCTGTGGAACATTTACACACAAGCTTGTGGAGTCCTTGCCTCATTGTGTGGCGGACAGAGGGGGTCCAACACATTCCCCCCGGACAGAATTTTACTCCTACTTCCTACTGCTCAATCCGTCGTGGGTTGCTATCCCTAATTCAATGGCACTTCAGTGTATGAACTCTGCATATAAATGTGTGTGCATATGCATCCATGTATGCACAAATTAATCTTTTTTTATTTTTATGATGTAACAATGAGATGGGGATTGTCTTAGTCAGTAGCATATCAGGCTCGTAATCTGTAGTTTCTAGGTTTGAGTCTCACCTGTGCCAGCTTTATGATTTTTCTCTGTTAAACTCCCTTGCCTTCAGTAAGAAAGGGGACACCAGTGGACTTGAAATGGCCGCTATCAATCAGATGGGGTGCAAAACCATATTCTGCACTCAAGAAATAAATATGCTGGATGGCCTTGATAGGAGGTTTCCATCTGTCTCCTAACTGCTGTCTAGTGGGTCCCCTTCCCCCAACCTTCTCTGAGCCCTCAGGATCCTTATGGCCAGGCCATTTAGCCCATTGTGTGCAAAACAAGTGCTGCTCAGATGTAAAACAATGCAGACATATAATATAGCAACATTTATAATATATTGAACTGGAATTTAAATGTTAGTCAAGTAATGAATCTTAATCAGATATTACACAAATGAAAAATATTAATCCATCTGTCTTGCAGAGGTTAATTTTTTTGCATTTGTCTAATTAGTTGTTTAGACATTAGTTTTTTCTTCAGTGAATTTTTGTTATTTGTAATGAATCTTTTGCATTTTGAAAAATTTCTCAATGGGTTTGTTTACTTCATTTCTATTATTGCTCTTTCACAGGCCGAGAATATGCCCATGTCATTATACAGTCTGTTAGTGGAAGCAATTTGTTTACTGTTGATGGACTGAAATCTGTATGTGAACTGGATGAATATAAACTACGATCTTCTTCTCATTTCCCAGAACTATGTGAGCAGACATCATGGCAAACCTGCTGTCGAAGTTGGTCTATACCTAACTACATAGCTCTACTTCAGAATCTCTCCTCTTGTCATGACATTGCACAAGATGATGTTGCATCAGTATTGGAACTTTTATCATATTGTGCTGATTTCTATCATGGCATGAAATTAAGCCATGACTGTACTACAGAGCCACCTTTATGTCAAGCACCAAAACGGTGCATTGAATATGATGCTGTGTACAATATACTTCATTATCTTGCTGATGTTAACTTCTTAAATCCAAAAACTTCTCATTTGAACACACCGAAGCTGACATATACCAGCATATTCCTTCCTACTGCTCAAAGTTTAGAGGCCTTAGACTATTATAATGATTTAGAACAAACAAAACTTTCTGATGATGTTAGTGAAGTAGTTGCAATGGAATTAGGCTTGAAATATAAACTCTTTGATGATTGCTTAATTCATGACACAATATATGTTGGACTAGCTGGAGGGCTTATTTTCCTACTCCTGTGGATGTATTCAGCTTCATTTTTTGTCACCTTCATGACCATTATGGCAGTGGCATTTTCTTTAGCCACTGCATACTTTATGTACACTGTTGTGTACCAGATAACGTTTTTCCCATTCATGAATCTTCTAACCATTGTCATCATCATTGGTAAGTGTTTTATATAAGTTATGCAAACTAAGATAATGTTTTATATTTATATTAGTGTTTATAATCAAATAATTTTAGTTCTTTAACTTCTATTTTGATGGAAAAAAGTTTTTAAATCCTTGCTAATATTTAGATAAAATTTGTCTAGAAATTAAATACCATTTTGAATCTACTGCATGAGATTGAAAACACTTTACATTTGATACAAAATATGACTACCTCAATCAAAAAAAAATACACCCATCAAAAAATGTTGACAAACCTACATTATGCAATGGAAAGCCGTATTTTAATCTTCATAATTTTGAAATTAAGATTTTTTATGAAACAGATGTCATAATAGTCCTTTTGAATTTTAGTTTTCAACAATATTTAATATTTAAAGAGCTTTGGAAGTTGGAATATTTATTAACCATATATGTTAGTCATATGAATCTACTTCAAATGTAAGATGTAATGTTAATGAGCAATTTTTTTAAATAAATGTTTTTTATAAATTTGTGCAAAGATTCTGTAATTTCAATATGTAGTTTAAAAAAAAATTCATAGATTAAGAAAATAGGTTCATTTGATGAACTATATTCTAGAAACTACTTCTAGTACTATGAAGTAGTACTCATAGTAGTTGCACATAGTAATAGCAAGATAGCCACAACACAATGGTATGCAAATTATTCAGTTTGCTGAAGGAAAAATAAGTATCAATCAAAGACATGAATGTAAAATGACAATAAAACATAGCAAATGGGCACAAAATTGTGAGTGTTTTTTAGTACTGCATGCATATCACCTTCATTAGATGCAAGCTGGAAACTAAAAACAAATGTATATTAGTATAGAAATAGTTTCAATATACGAAGATATATCAAGTTATTTATGTGTAAATATATATGTAAAGAGAGGGCATTTGGTGTCTACCCTTAAACCTGTGATGTGTTTCTGAATGTTCCTCTATTCTCAGATTTTTTGTTGCAAGGTTACCAGTGCAGGAGAGCTGTACTTTATACATGTTAAAGAACATACTGAATGGCCTTGACAGGAGGCTGTTATCTATCTTCTAACAGCTTTCTAGTGAATCTCCTTTCCCTACTCAGCTCTAAGCCTTTGAAGTTCTTGTGACTTGGGCATTTAGCCCATTACATGCACAAAACTGCTGCTCTAAACAACCATCTCAGAATGTGCATTTAAGACTAACTGCTTCAATTGAGTCCTTTAACAAAAGGCTCCCATTTCTCTGACTGAATTGGCAACAAGATATATTTGACTGTTGATTACCCAATGATTGGAATACCTCTCTGTGTACTGCCTCATTGCTAATTTTAAGTGCTCTCCAAGAATGATTCATGTCTGCCAAGCTTGTCAAACATGTACTGTGCTTGCATGTTCATGACAAAGTCGTGGCTAAACTGTGCTAACTAAAACTATTACTAACTAGATGAAAAATAAATATAATAAAAGCTTGGAAATTTATTTTCAAAATTAACTCTGCATGATGCTATCAGCTATAAAAACATCTTTTATCTCATAAGATTTTATTACAAAAATGAGACAGTGAACTAAGCTTAATTTAGCTCCACATAGAAGACTACATTTCCTTCAAATCAAGTGGCTGACTGAGAAAAATAAATCTTTTATCATAAAACTTCCACATTAATTGAATCTTGTGAAATTTCTAAGTTTCTAATTGGAATATTTTGAGTGTTAAAGGATTTTTTTTTGCACATAATTGAAAAATGTATTGTTTCAGTTCAGAATGTTAAATTTAGTTAAATGTTTCAAAAAATGTTAATGTACATATAATGCATAAAAAGATTAAACTTTAAATAATTTAAAATAATACATTTTAATGCATAAAATAATTTAAAAATATCTGTCTTCCTATATGCACTTTAAAAAGTAGAAAATGAAAAAAAAATTAAATAATTATTTTAATTAATAAATAAATAAAACTGATTTACCTACCCAATAAGAGGGCCATTGCCCTATCTTCCTCTGAAGTGAATACGATTTCAGTGACTGATTGCACCATCGATATGTTTTAGGTTTGTTTTCTACTTTTTGGGGTGCATATAGGAAGATATATTTTTCTTTGTCACAAAAACACTTCAGAAACTTTCATTTGATATATGACTCATAAACATCACATTTTTCCTCCTCCTTTTTTTTTGGGGGGGGGGGGGGGTTGTGTTTGAGGTAGCCCATGATGTTGGAGATGTCACAAACTTTAACTTTTCCATGGCCCAGCCTGAAAAACTGGTTTACATCCAGAGGCATATTATTTTTTTAAAAGCTGGGTCAAAAAAAATTAAACTTTAGAACTTTTTTTGCCAAATAATTAATGAAACGAATTTGACATGTTCTATTCTAAAATAATCAGCATTTCTGTATTTTCTGAAAATAAAACATTTAACAAAAAAAAAAAGACTAATTTTTATTTAATAGGGTTTTTTAGAGTCATGTAGTAAAAAAATACATCTGGTAATACAAATAAAAATTTATTAAAAAAAAACTCTAATAGACATAAATAATTATAATGCACATGAGTAGAAAGGCTATTTCTGAATAGCAGAAAATTAAAGTTTTAATTAAAACAAGAAAATTACTCTGTAATTTTTTTCTCTGCAACATACTTTGAGAAAAGCCCAGGCTTGTTCCAAGTCAGATAAAAAGTCAATTTTAGAATTTTTTTAACAAATAAGCTAATCAACAGAAATAGATTGCATTATATACCAAATTGAACAGAATTTAATTCTTAATTTTATTAAAATAAAATATTTGAACAAATGTAGAAACTTATTTACTTTAATAAGACTTTTTACAGTGATATAGTGAAAAAAAATAGATACATATTCATAATTATTTCCAAAATCCTTGATTTTTAAAAATAACAGTTTTTTGTTAATTTTTGAGATATTTTTTAAACTTTAAGGAGAAATTTGTTGATAATAGTTCAAATCAAATTTGTGAGCTTAATTCAGGTGATTTCCTGAGCACAGAGTAATGTTAACAAACAAATCATCAATACCATATATCACTTTTGTGAAATGGCAATCAGATGGCTTTAACTAATTATTTATGTCATAGTTTAATAAAATATGCATCAAATGGAAAAAAAAGTATTAAATGATTTATTTCACAATTATCACTGTTAGGAGATTTATGCCTTCTGTATTGCAGCAAGAGATGCAAAAAATTATTCTATGGTGATAGTTCGTTTTACATATCGTGCAGTTAAAGTCTTAGGTTTATTTACCACTATGCAAGAATAATCCCTGGCTGGTGGCAGGTACACTCACTGTAGTTGCTGCAGAAGCTTAAGCTCTGTTGCTGCGGTGCTCTAGTTGTCTGTGATTCACCAGTCCCAATAATAGCATTGCTGGATGGTCTTTGGCACTGTCTGATGATGCACAGAATGTTCATCTGTTTAGCACATGGCAGAAACGTTTCTCTATGTATGCTGCAGGATGACATGCCATGGGGCACGGTCACAGTGGAGATGTTCTTGTAGCTTTAACTGTTTGATGAGTGGTGAGGATCATCGTCTGCTGCTTTACAAATTTGATATTATAACAATTTAAAGAAAGTATTATTTTTAATGCATTAATAATGTTTTTTAATAAGATATATGTAAGAAAATTTTAAAACGGCAATTTAAAAAAATATGGAAGTTTCATGTGTTGTATTAAAATTGATATAGGCATCCTTGGTTTCTCATTTCGAATTCTGTCAACTTGTATACAAGATGGGGTGCCCTGGAAGGGTTAATTTGAGATATAACTCATTAAGCTTGACTCCTAAATTTCCATTCCCTTTTGGGGGAGGGGAGAATGGCAGAGGACATAATTTGAAGAATGCGTTGGTCATCATATGAGCTTTCATTTGATGCCAAAGTTGTAACTTAGGCCCTCTCATTTGGAAGATATGGTAGAACAAGAACTTTTACTTTTTGCCAATTTTAGGAGGGAAGAAATCAAAGGGGGAGGGTATATCTTTATTCTCCACAACATTTCCCATGTTATAAGCTTTCATTTGACATATAACTTGCTCCTTTTACTTTTGATCCTCACATTCCAAAGATAGAACAATTGTTTTCATATTTTCCTGTTTTTCTTTGGGAGAGTGGACAAAAAAGGGTGGATTTATATAACCTGTGACCTTGCCCATGTCACAAGCATTTGTTTGATGCATTGCTCGTTAATTTGTAGCCCTTGCATTCCGAAGATATAATGGAACAATGATTTTCATTTTTCCCCTTTTTAGGGGGGGAAGAAAACATGAGGGGTCATTTTTTTATAGCCCATTACAAAGCTTCATTTGACACACAAATCATTGTTTGTCCTTCCTATTTGAAAGATATGGTGAAACAACTGTTTTGACAATCCACAAACTGACAGATGACAAGTGAAAAGCAATATGAATATAGGTAAATATTCAAGTATTGATGTAGTTAAAGAAATGTAAAAGTAAACTTTTAATCTAACCTTACCAATACTTATTTATTACTGAGAATTTGTATCATTACTGTAATTCATTTGTATCATTTCCGTTTTTTTTAAAGCTGTAGATTCTAACTTAAGTTTTTAGGATGAACAATAGACCAATTCACTTGTATAATAAAATTTATGTTATCACCCTTTTACACTGATAGTACCAGTATAATGTTTTTCTTACTTTTTTTAAATTTATGAAATTCAATAAAGGATGTTTCAATAAGTTCATAAAATATTCTTGAAAACAAAATTTATTTCATTGTACCAAAAGTCCTTTGTGTGAAATTGAAATAGCCTATATATCATTGCATGGTGATTAAATCTGAAAGTTGTGTAAACTAGACAATATATAATAATTTATAATTAAATATATATAATTAAAATATAATCCAATATATAATAATTGGATTATATTTAAAATATCTCATTATAAATTTCTAACTTCCTTCTTGACAGCTGTCATGAATGATTGTCCAAAAGTTAACATGTTTGCTGCTGTTTCATGCACTGAATAATTCTGATCATCCTCTAGGTGCTATATTTGTGTTATTAGGTATCGTCAGTCCCTCCTGTCTGAACCAGTCTGTGCTAGTCTTGTTTCTTTGTGCCCCATTCTTTGTGGCACTTGGATTGAGGTCAAAGTTATCTGTGTGCGAGATTGCTCCTTGTAACAGTAGCATTTCAAGTATGGGTATTATGTTGGCAGCAAACATGTTAAATATTGTTTTAGCTGAATATTAACGTTCCCACTCCGATTCTGTCAGATAACATGAGGTTACCATCTGTCCTGAATTTCCCAAACATATATTAAAAGTTCATTTCTTCCACTTTTTTTATATTGCTATTTACTTTTTTGTCACTTTTACAAAATATGAGATTGTTCCATAATGTGAGGAACTCTATTTTATTAGTAATTTTAATTTTAATGCATTCACTTTTTTTAGCTTTTAAAAACTGGTGACCTTATAAAAGAATAATGAGACAGGAAATAGTTTGTATGAAAACAAGTAACAAAAATTTCCAGATTTTGTTTTTCACTGCTTTTTTTAATTCCTGCTCTGCTCAATATATCATACTGAAATTTAGAAATTTATATGTTCTGTGGGGTTATCTTACAGGGAATTGAGTTTAAACCAGAATTCATAATGCTAAGATAAAAAAAAAATCTCATAAAATTGTCCATAAATATGTAATGCACATACAAGTAGGCTAAAGTCACTCAATGAAAAAAAAAAATTCCTTTTAACTCTAAGGTGATATCTCCGATGCAACAATACCATATAATGCTTAGTTATACCCCCCCCCCCCCTCTCCATGCTGCATAGTACTTTTTTGGCTGCTCAGCATAGCAAGTGAGTATGGTGGTAGTAGCTAATTGTTAATGATAAAATAAATAAACTGGTTTTTATCATTATAAAATGGAGGGAGATGAATAATTACAGGAATAAATAAAGCACTAAAATAATTTTATGTTGTATAACACCACTTCCAAACCCTCTCACCTCATTCATTAAAATTTAAAAGCAAGTGACATGCAGGGAGTGTCATGGGCTATAAAAAATGATCCCTCATTTTTAATAAACATATACTAAAGCAAGTGACATTTCTACCTCGAGGTATTATGCAACTAAAAATGACCCTTATTATTTCATAAATATTGATGACTTATAAGCATTGATAAATTGTTTCATAAATATTTGTGGCTTGTTTGTTATTTATAGTCTAGCTATTTTGTTTGTTCATGAACATTGGCTATATGCTCTTCTAGCACCTAAACATATTTTAAAAGCAAGTGTTATGCATTAGATAAAAGAATTATGGCTTGGTAGAAATCGTTGCTTTTTTCATGATTGGGTGCTGAGTGAGGGGGGTTCTGATGTGCATATGCTATATAATATTTTTTTGCTTTCCAATAACTATAATCTTTTGTGACTAATCAGCATAAATTTAGGAGTTTGCAAGTTGAATGCTTAGTAGATTTGTTTTATTTAGGTATTGGAGCAGATGATGCATGTATATATTGCAAGATCTGGGTGTGTGCAAAAGCTGAAAAAAACAATGGCACACTGGTGAAACTTGTGCGAGACACTCTGCATCATGCTTGCTTGTCCATGTTTGTGACTAGTGTGACAACAGCTGCAGCTTTCTTCGGCAGTGTGATAAGCAATATAACAGCAGTCCGCTGTTTCAGGTAACATTTAAAAATATAAACTTTTTCCTTTCCCATAACTTTTTAGCATTATTTTAGATATTTTAAAATACTATCTTGGTGGTCAAATGGTTGGTGTGCTTATGAATATCTGCATAGGGTTCTGGGTTTAAGTCCCACATAAAGCTGGACTTCTTTTTCTGACTACGTTTTTTTTTTTGGCTGAGGTCTTTCCTTCTTCACAGATCGTTTATATTGTGTATTATACTGAGAGGCTCCTGCAAGCAATATACTTAAGGAGTAATTTTTTTTATTGAAGCATATACTCTGCAAGTTCTCATCACTAATCACATTAGCATAGCTGCAATTTATACAGTCCATCATTTGATTTGCAATTTATATATTTTTCATATCTTATATTTCGTTATTTAGGATAATATTGCATTTTAATTATATACACTTCTCATAAAAAAAATTCCCCCACCCAGAAGGAGTAGAGCTACACTTATACAAATTAGTATGGAACTGCAGGACAGTGATATATGCAAATGAAAAGGAAAACACAGGTCTGACTACATTTAAAAAGTAGTGGATGCACAGAATTTGTTAGTTGTAGGGAAGTTTGTCATTGGGGAAAAGTGGACAGTGTAGATAAAAGAAATCCTGTTAAAATTAAAAAATAAAAAAAAAATTAATTGATAACCTGTAAATCTCATTGCTATCGAAAGGTAATGCCATTTGTGCATCAGACAGATGATTAATTAACTCAGTGAGTTTGAGTAACCTCAACATCAAAGATCAAAGTGAAACAGGATGTTCTATGCAATGAATTGCATTTCATTTGGGCAGTGATTCATGAACAGTTGACCAATGCTGGCAGCAATGGACACAGAAAGGTGTTTCCCTTCATCATTCAGGATCAGATCATCGTTGAGTGATCAGCAGATTCACTGGATGGCTGTCAGTACCAGAAAAGCAACTGCCCAACACATATACAGTGACAAAATGACTGATTGGACACTGCTAGTATCTGTAAGTAGCATTCATTGACCCTGTGTGAAGCTGATATGTGAGGGAGGTGCCCTCTCCTCTGCATACCACTCACTTGATGCCAAACCAGATTTCTTGTGACCACTCACTTGATGCCAAACCAGGCATGCCAGATTTCAGTGTTGCAATGAATGAGCTCACACCTATCTGGGAGAGAAAAATGGAAATAAACAATTCAAAGTCAGTTTTTCAAATTATAACACCTGTGAGATATCTGAAACTTAACAAAAACCACAACTTAATAAACTGCTGTATTTTTTTCCATTTTACTCAGTGCAATATAAAAAGTAATAGTTGCCACCCAAGATCATAGATGGTGCCAACAGTTGGCCTGAAAATCTTGGTGAAGGTCACGGTGAAAATCTCGGTACCTTGGTTAAAATTAGTGGAAAAAAGACAGAGCTGGCATTAGTTCAATGGTAGAATACTCTGGCATGTTCCTGGAGCGATGCGGGTTCAAGTCCCGTATGTCGACAAAATTTTTTCCACAAAATATTTATTGATTTCTGATTTAGATTACGCAGATGATTTGGCCTCTTATTGGCTAATGATGTTGATGAGATGAACTCTTTCATTAGAGCTGTTGATGAGACTGGTAGTAGAGCTGTTGATGAAACTGGTATTAGAGCTGTTGATGAGACTGGTAGAGGTTTGATGAAAAACAGAGAGAAAACTAAAGTGATGAAAATTGGTCAGGCAAGTTGTGGTTCAGTTATTTGAAATAGTTGCATCCATGAGCAAGTGTCTCAGTTTAATTATTTTGGGAGCTATAACAGATACTGGTGATGTGAGGCATGAGATAAACAGACAAATAGGGATTGGTGCTGAGACTCTAAGACTCTATGGAGAGTGTGGAGAAATAGGTGTATACTCTTAAAAACTAAAATTAGACTGTATAGTAGTTTGATTCTTTTTAGAGTCAGTTATGTTATGAAACATCAATCCTTTGTAAACAAGATAACAGGACACTTAATGCCTTTGATTCTAGATGCTTATGCAGTATCTTGTGCATTAGTGGTTCAACTTTGTAAGTAATGATAAAGTTAGGCAAAGGAGTCAGCAACCTCCTTTGTGCAGCATATTGTGCAGAGAGAGACTGCATTGATTTGGCCATGTTGTTCATATGCATAACTATAGATTAGTGAATAGGGTTGTGAACAGTGTGCCAAAGGTCTAAGAAATAGCAGGGAGATGTAGGATGCTGTGGCTGACAATCTCGAACAGGACCTGGTTAGAATTGGTCTGCAGTGGACTGATGCAGCAGCTATAACTTAGGACATGCATTTGGAGAACTAAATTGTAAATCTGGTTGGACTTCTTAACCCATGGCTGCTTGAAGAAGAAGAAGATGATGATTTTTTTTAAATATAAAAATCAAACTGGTTTGTGTTTTTTAATCATAGAAAATGGCATAATTTTGAAGTTAAATTTTATTGATTAAAATTTTTAGATATGGGTTAACATAATAAAAAAATTGTATATTTATATAGTGTCAAAATGCAACATGAGAGGTCATTAGTATAGTGTCACAAAATTAAAATTGTCCATACACACTACCCTCCAACATGCATTAGGACACTTCATATGAATGGTATACCACAATTCAGAGCTCTCTAACATCGAAAATAAGCATCTTAGATTTAAAAAAATATTAATGGAAATAAATTTAAGATTCATTGAAAGCTCTTTAAATCTCATTTTCTAAGAATATATGTTTGATATTTAAAGAGTTATTGAAGTTAGAACATTTAACAGCAGCTGCTACCAGTCATAAGAATGTATTTCAAAATTGTTATTTAGCTATTATAACAAATTGTTCATTAAATATACATATCTTAAAAATTATATAGCCATTTAGTGTTAAAGAAATAGGACAAGTATAAGAGTAGCATCTAATGCTCTAGCTTCAATAACTCATTAATTATTGAATAAATATTTAATGTTAATTCTCTACCAAAGGGACGTGGACATGATAAATATTGAACAAATATTTAACAGCAGATGCTAGTAATCATAAGAACTTTGAAAGTTAATTAAAACAAGTAACTTGTAATAAATTTTTCATTAAAATAAATGTAATTATAAAAGTATAATTATTTAGTTTCTTCAGTTTTTAAGAAACATTTACCACAATCATAATAGTAGCATCTACTGTTATAAATGCTCCAGTCTTCAAAAATTCATTAAATGAATATTGTTCTGAGTAGATTTCAATTTAATATTTATAATGACATTTTACCATAAAAACCTTATTGTCAAATTAGAGAATTCCAAATGTGGCTTTACATTAAAATGTCACAATAAATGTTGGTGGGTATTGTAGTTAACGTTTCATAACGTTGTATAACACTTTATTATTTTGCAGTGTTTTCTGAGAGTAAGTCAGAAAGTAAGGTTCCCAGTTTGTTCCCTACCAAACTAACAAAACTCTGGGGCTGTGTTACCATACATATTACTATCAAATAGTGTCCTAAGTAGTAGCAGTCACTGAGCTACATTACACTGAGCTTATATTACACAGAGGCAGGGATGGTTCAGTATATAACATGCCAGGCTCATAATCTGCAGTTCTCAGGTTCGAGTACCAGCTGGGCCAGCATTGAGATTTTTTTTTTGCAAAACTCCCTGCCCTCAGTCAGTAGGGGACACTGATGGGCTTGGAAAGGCTGCCATACATCAGATAGCACGTTAAGCCATGACTCCACGTGCAGGAGAGCCATACCTTGTGCGTATTAAAGAACACACTGGATGTCCTTGATGGGAGACTAACATCTGTCACCTAATAACTGTTTATGGGTCCTCTCTCCCAATTTTCTCTGAGCCTCCTCTCCCCTGCCCCAACCATCTCTGAGCCCTCAGAGCTCAGTATTTGTGATCTGGCCGTTTAACACTTAGTGGTAAAACAACCCAACCCATCACTATTACACACCCATGACGTGATGTTCAGAGTGAATGTGATATTGTTACTGCATGTATGCTCTCTCTGTGCTCTCTGGTTGTTTAGTTGACTGTGTGAAGTTAAATGTGGAAGAGTACTTGTCACTATCTTGTCAAGATGTCACTGACTAAGTGGCTGATAAAACAAATCACAAACTCAGATGTACTATTTAGAGCAATGTACAATTTATATTCAATATATAGCTCTGGATTCAATGCACAATTAAATATATACACAATAAGCAGCGACTGCCCACCTGATATAGCCACTTGATGTGAAAATCCCATTGTTATATAGAGGAAAATGACTAAAGCATAAGCTTCAGATGATCCACTCTGACATGCAGCAAGTCTTGACTTCAGCACACAACTGACTTTTAGTTCAAAAATTCTGCTGTTTGAACCTGGATGTGGTCATGTTATGTTTCTCGCAAGGGTGCTAGAGTATCTCTACCAATGGGACATGAACATCAGCATTCATGTACCCAGCTAGGAGGCACTGGGGCTTTAAATAAATGCATTCTTTCCTCACCCAACTGTCGAAACTGGATCTGCTGCTCTGTTTCTAGGCAAAAAGTGCCCTACTGATAAAATGGTGGTCTTGCCCCCCCTTCTGCCCTAGCTGACAGAGTTCCTATTCTGGAGACCTGAGCAGTAATTTGTTTCTGTGGGCACAGAAGACCCGACCATTTTGGTTGGGATCCATCAGTAGCTGGAATCCATCAATAGCTTGTAGCTGTATACAGCTTGTGGATGTCCTGTTTGTGGAACATGTGAGAAAATCGTCATGTAACTGAGGAGAAAAGTGGACACCCATCCATAATCTTATATCATTGATCAGATCAATGCAGCAATTCGAGCAGACAGATGACAATGGCCTTTTCTCACTTGGTGATGGGCAACTCTCCACCCATTATGCAGTCCAGATCGGGCACCATTGTATTTTCACTTGTTTGGAAAACTGAATAAGCATCTTCAATGACTTTTCATTAGTTCATGCTATCAAAGAGGAAATCACAAAGTGGCTTCAGAATCAGGACATGGCCTATCAGCAGGGCTTCAATAAGCTGATAGACAAGTGTCTCAACATATCTGGTGAATATGTGGGAAAATAATACATGTAAATGGGGACATTTCTTATAGTTTTCAGTGTAATTATCTACCCTCCACAGAAATTAAGTAGGGAACCTTACTTTCTGTCCTACCCTCATGTAAATAAATAAGCAAATCATTATAAAAACTCATTAAAAAAAGTTTTAATGTTATTCTGTCACAAATTAAAGTAATTTTAATTATTCTTTTTTCTTTTTAGTATATTTGCTGGAACTGCAGTGCTAGCAAACTTTATCTTCACTGTGACTTGGCTACCAGCATCAGTTATTATGGCAGAGAAGTGGTGCTCTGCAACATGCTGCTTGTGCATTCCACCTTTGGGTGTATATCTGCCACAATTTCAACGCTTCTGGTGGTGTTCCTCCTTTTGCAATTCTGTGTGGAAATTGCACTATAGCTTCACGGACTCTTCTCGTGTATTTTTTGAAAAAATCCTGCCATGCATCATTGTGAAACCACGTTACTTTTGGCTCATTTTGTTTACTGGCTTGGCAGCAGGTGGAGCTGTTATTGTTTTTTACTATCCAAAACTTCGCCTTCCTGATTCTAAAGAATTCCAGATATTTAGTGCTGATCATCCATTTGAAAAATATGATTTATCATTAAAAAAGTACTTTTGGTTTGAGAAAGCAAAAGAAAGAGAAGTGTATCGAAAACTGCCCATAAGAATTGTATGGGGAGTGTTGCCAGTGGACAATGGGAACTATTTAGATCCGTATGATAGAGGGAGCCTTGTGTTTGATTCCTCATTCAATGTCGTTTCACCTGAGTCTCAAAAATGGCTTCTTTCTTTTTGTAAGCAGTTAAGAAATCAAAGTTTTTATCAATCAACTCCTGGACCTTTACTAACTAATTGCTTTATTGAAACATTTAAGTTGTGGATGGAACGGCGATGTGTTGATGGAATATCTGTGGCTAACAGAACACCATGCTGTGAAACATCAAAATTTCCCTTTAGTGAAAGTGTTTTCAATCTGTGCTTCAGAGAAGCCATTGCCATTCTTCATCATACACCAGGATATTACCTTATTCCTGGAGTTGAGGGACCACGCTTTTCCAAAGTAACAGGTGACATAAAAGCTGTTGTTGTGGAATATGATAGTGTTTTTACTTACTCCAATTCCTATAATGAAATAAGTGAATTTAAAACTGTGGTTGATGATTGGGTAACTAAAATGATGGAATCTGCCCCAATAGGAATGAAGAATGGGTGGTTTACAAGTGATTTAGAATTTTTTGACCTGCAAGATAGTCTCTCTGAAGGAACCCTCATTGCAATAGGAGTTGCAGTTGGTGTTTCATTTGCTGCCCTTTTAATCACCACACTCAATTTACTGATAAGTATTTATGCCATAATAACAATTACATGTGTCATTGTGGTTACTGTAGCATCATTAGTATTGTTAGGTTGGAAGCTAAATGTGCTTGAAAGTACTACAGTATCTGTTGCTATTGGACTTGCAGTAGATTTAACTCTCCATTATGGTGTTGCTTATAGACTCTCTGCTCAAGAAGATAGGGAATCATCTGTTATTTTTTCTTTGACTCGAGTTGGTAGCCCTGTTGCCATGGCAGCATTCACTACTTTCATGGCAGGAGCCCTCATGTTTCCATCAGTAGTGCTTGCATACTTGCAAATAGGTACTTTTCTCGTTATATTAATGACAGTAAGTTGGCTTTATGCTACATTCTTCTTCCAGTCATTGCTCAGTGTTATGGGCCCACAAAATGGACAACTTCAGTTGAACTATCCCACCGTCCGCTGTTGTGAGACATCAGCTGTTCCTGTAGAAAAGACACCATATGCTCTTTCAGAGTCAACCCTTTCCTCCTCGAGTGCTAGTTATCCAAATCAGTTACCAACTAGTGAAAGTCATGAATTAGAACCTCTTACGAACTTAAAAGGAAATCGAATAGATGTTCCTAAGTATAACAAAAAAAAGCATGGACATCGTGCAAACAGGCCACGTTCTGGTAGTTTCTCTTCAGCCTTAACAAAGACAAGAGACCCTACATTTCCTGCTCAGGTCAACAGGACTCCACGCAAAATCAGCTTACCCATTGTAAATGTGACATTCCATGGTGATCCTAGCCCTAGGCACATTACAGGGGCTATTAGTTCATCTACCATTGTTGCTGCAGAGGAAGAAAAAGAAACTATTTCACCTACACTGCAGAGAGATGAAAATAGTGAAGTGTGGACTAAAAGAGAAATCAGTGTTTGATAGAGATTATAAATAAAACACTATTCCATAATGATTGTCTGTGACAAACAAAATGACTCTCTGCTTGAAGGAAGCTATTCCAAGTGCTATCATTATCCTGAAAACATGTTTTGTAGAGTAATAAAAGAATTTAACATGTTTCATTATTTAGCTTGTATAGAAATGCCTATTCTAGTAAGATTCAAATTTTGGCAGGTAAAATAAAATTGAAATGTTAACCAAGTGAAGGAAATCATTTAATTCAGTTTAAATCATCTTACAAATTATATAGTCTGCATCCAAGAAAATGATATTAGTGGACTAAATGTAACTGTTTTTGTGATATCTATTAGTTTCGAGATAAAATAGAAATGCATCTTCTAAAATGAGTAAAATTTATAATTTTATATAAAATTTTGAAAAATTGATCCAGAGCAAATCAAATTTCATGAAATTTTAATGCCCATTTTAACCTTTTGCACTAGAGAGGCTACCCTCAGTTGCCACATGGTTTGATGCAGCAACTCGAATGGTGACTGAGAGGCAACAATAACTGTTTTATAAACAGAGATCCTTTGCACTCGAGAGGTGACTCTCAGTCGCCACTTGGTTTAATGCAGTGACTGAAAGGCGACACTTATTGTATTATAAACAGATATCGTTCCTCTTTACATTTTAGATGTGTAAATCTATTGTCTATGTGCACTTCATAGTACAGCATTGTGTTTAATTAAAATTATTATTTTAAACAGTTTGTTTTTAGTGGTTATAAAAATGGAGCCAAATGATGAAATTAGTAGCAGTGAAGATGAGTTTGATTTTACATTGTTTATGTATGATTTATTTTTATGTTCTAAAAAATTTTATCAACTTTTTAGCCAAAAAACTTAGAGTTGCTACTTCCCTATAGCAAAAAAACCTACGAGTGCAAAGGGTTGCCAAGTGTGACCACTTTGTGTATTCTAAGATTAGAAGCATAGAGTTTTTTGTATATGCAACACCAAAAAAATTCGAACAAAATTTCTCTACAAGAATGTTCCACTGAGAGAGAAGTCTGATTTTGTGGCCATTTCCTCACAGTTAACAAAAATAATGTATGCCCACTGGAACAGTAGCTCCTTAATAGCTGTCCAGAATGTAACCTTAAACAGGGTGTCATAATTCATTAATTTTAGGACTAATGTTTCGTTTGTGCTTCTAGAATTGTTTCCATAGGCAGTAACAAAGTTACTAACAAGTTCAAAATTGTTTCAATCCCTTATCACAGTGTTCTCTACTCAGTAGGAGAGCATATTCCATTGTTTGGGAAATGGCAACCTGTTTAGAAATAATTTCTTGTTACTTTAATTTTTTTAATCTTTAGTTTTTTTTATATTCTGATCTTTGATTTCTTTTTTGTTAATAATCACAGTTCTTCCTTACTTAATTGCATACAAAGGTGTATCACTATTATGGTTAATGAAATATATACTTTTTAAACACATGAAAATATGGCAATAGTAAATATGACATACAGTGTACAATTAGATGGCAATAAGACACTCTCACTGTTAAATTGTCTCTATGCACTCTTAGGTTACTGTAGAACAATTTATTCTTCAATGTATTTTTGAAGAAATATCCCATATTACCAAAAAAATATATAGACATTATTGATAAGGGCAGGGGTGGTTCTGTAGTTAACCAGACTCTTAATCTGTAGTTCCCAGGTTTGAGTTCCAGCTGGGCCAGCATCAAGATTTATCCCTGACCCTGTCCTCAGTCAGTAGGGGACAACAATAGGCTTTGAAAATTCCCAACCATCGGATCGGATGTTAAGCTGTGGCCCCATGTGCGGCAGAGCCATACCCTGTACTCATTAAAGAACACACTGGATGGTTTTTATGGGAAGCTACCATCTCTGAGCCCTCAGGGTCTTTGTGATTTAGCACATTGTATGCAAAAATGGGCTGCTCAGAGGTAAAACATCAACCCATTAGTGATAAAATGTCAATGATCAAGATTTAAGTTATTAAAATCAATCATGGAAAATTTTTATAATTATTAACCTTCAAACTTTCAGTGGTTAATCTGTTAGTTTTAAGTTTCAGATATTTAGCGGTTGACAATCAAAAGGTTGGAGTTGCGCATGTGCAACTCCAACAGCTCGGAACGAGAAATACAATGTCCAAAAAATGAAATAATTCCCAAAATGATAAATGTAATCTAAATAAAGCAAAACTGGTTAAGGAAAAGTGAATGGGTGGACCATCACATGTTGTTGATGGGTTAGTTATTTTACCTCTGAACAGTACTTTTTTGCTCACAATGGGCTAAATGGCCAGGTCGCAAGGACTGCAAAGGCTAAGAGGAAATTGGGGGAGGGGACCCTCTGGACAGCTATTGGGAGACAGATGGTAGCCTTCCGTCAATGCCATCCAGTGTGTTTTTAACATGCACAAGGCTGGTGTCCTGTGAATTCATCACAACATCAGTTCATCGCGTATTGATTCATTGCAGTGTTAGACATGGTTTTATTGACTTTCTGCATCTGTAAGATTGTTCAAATGAACTCTAGAGATAATAATTTAGACTTTAAAAGGTTAAACATGCATCAGAAGAAGTTACCTCTGAAATTAATTAAAACACACTAGGATTGTTTCAAACTATTTAATAAAATATGCATTATTTCAATATTAGGCAATCATTAATTATAATTTTAAAAATAATATATTGTTAAATATTTCAGCATCCACGCCTCTTTAAATACTGAACTGAAAATCGAAATTTAAATAGATTTGATTATGGTATTTAATTTATCAGCTACATTTTTCCGTTAAATAAATTTTAGAAGTTATAGACCAACAAAGAAATATATAATCAATAATATATGCATAACCAGTGTAAAAAAAAATAAACCATATAATATTATTTTAATGAGTTACATTCTTTTTCTCTTTTGCAAAATTTGTCATCAGTAGTTCTGGGGCCGGACAAAATTGTTCGAAACTCAATGATTTTTAACCCTTAGTGGGGAGGGGAAGATGCAATTAATTTAAGAGATAATTTTTTTTAATAGATAAATTAAAAATTCTTTTCGGGTTGAATAGGTATTGATAAACTAGCTTTGGTCAGAAAGGGGATACCAATATACCACCACTATCGGATGGGACATTATACCATGGTACTGTGTGCAGGAAAGCCATAGCCAGTGCATATTTAAAGAACATGCTAGATAACCTTGTTGTGAGGCTTCAATCTGTCTCTTAACAGTTGTCCAGGGGGTCGCTCAGAGGTAAAACAACCTCTGGTCTGTTACTAAGGTGGGCATAATATTATATGAGTGTTAGTTACTTCACGTAACAATAGATCAACATTCAAAGTAAATCCCCAAAATACCAACAAAAATTGTCCTACCAAAATAGAAAATTACCATGTTATGTCAATGGTAATATAACTTCGATGCTCTATAACTTCTAATATATGCATTTAATAGAAAAATGTGACTGATGATAAATTATAGATCACAATCAATTCTATTAAATCTTGATTTTCAACAATACTCGTTCAGTATTTAAAAAAGCACGGAAACTGGAATATTTAACAACAAATTATTTTCTTAAATATTATTAATGATTGCCTAATATTGAATGAAATAATCATTACGCAAAGTTTTAAAATGCATATTTTATTAAATGGTTTAAAACAATACATGTTATTATTTAAGTTTTAATTAATTTCTGAGGTAAATTCTGACACGTGTTTAACCTTTCAAAGTTTAAATTATTGTCTTTAGAGAATTCATTTGTTCAAAGATGTAGAAAATCAATAAAATCATATGTCTAACACTGCGATGAATTGATGTAGAACCCACAGGGCCATGGCTTAACATCCCATCCAAAAGACTGTCGCCTTTCCAAGCCCATCAGTGTCCCCTACTCACCATGGCCAGGAACTTTTGCAGAGCTAAATCTCAATGCTAGGACTTGAACTGTGAACAAATTATGAGCCTGACCCTCTACAGACTGAACTCCCCTGGCAGGGTTGTGTTCAGCAAGAAAAATGCAGTTAAACTTGCCATAGTGTGGACCTGAATCTGTACTCTAGTGACTATCCACTTCAAAGTATTACTTTAAAACGCTCATTAAATGAGTATAATTTCATATTTTTGACTGCAAAATTTTATTAATTTTAGACTTATAATGGCAGTTTAGTAATGATTTAGAAGGATCTGCAAATACCTTTTGAAATAACCGTATAAATTTAGTCATTTTAACTTGTTAGGCTACTGATAGTACGCTACTAATTTGGTGTGCAATGGGAACAGAAATTTAATTCAGTAAATTCTTAGCAACAAGTTGAAGCAATCTTCTCTATTAGGTACTTTACACATAAAATATATGTTGAAAAGTACAGTAAATGAAAAGTTCAAATATGTGTGACACTGGGACAAGTCGCCCAAAAATATTCAAGTCACTAAACTTATAACCTGATTTCCTAGGTTTCAGCCTCCACTGTACTTTTATCGAGATTTTCTCTGCTGACATCAACTTTGCCCTTGGTAAGAACAAGGGCACTAAAAAGCTTGGAATTGCTACTGTCCATTAGAAGGAATTTTATTTTGTGGCATTGTGTACACTAGAGCATGCCTAAGGTTTTGTACAAGTTCAAGTACACTTCTGATAAGACTTCCATCTGTCTTCTAACAGGTGTTCTATAGATCTTCCCTATCCAGCTCTGAGCCTTGGAGGTTTTGTGATCTGGCCAGTTGGGTTGTTTTACCTCTGAGCGGTACTTTTTTTGCACGCAATGGGCTAAATGACCAGGTCACATGGACCCCGAGGGCTCTGAGAAGGTTGGGGGGAGGTGACCCACTAAGTAGCTGTTACTCTCGTCAGGGCCATCCAGAGTGTCTAACGTGCACAGGGTATGTCTCTTTTCCACATTCGTGGTCGTGACTTAACATACATCTTGCAGAAGGTTGCCTTTCCAAGCCCATCCATGTTCCCTACTAACAGAGCAGGGCAAGGAATTCAGAAATAAATCACAACGCTGGCCTAGACGGAAGTAGAACCTGGAAACTAGATTACGAGTGTGGCACGCTACCAGCTGAGCCGCTCCTATAACTAACCACTTAGACCATTGTCTGCACAACATTGTCACTCTAAAACAACTTAATAAAATGCAGAACAGTTAATAAATAATTGCTGCTTAGACATTTTACCTTCAATGGTATATTGCTGGAGATTGCTTAGTACTTCGTACTGAACCCCAAAATAACCAAGAACCAGGTGCGTAACTATGGAGGGGGGTGGTGGTACTGCCCAAAGTAGCTCGGAGTTGGCAAAATTCGAAGCGACTTCGTGAAATCTGAGTTGTGAAAAACTGTAATTTTTTTTTTGTAAAATTAAGGCGAGTTAGCAAAATCTAGACAACTTGCCAAAGGTAGTTGTCAAAATCGAGGCAACTTGGCAAAATTCGAAGCCACTAAGTAAAAATACAGATGAGTTGACAAAATCGCGACAACTTGGTAAAATTCTGAGTGACTTTACAAATATCAGGTGAGATGTAAAAAAAAATGTTTTTTTTTTCGGTAAAGTTATAGCAAGATGTCGAAATTGAGGAAACTTGGCAAAATTTAGGGGCAGTTGGCAAAATTCGGAGTGACGGGAAAATCGTGGAGAGTTGCCAAAATTCAGGTGAGATGTGAAAATTGGTATCTATTTTCTGTAATTATGGCGTGTTGGCAAAATCTATGCAAATTCATAAAATCTAGGGAGTTGGCAAATCTTTGGGAGTTGGCAAAAATCAGGTGAGATGTAAAAATTGGGATTTTTTTCTGTGAAATTATGGCGAGTTGTCAAAATCGAGGGAAAACAGTAGCAAAATATAGGGCACTTGGCAAAATTCGAATCCACATGGTAAAATACTGGCGAGTTGTGAAAATTGGGATTGTTTTTGTAAAATTAAGGAGAGTTGACAAAATCGAGGAAACTTGGCAAAATTTTGGGGAGTTTGAAAAATTCGAAATGACGACAAATTCATGAGAGATTTAAAAATTGGATTTGCAAAATTTAAGAGAGGTGGCAAAATCTAGGGGAGTTGGCAAAATTGGAAACTACTTGGTAAAGTACAGGTGAGTTGTGAAAATTGGGATTGGTTTTGTAAAATTAAGAAGAGTTGACAAAATCGAGGAAACTTGGCAAAATTTTGGGGAGTTTGAAAAATTCGAAATGACGACAAATTCATGAGAGATTTAAAAATTGGATTTGCAAAATTTAAGAGAGGTGGCAAAATCTAGGGGAGTTGGCAAAATTGGAAACTACTTGGTAAAGTACAGGTGAGTTGTGAAAATTGGGATTGGTTTTGTGAAATTAAAGGAGAGTTAGTAAAATATAGGGGAGTTGGCAAAATTCGAAGCCATTTGGTAAAATACAGGGGAATTGTGAAAATTGTGCCTCTCTTGTGCAATTAAGGAGAGTTGATAAAATTCGAAATGATTTGGCAAATTCAGGGAAGATGTAAAAATTGCGTTTTTTTCCTGTAAACATTACGTCGAGTTCGCAAAATTCGAATCCACCTGGTAAAATATAGGCGAGTTGTGAAAATGAGTGTTGGCAAAATCCAGGCGTAGTTGGCAAAATTCAAATCCACTTATTAAAATGTAGACGAGTTGTGAAAATTGGGATTAATTTTGTGAAATTAAGGAGTGTTGGAGAAATCGAGGAAACTTAACAAAATCTAGGGCAGTTGGCAAAATTCGAATCCATTTCGTAAAATACAGGCGAGTTGTGATAATTGGGATTGAGTTTGTGAAATTAAGGAGAGTTTACAAAATCGAGACACTTGCCAAAGTTTTGGGGAGTTTGAAAAATTTGCAGTGACTTGGCAAATTCAGGAGAGATGTAAAAATTGAGTTTGTTTTTGTGAAATTAAGGAGCGGTTGCAAAATCGAGGCAACTTGGAAAAATCTAGGGGAGTTGGCAAAATTGAAAACCACTTGGCAAAGTGCAGTGAGTTGTTAAAATTGGTTGTATGAAATTAAGGAGGGTTGGTAATATCGAGAACTCTTGTCAAAATCTAGGGTAGTTCGCAAAATTCGAATCCACTTGGTAAAATACAGACGAGTTGTGAAAATTTGGATTAGTTTTGTGAAATTGAAGAGAGTTGACCAAATCGAGACAACTTGGCAAAATCTTGGGGAGTTTTAAAAATTTCAAGTGACTTGGCAAATTTATGAGAGATGTAAAGATTGGGATTGGTTTTGTGAAATTAAGTAGAGTTGAGCAATTCAAGAGGAGTTGGGAAAATTCACATTGATTTTCTACAATTCAGATGATATTGAAAAATATTGGGATTATTTCTAGGAAATTATGGCTAGTTGGCAAAATTGGAAGATACATGTCAAAATGCAGGAGAAGGGGGAAAATTGTCTGAACCCCATACACACAGAGTAAAAATCTAGGTATGAACCCGACAGAGACACTATTTCCTCAGTTGGCAAAATTTGATTTCTCCCCCTCCCCCCCAACCATAGTCCTTCGCTACGCCCCTGCCAAGAACCTTCCTTTTCTGTATGGTTTTAAGTTAAGGACTTTCACTTCTATCATATTATTTATAGTTATCATAGTCAAGCACAAGATTCTTCTTGAATACTGAGATAAAGTAATCAATATCTGCTTACTCTATCACCTTTTCATTTTCTTGTATTCCTCATTCACCGTGAAGCAGCTATCAATTAATTAATTATCTTTGTCATTAGCTCAATATTATGATCTAGTCATTTAGTTCATTTTGGAATAGATTGTTATTACATTATCGCACAACGAACTGTAATGGCTAAATATAAGTGAAAATATTTTATATTCTCATTTTTTGCATTTCTCAAATTTGTATACACCGAAGACCAAAACATGACCACCTGCCTAATGTGATGTTGGTCCTCCATGTGCCACCAAAACAGCTCTTACCCGGTGAGGCATGGATGCTACAAGAATTCTAAAGGTGTCTTGTGGTGTTTGGCACCAACACTTTACCAGCAGATCCTTTAACTCTTGTAAGTTATGTGGTTGAGCCACCGTAGATCGGATATGCTGTTCCAACACAAACTACAGATGCTCGATTGGAATTATGTCTAGGGAATTTGGAAGCCAGGGCAATACCTGGAAGTCTTCCTCACGTTCCGCAAACCATTCTCCAACAATCCAGGTAGTGGCATGGCACATTATCCTGCTGAAAGAAGGCTTTTGGGTTGTTTTACATCTGAGCGGCACTTTTTTGCACACCATGGGCTAAATGGCCAGGTCACATGGACCCCGAAGGCTCAGAGAAGGTTGG
The DNA here is from genome assembly GCA_038380435.1 of Ryuthela nishihirai. NCBI lineage: Eukaryota > Metazoa > Arthropoda > Arachnida > Araneae > Heptathelidae > Ryuthela > Ryuthela nishihirai. Next base: position 46,677,808 of record JAWZYU010000029.1, on the reverse strand, counting down.
GGGAGGGGACCCACTGGAACAGCTGTTGGGAGACAGATGGTAGTCTCCCGTCAAGGCCATCCAGCGTGTTCTTTAACGTGCACAGGGTATGGCTCTCGCGCACACGGGGCCACGGCTTAACGTCCCATCCGACAGACGGACGGCCTTTCCAAGCCCATCGGTGTCCCCTACTGACCGTGGGCAGGGCGGGAAATTTTGCGGAGATAAATCTCAACGCTGACCCAGCTGGGACTCGAACCTGGGAACTACAGATTACGAGCCTGGCTCTGAAAGAAGGCATTGCTAGAGGAGAATACCATTACAATGAAAGGATTACCTGGTCTGCAACGATGATTAGGTTGGGTAGAAGTCATAGTTTCCTGAACATGAATGACGACCCAGGGTTTCACAGCAGAACATTGCCCAAAGCATTACACTTCCTCCACCAGCTTGTTTTCATCCCACAGTGCATCCTAGTCCAACATTTCCCCAGGTAAACGACACACACATACCCAGTCATTCACATAGTGCAACAGGAAACAAGATTCATCAGACATTCTTCCAATCATTCAAGGTCCAGTTTTGATATTCACGTAACCATTGTAGTCACTTTCGATGGTGAACTGAGGTTAGCATGGGCACTCGTAGCGGCCTGTGGCTAGTCAGCCCCATTTTCAGCAGGGTTCGATGTACTGGGTGTTGTAACACATTACTCCCGTCATCAGCATTCGAATTATGGGCGAGTTATGCCACAGTATCCCTTCTGTTGGCTCGTACCATACAGGATAGCGTTCGCTCATCTCTAGCATCGATGAGCTGTGGTCGTCCTACATCTCGCTGGTTGTTCGTACCCCACAAGCCTTGCCGTCACGAAATGCTTTTCCCATCTGAAGAATGAATAACACTGATTAACAGAGCTCAGTATCAGGTGTTATTTATACTGTTTCATGACCTTCACATGTGCCGTCGTTTACCTGCAGTTGCTTTGATTTCATAAAGACGTGCTGATCATAATGTTTTGGCTCCGGTGTACATAGCCTGTGTTTTTTTGCCAGTTTCCTTTACGCTTATGAACTACCTTATTCCATGTGTAGTTTTTGCTCTTCTAACTTTGTGAATTTTCATGCCTTATTTATTTTTTGTTTTCATATATTGTAGCCAGAGGTGTAGGAACGTGTTGGCATCGGGGCATTTGCCAAGGGCGCTGGAATCACAAGACGGTGCTGAGGCGGCAGGAGCCGTTCCACAATATCTGACATTTATGTGTAAAATAAAATCGAATGATTAGCCGCTCATAGTTCGTTGAATTAATACGTATTGTTCATACCGTATAGCATATTATAATTTTCGTTATTTGCTACAAAAGTTATTTTTTTTCCTTTTATCGGCGAACAATTAGCCCCCCCCCCCCCCCTGCACCGCGCATGCCATAAAACAGCTTTTGGGCGCAATTTCCAACTGTTCATATTGTTTTGACAAATACGTTACAAAATAAAATAAAAATTAAAATAAAATTTTGTTATATAGGTTTCTTTTTCTTTGGACGGAAGTTCATAAGTTGTACATTATATTGAATTATTATGTTTATAAACCCCGGGATTGTTTAAGATCAACATCAGGACACGAGCGTACATCACTTTGTTTCCTATCAATCGAGTGAGAACTGACTCAAAAAATTCATTTTGATGAGATTATTAACGATTTTAACAACGAAAAAAGTAGGAAAAATTAAATTACTTAAAATAATTACTAAAAATATATTACTAAAAATAATTACTTGCATTATTAATTGCAATTTCTTTTGCAATTACTTATGTGCAATCAATATGTATTCATTTAACTGTATTAAAATAATGACAATAAATATACAGAATATGTGTATTTTTTTATCAATGACTGAACAAGGGCGGACAATTTTGCCAAGGGCGCCAAATGCCTAGCTACGCCTCTGATTGTAGCATTATTATGCCATAGAACTATGAACTAGTTCTGCATTTGGGGCTTGTGTTACTTTCTATGAATTTAGAGAATGCAAACAAATGCTGGGCAGGAAATAGATTGAAGTTGAATGCAAAAAGGAAAATAAACAGTTAAAACATTGATATAGTTTCCGTCTACTATTAATTCAATGCATTGCGGCATACAGAAACACTATAGTACTCTATCATATACTGCCTCTGGTATAATTGCTAAGTGATGGTATAGGGGGTTCACTCGGTAGCACACCGAGCAGGTCCCAGGTTCTGCAGTTCCCAGTTTCGAGTCTCAGCTGGGCCAGTGTTTAGATTTATCTTTGCAAAACTCCCTGCCCTCAGTAAGTAGAGGACACTGATAGGCTTGGAAAGGCCTCTGTTCATCGGATGGGACATTAAGCCATTGCATTTTGTGCAGGAGAGCCATACTTTGTGCATGTTAAAGAAAACGCTTGATGGGAAGCTAACAACTGTCCAGTGGGTCTGCCCCAACCTTCTATCAACCATTAGAGTCCTTGTGACCTGGTCATTTAGTCCATTATGTGCAAAAACGTGCCACTCGGAGGTAAAACAACCCAACTAAATGGTGCACACTTTTAACGGTGCCCAATGACAACGAAAAGCTCTAATGCCTTCTGTTCTTGTTGGCTCATTGATGTGAAGGAAATATGTTGTTACTGCCTAAACTTGAGAGTTCAAAGACGGAGAACTCTCTGTTTATCATTTCTAGTGCCACAAAGAAATGTAATTTATCTTGTTTAGAAAGCAAACTTTTCATAATCATTATGTAACGATTATTTGACGTTCGAACTATCTTTCATAGCATTGAGTTTTGGAATAAGTTTCATCATTTTGTTTAATTTGTAAAACACGGTCGTGTTCAGAAATTTAAATCGTTTAACGTTTCGTGTATGGCATATATTCTATTAAACGCCCCTAGTTCGTTTTTATAGTAAGTGTTGTGGTACTTTCGGTGGTAACTATTGAAACATGATTTGCAGCACTCAATTAGCAATTCAACTAATAAATCTAATACATTGTTACCTACTGAAATTAAATTAAGGGTGGAAGCACCGCATGGAACTGGTGCCATCCAGTGGATGGGGAGGGGAACTGTGTTTAGAAATAGATAATTGGTTCGATACTACAGTAGTTTCTAACTTCAATGGGAAGTTTTAATTAAGAGGGACGAATCATTAGGGGTCACCAACATTTCTGCAATATACACTAAAATATTTATTTTCAAAACGAATAAGAAATATTAAATTTGAACAAAATATTGTTAAATATTGAAAAAAAGAATAAAATACTCCAGAATTTTTTTCCTTGTTCTTTTAATACCTATTCAGTGCAACATTAGAATTAAAACTATCACGTTTTGCCTTCACAGATCTAAATGGACCAACACTGAAAAGGCGCAGAATTTTATATTTACCATACTGGAGGAGGTAGAGTCGATCATTGGTCTCGCTGCTATTTGGTTGAGTTGGGTTGTTTTGCCTCTGAGCACCACTTTTTTTTTGTGCACAATAGGCTAAATGACCAGGTCACAAGGGCCCTGAGAGCTCAGAGAAGATTGGGGGGAGGGAACATACTGGACAGCTGTTGGAAGAAAAGGTAGCCTCCTGTCAAGGCCATCCAGCGTGTTCTTTAACTTGCACAGGGTATGGCTCTCCTGCACATGGAACCACGGTTTAATGTCCCATCAGACGGATGACGGTCTTTCCAAGCCCGTTAGTGGGTCCTACTGACCGTGGGGATTTTCATAAAAAAATAAATACCCCCTCAAGCAGCTGCTTGCCACAGAGGTCTGTCATAGTTTGCGCCAAGTCTGAAGTGGCCCTTGGCCAATTAATAGATGTATAGCTATTATCATTGATTCGTGACACCAGTAGGTGATTACTGCAAAATTAGTTTATCCAATGATACTAAGTGGACTAACGAAAGGTGGTTTTTTTTTGCATGTGTGAATTAGAAACATGCAGTGAAGCTATTCGTATCAATTTCTAAGTAGAGTGCATTCGTTTAACTTTAGTTTTTTAGGCCTAGCTTCGAATCTATGGACTGTTACGAACTGCTAAAATTTTAATTAAAGCATTTTTACGAGTTTAAATCAGCTGTGTCACTTCATTAACGTTTCCTTTATTCAAAATTAACAGCAAATTGGCCAGTTAAGAATACCAGGTCTCATAGCTGAAATCGGTCTGAATCATTACCTTGTCAAAAGTGTCTTGCAACCGAAGCTTAAGAAATGTGTTAAGGTTAAGAGGATTATAATTAACCTTGAAGCTCTAAAAGACCGAGCTATAGTCAAAGTGTACCATGGTGCGATGACAGTCATTATGACATTTTAAAAAGGTTTTGATACCAACAGTATTCTTTGGCAAAAGGAAGCAGAGGATATGGTCATTTGAGTGTTGAGACACTGAAGCTTGTTTCTGAAAGAAATAATTGCAGTAATAAATTGAATGATCATGCTGTTGGTTCTAACACAGCATGACCAAAAGTTTAATAAATGCATAAAGGATCAGTTAAGAGTTGATAGGAATCTTTGGCTTGAGAGTTTGATTGACAAACCAGAGGAAGTAATTTGACAATAAAACAGAGAATTGTACCACATAGTTAATATTTTGTGTGGGAAGAAACAGACTGATATGCAGGGATTGAGGGATAAACATGGTGAGATCATTAAAGGTGAATATTCTGTCATGGCTAGGTGGATTGTGCATTTCAGAGATGTTTTAAATAATGTGGTTATTTCTACACCCATTGTTTATAAAGAGAATAGAATCATTAATGCTGACCCTATATCACATTCTGAAGTAGCTTTGTCTATCTCTAAAACTGCATAAATCCCGAGGGGTGGATGAAATTTGCACTGAAATGCTTAGAGCTGGGAACATTCTTGTTGTCCCTTGGCTGACTGAAAATTTGAATTTTTTTACGATAAATTATTAATTTGATTATTATACCAAATTCTGCAAGGGGTAGATAGGGGTCTTAAATGGTCTAGAGATTTGAAAGTTTCTTATTAAGATTATGCGGGTAATATGTCCTTATTCGTTAATATAGGGCTGTTGACGAGACTGCTAATAAAGTAAATTAGGGATAGAGGAATCTAAACTGATGAAAACATTTGCTTTGAACGATTGTTGCACTTAAACAATTCTCTGAGCATGAGACTCCTTGTAGTCGAATCATTTGCTAGACAGAGAGTACCCGTAAAGGAATACGAGTTGGGTTGTTTTACCTCTGAGCGGCACTTTTTTGCACACCATGGGCTAAATGGCCAGGTCACATGGACCCCGAAGGCTCAGAGAAGGTTGGGGGAGGGGACCCACTGGAACAGCTGTTGGAAGACAGATGGTAGCCTCCCGTCAAGGTCATCCAGCATGTTCTTTAACGTGCACAGGGTATGGCTCTTCCGCACACGGGGCCACGGTTTAACGTCCCATCCGACGGACGGCGGCCTTTCCAAGCCCATCGATGTCCCCTACTGACCGTGGCCAGGGCGGGGAATTTTTGCGGAGATAAATCTCAACGCTGACCCAGCTGGGACTCGAACCTGGGAACTACAGATTACGAGTCTGGCGCGCTACCGACTGAGCCACCCCCACCCCAGGAATACGAGCAACAAGTGCTTTGCACACATAGGTTCCAATGTGAATCCAAAAAAGAAATGAATATTTTAATCTTAAAAGTTTTGCTCAGATGTATTGAGCTCCTCCAGGCAAATCACAAATCAGGATGAGACGTAAGTCATCAAACAGAACAGTAAAATTGCAATAATCAAAATAAATGTTATCATGCACAAACTCTAGGCCTACTCTTAAAAAGCAAAAAGAGGCCTCTGTAATAACCGAACATTGCTTTTGAATGCTACAAATAATAACTTTTTCAGAGGAGAATACTTACTCGTTTTGAAATGCGTTAATAAATGCTCTTAAATTTCAAATATTAAATCAAGCATGAGCCTAAAATTAATGCAACGTCTTATATTGTATAATGTATAATTTTTTAATGAGCACAAAAACTAATTTTTTCCTACCTGAGCCAACTTCGAGATTTATCTCCATAAATCTCACCCTTCCCTCGTACATCATAGGGCACCGATGGGCTTGGAAGGTCGCTGTCGGTCAAATGGGAAGTTAAGCCATGGCCCCATGTGCAGTAGAGCCATACCTTGTTCAAGTTAAAGAACATGCTGGATGGCCTTGACCAGACAGTACCATCTGTCTCCTACCAGCTGTTTCGTGGATTCCCTCCACGCACGGGTAATGTGCCTGACTCATAATCTGCAGTTCCCATGTTCGATTGCCACCTTGGTTAGCTTTGAGATTTATCTCTGCAAAATCCCTACCCTGCCTTTGGGTCAATAGGGGATACAGCTGGGCTTTGCTGGCCACTTCGTAACATTGCGTATTTTCATACCTTTCTCACTAACAGCTAGAGGTAGACTGTTCGCTCTATGATTGATTGCCACCATTCATTGCTAGTGACACTTGGTATACAAGCGGCATCAACAGTTCATCAGAAGTAGGTGTAAACATTTGAGTTATTTTTTTGAAAGTAGAAATTCTCGTTTTTTCTTTCCTATGTCTGGCTTTTACATTCCAAATTATGTATGAATATTTTAGGTGATATTGCTCTTCCAGCAATCATAATCATGCCCTTTAACGTTCGGATACCTCTATGTCTGGGGTAGGAGTGACTCAGGCTCTTAATCTGCAGTTCCCAGGTTCGAGTCCCACCAGGGCCAGCTTTGAGATTCATCACTGCAAAATTCCACCCTGCCATCAATCAGTAGGAAACACCAATGGACTTCGAAAGGCCGCAATCCGTTGGATGAGATGTTAAACCGTGGCCCTGTGTGTGGAAGAGCCATACCCTGTGCATGTTAAGGAGCACACTTGAGAGGAGGTTGCCATCTGTTTCCTAACAGCTGTCCAGTGGGTACCCTTCCCCGAAACCTCTGAGCCTTTGGGGGTGCTTTTGACCCACCATTTAGCTCACTGTGTGCAAAAAGTGTCGTTCAGAGGTTAAACAACCCAACCTCTAAGCCTAATCGATCTGATGTACAGTTGCTGAAGTAATGTATAAGTTCTGACCACGTTTTACTATTCCAGTCGTTACCGTAATAGCTAAGATATTTTTTTTACTATTATAAAAAAAAATATACCCCCTCAAGCAGCTGCTTGCCACAGAGGTCTGACAGGAGCCTGTCAGTTTATATGCCAAAGTAGAAGGTCTGTGAGGATGGCAGATAAGCATAAAGGAAAACATCCGAAACAATATTTTGTGGATAAAGTAGAGTTATTTATGAAAACAGAACAATTCATCAAGGCATACTCTGTCAGTATAGTATAAAAAAATACATCTTTTGATACTCGTACATTTCACTTACATCAAGATTGTAACAAATGTATCTTGCGATAAATTTAATATTATTTCGCTTAACATCGGGTTTTAAAGAACAAATTAACACTGAGCGGGTACTACTCATATTGCCCTACATTCAAATACGTGAAATTAGATGCATTGAAAAGTTTTGAAAGTGTAAAGGGTTGGGTTGTTTTACCTCTGAACGGCACTTTTTTGCACACCATGTACTAAATGGCCAAGTCACATGGACCACAAAGGCTCGGAGAAGGTTGGGGGAGGGAACCAATTGAACAACCTATTTGCTGTTAATTAATATATAATCAATCATATTCTTATGCAGCCCATCAGGTGAAACCACCGCCATTCTGAAACCCATCTCTACTTTATGGCACGGTGTTTGTAATGTGTTAATTATTCTGAAACCATTAAGTTCACTTACCTGTAGGACACGTTGCCCATTGCCGTTGCAATTACCAATAGCAAAAGGGCCTATCACCCCTCTCCAAAGGTCAGAGTCAGTACCAACTTTGGCATTTAAGTCACCTAGAACAAGGGTAATATTTCCTTTCCTTCCCTACTGACAGAGATATAATTTATGCAAACGTCTTACTTTCTCAGTTGACAGTATTTGATTTCGGAGTTGGAAAATTTTGTTCTCTACCCCCCCCCCCCCCCGCCAACCATAATCTTTTGCTACTCCCCTGAGTAGTGAAATTATACTGTATGGTGAATCAGGAAATAAAAAGTGCTCTGATAAAACTTAAACAAAGAACCTCCAACTGCACATATGGGTACAACTTTTTCATTTTTCATTTTCGACAACGTACAACGATGTCCTGAAGAACTGGATTTTAGCAATATTCTAAAACAGTGTTTAAAAAGGTATTTAACCATGTCTGTAGCCATAAGTGGTATCATCAATGGATCGTATTTAGCCAATGCAGCTGTTTGCCTTTAAACTGTCCTACAGCTTTATAGGGCATTATCACTATTTAAGGTCTTATCAATTTAATTTTTTTTATAAATTTTTGTTTCGAAATGAAGAGCTATTTCAAAAGTGTATAACTGTAGTAAAAAAAAAGGACACAAAAACAAGAAATCGCCAGATTTTTTGAATGTTTGATCAGGGATATAAAAATGCAAAATTGATAAATGAAATATATTTTAAATATTCAGCAAAAGAGAAAAATATCAAAATATTAAAATGAAAATATATTAATTGAGTTGAATAACTTCAATGACACACCAAGTTTCTCCCGTAGTTAATGTGACCCTTGTTTAAGAGAAATTAACATTTAGAAATTTGTCAGCGGTAGATTCCAATCGAGAAAAAAAAGAAGATAAGGAGAAAGGGGAATGCTAAACGATTGATCATTTTCCATATCTCAGTTTTCTTCAAAGGAAAGAAAAATCATCGTATGTAGTTATACTTCAAAAGCTACATACAATGTTTTTTATTATATTATTAATTAAATAACATGATAAAATTATCTGGTGAATGGGTCTAACTGAAAAGCTTTGGATTCATTTTTCCAATATTTTATAATAAATTAAACATATATGTGATGATGCATTAACAGTAAAACTAATTATTTAAAGCCAGTAGAACCACAGCTATATAGCTTTCTGATCCTGCACTCTTGATATTTTCTAGTTTTACTTTATTTCTTAACAAAAGTATATTTTCCTTTCACGAGATTTTTAATAAATGTATATTTTGAAAACGCAACGCATCTTAAGCCAGTATTTACGGCTTGGAGAGGAATTCTATACTAGATACGAAACATTTAATAATATATATTTATCTTCAATAGACTTTATGAAATGTTCAATTTTTGAGAACGGCATTAAGAGCGTGTTATTAAAATCAAATTATAACTTTTATGTTTTTTAATTTTCCCATCATTCTGGAATTCCCTAATTTAGCCAAAAGTATGACCTATTTTACACTCGCAAAGAAAAAATTTTATCGCACTTGAAATAATAACTCATCGACTTATCGGTTGGAAATTTGGACATTTCCGAAGTAACTTTTCGTGCGGTGAGGTATAATCATAGAATTGCATAAAATCTGTGAATGTAATGACCGTATTAAGCATGCCGCGTAGTCCATGGCATAGTCTTCCCAGGCCAAAGTTTGTCTCAGAAGTATAGGCGCATTACTGTTATTTTATGAGAAAAATTCATAATGTAACAACGAAGGTGATCTGGCAATAGTATGAGAAGATCGCATTATCGCCTTTCTTTTGACGGAATCCAAGTGGATTTTAATGTTTAATGGCTGTGTTTTTTTCATTTCGATAGCTTGTGAAACGATAGATGTAGTAAGAAAAATTGGAGGATCTTCAAAAATGCTGGTAATAAGCACTTAGACAGAATTTCCTTAAGTCTATTATTGGTGAAAAGCTATGATTTATTAAATGTTAGCATTGTTTTGCCTTGTTGATGCCCTCATGTTATCGGAGATTTTGACAAGCTAGGTAGTTGATATCAAGGTCGTAAATAACTCAAAACAAACAACTACTTTCTTTTCAAAAGTATTTGTTCATATCTAAATGTGGCATTGCACCAAGTGAAGTTTTCAAGGTTTTTCTTTATTCCTCATTCAACAGGTATGCTATAATAATTGCTTGTTTGATTATGATTTCCTTTTGTTTTACGCAGATGTGAGGGATTAACATTCCGAAAACAATGTGTTAACTTTTTATTTTCTCTCAGTTGCTCTAAATGTTGCAGATCAAGTGCATCATTGCAAACCATTCAGTTAACTTGCTGTGTTTGATAAAAATCAATATTATTTTTAACAATAGTGAATCATTTAAAGGTGTTAGAATAGTACCTGGTATATTCATACCACTTTTATACCAAATTAGAAAAGTTAAAATGCTATGCTATTAAATTTATTTTCCCTGTACAGTGGATGAAATGTTCACGATTCAGGGTATGGCTGGGGAACTTTTTAGTAGGTGATTAGCAGTGTTTTCAAGCCAGTATCCTCTTATCAAGAGCAAATGGGTAACATTATGATGTTAGTACAGGTGGAAACACTTTATAGCCTCTTTCAGCATGGTACATTGCTGATTATATCTGAATGAAAGGAACCGAAACTGGCAAACTGGCTAATTGTATATTTTCTGTTCTCCAGTAAACTTAAAAAAAAAAATCCTGTTTAATGCTTCAACATTTTCAAAGTAATTTACATTTATCTTAGTAATCTTCGTCTTTCACTGCTATATTGACCATGATATTTGCAATTGTTATGAATGATCTAACTCCACGGTGTACATTTACAGTAATATAATGTTTCTTATAAGCATAATAAAAAAAATAATCGAGGTATAATATATTATTAGTGAAAAAACTTTGAGTTGCTACTTCCCTATAGCAAAAAACCTTCTAGTGTAAAAGGGTTAAAGTAATTATTTATACACTTGTATTTATTTTTAATTACTAAATACTGATAAAGATGGTTGAAATGACTCAAAATTAGTTTTTTAGTTTTTCACAATCACAAAAAATTAGACATTTAAATTATGACTGAGGTTGAGTCATCCCAGTCTATACTTCCAGAAAATTTTTATATACTATAAAAATATTTAAATTGTCTGAATAGTATGAATGTTTAATAATACAGTGCATTAATCACATCTTAAGGCATAAACTGGAAGAAGAGCTATGAACCAATCCCCAGTGATGATGCACATAACCTGCCAGATCTAGCACCTAATGTCGAACCCCACCTTCTTGTGGTGCAGGCTGTTAGTATCTTTCAGAAGAGATGTTCTCTTTTGGAAAGGAACCGAAGAGGAAGGCTGGCAGTTCAGTGTGGCCTATCTGGTCATCTATGGCCACTTTTTTCTTTTTTTTTCAATCCTGCTGAGGAGTGGTCAACTTCACAGGTCCTGATGCTAACTATTTATATCTACTTGACGGTGCTAACTATTTATATCTACTTGACTAGACTTTTTTTTTTATAAATTTGAGCTTGATTATGGATCCTGGACTTGCTGCACTGGTGTACTCTGTTGAGGGAGAATCTGCTGCTGTGTTTTCTGTTTGTTGTTGTTGTTTTTTGTTTCTGGGTTGCCAGCCCTAAGTGAAAAGAGGCACGGGATACCTTATATCAGCTGGTGGATAATCCTGATCAGAGGCCATCGCAGGTACCTGAACCTCACTTAGCTAGTTGTGGGCATCGTCAATCATAAACTGGAGTAATGTGTCTCAGGCAGGCCTATGGCTCTTGAAAAGGTCCACTTGAAAAGATGGTGCCTGAAGTTCCTATCAGCATAGGTGGCTTCAGCCTTTAGCAGAGGAGGAACAGGTCTTTTCCTCATGTCTGTGATCAGGGAACTGTTTGATATTGTCCTCTCTCTCTCAAATAAATGATATTGTCCTAACTCTCTCAATAAATCTAGTTTCTTTAAAAATCGTACTAATCATTTTCTCTCTGCAGGAACGTGGAACATGAGGATGTTACGTAGAGATTATTCTCTTGATGTCTTCATGCAGGAATTCCAGTGTTATAACCTAGATATTCTAGGTTTGCAAGAGACCAGATGGACAGATAAAGGGGAGATACTTAAAAATAACTTTAAATTTCTCTTTTCAGGGAGGGAGGATGGAAAGCATCTCCAAGGTGTAGGTTTGCTTCTCTGCAGAACATGGCAGTGATGATCTTCTAGGATATGAACACATTATTAATGAAAGATTTCTTACAGCAAAATTTAAAACTAAAATTAAAGACTTGAATGTCATCTGTTGTTATGCCCCCACAGAGGACTCTGATGAGAATGAGAAGGATAAGTTTTGCAGCCAGCTTCAGGATATTTTGAATTCTGTGAAGAAAGGAGATATTTCTTTGTGCTAGGTGACTTCAGTGCTAAAGTTGGTACTGACTCTGATCTTTGGGCAGGAGTTTTAGGTCCCTTTGGCATTTGTAGTTCCAATGGCAATGGAGAATGTCTTTTACAGGTAAGTAAACTTAATGGTTTACAAATAACTAACACATATTACAAATACTGCGACATTTAAAAATATACACGGGTTTCACCTGATGGGTTGCACAGGAATATGATAGATTATATTTTAATTAACAGTAAATGGGCCAGTTCAGTTAGGAATGCCTGATTATACAGGGCAGCTGAAATTGGGTCTGATCGTTACATGATCAAAGGTGTCTTGCAGCTGAAGCTTAAGAAATGTGCTATGGTTAAGAAAAAAACCTTTAACATAGAAGGTCTGAAATATTCAGATATAACCAAAGCATATTGTGATAAGCTACTTGATCATTATGATAATTATGGTTTGCTTACTGCTGAAGTTGAGAAAGAATGGGATTAGTTTAAACAGACTTTTCTTGAAACCAACAGTACTCTTTTAGGTAAAAAGGAACAGAGGAAACAAAATTATTTGAGTAATAAGGCTATGAAACTTATTTCTGAAAGAAGGAAATGCATGATTAATATTAATCAACAGAAGGCATTACAACAAGATTAATAAATGTGTAAAGGATCAGTTAGCTGCTGATAAGAATCTTTGGCTTGATAGCTTAGCTGACAAAGCTGAGGAAGCAGTTAGACAGCACAACAGGGGGTTGTACCAGATTATTAATGTTTTATGCAGGAAGAAACAGACAGGTACACAGGGATTAAAGGATAAACATGACAAGGTGGTTGAAGATGAAGATTTTGTGATGGCTAGGTGGGCTGAGGAGTTCAAAGAGGTTCTAAATAATGTGATTGACATTATTCTCCCATTGTTTGCAATAAGAATAGATGCATGACTGGCTTTAATGATGGCCCTATATTACATTCCAAAGTCACTTTGGCTATCTCTAAATTAAAACTGCATAAATCTCCAGGGGTGAATGGAATCACCACTGAAATACTTAGAGCTGGCATATTTTTTATGATAAAGGTGTTCCCAAGGATTTTACTAGAGCTATTATTGTCCCAATTTTTAAAAAAGTGATCACAGTTCTTGTGATAATTGTAGGGGAATTAGTTTACTTTCTGTTGCAGGTAAAGTTATTTGCATGGTTATACTTAATAGAATTAAGAATTTGGTTGATGGACAACTGCATGCTGAACAGTGTGGATTCAGAAGTGATAGGGGATATATTGATCAAATATTTTCACTTAGGTAGATTCTTGAGAATTGTTTAGAGTTTCAGAAACCTGTGGTTGCTAGCTTTATAGATTTCCAAAAGGATTTTGACTCTGTTGATCGACATAATTTGTGGTTGATTGTTAGATCATATGGAATACGTGATAAGTTAGTGTAATGAAAGCTCTCTTTAATAACATTGAGTTGTGTGTGAGAGTTGGTATATATTTCAGCAATTGATTTAGCATTGCTACTGGAGTTGGACAAGGGTGCATTTTGTCTCCTTTTCGCTTTTGTTTGGTTATTGATTAAGTTATGTGAAATTCTTTGCAAAGGAAAGATTTTGGTCTTAAATGGTCTATAGCAGTGGTTCTCAACCTTTTATGCTTCACGTACCCCCTGGAAATATGTATGTAACTGACATACCCATTGTGTAGATAGATAAAACTATAGTTATAGTATAACAATGGTTATTTTTACTTTGTTACTAGATCTGGCAACTTTTGAGCTCTAACGGCATACCCAAAAAAATTTTACTGCATTACCCCCAAGAGATACGTGTACCCCACATTGAGAACCCCTAGGCCCTAGTCTAGATATTTAAAAATTTCTGATTTAGATTATGCAGATGATTTGGCCCTGTTGGCTAATGATGTTGATGAAATGAATTTTTTCATTAGGACTGTTCATGAGAATGGTAATAGAATAGGTTTGGTGATAAACAGAGAAAACATTAAAGTGATGAAAATTGGTCAGGAAGATGGTGCTCCAGTTGCTTTGAATGACTGCACTCTTGAGCAAGTGTCTCAATTTAATTATTTTGAGAACTATGTAAGATACTGGTGATATGTGGTATGAGATAAATAGAAGAATGGGAATTGCCACTGGGACTTTTAAGAATCTATGAACAGTGTGGAAAAATAGGCATGTACACCTAAAGACAAAAAATTAGGCTGTATAATAGTTTGGTTCTTTCTAAGGTTAGTTATGGTAGCAAAACATGGACCCTTTGTAAAGCAAGATAACAAGAAACTTGATGCCTCTGATTCTAGATGCTTATACAGTATTTTGGGCATTAGGTGATTTGATTTTGTAAGTAATGATGAGGTTAGAAGAAGCAGTCAACCTCTCCCGAGTAGCATATTGTGCAGAGAGATACTGTGTTGATTTGGTCATGTTGCAGATTGGCCAACAGGATTATGAACAGTGTGCCTAAGTGTTTAGGAAAAAGGGGGAGACCTAGTATGTGATGGGCAGACAGTGTCAAACAGGACCTTGCTAGAATTGTCCTAAAGTGGCCAAATGCAGCAGCTGTAGCTCAGAAGAGACATGTCTGGAGAGGAAAATTACACAGTCTGGTTGGACCTCCGTAGCTCATGGCTGCATGAGGTTTTTTTTTTTATTGTTGTTCTTATACACTTCAAAGTTATTCTTCATAATTTTCACTTGCTAAACATTATGGCCCTTAAAAATATAAAGTGACTGCTGTTGTTAACTAAATAAAAAATGTTATTGGGTAATAAAATAATCATATTCTTATTGCTAATAATAAGTAACAAAATTAAATTCTTGATGCATCTTAAAAATAGATTGAAATTAATTGTTGCCTAATCAGCATTGATTTTCTGCTTTATTTCAAAATCTATATACTTATTTGCTTAAGTTAAGCCTTTTTTATAAAGAAAATTTGTAGAAATTTACCTTTAGATCAGTAAATATTTACCATTATATTTAGTCCTGAGATGATAGACTTGGTGCAAAGGTACATAGTAATTTGAATAGTCCAAAATTCTGACCCTGTTATACTTTTGCTTCTGTGAACCTCATTTATTCTGTCCCACTCTGTGCCTGTATGTTACTTACCAGTAACTGTTGTGTTCCGCTTCAGGGATCATCATACCTGCATGGGAGAGAACCATGCTGTTTGACACACTGACCTCTTCCAGCAGCTTAAGGTCTGAAGGAAATAAATAGTTGATTTAGTAGATGTTTATATTTAAAAAAATGTGTGGAAAGAACCATCAGTAAAAGCATTTTTGTGATACTTAATTATTTTAGCAGTTATTTTTATGTACATATTTTGATTAAATATTCATTTTTTTGTGGCAAGGTTGTTAGAGACTTGAAAAATAGTTGGTATTGAAGTACAAGAAATGCTGAATTCCTGTTTTGTTATTAAACAGTTATAAGAATAATCAGAACTGAAGATACATATAGCTTCAGTTCTGATTACACTTGAGACTTTGAAATATTTTAATAATAAGATGTCAAGGTATACAACAAATATTTAGACCATTTCATACAGTAAAGTTACAGTAGAATTAAGTCCCTTAAAATAATATGAAATGTCTGAAGATTAAAATCTCTGTAATAGAAACTCAGTTACAGTGGTTTGCAAATCCTAGTGGAATTTGTTTTTTTAGCCCCTGAGATTATTTTAAGATAACCTAATCTGATGTATATTTCTTAATTTTGAACTGATGACTAGAAGGTATAGCTATATCTGTAAAAATTTATTGATACATCACTATACTTCATACCTACGACATAATTTTTTTATTACATACTGAAAAATACATTTACATTGGCTCAAATTTTGAGTCATTAGATTTATCATCGCACTTGAGTTAATACTTATCTGTGGAATAATGACTGCATTAAACAAATTTTTTTGTTATAGGTAGAGTCGTCCTATGCTTTAAACATTAACAATTATCTGATATAAACCTAGAAGCATTATAATAGACTTACACTTTGAAATCATAAATGATCCAATTTCTCAAAGCAAAAGAATATTCTTTAACATTATGTATAAGCTTAAGATAATTTGGCAACATGTTATACAGTCTGTAAACTAAGAAAACATAATGTTTAGTAAAAATATTTTTCTTAACCTGTACTTCAGTTAATAACATGTTTTCAGATAATCTTGTATGGACAGAAAATTTTCTTATTCTGCCAGTATCCCAATTTTTATTTAAATATATCAAAGAATTTAATGCATATAATTTGTGTATTTCTAAAACAAGATATCTATAACTCTCACTAACACTTTCCTATCTTTTTTGTTATCTTAGGCTTCTTTGATTTTAAAGCACACATTTAATTTTATGTTTATACAGGTATCCTGTGTATAAAATATAAATCATATATATAAATATATGATTCTTTCTTTTGGGAAATTAGATAAACTTTGTATGCTTAACCTCTGACCTTTAAAAAGATATCCTAGAGACATTTGTTGCATTATAGCCTTAGTTGCTAATGCACCATAAAATTCTAAACAAACCAATCTAACCAAATTTTAGATACTTATGCAAAAAGACTGATGAATTTTTTTTTACTTTAATTTGTGATATCTTTAAGAAATTAACCCTATTTTCACTTTGCAAAATTATCACCAAAGCATTTCAGATTGAAAACATTATGTGAATAGGACAACAAAGGTTTTGTTAATGAAAATGTCTTTCCATAGATCTGAGCAAGTTGAACCATTTTTCTTGTAGCGCAATATTCTGGCATAGCGCTGATGGAAGATAGGATTAATCCAGGTAGACTGATTAGATATCAAGAGGATAGATGTGTTTAAAATTACTCTGGAGGCTATAGGCTGAGTATTCTAGCAATAAGGCAGTTTATGAATGTTCATTTTCTTTTTATTTAAAATAAAGACATTGCACAGAAATTTTAACCCTTCCTGGGTCAAGGATGTCTATAGACTTTTTGTACGAACTTCAATTTTTGTTTTAAATTGCTGTTTGAAAATTTTCTTACATATATCTTTTAAAAATACATAATTCAAGCTTTAAAAATAATATTTCTTTTTTCATTTGATGCATATTTTATTGAACTACCATATAAATTATTTGATAAAGCCATCTGATTTCCATATTTTAGAAGCACTATATGGTAATGCTGAAATACATTTACTTTGTTGTTAACGTTATTCTGTTATATTGTTTGTTAACATTATTCTGTATTGAAGAAATTACCTGATTTAAGCTCACAAGTTTGATTTGAACTATTATCAACATATTTTTCCTTAAATTTTCAAAAATTTAAAAATTAACAAAAAACTGCTATTTTTAAAAGTGGAAGTTTTTGGAAGTAATTATGAAATATGTACCTATTTTTTTGGTATACCATTGTAAAAAGTGTTATTAAAATTAATATGTTACTACAATGTTCATATTTTTTACTTCAATAAAATTCAGAATTAAATTCTCCTTAATTTGGTATATAAAATCATAAAAGCATATTTTATTAAAACTAGGATATAAATAATTTGTTAAACCATCTGATCGCCATTTGTTAGACCTGATATATGGTATTGCAGATTTATTTGTTAACATTACTCTATGCTGAAGCAACCCCCTGAATCACAAGTATAATAATTTTTCCTTAAAGTTTCAAAAATCTCCTGAAAATTAATTAAAAAAACTGCTATTTTTAAAAATTGAATTTCAAAGTAACTGCAAAGTAAATATCTCATTTTTTTTTTGTTTTGCATTCTTTTCTGCCTTAAACTATTTTAATATCCCTAGAAGTATTTTTGTCATTTATATCATTTATCCTAGCTGTATGCATCAAATCAAAACTATAACTAAAAGCAGAACTTTCTTAGGGTTCAATATTGGCTGCAACTGCAACTAGGTTATTATTCACTGCATCTGAGGATGCAGGTGGCTCACAAGTGTGATCTCCATTCCATGTGTTATAAGTGGCTCCATAATAGATTGTGTACAGTGTTGTTCCCGTATATTGGATATACTTCCTTTGTTAAATTAGTATTTACTTTTTTATATTTAAACCTTAGTTTTCATTTCAGTAAATTAACCTTCCTGGGTCAAGGACGTCATGGACTTTTTTATACAACATATGAAATTTCAATTTAAAAAAGTTAGCATTTGAAAATTTTCTTACATATATCTTTTAAAAATACCTATTAAAAAATATACCTTTTAAAAAAAAGGGTATTATAAAAAAAAAATAAAAATAAATACCCCCTCAAGCAGCTGCTTGTCACAGAGGTCTGACAGGAGCCTATCAGTTTATATGCCATAATAGACAGGACCTATTTCTGTTGATTGGTGATTTATTAAAAATATTCTGAAGTTGACTTGTTTACTGGACTCTGCATTAAGCCTGGACATTTCTCAAAGTATGGTACAGAGAAAAAAATTACAAAATGCAAGAAATGTTTATTTTAAACAAGAAAAAAAATTTTTTTTTTGTTATTCAGAAATAAATAACCTTTGTATTCATATACATAATAATCATTTCTGTCTATTAGAGTTTTTTAAATAAAGTTTTATTTTTGTTGCCAAATGTATTTTTTTACTACATAACTCTAAAAAAGTCCTATTAAAATAAAACTAGTATTTTTTGTTAAATATTTTATTTTCAGAAAAATCCAGAATTAAATGCTGATTAATTTGGTATATAACATGCCATGATTCCTTTCATTAGTTATTTGACAAAAAAGTTTTAAAGTTAAATTTTTTTTGCTTGATCAGTCACAATCAATAGGTCATAAGATAATGCCCTACCCCTCATTAAAACTAAATTTATCTGCTAGTTTCTCACTAATTTTTATGGCTTAGAACTTTTTTTATATATATATATCCCATAATTTTATTATATCCCATAATGCTATTCATAGCTGTCCCATGGCTGAGTGGTTAGCATGCTTGGCTACTGATCTTAGGGACCTGGGGTTCGAGCCCCAGGTAAGGCATGGATGTATGTGTCGTTTTTATGCTGAGGTCCTGCCATCCTCTCAGACCTTCTACTATTGGCATATAAACTGACAGGCTCCTGTCAGACCTCTGTGGCAAGCAGCTGCTTGAGGGGGTATTTGTTATTTTCTTTAATTCTATTCATAGGCTATGCAGTTTGAGGCCCACTTCAGTCACAAAAATTTTTTTCATCACTTTAAACTTCATAATATCAATCCAGTAAATCTCATTTCTGAGCATTGTTTTGAACCTTTGGATCCCAAGGATCTGACTCTTTAATAAAACTCATTATCAATTTGAATAATTTCACTGTGTAATATTTAAAGTTTAATAAAAATAGACTTAACATACTAGGTTTAAAAAAATTGCATAATTTTATCGTGAAGTAATTTATTAACATAAATAGGTCATGCTATATACCAAAAGAAAGAGCATTTAATTCTAAATAGTTAAAAAACATGAGAAAGTTAAAATTAATTTATAGTAATTTTGAAAACAGATATATCATGTGGTGACACAAAAATTTTTCAGTGCTGTTAAAAACAGTATTTAATAATGTTTTTTAGCCCTTCTCAACCTCTTCCTGAAAAATTGAAATGTATGTGGATACCCAGCTGATTTTTCACTTGGTGATAAAAAAAAGTTACTACTGATCATATTTTATAAAAAAATTTAAAGGAAAGCATGATTTATTAACTTTGAAGCATTGTCTTTAATCATATATATATATAAATTTAAACTAGATATTTAAATTTTTAAAAAAGCAAAGTGTTTTATGTTGTCATACAAACATTTATATTCATTTCTGGTCTATGGTTTCAGATGTTATTGACATCTACATATGATAGAAACTCTGGAAAGATTAAATTTAAAACCCATTGTGCAGCAAAACAAGTGTGCTTTATCCATAAACTGACCCAATACCCTAAATATAAATTTTAGTATTTCTTATTTTGGATAGATTGTTTATAGTCACTAGCAGTAAGATTGTTTTTTTTTAATTTGTATATATCCTAAATTGTCAAATTTGTTTTTTTAACTTGTATATATATATCATTCATTATTTTATTCTTTATAATTTATTAGAAATCATGGAATTTGTAAGTGTTGTATTCATATTTTCTTGCCAAATTCCTGTGGCAACAGCCAGCAGCCTGAAGAGTTTTTGTTTTAATATTCAAACACTTAAATCTAGGTTATTGTAATACATGCTAAGCTATAATATTATGCTTTTAAGATGATTGTTTTATGGTTTTACTTGGCAGTCATTTCCTTCAGCTGCATTCCCACCAAACAATCAATTTAAAAGTGTAATAGTATAGCTTATATATTACAAATGTGAGACATATGTTTTGTATTATAATGGATTTTAGAATAACCTTTTTTTATCAAATATAAATGATAAAAATTTGGTAGTCTTATTTTTTAATTTCAGTTGATTTTACATAAATACATAAAACTATAGTTAGCAAGCCTAGATCTCTGGTCTACCTTTGCTCATTAGATATGAAACAGGACAGTGCTCACTGAAGCATTCAGTCATGTGACTCCTGTTGCATGATGCCAACCAGAAGAAATTTCCCTTTCAGTGCATCAGCTGTAAATGCCCCTTTCTGTTGGAGGCTGTAGAGCATGACATTTCATTGCAGGTTACATCACACTAGCAAGAAACAGAATTGATTGTGTTTTCACAAGTAACTGAGAGTCTTTCTATGTCAAATATATGTGGATTTCTTAAGAGAGACTTAGTTTCCTATATGCCTGTTTGAGAGTGTTTCATTTGGGGAAAAATATCTCACAGCTTATATATGAAATAGCAGTTTCACTATTTTCTGATTTTAAAATGAAGAATGTCCTGTTGTTTGCACTTCTTTGGAGAATATTTGCAAATATGGTGTTCAGTATCACATTTTTGGGTAAGTTTTGCTTGTCACAGTAGAAGTCATGTAACTATGTAGCTCTTTGATATATTTGAATGATGTGAATATAAGACTAATTTTTGTCAGTTGTTTAGCCATATTTGTATATATATTTTTTCTGCAAATTTATTTAATGCAGGATCAGATGTTAGGGCTGGAAACAAGGGAGAATCTCTTTGGGACTGCTAGTAAGGGTAATGAAGGCAAAAAAATATTAAAATTGTACTTATTTTATGCATTTTTCAAGAAAATTTTTAAAGATTCTTAAAAAACAGAGGGAGAAAATGTTACACTACAATGGAAATCCAGTTTGTTGTCCCCTCTCTTTATTCTTTTTTCAGCCCAATTGGCCCCCTCTCCCCTAACATATTTTTTTTTCTGGATTCAGGTCTGATTTAATGTATATAGTTTTGAAGGATTTATGGAGCTGTGATTTTCCATTTCAAAGGAAGGTTGCTTTTTTTTTTTTATAAAGATTTTACAAGGAAAAAATCTTTTAGCATAATCAAAAATTTGATTGTTTAATCAATCTATGTACTACAATAACTAAAAGTCTATGAAAATTCTTATGAAATAAAATATTGAGTTTGCTATTACAATTAAATTATATTTTTCAAATATTTTTATCATTAACTGAAACTGTTTTTTTAACATGAAAAGCATTTTTAGGTAACTGTATACACCTTGGAATCCAAAAATTCCATAAATTAAACCTTCCCAGGTCCAGCTATTTTTTCACTCTGATCAGGCAAAAAAAGTTAACTTTAGAATTTTTTTTGCCAAATCAGTTAATGAAAGGAGTTATATCATGTTATATGCCAAATTAATAAGCATTTAATTCTGGATTTTCTGAAAATAAAATCATTATCATCATCCTCAAGCAGCCATGGGCTACAGAAGTCCAACCAGACCGTGCAATTTAGTTCTCCAAGCAAGTCTATCCTGAGCTACATCTACTGCATCTGGCCACTGCACACCAATTCTAACAAGGTCCTGTTTGACATTGTCTGCCCACCGCATCCTAGGTCTCCCCTTTTTTCTGAGGCCTTTAGGCACACTGTTCATAACCCTATTCGCCAATCTATAATTATTCATACGGGCAACATGGCCAAACCAATGGAGTCTCTCTCTGCACAATATGCTGCTTAAAGGAGGTTGCAAACTCCTTTGCCTAACCTCATCATTAGTTACAAAGTTGAACCACCTAATGCCCAAGATACTGCATAAGCATCTGGAATCAAAAGCATCTAGTTTCCTGTTATCTTGTTTACAAAGTGTCCAAGTTTCACTACCATAACTAACCCTAGAAAGAAACAAACTATTATACAGTCTAATTTTAGTCTTTAGGTGTATATGCCTATTTCTCCATACTCTCCATAGATTCTTAAAAGTATCGGCAGTAATCCCTATTCGTCTGTTAATCTCATGCCGCACATCACCATTATCTGTTACATAGCTCCCAAGGTAATTAAACTGTGACACCTGCTCAAAACTGCAACCATTCAGATTAACTGAATCACAGCCTGCCTGACCAATTTTCATCACTTTAGTTTTCTCTCTGTTTATAACCAAACCTACTCTACTACCAGTCTCATCAACAGCTCGAATGAAAGAGTTCATCTCATCAACATCATTTGCCAAAAGGGCTAAATCATCAGCATAATCTAAATCAGAAATTTTCGTATCTCCAGTCCATTTAAGTCCAAAATCTTTCCCTTGAAGTGAATTTCGCATAACATAATCAATAACCAAGCTAAAGAGAAAAAGAGACAAAATGCACCCTTGTCGAACACCAGAAGTAATGCTAAACCAATTGCTACAAGGCTTACCAACTCTCACACACGACTCAGTGTTATTATAGAGAGCTTTCATTATGTTAACTAACTTGTCAGGTATACCATATGATCTCACAATCAACCACAAATTATGACGATCAGCAGGGTCAAAAGCCTTTTTGAAATCAAAGCTAGCAACCAAAGGTTTCTGAAACTCTAAACATTTCTCAAGAATCTGCCTAAGTGAAAATATCTGATCAACACACCCCTACCACTTCTGAATCCACATTGCTCATCAAGCAATTGACTGTTAACCAGATTCTTAATTCTATTAAGCACAATCATGGAAAGAACTTTACCTGGAACAGAGAATAGGCTGATACCTCTATAGTTATCACAAGAACTGCGATCACCTTTTTTTGAAAATAGGCTATTTTTATAGCCTATTTTCAAAATATATTTTTTTGATAATATATTTTTCAAAAAAATATATTTCAAATAATATATTTTTTCAAAAAAATATTATTTTCAATAATATATTTTTTTGAAAATTAGCTTTTTGAATATATAACAATAGCTCTGGTAAAATCCTTAGGAATCATGCCTTTATCATAAAAGATATTCAGAATTTCAGTCATCCAAGTGGTAACCGAAACATTCCCAGCTCTAAGCATTTCTGTGGTAATTTCATCTACCCCTGGGGATTTATGAAGTTTAAGTTTAGAAACAGCCAAAATAACTTCAGATTGTGTTATAGGGCCAACATTAAAGCCACCAATGCATCTATCATCATTGCAAACAATGGGAATAGAACTAACCGCATTGTTTAGAATATCACTGAAATGCTCAGCCCACCTAGCCATGACAGAATCCTCACCTTCTATAACCTTACCTTGTTTATCCTTCAATCCCTGTATACCTGTCCGTTTTCTACCACATAAAACATTAACTATCTGGTACAGCTCTCTGCTGTTGTGCTGTCTAACTGCTTCCTCGGCTTTGTCAGTCAAGCCATCAAGCCAAAGATTCTTTCAGCAGCTAACTGATCCTTTACACGTTTATTAAGTTCTCTGTAGTGCTTTCTATTAGGACTAGGAGGGTATTGATTAAGGACATTCCTGCAGTTCTTTGTTTCCGAAATAAGCTCAAGTGCCTTATCACTCAGATAATTCTGCCTCCTCTGCGCCTTTTTTCCTAAAAGAGTACTGTTAGTGTCCAAAAAAGCTTGTTTAAAATGATCCCATTCTTCCTCAACTTCAGTAGTAAGCATACCATGACTGTCATAATGACTAAGTAACCTATCATGGTAAGCTTTGGCTATAACTGGGTCTTTCAGAGCTTCAGTATTAAAAGTAAATTTTTTAACCCTAGCACAACACTTTTTAAGTTTAAGTTGCAAGACACTTTTAACAAGGTAATGGTCAGATCCAATTTTAGCTCCCCTACATGACCTGGTATTCCTAACAGAACTAGCCCATTTGCTGTTAATTAATATATAATCAATCATATTCTTATGCAGCCCATCGGGTGAAACCCATGTGTACTTATGTATGTCACGGTGTTTGTAATATGTGTTAGTTATTCTGAATCCATTGAGTTTACTTACCTGTAGGAGACGTTGCCCATTGCCATTGCAGCTACCAATACCAAAAGGGCCTATCACCCCTCCCCAAAGGTCAGTACCAACTTTGGCATTGAAGTCACCTAGAACAAGGGTAATATCTCCTTGACAGAATTCAAAATATCCTGAAGTTGTCTGTAAAACCTATCCTTATCCTCATCAGCATCCTCAGTGGAGGCATAACAGCAGATAACATTCTAGTCTTTAAATGCTTGTCTGAAATTTTTCTGTAAGAAACCTTTCATTAATGCACTCATATCCTAGAAGAGCATCAGTAGTGTGTCTGCTTATAAGCAGACCCATGCCTTGGTGATGTTTATTATCATTCCTCCCTGAAAAGAGAAATTTAAGATTATTTTTAAGAATCTGACCTTTATCTGTCCATCTGGTCTCTTGCAAGCCGAGAATATCTAAATTATAACAGTGGAATTCTTGTGTGAGGACATCAAGAGAAAAAGCTCTGTGCAGAGTCCTCACATTCCAACTACCTATGGAGAGAAAATGGTTAGTGGGATGTTTAAAGAAACTATGTTTATTGAGAGAGGGAATGCCGACAATATCAAACAGCCCCCTAATCGCAGACATGTGGCAAAGACCCATTCCCCCACCACTAAAGGCTGAAGCCATCTGTACTGGAAGACTTCCCTCAATGTAGAATCTGACAATGCCAGTAGAAGCAAAGAGTTCAGGTGCCTGCGATGACCTCTGCTCAGAATTATCCACCAGCTGATAAACATATCTTGTGAATCTATTCACTCGGGGCTGTCAACCCACAAACAAACAGAAAACACAGTGGAAGATTTTCCCTCCATAGAAGCCCACCAGTGCAACAAATTCAGGATCCATAATCAAGCTCAGAGCCATAATTCAGTCCAGTGGGTTTATATGGTCAGCACCAGGACCCTGTGTGATTGACCACTCCTCAGCAGGGTAGAAAAAAAGAAAAGTAACCAGAGTTGTCCAGATCAGTAGGCCAAACTAATCTGGCAGCCCTCCCCTTCTGTTCACTTCCACAAGAGAGTATCTCTTTTGAAAGGTACTAACGGTCTGCACCACGAGAAGACAGGTCGGACATTAGGTGCTAGGCCTGGCTGGTTCTATGCATCATCACAGGGGATTGGTGCATAGCTCTCCTTCCAGTGACTACCTAGCTACCATTAACGAAAAAAAGACGATTAGTTTTATTTTAATAAGACTTTTTTTTTAGAGTCGTAGTAAAAAAATGTGGTAGAATACTCTGGCACATCTCTGGAGAGATGTGGGTTCACATCCTAAATGTTGGCAAAAAAGTTTTCCACAAAATATTTATTGATATATTGATGTTAAAAAGTCAACAGGTAATGCTGTGATTGCCATCTATGTTTAAAAAAATGCATCTGGCAATACATAAAAATTTATTTAAAAAAACTCTAATAGACAGAAATGATTATAATGCACATGAATACAAAAGCTATTTTGAATAACAAAAAAAAATAATTTTGTTTAAAATAAACATATTTTTTTGTTTTGTAATTTTTTTTCTCCTTACCATACTTTGAGAAAAGTCCAGGTTTGTTGCAGTCCAATGAACAAGTCAACTTTGGAATATTTCTAATAAATCTCTAATCAACATAGGTCATGTTATATACCAAATTAAAGAGAATTTAATTCTGAATTTTATTGAAGTAAAAAATATTAAAATTGTAGTAACATATTAATTTTGATAACACTTTTTACAATGGTATACCGAAAAAATATGTACATATTTCATAATTACTTCCAAAATCTTCCGCTTTTAAAAATAATAGTTTTTTTTTTATTTTTAGGAAATTTTTTGAAATTTAAAGAAAAATATTTCAAATGGCAATTTAACAAAAAATTCGAAGTTTCATGTGTTGTACAAAAAACGTTTATAGATGCCCTTAACCTGGGAAGGTTAAGGGCATCTATAAGGTTTTATCTAATATAATCTTATCTAATCCTCTATAAGGTTAAGGGCATCTAAGGAAGGTAAGTTAAAAAACTTTAAATATGTGTTAATGAATTTAAAAAACTTTTAAAGTAATGAAATAAATATATCCTGTTTTAAAATTCATGTTAAAAACAGATAAAGATATATAGTGAAATCTGTGTTATATTTGGTTTGTTTTACATATGCCTGTTAGTCTCCCTCGTTAATTTTTTTATTGCTACCCTCATTCACATTATGAATAGGACTTTGACTGGAGGTTAAATAGCATCACTATTGATACCAAATGACTATCTCTGGATACCAACTATAGTATATAATGAAATTTGTGAGAGGTGGTCAGAGAAATTGGTTGGCATTAACAGATCTCATTTGCATGAATTTTAATAATGCTCCACAGTAAAGTGGGTCATGTCTGGGAACCCACAAACATAACTCTCCTAATATAAGTTACGATAATGGCACTGCAACCTGACATGGAATCTGTTGATTCTCATATTGCAATATTATAGCTTAAATGATTTGTAAGAGCATTCCTACAACTATTGACATAGACTGCTTTCACATCTTGGCTTATACAGGTCATTCACATATTGACCATCTGGCCCAAAGAGGATTATTATCCATCCTTACTCAGCAGCTAATACTGCATTTGTACATGTTGTCTAGGCATTTCCCACATTTTTTTTGATAGGTCAATGATATTTGAATTCTATTTATCAAATAAATACCTGTCTTACTATCTTTTCATTATGGTATGGCCGAGTGGTTAGCGTGCTTGGCTACTGATCTAAGGGACCTGGGTGCGAGCCCCGGGTAAGGCATGGATGTATGTGTCGTTGTTCTGCTGAGGTCCTGCCATCCTCTCGGACCTTCTACTGTGGCATATAAACTGACAGGCTCCTGTCAGACCTCTGTGGCAAGCAGCTGCTTGAGGGGGTATTTATTTTATTATTTATATTATATTTGACATTTCTGCGTAAATTTATTGCCAAGTTTCATCTGCTGAAATTGCTGAAATAAACATACCTTCTTATTTTCTGACTAATCCACCTGCTCACAGATTAACAGATCAATAACTGTGTTACAGTTTATTAACGAGTAATGTATGTGGAGTCCACAAAGTTGTAGTTTAAAAAAATAATTTTGAGAAAATGAAAAAAAGTCATTGCTGAATATTTTTGCATTTCATTTCTTAATGAAGTTTTATTTCTGATTTAGAGATTGTAATGAGATTATTTATGTGAGGCCAGCAGAAGGTTTAGTGAATTTTCACTGTTCAAGAGAATGCCTAGTGCATTATCTAGTTTTTCTGAACCAGAATCAATGGCAACTGTTCAACAGAACTATTGCCATTAGTATATAAAACATTTGCCATCCAAATTGAGCATCTGAGTTAGTTCAATAATTTTGGGAAATAGGAATTGTGATGGACTTGCCCCAATTTGGACTCCTAGTTGTTTCTTCAGTAACTTGCTAACATTCATGCCACATTCCAACAGTCATAGGAAGTCCATTTATTGGGCTTTAAGAGAAATATAGCTACCTAGAACAATGGTACATAAAATTTTATATAAGCAATTGCATCTTTACATATATAAAGTGCAAATAGTTCAAGTGCAACA
The DNA here is from genome assembly GCA_038380435.1 of Ryuthela nishihirai. NCBI lineage: Eukaryota > Metazoa > Arthropoda > Arachnida > Araneae > Heptathelidae > Ryuthela > Ryuthela nishihirai. Next base: position 46,649,743 of record JAWZYU010000029.1, on the reverse strand, counting down.
GCCAAGTGACAATGCTATTTGCATGTTTTATGATGAACTGTCCAAATAATACAATTGATGAAGATAGAGAGTACATAAAATGAGTATTATTCCCATGAAGCTGCCATTCACATATCTGGATACATTAACTGTCATAATGTGGAATTCTGAAAACCAATGAGTTGTGCAGCTACATCTATCATAACCCAAAACTTAAGGGAGTGGGGGTGACACAGTCAGTAGCTCACCAGGCTTGTAATCTGTAGTTTGTAGATTCGAGTCCCAGCTGGGCCAGCATTTAGATTTATCTCTGCAAAAAATCCTTACCCTGCCGATGGTCAGTAGGGGACATTGATGGGTTTGGAAAGGTCCTGTCCATCGGATGGGACATTCATCCATGGCTCCATGTGTGGAAGAGCCATACCCCTGCACATTAAAGAACATGCTGGATGGCCTTGATGGGAGGCTACCATCTGTCTCCCAACAGCTGTTCCATGGGTCCCTTTTCCCAACCTTCTCTGAGCTCATGAGGTCCTTGTGGCCTGGCCATTTAGCCTATTGTGTGTAAAAAAGTGCCACTCAGAGGTAAAACAGCCGAACCCAAAACTTACATGTGATGTGGAGTAATGCATGAAAGAAAGGTGACAATTTGTCTTCTTTGAAAAGACCATCTCAGGAACAATGCCCACAATTGGAAGAATTGCAGTCATTTGTTAATTTTGTCAGCAAGCTAGCATGTATCTACACTGGAGTTTGTTGTACCAGACTTTCTTGGTGAGAAATTTCCTGTCAGATGGACATGAGGGTGGGGGGGGGGGGGATTTGTGGCTTCCAAGTTCTCTCTCAGCATTTAAAAAGTGCAAAAAAGGCTCAGCATTCTGCCTCTTTTTGTTTTCTTGTAATAAATTTTTCAAATCAGGAAAGAGCTTTGTGAACAACATGTATTTTAAATTGCATAATAAATATCTCAAATTTTCCTGCAAATTTGATATTGATGTTAAAACTGACTTTTTAACATCTATAAATCAATAAATGTTTTATGGAAAGAAATTTGCCTACATATGGGATTTGAACCCGCATCTCTCCAGAAACGTACTGGGTATTCTACCATTTAACTAATGCCAGCTGTCTTTTTACCACTAATTTAAGACTTTAAATTCTTCACCGAGATTTACGACACCTACTGTTGGTGCCATCTACGATCTCTTGTGGCAACTATTTTTTTTATATTGTGCTGAGTAAGATGGAAATAGATAATAAAGTCTCTTCACGCTGTTTAGCATTATTAATGATTTAAACATAAATGACAATCATAGCATTACCTATTGACTTTTTAACATTATAAATCAATAAATATTTTGTGAAAAATATAGAAAAAATATTTAAATATTTATAGATGTTAAAAAGTCAACAGGTAATGCTGTGATTGTCATTTATGTATAAATCATTAATAACGCTAAATAACACGAAGAGACTTTATTTTTTATTTCTATCTTACTCAGCGCAATATAAAAGGAAATAGTTGCCACCTGAGATCATAGAGGACGCCAACAGTAGGCGCTGAAAATCTCGGTGAAGAATTTAAAGTCATAAATTAGTGGAAAAAAGACAGAGCTGGCATTACCTCAATGGTAGAATACTCTGGCATGTTTCTGGAGATTTGCGTGTTCAAGTCCTTTAGGTTGGCGAAATTTTTTCCACAAAATATTTATTGATTTATAGACATTTAAAAGTCAACAAGTAGCATTGTGAATATCATTTATGTTTAAAACTGGTTTCCTGACTCTTACGTTTCCTTTCGATGTCAGAATTTTCCTGACAAAAAAATTTTCTTTCATCTCAGAAAAAATTTTGTATTGAAAAAAAATATAAGTTTATTACAGTACTGAATAGTACAGTTAATATATATTTTTCTCATGCCCGATCAGCTAGCACAGCACTGCATATACTGTAGAGCCTCAGCTAATGGGCATTAGCACCATACTGGCTTTCCTCAGTTTGAGTGGTGCTCTCCACTGCCATCTTTCTATCATTATTTTGTGTTCTGGTGAACAGCTTTGGCCAGTAATGGTACCACAACCTGGCTCATCTTCCCACCAATGACTCTAATCGTTTCTGCTAACACTGTCAAGTTAACCATGTTTGGGGTTGTGCCATGCACTGGTGAATACAGTACACTTTAACTTACTTTATTAAAAATTTCCTTCATTATTATTAATTGACAATACAAAATGTATTTATAGAATCATGTTTATCATCTGTATATAAAAAAAAAAGTTTAAGTAATTCAATAAGCTAATAATATGCTGACTGTAGGTAATAAATTATGATTTCGTGAATACATCTATAACGATCCCGCATAGTGCTGAATCAGTTAGCACTCCCATTTCCAGGATAGCCTCCATGCTATATGGGATATGCCTGTGTTTCATTTTTATTATTATGAAAAAACATTTTTATGTGCATTCTCAATAATAAGTTCCTCTTTTTCTTAGTTTTATTTCCAGGCTTGGGTTGGGTTGTTTTACCACTGAGTGGCACTTTTTTGCACACAATGGGCTAAAGGACCCCAAGGGCTCAGAGAAGGTTGGGGGAGGGGGCCCACTGTACAGCTGTTGGGAGACAGATGATAGCCTCTCATCAAGGCATCCAGCATGTTCTTTAATATGCACAGGGTATGGCTTTCCCACCCACAGGGCCATGGCTTAGGGTCCTATCCGACAGACAGCAGCTTTTCCAAGCCCATCAGTATCCCCTACTGACCAAGGGCAAGGTGGGGAAGTTTTGCAGAGATAAATGCTAGCCCATATAGGACTCGAACCTGGGAACTTCAGATTTTGAGCCTGGTGTGCTACTGACTACCCAGCCCATTATTTCCAGGCATTCTTAGTTGTATTATGGTATGATGTATGTATGATTCCTTATTTGTGTTCCATATTCCATATTTGCCAGAGATGATATGTTTTCTAGTTTTCCTGAACTAATACCAACTGGGAGTGTAATTGATGTAGATATCAAGGAGCTTTAAGACTATAATGAAATGGCAAAATTATTGAAATCTAGCATCATTATTCACAATCATTTACAAAAAATTATTTAACCTTTCCCTCTAACCTGAATGGAGAAGAGGATTCTTGCTAGTGTAAAATGAAGCACAAATAAATGAATCCAGAACACTTTACCAATCAAAATGGGGAATAGTACTAAGTACCACATAGATGTACAGGTGAGGTGCAAGTGTGAGTACTCGCATTTTTAAGTGCCAAACCAAACAGCGTTAATATGAATTTGTTGTAACATTAAAATTATTCTATATATAATGACAGTGTTTAAGGAAGAACTGAACAGTGTCAAGGTGAAAAAAAATGTTAATTGAAGTGACATTAAATCTGAAATATTCTGCTATTGCCATTAGAGCCTTTGTAACTTCTTATGTTTAATCACAAACTATTTTAGTGAGAATTTATGACAAAAGAATTCCATAATTATTGCTTATTTTTAATAAGGTGTACTTTTATCTACTCTGATATATGTTTAACCCTTCCCAGGTCCAGCTATTTTTTCACTTGGATCAGGTAAAAAAATATTTACTTTAGAACTGTTTTTGCCAAATAACTAATGAAAGGAATTATGACATGTTTTATGTCAAATTAATCAGCATATAATTCTAGATTTCCTGAAAATGAAATATTTAACCAAAAAGACGACTAGTTTTATTTTAATAGGACTTTTTTTAGAGTCGTGCAGTAAAAAAATGCATCTGGCAACACGAATAAAAATATTATTTATAATACACTAATAGACAGAAATGATTATAATGTACATGAATAGAAAAGCTATTTCTGAATAACAAGAAAAAAATTTCATATATAAAGTAAACATTTCACCCATTTTGTAATTTTTTCTCTGTACCATGCTTTGAGAAAAGTCCATGCTTGTTGCAGAGTCCAATAAACAAGTCAACTTTAGAAAATTTTTAATAAATCACTAATCAACAGAAATAGGCCGTATTATATACCAAATTAAAGAGAATTTAATTCTGAATTTTATTGAAGTAAAAAATATGAACATTGTAGTAGTAATATATTAATTTTAATAGCATTTTTTACAGTGGTATACCAAAAAAATAGGTACATATTTGTGGGGCAGGGGTGGTTCAGTCGGTAGCATGTCAGGCTCGTAATCTGCTGTTCCCAGGTTTGAGTTTCAGCAGGTTCAGCGTTGAGATTTAACTCCTCGAAACTTCCTGACCTGCCCACGGTCAGTAGTGGACACCTATGGGCTTGGGAAGGTCGGTGTCTGTCGGATGGGATGTTAAGCCTTGGCCCCATGTGCAGGAGAGATTACTCTAAGAATACCCTGTGCACAGTAAAGAACACGCTGGATGGCCTTGACAGGAGGCTACCATCTGTCTCCCAACAGCCATTCCAATGGGTCCTCTCTCCCAATCTTCTCTGAGCCTCTGGAGTCCTTGTGACCTGTCCATTTAGCCCATGGTCTGCTGTGATACTGTCATTACAGACCAGATCCTATAGCAGTGTTGTTCAATCTTCACTGCAGAGTTGCACGCTATGAGCCTCGATATGATCACATAGTGGCTAAGCATCACTGTTGGTGTCCTCTACACAAGTTTTGATCTTGGTAAGGCATTGGCCTCATCCTGTTCTTTCCAAGATCCACCAAGCAGCTCCATTGTCTGTCAGCTAGGTTAACCTGTTATGTTGGGATCAGGAGAAATGACTTGGTAGATGCTGTTGCCAAGTCAGCCATGCCCATATGACCGACCAACCCTCCCCTGCTGGTTCCATATGCAGACTTCCGGCTGTGTTTTTCCATCAAACTCCGGGCACAGTGACAGAGATCTTGTTCTGAACTAGTTGACAATAAACTTTTCAAGATCAAGCCCATTGTCAAACTGTGGCAGTCATGTTTTTGCAGTAATTGCAAGGAGGAAGTTGTACTTGCTCTGCATCTCTGAGGCCATCATTTATCACACATTCCTTTCTTCTATGGGTAGGCAACAAATCTAAGTAGGAGTTTTGTTATGCCAGTTTTAACCATCAAACATATTTTAATCGCAAATCCCAGCTTTTGCCTGTGAATTTCATTTTAAGTTAGGTTCTTATCATTTATCGTCTGAACCCCTTACACTTGGACATCTTTTGTTTGATGACTTGCTTTTAACTCCTGTTTTCGAATTTTTACTGCTTATTTTACTCATATTTAACGTTTTTGTTTTCTGTTTGATCCTTTGAAATGTTGGCCATTCCATGGCCAAGTGGTTAGCACACTTGGTTGTTGATCAAAGGGACCTGGGTTCAAGCCCCAGGTAAGGCATGGATGTTTGTGCTGTCTTTTCTGTTGAGGTCTTGCCATTCTTACAGACCTTTTACTATGATATATTAAACTAATTGGCTCATGTCACACTTCTGTGGCAAGCAGCTGCTTGAAGGAATATTTATTTATTTTTTTGTATTTATATCAGGTCTGTGGAAGTTGGCACACAAAAACTCCAACTCGGACTCCTCATTTTTTTTTATTTGACACTGACTCCATAGGTATATTAATTCTAAATTTGCTATGATGATAATTACACAAGAGGCATTTCATCACCACCATGTGAATCATCAGTCTACTTTTTAAATCCATAACCTACAAAGTTTGAGTCTAATGGTTGTAGCTATGCCATTATGGCTTTTTTTATTTTTTTTCATGATAAAACAAAAGATTAAATTTAAGACCATGACAAAATCAAATTTCATTAAATGCAATCAAAAATATAAAAAATTTTCTGCAAAATTTATTTAACTAAGGCTAAGGGTGAAAATCTAAAATTTATGAATAACTTTTTCTTAGTGCATTTACCAGAGTCACTCAAACCACTGATTTGTGCTTGATATAATTTACATCATCATCATCTATCCATACACTGACACATGAAATGTTCCCATTTGTGGTTATTGAAAAATATTTAAAAACTGCAGACATCATTGGAACTCTCTTTGCCCTTGTAAAAGGGGTTTTAGACTTGAAAGTTTAAAACTTATAAAATTTAGAAAGAACTCTAAATTAAATGAGCATTAAAAATCAAAAATATTTCTTGAAAAGAAAAAAAAATAATGGCATTAGTGTCTGAAATGAAAAACATTGTGTTTATTATTTAAGTGGTTTAACCACCATAGCTGCTATTGATGTCACATACAAAAACATATTTTATTAAAATTATATTGAGATTGGAGTCGGTAGAAAGTACTGACTCCGACTCCAGCAGCACCAAAATTGCTTTCGACTCTGACTCCACAGTACTGATACATACACTCATTGTTGATTTTTCAGTTTTGCAATTGTTGACTCTTTTTACTTGGGATTTATACATGTAGTTTTTTATACACTTTTCTTGCTGTGTCATTTCCATTTTAATTGTTTTTCTCTCTTTATGTGTTGTTTTTAACTTTGGTTGCAGGTTCTGTCATTTTTCTTTTATTTACTCTCATTTGGTGCAACATAGCCTTTATTGCTCTTGTGCCATAACCAACCAACCAACTTTGTGTTTCCACATTTTTTATGATTTATTTATTACAAATAGAACTTGAATCATAATTTGTGTATGAAATAATTGAATTTATTAAATATTGTTTTCACTGGTGTTTTATGTTATGTTTTTCTTCCAATAGCCATACAGAACAATGGAGCCACCAATATTAAACCTTCCAGGTGAAGTAACTTTTTTAATGCAATCTGGCCTAGCTAGAGATTCTATAACTGTAGATGTTGGTGACCTTAATCTAAAAAGTCTAAAGGATTTAGCATGCAATTTTGTGGATAAAAAGGTATGTAGTTTCAGTAATTGAATTCTTTCAATGTGCATATTTTAATGTGTTTAACAACAGGATTGTTTTTCTTCTGGAGAAATTCTTTCCCAGATTATCGAAAGAATTTAAAAAAAAAATTGTATCTATAAAATCTATTCTTTTACTAAGAATGGTGATGGATTCACAACTATTAGTCCTCTCCCTAGCATAGAAGTGTATTATTAATCCTTTCAGGGCCCTGTGTGAAAAACTGGTTTACATCCAGAGCCCTGCTGTTTTTTTTTACTCTAAGACAAAAAAAAATCAGAACTTTTTTTTTCCAAATAACTATTAAAAGGAATTATGGCATGTTATATGCCAAATTAATCATCATTTAATTCTGGATTTCCTGAAAATGAAATATTTTATATAAAAAAAGATGCCTAGTTTTATTTTAATAGGGCACTTTTAGAGTCATAGTAAAAAATTGCATCTGGCAATGCAAATAAAAGTTTATTAAAAAAAAACTAATAGACAGGAATAATTATAATGTACATCAATAGAAAGGCTATTTATTTCTGAATAAAAAAATCAAAAAGAAAATATTTACTTGAAGCTAGAAAATTACACCCTTTTTGTAATTTTTTTCTTGGTACCATACTTTGAGAAAAGTCCAGGCTTTTTTGCCAAAACAAGTCAATTTTAGAATTTTTAAAAAAAATTACCAATCAACTGAAATAGGTCATTTTATATACCAAATTAAACAGAATTTAATTATGAATTTTATGAAAAACTTTTAAACAAATTTATAAACATATTTTTGAAAATATAATATAATTATTAATATAATTATAAATTATAAATAATTTATAAACATACTTTTTCATGTGATATGGTGAAAAAAAATAGATTGGACTATGCAATTGAAGCTTATTTTTGGAAAACCTGACAAAACAATTAAATTATATATTAATCAAAAGGATATTTCTTCCCAAATACTATAATATTTACCTGGAATATGATTTTTATTTCTTTTAATGATTGTCTTCAGTGTGGCATATTTTAAAACTCTATCCAACATTATATGATTACTCCACCTTAGTCCGCAAAATTCCCCGCCCTGCCCACGGTCAGTAGGGGGACACCGATGGGCTTGGAAAGGCCGCCGTCCGTCGGATGGGACGTTAAGCCGTGGCCCCGTGTGCGGGAGAGCCATACCCTGTGCACGTTAAAGAACACGCTGGATGGCCTTGATGGAAGGCTACCATCTGTCTCCCAACAGCTGTTCCAGTGGGTCCCCTCCCCCAACCTTCTCTGAGCCTTCGGGGTCCATGTGACCTGGCCATTTAGCCCATGGTGTGCAAAAAAGTGCCGCTCAGAGGTAAAACAGCCCAACCCAACTCCACCTTAGTCTCAGATTTTCTGTCCTGTTTATGAAATGGAGGAACACTTAGCTGCATTTTTTTTCTTTGGGTATTGAATTTTGGTTGTGCCGAAAAGTTAGTGCATCAAAGCAAAAAAAAAAACGTTTAGTTTAGTTGTCAGAGTGGCACATCCAAGGTATTGAGGGGGGGGGGGGGAATGAATGTCTTTAGTGAGTGTAGTGGTAGGGTAAAAAGCATTGCTGAAATTGTCTTCCCACATGAGAACTGATTTCCATGTCAGGGAAGTCCTATTTGCCTCTGTTTCCAAGATCTCATTTATTTTCAGAAAACAATGCAAAATCAGATTTTTTTTTTTTACTGGAAAACAAAGAAATAATAAGGGAAAAAAATTACATATAACCTAATGCCATATTAAAATATCCACAGCAACAAATTGTAAGCACCTTGAAAAATCAATAATTTTCGATAATTTCTGGAAATAAAGTAAATCTGCAGGAAATGAAAGCTAAGGTTTAATTATAAAAAAACATGCTAACTGTATGAAGGGAGTGTAATTGAATTTCTTGGGAGGAAGTATTTGAACTTACATCATCATCATCATCCTCAAGCAGCCATGGGCTACGGAGGTCCAACCAGACCGTGCAATTTAGTTCTCCAAGCAAGTCTATCCTGAGCTACATCTACTGCATCTGGCCACTGCACACCAACTTACATAGTAAGATCCAAAAGTTTCTGGCCCAAGGGTATTAAAGAGGTAATAGAATCAAACAATAATTTTTGTTTTTCGATACAATCACCCTTTATTTCAATACATTTTTTAGAATGGCTAATTAAATTTTCTATACCACTGAAAAAATAATCTGAATTTTTGTCCTTAAAATGGTCTAAAACTGCAGAAATGACTTCTTCATCACTTGTAAATTTTTTCCCATGCAGACCCGGCTTCAATTTTGAAAACAAAAAATAGTCACTAGGGGCTAGATCAGGGCTGTACAGTGGGTGATTTAATTCCTGGAAACCACATTGCTGAAAAAGCAGCCTTCGCAGCAACTGAAGTGTGCACTGGCGCATTGTCATGCAATAACCTCACTCCCCGGGACAGCTTTCCTTGGGATTTCTCTTTGATTTCTCTTCAATTTGTACATTAATGACACATAATATTCACCAGTAACTGTAGTTTTTCATTCCTTAAAGTCAACTAGCAGAATACCCTGAGAATCCCAAAAGATGGTGGCCATGATCTTTTTTTGGGATTGTGTCATTTTTGCTTTTTTTGACTATGGGGATCCAGGATGCCGCCACTCCATAGATTTCCCATTTAGACAGGGAATCATGTTACAGAACCATAGTTTCATCTCCCTTGACAATTCAATCAATCACATCTTTTTCTTGCCCTTCACAGAGTGCTAAAAATTCAGTACAGCATTCCACGCATCATTGTTTTTGGAAAACACTCAAAAGTTTTGGGACCCATCTTGCACTCACTTTGTTCATACCAAGATGGTCATGTAAAATTCGAAGCATTGTGGTTTTTGAAAGTCCACACCTTGCTGATAATTCTTTAGTTTTCAGTTGCCTATCCTTTAGCACCTCTTCTTGCACCGGCACAATTGTTTCCAGAGTGAGTATTTCTGCATTTCTGCCTTGACAAGGTTAATCTTCAATCGAATCTCTCCCTAAGCGAAACTGCTTAGCCCATTCTTTAACCATCGAATATAACGGGGAAAATTCACTGTACACAGCATCTAAACATCATTTAATTTCTGCCAGCCTTTCACATTCTTTTGTCAAAAATTTAATGACCGCACATACTCAAGTTTAAATATTTTAAAATATTGGGCAACAGCACTTCTATCTGTGATGCTAGCTGGAATGCTATTGATGCTAGAGCTGCAAAATTTTAACTGCAGTGTAACGAAACATAGGACGGAGTTAAGCCTGTCCATTCTTGTTCTAACATGTTTTGGCCGGAAACTTTTGGACCTTACTATGTAAATCATCCATGTAAACAACTTGCCATGCAGTCACTTAGTAGATGCTCTCCCCACTCTTGCACATGTGAGCAGGCAATTAGAACACCTGCTACTTCTGGTCCTGTGATGTTGGGGGATATAGGCAGTCTTGAAGGAGCTCAGGCTTTTTTCAATTTCTTCAGCAAGAGTAACACTGTTCAATATGAAGAGCGGGAAAGATGTTTAGAATGCTGGGATAAACAATATAAAAGATAAAAATAATTCTAGGAATGCTGAAATTGGTTTACGGCAGAAAAGAGTGTAAAACAGAAAAAAATAGCAGCAGAGGTACGTGCTTCACAATTACTTCCAAAATCTTCTGTTTTTAAAAATAGTAATATTTTTGTTAATTTTCAGGAGATTTTTGAATCTTTAAGGAAAAATTTGTTGATAATGGTTGAAATCAAACTTGTGAGCTTAAATCAGGGGATTCAGCAAAGAGTAACACTAACAAAAATAAATCAGCAGTATTGTATAGCACTTCTAAGAAATGGCAATCAGATGGCTTTAACAAATTATTTATGTTGTAGTTTAATAAAATATACATCAAATGAAAAAAAAATATATTATTTTTCAAACTGGAATTACAGGTTTTTAAAAGATATACGTAGGAAAATTTTCTGTTGTCTATGTTTGTCTTGGGCCTCTCATTTCAAATTCTTTCAACATCTATGTTCATCAGGGATCCTGGAAATGTTAAAAATAAATATTAAAATATGGCTCTTTGTAGATGCTTGAGTAGACAGAGAATTTTAAAAGATCTAGAATATCCAGATTGACCTTAATCCAAACCTTTATACCCCTCCCCCCCCTCTACATCTTGGAACTCAGGCAGCTGACCTGTCTGCCACTGTTCTTAATTTACCACTGACTGGCTATTTTAAGTCATGGAGTAGCAGAAAAACTTCATAATTTAATAAATAAACATGCTTATAAGCTGTTATTGGATCATATGTTCTTGCATAGCTTTACACACAACAACAAAGCTTTTTCTTACTTTATATATGAAAAGTTAAACAGATCAGGAAATATGCTTTCTTATTGGACATAAAGCATGCCTTGAAATAACTATATCATATCTTCATTTTGTTGTTTATATTAAGCACTGAAGTTGATTGATCACAAAAGTTGGTAAACTGAATATTTTTGTCCATTTTGCAATGTATGATTTATTGTGCAATTGCAGAACACAGCATTCATGAATTCTGATGAGAGCATAATTTAATATTATTTAATCTATCTTCAGTTCTGTCTTTAATTTTAGTTAATATTTTTCCTTCAAGAGATTTTAGTTGTATTTTCATTATAAAATAAAAATAATAAATACCCCCTCAAGCAGCTGCTTGCCACAGAAGTCTGACAGGAGCCTGTCAGTTTATATGCCACAGTAGAAGGTCTGTGAGGATGGCAGGACCTCAGCAGAAAAATGACACATACATCCATGCCTTACCCGGGGCTCGAACCCAGGTCCCTTAGATCAGTAGCCAAGCGCGCTAACCACTTGGCCATGGGACGGCATTTTTTCATTATACAAAATACGTAATACAGGAATGCATCCCTTTAACCTCCAGATACAGAATGGTATAATCATATGGCCTGGATTTGAGAACAATGGAGTTACATCCTGTTCACAGACAAGTCTAGATTTTCTGTACAGTTGAGCAAATGTGTACTGCTCTAGAGAAAGGTGGGAACCCAAAATTAGCTCCATAACATCATTGAGAGAAGTGCATTTGGGAGTGAAGATTTGACTGTGTTGGCCAGAGTTTCATTTGGTGACTATACCAATGTGCATCCATGTGTTGGAGGTTCTGTGAATGCTTTGCTGTCAGGAAAGATTCTAGATTCTTATTTCAAGTCCTATGTTGGTACTTAAGTGATGACTTCCTCCTAATGCATGATATGTCTGTCCACATTGAGCAAGACTGACCAACCAATATTTTGAGAAAGGAGGTATCTAACAAGTGCAGTGGCCTGTATTCTCTCTGGATCTCAACCCAATTAAACATTTATGGGATGTCCTGTGTAGATATATTGCTACCCTTCAGAGGTGCTAACCCTCCAGACCCCCAGGACTGCTCTTATTACTCAGTAGACTTTATTGCCCTCATTCTCTGGATTATTGTGGGCATGAATCAATATTATTAGGACACATTAGTGCTGGAGAGGCTACATCTTCTGCTAACTATAGAATATATATATATATAAAATCACCCCATTCTTTTGTATTTTCCTGCTATTAAACTCCAAACAACTAAATTGTACTTTTGTTTACTCACTTTTGTTTTTGGAGTATACATGTATAAATGATTTTTGTTGAAATTTTCTTGACTTATATTATCTTTGCATCTTTCTGTAAAATTTGATAAATTTGGTGCAAATGTATTTTGTAATATGTTCATTTTATTGATCTATACTTTTGATTAGCAGTGTATATTGCTAGGTTGAAAAAAGAAATTGTTAAAACAGTGATGCGTAATTTTTTTTGTAAGGGTGGACTGGATGCAACTACAGTGTGGACTAGAGGTTGCTAATCCTTGAATTAAAGTGTCAGCAAATATACAAAAGAAAAATATTTTGAAAGCAGTTTTATTTATTTATTCTTTTTTTACAGTTTCCTGATCATAGTCTGAATAGATTAAGTGAAAGGCTGATTCTGTTTCGTCATGATTATGCTTCTACCAACATGCTTCTGCCAATCAATGCTGCTTCTGAAGTTGTGGAAGGGACATTGGTTGAAATTGTGGTATCAGGTAATATATTATGTGTGCTTAATGTATGTCTACTGATTTTTTTCTATAGATACCATTCCAATTACCATCCTTACTTATTGAAAACAAAATTAGCAGTACTGAATTATCCATAACTTAGATTACTGTGTCTGCTGTTGATTTTAATGTTACTGATTTACTCTTACTTCCTACTGATATTGCTGTTGAATTTTTTAAACTTTTATTGCTTATGGAAAATCAACCAAAATTCTTTTTGTGTGAACCTAGTGTTCCAAGAGTTTCTTATCACAAAGTTTAATTAACTACTGGAATAGTCTCTTCCAATTATCTTCACTCATGACAGTGGTGATCATCAAAAAGTCCAAGTGCTTTGACTCCTGTTAACAACTTAAACACTGAGATCACTGTAAGCAAATATGGAAGTTTAAGATTGCTCACTTAAAATTTCCTTGTGCAGTTGATGTAAATGTCTTGCAATTTAATCACTGTGAAGTATTATCAAAAAGTACCATTTTAATATTACACAAAAATCTTAAGAGTACATAAGAATAAAGTGACCACAGAAGACCAGATTAATAAATTAGTTAACAAGAAACCATCTCTCACCATTAATTTATTTAACATTAATTTCAATAAAATGTAAATAAACCATATGACAAAAGCACTTTATCATAGTGACATTGCACACAGAAAGAGTGGTTATTGATTAAAATAAACTTTTTGGAGCATATGCTCCACACATTTTAAGTTGGATAGGTAAAATGCATGAGATTTGTATATCTTATTTTAAATTGATGTAATATATTCAGGACCATCAGTAGGATTAATTCAGGATTGATTTTTAAAGAAACCTTGAAATGGGCAATTTCTCTTGGAAAAAATTAAAACTATTGTGCATTACCTTGAGAACTGGGTGACACAAACATGACATTGCATTTGGCTCTGGAAGCTAGAGTCTTCTGGCATGTTAAGGGTTAAATTTGAAATATATATATACACTATTTTTCACTGACAAATAATAACAATGTGTTAATGGATACTAGCTGCAATTTATTATAGATTGCAAATTTTTAATCATCATGTAAAAAATGTCATAAATTTAAATATAGTTTCATGTGTATCAAAATAGCCATTTATTGATCTGTTTATACTTAGGCAAAGATCCATCTGAAGATATACAAATTATGCCACATTCTCTCATGGTTCATTCATATAAATCACCAACTTTTTGTGACTTCTGTGGCGAAATGCTTTTTGGGTTAGTACGACAAGGATTAAAGTGTGAAGGTGAGATAATGCAATACTAATATCTTTTCTAATTTTAAACTAATTTTTATTTATTGTAACATCTTTAATTCACATTTTTTTTCTTATGCTTTTTAATTTTCTTATCAATCAGTATTTTAATATATTTTTTGAAAATATTGCAGAAAGTTAAAGAAAAATCTTAGTTAATAATTTGTGTTGTTAGTTAACAACACAAATGTTAGTTAATAATATAGGTTTGCTGGAATGGAATTGGTGTGTATCAAATTATTAGAGCTGTAAAAGCTGATTTCATGAATAATGATTAGGTTGTAGACAGTCATCATCCAACATTAAGTAGCATCTTGTGTAGGAAGATATTATTTTTGTTTATTGCTGCATTTGGAACTACAGATTAGTGCAGAGTTATTAAAAGTGTTATAAGGGTTGAGGAAGGAGAAATATGCCAGGAATAAGATAGGCTAACAATGTCAAATTATTCTTCTAACAACTTTTATTCAGCCATTACATTTATATATGAATCTGTTGAGTTCATAGCATGAACAGTAATTGTGCTTTGGTATGCAAATGAATATTAGTAATTTAAATTTTAAACTGTTATTAACATATATAATATTAAGATTGGATCTTATGGGAATTGGCTTACAGTGGCCAATTGCAAGAATGTTATCAGGATAGTCATGTTTCGAGAACAAAATTGCATAGTCTGATTGGGCTCAGTAACCTTTTCATAAAGATTTGTATGTATCGAAATTCTGGAATTTAAACATAGTAAGCTTTTATTAGTAGCATTGCTAGTTTTTTTTTTTAAATTAAGGGAATTTTTAATTTAATGATTCTATCTATGATAATAATTGAGATTTAAAATGTATAATATATTTGTAGTCAAAATTTCTGTAAGTAACAGATATTTTTATTTATAGGTTGTGGTTTGAATTTTCATAAACGCTGTGCCTATAAAATCCCCAATAATTGTACTCATACCCGTCGTCGAAGATCTGCTACATCTCTATATCCTCGAAGTCCTACCGAGCCAATAGGACGAACCACAAGTAGTGCAGCATTTTTTACTGATGATATGACGGTAAGTGCAGTGACCTCAAGTAACCATGTAAAGATAGTATTATTCAAAAAGAAAATTACACTCTGAAAGTAATATTTTTTCTTAAATCTTTTGTATAGCATTATTTTGACTTAAGAATACGTGGTGTTTCTAAAGTTAAAAAAATATTGAAAATAGAAGAGTATGAGTTCAGTTTTTGCTGAGAAAAGAAATAAACCATGTTAATGTTGTATAAAATAAAATGTTCTTTTCTGAAAACATAAATCAATCAAATTTGAATTGATACTTAAAAATATATTCACATGTAGAAAACAAGCCACCCAATTTCTGCCAGAAAAAATTAGATTATTGTGTTAACAGTCAGCAGACAAGTATACTAAACTAGTATTGGTAATATTTGTATGGAATTTTTAAAAACTTTACACTGTTTCATTGAGGTACTTACACTGTTTCAATTGTGAGTAATGGTATTGTTACTTCAGTTAACTGAAATTAAAATCATTGATTTTAGGTGATAGGATATTATAACTAGAACTGGAGGGCATTTTTTACACTAATAAAAATTAAAAGACAATTCTACTTAAAAGATTAAGCTATATTTGACTTTTATAGCATATAAACAATTCATCTAAAATCAAAACCACAAGGTTATCCTGCCATACAATGGGCACTACATTAGATGGTAAGTGATCTGTAGCACTAAATTCGCCTTAGTAGTAGAATATATAATTTACATATAACCCATTACTGTCATCTGTGCTCAGATTTTTAATATAACACAACATGTGCTAGATCCCACACTCAATAATCCTGCAAGATCAGGGTCCAGTCTGAGGTTAGCTGGTTTAAGTCTGTGTTGAGTACTTCATTTATTGATTCATTAAGCTTTCAGTCAGCAGCCTTTTTTGATAGTGGGTTAATGTATGATTATTTGCAAAATGTAATGGCCAATTATCAGTCATATATTTTTAATAAATGTATTTATAACAACTTTTTAATTTTTAAAATTCAAACCATTCTAAATATTCCATTAATTTGTAATGACTTTGTTGCTGCTGAACGTCATTGGTTAGAAATCATAACTTTGGTATATATTTTGAAGCTTAAAGTTAAAATAATGTGAATTTTGGTTGTTGGCCAATTTTGTAAAATCCGATAAAAATTTCATTTAAAAAAATATTTCTCACATAAGTAGCTTAATCAAATGCTGACAAAACAGCAAATCCTGTTTACATAATATAAGAATATTTTGGTGGAAGAGATGCTCAGAGAGGAAGAAATTATGCTAAAGTGATTATATACATTTTTCTCGAGGTCCTTGAGCAATTGTTTGTTAGTCATTAACTACTCCAGCAAACATTTCAGCAGTTAGTTTTAAAATATGAAATATTTAAACAATAATATTGTGCATATAACTTTACAAAAAAAAAAAAGGATCATTTGTAAAAGGTATTTTAAGTTAAAATGTTTTCTTTTAATATGGCAAAATTATGATGGAGGGTCACCAACTAATCCTTAGATCATAAGTTGCCACCCACTGCTATAGCTTATTGGATTTTTTCTGGAAATTATTTAGAATATATTGGTGTTCATTTATGTTGAAAGGATGTTGAATTCTTCTAATATATTTATCTTAGGAAATATGAAACTCAAGGGGCCATGCATTATAATACAATATACACAGTCATATCAGAATAATATGACCACCCCTGGAATCACGGTGTACCCTCCCAAGCGTGACACAGAGTGCACATGACAAGGTCGACCACACGGAGATATAAGTGGCTGGCCTGGACAGATGAGCCATAGTGAGTAATGTGAGTGCAATGGGTAGAGGTATTGATTTCATAAATGTTCAAAAAGGAATGATCATCGGCTACCACACCAAGGGTGGAAGCATCTCTGAAACAGCAGACTTTGTGGGTTGTTCACAAGGTGCTGTAGTAAGGGTGTATCAAGAATGGACTGCTGGCACATAGAGTACCTCCAGACATAACTGTGTAGCCCCAGAGGAGAACGTTGCCTCCATCGACTGGTAAAGTACAATTGATGCGCAACAGTGTAGCAGTTGACCACTCAAATGAATGCTGGAGCACCCAGGTACATGTCCCCGATAACAGTAGAGCGAACCCTGTTACGCATGGGTCTCTGGAGTCGACGCTGCATAAAAGCACCTATGTTAAGCAAGGTCCATCTGCAACGATGCCTGCAGTTCACATGACCTCCTGATAACATGAAAAAGGTTGCTTTCTCCGATGAATCGAGGTTTCTGCTCCACAGAAGTGACAGGCAGTGGTGGATACAGCGTCAGACACACGAGAACCAACACCTGGATAAGTTTGTCGGTCAAGTACAGGCCGGCAGTAGCAGTGTGCATGTCTGGGGGATGTTTTCCTGGTATGATCTAGGACTGCTGGTACCACTGGATGGGTCCCTGAATGCCAATGGCTACTTGTCCATCCTCACTCACCATATGCATCCCTTCATGTTGGACA
The DNA here is from genome assembly GCA_038380435.1 of Ryuthela nishihirai. Classification (NCBI taxonomy): domain Eukaryota; kingdom Metazoa; phylum Arthropoda; class Arachnida; order Araneae; family Heptathelidae; genus Ryuthela; species Ryuthela nishihirai. The sequence continues at coordinate 46,632,020 of JAWZYU010000029.1, read as the reverse complement.
TTTACCCTGATGGTGATGGTGTCTACCAACAGGACAATGCACTCTGCCATGTCGCTAAGGTGGTGCGTGACTGGTTCCAGGAACATGACATGATGTCTCCGTTCTCCCTTGGCTGGTGAAATCGCCCGACCTCAATCCCATAGAGCACTTGGACCATTTGGATCGACAGGTTCGGCATGCGGACCCTCAACCATGCAGAACCTCCATGCTCTGCTGAAGTCCAAATGGGCATGTGTGCCTCTGGCAGCCTTCCAGGGCCTCATTGCATCCATGCCACTCTGTCTTGCTGTTGTCATCTGGGCCAAGGGTGGTTATTCCATTATTAGGTAGGTGGTCATATTATTCTGATATTGTCTCGAGCCAGGTGGGATACGAACCCACGACCTCCTGGTAACATGTCAGGTGCTCCGGACCACTGAGCTACTGACCGCCAATCAAGATCTCATCTAATTGATGGTGTGAACATTTTCTACCTACAGTACATATTCCATTATGTCACATGTAGATGCTGTTTAGGCAATCTAATCACAAGTGGCAGACAAATGCCATGTAGGTGGAAAGTATGTCTTACAAGCATACAAATGATTAAATATTAAATAAACTTGACTTATTTGGTATACACCAAGGAATTACCAATTTTTAAATTTTTAAGGAATTACCACTTAAAAAAGTGGTAATTCTTAGTGTATACCAAATAAGTTGTTTATTCAATATTTAATCATTTGTATAGTTGTAAGATATACTTTCTATATGGCATTTGTCTGCCGCTTGTTTCTAGATTGCCTGAACAGCACCTACATGTGACGTATTGGAACTGTGGGTAGAAAATGTTCATAACATCAATTAGAGGAGATTTTGATTGGCAGCCGGTAGCTCAGTGGTCCAGAGCACCTGACATGTTATCAGGAGGTCGTAGGTTCATATCCCACCTGGCTCAAGACAATTTTTACTCTAAAAAAAATTTGAATTGACTTAAAAAGTGGTAATTTCTTAGTGTATACCAAATAAGTCGAGTTTATTCAATATTTAATACAATATACTCTTCTAGTGTTAATATCTGTCATTACATGTAATATTAGAGATGGTATGAAACATAATTAACACCTAGAATATCCATAAATTCTCACTGCATTTTTAAAATATGTGTAAGAAATTTCTCACAGGATCAAAATCGCTTTCCATTGCATGCCTGAAAAGTATATATATTGCCATATTTTCGCCAATTGTAATGAAGCTGATATACTTATTTTTGTAAACAGGTGAAAATTTACTCTTAAGAATCTTAATGGTTTAAAGTGTTTAAAATTTCATTATCATTGTTTCACTTTAGTTAGGTGGAACCTCTCCAAGCAGGGCACGGTCCCCTTCTCTCAATATGGGCCGACCAGTTTGGGTAGAACGAGAACTTGCTGGTCGTATACGTGTACCACATACTTTTGTGGTGCATTCTTATACACGTCCAACTGTTTGCCAGCATTGCAAAAAGTTACTTAAGGGACTCATAAGGCAAGGCATGCAATGTAAAGGTAAGAAAAGAATATAAGAAATATTTTCATTTTATATGCATTAAAATATATGTTGCAAATAATGCATTTAACCCTTAAAATAGTGGAAGTAACATTTTTGATATTAGGCTTATGTGACTTTTTGAATATTTTAAATCTTATTATTCAGAATTAAATGCCATTTGTTTTGGTACATAACTTCACCTATTACCAGTGGCAGCTGGAAAGACTATGCAATTGATGCTTTGACAGTTTTCATAGATCATAGCTCAGTGACATGTTAATCATCTCCCAATCAACCTGTGATGTATGGGAACTGTAGAAGTGTCAACTGTGCAGTCTCATAGTCTTCCTAGTTGGCACTTATGCTACAACACTGCTTAATTCTGTTGTTGAGTGCTCCAGAGTATCAAATCTGAAGTTACTTTAGTAATGTGAAAATTAAAACTGTATGAATCGCCACAAATAGATTAAGTTACTGCCAAAATGCTGAGTGTGATTTTCTTGTCACATACTGACTGAAGTATTGAATATTTTTTATGAAAGAGGTTTTTGTACCTAAAGGTTATAATAATGGTATATACACTGAAGCACCATTGAATAAGAGATAGGAGACATTATCCAAATTCAATCATGCATTTGCACACATGTATGACTGAAACTCTGGTCATATATAGCTATCAGCTTTGGCTTCCCCAAGCATTCACTGGGAGAAGCGTAGTGGGAATGGCGCAGGATTTAGTCAGAGGGTAGATCAGTAGTCAGTTTTTGTCAGAGGGTAGATCATAGGTGCCCGACAGATGGGACATTCAATTTCCGAAATAGTCAGCAAACTTGGATTTTCTCATACAACAGGTTCAAGAGTGTTCCGGTATATGAAAATTTCGGCATAAAAACAAGCACCCAGACAAACTTGCAAAGGACAACCAGCCTTGAATGATCATGGGCTTCACCATCTGACCTGTATTGTATGGACCGATAGGGGCCAGACATTATCTGAAATCACCTCCCATTTGAACGCAGGTCCCAGCCGGGAAGTCAGTGCATGGACCATATAATGTTCATTTCATCGTCTTGACTTCAGGAGCCACTGACCTACGAGAGTCCCAGTAATGGCACGACACCAAGCTCAACGCCTTGCCTGGGCTAAAGAACATCGAAACTGGACCATTGAAAATTGGTAACTGATAGCCTGGAGTGATGAAAATTTCATCACACCGATGGGAGACAGAGTATGGCGCCATTCCCATGAAACCATGTATCCTGCATGTCAGGTCGGAACAGTACAAGCTGGTGGTGGCTCAGTGATGGCCTGGGTGTCTTCAGTTGGACATTTGTGGGACCTTTGGTACGTGTGCCGAGTACATAGAACTCATGGCTGACCATTTACACCCATTTATGGCCATCATGCATCCCAATGGAGATAGCATCTACCAACAAGACAACTGTTCATCTCACAGGTCCAGGTTGGCTACTGCATGGTTGCAGGAGCATTCTGCTGACTTTAGAGGAAAGTGGAAATAATTTATTGGCCAGATTTAAATCCCATCGAAAATCTTTGGGATACCGTCTAGCAGAGTTTTCGGGCTAGTGTCCTATCAGCGAAAACCTTGAGAGAATTGTGGACAGCTCTGGAGGATGCATGGGTCGTCATACCTGTGGAACATTTATGCAAATTTGTGGAGTCCTTGCTTCGTCATGTGGTGGCCGTTATCAGGGCCAGAGGGGGTCCAACATGTTACTAGTTTGCTATCCCTAATTCAATGGCACTTTAGTGTATAATATAATAAAGGTATAAAATTATATCAACAGGTAAAAAATGATGATTTCAACTCTTGTGATAATTACTGTGGCTTTAGTCTGATTTTTATTCGTGGTAAAATTTTTTGTATAATTGTGCATATAGAAAAAACACTTAGTTGGTGAATGACAACCTTCAAAATTAACCTTTACCATGTTGGAGCCCAAAGAATTGCTTTCATCTTTCCCATTCTAGTGATTGTAGATCGAAGTTTCACTCCCATTGTATAAGGTTGTGAAAAAATATTTTTTCTGAATACAAACCTGATTTTTTTTCAACTGTTTCTAATTAAATATCAAAAATAACATTTAAATCTATGATATATATATATATTTTTAGCTGTTGATTTCACTTGAAAAAATTATGATAAAGTTTAAAAACAAATCTATTTGAGTCTGCAGTGAACGTATGAGCATATTCAGTCATTGTAAACAGCATCAAGTAGCGTCAATTTAGTTTATACCTTTATTCTGCTGTCTCATACTTAGATTATTGATTGGTTGTATTTTGTGCTATTTATAGCTCTACTAGAGTTGTAATGCTTTCTAAACTTTTTAACGTAAGGATATTGATTTTTTTTTACTATTGGAAATTGCGTCATCTGGAAGCTATGCACATCAGCTTTCGTTCAATATTTTAGCAGACTTTTGAGTTTAAAGACTTTTCTATTTACTTTATGTTTATAAAATTATTTTTTATTGCTTCTCAAATGGATACTGCGATTATAAACAATAATTAATTAGAAACAATTGAAAATGAAACTGCTAGCTATCTATAATGTTGGCAATCAGAGCAAGCATTAGGATTACTCAGAGCATGATTTTTAAATCGTTGGAGTTTATTTTTAATATTTTTAATTACATTTAAAATAAAACAGATATCCCCTCAAGCAGCTGCTTGCCACAGAGGTCTGAAAGGAACCTGCCAGTTTATACGCCATAGTAGAAGGTCTTTGAGGATGGCAGGACCTCAGCAGAGAAACAACACAGACATCCATGCCTTACCCGGGGTTTGAACCCAGGCCCCTTAGATCAGTAGCCAAGGATGCTAACCACTCGACCATGGGATGGCACATATAAGCAAATTAAGGTCAGGAAATTGCGATTTTTAACCAAAATTTCTGCGGGAATTTTAGAATTAAACTTTTCCGTAGCAGTTATGCAGCTTCATAATAAAAATACTCGTTCTCAATTCAGTGCATTGATTAAACTTTAAATGTTTTGAAACAGTTTTTAAAAAAATTTCATAGTTTTTATCACTTTTCTGATATATTTTTCAGATCTTATTTAAATTGTCTAGTTTTTAAAGCAAAGGTATTTTTTATGACACTGTTTTACTTAGCCTCAGAGTGTGCCGATTTCAAAAATCTAAGAATATGCATTATATGCATAAATGACTAAATAATTTAGGAAAAACAAAATAAATGAAAAATTTAAGCAATAATTGAAATATTATTAACTGTTTATATTAGAATAATAAGATAATATAGAAAAAACAGGAAAAATATATATATTTTTGAAATTTTACTAAAGTTAAAGTGGAAAAAATACAGTAAAAATTTGTAATGTTAAAAAAAAAAGCTTAAAAAATTTAACCTACCATTTTTTTTCTTCGAATTTTTGCCATTTTATTAAGCACAATTAAATGCTCTTTCTTTTGATATATGACATATTTCCATTCATTAGTTTTATTATTTTATATTCACTTTAGGATGAGGTTCTAAAGTTGTTTATTTTCTGAAAACACTTTAAAATAAATCTGGCCACCACAGAAGTTCAGCTTCAGAAACCCAACACTGTAAGGGTTAACAGTGTTAGTTCATAAATGAAAGGGCTGCGTAGATGAAATTTCTTCATTCAGGCAGTTGCATGAAAAATGATTCAAGCTTCAGCTACTTATGATTACCAGCATTGTAGATTTTAAGACGGCTTTTGGCTCTGTAGATCAGTATAATTTGCATTTGATTGTGAGATCTAATTGAATAACTGAAAAATTAGTTAACATAATTTAAAAAGAAAAATTCATTATTTCTACTTTTGTACATTTGCAAAAGATGGGATGCTAAAAAAGGGTTAACACGGGGTAGACAAATGAGAAATGAGCTCACATGCAATTAACTTCAGCTTTCATATTATGATTCTAGTCCTTTGTGGGCATCACTTTATTGTAGTTCAGTGCAGCTGTTCAATTGATATGCAGTCTATAATAGCCATTGTGTGCCTATGTTGAGCTATGTCAGAATGATCACCAGGCAATCCAGTTATGCTGAGCACATTTCACATGGCTATGGAGTTTTCAGATGTACACCAAATTTTAAAAACATTACTAAAAACATAAAGCGGCACATATACATAAAAAAGTTTGAAAAAACTTACAAATTATACATTTCTCCTATTTCATATTCAGAATTGTATTGTGACACTGATTATTCATCTTATATCATAAATAAAAATAAATAAATACCCCCTCAAGCAGCTGCTCGCCGCAGAGGTCTGACAGGAGCTTGCCAGTTTATATGCCATAGTAGAAGGTCTGAGAGGATGGCAGGATCTCGGCAGAAAAATAACACAAACATCCATGCCTTACCCGGGGCTCAAACTCAGGTCCCTTAGATTAGCAGCCAAGTGCGCTAACCACTTGGCCACACACATTGTGAAAGTTGTGCTATTGGTTTTTGACATAATATTTAATCACCACTATAATGACTTATAAGAGAAGGTGCAATGATGCAGCTTTAATTTGTTTTATACCTTGATTCTTAGTCTTTGTTGTTTATATGGTATTGTAGTTGGTTTATTTCTGCTTGGATGCAATGCTATATGCACCTCAGAATTCAGTAGGAGCCTTGCAGGTGTGGAGGATTTCTTATGCCATTGTTGATGCATATAGCTCTGTGTTGGTAAATGAGATATTGTTCCACTTCTTTACATTTTTATTTTATGTTTAAATGGAATTTTGTGGTAGGGGTGTAAGATACTGCTTACAAAGTTTGGAGCATAATTTTTTTCCTTTGGCTGCTTTTGTTAATGCTGTTAAAGGCTTTTAAAGTCTAATATCCCACTGGTGTTTTTTCATTCATATTGAGCTTGCTTGTTTTGCCATTATATGGTATTTCATCAGATTTTAGTGGGATTTACTCATAGGTATTTTATAAATATGTAATTAGTTGTTTTTATCCCAATCTTTTTTTTTATCTGCTTGAGTATATAGTAGGAACTACCTTTGTTGTTACATGCATATCATATGGCTTCATTATGTTTCAGTTACAAGTGAACTTGTTTATCCATGATGAGCATTTTTTTTTACATCCATTTTGTGTGAAATACACAACAGCAGAATTCATGAACCTTGCTTTTTAAATTAGTTCTAGACTTGATTCAGGGACTGGCTTAATATTACAACTTGAGCTAGATATGACTATTTTGTTACCATTTCTTTTTAGTTTGGTGATTGATTATAGGAAATGTGTAGCAAGGGAGATACTGGGGCTTAGATGGTCTAGAGCTTTGATTAGGTTTAACTGATAATTTGGCCCTTTTATGTGATGTTCATGAATTGAAATCTTTCATTAAAGCTGTTGATGACAATCTGACGTCAGTGAGAGACGTATATAAGACAGCATAAAATCGCTGAGTAGCCGCCTGATGACGCCAGCATGAGAGTATTGGTGAAACGCATCGCGCAGTGGGAGGGACCATGGTTTTAGCATTCCTTTAAATCTTTTAAATTTTTAGATTTCAGTTATTTAAGTTGTGAGGATGTGCCAACAATCACCAAGTCAAAAAGTGTCAGTTGTAAAAAAGTTGTCAGTTGTAAAAATTGTGATAAGACTACTGGGCAACTTAGAACAGGTAAATGTTTAATGTAAAACAGAATGTTATTAATGTTGATATACAGTGACTAAAAGTCACTACTGTTGCTCATTTCAATGTATCAAGAGAATGAAATACATGGTGTTTTATCTCCGTAGTCCATTGCTACTTGAGTATTAGGTATGTTTAGGATATGGTTTAAAAGATCAGTGTCCTGTGGAAAAAGTTAAATATTAACCCTTTTCATGCCACAATCTATAAAATCAGGTTCACAAAGCCTGCATATATGACCATGAATCATAAAACCAATCTTTAGTACCATAAAAAAAGGAGAAAAATAGAAAAATATTGAAGTTTGAACTAACTTTTTTATTTATTTATTTGTGTAAAATAAACATTTCAGAGTTGCTAAAAAGTGTTAATTTTTTCAATTTATTCCTCAACTTGATGTTTCAGAAAATAGCCCATTCTCTTTCTTAAACTGCTATTCATGCAGTCCAAATTGTGCTATCATTGTAGCTGCTGTTCTATATTTAGAATATTCCCCCACTGGTTGGCTGAGATCTCCAGTGAGTTAATTGAATTATTTTGTAAACACCCATCCATCTGTGTTCACAATAAAATGGGTTGGGTTGTTTTACCTCTGAGCGGCACTTTTTTGCACACCATGGGCTAAATGGCCAGGTCACATGGACCCCGAAGGCTCAGAGAAGGTTGGGGGAGGGGACCCACTGGAACAGCTGTTGGGAGACAGATGGCAGCCTCCCGTCAAGGCCATCCAGCGTGTTCTTTAAAATTCACAGGGTATGGCTCTCCCGCACACGGGGCCACGGCTTAACGTCCCATCCGACAGCCGGCGGCCTTTCCAAGCCCATCGGTGTCCCCTACTGACCGTGGGCAGGGCGGGGAATTTTGCGGAGATAAATCTCAACACTGACCCAGCTGGGACTCGAACCTGGGAATTACAGATTCACAATAAAATGAAGTCAGTTGCCCATGGAACATGTTTATTGTAGGTTTTCAGTGATTTGCACAAAAATACAGTCATATACATTCTTCCATCATTTTAGTATACTTTTCTGATTAAAAACTATTTTAATATTTCTAAATTATTTTTATTTATTATTGGATATCTTTTATGAATGGAATACAAGGAGAAAAATCTATATTTCTTTAATCGTGTGATTTATTTCTTTAAATCGTGTGATTGGCAATGTCATAGGAGCGTAATATTGATCAGAAAACATCAGGTTTTGATTTCAAACTTAGTGCGAATGTTAAGCTTAGTGCACATGTTAGGCTGTACAGATAAGATATTTCAAAAAGTATTTTTGTGCTTTCTTTTGCTGATGAAATATAGTATGAAAAATAATGATGGACAAAAACTTCATCCCATGGATTAGTGAACAGGAAAATCATGAGTTTTTTCTAAACTAAAATATTTCATTGACTCTGAGAGTGATTCTGACTTCTTAGATTCTGAACAGGGATATTAATTTCAACTATTTCTACAATTATTTACATTGCTTCTCAAATTCTGCAATTAGAAAGAATAATTATTTGAAGCTTGACCAAAAATTAAATGTGACAACTTAAAATGGTAGCTACTTTAGGAGACATCTGATTAGGACATTATAACAAAAAAATTAATTTTTAAATGATATGACTTTTTAGTACTATTTTTAATTAAGTTGAAGTAATTTCATAACTAGAATTCAGAATTTGTAATTTCTAAGTAAAGTTTTTTCATTTTTGTAACGTTAATCTTTTCTGTAGTAATCAGTATATAACAAATTGATCTGGAAGGGTTCGATCTCAAATTTCGGAGGTGTTAAACCATATTTGCTTTGATATATTTTTAATTAATTTATTCACATCTCTTTATCCCTTTTTAATTATTTTTCAGTTTTTATTTAAATAATCTTGTTTTAAAACAAAATGAATTTTTGTTACACTGCTACCTTGTCTTAGAGTTTGCTGATCAGAAAAAAAATCACCTTGTGTGTTGTTTGCACAAATGACCAAATATTTTGAAAAAAAAATTAAAAAAATGAAAGTTTTAAATAATGAGATAAATATTATGAATTATATATATATTAAGGTAGTGAAATACTTCAGAAAAAATGGTAAAATTTTTTTTAATTTTTTACTGAATTTAAAATGCGAAAAATACAATAAAACCTTGCAATTTTCTTTAAAAAATGTTTATAAAACTTTACTTACTTGTCCTTTTTTTAAATTTTTGTCATTTTCTTAATCCTAATTTAATGTTTTTTCATTTGATGATATGACCTATTTCTGTTCATTTGTTATTTAAAAAAAAAATTCTTAAGTTGACTTGTTTATTTGACTAGTCACAGCTGGTGAAAAGCCTGGACTTTTTTCAAAGTATGGTAAAATAAATAAATACCCTCTCAAGCAGATGCTTGCCACAGAGGTCTGACAGCCTGTCAGTTTATACACCATAGTAGAAGGTCTGTGAGGATGGCGGGACCTCAGCAGAAAAAAATGACACGAACATCCATGCCTTATCCGGGCCTTAAACCCCCCAGGTCCCTTAGATCAGTAGCCAAGCATGCTAACCAACCGAAAAAAAATATTATAAAAAGAGTAATTTTTTTTTTGTTTGAAGTAAAAATTTATTTTATTATTCAGAAATAAATATCCTTTTTATTGATATGCATTATAATAATTTCTGTCTATTAGTTTTTTGTAAATAATTCTTTATTTGCTCTGCCAGATGCATTTTTTTTTTGCTACATGCCTCTATAAAAGCCTATTAAAATAAAACTAGTCATTTTTTTTTTATATTATATTTTCAGAAAATCACGAATTAAATGCATATTTGCATATAACATGCCATAATTCCTTTCATTAATTATTTGGCAAAAAAGTTCTAAATTTAAATTTTTTGGCTGATCACAGGGAAAAAATGCCTGACCATAGGGTACAATTCAGTTTTTCAGGTCTGGCATGGTAAGGGTAAATCATCGATAAATAGATTAATTATTAGAAATTTGACACTCTAAAGGTTAGTAGTAGTATCTTATTTTGAAAATCACCACTTTCTCTTTTAAACCTTAATATGCTGGCAAAATATTTTTGCCATTCATTTTCACTCTCCTGACATGAGTAGGGACACTGTTGTAGTACAAGATTATATATTTTGTTTCCAAAAGAAATCTGTCTTCTTGATACTTTTTAAAGTTAAATTTTAAAATTTATTTATTAGACTGTAAAATAAACTTTTATCTGTTAATTTCCACATGAAAAGATAATTTGAAAAAAAAAATTATATTCCTGCATCTATGTCAATTAATTGGTTGGGCACTTCTTTATCCACTCATTTAGTGGCAATGATTTTTCAGTTCTCTTTTGTCTAATAGTTTTGCAGTGTTTTTAAAATACAGAATGTGTTAAAAAATGTTAATACTTATATGAAAGAATAAATTTAATGTGAAATACTCATAATATTTTATTCATTCAGAGTTCTCAACCTGCTCCTCATGTTGCTCTTGATACATGTAGAAAAAATTGCAATATTTATTCTTTTAGGTGATTTACGAGGGAATAGAAGGCACCACATCAGAAATTCTTGACTTGAATTCTTCAATATCTTGCTTTTTTCCTCTTTTACTGCTCCTTTGGTGTCTTATTCAACTTTATGTACAAGTAGTAATAAATTTTCCATGAAAGTTGAAGTGCTAAATGAATCGTAATGCTTGGAAATGAATGTTTTAATAGAAATATTTACTATTTTCACCATTTGTATTAACTTGTATAAGCTATTACCAACATAGTACAATTTATATTCTTTAAAGCATCTATGTATATAACTACATATAATTTTAATGAGATACATAAGCATGTGTTCCTGCATTTTAAGTTTAATATAGGTCACAGATTTCCTTTTCCCCTCCATTTAGATTGCAAATTTAATGTACACAAGAAATGTATGGATCGGGTGCCAATGGACTGTGCAGGAGAAGCTCCTAAAGAATGGGGTACGTTTCTGTTATGACTTTTTTTTAATTGTAAATATAAAAAAAAGTTTAACTTTAAAATGCACAAAGAAAGTTGAAATCTTACTTTTACTTTCCCTTTCTCTTTTGATAGCCAATGAAAGTAGTAGAAATGGAGAGGGAGAAAATGAAGGTGAACGTGAAAATATAGAAGATGAATCTGACAATGAGATTGAAACATTAGAAAAGTCAAATGACAACCAAGATAGTCAGGAAGAAGATAGCAAAACTCCTGCAAAGTAAGAATGATACCTAATTTTGAGTATATTGTATTTAGTATACGTTAAAAAAACTAATGTTTAAACTTTTTTCATAAAAATGCCAATACATTAATTCTAAAAGTCATTGTATTGTGCATGTGAAAGTGTTAAAGTAGATAAAAAGAACTTTAGCCAGATGATGATATCTTTGTTTAAATATGTTTCTATTTATTTATTACTGTATTAGTTTGCAAGTATTTTTCATATCAATCAGTAGTCTCCATGCTCTAGTATGTGTAGTAAACATGAAATATCTGCAATGTAAAGAAAGTAATCATAAGTTGGGCCCTCTCCCAGAAAAATGGTATGAAACATTAACAGTTGTTTCAGAAGTTCACTTGTGTAGGTACTACAGCATTATGAAGCTTATACCAGAGTTCCATTAGCTCCATACTAATTGATAAATTATTGTGTTAGTTGTAGGACCTTTTTAAATTGGCAAACTGATGCTGAATCCGAGGATTAAAGAATTCTTTCAAATTGCAAAAATGTGCATTTTGTTTTATTCATGTTTTTAATATATTAAAATAAAAAATTGTGTAAAGATGATTCTGGCCTAGCTAATGTCATTAACAACATTTTTTTAAAATACATGAAAATAACTAGGTTTCATTGAATAATGTTATATAGTTATGCTCTTCTGCATTGTTTTTACCACCATTCACAAATTTTTATACCAGTATGCTAAAAGTTGTATGCAGTAGCAAAAATGTTTTAAAATGTTTTTAATTAATGTCTATTATGTTTTGGATGTGAAATTTTTGTCATTTCTTATAAAATATAAAAATTTTTATGCTAAAATTCAATATTTTTGTAGTATGAATGCTTTAATATCAAAATTTTAATTTTCCCCCTTCTTCCTCAATTGTTATTTTATTCAGTGTAATGATATGGGAAAAAAATCTTTACATTTCAGTGTTTTCTTCCTATGAGAAATTGTTAAATATCTATTATTAGACATATATGCATTAGATGGAATTTTTTCATACATTACAGACATTTCTATTATTACTGTATTAGTTTGTGTATATTTTATCATTTTTGCACTAGTGACACCAAGAGTAGTAGTCTTATTTTTGATGCTTTGTTTATAGCTTCTCACCAGTATTTTTCCTTTTGTACCATATTAGTGTCACATCAAGTAATAATATTCCACTTATGAGAATTGTACAGAGTATTAAGCAGACAAGACGAAAGGGCTCAAAAATATTAAAAGAAGGTTGGATGGTGCATTTCACAAGCAAAGATAATATGGTAAATTGTATTGTCATTTAGGCCCCCATTATTTTAGCATAAGTATTTCAGAAAATATATTCTTTTCAAATTAAATTTGTTGCTAAAAGATTTTTGTATAAATATATTTCTATTCTTAAGATAGGTGCCGTTGTATTGGTATTTTAGCTTTAAAAGGTTCAAGCAAATTTTTCATCAGATCTTTAGGTGCATATCTGCCAGTTTATTTTTTATAAGGAAGCATCTTGCATTTCAACATTTTGCACTGCATGAGCACTGTTTGTATCGTTTTTCATTATTATAAATTTATTAAAATTATGGCATGTTTTCACAGTAAATATATATATATAGTTATTTGGGTATTTGAATTGTTTTTTTAATGGATATTTTTGGCGTGTTATTCTGTATTGTGATAATTTTTGTTGTTTTTTGTTTTTTTTTAGCTGTACAAAAGCAAAAATTTTAGCTGTACAAAGCAAAAATTACACAGTGCGATAATTAAAATTAAAGTTTTTAAATTCTCTGTGACACTATTAAATGTTTTAAGCACTTCAACACATGGGCTATGCTATCAAGTATCAACAATTATTAAGGAGAGATTTATGTACCATACCATAGAGGATGGGTAGTAACAGGAACTTCCGGGATGCTTTCGATGACAAATTTAATAATCGACGTTCTTGCCAGCAAGTGATGTCTCAGTGGAGATTAAAAGAAGGATACGGCTGCCAATGGTCTTACCCACCTTGGCGAAGGAAATAACCATTTATACCTTTGATAGCATAGAGTGCTTAAAAAAGTTTTTGATTCATGAAGTGCGTTTCATGCCCTTACTTTTGGTGCTTCGTCAGGTGGGAAGTGAGTGGGGTGCCATAAATTGAATTATCAGTGGCTCAGCTCCGAAGATTGGAATGGTCGGCGGATGTGCAGTACGGTACGGTACGTTAATAAATCTTTATGGTACGGTACGTAAATCTCTCCTTAATAACTGTTGATACTTGATAGCATAGTCCATGTGTTGAAGTGCTTATAAACATTTAACAGGGTCATAGAGTTCTTAAAAAAGTTTTTGATCCACGACACACATTTCAGGCCCTTACTTTCAGTGCTTTGTCAGGTGGGAAGTGAGGAGCTTAAGCTAATTACAAAACCCAGCAAGTTATGGCCTATCTGAAGCAGGAAAAATCAAACAGTTACCCCATCCTGCATATTCACCCTGGGAATTAAAAAACTACATTTCACCAGAGAATTAAAAACTTTAATTGTACAAAAGCAGATAGTTCTTCCAAAAAAGTAATAAATTGTAAACTCACAACTATTTCTTTTAAAACGTTTGGCTAGAATTCCATTAGTTCCATCATGCAGTGTATGTGCAACAAATCAGCTTTTATAATTATGGATAACTTTAAAATATTTTGAATTCTTGCATTAAAAGAAATATTACTCTTCTGTTGGTTGATGTTACTTTTGGCATTGAATATGAGAATAAAGTTGATACAACTTTGGCCTGGGATGTTAAACCCATTTGTCATTAGGAGTTGCAATAACAATAGGGAATGTCTTCTATCTACCGTTAACTAACCTTGTGGTTTTTGTGTCATTCTGACCCCATAGATCACTGTCAACGGAAAACATGTAGCAGTTGATCCAGTCCCACTTACATTTATTTTCTTCTATACATCCACTGCATACATCACCACTTCATTGGTGGTGTCTGTCAATTTGCACGTAAGAAATCTTTTGGAATCGGAATGATCCAAGGCTCTTTCTACTTAGTTTTTTTCTTGTTACAGTTTGTGAAATCATGGCAATGATATCTGTGGCTACTAATACAAAAAACAGGTCTTTTGACCTTAAGATTAAAAATGGAAATATTCTCTATTACACAAAGATTTAATTTTAAGATAAATGGCTCTGGATTATAACTCTTTGTACAGAGAGCATTCAAAAAGTTCTTGACACATATCTGTAGATTTGCACTTGTTCCTCTAAAGTTACTGACCTGTGACTTATTTGAAAGCTTGTCTTGTTTATCATTATGTATTAAAACATTATGTATTAAAAACAAAGGCTATATCATAATTGCTGTCTTCATTGGTGGCATGTAAAGTTCAAGCTGCGAAATCTGTGCATTGTTGCTGTGGATCCTATTAAAGATAGAGAAAGATTTTACATTTTCACAAGGATGCAGCTTAGGGATGATGTGAAAAACTTAATACCGTTTTATCACAAGTATATGGGGATTATGCTATTCATATGGCACTGTTACGAGATGGATGCACAAATTCAGGGAAGGATAGCAGAGCTTCAAAGACTTCCCTTGTGCCTCCCTAATTTATGACTGAAGGAGGCTGTAAATGAGAGAATCATTGCTGCTCGTGAACTCATTAAGGAAAACCCACATATCGCCATTCAGGTAATAAGTTTAGATGTCAGTGTATCAATTGGCAGTGAGGAAACAATTATTCATCAACATTTAAAGTTCTGAAAGATCTGTGCCAAATGTGTATCCCACAAACTGACAAAACAGCAAAAAAGGGCTAGAGTCGAGTCATGCAAGGAGATGCTGGCAATGTCTGAAACTAGTGGCCCCAAACAGTTAACAGACATTGTTACAGGTGATGAGACCTGATTTTATTACTATGCAATCCCAGAAAGATCGATGACTATGTTTGGGTTGCAGAAGATGAACCGCATTACCAAATCCTCCAACAAATCTTTCACTCAAGGATGAAGATGTTCACAATTTTTTCAATTCCCAATGAGTAGTGGGCTTGGACACCTTATCTGAAAAAATGGGGGCGGGGGTGGCTCAGTTGGTAGCACGCCAGGCTCATAATCTGCAGTTTCCAGGTTCAAGTCCCAGCTGGCTCAGCATTGAGATTTATCTCCACAAAACAACTGCCCTGCCCACGGTCAGTAGAGAGCATTGATGGGCTTGAAAAGGCTGCTGTCCATCGGATGGGATGTTAAGCCATGGCCCTGTGTGCAGGTGAGCCATACCCTGTGCACGTTAAAGAACACACTGGATAGTCTTAACAGGAGGCTACTATTTGTCTCCCAACAGCTGTTCCAATGGGTTCCCTTACCCAACCTTCTCTGAGCTCTCAGGGTAAACAACAAGAGGTAAAACAACCCAAATGGTTAAGGAGGTGAAGGAACAGCATCCAATAATAGGTATGTCAAGGGTTTTCCTTCTTCATGACAATGCCAGTGCTTACAAAACCCAGCAAATTATGACCTATCTGGAGCCTATCTACCCCATCCTGCATATTCACCCTATCTTGCACCATGCAATTTTTGGTTGTTTCCAAAAATTTAAAAGGAATTTGCTGGAAGCCTTTTTTAAGGGTGCGAGATCTTGCAAAATACATTCAGAGTTGCAGAGCATTCTCCAAAAGGAGTACCACCAAGCATTCCAGAATTGGCCTAGACATCTGCAATTTTGCATAGATGCTAGAGGGGAGTACTTTGAAGGACAGTAAAAGTGTTGTTGAAGTAAGTTCAATGGTTTTTGTTCTGCAGATACATGTCAAGAATGTTTTGAATGCCCTTCATAATGAGTGATATGGATATGCATTAGGCATTTCTTTCATTGTATATGTTAATTATGGCAGTTAAAGAGGAATATTGATCCTTCAGATCAGAACAGATAAATGTTTGCTAATCTTTAAAAAGTACAAAAGAACTTTTTTTCACCAGAATTTTATTAAAAAAATTGGATTAAATTTCATGAAGCATAAAATAAAATGATATATGAAGAATCAACTACTTGGTCATAAAAATTTCTTATAGTAATATGCCACATTCTTGGAAAAGATGCTAAAGCAAAACCTTAAAGGATTAAATCATTTATCCTCTAAGGAAAAAAAGCTTCTTTCAGTTTTTAAGAAAAGGCATTTTTGTTCAAGGTGTAAAAACAAAAAGCCATCAGTGGTATATCAGTTGCGTAAAAATCTACTTGGTACGAGATTGTTTTTTGTTATAAATGAATTGGTAGTAATTGCCTAAATAATACTTTTATGTTGGTAAAAACTTTTATGATTTATTGGGTCTTTTTTTATTTCATTGTTTGAAAATTAAATGTTTTGGAAAAAACAACATTTTTTCCTATTGATGACAATTTTTTTCTCTGGCTTGAAAAACAAATGCAGACTTGTAATTTTTTCTTTTTTGTTTATATCCTAAGGTTGTTACAAAAAAAGTGGTTTCATTGTGTGTTATCTAGGTATATTTGTTTGCAATTTTAAAATTGCAGTCACAATGACCTCATGTACCTTGTAGCATTTTTATGTTGCTCCCCATTAAAAGTTGTACAGGCATTTCTTCAAACCAATAGGGCTGAGTTGGGGAAAAACACTCACTTGAGTGATAATGCAGTGCAGTTTATTTCTAATAGAAAATACTGCTGGAAAAACTAAATCAGCATTTATGTCTTAACAAACAGCATTACAGGAAGTTTAATAGATTTTTAAGGGATTGACTGAAAACTGATAAGAATCTTTGACTTGATAGTTTGGCTGATAAAGCAGAGAAACTGCCAGATAGCACAAATATAGAGGTCATTAAAGTAAATATTTGGTGAAGAAAAAAAGCAAAGTGGAGTGCAGGGATGAAGTTGGAATGGTTATTGAAGGTGTCCATCCTGATAAGGTTGTCTCAAAACTCCCCGCCCTGCCCAGGGTCAGTAGGGGACACCGATGGGCTTGGAAAGGCTGCTGTCTGTCGCATGGGATGTTTAGCCATGGCCCTGTGTGTGGGAGAGCCATACCCTGTGCATGTTAAAGAACACATTGGATGGCCTTGACAGGAGGCTACCATCTGTCTCCCAACAGCTGTTCCAGTGGGTCCCCTCCCCCAACCTTCTCTGAGTCTTCGGGATCCTTGTGACCTGGTCATTTAGCCCATTGTGTGCAAAAAAGTGTGATGCAGAAGTAAAACAACCCAACCTGATAAGGTTGGCTGAGCATTTCAAGGATGTTTTGAATAATGTATTAAATTCTGCTCCTATTATTTGAAAATTCATGTGCTTTTGGCTTTATAATATTAGCTCTGATCTGAAGTTACTTTGTTTATCTCACAATTGAAGCATTACGAGTCATCAGATGAATAACTTCTGAAATGCAGAGAAGTGAATGATTCTATTGCTATAGTTGGTGAATTGTTTGAATATTTTGTACGATAGAAGTGCTGTTCCTAAGTATTTTATTAGAGGTCTAATCATTTCTATTTTTTAAGAGGTGATTGTAGTTTGTGTAACAATTGCGGTCAATGTACTTTCTGGTCCTATAAACATTCCTTGCATATCTTCCAAATAGAATTGAGCATTTGTTGAAGGATAACTTTAAGGAAAATAGTGTGGCTTCAAATGTGGTAGGGCTACATAAGTAATGTTTTTAATGGTACTATGGAGAAAACAAATGTTTTAAATGAGAAAAAAATTTAAACCTTTGTTTATTTGCCTGAATTTAAATGTAATTTTGTTTAACATAGGTGTATAAAGAATTGCAGAAAATTATAAAAGATGCAAAGGTTTCTTTCTGATAATGTTACACAATAAGAGCAAAAAGCTGTATCATTTTTTTTTTTCAATTTGGAATCAGACCTGCCAAGCTATTAGCTTATCTGCAGGTTGTGGCAGAACAAATGATCATGCCATCCAAGGACAAACTCAGACCCCACAGATGCAGTGTCACTGCAAACCAACACAATACCACTGCACCACTGAGGCATTGGAAGCAAAAGTGATGTATAATGAATTGATCTTTTTTTTATACATTATATAGGGTTGTAACTAAAATCAATATCTAGGCTAAAACTTTTTAACATATAGTAATAAAATTATACATATTCTGTTTAAAAATATGTATTGTATTATTATTTTTATTATATTTATTAATTATATGCATATTCTGTTGGCAACAGAAAACCCATAATGATTAGTTTGATTTACCACATTTGTTTATCATTTAACATGTTGCAGCAAAAAGGGCTACTTGTAGATAATGCAACTGTATTGTAAACATGTTTTACCATTGTACTAAAATGGCAAAATAAATTATTATGAACTATATATTTTATGCTTGTATTAAGAGTTACTGATATTTATTTCATTTCTAAGCAGTCATAAAATTTTGCATTATAATTAATGTAGTAGAAGAAATCTGCACATTAAATAAAAATGGAAATAAAATTTAATCAGTCTTAAAGCTTTTTAGATGCTGATATGCTTGCTTTTGATGCACAAACACGAATATTCAGATGCCTTTATTCATTACAAACCTTACTGTTATAGAATTTTACAATTATTTGAAAAGAATTTCGACTTTTTTATGTAATGCTAAATGTTTTTGGCTTAAAAGGGCTTTTCTAATGCAGTGATTAAAATTATGCAATTTCAAAGATTAAGTATGGCTGCTCTTAATATCTGTATTTGAAACCATTTTGAATACTTATGATGATGTGTAATCACTATGAAAATGAAATGCTCATACTACAATCCAGAGAGAAGCTATAATTATCCAAAAACTGCGTTTTGTTTGTTTTATGATATAAATTTTGTGAAATTTGCTTAATAACTAGTCACATTGATTTATGATCTTTTTGTGTTTAGCATAAGCTTTAAATGAGAGAATTAACTGACATTTCAAATCATTAATTTAACTAAATTGCTACCCAAGGTATATTTTAAGTTTACTTTTAACATTTTCTCCATTTCTGGATTAATCCTTTTGAGGTTTGCTAGTCCTAAAAAAATTACTAAGATAAAAATAATTAAACTTAGATTTACATTTACATCGAATTTGTAAAGGTCACAGAAAAATTTGTTGCAATTCTGAGATATCATTGCATACATCTTTTTCATTTGTCTGTTTGATGTTAAATGATCCAATAGCAAAATAGTTTTAAAACCAGAAAGATAAAAAGGAAAATGAAAAAGTTCATAGTTAGTGAATGAAGAATTTCGTATTATTTGAATAAAAAAATGCTTCTTTGAATTTTTGTGGGAAATTTTTTTAATTATTTGAAAAAAATTTAAGGGCAACATTTCAAACTTTCATTCCGCATCTAATTCCACTTCTGAATAGTATAGTGATAAAGTAAACAGCTGGTTTGGATCGATAGTGTCTGTAATGGTGGACACAGGAATAAGATATGCACCAGAAATAATATTTAGGTTTGTATATTCCTTTATCTTCCAAATTTTTAATGGCTAAATATTATTGGAAACTTTAAAAAAATGCACGTCTTTGGTCATTTAACGAAACCTTAGTTTAAATTGTGAATTTATGCAATTTTTAAAATTTTTTTCACTGTATTTAGCAGTAATTTTTGCACAACATATGCCAATTAAATATTTTACACTGTATCGCATAAGGGCAGTTTAAGAGTCATATATGAAAAAATAAATATTAAATTTACAGTAGTAGTATTTAATACTATTTTTCTCTTTACTTGAAATTTGTTAAAAAGTAAACTTGCAGACTTTCTCCAAATTGTTAACAGATTGAGGTATTGCAATTATTCAGACCTTTAAATAAGATTTCCTGTCTGTCAAAATGTTTTTGTAGATTGATATATAAATTCAGGCAAAAAAAAATGTGCAGTCAGTCAGAGTTTTACTAAGGAGTGTGCAAAAAATTATCTCAAGTCGTTTCATTATTGGAAATTTTCTAAAAAATATTGTATTAATTTTACTTCACATATTTCATAGTTTTGGCTTTCATACTTTTTTCTAACTGTGCATGTTTCATAAATCACGTTTTATATGATTATTATTGTTAATTTGGAATGATAAAATTATATATAGATTGATACAAATAATATATTTCATAATAAAGCCCAATTTATGATTTCTCTGCATGCAAATTGAAATATAAGACTACAAATGCTGAAAGTTATTGTTTGCAAGATAAATATCCATTTTTTTTTTATTTTATGTTTCGTCATGCACTTTTTTTTTTCATTGTTGTGCTGAAATATGTATGCTTCCCTTGTAGAATCTGAAATTCCTTGGCTTATCTGCAGAATATTGTGCAATCAAGGTTAGTGTTATAACTAAGAATTCCTATCATGTTTTGTGGTAGATATCATTATAATATTCTACCAAATTAGCTAAAAAAAGTGACATAAATGCCCAACAAGTTGCATAGAATATGGATATGATAGAATTTTGCTAAACCTTTTAAAAATTTATTTTGTGAAAAGTATATTTTTCACATTTTAATTTGAATATTAAAGAAGTAATGGGAAACATATTTTGGACTCTTATTCATCACCTGCCACAGCAGTACATTTTTTGCCTAAAACTTCTTAATCTGTAAAAAGTAATGACATAAAAGCTTGATATAATGAACTTCTAGAACTCTTTCATCAGAGATAGCAGTAAGACCATATCACATTTTGAAACCCAAGAATGTTCTGAAAAATGCACTACTTTGGCTCTTGGAATGAGTGCCAGTTATGTAGCAAATGTAGAAAAAAACTCTTTTTAGAACATTATAGCTTTCAGATCTGAAATTAATGCAAAAGAATTGAATACATGAATAAAATCACAGCATATCATTGGTTTGCTAAGCATTTAATCACTGTTAGGCTGTTTTAAGTATCATGATAGTGGGAATGACATGACTTTTGCAGACTTATTAAATCATTTGATCATGATTCTGATAAAAATACTCATAATACTAAACTTAACATAAAGCAACATGCCTAAAAATTAATTAAACTATAATATTCACTATTTTGAAGTTTGCTATTCAGAAATGTTTTTATATTGTAAATACTGAAGTTTTTGTGCTTTTTCTCTGAAGGTTATTAAAAGAAATGCATTGTGACATAATTTTATTGTCACCAAATATAGATTTAATTGTAAATTAGGGTTGGGTTGTTTTACTTCTGAGTGACATTTTTTTTTTGTGCACACAATTGGCTTAATAGCCAAGTCACAAATGATCCCCAATGGTTCAGTGAAAGTTGGGGATGGTGATGCACTACACAGCTGCAAGAAAACAGATGGTAATTCCTGTCAAGGCCATCCAGCATGTTCTTTAACATGCACAAAGTTGCATATGGATTCATATCCTGTCCAAAAGACTGCGGTCTTCCAAACCCATTAGTGACCCCTTTCCCATCAAGGGCAGAATGCAGGTTAATGTACAAAATTCTCAATGCAAACACAGTTGGGACTCAAACCTGGGAACTGCAGATTACTAGTGTGGCATGCTATCAACTGAGCCCATGCCCTCACCCCATTAATTGGAGACAACAGGTTTAACTTTTCTAAGATCATTTATATAATGATCTTTAAAAAGTAAACCTGTTGTTTATACAACATATGAAAATATTCTTGTGCAAAAACGTTTTGTAGTGGTTGAAATTTTCAGATACCCATATATTTGAGTAAATTATGCGTAGATAAGTTTTCTGTCTATGTGTACTTTATTTCAGATATGCAGGGTGTCTCAAAAATATAGGTAAAGAATGGAAATAAGCTTTCTGAATAGGCATTAATAAAGAAATGGTTGATTAAACACAATTTCTGGACACATATATAGGAATTCATTCTTTATACACACTTGTATTTATACATAAAAAAAAAATCCTACTACTACTTAAATGAATATATCCACACAAATGAATCTACAACTCATCATTGATTTACTAAGTATTTAATCACTATCAAGTAACAGGATGAAGATGTGTATAGAGGAAAGATTCCTGCACCTCCTGGGCATGTTGGAGAGGGATAGATGGAGGAAATGAGTTCAGATACCATCCGGCTCAAGACAATTTTTCCTCTATACTCATTTTCATCCTGTTACTTAAACAGCTTTTAATAATGATTAAATACTTAGTAAATCAATGATGAGCTGTGGATTCATTTGTGTGAATACAAGGTACTAGTAATCATACCAGAAGTGAAGCAGATTCAGATTTGCTCACACACACACACACACACAAAAAACTCGGGAAGCTCTTGAACCATGGCTGGTTGTGTGCACATGCCTGGGATGGCTCTGATAAAATAGAGTCCCCAAATACAGTAATTGACCCAATGGTGTCAAAGCAAAAAAATAAAATGACCCAATGGTGTTAAAAAAAAATCAAAGACAGTAATTGACCCAATGGTGTATAGTGTAACATCAGCAGTAGAGGAGAGCTTCATACAGCAGGTAGTTCAGTGGTGAGAGCACCTAACATGTCATTAGAAGGTCATGGATTCAGATCACACCCAGCTGAAGACAATTTTTCTTCTACACCCATCTTCATCCTGTTATTTGAACAGCTTAACAGAAATATGTAATAAACTAAGGAATATACAGGGTGTCTCAAAAATATAGGTACAAACTTTTAGGGGAGGTAGATAACTAAAGGAATGAGAATTGCATAGGAACCCATAACCGGAAATGTCATGGGAAAGTGGTAGGAGAGGTACAAGATCTGAAAGGACACAAGACAGTGATTAATGGGAAAACATTTATTGGACATAATTATTACAAATGGAGTACTAGTGTAACGCTCCAAACAAATGCAAAATACTTGAAGTTTTATGCTCCGGATAGCTTAGACGGGCGCCAGGCAATACTTAACAAATTGCCAAAAGTAGAATAAGTTGATAATAAGTTGATTTAGGGTTCAAATACCAGCGAGCATTCATGAGTAAGAATCAAAATGATCGTCAAGTAATTTTAAATATATAAAAAAATCCTTAATTCGCGTTGCTCAAGAGAAAAAAACTGTACAGATTCAAAAGGTTTTAAATATAACAAAACAGATTTATTTCCAAAATAATTCAACTCACCAAGACATCAATGAAGAAAACATAACTCCTGTGCTACACGCACTGTGCTTGGTGCTACGCACCTTGTGCTCGTGCACTCACTTGTGCTTATCCTCTGCTTATACTTAAGTAACTCGCAGGTCACCGTTTTTTGACAATGAGCCGGCAATGCTTGCCGGGAAAGACATTTACATACTATGACGAACAACGCAAGCTATGACGCAAGAGGGGTGTGTCCTTTGCACACGCTTTAACGGTACAGTCGGAAGATCGGAGTTGCGGCGCATGCGCAACTCCTAGAAACTTGGAAACGAGTGC
Organism: Ryuthela nishihirai; assembly: GCA_038380435.1. Lineage (NCBI taxonomy): Eukaryota > Metazoa > Arthropoda > Arachnida > Araneae > Heptathelidae > Ryuthela > Ryuthela nishihirai. The sequence continues at coordinate 46,608,286 of JAWZYU010000029.1, read as the reverse complement.
TGCGATGCCAAAAAGGAAATAAAAAAAATTCCCAAAATGATAAATATAACGTAAATTAAACAAAACTGGTTAAGGTAAAGCAAAAGTGAACGATGGGGCATCACACTAGATGATACATTTCATAATGTCACAGCAGATGCTCGAAGTTTGACCCATAATCGCACAAATTTTGATGCACACGCGCAAACAAACGGTGGCCCGGTACATGTCTGTGTGGGAAGCGTTCTTGATACATTCGTTGAGCGGCTCGTCCGTTGCCCTCAGCTATTCCATACACTAAGTGCATGTCTGCCAGTTCCCTGTTCAAATACCTTTGCATGTTCTTCATAAGCCGACTACCGCTCAAATGAGGAAATCTGAAATTTCCCCTCTAGCACACTGATGAACAGCGCCTGCCTATTGACTTACGGTGATGTTTTCGGTTATGGGTTCCTATGCAATTCTCATTCCTTTAGATGTTATCTACCTCCCCTAAAACCATTCCTTTATTAATGCCTATTCAGAAAGCTTTAAACTATAGTTTTAATTGCTAGAATAATCTGTTAGCTTTTGAATTTTTTTATAACTATACTGCTCCAAAGTTTAAAGTGATAGACAGTAGTTCACGATGGCACATGCAGTTGTATTTTGTGGGGAAATAACTAGAGGCAGCTAGTGAATGTTATTCATTAATTTGCATAGATGTAGCACAGTTCAATTTCTGGGACTGTATAAGAGACATGGATTTCACAAAGAAAGTTTGCTGCGTGTATTGGGTACAAAGATGTCTGAGGACAATATTTTGTATTGTCTAATCAAGAGATGGATTTACTTCAAGATATGCATTTGGAATTCTTCAGGGCTGGGTTGTTTTACATCTGAGCTCCACGTTTGCACACGATGGGCTTAAATGTCCAGGTTACAGGACCTCAAAGGCTCAGAGAAGGTTGCAAGAAGGGGACTCACTGGACAGCTATTAGGAGACATTAGCCTCCCATCAAGGCCATCCAGTGTGTTCTTTAACATGCACAGGATATGGCTCTCCCACACACAGGGTCATGGCTTTATGTACCATCTGATGGAGGTGACCTTTCCAAGCCCATCACTGTCCCCTACTGACCAAGGGCAGGATGGGGGTTTTGTGGAGATAAATCTCAACAGCCCAGGTGGGACTCAAATCTGGGACCTGCAGATTATGAGCCTGACACATCTGAACCACTCCTGCTCTGAATGCTTCAGAAGATAATTATAGGTTAACATTACCCACTTGATTCCTGTGTCCTGAAACATCAGTAGCCTGTGAAAGAGGTGTATAGTTAGTTGGTTTGTTTTCCCTTCTGAGTGTCACTTTTTTGCACACAATGGGCTAAATGGCTAGGTCACAAGGACCCCAAGGGCTCAGAGCAGGTTGGGGAGTGGAACCCACTGGACAGCTGTTAGAAGACAGGTGGTAGCTCCTGTCAAGGCCATCCAAGGTCTAGAAACATAAGAGAATATATGTAATACATGCCTACTCCCCAATAGGATCATTGCATTGAAAGGACATCAGTATGATGCAGCAACTGAGTTACATTCCCATCTTCAGAAGGTTGAGAACTTTCCTCATAACCCAAATCATTGCATCTACATGAAATTGATCTCTATTCATTGTAGGCATCTCATGAATTCTTGATCCCTACTCCAAGTTCTAGCACTCTGATGAAGCAATTGTGGAAATCAGAATTTGCTTGGGCATATTCTGAACTCATGATCACTGAACTCTTAATCATCATTATATATACTGCTCACAAAAATTAGGGGATATTTCAAAATGAATATGAAGCGATAAAAATATCCCCTAATTTTTGTGAGCAGTATAGATAAGTCCATGTTGTTTATATAACTCCAGATTCTATTTGCTGCCTGATAGTAGATGTGCATATATGTGGAGAGTGTCTGGCCATCTGTCCCTCTCCAACATGCCCAGAAGATTCACCCATACAATAAAAGTTCAGTGATTGTGTGAGGAGAAATATGTTGAGACACCTGAAAGGACCTCATTGATGGCCAAGCCACTGCAAACAATGCCACATGTAGGTATTCAATTATTCTTCCTGTGATGTATATCTTTGTGGAGAAATTGTTCCTGAGTCCCAATTTATGGAAATAATGCACACACTCTTCCCCATTCAATTGATATAAGATTCATTGGAGGAGAATGGAATGTGCTTACCATCATGATCTGAATAATACCACATTTAAACCCCATGTAATGCATGAGATATAACATAATGATGCTTAGTATTGTGCACTCGTGTACCTTCAGCCCACATACAGTTAACTGTAGTTCTTCAAAGGACCTTCACATCCGTTCTGCAAGCTGAGTTATAATTCATTGCAAGTATGAGCATGAAGTATATAGTTGAAGCCAGATATTATGGAGAACACAACCTACCAAGGAATGTACTCTGTTCTCAGGTATACATTTTCAGTGTCTCAATTTATCCATTTTGGACTCTATCCTTGTTGCATACCTGTTGTCACTGCCTAAATTTGTCTTTTCTGGACTCCTCCTTGTATCATACTTGTAAGGACTCCAATATAGACACAAATATACCAATATGTACTCAAAAATTAGCCTTATTATATAATTAATAATTAACTAATTGACAAAAACAGAAAAAATTGTAATAGCATAACATGCATAGTATGTTATTTATGTTCACTTAAAGTGACCAGCCATCCTGCCTAATTTTTGAAGCAGACTTCAGATTAATACTTTTGCTTCCAATGAAATCAGTCTATATATATATATCCTCTAAAATGTGATAGAAAAAAAAAATGTTTTATTTCTAAGGTATTCATTCAACAATGAATAGTGCATGAGCATATTTATGATATGTGATCTTGCTCAATTGTCAAGGTTTCTTTAAGGGAAATAAAGCCTTCTCTATAGAATTTAAGCCTCCTTTTCCAAAACTGTGAAACTGCTGTTTTCAAGCAGTTTATATTTATGACTCCAGTTCAGGCCTTATTTGTAAATTGTAAAGTTCTATTAAAACAAACTCATAATGATTTTCTTTTTATATATCACTTAATGCAATATGTGTATTTATTTTGGACTAATTGAATCAGGCTTACATCTTTGTAATTTGATGTTTGTAGAAGTATGTAAAGTATATAATTTAATAGATAAATTTGATTAATTTTCAGAGAAAACGTCATTATTGGAGATTAGATACCAAAGCTATAACTATGTTTCAAAATGAAACTACCACTAAATATTACAAGGTATATATATTTATATAGAATTTATTTTTTAATTTAAATTTAAGCTTTTATAAATTGTCAGAACTTAGCAAAATGTAGTGCATTTTTGTAAATATTGCTATTTGGTAATATTGGTTGTCTTTAATCCCTTTACAAATTCAAAAGTCACATTTTCAGAATTATTAGAATTTTAAATATAAACTGATTTTGAAATGATCCTTTCTACTACGCTGAGTTAACATGGTATGTTACACCTATTCCATGGCAACTAATATGGACTAAAAGCAATTTACTACTGACTTCTGTAATTAATTTAATATAAAAAATAATTTAATACATCACAATAAATTTAACATATTTCATAGCCAAACATCAAAATTGTTGCTTGGCTAAAAGTTTAAAATCAGTTATAATATACATAAAATTAACTAAAGTTTTAAAATTTGAACAGTAGAAGTTAAATTTATTTTCTCTCATGGCAGATTTCAAAATGTCTCTTTAAATGTTGTAATATAAAAAATGTTTCATTTGCAGTGTAAAATTTTTATTTTCTGTGTATATTTAGTGAAATTCATTCATTATTAGTTTTTTTCATATTATTGATATGAATTGTTCACTTCATATGATATGATGATATGAGTGCACAAGCATAATTGAAATTACCTCATTTTTTTAATTATACAGATTTTATTTAATCTTATTTATTGAAAGACATCTGTGATTATTCCTTTTTTATGCAAATTTTCATCAAACTTTTTCATCTGTAAATCTTGATTTACAAATTTATTGTATATAACCTTTTTTTTTTGCAAAAAAAATATTAAATTCATTTTTCTGTACTTTCTGACCAATTAATTCCCAAGCAAAGTGTATTAATTGTGACTGTAATTTTTGACATAAATCTGTAACATATGCAGATAAGTAGGAAAAATGAACTTCTATTGCTACTCTTTTAGCTGAGGTAATGGGTGTATCCAGTTTTAAGGTAGAAAAACTGAAGATTTTTTTACCTTAGCTATTTTTTAAGGTGAATACTGTTTCTGCTAATTAAAATTATTTTTTAAACATTGGAATAATATTATTTGGACTTTGTGGAATATTGCATAAAATTTTATACTTTTCCCAGAAACTCTTAATGATAATGACTTCAAAAATTATTTTTATAATCAGTATACACCATAAAAATTGTGTACTTCATCAAAGAAAAAAAATTCATTTTTTGTTTAGTATAATTTAAGGTGATTGATCTAGGTTGTGACACAGACGAAACAACATATAAAAGCTTTCATTATGAAAATATTTGACAGAAAAAGAAAATATCTTAATATATAGGTTTTAGGGTGGAATTTTATGAACAACAATCAGTATTTTCTGTATAACTTTTTTTCTAGAGTAATGCAAGAATGTGTTTCTGGAATGTCTGTAAATGGTAGCTAGGCATACACTGGAAGGAGAGCTGAATACCAATCTTCAGTGTTGTGTGCAGAACGGGCCAGGCCTAGTATCTTTCAAAAGAGATTCTCTTCTGGAAGGGAAAAGGAAAGGGGGTGGCTGCCAGATCAGTATGGCCTACTCACCTGGTCATCTATGGATGCTTTTTCTTTTTTTCTGCTCTGCTGAGGAGTGGCCAACCTTACAGGGTCCTGACCATTTATACTCACTTGAACTGGTTTATGTCTTTGAGCTTGATTACAGATCCTGGACTTGCTGCAATGGTGGGCATCTGTTAAAGGAAAATCTGCTTCTGTGTTTTCTGTTTGACAATGGGTTTCCAGCCCTAAGAGAATAGAGGTGCAAGATACTTTATATTAGCTGGTGTGTAAGTCTGATCAGAGGCCATCACAGGTACCTGAATCCTTTAGCTAGTTGGGCATCGCCAAACTTTCCCTGGAGTAATGTGGCTCAAACTGGTCAGTTTCTATCTATATTCTGTTTTTTGAAAAGGTGGTGCCTGAAGTTCCTACCAGCATGGGTGGCTTCAGTCTTTAGCAATGGGGATTTGGGTCTTTGCTTCACACTTGGGATTAGGGGGCTGGTTGATATTGTTTGCCTTACCTCTCTCAATAAACCTAATTTCTTTAAAAATCCTACTAATCATTTTCTATTTGCAGGTACATGGAATGTGAGGACACTGCATAGAGATAATTCTCTTGATGTCCTTATGCAGAAATTTCAGCATTATAACCTATATTCTGGGGTTGCAAGATACCATGGTAAAGGTCAAATACATAAAAAATAATTTTAAATTTGTCTTTTCAGGGAGGGAAGGTGGAAACCATCTCCAAGGTGTAAATTTGCTTTTCATCAGACATGCTAGTGGTGCTCTTTTAGAATATGACTGCATTAATGGAAGATTTCTTACAGCTAAATTTAAAACTATGATTAAAGACTTGAATGTTATCTGTTGTTATGCCCCCACAGAGGACACTGATGAGAATGAGAAAGATTGGTTTTACAGACAACTTCATGATATTTTGAATTCTGTCAAGAAAGGAGATATTTCTCTTGTTGTAGGTGACTTCCCTCCCCAAAAGGTCAGAGTTGGTACTGACTCTGACCTTTGGGCAGGGTATTAGATCCCTTTGGCATTGGTAATCCATGCGTTTATGAGAAGCATCTCCTAGAAGTAAGTAAACTTGGAAGTTTGAGAATAACAAACTTACTACAAACACGGGGATATTTATAAATATACATGGATTTCGTCTGATGAGTTGCCTAGAATATGATTGATTATATATTAATTAACAGCAAATGGGCTAGTTTGGCTAGGAATACCAGATCATACATGGGAGCTGAAATTGCATCTGACCATTACCTGGTCAAAAGTGTCTTATGACTGAAGCTTAACCCTTCCAGGGTCATGGTCGAACATAGACAGAATCCACAATGAGAGCTCAAAGATGTCAATAGATGTCTTTTGTACAACACATGAAACTGCGATTTTTTTTTTAATTGCCGTTTGAAAATTTCTTATAATTATCTTTTAAAATACATAATTCAAGCTTGAAAAATAATATTTTCTTTTTTCATTTGATGCATATTTTAAATTACAATATAAATAATTTGATAAAGCCATCCAATTGCCATATTTTAGAAATGCAGTACAGTATTGTCTATTTGTTAAAGTTATTCTGTGTTGAAGCAATCACCTGATTTAAACTCACAAGTTTGATTTTAACTCTTATTAACAAATTTTTCCTTTTTTTGAAAATCTGAAAATTAACAAAAAACAAACAAACAATATTTTTAAAAATGGAAGATTTTGGAAATAATTATGAAGTACGTACCTCTTTTTCTGCCTTAAACCTATTTCATTATTCCTAGAATTAATTTTATCATTTATTCCAGCATTCTATGCGTCTTGCTTACTCTTCAAATCAAAACTATGAGTAAAAACATCCTTCTTAGGCTCCAAGACTGTATACAGCTGACTAATAACAGTTACTAATTACATTATGGCTCACTGCACAATAGAAGGCAGGTGGCTCAAATGTACTATCTCTGTGCCGTGTATTATAAGTGGCTCCATAATTGCTTGTTTACAGTGTTGTTCCAGTGTATTGGAACCCTTTGTAAAGTTAATATATACTTTTTTATATTTAAACCTTAGTTTTCATTTCAGTAGATTTATTTTTTTCTGTAAATTATTGATCTTTTGGCTAGTTGATCTGTTGATTGATTTTTTGGAGTCATGCAATATTGGATGGCCAGTTTACAACTTGTTGTTATGGATATTTTTGGCATTGCATTAGGTTCTTTGTTAATTTTTATTTTATTATTTCTTCATTTTCCAGTAAAAAAACTGATCTTTTATTGTTTCATGAAAATGAATGAGGCCTTGGATACAGAAACAAAAAGGACCTAGCACCAAAATCAGTCCTTCTGTTGGAGAGCAATTTCAGCATAGGTTTTTACTCCATTACACTCGCTGAGGATATTTTGCTCCTCTCTACTGTCAAAGTTTCAAAATACAAATTTTTAAGTTTATATTCAATGGTTTTAAAACTTCTGGATGTAAATCAGTTTTTCAGGTAGGATTCTGGAAGGGTTAAGATATATTGTACTAAGGTTAAGAGAATTACCTTTAACACTGAAGATCTGATAGATCCAGATGTAGACAAAGCATATCATAATAGGCTACTCAGTCATTATAACAATAGTGGTTTGCTCACTGCTGAAGATGGAAAGAATGGAATCTGTTTAAACAGACATTTCTTGGAGCTAACAGTACTCTCTTGGGTAAAAAGTACTCTCTTTGGGTCTTTAGCATTGCTAGCAAAGTTAGAAGAGGAAGTACAGTTATTTGAGTGATAAGGCTATGAAACTTATTTTTGAAAGAAGGAAGTGCAGAAATAATATGAATCAACACCCTACTAGTCCTAATGGACAGCATTACAAAGAGCTTAAGTAAAGGAACATTTAACAGCTGATAAGAATCCTTGGCTTGATAGACAGAGCAGACAGAGCAGAGCAGAGGGCAGACCGACAGAGCAGAGGAAGCAACTAGACAGCACAACAGCAGAGAGTTGTACCATGTAATCTTTTGTGTGGGAAGGAACAGGCTAGCATACAGTAATTGAGGCATAAACTTGGTAAAGTCATTGAAGGTGAGGAATCTGTCATGGCTAGGTGGGCTGAGCATTTCAGAAATGTTCTGAACAATGCGGTCATTTCCATTCCCATTGTAATGAGGATACATGCATTAATAACTAATGTTGGGCCCTATATCATATTCTGAGGTCACTTTGTCCCTCTCTAAGTTAAAGGTGCATAAATCCCAAAAGGGTGGATGAAATTACCACTGAAATGCTTAGAGCTGGTAACATTGTATTGTCACATGGCTGACTGATATTTATAATATTTTTTGAGATGATGATGTTGCTCCTAAGGATTTTACTAACCACTTTCTGTTCCAGGTAAAGTTCTTTGCATGATTATGCTTAATAGAATTAAGAATTTGGTTGATGGACAACTACGTGATGAACAGTGTAGGTTCAGAAGTGGTAGGGGATGCATAGATCAAATATTCTCACTTAGGAAGATTCTTGAGAAATGTTTCAGAAACCTGTGGTTACTACCTTTATATATTTCGAAAAGGTTTTGACTGTTGATTGTCATAATTTGTAGTTGATTGTTAGATCATATGGAATTCTTCTGATGAGTTGGTTAGCATAATTGAAGCTCTCTATAATAACACTGAATCATGTGCGAGAGAGCTGGTAAGGCTTGTAGTGATTGGTTTAGCATTGCTAGCAAAGTTAGACGAGGATGCATTTTTGTCTCCTTTTCTCATTTGTTTGGCTGTTGATTATGTTATGTGGAATTGTTTGCAAGGGGAAAACATCGGCCTCAAATTATCTAGAGATTTCAAAATTTCTGATTAGATTATGGGGATGATTTGGCTCTGTTGACTAATGATGTTGATGAGATGAATTCTTTCATTAGGGCTGTTGAGAGACTGGTAATAGAGTAGGTGATAAACTGAGGGAAAACTAAAATGATGAAAATTGGTCAAGCAGGCTATGCTTCAGTTGTTTTGAATAGTTGCACCTTTGGGCAAGCATCTCAGTTTAATTATCTCACGAACTATGTAACATACTAGTGATGCATGGCATGAGATTAACAGAAGAATAATGATAGATACTGGGGCTTTTAAGAATCTGTGGAGAGAATGGAAAAATAGGCTTGTAGACTACAATTGCACATTCTGTGTAATACAGAATGATTCAAAATTCATCAACCCAAAATTTAAATTTACACCAGCTGAATGGAATTAAATACCGATTCTAATGTTGACAACCCTCCAGCCACTGACATATGCAACACTGTTTAGTTCTCACACTGTCAGTTCTTTGTTGGTGATGTGTATTGTACTAGTTGCCCATGATGAAATTTCCCCTGGCTGAACATGTATACATAGTCGAACATTATTTAACGACCAAATCATTCTTAATTGTTCAAGATGACTTTAATGAACAATTTCCTGATTCTCTGGTACCCAAGAAGTTATAATATCATGTTTAATTGCGTGAAACATGAGACTGGAAGCATACATGACAAGAGACGTACTGCTTAGCCTTCTCTTTTAAGTGATGAAAAACTTGAGGATGTTAATTGTATTCATTTGTATTCAAGAAGAGAGAGGACATTTTCAACATCTATTGTAACCCTTTGTTAACAATTTGTAAATGTAAATTGAGAATAAACGAAATTTTCTAAATATGGGTTATACAAATTTTGAATCACTCTGTAATTTGGTTCGTTCTAAGGTTGGTTATGGTAGCAAAACTTGGGTCCTTTGTAAACAGGATAATAGGAAACTTGATGACTCTTTTTCCAGATGCTTATGCAATATCTTGGGCATTAGGTGGTCTGACTTCATAAGTAATGAAGAGGTTAGAAGAAGGAGTCATAAACTTCCTTTGAGCAGCATGTTGTGCAAGGGGAGACTGCATTGGTTTGGCCATGTTACCCATATGCATAGCTGCAGATTGCCAAATAGGAATATGAAAAGTGTGTCTAAAGGCCTCAGGAAGAGGGGGACATCTAGGGTGTGATGGGCAGACACTATCAAACAGGATCTTGCTAGAATCAGCATACAGTGGCTAAATGCTGTAGCTCAGGACAGACGTGGGTGGAGAACAAAATTACAATCTGATATGAACTCCTTGGCGTGTGGTGCACGAGGATTTTGTATTTGTGTTTGTGTATGTATGTATTGATTGCATAAGAACAGATTTGTAGTATAATTTTTATTGTTTAATATAAATACATCTAAATTAAGTATAAGCTACACTGGTGTGCAAAACATGGGGTTATAATACATTATTATTAACTTATTACAACCCCATGTTTTATCAATAGGAAATAAAATTTTAAATTCTGTGACTTCTAAAATATAATTCTAAAATATAATTCTATATTCTTTTATAATAAAATGTGTGAAGATAAATTAAGGTTTTCAAGCAAACTATCCAAATCTCAAATATCAGCAGTATTTGTTTATATTTACAGAGTATGGAAGTTTGGATTTATAACAGTAGCAGTCATAAGATCCGACCTCAAAAGTTAATTAAAATTAAATAATAATTATTGTTTTGGGACTTGTAAAACATATATATATTTTATTAAAAGTTTTTGTTAGTAATTCTTTCAATGTTTGTCAATATTGTATTAGTTTCATATCAGTGCATTACTTATGTTAAATATTCCAGCTTCCATAACTTTAAATACCAGCTATTTCTGCTGAAAAATCGAGATTTGTATAGGTTTGATTGAGATATTTAATTTATCTTTGGTCACCTTTTACCATAAAAAATTTATTTTTGAAGTTGCAGAGTTTCGAAATTAGTTTCCTAACATGAATAGGGTTTTAAGTTAACGTTTGTGCACCAGTGTAATAAAATAATAAATACCCCTCAAGCAGCTGCTTGCCACAGAGGTCTACCAGTGTACGTAGGTATAATCATAAGCTCTGGTAAAACCATATAGCATTTACTTTTGAACATCATTATGTGTTCAGAGAAATTTGAAATATTTTATCCTTTATATGGCTTTTATTATATATTACACTGCTTACATATGTCATTTCATTTCTCACCAATAGGAAATACCTCTGTCAGAGATACTTGCTGTAGAGTCAACTAAACCGATGATCAATTCAGATTCTAATCAACAGATGCATTGTTTTGAGCTACGCACAGCTAATGTAGACTATTATGTCGGAGAAGATCCTGATATGTCAAGAGGTTGGGAGGTAGCAATTCGTCAGGCTTTGATGCCTGTAACAGCTCCGACAACAATAACACTTGTCAAGGATGTTGGTGGTAAGTTGTCTTTTTCTAAATTGTGCAAGATCCCCCAAAATCTGTTAATACCTAGTATTAATTACACTTTTTTCCCCCCACAAAATTAGTGAGTAAGCTTGAATATAGTGGTAAAATGATTAATTTGGTACAGAATAATTAGATTTTAAAAACATTGAAAATGTTTAAAATGCCAGTGTTTCAGTTCACCATACAACTATAACCAGTTAGCATATACAAGAATAGGTCATCTCTTTTCAGGAAATAGTAATCAGACAAAACTCATAATATCAAAAGAATTATTTATGGGCAAATATGAGAATTATAACTGTTAAGAAACTTAAGGCACATGCAGCTGTTGTTGGTTATTCTAAGAGAAGGCATATGTCCTGCAGTGCCAGAATGGTTGGACTATTCTGACTATATTATTAATGTGTTATAGTAGTGAAATGCTAAATTTTCATTGAAGATTTTAAAGATGTGTGCTTTTTATTTGCTTGTGTCTTTAGGAAATTTAAAAAAATTAAACCAGGAAGCTATTTAACTAGTTATTTTGATACTTTGCATGCATTGAAATTTGATTTTTGGAAATTGATCATTTGAAATTTGATTGAAACATAAGAAATATTTCTTTTTTTAAAACATTAATGGAAAAAAAATGAGTTGTATATTTTATCCATAAAAATACCATTTTTGACTAATAATAATTGTACTTTTTTCATTCAATTACCTTCCCAAAAAAATTAATGGAAATGCTTTTGATCGAAAAATCCTAATTCCCAAAATATTTTAAGTAGCTTTTTCTTTATGTTTTTAATGAGTCATTTATAGGTTGTTTTCTCAGATTATAGTGGGATAACAATTTACAAAATAATTTTTCTGTTAAAAAATTGCAGTTAAAGTTTAGAGTGAAAAAGTTAAAAGATTGAAAACAGACCACATGCTAGCAAACTTTCATCAGCTGGTCAGTGGGTAACGAGACAAGCACATGCTACAAAGTGGTATTGTGCAGAGTGGCTTCAGGTAGGCAGACTCTGCTTCAGGTAACAATTTAAATGTATGTAAAACTACAATGTTAAAATTTTTTTTATATCATTGTCATCATCCTCAAACAACCATGGGCTATGGAGTCCAACCAGACCGTGCAATTTAGTTCTCCAAGCAAGTCTGTCCTGAGCTACATCTGCTGCATCTGGCCACTGCACACCAATTCTAACAAGGTCCTGTTTGACATTATCAGCTCACCGCATCCTGGGTCTCCCTCTCTTTCCGAGGCCTTTAGGTACACTGTTCATAACACTATTCGCCAATCTATAATTATTTATACGGGCAACATGGCCAAATCAACAACGGAGTCTCTCTCTCTGCACAATATGCTGCTTAAAGGAGGTCGAAGCATTCAAATGCGCCAGGGCGAAAGCCTGTTTTATCTGGCGCCAGAGCCAGAAGGAATCTTGGATGAACTATACGTCTTCTATCACCCGCACGACCAGTTCTAAGGTCGTGTGGGATAAAGTCCGGAAGATGGGTGAGAAGTACACATCCCAATAATTATCGATCCTGGAGCACAATGGACAGGCAATTGCTGATCCTCGAGCAATTGCCGACACTCTGGGGGAGTCATTCTCCTCCATCTTTTCTCTGTCCTCCTACTCCCCCGAGTTTCTGGTTCAGAAGAGCAGGGCCGAGTGCTCTCTGCTGTCCCTCCATTTGAATGGCCTGGAGTCTTACAACAGGCCATTCACAGTGGAGGAGCTTTGCCTTGCTCTGCACACTTCTTGTGCATCTGCCGTCGGTCCAGACAATGTCCATTATGCCATGCTCCAACATCTCTCACCATTGAGTAAGGATCGACTGCTCTGACTCTTCAACCATATTTTCATCGAGGAGCAGTTTCCAGACTCCTGGCGGGAGGCCATCGTCTTGGCCTTCCATAAGCCAGGCAAAGATCCCAAGATTCCTTTCAATTATTGTCCAATTGCATTGACGAGCTGCATCTGCAAGGTGTTGGAAAGAATGGTAAATACCAGGCTGGCCTGGTATTTGGAACATCATGACCTTCTTTCCAACACCCAGTGTGGCTTTCGCAGGCACCAGTCTACTTTAGACCACCTGATCCGCCTTGAATCGGCGATCAGGAATTCGTTTTTACGTCGAGAGCACCTGGTGTCAATTTTCTTCAACATTGAAAAAGTGTACGACACGGCATGGAGATTCGGTATTCTTCGTGACCTCCATAACTTTGGCTTGCCGAGGTCACATGCCGATCTTCATAGCAAACTTTTTATCTTCTCATATTTTTCGAGTTCGTGTTGGCAACACTCTATTATGGTCTTTCCCCCAAGAACAGGGGGTGCCACAAGGCTGCATCCTGAGTGTTACGCTTTTCGCTGTCAAGATAAATTCTATTACACGGCAACTTTCTCTGACTGTAGGTAATGCCCTCTTGTTGATGACTTTAGCATCTTTTGCTCATCGTCCAGCATGAGGGTCATTGAACGACAACTGCAAACTGCCCTGAACAATCTCTCAGTTTGGGTGACGGCCAATGGGTTTCGGTTCTCCCCACAGAAGACCGCTTGCGTGCACTTTTGCCGCAAGCGTAATCTTTATCTGGACTCTGAGCTGCGGCTCGGGGGGAACATCATTCCAGTTGTGGTGGAGACCAAGTTTCTTGGTCACATTTTCGACCGGAAATTGACCTTTTTACCTCATATTCGCCATCTTAGGTCCAAGTGCATGTGGGTATTGAACATCATCAAGGTTTTCTCCTCCCTCTCTTGAGGGTGGGACCGATGTTCTTTGCTCCGCCTTTACCGTGCACTTGTCCGGTCGAAACTGGACTACAGATCCCAGGTGTATGACTCCGCCCGGGATTCGGTGGTGAAGGTGCTGGACCCCCTCCATCATCAGGCCCTCTGTGTTTGCACAGGGGCCTTCCGCACTTCACCGGTTCAGAGTCTCTATGTTGAGACTGATGAACCATCGTTATCTATTCGCTGTCAACAGTTGTCCCTACAGTATGCAGCAAAATTGTGATCCCTGCCTGGCCATCCCACTTAGGACTGCATTTTCAGTCCCCTGTGGGAAATGTTATACCAGAATCGGCCGACTGCCATTCATCCTTTCGGTTTGCGTGTCCGAAGTTACCTACAAGACATCAACACCTGTCTTGATAGCATCGCACAGTCGACAGCTGAGCCACTTCCACCTTGGCTCGCTGTTTCCCCTTCCTCTGATTTTTCCCTGTGCAGGACAGGGAAGGCCTTTACACACGACTGTGTGTACCGGCAACTCTTTGCCAGCCATCGTGCTGCGCACCCAGACTTCTTTCCTGTCTTTACAGATGGCTCGAAGTCCGGCACATCAGTGGGATCGGCCATGGTCTGCTGTGATGTAATCATTGCAGACCAGATCCCACATTAGTGTTCCATCTTTACTGCAGAGTTGCATCTATCAGCATTGCCTTGGACACATAGCAGCTAAGCATCATCGTCGGTGTGTTCTCTACACCGATTCGCTTAGCTCACTACAGGCTTTGATCTCGGTGAGGCATCGGCCTCACCCTGTTCTCTCCATGATCCACCAGCAGCTCCATTGTCTGGCAGCCATCACCATGATTCTCTTCTGTTGGGTGCCCGGTCATGTCGGAATCAGGGGCAATGACTTGACAGATGCTGCTGCCAAGTCAGACACGCCCTTGTCTGACTCTCCGCTGCCAGTTCCATATGTGGACTTCCGACAGTGTTTTTCCACCAAGATCCGAGCACAGTGGCAGAGATCTTGGTCTGACCAGGTCGGTAATAAGCTTTTTGAGATCAAGCCCATTGTCAAACCGTGGCAATCTTGTTTCTGCAGGAATCTCAAGAAGGAAGTTGTACTTGCTCGGCTCCACTTAGATCACTTGTTTTTAACACACTCTTTTCTTCTCAAGGCGGACGACGACCCTAAGTGTGAGTTTTGTGACACCATTTTAACGATCAAACATATTTTACTTTCATATCCCGCTTTTAACTTTGAACGTCGACTCTATTTTAACTTTCATGATTTTACGTCCGAGCCACTTGCACTCGGACAACTTTTATCTAATGACTCACTTTTAACACCTGTCTTTGATATTTTACGTTTTACTGGGTATTTTACACGTTTATGAACCTTTTTACTTTGTTAGCGTGATTTTACACTTGTTTCTGTTTTTTAATGGGTCCTATACACCCATTTTTATTATCTATTTTTACACTTGTTGTTACTTTTTGCCCTTTTCACTTATCTTTCTTGTGCTGGTTTTGGTTCTGTCTTTTAAATTTGGTTGTGGGTCAAATGACTTTTATCAGTTTATAACTTTTTGTTTGGCGCAATATAGCCCTGTTGCTCTTGTGCCAAAAAACCCCAAACAACCAACCAACATAGCTCCCAAGATAATTAAACTGTGACACCTGCTCAAGACTGCAACCATTCAGATTAACTGAATCACAACGTGCCTGACCAATTTTCATCACTTTAGTTTTCTCTCTGTTTATAACCAAACCTACTCTAGTACCAGTCTCATCAACAGCTCGAAAGAAAGAGTTTATCTCATCAACATCATTTGCCAAAAGGGCTAAATCATCAGCATAATGTAAATCAGAAATTTTCGTATCTCCATACCATTTAAGGCCAAAATCTTTCTATTGCAATAAATTTTTTGTAACATAATCAATAACAGACTAAAGGGAAAAGGAGACAAAATGCACCCTTGTCAAACACCAGAAGCAATGCTAAACCAATTGCTACAAGTCTTACCAACTCTCTTTTATTATGTTAACTAACTGACTGGTATGCCATACAATCCTCTTAGGAACCATGCCTTTATCATAAAAGATATTCAAAATTCCAGTCATCAATGTGACCGAAACATTCCCAGCTCTAAGCATTTCTATAGTAATTTCATGTAGTTTAAGTTTAGAAATAGCCAAAATAACTTCAGACTATGTTATAGGGCCAACATTAAAGGCAGTAATGCATCTCTCATCATTACAAACAATGGGAGTAGAACTAACCACATTATTTAGAACATCACTGAAATGCTCAACCCACTAGCAATGACAGAATCCTCACCTTCTGTAACTTTACCTTGTTTATCCTTCAATCCCTGTATATTTGTACATTTTCTACCACACAAAACATATCTGGTACAGCTCTCTATTGTTGTGCTGTTTAACTGCTTCCTTGGCTTTGTCAGCCAAGCCATCAAGCCAAAGATTCTTATCAGTAGCTAACTAATCCTTTACATGTTTATTAAGCTCTTTGTAATGCTTTCTATTAGGACTAGTAAGGTATTGATTAAGGATATTCCTGCAGTTCTTTCTTTCTGAAATAAGCTTCAGTGCCTTATCACTCAAATAATTTTGCCTCCTCATTTTTCCTAAAAGAGTACTGTTAGTTTCAAGAAAAGTCTGTTTAAAATGGTCCCATTCTTCCTCAAGTTCAGTAGTAAGCCAGAGCTTCAGAATTAAATGCAAGTTTTTTAACCTTAGCACCAACACTTCTTAAGTTTAAGTTGCACTTTTACCAAGGTAATGGTCAGATCCAATTTCAGCTCTCCTATATGATCTGGTATTCCTAATAGAACTAGTCCATTTGCCATAATTAATAATAATCAATCA
The DNA here is from genome assembly GCA_038380435.1 of Ryuthela nishihirai. Lineage (NCBI taxonomy): Eukaryota > Metazoa > Arthropoda > Arachnida > Araneae > Heptathelidae > Ryuthela > Ryuthela nishihirai. Next base: position 46,591,608 of record JAWZYU010000029.1, on the reverse strand, counting down.
TATTCTTATGCAGCCCATCTGGTGAAACCCATGTGTAATTATGTATGTCACAGTGTTTGTAATAAGTGTTAGTTATTCTCAAACCATTAAGTTTACTTACCTGTTGGAGACGGTGCCCATTGCAGCTACCAATATCAAAGGCCTATCACCCCTCCCCAAAGGTCAGAGTCAGTACCAACTTTGGCATTGAAGTCACCTAGAACAAGGGTAATATTTCCTTTCTTGACAGAATTCAAAATATTTTGAAGGTGCCCATAAAACCTATTCTTCTCATCCTCATCAGCACCCTCAGTGGGGGGGTGGGGGGGCATAACAGCAGAAGTACTGATAATTTATATAGGTTAAATGTTTTCTTGAATTTGTTTTTTCAAAATTTGGAAGTGCATTATTTTGTATTATTTTATTCAGGCAAATAGGATAGTTTAGAACTGATTGATAATTTCTCATATATATCTACACTTGGAAAATGATTTTAATAAAAGTTAGTATAAAATACTCAAGTTTCACATTTTTATATTTCCATATTGCTTTTTGATGTCATTGAATTTATCGTTTGGCAGCTGATTTATTAATTTTAAATTCTATTTTACCGGTAAATTAGTTTGACATAATATAATGAATTGGTTTATTTTATAAATTTAAAATCTAAAATATTTTAAAACACTTAAGATTTTTATTTATATTTTAGCTCCAGATCATGATGGAAGTGAAAAGACAGAAAACTCAGATCAGAATATTGTAAGTGTTTCTGTATTGAATGATTTTCATCACTGCTTATTAAGTGCATTTTCCATCATAAAAAATGTTTGCATCTGTGAAAGTGTATACTTATGTTTGTGTACTATATATATTAGCTTTCACCACTTATGTTTGCCAGAAATGTTGGATTAAGTTACCACTAAACTGTGTTAAAGTTCTTAGCTCTCATGTATTTTTCAGTCAAATCAAAATAACCTGTAACTATGATCTTGGATAATTTAAAATTTATTCAAAAAAATCATGGTAACAATTTGCAGTGGATCTTTAATCCTTTCTGTTATTATAATAGCTGAATGAATGCTGTGTAAACTACTTCTTAACATCATTTAGGAGAGCTGGAAGTTTATTCAAATTCTTAAGTAGATGGAAAAACTTGTTGAATGTTTGTGTAATATGAAGCAGAGAAAAAGGAATTATAAATTAATAGATATATAGGAAATTTACTTTTTTTTTGCTAGATATTGCCTTTCTATTTGATGGTTTCATCTAAATTTTACAATACTACTAATATTTTCCAAATAATTACAATTTGTAGAATAAAAATTGTAATTGCAAAAATGTGTAGATTTTTGTCTCTCCTTTGTATAGGATATAAGCCTGCAATACCAGATTTTTCCTGAAGAGGTTTTGGGTTCAGGACAGTTTGGAGTTGTTTATGGAGGTATGAGAACACAAAAACGCTTTTGTTTTTTCAGATTAAAAAAATTCTGCTTATGTTATAAATTGATTCTTTTTATAGTCCTCTATTTACACTGTTTTGCTGTAATAGCAATAATGAATTATGGAATTACAGGATTTCATGAGGTTTTAAATCTCATACATTCCTGTAATTTCATAATTCTCTACTAATGTAACATAAATACCCAATCTTGATTAAATTGTTGTTTTGTGATATTATTGCTTCTTCGTTGAAGACACTGGGAAAAATCATTAGAGAGGTTCACTTTAATATATGGTAAGTACAGTGCATTTTATTATTTTCATTTCCATTACCCTGTATATATATTTGAGCTTGTTTTATAAAATCTGGTAGTTATTTAATATGAGAGGCATTCAAAAAGTTCTTGTATCTACAGAACAAAAATCATTTCATGTACCTCAACAAAACTTTTACTTGCCTATGCAAAGTTGCAGAGGTCTACTTTGCATAGTGCTATATGTTGATTGATTACAACATCTCTTATAATAGCACGACTCCTTGGGAATTGAAAAAGTCATGAATATCCTCTTCCTTGGGCGAAAGTCTTTGTCAGAGGATTTGGGGACAAGGTTAATCTTTTGCAGCCTAAACATAGTTGTTTATCTTTCTGGGAGTTGTATAGTAATATAAAATCAAGTCTCATCACCTGTGACAATATCTGTTAACTGTTTGGTAGCACTTTATGTGTGACTAGCAGAGAGAGAAATTGTGATATGGCCTTGTTTTTCACATAATGGCAAGTTTAGAAAAGCTTTCAAACAAGTCACAGCTCATTAACTTTGGAGGAACAAATGCAAATCTACAGACGTGTTAAGAACTTTTTGAACATCTGTGTTGTACAAATTTTTACCAAAAATTGATTTCCAAAAACCATCCAAAATTTAGACTAAATTATTGGTAGAATAGGTTTTGATTAACAATATTTTGTGCATTTACCAGGGATTCACTCCAATATAAATAGTGGACTTACTGTATTAATTTCTCATTACTTATATAAAATTGAAGACCGTTTTTCAAATTTATAGTCAGTCTGTTTCATGGATTCTGTAAACATTTAAAACCCATGTATTAATTATTTTTATTGAGTACAAAATATTTTTAATCACTTTTTTGCATTTAAAAATTTTCAGTTAGTAGTTTCTGCAGTTAAAGTCCCTTTTTTTAGTCTTTAATATAACTATTAAATAAAAACACTGATTGACTACAGCAATGGTTCTTAAGAAATTTTTGTTACCCCACATTCTATATTGTTATCTCAACATCACCTTTGAAAATAAAGTAAGCTCCCTGTTTTGCACTCGAAACCTCCACAAATTATTGTATTTTAAACTTTACAATGGCATAACTCAAAATAACAAATTCAAAGAAAAACTGTGAATTAAAATATCTTTGCTAAAATTGCTCAAATTTTCACCTCACCAGATTGAAAGCCACTGAGCTACTGATTCATTTTAGACTAGTTTGTATGCATATAAATCTTTATCATTCTTGTAAAATAATGCAGTGATTGTGTAAATTTGCATGAAAATATTAATATTTTTGCTTTTGTTAAAATCAGTAATGATAGTTTTATGGGACAGTTAGGATTGCATGTAATGGAAACCTGATATGTTACAACTCATCACGCCACAAATCTCCCATCTCCTATTGTGGCAATTAAGTACATTTAATCCATTTACTATGCAACAGTAAGCTAAGCAAGCATTTAAGATAAATTTTTCCAAAGAAAATATTTAGTACATCATACTGTGGTCTTGCCTATCCACACTTGCCTTGTTTTCCATTGTTTAATTTGGAGTAAAGTTATAAGGCATTTTTTGTTTTGGTACATATTAAATGCAACATAGCCACAGGTATTTGTAACAGTACAACATCTTAAATATGTTAATTTAACTAACTTTAGGAAAATTTTATTGTGTAAGACTGGTGATTTATAACCTTATTTGCCAAATGCAGCAAATTTATGCTTCCATACTTTTTATACAAGATAAAAATATTTTGGAATGATGTAAGAGAAATTTATTAGTTTTTTAATATTTGACCAACTATTTATGTTATCTTTGAAGTTCTGAACTTGTATTTGTTCCATGCGTGCAGTGTAAAAAGGAGACTAGCATTGTGTTTTTCATATGATCAAATTGAAGAACTATTGAAACTATAATTGATTGCAAATATGAAACTATTCTGAAATCTTATGTATAAAGAAGAAAGTTTGTGTGTTTATCTGTTCATTATTGTACTCATCACCCTAAAGAGATAGAGGTATCAAACTTTGCTTGAACTTTCCCTTCAGCCAAGGGAAGATTGCACGCTATGTGCAAACCCATTGAGATCAATCCAAGCCAGTGTGGAAGAGGTGTATTCCTCAAAATTCCCAAAGACTTAAGGGGGGTCCCATAGACTTAAGGGGGTTAAAGTTATTTATTTCGCCAGGGGGTAGAGCAATATAGTGATTTTTGTGCCAAATTAAACTTGCCACCATATACTATTTTCTTCAGAGAGTTTCAACATTATGGTTAAAAACAGTTTTGAAAATAATTGTTGCCACCAATAAATTTAAAAGAAGGAATCCTTCAATTAATTTCTTTCTGCTTTCATGTGATGAAGCCATTATTTCAGAAATGAGTAAATAACACCAATGGGACGAGAGTATTTTTGTGGATATTTCAAGTCATTCAAAAGAGCACAAACAAGAACAAACTTCTTTGTTGAAATGAATGCTTCAAAAACTGAAGAATTCACGCTGAACATTAAAATAATTAGCATAAATAAAAATATGTGTATTTATTATGTATATTTAATAAAATATTCTTTAAATTAATAAACATATCTCAAAATATATCAATAAATGTATTAAATAATGTTTTTGTTTTTTCGTTGTATAATTACATTCTTTGTATGTACACTTTTTTGTGCAACTTAGACTTGCCTTACAAAATTTGCCCATATTTAATTTTCTTTGGTTATAAGGTTACTTATGCCTGACATAGCCAAACAACTCTGCTGGTTATGAAATGATTTGAAATGTTCATTTTTTTTTTTTAGCTATGTAATACTGCTTTTTTTTAGAAACTTCTGATGTGGGAGGTATCATGTGCTATCTCAAATTATGTCTGCTCCTAAAAAGAGAGAGGAGAAAAATTTCGCCAGGGGATAGAACAATATAGTGATTTTTGTGCCAGATTAAACTTGCCAGGTGAAGAGTACCATATACTATTTTATTCACAGAGTTTCAAACCCAAAAGCAAATGCTGAGTAAATTTGCTAGTGAAATGTAAATGCAATGAAAATATGTGCGGAAGAAAAGGAACAAAAAAATTATCATGTATAATTCATTGCTGTTGAAAGGTTATATGAAGTCACTATTGCACTTTGTTATCAAATTTAAGGGAAAATTGTCTTGAGCCAGGTGGGAACAAATCTATGGCTTCCTGATGGCATATCAGATGATCTAACCACTGAACTGTGAATCAAAATCTCATCTAATGATACAAACCTTCCTATCTGCAGTACATAGCTCATATCTCTATCACTTGACACAAATATTGAGTTGTGCACTGCAGGCAGTGTCTTCTCTACCATATTCCATAGTACATCTTGAAGGTAGATAGCAATGTTTACCTTGAATATGTTAATAGTTAAGTTTGCTTAGTAAATTTCTCAACATTGATATAGCTGAAAGGTCATGAAGTCACTCTTACACATAAAATCAGAAATAGAGGAAACGTATATGGGGTTGTATCCCATCTGGTTGAAGACAATTTTTCCTTTAAATTTGAATACTTCATTACCTTTAAACTGAGTTAACATTAAGAAATTTACAAAGGAAACTTAATAATTGATTGCTTTTGCAGTTTATTTTTTTCTAATCTGAGTTGCTATTAATGCTGAAAATTGCAAATATTTAGCATTATAAGACTATATATTATGGTCTACCTTGTATTTAGTGTACAGAGTTTGAAGTGAAAACACAAGTGGCACATTGCAATATTCATGTTTTCTTCACAAAATTGTAAAAAAAAAATATTCATGAATTGTAATAAACTAATGCAACATTTACTTCTCAAGGAGTTCATAGGACAAGTGGAAGGGCAGTAGCTATCAAGGTTATAGAGAAAGTTCGATTTCCCACTAAACAAGAGGCTCAACTGAAAAATGAAGTATCAATTTTGCATAATATTCATCATCCAGGGGTGGTGAACTTGGAAAAAATGTTTGAAACTTCAGAAAGAGTATGTTTTAAGACATTCTTTATATTGTATCTGTCTTATAAACTACACAAATTAGTTATTTACTGTATCCAATATATTGACTCGTTTTTTTTAAAAGAAGGGGTATGGCTTAATAAAAGATAAAAATCTCAAACATTTTGATACATCGATATTTTTGATATTTAATATCATACCAATTGTGCAAGGTTGAATAAATCTGTTCTATTGTTGTAGTGGACAATGAAAGTTCATAAAAAGTTAAAATTAAAAGTGTATTTATTGCTTAGATGTCATAATTTGTTTTAGTGCAGATTTTATCTTTCATTGAACATTTTATTCTGAGAACTTTTATTTTCCATGGCTGTTAGTTTTTGACAACAACATGACATATTCGTCAACAGTTCAATAATTTCTCCCATGCAACCTCTTTAATATTGATATAGTTTGCAGATAATAATATTAATCTTTTGTGAGTCAGGGGTCATGATGTCATGCTTGGCAATCTAGTTAACACTTTTGGGGCCATCTTAAACAGTGAAACTCCTAAAATAATTATACAGTATTAACAGATTTCAACATTTAACAAACAGGCTTGAGCTTAGTTTGGCTCGAAACAGCACAGATGTCTTTGGGCTCAGACAGCCTCTGTCTCAGTCAGAATTAAACTTTTAATTTTTTTTTCATAATTGTGAAAAACAAAACAGTAAATAATAAAATATTTCTTTTGATTATTTTTAGGTATTTTCTCCCCTTTTTTTTTTTTATCAGTGAATGGCTTTTAGCATTTGTAATATTATTCAAGAATTTTCAGCTTCCGTAAATTATTTCTAATTTTTTTGTTCCAAACAACTTTAAGATTTTAATTAGGTTTATTGGCATGCATTTTTCTGTATATATGTTTTATTATGTGTCTGGGAAAATATTTTCCTCTAACTGTGTTTGGACTCAATAATTATTGAAATGGTTAACTCAGGTGAACTCAGGCTCAAAACTTGAGCACTCATCTCTAAGGCACATAGACACAATATTAAAATTTACAGAATGGAGAGCATACTTCATCTTATGTGAATGCTGAATGATCTAGAGCAGTGGTTCTCAACCTTTTATGCTTCACGTACCCACTGGAAATGTGTATGAACTGGTGTACCCCTTGTATAGATAGATGAAACTTTAGTTATAGTATGACAATGGGTATAAAATAAAACATATATATATATACATACACACACATTAAATTTTGTATTCATAAATTACATATATCGATAAACAGAAAAAAAATTACATTTTTGCACAGCAGTGTTGCCAACTTGTGACTTTGTTACTAGATCTAACGACTTTTGAGCCCTCATGGTGTATCCCAAAAAATTTTACTGCGTATCCCATGTTGAGAACCCCTGATCTAGATAACTGTACATGTATTATGATTTTGCATATGTACCTCATATGTTTTTTCCTGCTTGAATTCTTATGGTAAGGAGTTTATATTGTACAGTAATTGCAAACTTGAAAGAACTAATGCTCCCCAGCAGAATGGTTCACAACATGGCTAGGTATGCAATGTTAAATTACCACAATTAAACACTTTACAAAGATATATGCTCATGGCATACTGGTCTTGTTTTCCAATCTTGAACTAATATTTGAATGAGAGAAAAATTTGATGCAGCATTGATCTCTTCCATTTATTATTATTTTTTTTGTATTAATAGATTGTGTATTTAGATATATAATTTTATAAGCAATTTTAAAATTAAAAAATTTAATTTTAAGGAAGCAATTACAATATTGGATAATTCTATTTGAAATTGACAAATATTTGTGTGTGTGTCACAATACACAAATTTTGTTTTTGAGCTATGTTTGATGAGCTTATTCTATAAGAAAATGAAAAAAAAAGATGAATTTTTTTTTTTTGCTAATATCAGTACCCAAAAAAGTAAAATAATTAACCCCAAAAATTGTGAAGACATTAAGTACAGTATATGCAAAATAAATCTTTGGTTGTGATTGTTGAGATAACGATTCAAATAATATTCTAGATCTTCATTTAATTATCATTAGTCCAAAAAAGCCCTAAGATTTTCAAACATGCTGAATTATTTTTTATTTTAAAAATTTGCTTTTTAGGTCACAGGTGAAGACAAAAAAATTGCATAATTATGTTTATATATTTCATATTTTTAATCCATATGCTTCTTTTTATTTTCTATATTTGCAAGAAAAAAAGTTTTTGATGTGTTTTCGTACTTTTCTTGCTTTTTTCACTAGCCACACAATTTTCTTCACAGGTTCCCATTTCAGTTTTCCTCCTCTAGCTTTAAAAATAATGATGTAAATCAGACTATTCAGTGCACATATTTTTAAAAGTGTTTGTTTGTGTTGCATAGCCTATTATGCAAGTTTACCAGTTGCAAATCAGGCATTTAAATTTTACCCCTATAACAGATATTTGTAGTGATGGAAAAGCTTAAAGGTGATATGCTTGAAATGATCCTCTCCAGTGAAAAAAGAAGGCTGTCTGAAAGAATTACAAAGTTTCTTGTCTTCCAGGTATGTTTAAATGAAACCTTTGCAAAGAAAGAAATTAAAATTTTGCAAGATTTAAATGACATTAGTGAAAAAGTATTGCAATGGTTATTAATGCATAAAATTAACCCTTACAGTGTCGGGTTTCTGAAACTGAACTCGCTGTGGTGCCCAGATTTATTTTAAAGTGTTTTCAGAGAATAAAATAAACAACTTTAGAACCCCACCCTGAAGTAACTAATGAATAAAAAAAATATATATATATAAAAAGAGCATTTAATTGTACTAGCCGTCCCGTGGCCGAGTGGTTAGCGCGCTTGGCTACTAATCTACGGGACCTGGGTTCGAACCCCGGGTAAGGCCTGGCTGTTTGTGTCATATTTCTGCTGAGGTCCTGCCATCCTCTCGGACCTTCTACTGTGGCATATAAACTGACAGGCTCCTGTCAGACCTCTGTGGCAAGCAGCTGCTTGAGGGGGTATTTATTTTTTATTTTTATTTATAATTGTGCTTAATAAAATGGCAAAAGTTAAAAATAAAAATGTTAAGTTAAATTTTTTTAAGCGTTTGTTTAAAACATTGCAAAATTTTACCATATTTTTCCACTTTATCTTTAGTAAAATTTCAAAAATATATATATATATTTCCGTTTTTTCTATATTATTTTATTATTTTAATATAAACATTAATAATATTTTGATTATTGCTTAAATCTGTAATTTATTTTGCTTTTTCAAAATTATTTAATCATTTATGCATATTCTTAGACTTTTGATGATTGGCAAACTCTAAGCCTAAGTAAAGCAGTGTCATAAAAAATACTTTTGCTTTAAAAACTAGATAATTTAAATAAAAACTGGAAAATATATCTGAAATGTGATAAAGAACTATGAAAAAAAAAATGTTTCAAAGCATTTTAAAGTTTAATCAATGCACTGAATTTGAGAATGAGCCACTTTTATTATGAAGCTGCATAACTGCTATGTAAAAGTTTAATTCTAAAATTCCAGCAGAAATTTTGGTTAAAAATCACAATTTCTGGACCTTGATTTGTTTATTTGTTTTAAATGCAATTAAAAATAATGATAAATAAAGTCCTACCATTTTAAAAATCGCACTCTGAGTAATCCTAATGATTACTCCCATTATAGATTGCTAGCTGTTTCACTTTCGATCATTTCTAATTAATTATTGTTTATAATCACAGTATCCATTTGACAAGCAATAAAAAATAATTTTATAAGCTTAAAGTAAATAAAAAATCCTTAAAAAAATCGAAAGTCTGCTGAAATGTTGATTGAAAGCTATTGTGCGTAGTTCCCAGATGACACAATTTATGGTAGTAAAAATATCAATATCCTTACATTAAAAGTTTAGAAAGCATTACAACTCTAGTAGAGCTTATAAATAGCATAAAATATGCAGAAATGCAACCAATTGATAATCTAAGTATGGGTGACAGAATAAAGGCATAAACTAGATCGGCACTACTTGATGCTACTTACGGTGACTGAACATGCTAATATGTTCACTTCAGACTCAAATAGATTTGTTTTTAAATTTTATCATAATTTTTCAAGTGGAACCAACAGATAAAAATATATATATCATAGATTTAAATATTATTTTTGATATTTAATTAGAAACTGTTGAAAAAAATTCAGATTTCTATTCAAAAAATTTTTTTTTTCACAACCTTGTACTATGGGAGCAAAACTTTGCTCTCCAATCACTAGAATGTGAAAGATAAAAGCGATTCTTTGAACTGCGAAACAGTAAAGGTTAACCTTTTCAGAGGCCAAGTTATTTTCTCCCTATGCTCAGCCAAAATTAACTTTAGAAGTTTTTCCCCAAATAAATAATGAAAGAAATTGTGCATATTATATGCCAAATTAATCAGCATTTAATTCTGGAGTTTCTGAAAATAAAATATTTAACAAAAAAAAAGTTTTATTTTAATGGGATTTTTTTAGTCATGTAGGAAAAAATGCATCTGGCAACACAAATAAAAATTTATTAAAAAAAAACTAATAAACAGAAATGATTATAATGCACATGGATAGAAAGGCTATTTATTTCTGAATAAGAAAAAAATTATTTTTTTGGTTTCAAGTAAACATTTCTCTCTTTTTGTAATTTTTTTTCTCAGTGCCATCATACTTTGAGAAAATTCCAGGCTTTTAGCCAATTCTGCTGAGTCAGATAAACAAGTCAACTTTAGAATTAAAAAAAAATATCCAACAGAAATAGGTCATTTTATATACCAAATTAAACAGAATTTAACTACAAATTTTATGAAAATAAATAATATTAATAAATCTAAAGCATAGATTTCCAATGGGGGCGATCCCCCCCCCCCCCCCCCCCCCAGTGGGCACTGGAGCCTTCCATGGGGGCGGTAGTGGATCCAGAGGCAAATGGGGGGCTTTCAAATAAATAAATAAATTTAATGGAATTTTCTGTGACAACCTTTTTATCTCTTCTATTCTGTTGTATCTTCCTGGCGATTCTGGTCATCCACTACCTCATCCGTCATGTACAGCTTTTCAACTGCAGCTTGGACAATAAGTTCCCTGCTACCGCCTACTAGCGTACTGGTATGTCTGAAGTCGACTGGGATGCTCTCAAAAGTTCTCTTCAAGATCACAGATTGGATATAAGCTTCAATATGTTTTCCCACTCCAGTCGCTTTGAGTATGCTTTATGGTACGTAGTTACAATACCATCCCAAGTCAGAACATAAGGTATAATATTAACATTACACTTGTGAATTAGGCTCAACTCATTAGCCAGCAGATCATACTTCCTCTTCTTTTCAACCTCTACTGTCTGCAGGTTATCCTGAGATGTTATTCCTACTTCAATAATTGTAATTTCATTCAATACCTTACCATGCACTACTATATCAGGCTTATTATGTTGGACATGTGTGTCCGTCCTGATAGGCAAATCAACCTTGATGCAATAATAATATAATAATAATAAATTTATTATATTTAATATTTTTTTATAATTATTTTTTTAATATAATAAAATACTTTGAAAATACCTGTTTTCATAAATAATATTTTATCTAGCTATGTAAATTATCTTATTGTTATCGCGTTAATAAGCATTTTAAAATTAGTATTAGGTATACCTATACCTAATTTGTTTTAGTTTAGAATAGATTGACGGTGACAAGTCCTTGCAAGTTGGTAGGCAAACACGCGGTTCATGCAATTTAACATGTTTCGACAAGAATATGGGAGCTTGAAATGACTTGTTTATGAAGCAAGTGCGCCGGCATCGCAAACGTACAAGTTAATGCGTGCACAAAATCAAATCTATAAAAGCGATAGCTCTAGGAATGTTTTATTATTTTTATGTGCTTCGCCGTGATAAATAGTCATGAGTGATAAGTGTTAGAAGTCATTATAAACATTATTTTTATAACTATCTATAAATCTGTTGAGAAGTTAATTTGTATTTGAAAATGTCTGAATCTACATCTAAAAAGAAATGCCGGCAGTACAGTATTGAGTATTTGAAATATGGATTTACGTACTCTCCTACAAACCAATCTGTTTAACCTATGTGTTTAATTTGCTGAAAAGTTTTTTCAAATGAAGCTATGAAATCTTCTAGGCTACAAGAGCATTTAAATAAAATGCATGCTGATAAGAAGAACAAAGATTTATCCTATTTTCAAGAACTGGAAAAGCAATATTTTAAACAGCCAACTATGTAAAACCTTTTTGTGTTGTCTTCTAAACAAGATGTCCATGATGATGGACTACGAGTCTCATATAACGTTTCATTGTTAATCGCAAAAGCAGGAAAACCACACACAATTGGCGAGGAATTAATTTTGCCGGCAGTCAAAGAGATATTAAAAACTGTTCTTCATCATAAGACACCATCAGATATCATCAAAAAATTCCTCTCAGTAATAATTCAGTGCAAAGAAGAATAGATTAAATGGCAAAAGACGTTGAAATATCATTATGTGATTACTTAAAGACTTGCAAATTTTCCATTCAACTCGATGAATCAACTCTACCAAATAACGAAGCTCTACTCTTATCATATGTACGATTTATAAAAGAAGAAAAAATTCATGAAGAGTTATTATTTGCTAAAAATTTGGAATCTGATACAAAGGGAGAATCTATATTTAATACCATGCAAAAGTTTTTTCAAGAGAAAGAAATTCCTATTTGCAATATTTTGTCTGCTGCTACTGATGGTGCTCCAGCAATGACAGGGCGTCATAAGGGTTTCATAGCGCATTTGAAACAAGCAGTACCAAATGTACTCGCTGTACATTGTATTATTCATTGTCAGCATTTGGTTGCAAAAAATTTGAATGAACGTCTGCATAAGTCGTTATTAAAGCAATCAATAAGATTAGAAGCAATTCATTGAATGACCGATTATTTGGTAAGCTTTGTAATGAAAATTATGAAGATTACAATCGCTTTCTGCTGCACACAGAAGTACGTTGGCTCTCTAAAGGTGTTTGTCTGAATCGTTTTTTCAATCTATTTGACTCAGTACTGGACTTTCTTGAAGACAGAGATGAAAAATTGCGCGAAAACCTGATTACGTCAAAAAATGACATCGTTTATTTGACAGACCTGTTTAAAATATTTAATCAAGTTAATTTACAATTGCAAGGTGATGAGTTGAATTTAATTAAAACAAAAAACGTCATAGCTGCTTTTGCGGGAAAACTTCTTCTATTCAAACGAAATCTAGGTAGAGGTGAATACAACCACTTTCCCACATTATCAGCAGTCTCTGCAAAACCGGAAGATTTACTTACTTACTGCCAACACTTGGAAGTTCTTCATGTTGATTTTACAGAGCGTTTCCAAGATATTTTAAACATGAATATACCGAGTTGGGTTTTAGATCCTTTTGCAAACAAAGATACTGAAGAATCATCAAATTTGGAAGAGGAACTCTTAGAACTAATGAAGAACTCAAAGTAAAATTCAAACATGGATACCAAGAGTTCTGTCTTCAAAAATCAATACCAGTTCGCATATACCTAATTGCATTTCCTTCATCCTATATGGCTGAGTGTGGATTCAGTGCAGTAGCTAATTTACTGTCAAAGAAGAGGAACAGACTACACATCACTGAACGTGGCGATCTGCGATTGATGTTAATGAAATTGGAATCCAACATTAACAAATTGTTAACACTCCACCAGCCTCAACCATCTTATTAATTTTTTTTATTTATTATTAATTTTGTGTTTATCTCATTATTTTTTTATTTCTTATTGATTCTGTGTTTATTTTTAAAATTTTAATAAACAATTTTATTGTACATTTGGTTATCGTTTTATTAATTTCTGCTTTATGATTTTTAATAGATAAATAAACAGATAAATTAGGCACAGATAATATGCAACAATATTTTAATATTTCATATAAAGTTAACTATTATGGACTAGGGGGGCGTTGAAATTTTTGTTCTCTTCTAAAGGGGGCGATGATCCAGAAAAGGTTGGGAATCACTGATCTAAAGCATATTGATTTTAGCAAGCCTTTTTTCAATGTGATATGGTGAAAAATAAATTGCATTATGCAATTAAGGCTTCATTTTAGGAAAACCTGATGAATAAAAATAATTAAATTATATATTAATCAAAATAAAATTTCCTCCCAAATAATATAATATTCAACCTGAAATATGATTTTTATTTCTTTTACTGATTCTTTTTAGTATTGTATATTTTAAACATGGCCAGTATTATACAAAGTGACTTGGGCTTCTCACATTCATGGGATTTTTTGAACTGGTTATGAAATCTCCTACTGTGGCATATAAACTGACAGGCTCCTGTCAGACCTCTGTGGCAAGCAGCTGCTTGAGGGGGTATTATTTTTTATGAAATAGAAAAAAAAGCATTTCTTGGCAGCTTTTTTACTAAACATTAGGAATTTTTTCTTTGACTGTTGAAGTTTTGCAATTTTGGCTAAATGCAGAAAGGTTTGTGCACTAAAGCAAAAAAAAAACAGCGTTATATCGTCTGTGTGGCACAGTCAAGGTACTGAGGGGGGAGGGGGAGTTGCCTTTAAAATCATTTAATATAAACATAAAAACTCATAATTAAAAAAAAATTGTTTTCTATAGGGGGGGGGGGATGACGTTCAAAGTGAGTTTAGCAGAGGAGAAGCCTTTCCAAAATTACCCTCCCACACGATGGCTGATTTCCATAGCAAAGAAGTCTATTTTGCTTCCGTATCCAAGACACTTTCAGAAAATGGTACAAGCCCAAAGTTTTTTTACTAAAAAAAAATCATGAAATAATAAAAGAAAAATTACATATAACCTAATGAGTTGTTAAATAAAATATTCGTAACAACTTTTAAGCTGGCCTCCAATGTAGCATAACTGAGAAAAATTGATAAATCAGCTGACTGAAAATTGCTAACTTACAGAAATAAATCTGTAGAAATGAATTTGTTTCCATATCCAAGACCTCATTTACTTTCATAAAATGATACCAGATCAATGTTTTACTAGAAAAGTAATAAATAATAAAAATTAACACATAACCTAATGCGATGTTTAAAATATCCACAGCAACAAGTTATAGACCAGCCATCCGATGTAGCATAACTATGGAAATCAATACTTATTGATCAGCCGAAAGATCACTAATTTACGAAAATAAATCTACTGAAATGAAAACTAAGGTTTAAATATAAAAAGGTAAATGCTAACTTTACAAAGGGTATCCAATATGCGTAGCCGTCCTGTGGCCGAGTGGTTAGCACACTTGGCTACTGATCTGCGGGACCTGGGTTCGAGCCCCGGGTAAGGCATGGATGTTTGTGTTGTTTTCTGCTGAGGTCCTGCCATCCTCTCAGATCTACTGTGGCATATAAACTGACAGACTCCTGTCAGACCTCTGTGGCAAGCATCTGCTTGAGGGGGTATTTATTTATTATTATTATTATCCAATCTGCTGGGCCAAAAGCTGTAAATAATGTGGGAGCCACGTATAAGCACATGGAACGGAGATAGCATGTGTCAGCCATCTTCCTTTTGTTTGCTCACTGAGCCATAATGTAATTAAGTGCAGTTGCACCCAGAATTTCTAAGAAGGATGTTTTTACTTCCAGTTTAGATTTTAAGAGTGGGAAAGATGCATAGAATGCTGGGAAAATATTATGAAAATAATTTTGGGAATACTGAAATAGGTTTATGACAGAAAAGCATGCGAAACAGAAAAAAAAATGGCGGTATGTACTTATAATTACTTCCAAAATCTACCGTTTTAAAAAATAGCAGTTTTTTGTTAATTTTTAGGAGAGATTTATTGATTTATCAATGCCAAAAGAGCATCAGGTCATGCTGTGATTATCATCTATGTTTAAAGAGGAATGTTAACCAAATCGGCAATGCCATTTAGTGCTTCTAAGAAATGGCAATCAGATGGCTTTATAAAATTATTTATATTATAGTTTAGTAAAATGCATCAAATTAAAAAACAAAAATTTATTTTTCAAGTCTAAATTATATATTTTTATACGGTTTTTTAAAAAAAATTGCAACGGCAAGTTTTATTTTTAAAAAATCTATTTTTTTGTCTTTGGACTCTCATTTCAGATTCTGCAAACATATACAGATGATGTGGACATTGGAAGGGTTAAGAGTATTAAATATTCTGAAAATGTGATGAACAATTTTCTTTCAAATTTTAAAAATCATGGGCACATTCAATTGAATCTATTGGATCTTCAGATGTAATTGCTTGTAGTTATTCAATTTTTTGTGTGACAGTTGTACTTTACAGTAGCTAAAGTGAGAAGGACGTAAATTATTAGTGAATATTACGAAAAGCAAAATAATACTAGTAGTTACATGATTTATATCACCTGTATAATAAATTTCTATATTTATTGTCAAGTGGGAAGATTCCAATAATAGTTGCTGTGGTAATTACCTAAGATTGCATATTATAACCCTTAGGCTGTTGAGATGCATTTCACCAAGCATGCATATTTGGCTTTAAAACACTTAACAGGGCAATTAGTATAACAAAATAAATTAGTCATACTAATTGCCATGTTATTGGATTCCCCCATCCCCCTGTTGCCTCTTATTTGATTTTTTTATGACAAAATAAATATAAATGCAGAGACCCCAGCCATACATAACCCTATGATGAAGGTATTTGTGTGATGGTAGGATTCCCAATGATGCCATCCAGGCATTCTCACTCCTTCCACATGACCAAACTTGCTATGCCAAGCCATTTTTGCCCTGTTATCTCCCTCACTTATCATGTGATTGGTTCACAACTGCATTCATTTACATAACCCAACTGTTGACACAAACCCACCTATTTGCATGGTGCTCCATCAAATACTTCCTGCTGTGGCATTTTTTATGTCAGTAGTGTAATTATTTGCTCAAATTAAATCTAAAAATTTTAAGCTGCTAGAAACTTGATGAACTGCTATTGTTTTTTTCTTGTTAAAAATGGGAAAAATTTCCTTTTGGATATCAGTATTCCATTCATTAGAATATTATATGTATTTATTTTTTTAATGTGACCTTATTGAACTCTGCATATGTATATTTCATTGCTGTAATTTTTACTTTCAAATATTATAATTCAGAATATCTGCTTTTTGTATTCATTCTACCAATATGTTATAGGTAATTTTCTCTGTCTCATAGTTTTAATGTTTGTGCTTAAATATTTTTCACATATGATTTAATAATTCAAGAGTCTAGATACAGAATTATGATTGACATTTCTGTCTCCTGCTGGGATTTAGGAAATGCGAAGTGAAATTTAATGTAATTGAATTTTACCAAATTCATATATGTATATATTGTGTTACTTAAGCAAATAGTGCCGCAGTTTTTATTTGATAGAACAGATATCCTATAAATATCGTTTTTTTTTTTAACCTGCAAAATCTAAAGTAACTAATAACTTTTAACTAAAAATATTTTTTTTTTTTTTTTTTTGGTTTATCTTTTTAAATTTGCAATTGCTTTTTATACATTGTATTCAAATTTAACCCTTTTTCAGATATTATCAGCATTGCGACACCTCCATTTAAAGAACATAGTCCATTGTGATTTAAAACCAGAAAATGTTTTGTTGTCATCTGATTCAGATTTTCCTCAGGTAACATACATTTAAATGATTGGTAGGGTAAAAATATTAATTAAGACTTTAAGCAATTTTTATTTTTTAGACATAAAATGACCTTTTTATGTCTCAAATTTTGAAAATAGTTTTTTTCTTTTTCAATCTACAGGGTGTTTCAAAACTCTCTATACAAATTTCAATGGGAGATAGGGAACACCAAGCAAACCTTTTTTTTAGTCTATGAATGTATGTCTGCTGACATAACCCTTCAGTGCTAGAGGACACAGAAAAATATCGGTGGAGCTGGTACATAAATGAATGGAAACAAGTGTGAACAATATGTTTATTTAAAGAAGGTGCTCAAAGTTACGACCGGCAACAGAATTGCATGTATGACAGTGTTGAAGCATTGATTGCCATACATGTTGAAAGATTCCTGGAATTTCATGAACAGTTGCAGCGGCGACAATAATTCTTGCGATGGGGTCTTCATCTGAGTCGATGGGAGTCTCATACACAAGGTTCGCCATGTGTTCCCAGAGGAAGAAATTGATACATGTGAAATCGGGCAATCTTTGTGGCCAGGCAACAGGTCCATCCTGGCCTATCCATCGACCCCTACAAGTAGTGTTCAGATAATCTCACACACCATTGCTGAAGTGTGCTGGTTCCCCATTGTGTTGAAACCACATTCATCTGCGAATAGCCACGGGAACATCTTTCAGTAGTCCTGGCTATATTTCTTCAAGAAATTCCCGATAAATCTGCCCATTGAGTCGGGGAGGCAGCAGGTATGGCCCAATCAAAATGTCATGGACAATACCCACCCAAACATTGACAGTGAGCCATTGTTGATGACCATGCACCATTGTGGTATGTGGATTTTCGTGCACCCAAATGTGAGAATTGCGCACATTAAATACACACTAACGTGTGAAAGAGGCCTCATTTGAGAAGAGCACATGAGCCAGAAAAGGCTGTACCACTGTCTGCTGCAGAAACTAGTGCACAAATTCCACATGAAGATGGTAATCCTGAGGTTGCAATGTCTGGACTCTCTGATGATGAAGTAGATGTAACTGCTACTCATCAACACTCTCCACACGAGGATGTGGTTTACACCGAGGCTATGTGCAACAGCTCGTGTGCTTGTGCATGGATTGTCCTCAATCTGCCATAGGATCTCTTTTTCCATGTCAGGAGTGCGCATGGTTTTCTCCCGACCAGTGTTATGCATGTTTGCATGGAATGTTCCAATTTCTCGAAGTTACCAGTGCAAATGCACAAATGTTTGGTGGTTTGGCACACATCTGTTTGGGAAGTGCTGTATGTACAACCTCACAGCAGCTCTTCCATTTCCATTGGCAGCCCCATACACCAGATGCATGTCAACCATCTCAGCAGTCGTGAAACACTCCATGTTACACGTAATGTGTCTGATTTACGAATGCAGATGGCAAACACAAGTCTGTTTTTGTTTCCGCTTTGCCCATCTAGCCAATTACAGTGCTGCCAAACAGCATCCTCTAACACTGAAGAGTTACATCAGCAGACTACACATTCATTATTATTGTATTCACTATACATTCATAGACTAAAAAAGGTTTGTCTTGGTGTTCCCTATCTCCCATTGAAATTTGTATAGAGAGTTTTGAACACCCTGTATATATATTTCCATAAATTTCTTATTTTAGATTTATGGAGAATTTCACAGCCTGATTGAATCTCCATAGCACTTGGCTGCTTATGAATGTATGTTTGGGCAGTGGGTAGACCACATGAAATTTTTTTTAAAGTATCCATAAAATTTTGTGATTATATTACCATTTTGCATGTATTTCAATGATAAATGAAATATATATTTATATTTAGCATTTTTTTTTTTGAAAATATAATATTAAATGAAAAATTGTCAAAAAAGTACAGTGATTGGTATCCAAAATATAGTTATCGGTATTTAACTAGAAGAACATACACCGATCACCCAATACATTAAAACCACCTCTACATTATGCAAAGAAGTGCCGTGCAGCCAAGATCGTGAATGATATATATAATACCTGGGTCAGAGCTCTCACAGGCAGTATTTTATTTTGTCTCAACATGGGAAAACCAAAGGATTTAGCTGATTTCGACAAAGGCCAGATTGTTATGACAAGACTCCTTGGTAAGAGCATCTCTGAAACAGCGATGCTGGTAGGCTGCTCATGCTATGCAGTAGTTAGTACCTATCAAAGATGGTCCAAAACAGGTGACACTTTGAGCCATTGACAAGGCATGGGCCAGCCATGCCTCGTTCATGCCAGAGGTCAGCGCAGACTGTCTTGTCTTGTCTACAGCAACAGGAGGCTATTGTGGCTGACATTACCCATAATTTCAATTGTGGTAAAGGGCCCAATATGTCCGAACACACAGTTCATCATAAACTCTTGGATATGGGTCTCTGCAGCCACAGACCCATTCATGCCTTTGCTCACAGCCATTCACCGTCATCAACGCTTGCAGTGGGCATGTAATCATCGACATTTGACCATAGAAGACTGGAAGAGGGTCGAATGGTCAGATGAATCCTGTTTTCTGTTACACAATGTTGATGGACGAGCTCGTATGCAATGTTTTTACCCACAGAAGCTTTCTCATCTGGATGCACTATGGATCAGATTCAGGTGGCTGGAAAGAGTGTGATGGTCTAGACAATATTTTTTGGGGGAACAATTGGACCAATTATCCCTGTAGAGCAAACTGACAGCTGTCACCTACCTGAACATCCTTGCTGACCAAGTACACCCCTCTATGGCAATTGTATTCCCTGGCAGAGATGGCATCTTTCAACAAGACAATGTGGTAAAGGACCATAGAAGACAATGTCCCATGTCACACTGTGAAGAAGGTACAGGAATGGTTCCTAGAACATAATGAGGAATTCCATTTATTGCCATGACCCCCAAATTCACCGGACATGAATCCTATCAAGCATTTGTGTTTGAGTTGGAGAAACCGGTAAGAGCAGCATCACCCCAACCATGTTATTTACGAGAACTGCGGGATCTTCTGTTGCAGTCATGTACCAAATATCAAACAACACCTATCAACAACTCATTCAATCTATGCCTCATTGGGTGAGAGCTCTTTTGGTGGTGATAGGAGGACCTACATCATATTAATTAGGTAGGTGGTTTTAATGTTTTGGCTGATCGGTGTATATTGCCTCTGGAGAACAGAATGTAGTTTTTCATTTAGTGACTTTTGCACTTTAGTGATTTTGCATTTTAGTGACTCTTTAAAAGCTTTAATTTGAACTAATGGATAATGGGAAAATGCAAATAGCAATATTTTATTAGTACTTATATACAATATAGAAAGTATTTCTCTTTTATTCCTTAAAATGAAACAAAAAAATGTCTTTTTCACACACCCTCTGAGAAAAGGGGCAGATTGTTGCTGTCAATGGAATATCTCCTGACACTCTTCCACCGAAATTTTTACCATTAACAGATCACTTGCAATATTAGTTAAAAAGTTTTCATTTTTCGTATTTAGTTCTCTTTAATAATGCAAATTGAAACTAGCTAAGTATCCAAAAAATGTGAATATTAATCTTTCATTAGTACCTATCTAATTAAAAACATATTTCCAATTAGCAAGGATGATGTAAATTAATAAAATGAACTTTTCCTCCATGTTACTGATAGTAGTAATCTGTACTACATTACCTTCAAATTTAAGGGGATTTTGTAAAAAAAAGTTTGTAAAACAAATATTTCTAGGCATCTGTAGACATGTTGGATTAATGTTAAAAGTGCAACAAAAGTTCCATCATCCTACTCTAGAAAATATCAACAGTGGTGTCAAAAGTAACACCCCAGTTGGACAAAAAGGGCAGAAATTGAGATCTATTAAAATGTATAATCATCTCATGGAAATGCAAGCCTCACTACTCTGCCTCATACTTTGTATGAAGTTATCCAAAAGTGTATTTTGTTTGAGGTGCCATTCACATACAAGGGCAGCTTGGAGGGAAATTGAGAGATGCAACACATCTTCGTAAAACATCCCAAGCATGATCTGTGCACTGGAAGTAATGAAAACTGCAGTGGGGGTGGCTCAGTCAGTAGTACACCAGGCTAGTAATCTGCAGTTCCTAGGTCCAAGTTCCAGCTGGATCAACATTGAGATTTATCTCCACAAAACTCCCTGTCCTGCCCACGGTCAAAAGGGAACACCGATGGGCTTGGGAAGGCCACCGTCCGCCGGATGGGACATTAAGCCATAGCCCCATATGCACAAAATCTTACCTTGTGCATATTAAAGAACATGCTGGATGGCCTTGACAGGAGGCTACCATCTGTCTCCCAACAGCTATCCCAGTGGGTCCCCTCCCCAAATCTCTGAGCTTTTGGGTCCTTATCATATGGTCCTTATGATTTGCACACAATGGTCCATTTAGCCCATTGTGTGCAAAAAAGCCCATCTAGCCCATTGTGTGCCACTTGGAGGTAAAACAACCCAAAGTAATGAAAACTTGTTGACTACTGCACATGGCTGATGCTGTATATCACCAGGTATTGGTTGAACTCTGTGGAAATGTATTTATCATCTTGTAAAATGAAATTGTATATGTATAAGGTCACACATAGGGGTTTAGGATATCTTTGTACCTCTGAGCTGTCATCATGCCATAGGAACCACATAGAGATCAGTTCGACCTTCCAATGAAGTGCCTGCCAGTACCATGACATTGCCCCCTCCATGTCTCTTTCAGTGATGTTTATTGATTGATGGTGTATTCCTTGTTCCCTCTTGATTAATATCATGTGAAGTCACTCTGCTGAGCAAATCTAAAATCATCAGTAAAAAGCACCGAGTGTCATTGATTGGCACTGTTAATTCACTCCTTTCTGTAGCATAGGGTTGATAGTCACACAGTATACTAGTTGGCCACCACCTCATGAAGTCTACTGATGGTGGAGGTTGAAATAAGGGTTTCAGTAGTCCCATAGAGGTGAGAACACGGTTGAACCATTGCTGATTGGATTATGTCTTTGCTATAAGTCAAAGATGTTTGAAAAAAGTCATCATTAGGCAACAGAAGAATCCCTTTTCAGTGACTAAATGCTCAACTTTCAGGAAACAAAATTCTAGGCAAAAGTTGAATGACAGTTATGATTCAATGATTCATTTCGAATATGGTCACTGTATTCAAACACTTTATATACCTATTGTAGCACATTTTGAAATGCTGCAAAAAATTTAATTGTAGGGCAAATTAAAAATCTAAATTGTATTTGCAACAAAAGCAATTAATATCTGCCAAGGAACAAAAGTAGTTACATCCCCCCTTGATATAATGGCATCACAAAGTAATCCAATGGGTAAAGATGATTCCATTTATTGCACCTTACCTTTAGTAAAGTACAGAACGTTTTACAATGTATGTATTGGTTGATTTTGTATTTAATTCATGTATCAGTTTTCTCTTTTAATTAAATCACATTAAGAATATTGTTAATTTTTGTTTTATGAAATGTTATTGAAATTTTTGAAAGAGGTGTCACAACACACGTAAAGTTAATAAAACCTAAAAATAAATTACCACTCTAGCAACTGCTTGCCAGAGAGGTCTAATAGGAGCCTATCACTTTAATACGTTGTAAAGTTTTGGGGGGTATATCTTAATTTATATATCTTAATGACTACTTGCCAGTTTTTTTAATGGAGTCAAAGACCAAAATTAATAGATTGGAATTATGATAATGATTGAAATTTAGATATTATAGTTAAGAAATATATAAAATGCTAAAAATATAAAAAGCAGAGAACAGCTAAATACTATGATAAGATTTCCATATTTATATGTATTTTCTTTTTTCAAAACAGTAGTTCATTATTCTATATATTTGCTTTAAAACTTTATTACTTGAAAACTTAACTTTTTTTTTAATTTGAGTCTCATGTATTTTTACTATAGGTTAAGCTGTGTGACTTTGGTTTTGCTCGTATTATTGGTGAAAAGTCATTTAGAAGATCTGTGGTTGGAACCCCTGCATATCTGGGTATTTGGTTTAATCAATTAATCTAAATACAGAATAAAGTTTGTTTAATGAAAACTTTTCAATGAGAATGGTGGAAGAATTTTAGAAATGAATTATTGCAAAACAGCTAGCCACAATAAAATGCATTCTGATATTACAACAAAATATTCCTACATTATAGAATTCATTGGAATTAGGAAACCATTATTTTTTTAAGTGTTATTGCTATAAAGGAAATGATACTACATTGAAAAATAAGTTGTAGAAAAATATTGCCATATGGGCATATAATTGAACATTAAAGGGTCATGGTAGTAGGGTTGTTCCATTCTGTTATATTACCAGAATCAGGCAATTATACATTATATTCTATTGCCATTACAAAATGGGGTGGGAGTGGCTCATAGCATGCCAGGCTCATAATCTACAGTTCCCAGGTTCGAGTCTTAGCTGAGACAGTGTTGAGATTTATCTCTTAAAAACTCCTCGCCTTGCTCTTGGTCAGTAGGGGACACTGGTGGGCATGAAAAGGCCATGGCTCCATGTGTGGGAGAGCCATACCATGTGCATTTTAAAGAACATGCTGGATGGCCTTGACAGGAGGCTACCACTTGTCTCCCAATGACTGTTCCATGGGTCCCCTCCCCCAACCTTCTCTGAGCCTTCGGGGATCCTTGTGACCTGGCCCATTGTATGCAAAAAAGTGCCACTCTGAGGTAAAACAACCCAAAGCCATTACAAATTTGTAACCCCCACTGTTGTCAGTGTTGAGATTCATCTCCTCTAGCCATACCCTGCCCTCTGTAAGAAAGGGGACACCAGTGAACTTGGAAAGGCAACTGTCTGTCAAGTAGGATGTTAAACCATGGCCCTCTGTACATTAAAGAACATGCTGGAATATCTTAATGGGAGACTTGCATCTGTCTCCTAACATCTGTTCATTGAGTCTTCTTTCCCTATGCAGCTCTCAGTCCTTGGTCCTTGTGAACTGCTCATTTATCCTTTTGTGTGCACAAAAGTGCCAATTGGAAATAAACCCAAGAAATCCAAGAAAACTGTTACTGAGAATGAAAAAAAAATTAAATAAATAGAAATATGCTATTTCTGTTTTGGACTTTCTTAAAGCAAAAAATACATGGTATGGAAATAAAATAATTAATGATTTTAATGTGTGCATTTCTGTAAAGTTTTTCATTAGCAAAAAATAAAATTGCTTTTTGCCATCTTGTAATTTTAACATCATTTTACTTTTGTTCAAAAATTGGTTAAATGATAAATAAAAGTTATTATTTTCATATTTATTAATTACTTTATGTACTGGTTTAATATGTTTTGTAATGGTTGTCAAGCACTGTGCAATCAACTTGCAACCAACTCCCTTGCTAAAATTAAAGTTTTACGTCATTTATTTACTTACATTTTACAGCACTTTCTGTTAAATTTTCTTGTGAGAAATTTGCTTTTGCAAATACTGTTGAACTTGGTTATAATGAGCACCAAGGGACTGACAAAATTTCCTGATTATAACCATTGCTCATTATATCAGTGATGAGTTAAATCTATCTCCTATGTTTTTTAATTCTCAATTTTCTTCTGATTTCAACTTTTCCATGAATCAAGACACTTTCTTTTTTTAGTAGACGTGTTTACATGGAAAGGTTTGTTTCTAACTGATTTTACAGTCATGGCAGTGTTTGGGTAAAGTGGGGGAGCAGGGCTAGAGGCTAGACACTGGAGAGGTAGGTAGAATAGGGACAGTCCCTGAGGACAAGGTTAGGTCATTAAACTGGCCTGTGATCTGATGCTAATGGTCATAAAAGTTAAGTCACCCATTTTGTTTTTGTCTATTCAAAGAAATGGATACTATTTCCAACTACCCGAGGAATTAAGAATGCTTATGTGTTTCCATAGTACCAAAATATTGTACAATATATCTGTGTAGTATGCTTGTTATAAAAGTGAGCAACTGTGTGGGAATATGTGTAAATTTAAAATCATTATGGCTTTTTTGCTCTTTACAGCCATGATCTCATTATTTCTGTGCTTGTTACAACCAAGTTTGATTGTATAATTAATTCCATAATATGAGCTTCTACCAGTATTAAATTTGTAGGGTTTAATAGCAGATTGATATTGATAAAGAGTTTCTAGTCTTTATTTTCTTATTGGTTTGGTCTTCTATTTAATCTATTTTTTACATTGACAGTTGGCAACACTGATTAAAACATGTCTTGTACATGTACACTTATTTATGTGTTCCATGAGGTAACAAGATTAAAAATTTAGTGAATTTTCACTCATTAAGACAAAGTTGAGATATTATTATCCTATTAACATACAAAACCTCTAGTACTGATGCTTTAAACCCACTTCATTATATACCTACTCGGGGGAGATACTATTATACATCATAAATTCACCTCACATCACAAGCACCTATAGCAGGAGTTCTCAACATGGGATAGGTGGTAAAATTTTTTGGGGTACACCGTGAGAGCTCAAAAGTCGCTAGATCTAATAACAAAGTTGCTAAGTTGGCAACACTGCTGTGCAAAAATGTCATTTTTTGTGTTTATCGATATATGTAATTTATGAATACAAAATTTAATGTGTATATATATGTGTGTGTGTTTTATTTTATTCCCATTGTTATACTATATAGTTTTATCTATCTATACAAGGGGTATGCCAGTTGCATACACATTTCCAGGGAGTGCATGAAGCATAAAAGGTTGAGAACCACTGACCTATGGGATTGAATTTCAGTAAGCATATTTCTCAACTGGATTATCATATTCAATGACTATTCATTAACTTTAAATTGAATTTTAATTGAGCATATTAAGGTTATGTTTACCTATAATATCTGTAGTCTTGCACTATTTATCACTTGACATTAACATTTGCATTTGATTATACTGTGATATTTAATTTTTATAAGTTTTATTGAACTATATATATACATGAAAATTTGTGTTTTTTAAATACTGATGTTTTGCATTCTATTAACCTGACAGCTCCTGAAGTTTTAAGGAACAAAGGTTACAACAGATCCTTGGATATGTGGTCAGTTGGAGTGATAATTTATGTAAGGTGAGAACTTTTCTGTGTTTTTTAATGTATTAAAAAAAACTTTATTTAAAGCATACATTGCATTATAAGTCTTGAATTTAAGGGGCAGGGGTGGCTCAGTTGGTAGCGCGCCAGGCTCGTAATCTGTAGTTCCCAGGTTCGAGTCCCAGCTGGGTCAGCGTTGAGATTTATCTCCGCAAAATTCCCCGCCCTGCCCACGGTCAGTAGGGGACACCGATGGGCTTGGAAAGGCCGCCATCCGTCGGATGGGACGTTAAGCCGTGGCCCCGTGTGCAGGAGAGCTATACCCTGTGCATGTTAAAGAACATGCTGGATGGCCTTGATGGGAGGCTACCATCTGTCTCCCAACAGCTGTTCCAGTGGGTCCCCTCCCCCAACCTTCTCTGAGCCTTCGGAGTCCATGTGACCTGGCCATTTAGCCCATGGTGTGCAAAAAAGTGCCGCTCAGAGGTAAAACAACTCAACTCTTGAATTTAACCCTTTTTTGCCTAACAGGACGTGTCCTGAATTATGTTTAAAAAATACTGCTGGGAAGTTTTACTGTAGAATTGCATTATTAACATGTTCCTAGCTGTCTCTAAGTTTCAGCATTTGTTTTAGCAAAGTTCAATATAAATTAGTTTCATCATAATTTGGTATTGCCCATATTTGTGTGCATGTTTCATAAACTCACAAAAAGGTTAAAATATACCTTGGTAGATTTTCAGATGATTAGATTAATTCTGGAAACATTTTTCCAAAAATGTTTTATGGAGGGCTTTCAAAAGGTTCTTGACATGTGTCTGTAGATTTGCACTCTTTCCTCTAAAGTTAACAAGCTACAAATTGTTTGAAACATGTCTAAGCTTGTCATTGCAAATTAAAAATAAAGGCAGCTTCATCATTTCTCTTTTCACTGGCAGCACATAAGCTTAGTCTGCGAAATCTGTGCATTGTTGCTATGGAGCCTACTAAAGATGTGAAAAATTTTACATTTTCACAAGGATGCAGCTTAGGGACAATGTGAAAAAATTAATGCTGATTTATTACAAGTATATGGGGATTATGCCTGTTCATATGACACTGTTACAAGATTGATGCATGAATTCAGAAAAGGATGACAGAATTTAAAGATCTCCCTCATGCAGAAAGACCGAAGGAGGCTGTGAGCAAGAGAACCATCACTGCTGTTCATGAACTCGTTAAGGGAAACTCGCCCATCACCATTCAGGTAATAAGTTTAGATGTCAGTGTATCGATTGGCAGTGTGGGAACAATTCATCAACATTTAACAAAAGATCTGTGTCAAATGGGTACTCCACAAACTACCAGAACAGCAAAAAAGGACCAGAGGTTGACTTGTGCATCAAGATTCTGGCAATGTTTGAACCTAGTGGTTCCAAACGGTTAACAGACATTATCACAGGTGATAAGACCTGGTTTTATTACTATACAACTCCCAGGAAGATTGGCAAATTTATGTATGTTTGGTAGATATGTTTATATTGTGGAAGATGAATCGCATTCCCACATCCTCTGACAAGACTTTTGCTCAAGGAAGAGGATGCACAATTTTTTTTCAGTTCCCAAGGAGTGGTAGCTGTGGACATCTTACCTGAAAAAATAACTATAAATGGTCAATTCTAAACCAACATTGGTTTACCCAAAATGGTTAAGGAGATGAAAGAGCAGTATTGAACAACAGGCATGTCAAGGGTTCTCCTTCATGACAATGCCAGTATTCACAAAACCCAGCAAGTTATGGCCTCTCTATAGCAAGAAAACATAAAACAACTACCCCATCCTGCATATTTACCCAATCTTATGTCATGCAATTTTTTGTTTGTTTTCTAAAATTAAAAGGAACTTGCTGGGAAGCCTTTTTCAAGGGTGCAAGACCTTGCAAAAAGCATTCATTCAGAGTTGCAGAGTATACTCCAACCAGAGTACCACCAAACATTCTAGAATTGGCATAGACGTCTACAACTATGTATGGATGCTGGAGCAGAGTTCTTTGAAGGACAATAAAAGTTTTGTTGAGGTAAATGCAATGGTTTTAGTACTGTGAATCCATGTCAAGGATTTTTTGAACCTTTGAACTTTTTACCAATACAAAAAATGACTATACTCGTTCCATCTAAGTTGAGATCTAACTTAATCTGTACAACACAAGGAAGCATTTCCTAGTATCAGTGTGTACAAAAGTAACTGTTATTGGTTACATTTTGAGGCCTCATTTTTAAGCATGTGATAAACATATTGATGTAAAACAGAGTACCAGAAATGTGCAACTTTTTAACTCCAATGCTAAATAAACATCAGTATCAGTTTATGTAAATGCTTGTGAAAAATAAATATGAAATAATAAATATATTATTGATAAGTTGTACTAACTTAATCTGTACAACACAAGGAAGCATTTCCTAGTATCAGTGTGTACAAAAGTAACTATGATTGGTTATATTTTGAGGCCTCATTTTTAAACATGTGATAAACATATTGATATAAAACAGAGTACCAGAAATGTGTAACTTTTTAACTCCAATGCTAAATAAACATCAGTGTCGATTTATGTAAATGCTTGTGAAAAAAATATGAAATAATAAATATATTATTGATAGAAGCATTTGAATTAATTTAACTTTGAAATAATAGTGCCATTTCAGTCACGATTGTCTGAAAATCATTAACCTCTAATATATTGTGTATGGTATCATCAACTACTGTTGTTTTATAAATCAACAAGTGTATTTTCAAAAATTTGTTCTTATTACATCGACTGCCACATTTCAGAAACGTGGCCTGAATTTGCCCGAGTTTCACCAAAATAGTAAATTTTCTTTTACTTCCAAGATATGCTTTAATTTGTCACAAATAATTTCATCTTTATGTTCAGTTAAGCCTTTACCGTATTGGCTGAAAACGGCCATGATTTTAAATGGATTCATCCAATTAATGCTATTCCTTCCTCTTCACTACCTCCTACTTGCAGTTTGGGCCATTTTCGGCTGGTATGGTGGCGAAAGGGTTAAAGCAACTTTGCATTTGTGAGTGGAAAATCTGAAGCCATATATAAATATAGCTAAACTGAAATTAGGCAAATTAAGCTACAAGTTTATTGATATTAATATTTTGTTTAAATACACTAGTTTATTTCTGAGGAAGAATTCTTGAAACTTTTTCCTGATAGCTGTCAAAGGTAAATTGATCGCACTCTCATAATCAATAATTAGTTGCTGTTACTTATCTGTACAAGATATCCGACTCATGTAGAGAATATGCATTTTAAAATGTATGTCTCTACAAATACTTGCAGTTCCTTTAATTGATTTCCACACATTTCATGATTAGATTTGGAATTTTACATATAGGTAATTGTAAACCATTGGCTATTCCATTTTCACTGTACATGAATACGCCATTGATACTATCTTGTCTTCTTTGAGAGTTGCTGATTTTAGTTTCGTATTCCATGTTAAAATTTATAAATCTTCTTATTGTTAGTATTAAGTACTAATAACATTAGTGCATCATCTAGCAACCAAATACAGTATATTAAATTTATTTTTTCTGACCACTGCTTTGTTGAAACAAGTATATCAGAAAAATCTGAACATATACTTTTTTATGTGGACAAATGCACTGAAGAGCCAAACATTATGACCAAGCACATCTTTATGCAAATTGAAGCAACTGCAGGTAAGCAACAGTGCATATGAAGGTCATGAAATGGTATAAATAACTCCTGATACTGAGTTCTGTTAATCAGTGTAATTCTTGCTCTTCAGTTGGGAAAGGCAGTGGACTTAAACGAGTTTGACAAAGGCCAAATTGTAATGGCCAGACGACTGGGTCAGAGCATTTCTGAGATAGTAAGGCTTGTGGGATGCTCATGGTCTGCCATGGTTAGTACCTTCAAAAAGTGGTCTGAGGAGGAAAAAATCATGAACTGCCAGCAAGGTGTGAGGCAACCACGGCTTATCGATGCTAGAGGTGAAGCCTATCCCATATGGTAAGAGCCAACAGAAGGGATACTATGGCGCAACTTGCCCATAATTTGAATGCTGGTGACAGAAGTAATGTGTCACAACACACAGTACATCAAACCCTGCTGAAAATGGGGTTGCATAGCCGCAGGCTGCTCCGAGTGCCCATGCTAACTTTGGTTCACCATCGAAAGTGCCTACAATGGTCACGCGAATATCAAAACTGGAACTTGAATGATTGGAAGAAGGTCCGATGAATCTTGTTTACTGTTGCACCACGTGGACGGTCAGGTATGTGTGCATCATTTACCTGGGGAAATGTTGGACTAGGATGCACCGTGGGATAAAAACAAGCTGGTGGAGGAAGTGTAATGCTTTGGGCAATGTTATGCTGGGAAATCCTGGGTCCACTCATTCATGTGCAGGAAAGTATGACTTCTACTACCTACCTAAACATTATTGCAAATTCCCCAGACCATGTAGATCCTTTCATGGCAACGGTATACCCCTCTAGTAGTGCCTTCTTTCAGCAGGATAATGTGCCATGCCACACTGCCCAAATTGTTCGAGAGTGGTTCACGGAACACGAGGAAGACTTCCAGGTATTGCCTTGGCATCCAAATTCCCCACTTCAATCCAATTGAACATCTGTGGTTTGTGTTGGAACAGCATATTCAATCTGCAGCGGCTCAACCACATAACTTACAAGAGTTAAAGGATCTGCTAGTAATGTCTTGGTACCAGATATCACAAGACACCTTTAGAAATCTTGTAGCATCCATGCCTCGCCAAGTAAGAGCTGTTTTGGTGGTACGTTGAGGACCAACATCGTATTTGGCAGGTGATCATAATGTTTTGGCTCTTCGGCATACATGTATATTTAGTGATGAGGTCTTTAGCCAATAGGCAAATAGCTGTTTCTTTACATCAGCTCTCAACCTAAGTGGGAATATAGTTTTATTTTATAAAGGTTTTATAAAGGCATGTAGTTAAAAATGCATCTGACAATGCAAATGAAAATTTATTTAACGAAACTAATAGATAGGAATTATATTGTGCATGAATAGAAAGTCTATTTCTGAATAACAGAAAAATATATATATAATTACCTAAAACAAGAAAATTACTCCCATTTTGTAGAGAACTAATTATGTAGTAGCATTTTGCAGAGAACAAATTACTCTTTTTTTTCTTGGTAGCATACTTTGAGGAAAGTTCAGGCATTTTGCCAACTGTGATGAGTCAAACAAATCAACTTTAGAATTAAAAGAAAAATCAATAAATTAAAATAGATTATGTTATATACCAAATTAAACAGAAAATTGAAACAACTTTACAAACATATTGATTTTACTAAGACTTGAATTTGGATCTGACCATTACCTTGTTAAAAGTGTTTGCAACTTAAACTTAAGAAGTGTTGTGCTAAGGTTAAAAAAGTTACCTTTCACATTGAAGCTCTGAAAAATCCAGTTATAGCTAAAGCTTACTATGGTATGTTACTTAGTCATTATTACAATCATGGTTTGCCTACTACTGAAGTTGAGGAAGAATGGAACCATTTTAAACAGGCTTTTCTTGAAACTATCAGTACACTTTTAGGTAAAAAGGAGCAGAGTAGGCAAAATTATTTGAGTGATTAGGTACTTGAGCTTATTTCAGATAAAAAGAATTGCAGGAATGTCTTTAATCAATACCCTACTAGTCCTAATAGAAAGCATTACAAAGAGCTTAATAAACGTGTAAAGGATCAGTTGATAAGAATCTTTGCCTTGATGGCTTGGCTGACAAAGTCAAGGAAGTAGTTAGACAACACAACAGCACAGAGCTGTACCAGATAGTTAATGCTTTGTGTGGTAAAAAATAGACAGGTATACAGGGTTTGAAAGATAAACAAGGTAAGGTGAGGATTCTGTTACGGCCAGGTGAGCTGAGAGTTTCAGAGATGTACAAAATAATAAGGTTTGTTCTGCTCCTATTGTTTGTAATGAGGATTGATGAATTACTGGCTTTAATGTGGACCCTATAACACAGTCTGAGCATATGCATCAGATGAGCACAGGATAGATATATTTGTAAAACTAAATTGCACAATATCGTTGGGCCTCTGTACAGCCCATAGTCAATGTCTATATTAATCTTGGCCTGATAATTTATTACCCTTCAAGGGTCCAAGAGTAAATTCATAATATTACAATAAGAATATGAAATACCGTGCATTTCACACATAATGAATACCGTGCATTTCACACATAATGATATCTAGACAAATATATCTAATTAGAAAAAGGAAAAAGTTTAAAGCAAGTAAATAAGAATGTACTTTAAAAATATTTTTCATTAAAATTTTCAAAGAACTTAGTGAATAAAATGCTGAACTAGAATATATGTAGTCTCTAACTAAATGTAACAGGAAAGATTCTGTAAAAGAAAAGAAAACTTAGTGCATATGGTTACCTTCAAAGTACTCCTTCTTGCCTTATAAATCTGTATAATAATTATAAATATACATTAATAATAAATCTCTCTCTCTATATATAGTCATGTGCTTTTGTATTTATATATGTATATTCATGACTATACATAATGCAGCAGCAGAAATGTACTTAAAAGGATATACATAGAGCATCACAGAGTATCAAATGGTATAAGCATGTTATAACACCAAAGGAAAAAAAATAATTATTACAATTTAAGACTTAGATAAAATATCATCTAGTATGAATCTCGTGATAGAATGAAAGCCATTTCAAAAATGCAATTATGTGTTATTCATTTTTATTGGTATTAAGCAAGCAAGTGAATTTTCCCACCATCTTTATATCATCTGTGCTTTATGATTTTCCTCAGTTGTGTTTCCAAAATATCAGGCTACATTTTTATCCACTTATCAAACATTGTGTGGATTATTAAATTACTTCAATCCTTATAGCATACTTGATCAAAGCTCCAATAAGCAGTAATATTTTGTCTTCTATAACTCATCTCTTTAATTTAGGATTATTACTTAAATTTTCCAAATTATCATTAAAATTATGGATGCTACTTTTTCATGAATTTTATGAGTGATAAGAGCCATTGAACTTTTGTATTAAACTAAT
The DNA here is from genome assembly GCA_038380435.1 of Ryuthela nishihirai. Taxonomy (NCBI): domain Eukaryota; kingdom Metazoa; phylum Arthropoda; class Arachnida; order Araneae; family Heptathelidae; genus Ryuthela; species Ryuthela nishihirai. The sequence goes on along the minus strand of JAWZYU010000029.1, from coordinate 46,558,109 downwards.
ATTCATAAAGGTTGTAGTATGTATGAGATGTTTACACACATATATGAACATAAGGTGTTGCATGCAAGTTAAAAGTTTTTTTGGTGCATTTTTCCACCACACTTTCATTAGCTTCTTAGATTTACAGTGTTAAAGCATCAGAGGCTGTAAAAATAAAAACTTTTGTAGAGATGAATGGTATAAAGAATATTTATTATGTTATTTGGCTAATGAATTAAAAAAAAATCAATAGTTTTTGTCTTTAGTGAAAATCTTTCATTTGTGTATCCTTCTTTGTTGTTCCCAGTAAATATCTTTCAACTTTTGTCTGGCAAGCAGTATTAAAAGCAAAAACAGCACCAAGAAATATATCCAAACAAAAAATAAAATATAACTTATCAAATTATCTCAATGTGTAAAATTTTATATTATTAATTACAATAAAATGTCAGTGATTTTTAAATTAAATTTCCATTACTCTAAGTTGGTGAAGTTTAGTTCTGCAATTAAATGAAAAAATGTTTATTCATTTGAAACTATGCTTATTTAAAAATTAATTTGTTATATGTTATTATGCAGTCTTAGTGGCACTTTTCCATTTAATGAAGATGAAGATATTAATGATCAAATTCAGAATGCAGCTTTTATGTATCCTCCATGTCCATGGAAAGAAGTTTCTGCTGAAGGTAAGTATTGCTATTTAAATACATATATATATTTGTAAGAATGTATTTTAAGTGTTTGTAGAAGAACTTCAATATCAGCTGTTACAAATCTCATATAATGATGGATGTATACTAATTTATTCTGGAAAAGAATGGTAAATAATAAAGGAGGCAAGTCAGAAAAGCTGGAAGAATAACTTTGTGGTGAACACAGAAGGCTAGTTTTCAAAGAAAAGGCAGTTAATTCCTTTTTCAACTTCATAACCATCTAATAGTGGAAATTCAAACTAATGCATGATTTTGAAGATGTAGATAATATTTTCATTAGTACTTATTCAATATAAAGATAATTTTTAGAAAAAAATTGCTTTTCGCTACATTTTCTGGTAGTAAGGGAAGAATTCACAGCTGTCAATGTAAACACCGTGATCATCACATTCTGTCATCACATTTTCAGATCTTTGGCATGATTGGATCATTTACTACAATGTTTATTTAAGGTTTTGCATTTTTCCACTTTTGAACCCTCTAATGATGGAAATTTAAAGTCATTGGAAGATTTGGAAAATGCAAATCCTAAATTTTATTAGTACATGTAACCCAATGGGCATCTTTCATTTATCTCTGAAAACAGAAAAAAGTTGAAGGTCTACATATGGATGGACACTCTCTCTCTGACATATATGATAAGATGACAAATAGTTTTTTTCTTCTTCTTGAAAACGAGCTAAAAATAGTAGCCTGAAAACTATTGGTTTTGCCGTCAATGGGATTCGAACCCATATCTCCTGGAAACTAATTTTTTTCAGCTTATTATTTCATGAGTTTCATGTCTACAGGACACATCCCGTGATTCTTTACTACTGAATTATTGATTTAATGCCATGAGTGTGAGTGACAAATATTAAATTCCAACTCTCTGTGACAACATAGTTGTCCATTTCCCAACAGATGGTACCACTATGTGAAGAAAATAAAAATGCATAAAAGTTCATGTCACATGAGCTGAAGAAAAAAATGTTAGCCGATGATGTGTAGTGATTAGCATAACTGACATGTTTCCAGGAAATGTAGGTTCAAATCCCACTCATGGCAAAACCATTTTTTTTTTCAGCTTATTATTTCATGAGTTCCATGTCTACAGGACACATTCTGTGATTCCTTACTACTGAACTAAAAATAATTGCATTATGGTATCTTTGATAAAATATTTTCTATTTTTGACTTATTTCTGAGTATTGTTATATGTTATGCCCTAGTGATCAATAATGAAAGTTATATGCTATTCCTTAGGGAACATCAAAATATTTGAAGAAAGAACATTAACAACTTCTAACAAAATATATATATATATATTTTATGTATAATGAAAAATAGCGAAACTACTAGAGAGTAAGAGAACAAAAGAAGGAGGAAATTAGGGTTGTATTCAGAGCATTTCATATAAAATCTGTGTCGCAATTGATCACTGTTTAATGTGCCAGACTTATATATAAAGTTTTATATCTTAAGCTGTGGCAACATTGAGCCTGTACCTGTACCTTGCTATCTGAGTAAAAGCCACCAGTCGACTAAAATAGCTGCCATCATATGAAGGTATTACCTTGTACCAGTTAATTAATACACTGATGTCTTTTGATGGGAAGTTCCTGCCTAGCCTTAGCAGCTGTGTGTGTCAGTTGTGTCCTCTTTCCCAATCTTTTTCTGAGCCTTATGAATACTCATGATCTAGGTATCTAGCATATTGTACTGAAAACAGTTCTTCTCAATTCTAGCTAAATTCATTCTAGCTCATTCTAGCTAAATTCACAACACAGCATATAAACTAGGGGCAAAACTATCAGGGGTGTGAGCAGTGCAACTCATTACAGCCATCTGTATATTAGGCTCAATTAATAATCCATTGTAAATGTCAAATTTATAGAAAAGTTGAATTCTAATGAATGGTAATAAATAAATATCTGTATATGTGTGTGCATATCTATATATAGTACTTTAACCAGTTTATTAACATCAACATTTAATTATATTATTGGCATGCCATGATAATAATTCTATACTGATGTCATGATAATAAATTTATACAATAGTATGATAAGGGCCTGCTGTAATACTTTGCACCAGGGCCCATGACAATCTAGTTTCACCAGTGATATGAAATTACTGTGCTGTTAAATCAAAGATATGTGTGCAGAGTTGGTTATTAATAATTTAATGTTTAGTAGTTTATTTTGCATACACTAATAAGTATTAAACATTATCTCTACTTTTGTAGCTATTGACTTGATAAACAATCTGCTTCAAGTGAAGACTAGAAAAAGATTTACAGTTGATAAATCTCTCTGTCATCCATGGCTGCAGGTAAGGAAAAATTACTTTCTATTTAATGTTAAAAATATTGGCAGGAGATTTAATAATGTTTCAGAAATAAATGTAAACTATGTTTGGTAAAAAAAAATAGTAGCAGAGTCCAAATTGAGTAAACCTCTTTTAACTTTTGTATTTTGCATTGTCAAAGCCAACCAAATTATATTTTCTACACAGTATTCTTATATAATGATATTCAAAAAGAAAAAGATTACTATATATACAAAGAAGTAATAGTTACGTTTGACCAAATGAAGGAAATTCTACTAAAAATATAAATTAAAATACTTAAAAGGTACCTATGTTCATTGCCCTAAATAGTAAAAAATAAAACTAAAAATTATAAATGGTGAAATTACTCACTGAATTCATACTAAATTCTAAGAATGATAGTGTACTGTTATATTTTGTTGAGTGTGTCAGTCAGCAGCCAATCTTGCTTTGAATTAAATATAAATTCAGCAAAAGCTTTCACTTTTGGTACATCAAAATAGTTTTATCAACTAATAAAATTTAAATCGACGCTAGAGTGCTGATTTATTAGTTGATATGGAATACGTCAAGCTTATTTCATTGTTTAAAATAGTTCTAATTGTTTGAGGAAATTTTTAATTAATTTTTTACTTTTTAGGGCATGGGAGATAAGGGTTTTTTTAATTTATATTTTTTGCTTCCTCTCTAAAAACACCTATTTTCAGAATTGCTGCTTCAATTCATAAAGATCAACTCCCATTTCCATCCTTATTTTGAGGGGGGAGAGTATGTGATTTGAGGTAGCTCATGACATTGCAAGGCATCAAATGTTTTAATTTCAGCTATGACTTGGTGGTGGATATAACCACTACTTCCAACATACATTCAGATATTACAAGAATGTAATGCTGCATTCAAAGCTCTCTAACTTTTCAAATAAGCATTTTTCAAAAATAGTCACTAGAGTTGAATTGAAGATCACTTTCAAATCTCTTTAAATTTCTTTTTTTCAGCAATATTCATTTAATATTTAAAGTGTTATTTAACTCTAATACAGTATAGCAAACTGAAACATTTAACAGCAGCATCCACAAGAATTTGTTTCAAAAGTTTATTAAAATCCACATAATAATCTTTTTTTTTTATCATAGTGAAAGATTTTCAAATTTTTATTGTATGTAGATTATATAAATTCCAAGTGATCAAACATATCTAAAAAATTTGGGGACAACAAGAAATTAGAAAATTTGAAATTAATATCAAAAATTGTTGTACAATATTGTAGCATCTAGAACATTAACAAAAAGGCATTATATTTATTTGGGTAGTAGATATTTTAATGCTACTCGAAAGGATTTGATCTTGAAGTTTTGGAATCATCAGTTCATTAAAAAACTTAAAATTGAACTTTGTTTAATGAATAATTTTAAAAATTTAATTAATATCAATTTTGCATTATCAATTACATTCTTGCACAATAATCTAATTTTTATGGCAGTTTGAAATGTATGTTTGTATTATATTAAGGTAAAATTGAATTCACTTGAGAGTGGGAATGATTGTGGATCTGGAGTAATTTATTTCTGGTCAAATACGTCTCTCGTATGTTCTTTCCACAAGTACATCCGTGGTGTACAAAAGCACAGAAATAAATCTCTCAGTTTGGTTTCTGTTTTGTTTATAATACAGTGTAGTAGAATGTATAAAATAAGCAAAACAGAAATCAAAATGAAATATTCAGAGGAGAAACAAAAGAAATGTCCAAACAAGTTTTATAAAGTGAGATTCTAAACATAAAGTTGAATTTCAGCTTATTTATGTCAGTTTCACAATACTTTCAGACTAGGTATGAATCATCCCAATGCAGTGAGACATATTTAATCATAAGACGAGCTATTTAATTTAATCCATCAATCAGCTTATAGGCGGACCTTTAATGGATCACTGTTAATGCCTTTAGAATAACTCTATTGAATGGCGATGATCAAACAGCTCTACTATAGTTATTTAGCCTGATTTGACATGAGTTTTCTATTTATGAAAGGAATTTAATATTTTAAAAGTATGGTAATAGTTGTTATGTTTTAAATTGTTTTTAAAATAAATAATTTTTAGAAACAATAAAATGTACTTGATAATATAAAGTATAAAATGAAAGAAATTTTCTTCAGGACTATGAAACATGGTGTGATCTTCGAGAACTTGAAGCACAGGTTGGTTGGAGGTACTTAACGCATGAATCTGATGATGCTCGCTGGGAGTTATATCGTCGTGAGCACAACCTTCCTCCTCCTCCACCAGTACCACAAGAGAGGATGGCAGACCATAGTCCTCGTGGAATTACTAAATTACAACCTTGCCCCGAATCCAGGAAAGAAGAAGAAGCAAATAATAATGTCTTTGGCAGAATACGGTTATGAATGTGTGAAAATGAAGCTTAAAAAAGCACAAAAAGATATTGATGATCTGGATTCCACAATGTTGCAGTGATGTTGGCATAACATAAATTGCTTTGTTGTAGCTGATGAGCATGATTGAAATACAGATCATTGCAGACAATCATTTGCTATGTACCCCTGATATTGGCCACTGCAAGGTATATATTATATATATGCTCAAGAAAATCCATCATGGATTCATCTTCCGATGTAATGCAAGCTATGAAGCATCGAGCAAGTTATTTGTTGCAAAGTTTGTTGATGTGTAAATACAACTGGTTTGCCTATACTGGTTGTTGATTCCAACATGTACTATAATGTATGTATATGATTGTATTTCACCAAGTATTTGTTTAGTGCATGTTTATGTATTCAACAAACTACCTTTTGGTTAAATTGTAAAGCAGCTGCTGATAAGCGACCTATATGAGGCCTTTTATTTAGTAGTCTCTACTGTATTTTAATATAATTGTATATTTTAAACTTCATCTATATTAGTAAACAGAATGGTTATCTTCATAATGTTCATGGCATAAACTTATGTCTTGCTTACCACAGCATGTCTTTCACATTGCATGAAAGTACTTGGTTTTAACATTCCAGAATAGTTTTGTGATTTTTTTTGTTTGTATGTGGTCAAAATGATTTGTTAAACATTCCTTTGCAAGAGGTTTTACCACTCATTACTTATGAACTTCAAGCAATCAATGACATATGAAAGTAAAATTTAGAAGACAGATACATATAAAATTGGATATGGTGAGCCAGATGGTACCATATTGATTAGAAATTTCGTTATTTTGTTTCTTTTCAACTTTTTTGATGATAAGCAGACTTCAACTTTTCAAATATATATATATATCAAAATGGAGTGGAGTGTTATGTTTATAATATATTATAATATCTCTCTATGATAGTATAATTATAGAAGATTAAATAAGTATTCAAAATTAATAAACAGTTGGATAGTTCATTTGTTTTTGTATAAAACTGTATATAGAAGTTTTGTATTGTCATGGTAATTATTTTTATTAAATTGCATGATCATTTACCTCTTTAGTTAAAAATAGTGTCAAGGTGGTGTTGACTGTACTAATGTAATTTTGCAAGTATAATATGTAATTAATAATTATTGTAAGTAAATTGCAATCTGCCTAGCAGAAAGAAGAAAATAAGGTGTGAAATGTAATTTTAAGTGTTCTCTTAGCTGACTATTTTAATTTTGAAGTTCATAAAGTAATAATGTTAAAAATAAAGAACATTTGTGTTCTTTTTTTTAATTCCTAAAGTTTGAAACCACTAGTGAATCAAAAATATCCTTAATTAACAGTAATTTTGAAGCTTTGGAGTTCTGTTTATATTATTGGAAATGTTTTCCCTGAACATGCAAATTTTTTTGTTATAATGCTTTGATATTTTTTCCTATGAAAAAATGTGACAATAAAATGTATGTATATCTTTATGAATACTGCCCTGCTTAGAGGAGCTAGGCAACTTATTTTTAGTGATATCTGTGATATGTAACTGTAGTAAGGGTTGAGGGTTGAGAAAGTTCCTGTGAACATGATTCTTCTATTAAAATAGTATGTTTTTACACAGGTTCTGATAAGTTGGGAAGATTTTATTTCCACCAAATATTCCAATTACTTTTAACTATAACACAAAAAAATTGTAATAATGGCATAACAAATGTCTAGTTAGCCCATAGGTGCTCATTTTGATATGCATGATAATTTAATTGACCATAATGTAAAATTGGCATATTGAATTATTATATGTTAATTGCATTAAATGTGATTAAAATGTAGAATGATAGAGGTTATTACTTCATGTAGCATTTAAAACTGCCATAAGTCATGCTTAATTGTACAGAAATCATATTCCAATCAAGGAGGACAAGTCACACATCACTATTTCATTATTGTTTATCATCTTATTCATCACAGAAGTAATAAATAATTTAGGTCATCTTCTTTATATGCAAGACTTTAACCTTACACAGTATATAATTATGTAATGATATATTTTTAAGGTACAGAAAAATTACATTCCATTGTATTCAGCTCCTACATTAAGAACCAGTGTTGTAATTTGTTAAATATGAAGAGATGCACGAGTTTTTTTATGATTAAGATTTTTTTTAAAGTAAAAACTGGATAAAATACATAGCAACCTCTGAAAATTAAAAAGTGTGATTAGCACACTGCAATTACATGCTAAAATTATGGCTTTCTAATTGGAGTACAAATGTTCTTCCTGGTTAATAATAAGTTTTTTGATCTAAATTAGTAGAATGCTGAAAATACAAGAAATAAGTATGAATAACAATATCATTTATGTGTTTATTTTTTCTTGAAGAAAGCGAAATGCAACCATAGACTATATCTAATGAAGATAGCTGATTATATGAATGAGTTTGTTTTAACAGAAAGGAGATATTATTTGGAGTTAACTGTTGAATTCTTTTTGAATTACTTTTGTTACAACTACACGTCTGATTTTTGAAATGAGTTGTATCAAATATCCTGTTTTTAATAGACCAAGTATGTGATGTACTGAAGTTAGAGTTTTTATTTAGTTATTGAAGTAGGCACCTCATTTAATGTTTCAGTCAAGCACTGCTCAAATTTCTTTAATAGATTATTCCCTGGAATGCTACTGCAAACTGGTATATGTTTTACATTTTATTTACAATTGTAATCTCAAAGGAAAAGTATGTATGAAAGAGTGGAACTGATATTAGGGATATATTAATAAGGGCATTTAGTTTCAATATTTTGGAAAGTGTGAAAAAAATCCTACCAGTCTACCTCCCTTTCATATATATAAAATAATTATCACTCTTTTTACATGCATGTTTCAATATGAATTAACATTTTATTTCTGTAAGTTTTTTTATTTATCACTTACTCCAAACTTCTATACCTAAAAATTTCTTTTCAAGTCTCATTATATTTTTCTACTTTTAGACTGCTACTTTTTTACTACTACAATTTTAACTAATTTAACCCTTTAAAGCTCAGGAAATTACAGAAAGAGTGGAGGGCATTAAACACAAAGGAGTAGCACTATTTGGACGAGTCTATTTTAAATTTCGACCATTTTGGGCTGTATGGGTTTTTAAAGGATTAAAGCCTAAAAATATATTGTGATGTAAGAGCAGAATCTTTTAATGTACTGTTATACAAGTTTGAAAGCTAAAAAAGCATAATTTTTGCATGAATATTTTTTTCAAATAAACCAAAGCTAAGGTAACACAAAAGAACAAAGGTACTTAAAATCTAGAGAAGTTATGAAAATGTGGGTGAGATGTTCAAGGTATTATTCCTGTTGATTAAACAGCAATACTATTGATGGTTAAAAGAGGCAAACTAATGTTATTAATGTAACAGATAATGTATACTATTTATCTTCAGAATTTTTAATATCCATTTTGCTATTAACACTGAAAAAACATGACTGATTATAATTTAACCCTTCAGGTGGTGTACGGGCCACATGTTTCTTATAACTTGTTTCTTATTTAGCTTTCTTAATGCATGTACCCTTCTGAGTAGCTGTTTTGTCAGACTTGGCTTTGTGTATCTTGCTTGCTATCATTTCTCACTGGTATGTGTCACAAGTTTTTATAAATATACTTGAATGTATCAAGTTACTGAGTGCCTACTAAAGGGTTAACATCAGATTAAAAAATATCTGAGGCATTCTCCCTTTGAATAGTTAATGATTAAGTCCTAGTGGTATCCCTTGCAGAAAGGAAAGGGGCTGCAGCAGTAAAAGCATATAGCCCTAGTTATCAAGAAAAATAACTTACATCAGCAATTTAAATGCGAGAGTGTCTGGCATGCTTATGTGGTTTTTGAATTATAATTTTTTTTATTTCTTCACATGTAATTATAAAATTATTCTTGCTTGTAGTATTTTGATTATCATAGAGGTGATCACCACTAGTGTGCAGTTATATTTTAGATCAAATCAAAGCATTTAACTGCATAATATCTTTACTGTAGTGCCCTGCATGAAATAAATGATTATTACAATCTGTTTTCAGCATTATCTTCTGTAAGGAATCTGTCTGTTTGGAAAGTACCTGAATAGGAGAAGTTACTAATGGAATTTTGATGTCTGCTAACTCCCATTCTGCCCTTAGTAAGAAAGGGACACTGGTGGGCTTTGAAAGGCCACCATTTAACAGATAGAATGTTAAGCCATTGGCCCCTTGTGCAGGAGAACCATACCCTGTGTGTGTGAAAAGAACTCACTGGATGTTAGGAGACAGATAGGAAGCTCCCATCTGTCTCCTAACAGCTGTCCACTGAATCCTTTCTCCTACCCAACTCTTTAGTGTTTGGGGTCACTATAACTAAGGATGTATCCAGGGGGTCTGGACCCACCCCCTGAAATTCCATTGACTTATGTGAAATCTCTTGTTTATTTGCTTTGAAAATACAAAACAGGTGTCTTTGTATAATTTTATTTTAGCCTCATGTTAAATGTTGACTTTATGTATATAGAGTTAAAAAATAAACAACTACATGACTATTTGATATAGAATACCATTTTAATCTTTCCTGTTCATTGGAATATTTTAGTAATTGGAAAACCCTTACTAAAGTCTCTTATTTCCCCCCTCCCCCCAAAAAATCATGGATATGGGCCTACTGCTTATGACCTGGCCATTTAATCCATTATGTGCACAAAAGTGCCACTCAGAGGTATAACAACCTACCAATTCAATCCATTTAAAGTTAAAAAAAATTAATCAGTGCTAAAGGGAAGAGTACCATGCTCCACCCCCTTTCCTTGAGATGATAATTTTAATAACCACAATATGGGCAAAAAATAAATATATAAATTGCACATATTTTACAATAATTTTCTTTTAAAGATCACTAAAATAGGATAATATATGCTGGAACAGTATTCTGGTTCATTCCAGCACAGTGTGATTTCCTGGTTCTTCCCTTAATTTTTTTTAGATTCTTGCTTGGAATTAAAAGTAAAAAAAGCATGCCAAATAAACACTGATGCAAACTGTATGTTTTCTTGCAGAATGCCTGGGGCACATCTCACACATGGTTGTTACACATCACTTAAAGCAACCATGCTATGCGATTAGTCTCTATGCGATTCTCATTATTTATATTCGCATTATTTGGGTACTGCCTATACACCGAACTTTCAATACAATACCAGTTTTAGTTAGTAGACAGTATTTTATGAATGTGAATCAATTTCGGTTTTCTTCTTTCAACTCTTTGTGATTTCCAGGCTCCAGCATTTCAATTAGTCATTGAATGCATCCAGTATTTGGTGTTCTTTCAAATGCATCATAAACATTTTCTAAAAAGTTTCCAAACTTTTAAATTTTGGTAAAAACATTGAGTCGAATGTTGTGTAAATTTTATTGGTTTCAAAACCTGTTCATACACATGTATAAGATCCTAAAGCAAACAAAGACTAGAGATCCATTCAGACTACTTTGGATCTTTTGAATTGTGTATCCTTAACATCATTTGGCCATTCAAGTCCAAATGTAGTAAAGTCTTGTGTGTTATGGATATTCCCAGGGATTGGAGAAACAAGGGTATAAAAGACCCTCTGGATGTGAAAAAATGTATATTTTTATTTGATAATTAATAAGAAACATAAATGATAAACTTGTGGTTTGCTCCTCTTCTTGAGAAAATTAATTTATTTTGCTTTTGTCTCCTTTAGGAACCCTATTCCTAATTTTGATCAAACCATCACGGCCTCTCCCTACACAAGATGCTTAGATCTTTGATCATCATGTTTTTTAATGAAACAATGCAAAACATATAATTACACAGGACATATTGGAAATATCTGATGCCAAAAATTTCAAAGCTCCTGTTAACTTGTTTGTAGAAAAAAACTTTAGAAAGGATCGAATTATTGTAAAATATAAGTTTGTTCTTTTTTTTTCACATTCTCCCCCAGTTCTTAAAAGTTTCTGTAGTAATTTATGCTTTCTAATAATACCTTTCGTCCCAATGTCCCGTTGAGCTATCTCTCTTAGACCATTTTATTATTAAGCAGAATTTTGGTCATATGAGATTGTGTATCAAATACCATAAAAAGATCACTATTTTAATGACCAGAATTTTTCCTGAGTCTGTCTTACATAATAAATAGTGAAAAAATAAATATTTCTGTGCTTACAAAATTATTATTCAACAAGAAAAAATGCTTAAGTTATTAATATTGAATTACTAGTTGGGTTACCTCTGAGTTACCTTTTTGCACATAATGGGCTAAATGGCCAGGTCACAAGAAACCAGGGCTCAGAGAAGTTTGGGGGAATGAAACCCACTGGATAAGCTGTTAGGAGACAGGTGGAAGCATCTCACCAAGGCCATCCAGCATGTACATCCATCCACACATGCACAGGATATGACTCTCCCATACGCGGGACCACAGCTTAACATCCCATCTGACAGATGGCAGCCTTTCCAAGTCCATCAGTGTCTCCTACTGACCAAGGGTGAGTCGGGAAGTTTTTGCATAGATAAATCTCAATGCTGACCAAGGAGGGACTCGAACCTGGGAATTGCAGATTACAATCCTGGTGTGCTATTGACTGAGCCACCCCCACTTACTGGTAATGATAATAGAATTTCATGGCTAGCTATTTAAGCACCTTTCCATAACTGCTTTTAGTTGTCATAGCTAAATTCTCCAATCAAACTTTAGTTCAAAAAATATGCCAACAAATGTTAAAAAACTTTAAACATAGTGCTCTTTGTTGACAAGAATGTTTAGCAAAAGCACCATCAAAGATTATCATTGTCATTTTAAGCTGGGGGAAAATCATACTCTGTTGACATGTGAGAAGATCATGAGTCTTAGGGTGGAGTCCTGGAGTGAAAAATGTTTATCCAACAGGAAAACATATGTCTTGTTTTATAGTGATTTCCAAACATGATAATCACTTGGAGGGCAATATGTTGCAAGAGATAATTTTTTTTCCATTTTTGTATGTTAACATTGTTCTTGTATTAAAAAGTCATTAACATTTCTTTTTTTCCTGTTGACCATGTCTGTTGTTTTATTTGTATGTTCTTATACTTTATGTACTTCAGTCAGTTTTTAAATTAATTAATTTAAATTAATCAGTTAGATTTTAAATTATCTTTTTCATTTACAGAATTCATCAAATTTGTCTGAAACCACTATCTTTGCTGTTGTATTCTGCTAACACCAGGTGTAGAGGAAAAATTGTCTTCTGCTGGGTGTGATCTGAACCCATGATCTCCTGATAACATTATTTACCAAGTGCCCTGATATAAAAAAGCAGACAGTGAAGATAGTGGCTTCAGATAGATTTTTTATATTTTAGTATTATTTTTCAAAAGGCTGTTTAAATCATAATGAAAATGTGCACATGATAATCATGCAGGAAAATTTGTTGATGAGAAGATTGTAGTCTTGCGTCCCATGGCCGAGTGGCTAGCGCGCTTGGCTACTGATCTCAGGGACCTGGGTTCGAGCCACGGGTAAGGCATGGATGTTTGTGTCGTTTTTCTGCTGAGGTCCTGCCATCCTCTCAGACCTTCTACTCTGGCATATAAACTGACAGGCTCCTGTCAGACCTCTGTGGCAAGCAGCTGCTTGAGGGGGTATTTATTTATTTTTATTTTTCTGAATAAAAAACGATTGCTTGGGTAACAGAAATTATCCAGTCAAACTTTAAGCTTGACAAATATGGTCAACAAATGTAGAAAAACCTAGAATTTTGAAATCTGTCACAAATTAATCTGGTGAATGCTACATTCACTAAAAAACTCACATTGGATGTAAATAATATCCTCATATATGCAGTATTATACCATTGCTGTTATTCACTAACATGCATTTGTGTTTGTTATAGATGAAAATAATTTAGTTTTAAAATTCGCTGAATGTATAGGAATGTATATCTTCTGTTATACAGTTTCATATCATCATTTAAAAATTCCACTACTTATTTTTGCTTTCATTGTTAACATGTATTGTCGGGTTGCTGATTTTTAAATGCTACTAAAAAGTAACCAAATAATCTAACGTAGAAACGATATAATAAATTTTGTTAGGTAGATTTTTTCATTATTAGAAAGCTTTCTTTTTCATTTTCAAAATGGAATAGTAAACTTTACCATAAATTATTATTTATCTTTCAGTTATGCATATGTCCAGGAGTGGGTTTATACTCACTTAGCAAAATTATATTTTTAAGAAATCATTAGTTCATGAATATGCTTTGTTTAAAATGTTTCATAATTTTATATTACACATATATTTAATTTTAATTATTCTTGATTATTAAATTGAACTTCTTATTAAATATTAAGCATTTTTATTCTATAAATCTTGGTTATTCTAATTATTGATCATTTTGAAATGAAGTTGCTATTTTATTGTCTTTTTTTTTGATAGTACCATTATGTCTTTTAATATATTACTATTCAAATTGTGTGATAATATTATGGTTAAGATGGTAGTAGATTCAAATTAAGTGGTAGTAATGGCAGCATGCTTGAGTCTCTGATTTTTAAGGACTGCCTTAGAAAATGTATTTTTTTCAAGTCCTCAAGTGGGGGAATATAATTCCATAACCCCATCCTTCCTTATACCAATGCCTTTTCTTATAATTTTTTGTATTTTCTAAGATTTGTTCTTTTACATAGATCTAAATTTGGTCGTCGTACTATAGAAAGTGAAAGTCTTGGTAAAACCTGAACAGCATATGAATAAGCATAATTCAGGGTTAGCTTTAGTACCAACCCAGACCATTATCAAAAATATTGGTTTGAAGATTAAGGGATATTGCTAAATTCTATAAACTTCTATTGATAAAAGAAAATGGAAATATTTCTGAATGATCTGATATAATCTAAGCTGACTTTTCCATATCAGTGATTGATATCAGTCCTCCCCCCCCCAAAAAAAGTCTCAATTTGTGGCTATAGAATCCTGCTAGAGGTTGCATTTATTTAGTTCTTCTGTTTTGACACTGGTAAATTTGTTTTTGTTTAATATTAAAGTATTAATTTTGTTTTCACATGGAGGGAATGGAACACATTTAATACATTGAGGTTGAGTTAAAATTAGTTCACACACTACTCTTCCAGAAAATTGGTGGGCAACTTTGAGATTATCAGTGTCCAGCTTTTTTGTCTTTTTTTCTCAATAGTGTGGTGAGTTGAATTTCATATGTTACTGCTTTTGGAAAGACATATCAAAAGAATGTGCATATAAGTTCTTTGTAGTGTTCTTAAGAGATCACTCCAAAATTTCTCCAATTTGTGTTCTACTTTTCAGCTTCTTGACTTTGAAAATCATGCGGATATATCAGGATATAGGTCACACTGAGATGCACTTTTCTGAACCACAATTAACAACCACATGAATGAGATTGTCAATACTATTTATAAGTAAAGTTAATGTTTAAAGATGTATTTAAAAAATTCTAATTTTTATATTACTTTTTTACTTCTAGTTCGTTATTTTAATATAAACTGTGCAATAGAGTTCGTAATGTTTTGTTCATTGGCATTTTCTTCCTGATATATTTAACCAAAAAAAAAAATGTTTTTGTAATAGCTGCTGGCAAAATTTTATGTCCTTTTCACTGACTCCCAGGTTTGGATTTCAACAGAGCAAGTGTTGAAATTTTCTCCATTTGCTTGGGGCCTGCTTTTGTTAAGAAAGAAGACACAGATAGGCTTGGCAAGAATACTATATATCAGTTGGAATTCTATTCCATAGCCCTGTGTACAGGAGAACTATACCTTGTAACCGGACTGGATCTGAAGGGGAGGGGGACATTCCTCCTTTCAGAATGCTAGTTAGGATAATAGAGACAAAACATTTTTAAACTTTTATATTTCAGGCATTTTTCAAGAAATTTTTTAAAGGCCTGTAAAATGGAGAGGGGGAATGTTATACTGCATTGGAAATCCAGTCTCAAAGCCCTCCATTTTACATTTTTACAGCTCAATTCTGTTATTGCCTATTCCCCCCCCCCCCCCCCTCAATTTTTTTTTTTAGTCGGGGCCTGTCTTGTAGTCATTAAAAAAACATGCAGGATGATCTTGACAGGAGGGTTCCCTATCCATCCAAAGCAAGACTTTGTATACTATAATGACCTCTGAAAATTAAAAAAAATTATTATTGGTATTACTGTGTTGAATGGTGTATAATCACATATTTCCAGGCAACCCTTACCCATGTAGCAGAATGTATGTACTTTTTTTTCAATCTCCTGTTTGCTAACATAGTAACTTTAACACAACTTCTCATAGCTGAAGCCATAATGGAAGAAAAGATGCATTTAAATCACAATGTTCTGTTGCTTCCACAGGTGTCTCCAGGATTTTGGCTCTGGGAAGAGAGTGCAAATAGTTTTACAGAACTAGGTGGATGCTCCAAAATCAGTTGAAAAGACACCCCTAGCTGACATGGTGACATTAAGCAAAACATAAAAAAAATCTTTAAAAGCTCAGGAATTATGCCCACAAATATAATAAAGGAGTGGATGTACATTACAATTGATCTGTTTCCTATCATTAATTATATGGGATAAAAAAAAAACTGGAACTAAGGGAATGGCATCCACCCCATTTCCAACCCTGCTGGTAATCAAATAAAAAAAAGTTACTTTTGTTGGATGGATGGAACCACAATTGACTTGGATGCATACAGTTTAAATTATTTACTGAATAATAGATCCCCCACACTAAATTATGCTAGATAATTCTTTCACTCTTGGGGACATCCAAGGTTATTTCTATGATTCAGATCTGTACATTTCAATTAATTGCTACTAAAGTTGATGATATTTTTCATTTTAATTTTGTATGTATATTGCTAGTTCTTTAATTAGTGATTGTTAATTGCATAGATAAGGTATTGTATATGTATTTCTGTACAAAATCTGAAAGAATGCCATTTGAGTATTATGTAATTTGATTCAATTTAGATCCTCTGTGGAGTTACCTGCAGCTATTTAGAAACATGATAGTAGCAATGAAATAACAGTCTTAGGAACTTGGTTGAAAGTTGCAATCTACTGCACTTGTATTGCTCTGATGGAGTATTTACTTGCATTTAAGCCAAATTTTTTAAAAGAATTTTCAACGTACAAAATAGAGTGAGAACCTTTTTTTATTTAGTACAAAAAATGTATTGAAAAGCGTTGAAATTGTACTGCTGTTGTCTTTGGAATACTACCTCCAAATGGTGCTTAGGTTACTCAACTTTTATTTATATTTAGCAATTATATGCATCTGATGATGAATAGTTTCACTAAAGATTATCAATGTAATTGAAAGAAATGAGAAAATTTTGAAAATCTAATTAAAGACACCGGGAAACTTATATTCAAGCATTTTAGTTTTCAGTTCCTGTCTAAAAATATAGAACAAATTAGAAGCTTGTTGACAATAATACAGGAAACCCTTGCCAATCGCAGGGATTTGCATTCCTTGAAAAGGCCATGATCTGCAAATTTAATATTTTTTGGTAAAACTCAAAATAGGAATATACAACCATAGTATTTATGTCATAATGCCTTTACGCTGTCCTACTAAAAGAGGATTTCCATTTAGGAGCCATAGGTCAATTAAAAATGTAACAGATAAAAAAATAAAAGAAAATTACATAGGTCAAACAATTTCAGGAAATACGACAATAACTGAATTGACAGTGAGAGCACACCGAAACAGCTAAGCTTCCCTTACAGGAAGAAATCGCATCATACAGCATTAAGTATGCATCCAATCTATAGTTCCCATTGATATTGCAAAACGTGATATGGATATTTTAGCCATGGGGCCGCAGCAATCATTTTACATGATTGTGTTTCAGTTTTCACTATGTTAGGAATTCTGAAGTGTATAAAATATTATTATGTATGGCATTTATTGGATGTGGGATTTGAAAATGCATATAATCAAATTTTCTCCATTTGGTCAAATAAGTGACACGTTTATTTAAACACGTATAGTAAAATCTATAAACAATCAAGGATTTTCTGTATTTAAATATGCATATATGGACAGTGGCATAATCAAGTGAAGAATTAAAGGTTTAACCCCATCACCACAAGCAAATTTTTAATCATTATTTCATAAATTTTCATTAAACACTAAAAACGTTTTTCCAAAGCCCTTCCATATATCTTGGCTACGCTGCAATATGGTACGATTGAAATGTTAGACACGTCGGTTAGAATTTTCCCCAAGAGAAGAGGTGAATGGATTTTTCTCGTTTCCTTATAATATTCCCCATGTAAAAGTGTATAATGGAATAATTAGTGACACTACTACTATTTAAGTAAGTGATTATGATATAAGAAGTATTTGAAGCGCATTTAAAGATTTGGTGGTAGCATTTAAAGAGTTATGAAAGTTACAATATTTAGTTAAATAATTTATGCGGAAAATTCAGACTAAAACGAATTACCGCTTATATTTAAACTTTATTGAAATGTAGAAGTGTACTTTGAGCAGTTTACGAAATGATTGTTTCAAATTTTGGCAATTCAGAATTTTTGCATAACACCTATTTAGTGTTATAATAACTGTGTTATTGTTAACATATTTAGTTACTTTAAATACAAGACTTAAATTGTTGATTTTTAAGCACATTTCTTATGTTCTGAATCTTTATTTTCAGTCACATTTTTGTAGAAAATATGAAGTTACTGAGTTTTGAACCTGTCTTTAGTGACGTAATATGGATCTATACCTAATAAATTTGATGAGCAGGGCCTTGCAAAAATGCCTGTGTGAATTTTTAGATTTTGTTTAAAAATTACAAAATTAAAATTAAACAATCTCTACCTCTAAATTCTTGATTTATTACAAGAAAATGTAAAGTTTACAATAAAAATATAAGTATAATTTTTAGTAGACTTCGGATGTAAAATTCAAATTATTCAATTTGAATTTTACATCCTCTAAGCAAGCTTACACAATAATATTCCTGCTTATTTATTTACAGTAATAAAATCTACCTAGTTCTGGATTAATTTCGAAATGAACATATTTGAACAGTTTCTCAATTGATAATACGGTACCAGGTACTTTGCCCCTCCCCACCTTTTGCGTGGCCCTGCCATTGAGTATATATATATATGCAGCAAATTCACATAAGGAAAACATGCACAAAAAAAGTCGAGAATTATTTTGATTTCTTAGGAAAAACATCAGCAAAATAAAAATATGCCCGTTCACTCATCAAAATTTACTTCAAAAGCATCGAAACCTTATTTCAGAATTTTTTTTTTGTACTGTTCATCAGAACGTAAATTCCCGATGGACAAAGTGCTTGAAGTAAGTGTTTATACCTCAAACGCGAGATTTAAAATTTTTCTCGTCATAATCTGTATATTGTTAATTTTTTTTTTAATTGCTTAGCATGCAAAGCTCAATATCCAAGCTTTTAACAGCTTATTTAACTCAAGATCCAAGCCTTTTATTCCTACGCAGCTCAAAATAATCGCACGTGTTTTGTCAGGCATTGTAGAAAGGAAAAAAACATATGCAAAAACAAACCCACTTCTTGCTATGGTTACACTCCTAAGGTCAGATAAATTACTCGATGAATGACCTCGCAAGAAACGAAGTCATTGCAGACTGATTTGTTTCTCTGCAGAAATGTTCGTTTTCTTTTGCCCCTCTCATAATACTCATGGAGGTGAGCTATGCTTACCTAAAGATGAACTCAAAATAGCACAAACGACTTCAGGCTCAATCATAATTTAAATTTCTCATTTTTCCTTATAATTGCGAAAAAAATAAAGCAAATAATTTTTATTACAATTTCTTTTAATCAGACTTTAGTAATTAAGTATCATTCACCTTTTTTTTTAGATATTCTCTCTTATCGCACTTAGCTTATAGTGATGTAGCTGGCGTAGCTAAGGGAGGGGGGAATTAAGCCTCCCCCCGGGGGCTTGAATACCACATATTTTCTACGACAGGCCCCCGAAAACAAGGTACGCCACTAATGATGTTACTCAAGAATTGCCATTTTTAATACATGTGTTCTTTCGTAGTGTAAAGTATTGGATCAGTGTCGGAGAGCTACTACTCACCCAAAAACGTTTGGACTATTTTAATCTGGCTTGCTTATCAAGTACTTTGTTGACAAGCCATTTTTGTGTAAATATTTTAGCGTTTACCTTGTTGAAATCTCAGTTTAGAGCCTAGATTGTTTTTTTTTTAATCATCAATAAATTGTGCCTCAAAACGAGATTGGATTTTCGAGATTTGGCATGGAACAAGATCGAATTTTCCAATGTGGCATACTCTGAAAAGTAAACAGTGAAACTCACAATGTGGGAAAAAACAACACCCATACACCTACCTACGGGATGAACTTTGAAAAGAGGTCCCTGCGCTAGAGAGTGTTTAATTCGTCTTTCAGATTGTCTTTGTACATTGTAAAATGAATTCAATTCTTTACATATTCACAATGCCCATGCAATGCTTCCCAGGGTATGACAATTTGATAACATTCTTGTGCCATAAAATCTCAGCAGAAAAAATAATTTGCGAACCAAATTAGACAACATTACATTCTCAAAACAGTTGACATCTTTCTTTCACTAACATTTGTTACATTTTACGGCTTGATTTTCTTTTTCTGTGTTTTGAAGTTCGTTTTCGGATTGTTTAATCTAAGAATGCTGGAAACAATAAGATTAAGGTTTACAATATCTTTATAATCGACAGAAGTTAATTAGCTTATTAATAATCTTTATATTGGACAGAAGTTAGCGTTAGCTTATATTATTAGCGTTAGCTAACGCTAATTCTTACATGTTTATTAATATAAATATTCTTTATATACACACTAATGCAGTATTTAGTCACATATGTTATGAATTTTGAGGTAGATCGGCCAATGGCTAATATCACTTGAATCTCATTTTTTTAACTTGTAAAAGATTGATAAAAACTTTACAAACTGAACGGAAGTTATTTTAGAACTTTTTATTCCGATGTCAGTAATAAAAATATATCTATCATGTAACTTTTGAAAGTGATTTTTTTTTTCGCTTTTTATGTGTATTTCCAGCTCTTTAGCGATTCTTAAAGTAGATATAATTGTTGACAATTTCCGAATATATGTTCATCAGCTATGAAATGTGATACAATTAATGACTTATATTATTCTATTTACATTCCATTTGGCATTGATTTAAAGAATTTTTGTTTAAAATACGGTGATAAAAATTTATTGATAGTCACGCAATATTGTATGTTTTTCCTTAGTTCAGAACTACGATGAATTTTCAAATGTTGTATGTAAGTGTGGTGAATTCCTTGTCAGGTGTACAAGGGTGTCCATTTTCCCTGTGATCCTTGCTACTGAGCTTTTTTTCCCTGCATGACAGCTATGTTAGCTGTGTTTTTAATTGGGTAGACTTGTTGATGAAAAATGTGTAAATGTCTTTTTAAGAATAAATGATTTTGTCAAAAATTTATTTCGCCTTTTGTCGTTGATTAAAGACCACTAAAATGGGAGGTAAATCTGGTTCGTTCCAGCATGTTACAGAATAATTGATCTCAAAACCAGAGCATTTCAGTTAATTCCTCACGAAATTGGAAATATTTTTTTAAATCATATCGTACAGTAATGACGTAAAATGCAAAAAATATTTTCTATAACGTCTGTAGAGCTTATATTTATCCGTATATAGATATTCCTCGCTTGAATGCAATTACCATTCATTAACAGCCGAAGTATAAAAAAAAAATTGGCACACTGCAAAACAGAAATTGTTTTCCCCAAGGAATATAGGGAAACGAATGGAATTTGTTCTGGGTCGAAATTTTTGGATAAATATTTCTAGAATTTGATGTACATTGTAAGACTTTCAACAATAAAGAAGTATGAAAAGTATTTAATATTTAAAATCGGAATAACGACTAGCGACTTAATGGGAGATTCCCTTAAATGTTTTCGTTGTGTATTAACAATAATAGTTAAAAATTACAAACGAAGATAGCCAGTTAATAAATTGACACCACTGCTCTTTGGCATATATTTTTTAAAAGTAACCTAATCTGCAGACTTCTGCTTGTCCTAAATTGTGATGTCGGTTGTCGGCTTTCTGGAGTCAATTGTTAATTTTTTTTTTCTTATGCTGAGTGA
Source organism: Ryuthela nishihirai (assembly GCA_038380435.1). Taxonomy (NCBI): domain Eukaryota; kingdom Metazoa; phylum Arthropoda; class Arachnida; order Araneae; family Heptathelidae; genus Ryuthela; species Ryuthela nishihirai. The sequence continues at coordinate 46,536,520 of JAWZYU010000029.1, read as the reverse complement.
CCACGATTATTGTTGAAAGCTGAAGTTCCATTTAATTGAAAATAATTTTAACTGAAGTAAATATATATATTGGTAATGGACATTCAACTCAAAACCTCTCTGGGAAATTCATTTTTGGTTTGTATTGGCTCACTGTTAACAATGTTGGTAGCACATAATACCCTGTTGGTCATGTCAGATTTTTCTGTTAAGTGCTTTTCTTCGATTTTAATATTTTATGACCAACGTTTACAGGAAAATTCCTCAAACCTTTAATGTAAAGCTAATGCTGAAATACCTTTAAACTTACTGAAGTAGTTATTCCGAATCAAACCAAGACGTAGGGGGCGGGGGGGTCTAGATGAGACTGGAAGGCGCGGTTAAGTAATTACTGCTACCGAACAATACAAATTAATTAGACAAAAGAAATTTTTGTTCCAAACTCGTGATTTCGCGCTGTACAAATATCTGCATAATTTTCCCACTATGCCCAAAGCTTTTAAAAACATTTTAGGATACAATAATTAGGGAAAAAGGAACATTACACAAGTAAATACATTTGTAAACCTACTGGAGAAAAAAAATGCCAAAATGGTAAATTTTATGATTAGGCCATAATCTTAAATTCTAACACTGAGCAGCACTTGAACAAAATTCGATGGTCAGTAAAATCAATAATCAAGATTTTCTATATGTTAAAAGCTTGTACTCAGGGGCGTAGCGAAGGACTATCGGGGGCGGGGGGGATCAAAAGTTTTCAGATTTTCGCAACTCTCCAGCCGAGAGTAGAATAAAGGAAAATATTACCAATTGTACATTAAAAATGCTTTCTTAAACTCTCAACTAAAAGATATTAAAATTTAATTTTTTACGGATGAAAACAGGTGGAGATACTGGGCATACCTGCGTATCCTCAGAAATGATGTTTAAAGAAAAGTGTGTCTCAAGATAAAGATCTCAATAAAATTTGTCTAAATTTCGATTTTAAACAATATTTGTCCAATATTCAATGCTGGAATATATTTAACAAGCTACAAAAAAGACCCCAAAATTTAATTAAAACAGGTTAAGAGATCATAGTTTGCACTAGTAGAGCGCAGAGTACATAGCATTGAAAACGGAAATAAGTATTCTTTGAATACAGCACCTGGGTTCGAGCCCCGGGTAAGGCATGGATGTGTGCGTTGTTTTTCTGCTGGAGTCCTGCCATCCTCACAGATTTACTGGCATATAAACTGACAGGCTCCTGTCAGACCTCTGTGGCAAGCAGCTGCTTGAGGGGATATTTATTTTTTTATTTGTTGGTTACACGGATGAAATTGGATGCCACTTCGACAATCAGCAAAACTCGTGCTTTGGCATTACTCTGGAACTAAATAGAGCGTACTATGAACGAATATTAATCAGTAAAATGTCAACTGCCCTAAAATATATACCCATCACTCCCCATCCACTCAAGGTCTTTAAGTTTGTGGTGAAGTAAATCTGTGATAACTGAAAATCCACTGCATTTCTTTTGGCTAAATGCCATTCCAAATTGAAAGTGTAGTTCCATTAGTTGTTTATGCGGTGACCTTATCACATAGTGGCATCCTACTTCTCAAATGAGTGGTAAAAATAGCCATAGGCAAGATCAATATGCCAAATTGGGCAGCCCTCCCCTTCTGCGCTTTCAGAACTGTGAATATCTCCTTAAGATACATATTTAAGGCCTGGTCAGGCTTCAGGTGCTATTATATGATCAGTTTCACGAACCACTTAGGCATACATGCTGAAGGAAAGATGTATACTATTCTCCTACCATTTACAGTTACTGCTTTTTTTAACCACCTCAAAAATTGAGCTCAGGTGCACTGTGTGCTCAAATTTAAATATCAACAGGAAGTAAATTTGGAAACATATTAAGAACCCAAATATCATTTTCGTGTTTTAAACTATTGGAGAAATTCCAAAAAACTGTCATATAACAACCCTAATTAGAGTCGATTTTTATTAATTATATGCTCAATAATCAGATTGTTTCTAAAGCTTTGTTGCAATTCAGAAACAAAATGTGTGGACTCCTGCTATAGGCAGGTGAACATGTCTGCAATATTTTTTTGCATATTTACAAAGCTCTATAGAATGCAATCACGATATCTTAAACCACAGATGTTCATTCCGATTTATCTAGCAATGAAACATCAGGCTGCAAAATGTACTTTGTAATCCAACACTACATATAGGTTAAATGAGACAGTGAACAATATTCTACAATAAAATTTTTATATCTGAAAATTACTTACATTATAAAGCATCATTATACTTAACAAGGTTTTTTCTCAAAAAGCATAAATAATATGACTAAAATAAAACAATAAATATGGCATGAGCAGTATTCATAGGATAATTTACGGTCCTCGATGGAAACTGTTCATTTCACTTAGTGATGTACGTAGAAAAAGTGACGTAAGTATTTACAATTGCCCTGATAACTAGGAAATAGCAGTAAGATGCCTTTGCAATCTTTTTTACTGCTCTCACAGTTCCCAGATAAAAATTTGTACATCAGAGTTCTAGTTGTTCCAATAAAACCAAAATTATATCTAGTTTGACAATAGGCTTTTCCTCACAGTTTACACGATATAATAAACCACCAGGAATGGACAGAAGCCAAATGTTTATTTACATTATTCAACCTAGAATTATCCAAGAGATCAAGCATCCTTTTGAAGTATGTCAGCATTGCATGTTTTCCAACAATCACATAGTAGTTATTGCAAAGGGAATTTTTAAAAATTTGTATTTTACAACGATCATAAACTCCAAATTTATACTCAATATTGATTCTGATTCAAATATATACTATGCAGTTTTCGAGTGGATGGTCATTTTTGTTATTCATGGGCATTATTCTAGAATTTATTTTATAAAAATATATGTATACAAAGTAACTATAAAAATTATATGTCACTTCACAGTACATTAAACAATTTGCTTTTTGGGAATGTCACTTTTGTTCTCTATAGAAATGAAATGTTTTTTAAGCTGCAGCATTCAACCATACCATTTCAACCACCATATTGCCTTTTATACCAAACAGTTTGAAGAAAAATTAATTGCCATTAAGGATGTTTAATACCTATATTTTCCTGCCATTTTCATGCTTAAATATAACTAAATATTCCAAGGTGCAAAAGTGAATATAAAAATGAGTCTTATGTAGTGATATATTTAATGCATATGCATCAGCAACTATGGTCCTTTGGAGTTTCAAAAGTGCAAAAGGCTAAATTTTTGAGTTCGTTGATGTTTCACTATTATTATAAGTAGGAATACATAGTTGTATCAGAATAATATGACCACCCACAGAATCACAGTGTACCTGCCCAGGCCCATCACAGAGTGCACATGACAAGGTCGACCACACAGAGATATAAGCGGCTGGTCAGGACAGATGAGCATAGTGTGTAACGTGAGCACAATGGGCAGAGGTTTTGATTTGACGGACATTCAAAAAGGAATGATCATCGGCTACCACATCACGGGTGGAAAGATCTCAGAAACAGCAGACTTCATGGGCTGTTCGCTAAGTGCAGTAGTAAGGGTGTACCAAGAATGGATTGCTGGCATACCGAGTACCTCCAGATGTCATAACTGTGGAGTCCCAAAGGCCATCAACCCCAGAAGAGAACATCGACTGGTAAAGGGCAATCGACGCGCAACAGTGCAGCAATTGACCACTCAAATGAACGCTGGGGCACCCAGGTATATGTCCCAATAACAGTGGAGTGGACTCTGTTACATATGGGTCTCCGGAGTTGACGCTGCATAAAGGCGAATATGTTAACCAAGGTCCATCAGCAATGATGCCTGCAATTTGCACGGGACTACCGTCATTGGACAATGGAAGAGTGGAAAAAGGTTGCCTTCTCCGACGAACTGAGGTTTATACTCCACAGAAGTGATGGGTGGTGGCGGATACAGTGTCAGACACATGAGAACCAACACCTGGACACACTTGTTGGTCAAGTACAGGCCGGCAGTGTGCATGTCTGGGGGATGTTTTTCTATGCTACTGGTACCACTGGATGGGTCCCTGAATGTCAATGGCTACCTGTCCATTCTCGCTGACCACATGCATCCCTTCATGTTGGACATTTACCCTGGTGGTGGTGATGCTACCGACAGGGCAATGCACCCTGTCATGTTGCTAAGGTGGTGCGTGACTGGTTCCAGGAACACGACAGCGATGTCTCCATTCTCCCTTGGCTGGCAAAATCGCCCAACCTCAATCCCATAGAGCACTTGTGGGACCATTTGGATCGACAGGTTTGGAGTGTGGATTCACAACCATGTGATCCTCGGAACCTCCATGCTCTACTGGAATCTGAATGGGCATGTGTGCCTCTGGTAACCTTCCAGGGCCTCATTGCATCCATGCCACGCGTCTCGCAGCTGTCATCCGGGCCAAAGGTGGTTTTTCCCATTATTAAGTAGGTGGTCATATTATTCTAATAAGACTGTGTAAGTTAATAAATTTCATTTATTATATAATAAAAATAAGTAAAAAAATGGTAATTTTTTTAATAGTGTTTAATACAGTTAAATTTCAAAGCTGCATATAGTTGGCACTAATAACTATTTCTAATAAGTTTAGAAGCTTATTATTAGTTTATTCATCAAATTTACAATGTCAAAAGAAAATTTATGTAGGTCCACAAGGCTATGACTGAACATGGTCTTTTCATTTACCTGTCAAGTGCTCAATCATTATTATGCCAGTTTTAAGAATTTTTTCTTTAAATATTTGGGAATATGATGATAACTTATGATAATAGGAAAATAATGACTAAAATTTAGCAACAACTGCATTGAAGTAGAAATTAAACATTCATTGTTTCACTATATTTGTAATTTCTGTGGCCTCTCTTTTATTTAAATAATTAAGATAATTTTTTTCAGCTGTCATAATTATTACACTTTCCTCTTATCACTCTGAACAAAATTATTTATTTATGTAACAGATTTGATCAGGTTTTTTTTTGCTTTCATTTGTTTATTGTAAAATCAGTTATCTCCTTTTGTGTAAACCTACTATACATCAAGAAAGCAATAAGTGGCAGAGTCCAAATCCTTCACCATGAAAATACAAAACACTCATCATATATCAAATCAGATCAAATAGTTCTATACCAGAGGATAAAATGTAGCAAACTTAAGCAACATAAATATTAGCAATTAGGGAGGCTAATATATATATTCATTCACAATCCCTTGGTAAGAAATACACATGTTTAATCAGTAACCTGTTCCATGTAAAGAAATAGCATAATTTTTGCTAGTATTATAAAGTTGCTGGCAAAACTAGTGCATCCCACCCCCAACTCCTTGATAGGAATCAGAGTGAAAAATAATTGGCTGTTGTCTGCTATTTTCTAACTGAGGATGGAGAATTAATTCACCAGGAGTAGAAATTTACATAATTTATGATATGAATACTAAACAGATTAAAAAAATATTAGCACATATATGCAATACTTCTATGTATAAATGGCTTAATTAATATTAAGAATTTGATACATTTAAAAAATGCTAAAAATAACATTAATTTATATTTTTTCCAAACTCTAAAACTATTGATGTTTTAGGTTTACCATTTATATAATAAATATAAAGCTAAAATTATGCATGAAATCTGATTTATCAATGTAAATTTAACACAAATGAATACATTTAAAAAGTGATTCGATTCCTTCTCTCAACAAAATTTTCCATTTACACCATCATTAAATAATTATGTACAACATAATTAATATAACAGTGTGCTCAGATTTTTCTTGTTATAGGCCTTGAGTTGAATACGATTTTATAAAGTTTCATTCTCAGGAAAGTTTTTTCAAAACAAAAGACTAAGTTCTTATTAGAAAACATGCAGTACAAGCAGAGTTGCATAATTTATATCTGGTTCAACTGAGGAACCAAATCAAAGTGCTAAGCTCTAGAGAAGTACCAGTCTCATTTAGACTGACCACATAACATTAATCATTGACTAGCTTTGCAACCAAATTCAATTAGTATGCAGATTTACAAAGATCTTAATGAATGCATACATTTCATCTTGTACTTTACTTGCTCAGAGATGCCTAAACACTGGAGAAATGATTGATGCATAATCATTGGCATTATGTGGCTTTATCAGTCTGAACTATACAGGTTTTACTATTTTACAACATCCAGGGAGAATTCTGGATGGTGTTCTGAACAAGACAGTACTTATTAAGATGATCACCAATGTGGTGAAAGTAACACACATTTGACACTCAGCACCTTATTCTTTCATTTCAAGGTTTGTTTCTTGTACCCTGCAGTTTGTTCACACTTTCAACACCTCCTCTAGAAAGTCAAGGCACCAAGACAACACATTAGCAACCACTGTTGCTAATTGCCTGGAGCAATAAATAATCAACAAATCTTGCACATATGTATTCTGTACAAATAATGCTAAACACCTGATGTTTGTAGCTGATCTCCATGTCCAGAATGGCTAAATACTGAAGCATAGTGAGCATCTTCTGTGCTCCCATGGTTCACACTGCTATTTCCACCACTCATGCTACCAGCAAGAGCAGTGTTGCTCAGAGAGTTGGAGGTAACGAGTTCTCCAGGAAACGGACGGAATGCGGTCAAGTTGACCAGTGTTGAAGAGGTTGGTTTACCCACAGCTATCGTTGCAATGGCAACATTACCTGAACTCGTGCGAGTAAAGGAAGCACTATTGCGTCCCAAACTACTAACAGTGCTGCCACGCCCTATACTACTGGTTGTACTGGCTCTTCCAGTGCTTCTTCCAGCTGCATCACTACTGCCATCTCCTGAGTGACTACATGAATGGGATCCACTTTGGCCACTTGAATGACTTCCTCTACCTACTAAAATATATAGCTTTTATCTTGTGACTATTAATGTACATATAATTTAATATATTTATTTACTAGCTGACAATATTATAATCTATACTGTTTTGCAATTTAAAGGGAATTTTGCAATATTTCAAAGTAATTCAAAATGTCATTGATAAAACTCAACAAAAATATGCTGCAATAGGTATGTAAAGCTGTTTAACATGATGATCACATATAAATGAATGCTCCATATATGTACAGCTGCATATATTACCTTAGCTTGATAAATGTTCTCAAATGATCACTGTATCATTAAACATTTGTATAATATTCTGTTCACTGAAAGGTAAATTTTTTTTTTGCTACACAATGGAACATAGACATTTACTGGAAAGTTTTATGGAGGGCATTTGGACAAAGTGAAGGATAACCACAAGGGATTTGCAAGATGGCTCAATGTGAATCTTTCTGAGTCAACAGGCTAAGGCAATGGTTTTGACAGACAAATGTTTCCAGAAAATCATCATGGAATAACCTAAGGGCAACAACAACAACAAAAAAAGAGGATCTCTTATTTTTATTTTTATAGCTCAAAGACATAATCACTCAACATTGGTTGAACCCTAGCCCTCTTTGTGGGATGCAACTGCTTCTGTTCCTTGGTAAATAGCAATTGCTGTTGTTGCAAATACACTGCCTTGCAATAAAAATTTTTTTTGCAATATTTCAAAATGTGCTGCAACAGTAAAATAAAGTGGATGAATACAGTGATCACATCATAAATTAATGCTCCACACATGCATATTAAATTACCATAATAAGTGCTATTGAATCATCACTGTGTCATTCAACCTTTGCCTAGAAGTCTATTTTCTTAAAGTTGAATATTTATTTCCTGATGGATGATTTTCTGTTGCCCAATGATGACTTATAGCTTGCATCTTTGACTGATAGCTCAAAGACATAATCACTCAACATGGGCCCCGTGTGTGGGAGAGCCATACCCTGTGCACATTAAAGAACATGCTGGATGGCCTTGACGGGAGGCTACCATCTGTCTCCCAACAGCTGTTCCAGTGGGTCCCCTCCCCCAACCTTCTCTGAGCCTTCGGGGTCCTTGTGACTTGGCCATTTAGCCCATTGTGTGCAAAAAAGTGCCACTCAGAGGTAAAACAACCCAACCCAACACTCAACATGTAAATATTCCAACCTCCACCATTAGCAGGCTTCATGAGGTGGTCTGTAATTAGTAAGCTGTGTGTCCCATACTACAGAAAGGAGTGCTTGAACAGTGGCAAATCAATAGCACTCATTTGTTTTCTACCTTATGAGTCTAGATTTACCCAGCAGAATGATTCATGATGGATACTGATCTGGAAGGAACAAGGGCCACAATGTCATCCATTATCACTGAAAGAGGCACTTATGGTGGGAGCAGTACCATGGTAAAAAAAAAAATGCAACCAGTTTCATTTTTACTTATCTTCCTATTGCTTTTCACTTGATATTTGTTGGTTTGTGAATTTGTCAAAACAGTTGTTTCACCATATGTTTCGAACGCAATGGAGGAACTTAATGTTTTACATGTGTCAAATAAAAGCTTGTGATGTGGGGAGTATCATATGCTACAAAAAAATTTGACCCCCCCATGCATCTTCACTCCTAAAAATGGGGAAATGTGAAAACTATTCTTCCACTATATCTTCAGAATGAGAGTGCCGAAAGTAAGCAGCTACATGTTAAATGAAAGCTTCTGAAGCGGGGAATGTTATAGGCTATAAAAATTGACCCCCTAAGCTTTCTACCCTCCCCTCAGAAGAGGGGGAGGGGGAATCTGAAAACGATTGTGCCCTTATATCTCCTGAGCGAGTGCAGGATATAACAAGTTATGTGCCAAATGAAAGCTTGTGAAGAGGGGAGTGTCAAACTATAAAAAATTGACTCTCCATCCTTTCTTCACCCCTAAAAAAAAGGGAAATACGAAAAATCTTCTTCTGCTATATCTCCTGAATGTGAATGCTGGAAACAACCAGCTATATGTCAAATAAAAACTTCTGGCACAAGGAGTGTCATAGGCTATTAAAAATTTACCTCCCTCATGCTTCTTTCCCCTAAAAAACATGAATTGTGAAAGTCATTCTACTAGATCTTCCAAACATGAGGGCCTACAGTTATGAGTTAGGTGTCATGTGAAAGCTCATATAATGACCGTAGAAAACTATTTCAAATTTTGCCCCCACTATTCTCTCCTCCCTGATAATGGGAGGGGGGGTGGGTTGCAGTTGGTTGGTTGTTTTACCTCTGAGCAGCACTTTTTTGCACACAATGAGCTAAATGGCCAGGTCACAAGGACCCCGAGGGCTCAGAGAAGGTTGGGGGAAGGGACCCACTGGAATGGCTGTTGGGAGACAAATGGTAGCCTCCCGTCAAGGCCATCTAGCATGTTCTTTAACGTGCACAGACCACAGCTTAACGTCCCATCCGACGGACGGCGGCCTTTCCAAGCCCATCAGTGTCCCCTACTGACCGTTGGCAGGGTAGAAGTTTTGTGGAGATAAATCTCACTGCTGACCCAGCTGGGACTCGAACCTAGAAACTGCAGATTATAAAGCTGGGGCACTACCGACTGAGCCACCCCCACCCTGGTTTTTTTGCGGGGTTAGACTTTAACGAGTCATATCTTAAATTAAAGTTCATGGCATCTCCAATATCATGGGCTACCTCAAGCACGACTCCAAAAAGGAGGAAAAATGTGGTCGATGTTTACAAGTCATATATTAAATGAAAGTTTTTGAAGGTAGGCGCTTTTTAGCAACAAATAAAAAATATAAATAAATTAAAAGATTTAAAAAATACCCATCTTCCAATATAAGCTCTAAAAAGTGTAAAATAAACCTAAAGCATATCGATGATGAAATCAGTCAATGAGTTCGTATTTTGTTCAAAGGAAGATAGGGCACCAATTTGCCTACTCAACAAGATTGCCAGCACCCTATCTTCCTTAGAAGTGAATACAAACTGAAGTGAATATAATTTTTTAAAATTTTTAATATATTTCTATTTATGTGATTACAGACTTGGCTTTACACGGTATAGTATCAAAGGAGATTATTTGACTCATCCCAAATTAAAAATAAACTAAATGGTTTTAACTGATATTTATTTTCAAGAATAAATAATTAGTAAATTCTTATATTAATAAAATATCATCTGTAACAAGTTACATTGATATTCTTTCACTAAAATTATATTCTTGTCATTAATGCAATCTGTCTAATGAAATCTTAATGAAATGAAGCTTGTTTTAAATCAGTAGCAAGATCTGACTTTCCTAGACTGAATTTTTCAGACTAGTAAAAACTGCATTTCATCTCATTTTTAGCAACAAGTTTAATTTTGTAGACTATTATATAGAATAAATACAGCTGATTCGTAAGTACACAGTTACATAAAATATTACATAAATACTAATTTTACAAAATAAACACTAAGTGTTGGTACAAATGGTTAATTTCTAATTTATATTCAGTTCATAAATATAATTCTTTCAAATTCAATAGTGTATATCTACATTAATGATGAGTATTTTTTGTTACCAAAACAAATATGAAAAATTATTCAAAGCTTACTTGAATTAGTGCAAATAAAGTACAAAGTAATGTTATATTAATGTTAATATGCACGCCGAACTGAAATTTGAGATAAATTAAAATATATAAATAAAACTTTCAATATATTGTTATAAATTTAATGGATGGAAACTGAGCAAGAGTTCGAAATCATTTACCAAACAAGAGTATGAATGAAGCAATTTACTACAAAGGTATAAAACCATACAAATAAAGCAATCTTATTTAAACCCAACTTTTTCTCTTCATCACTATAAAGTTAAACCATAAAAAAATTATCTATTATACTTAACTAATTTTTAATGTTTATATACTAGTGTTGTCAATATTTACTCCTAGTACAAAATGGAACCTATTATTTTCATAGCATTTAACAAACAAACAAATTTATGTTGAAATTCATTTGTGATATATAGTTATCTTAACAATGCTTTACACTTTATAAATGTGAGGCATCTGACGATGATCTCTCCTAATAGAGGACATAAAAACAAACTTTACTGTTGATTTTCTTTCACCAATAGAACTAGGCTTCATCTTGAACCAAATTAAAAAAAAAAACCTTTTTACTTAGCTTCACACAACTCTAATTCAACACAATGTTTTTTTTTTACTACTTCACTATATCTTTCGTTTTCCTCCTCAATTCTTATTATTCAAAGTATCTCTCCATTCCAATCAGTTAATAATGTAATTGTCATGCTGAAACATCCGCAAGCATTAATGGCACATCTATCATGAGTTCATCGTAGAACATTCATCTGTTGTAACAGTATGTTTTATTCATAAAAGGATTTTTTCAGAACCTATCAACCCCTTTTTTCCCCTTAAGTTGTTAGTTTTGATTTGCATGGTTTCAATTTACATGGTGATTGTCCAGAACCAATCTACTGTGTAAATGGAGGGATGGGTGCATATGGTTTCTATTGGCATGATGATGACTGAGAGATGAGGTCCTTGACCTCATTATTGTACAATAATAGTACAATAATGGACCTGATGCTGGATAATTGTACAATAGGGAATAATTTCATTACATAGCTCCTATTGACATGATGGCTCAGAAATGAGGTCCTCAACCCCTATGTGCAACCTTACACAGGTGCAAAAGAGAACAATTTCATTTTGCAGGGCGTTAATGCCTGTTTCCACAGTGCTTGACTGGATGACCACCTGGAGATGAACACTATCAGTCATATGAAATAGCCAGCACATTCTCTTGATCTCAATTCCATAGGGTGTTTCGATACCCTAGGAAGGCGATATATCCCTCAATTTCCCTTCCCAAATCCACCATGAATCAGCTGCAATTAAATAGCAGCATTATGAAGTTTGAATTGTTGTGAAATCTTATTAGTTCTTAGTTTGGTTGTTTGGAATTTTATAGTGCAACAGTTAGCTCTTAGATTGTGTTTAAACTTGGATGTCACTTTTGACCTATTCATGGCATTTTCAAGGATGATGGAGCTTTTGTTACACTTTCAATATTAACTCACCATATACACAAACACTTCCTCACCAACTTTCTTGAAAAATGGTCAAACAATTTTGCTTTTCAAACTCTTTCTACAAATTCCCTTTAAATTGCGCCGTAGTGTATATATGCTGGAAAAATTGTTTAAATGTGCTAAAGTGTTAGAAATCTTATTGTGAAACACTTGTTCTTATAATGATGATAATTATCACCATCCTCAAGCAGCCATGTGTTACAGAGGTCCAATCAGATTGTGCAATTTAATTCTCCAAACACATCTGTCCTGAGCTACATCTGGCCACTGCACACCAATTCTAATAAGGTCCTGTTTGACATTGTCTGCCCACCGCATCCTAGGTCTCCCCCTCTTTCTGAGGCCTTTAGGCACACTGTTCATAACCCTATTCACCAATCTATAATTATTCATATGGGCAACATGGCCAAACCAACGGAGTCTCTCTCTGCACAATATGCTGCTTAAAGAAGGTTGCAAACTCCTTTGCCTAACCTCATCATTAGTTACAAAGTTGAACCACCTAATACCCAAGATACTGCATAAGCATCTAGAATCAAAAGCATCTAGTTTCCTGTTATCTTGTTTACACAGCGTCCAAGTTTCACTACCATAACTAACCCTAGAAAGAACCAAACTATTATACAGTCTAATTTTAGTCTTTAGGTGTATACGCCTATTTCTCCACTATCTCCATAGATTCTTAAAAGTCCCGGCAGCAATCCCTATTCGTCTGTTAATCTCATGCCGCACATCACCATTATCTGTTACATAGCTCCCAAGATAATTAAACTGTGACACCTGCTCAAGACTGCAACCATTCAGATTAACTGAATCACAGCCTGCCTGACCAATTTTTATCACTTTAGTTTTCTCTCTGTTTATAACCAAACCTACTCTACTACCAGCCTCATCAACAGCTTGAATGAAAGAGTTCATCTCAGCAATATCATTTGCAAAAAGGGCTAAATCATCAGCATAATCTAAATCAGAAATTTTCGTATCTCCAGTCCATTTAAGGCCAAAATCTTTCCCTTGAAGTGAATTTCGCATAACATAATCAATAACCAAGCTAAAGAGAAAAGGAGACAAAATGCACCCTTGTCAAACACCAGAAGTAATGCTAAACCAATTGCAACAAGCCTTACCAACTCTCACACATGACTCAGTGTTATTATAGATAGCTTTCATTATGTTAACTAACTTCTCTGGTATACCATATGATCTCACAATCAACCACAAATTATGACGATCAGCAGAGTCGAAAGCCTTTTTGAAATCAACAAAGCTAGCAACCAAAGGTTTCTGAAACTCTAAACATTTCTGAAGAATCTGCCTAAGTGAAAATATCTGATCCACACATCCCCTACCACTTCTGAATCCACATTGCTCATCACGCAATTGACTGTCAACCAGATTCTTAATTCTATTAAGCAGAATCATGGAAAGAACTTTACCGGGACAGAAAGTAGTCTGATGCCCCTATAGTTATCACAAGAACTGTGATCACCTTTTTTAAAAATAGGGATAACAATAGCTCTGGTAAAATCCTTAGGAACAATGCTTTTATTATAAAAGATATTAAGATAGAAACATTTCCATATCTAAGAATTTCAGTAGTAATTTCATCTACCCTCAGGATTTATGTAGTTTAAGTTTGGAAATAGTCAAAAAAATTTCAGACTGTGTTATAGTGCCAATATTACAGCCAGTAATACACCTTTCATAATTACAAACAATTGGAGCAGAATTAACCCCTTGTTTAGAACATCACTGAAAGGCTCAGCACATCTAGCCATGACAGAATCCTCATCTTCAAATATCTTACCATGTTATTCTTCAATCCCTGTATACCTGCCTATTTCTTTCTGCACAAAACATTAACCACCTGCAGAAGATCTAAAATCACAGTTTTTGCAATATAAGTAACTAAAATAAAGCAAATTAATTTTTATTCTACGAACAATTTTCTTAACTAGCAGCTAAAATTATTGCTTATTTTTCATCTTTCTCAGAATTAAAACAAAAATTAAACATTTAATAATATGTTTTTAATGATTGTATACTACAGAACATTAAAAGTAATAAAATTAATTTTGTAAGCTTTATACATTTATGTTTGAAATCTCACCTCTGGGAACACCATCAACAAGAGCAGTAGTTCCAATAACAGTGCAAGAGTCATGGTTAAATCCACCGTCACTTTGTCCAGCTGTTCCTCCACTTGAGCAGCCTTCTCCGCATCTTGTCCGTAACCTGGGTGAAAATTTATATATGAACACATTATATTTAGCACAGGGGGTTATTTTGCACAAGTGAATATTAAATTGTTATTAACTTTACACAGATAAGTACAGAGAAGCACAATGAAGTCTACTAACTACAATACTATTAACAATGCAACAGTGCAAGATGATCAGTGCCTAGTCCTAAACCTATTTCCAAAATCAAGTCATTCTTTGCAAAAGAATAAATTCACTTGAAAAGATGTGTACAATTCAGTACTTCATTCATAGTATTTGACTAAAATTTTATTCTGATAACTTAGTTAGAACAGGTTATAAGTGTTACCTTTGCAATGCTCTGGGGTTAAAATTTGAAATAGTTTTTCTTAGATATTTCAAAATAAATTTTAAGCAGGGCTTGTACATAGGTCTTTCAATTTTTCCAAGTTAAAGGAAGGTACTTAGTTTAGAGGTGGGTTATTATTATTAGCCAAAATGAATTAATAAGTAGTTTTAGACTTTGGCTGACATATATCAGTGATGTCCAAGTAATATTTAATGAAGTTAAAAATCTTACGAGTTAATATTTCTAGTGCTTTGAAAAAGAAAATAATTCAGTGGAAAAAATTAAATGTGCAAAGAGCAAATGCAATTATTGGCATTTAGTTAAATCAGGCATCCTATAATGGTAAACTATTAATTATATGCAAAATTATGTTGTCAATGACATTTGCTTCTATATAAATAAAAGTCCAGATTCTCCAAGCAGTTTCTTTTTAATTTTACTTTTAAATTTATAAATTTTTAAATTATTACTTCAGTAAAAGATCTCAAAATTAAAAAAATGCTCCAATGTTTATTCAGTTAATCTTTCAAAAGAATACATGTGTATAGCTAAAAGCAGAACAGAGAAACCCATGAAACACTAGCTATGATCAGGCCATATCTAGAGGGGACAAGTAACTGGATTGAATCTGAACTGACCAGAACACCATTCCAGCATAATTTACTTTTATATTTCCCCATAAAATAGAGTAATACGTAAGTTTAATTTTTTTTATTCTTCATTCCTGTCATTTGAATTCTCAGGGGGAGGGTTTACTTCCCCAGATTTGGACCTAGGATGATCATAGATACTTCAGTAATTTCTGCCATCAGTTTGGATGTTGAGTGATGTCATATTACAATGCATGTTATAGAAGTGAAAATTCTCAAGCTTCTACACTGATTACAAAATATATGGTAGTACAGGATTTCATGAAAGTTATGACATAATCGATTTTGTACAGAAGTGTAAGAAAATCCATGCTGCCATCTAGAAATAACAATGAGATCTGGTTACACAGTGATTGCTCTACTAGTTAAAGCAATGATTACAGATACTTTCAGATGAGGTTATAAAAGAAGTAGTTGAAGCACTTTATAGTGATAAGAAACTGAGAAATTATTAACCTAGGATATTTATTAATCTAAGATTACTTCAATGCCAACAGCATCTTTCATTTGATGGTACTAAGCTTAGCTAGATAGCTAATGCCCACCTGCCTGCCTGACTGTCTGTCTGCAATAGCATTCAAGTAACCTTAGATTATTAAATATTTTAGGTTTAATTGGAGTTCCTTGTTGGTATAAACAGCATATGGTACTGTCACAACTATGAACTCCTTCATAACATTATATAACAAGTACAGTAAAAGCTGTTTAATTTGAAATTCATGAAAACAACAGATCTATTAAATAAACACACACACTAATTTATACCTTACCTTAAAATATAAATATTAAATCCAATTCCAAAAGACTTATTTTTCAAACTGAACATAAAATTTTATTTTACTAACAGACAATAGAAATGTTAACATTATCACTGTTACAAGCTATGTTCTTAATACTGTATAATATAAAACAGTCAAAAATATTATTGAATAATCTTAGGAAAAAAAAAATCTCATTTAAAATAGTAACAATTTTGCCTTGTTCCATTTTCTGAGGATTACATAAGATGTCACCAAATTTTTCACATATTGAAACTGGCATAACAAGTATTACTGGAATATATCCAAAGCTGATAAATGCATCTTCCTTAGATATCAGTGGTTTAATCAATGTATCATTATCATTTCTTTCACTATCGTGATTGTTTAATGAACATTACTCTTTTTCCCAATTATTCAGGCACAAATATATTAATAATATGAACAGAGAGTGATTTTTTAAATTGCAAATTTATCAAGGATTTTGAATTATTTAGGAATATTCATACAAAATTTTATTATTGAATTTTAAAATTAAAGGAAAATTCAAGTTATATGGAGATTTTGAATTAACCAGGTTTAAATGTACACTGCACAACAATGAAATTGCTCCACCCAGAAGGAGTGAGGGAATAGAGGTGAAATGTAGCACAACATAGCAATACATATTGGTATACCATGATTCAATTTGCAGCCATTTACAGCGGTTGGAAGATGAGATAATTCAGCACAATGTGACTGCTTCAGTAGGTGGTTGCACCGCCATGAAGGCAATACAGGCAACAGCATGGCATGGAATCATACAGTTGACGGATATGGTCCTGAGGAATTGCACACGTTCAACGTGATTCCATAGATTTTCTATTGGGAATAAATCTGGAGATTGTGCTGGCCATGGCAATACTTGAACATGTTGCAAACATTGTCTGGAGACCCTAGCAGTGTGTACACGGGCGTTGTCATGCTGGAAAATCAGCTACTGCATCCCGCCCAGGAACAGTAACAAAATGGGCTGCAGAACCGCGCTAATGTATCGTGCAGCTGTCAGTGTTCCCGTGATGCGGACAAGAGGTGACCTGCTGTCATATCCAATAGCACCCCATACCATTATGCCTAGCTGACGGGTGGTGTGCCAGTCGCGAACAAAAACTGGATCCTTCCTCTCACTAGGTTGTCACCATACATGGACCCATCAATTGTCAGCACCCAGACGAAATGGGATTCACCACTAAACACGACAGTGTTCCAATCATGACCCCAGTTTGCATGACTTTGGAACCAAGCCAGATGAGTGCTGCTATGGTTTGCAATCAATGGCAGTCGATGTAATGGTTGCCTAGAGCAACCTTAGGCTTACCATTCAGGTTGTTATGGGAATGTCCATGGCTGCTGATACAGCCTGTTGAATATCGCCTGCAGTGCTCTGTGGTGATGAACAAGTATGTTGAACAATGCGCCTAGCAAGCCATGTGTCAGACGGCACCATTCCCTCTGCGATGTATGCTAGAACCTTCCTTTTGTCACTGTTGCCAACAGTTCATGCATCCCGATGAACATGGGCAGCGACAAGACGTGTAGTCTATCCAGCTTCACCTAGGCCTATAATTCTTCCTCTCTCAAAAGCATCCAAATAGCAATAAACCTGCCGACGGCATGTACCAGGCATTTTCGGCCTTCACTAAACAATTTCCAAGCAGAACCACTTAATCTCAACCATTCGCACAACTTTCACCTGCATAAACACAATACCATCCCTGTTCCTTTTTGCACCTTTTATCTCTTGAAGCCACACACATCATTGGCTACAGATTATCATCATTTTCATATCTCAACTGTACACACCCACACTTCTATTTGCATGTTTGTACAACATGTCCTTCTGGGTGGGGCACTTTCAATGTCGAGCAGTGTATTATTATATTATGCAAGCAAGTATGAGCTATTACTACTCAGTTTAACTGGTAGATGACTGGTGCATAACTAGATCTTGCATTCAAATCCAGGAGGTGGTTTGGTGAATCCTTTCGCACTTGCCTTCTCTATAATATACACAGTCATATCAGAATAATATGACCACCTATCATACATATATTATGGTAGGTGGTCATATTATTCTGATATGACAGCGTATATTATTTATTGTGCCTATATATTCATGTCTTTATGTCTCTTGAATAAATATGGTAAAAAGCTAGATTCTTTTAATTAAAAAAAATTCTATTTAATATCAAAACTTTATTTTTGGTTTTTCAAAATTCTTTACAAATAAATCTGCAATATTTTTTTCATACTTTTTTTTTTATCTTTTATATTTTATTGTTCAGATTATCATCCCAGTGGATGAGTGGCTAGCATGCTTGGCTATTGATCAAAAATTATAGTTTCCACTTCCATGAAGTACTTAGGTATGACGATAGATAATAATCTTGACTTTGGAATTCACATTAATAAAACTGTCGCTTCAGCTTCTAAAAGAACTTATATATTGAGGTACATTTGAAACTATATATCTTCCTATGCCCCAATGTTCTACAAAATTTACATCCAACTGAAACTCATTCAAGGCATGAATAAAGCTTGAATATTTTCTTTCTGCCGAAATCTCACCTTCCTCACAGATCTTCTTTATGGCATACTATACTGACAGTCTCCTGTTAGACATTGTGTCAAGCAGCTGCTTGAGGGACAATTTATTTATTTAGTACCTTTTTTTTTCTTTTGGTAAGTAACCTGACTGTTTTTTGTTAATTAGCTACTTTGAGATATGGTCATAAAGTTTAGCATTATTTATAAAGGAAAAAAAATCTGTCTGTTAAGATTTAAACCAAAGTAAAGAAGTTTGCTTTTAGTAAGGATATCAAAAACTTACCTATTCCAAAATTGAACTAGTACTTTCCTAAATGTAGCTACACTGACAGGACCCCCAACTATACTGCAGAGTTGATCACTTGTCTCAGCATATGAAGTTGTCAGTGGAGATACATAAATTGGATAACCAATGGGTTGATCACATGAAGAATTAATTATATTGCGAAGTGCTTGCTTAGCATTTTGAATGCTTCCTCTCTCAGGATTACGATTACGAAGGTAGACCAACTCTTGCTGTTGCCCAGCCCAAAGACCTCGAACACATTCACGATTCACCTGTGAAATAAAGGTTTTTGACTTCCTTTCATTAAAGTAACAATTTTTATTCCTTTAAAATGCACATTTCTCCACATCAATCACTTACACAGATGACAGACTAAATTTACTACAGTAGGCTCAATTCATAATATATTTTAAATATCACAAAACTATTACTAGTACTGTGCACTAAATCATTATTCATCATATTTCACGACTTTTCGTACCTACTGAAAAGCAATTTTTTCTGTTAACATGTTGTCAAAATATTGTAATCAAATAAGAGAATAATTTCTTGTAATAGTTTCTGACAGCAGCACTCTTAATACAAAACAATTCACCCTTAACATGCTAAAATGCAGTAACACCCTGTTGAACACTCAGGCTGCATCCTGAAAATGAGAACTTTTAGCAAATCAGCTTTCAAGAGTCCTTATAATATGCCTATATATTGATTAATTCCTAATAGTGTTATTTCTTATTTATGAGTGATATATGATGCGTAATTTGATTATTGATACACAGTGACAACTGATTAAAGAATAAACAGAGAATGTGCAATTATATATTGCAATATCACTTATGTCTTCAAACTATTTCAGGTAAATTAATAAAATAGAGTATGATGTAATATGATGATAACAATTACAATACAATTACAATACAATTACAATAACAATTACAATAAATAAAGTTTTGCTATTGCTATATTGATGATTCATACAGAGACAAACTACTGAAGCCACAAAAATGCAGTTTACCAAACCTGCATATATGGCTGAAAATGCTTAACAGAGCAATTAAGTATCACAAAATAAATCGAGATTTAAAAAAAATTAAAATTTCACAACTTTTATACATACATTAAAAGCAGACAATTCAAACTGCAAAATAATACTTATCTTTTCAATTTATTCCTGAATTTGAGTGTCAGATAACCTTAAACTTAACCATAAACCTTTGAACCTTCAAACTGCCAGTAAAATAGTTTAGATCAGCAGTTTCCAACTTTTTCAGGCTGAATGCTCACTTTGCAGAGAACCATGCAAACACCACCCTTCATTGTTTTCACATTTTTCCCTATAAAACTAGATTAAAAAATATTTTCTGTGTACAGGAATTTACAAAAACGCTTCTCAGGGAGCGGTAGCATTGATGTAGATGATGCTTTTGCTGTTAGGCATGTTCTAATTTTAGCTATCAATACCAGCCAGCTGTACTAGCTCTCAAAGCATTAATTAACCTGTTTACATTAGATTCACCTACAGGTGTTTTCAGTTAAATGAAGTCAGATGCAGATGGAACAATTTTTTTCATTGAAAGTTTTTGATAATGTCCATGAAATTAGAGCCAGATGGTTTTCTTTCATTTTATTACTTTTTTTTATTTAAAACTGTTCCACTGTTTAAAAATAATTTTTTTATCACTCATCAGATATGCACTATATGATCAAAAGTATCCAGATACTTGCTCATCAACAATCACCCAGTAAGAGGAAAGGAATTAATATCGCATGCATCCCCCCTTTGCTACTATCACAGCCTCCACTCCGCGGGGAAAGCTTTCTACTAGTTTTTGGTACGTTGCTGTGGGAATTGCTTGCCATTCTACCACAAGAACATTAGTGAGATGGATCACTGATGTCGGATGGTTTGATTGGCTTGCAGTAGGTGTTCCAATTCATTCCAAAGGTGTTCCATGGGGTTGAGATCAGAGCTCCGTGCAGGTCAGTCAAGTTCTTCCACACCCATCTCATCAAACCATTCCTGCACGATCTTCGCCTTGTGGACATTTTGGTACAGGAAAGGGTTTTCATTGAACTGTTGCCATAAAGTTGGGAGCACAGAATTGTCGAGAATGTCATTATAGGCCACAGCATTCAGAGTCCTATTCGCTGGAACTGGGGGGTTCAGCTGAAACCATGATGCCTCCTCCACCAAACTTCACAGTTGGCACAACACAGTCAGGCAGATAGCGTTCACCCAGCATCCCCCACCACTCTAGAGAACGCGGTTCCACTGCTGAAGAGTCCACTGGCCACTCCACTAGATGCTTGGCATTGATCTTGTTGATGTTAGATTTGTGTGTGGCTTCTCGGCCATGGAAACCCATTTTCTGCAGCTTGCGATGAACTGTTATGGTGCTGGCATTGCTTCAAGAGGCATTTTGGAACTTGGTAGTAAGTGCTGCAACTGAGGACAGGCGTTTTTGTCACACCACCCATTTCAGCACTCAGAAGTTCCACTCTGTCATTTTAAGTGGACTGTAGGGTAGTAATTGTGCTGTTGTTGCTCCTAGGCATTTCCACTTCACAATAACATCACTTACAGTTGATCGGGGCAGCTGCAGCAGGGCAGAAATGTCCTGAACTGACTTGTTGCTAAGGTGGCTCCTATGACTGTGCCATATTATATTGAAAGTCACTGAGCTCTGCCATATGGGCCATTCTCCCGTTCATGCATGTCTATGAGGTTTTCCAAGCTATGTAAATAATAAAATAATAAATACCCCCTCAAGCAGCTGCTTGCCACAGAGGTCTGACAGGAGCTTGTCAGTTTATATGCCAGAGTAGAAGGTCTGAGAGGATGGCAGGACCTCAGCAGAAAAACGACACCAACATCCATGCCTTATCCTACCTGTTTGGACCATGGATGTGGCCTAATGGGAAAATCCATTACTCAGAAAGAGTGTCCAGATATTTTTGATCAGATAGTGTCGTATGAATGGAATACAAAGCAAAAAATTAAACCAATTTTTTTTAAACATCTGATTGGCCACATAACAAAGATTTGGTTTTGCTCTGAAGCTTTTAGTGGATAGGAGCAGTTAATGGATATTTCTTTGCACAGTGTTGAGCAAGTACTGACTTTTTTTTTTGCAGTTTCTATTAGTATTTTTTTGCCCTAAAAACTAATTAAAACGGTTGTGCATGAAAAATTTTTTGACATGTTTTGGATCAAATTGATCAGAAAATTACAAATTTTTCCAGAAATATTTGTTGTTTTGAGAGTGAATTAGACAAATTTTAGACTTCTCTGATTCAAAAGCAAGATATCAATTCTAAGTAGATCACAATATTAGCAACTTATTTTTTTTCACTTTGCCACTTCTAGAATTACTTATATTGCTTGTCAAATATACACTGCACGTAGAATGAATAATTAATAAGAAACTTGACCAAAAATGAAATCATTAGGTATACCTAACCTCAAATGTCATCTGATTAGGACATCATAATAAATGAATTCGAATTTTTTAAAAGATATTGCTTATTTTAGTACTATTTTTAATTAAAATGAAGTAAGCTTAAAATTAGAGTTAAGAAATGTGACTTTTGAAATTAAATTTTTGTTGTTGGTTTCAAATTCAACCTTTTCAGTAGATGCATTTAATGCAAATTGATCTAGAAATGATTCAATTTCAATGGTTAAATTAAATTTTATGTTTCAAAATATTTTTAAAAATTTTTTTTCACAGTTCTTTACCACTTTTTAGTTATTTGTTTTTCATTTTAACCTCGTTTTTAGACCAAAAATATTTTTTACATGACTTTGCTAATCTTAAGTTGCCAATCACCAAAAATTGAAGGTGAATATTGTTTGCACAAATGACTAAAAAATTTGGAATTTTTTTTTAAAGATTCATGTAATAATACGAATATTATGAATAATTTATATTCAAATAATAAAATACTTTAGAAAAGATGAAAAAATTAATTTTTTTACAAAATTTCACTGAAGTTAAAGTGGAAAGAATACAGTAAAACCTACAAATTAAAAAAAAAGAAATGCTTATCAAATTTCATCTAATTTCCTTTCTTTATGAATTTTTGCCATTTCGTTAATTACAATTAAATGCTCTTACTTTTGGTATTTGGCCAAAATAAAATTTTAAAGTTCATTCTTTTCTGAATAAGCACAGTTGACTAAAGTTAGGACCTTTCCCAGAGTAGATCACTGATAAAAAAAATACAGAAAGAGAAATTTATATTTACTTCATATGTATTATAATTATTTTAGCACACTAGTTCCTTTAACAAATTTTTATTTGCCTTCGCAGATACATTATTTTTTGCTATATTACTCTGAAAAAATTCTTATTAAAATTAACATATTTCTTATTTTTGTGAAATATTTTATTTTCATGAAGTCCAGAATTAAATGCTGTTTGATTTGGTATATAAGATATCCTACTTTCTTTCATTAGTAATTATTTGGCAAAAAAGTTCTATGTTCACTTTTTCAGTACTGAACCGTAAGGGTTTAAAGAATCTATAGAGTTAAGATATTCTATAGAGTTCATTTCTCTACACCATAGGATACTGTTGTGAATATTTCCCTTGTCTGCACAGATTGAGGGAATGGTGTTGACACGAGTTTCATTAATTTATGTTTCTTTTATGCAGATTGAGTTTTTTATTTACTTCAGATCTGCATCTTTATTATATAGGCAGAAAATATTAAACTTATTTATTTGCATAATTTACTGCTATTACACATTCAGCGGCCACTTTATTACATACAGTTCCATGCTATATCAACAGTAACTCAGATACAGAACTCAGTAACTTCTTAATAATGTGACTGAAGATATTTAAAGATCTCAGTCAAATCTATTTCAATCTTGATTTCCAATAATATGGATTGGGTTGTTTATGAGTGGAACATTATTGCACACCATGGGCTAAATGGCCAGGTCACAAGGACCCCAAAGGCTCAGAGAAGGTTGGAAATCAGATGGTAGCCTCACATCAAGGCTATCCAGCGTGTTCTTTATTGCGCACAGGGTATGGCTCTACTGCACACAGGGCCACAGCTTAATGTCCCATCCGACAGATGGCGGCCTTTCCAAGCCTATCAGTGTCCCCTACTGACCATGGGCAGGGCAGAGAGAAATCTCAATGCTGACCCAGCTGGGAACTGCAGATTACGAGCCATGCATGCAACTGACTGAGCCACCCCTGCCACAAATGGCCAGGTCATAAGGACCCCTAGGGCTCAGAGAAGATTGGGGGAGGGGACCCACTAGACAGCTGTTAGGAGACAGATAGTAGCCTCACGGCAAGGCCATCCAGCTTGTTCTTTAAGGTGCACAGGGTATGCTCTTCTGCACATGGGGCCACAGCTTAACATCCCATCCAATGAATGGCAGCCTTTCCAAGACCACTACTATCCCTATTGATTGAGGGGAGGGAGTTTTGTGGTGACAAATCTCAATGCTGACCAAAGCAAACTTTACTCACATTATTTCCATTTTCTAAAATTTCTTTATATACCAAGGCATAATTTGTTTTAGTCATCACTGCAAAAATTCATAAAGTGAATTTTCATAAACTGAGGGATGGGTGTAAATGAATAGAAGGAAACTGCAAGATATTATTCATCCTTATTATTTCATATATTTATTTCATTCATATAAACTCTTCGATGTTTTTAAGATTTCATTCTAATTTTATTTAATGAAATGTTAACCACAGTGAAAGATAACATAAATAGTTAAAAGTTTGATACTGTAGATACTAAATACTATTTTAACATATTCATACAAAGTCTACTAATTTCTTAGATTGCACTGAAACATATATTAATATGTGTGATGTATATCAGATAATAAATCAATCAGCGTTTACCTTTATGACCCTAAAGCTTAGAAAACGTTTATTGAGCATTATAATTTTGTATTCATCTGATCCATCCTCAAAAACATGCCTGTAAAAGAAATAAATAAATTCAACAAAGCAATAAAAAATTGCTATCATACATATTTATATGATTTGCATAACAATAGATTTCTTAGAAGTTGTTTCAATCAGAAATTAATTTTGAAACTGAAACTTTGCAATCTGTTATCAATTTTCAGCTTATTATTTCATGAGTTCCATGTCTACAGGACACATCCAGTGATTCTTTACTACTAAATTTATTCTTCAAAGTAATTGCTGTAAACAAATAGGAAAAATGCAATGCAAAAATAAAAAGGTAATATATTCTGTTATTTTACAAAATTAAATTCATCATTTATCAAGTTTTGATATAACTTCTGACAAAAATTATACCCTCAGATTATTATACCATTCAGATTATCTAATATTTATCATATCCAACTAAATTATATAAGCATATTTTATCAGTAGTAAGTGGCAAGTGAGAAGGAAAAAAAATCCACCTGCCAGATTCCAATTTAGCATCTCTTGAATTTGTGCCAGTTGCTCTATCAGTTGAGCAAGACAATGGGACATTTACTTATATAAGATTATGAAGGAAAGTGGTGGATGTTGCAAGACACTTCTATGTAGTAGAGGCATCATCAGGCAAGTGTAAAAAAAAAAAACCCACCAATCCACTTCCCAGATTTGAATACAGGATCTTCTGATTATGTAGAAGGTGACAAGGTTATGATTACCATAAAGTGAACAGATCTTGTTGCATTACCAAGCTCCCTGTTGATTTAAATAGGATATGGTTGCCACTTTATGATTTCAATTAATATGGTGTCTCACACAACATCTGCTACCTTACTTCATAACCTGACTTAAATAGCTGTGAATTGAACTGCTACAGCAACTGGTACATAGCCACAAAATCATGTTTGAATCCAGAAGGTAGATTGTTTTTTTTTCCACATCTGCCTAATTGAAAAATTTCACTACTGTGAGTTTGTGTTTAATAGTTTATATTTCATAGTTTTCTTTTGTCTAAATTTCAGCTATATATTATTATTTCCATAAACAATGTTTCTATTTGTTAAATTATTTTTAGCTTTTATGTTGATAATATACCATACATCAGGTGATAATAAAAGTTTCTGGGGCTCTTATCTACACATCTTTGTAATTATTTGTTAGAGACCCAATAATCTACCAAAGGTCTATATATGTGTTAAAGATTCCCAATGTTAAATTTAAATAAACACACAGTTGAAGTTTTGATCACACGTGTGCATAAGAACAAGCAACAGCAGGTTGGGTTGTTTTACCTCTGAGCGGCACTTTTTTGCACACCATGGGCTAAATGGCCAGGTCACATGGACCCCGAAGGCTCAGAGAAGGTTGGGGCAGGGGACCCACTGGAACAGCTGTTGGGAGACAGATGGTAGCCTCCCGTCAAGGCTATCCAGTGTGTTCTTTAACGTGCACAGGGTATGGCTCTCCCGCACACGGGGCCACGGCTTAACGTCCCATCCGACGGACGGCGGCCTTTCCAAGCCCATCGGTGTCCCCTACTGACCGTGGGCAGGGCGGGGGGAATTTTGCGGAGATAAATCTCAACGCTGACCCAGCTGGGACTCGAACCTGGGAACTACAGATTACGAGCCTAGCGCGCTACCGACTGAGCCACCCCCGCCCCCAGCAACAGCAGGAAGTATGCAAATAGTTATAACTATTCTGGACATGACAGACACTATAAATTAATGAAAAAAAAATTGTTAAATCTCAATACTTAACATAATAAATATATAACATTAATGATAATGGCATGCTTTATTATAAGTAATAAACATTCTTACCTTAATGCAAGAAGAGAGGGAACACTAGAGAGAACTGCATTTCGCCATGCTGGATCAGCTTCATGGGAGATAACCATAGTTTTTTCATAAGTGCTGATGGCATCATACAATGTTGCATGCTCTTCATATTCATCAGATGACATGAAATGATCCTGAAACAACACAAAATAATCTATCAAATGTGCCTATTAAACCCTAAATAAAATTTTAAACATTGCATGAATATATATGAATATCTACTAAGAGTATGAATCACTTAAGCTAAATAGAGGTTTAAGCAAGCATATCATACAAAAACAGGAGCAATTAGTGTACATAGTTCACTGTATAACAACCATGGAAAAAAAGGAATTTCTATTTTCCATTTTAAGTTAGCAATTTTTTTCGTCTATTGCATCCATATTTATTGACGAGGAAAAATTACTATTCAAACATTATAGTTCATTAGGTGATATAAAAATCAATGGCACAAATGCTGTTTTACATGAATCTAAGTGACTTTTTTGTTGCTTTTCAAACTACTTGTTGAAATTAAGGGTGTGGCTCAGATTTGAATGGATTTTTGACTCAACTAACACCGAGAAAAACTTCCAATTTCCCGTCTCCCCAGCATCAGTGAATTCTAATCTATACATGTGGATAACTACAAGCAAAGATCACTTAATCATTGTGTTTTTTACAAAACAATGTTTTGATTATTTGTTTAGTGTTTACATTATGTTAGTAGATTCATAACCTATGTTCAAATGTGACTATAGCAGACTTTCAGAACAATGTCTAACATAGTAATTTTAAAATTATTTTCCTTAACAAATAATATTGTGTATCTTTGTATCATTTGATAATTGTACTTACTTTTATTTGCAGCTACATTTTCACTGAATGTACTTTTTTTAATTTTAGTTAGGATTTTTAATTTTTAATGTTAACTTAAAAGCCAAACATTACAATGCTATTTTAAACAACATTCCTTATACAGAAAGTAATGGTGATAACTAATTAACTATTTCCTATTTGTAATAATCCATTATTGACAATTATTATATGTAGATAGTGAGATTTTCTAGTTTTGAGGAGCCAAAAACACAGTGCAGGTTATATTTGAGTAAATATACTATTACATTTAATACATGTTAAAGAACATTAAGTACAACACTGATACACAAATACAGTTATGTCCAAAAGTTGGGTTGTTTTACCTCTGAACAGTTTTTTTGCACACCAGGGGCTAAATGGCCAGGCCACAAGGACCCTGAAGACTCAGAAAAGGTTGGGGGAGGGGACTCACTGGAACAGCTGTTGGGAGACAGATGGTAGCCTCCCGTCAAGGCCATCCAGCGTGTTCTTTAACATGCACAGGGTATGGCTCTCCTGCACATGGACCACGGCTTAATGTCCCATCTGACAGACGCAACTTTTCCAAGCCCATCGGTGTTCCCTACTGACTATGGGCAGGGTGGGGAGTTTTGCAGAGATGAATCTAAATACTGACCCAGCTGGGACTCGAACCTGGGAACTGCAGATTACGAGCCTGGTGCGCTACCGACTGAGCCACCTCTGCCCCCCATGTCCAAAAGTTACAACCTCATGTTATGTGAATGAGAAGCTAACTTCAAAACTCTGAACTTATAAAATATACTTTTTATGGGAAAATGTAATCAGATCTATCTAAATCATGATTTTTTAGCAATATACGTTTAGCATTTACTGAGTTATGGAAGCTAGAATATTAACTCTTAAAAAATTTCAATTTTCAATTAAACATTGAAAGATTGAGATAGACTTCTAAAATAAAAACTTATTTTATCAAATAGTTTGGAATAATACTTAATATTTAAATTTAATCAATTGAGGTAATTCTTATGACAAGCATTGGTTCTGTTAAATATTCACACTTACATAATATTGCATACACTGAATGTTGTTGAAAAATCAATATTTAGATAGACTCAATTGAAATATTTATTTTCAATCACATTTTTTGGTGAAAAGCTAATTTCAGAAGTTGCATAGCTTCAAAATCAGTTTCCTGTGTACATAATATGAGTCGCAATATTTGGAAACCAGTGTATATTATGAAGCAATGTACATTTTTTTTTGCTTGAAGTTTAAATTAGATACTTATGAAGAATTAGATACTTATGAAGAATTTAAATTAGATACTTATGAAGTTTAAATTAGATAATTAGATATTAAGGGGTTCTATTAACATTTTTTTTGCAACATAATCAGTAAGGATTAAAGAGACTCAATGCGTTATCTGGAACAGATGAAATCCTTCTGCAAAAGTAATGTAGCATCAGCTTAAAAAAAATATGGCCCTCCTACATGTAAGACTGCAGTAACACATTTCATCCAAATGCAAACTCTGAAAGTCATCAGCATTTTTTATATCAAGAGAGAGGTGCAGATAACAGAAAATTTGAAATGATGAAAGGTTGAGGACACAACATTCAACCTTAGATTTTGAGTTTAGTATACTATATGCTCAAATGGAGGTTTGATTAAAAACTTTTAGGGCCTGCAGAAAATGTGTTAAAACCAAAACACAAATAGGTGAGAAATATGAAACATGCTATATAAATGCAATTGTTTTCAGTTTCTTTCTCTTCTCCTCTGGTCCATAAAAAAATATATGAAATTCAAAAAATTTAAATCTGCCCTATTTTAAAATCCAATTGAATATCTCAGTTAAAGAACGTTATATCTGCATGTCATTCCCATAAAAATAAAACCCTCAAGCAATCAAAAGCTATAGAGATCAAGTCATACTATGAAATTTTATTCTCCAAATAAATAGTCAATTTCAACAAAATTCTGTCACACATGTTGGTAATACCACTTTCTCATACCTTTAAGGAACCCTGTTAATAATTCTATTTACTAATGTAATGTTCTACATGTATGCAATTTGGACAACCACTACAAATCTCTCCATACACAAAATGCTATTAAAAGGCAGTTGATGACTGTTTCATCAAAATTGAGCATTATTTACAAAATCACCAAAAGCACTTGGAGTCAAGACCATCAAGCATCCTATTTTTCTTACAAAATATGAAGTTTCACTACCATAGCAAATTTTAAAAAGAACAAACTAAAGGCCAGACCTGGGAAAGTTATCATTTTAGAGTCCATCCTTAAAACACCATAACTCAGCAGCCACGTATCTCTAATGGACTAAGGAAAAACAAGGTGTAAATTAACCAAATTATAGCTGCTGGACATTTTATGATATGAAAAGTGACTGTAATCATTTTGTGTGCACGTGTAACCACTCGGCAGTTGCTTTGCTTTCCAAAAACCACTTTGTAGAAGGAAAGAAACTGACAATTAGAAATTAAGTCCCTGTATTAAGTAAGTATCCTGGTTCAATCATTTATGGCTCCATACCTGCAAGGGAAGGTAAATGCAGAGCAACTGACCAAATCTTCAACAATTTTTGTGAAACAATATCGCAGAGATTTTGTTAAGCCAGCAATAACCAATTCTAGTATCTCATAAAGGAGTTGAACTATATTAAAGTTGACATAGACAATACCACATAAGTTAATACTGCAGATGTTGGTGATAATAAGCTGATGGGAGATTGTATAACATGTCCTGTGATTATTGTTATTATGTGTTCATTACATCTATTACTTTAATCAGATTTGTTCCTATAATGACCAAATGTCTTAACAGATATACACCATTTGTACATGCTATCAAAATTTCTGGAAACTTACTTTTGTAGTTTCCCTCATATCTAGAGGATGTAATCAGATTAAAACCTGAACATTGGATCACAATCTGGCTACTACCAGACAATTTAGCATACAATTACACTGGATAGAGCAGCTGAGTTATCAGAAAATATTGATTAAAGGTTCAAAATAATTTTTAATCTCTTTACTGATTAATGAGAGATGCTCTTACCTGGTGCAATTTCAAAGCCATACGGACACTGGGAGCTACTACTTTTCTTAAGAGATCCATATCTTGGAATACCCATTCATCTCTCACAGATGTTATACGGAAATCTCCTTTAAAGAGGGCATGGAGACCATACAAAAGGAAATCCACACTATGTAAAATGGGCAAAAGAAACACTCTGTTTTTGAGTGAATACAGACATTATTAAAATGTACATTATTACATGCTAATGTATTAAATATATAAAATTATTTAATACACAGATAAAAAGTAATTTCTACATTTAATGCTAGAGTCGCACCCACATTTTCTGCAAATATGAACCTGGCATATCTAGGATGATTGCGCTCGCCATTTTGTTGCTTTTGTCATCCTCCCTGGCCTTGTTTGGTCCTTCAACTTTTACCTTCCCCACACTCATGCTGTAGGAGAAGAATCCCTTCAGGCTATATTGTGCCAGAACTTTCCACAAGAATTCAAGACTGTCCTCGGAGTAAAAACAAATGATTCACCACAAGATGATGTAAAGTTGCCCAGATGCTGAAGAAACATATGCTGGCCATGGGGGCCAACACAAACTTTCTGTGCATCCCCCCCAGCCATCACCTGATTAGAGTGAAAAAATAGTTGGACCTGGAAAGGGTTAACTTTTATTATGGAAATAATAGCCGTCTTACTATTATTATGTACATAGAAATTACCTCAAATATTTTCACTAGGTTCAATACACAACATTAGGTGTTACACATTTCATCATGCATGCATTCTGCATTACCATCACAGAAAGAGTAATTTACAAAATCGTACACATTTCTTTCACGTCTGCTGAACTTCTGCAATGCTTACTTAGCTATTACTATTGGTAGTCAGCAACTTAAGTTGGTGCAACAAGGTTCTACATGGCAATTAACTGTTTCAGATTTTTTAAAAATAGCGAAATGCATGTCATAGTGAAGCAAGAACCATTTTTTGCTTTGCTTTTTAAGTCACAAAAATTGAAATTAATAATCATGTAGAACTTTATTGTATAGCAACTAATTGTTTCTGAGTATCAATAATAATGCCAAAACAATGCTGCATTGCAAAAGGCTCAGCAGGAAAAAGAAATGCATGATTGCACAAATTTCCATGCAACTCAAAGTGTATGCATGAGTAAATAAGTATACCAAATCCAGTTAAAATATTCAAAGTACTCTCTTGTGCACTGACTAGCTACTTGAGAAACAACTTATTTTTTCATGTTTTTACTGTGTTTCACGTATTCAACAAAGCCATACAGCTACACAAAAAGAACAATGAGTCATCAAAAGTATATTAAAAATATAAATTAGAGAATAAAACATCAAACTCTGGTACAGCACTTTAGTACATATATACGAGTCTCTTATTTTGTGTACACAAGTAAAAAAAAAATGTATTATTTGCGATTTGAAATAGTCTGACCATTTTGCAGTTCAGATAGGAATGAAAATAAACAGCAATATGCAAAACATTTCTTCAGTTAGTAAGTATAACAACAAAGAGTTAAGAGAAAATTCAGAGCAAAAAAATATTAACCTACCTGGCAAAAGAATTATGAGCGGCTGTTCCTAATACACGCCTAGCCAGGAGACTTAAGCCAAAGCACAGTGATACCATGGGTGAATCTCTTGAACTTCCTATTAACTGAAAGTAGATAACATTACTAGCAAACCACTTTTACCTCAGAATATTATCAACTGACACACACATATATATACATACTTTTATGAATAGTCTTAAGTAAAAAAATTAGCATTAAAAACATATTTCAAATGTTAAAAAATTTGTCCTAATAGTTGACATTCTAAAGGCAGATAAATATCAGTGATGAGCAACCATTAAGAACTTTACAGTAAAAATAACAAGAATTGTGGATTAGTCTTAACATATTTCTTAAAAATTCTCTTTTAGGAAAAATTCATAATTTTATATTTATATTTTAGAGTCCATCTAAAATGTTCTTATTGTAATATTAGATGCTGATAAACATTCAAATAAGCATGGAGATGCAGTTCTAGAGCTAATAAATAGGGTGAGGGCAAATGATCTGAGTGAAAGGTGAGTCGGGGGGGGGGGGGGGGGGGGGGGGGGGGGGGGCAAAATTGAGCAGAAATTACTTAGAATGCTATTCCATTATAATTTCCCCTACTCTGTTTTAGTGATTTTTCTAACAAATTTCTTGGAAAAAAAAAAGGATAATATACATATTTTCATCTCTACTCCGTTACTAGCATTCTCAAGGGATTCCCCCCCCCCCTCTATCTGGCCTTGTGGTGATTTACAGTAAATATAGTAAAATCTGGTTAATTTGAAATTCAAAGGACTGGAAAATTTTTTTAGCATTATGGAAAACCGGGTTAATTTTAAAATGCATGAAACAATAAGGCATATTAAATAAATATAAAATATATTAAAAAAAGATGTGGCTTACCTTATAATGTAATATTAAATCCAAAAGATTTATTTCCAAATCTAAGCATAAAATTTTATTTCAATAATAGAAATGTTAACATTATCACTGTTAACAGCTATGTTAATAATACATAGTTTTTTGGTAATATTTGTGATTATTTTATACTATCAGTAAAAAAAAAATCATTTAAAATAGTCACTAATTTTTGACATCAATTTCTGAGAATTCCCTAGTACATTGTGCTACATTGATGTCACCAAATGTTTCACATACTATCACTAGTATATCTTGTGTGCCATATCAGAAGACAAGTGGTTAGTATTCTTTGCTACAATTGGGTTAAAGTGATCTGTGTTTGTCCAGGATAAGATGTGCATGTTTTTATTCCTATGTTATCCTTCTGCTGAGGCTTTGCAACAATTTTCTGAGGTATATTTACTGATTGGTTCCTGTCAGATATCTGCTTGAGGGGTAATTTATTTTTATATCTTGTCTCTGACAATTAAAAGGACCTTCTTGCTCCAGAAATTAATTAAAAATAATTAAATTCTCTGTCATTGAACAATAAAATTTAAAGTCCATCCTTCAAACTATTTCATGTTAAAATTAAAAATTTTTAGGAGAAAACTCAGAAGCTTTTTGGAGCAAGGACAGCACTCAGTCTTCAGTGAAGTGACACTAAAAACTTTTAACATGCAAATAGCTTGAAGGATAAACTTTAAAATTTTATTGCTCAATGACAGAGAATTTTAAGTTATGATTAAATCTCTGACAAGAGACTTAAACATACTTTGGGGTAGAGATGCCCAAAGCTGAAAATATATCTCATAAATATCATCATCATAAATACTTTTTTCTTAGATGGCAGTAGCTTATTTGATCCAACATCTCTTTTTCATTATCATGATTGTGTGTATTAAATTTTCATTTTATACCATTGTATTAAACTTTTTTGGATAATCTGGCTTTTAGAATCATTCAGGCACAAATATATTGATATGAGCACAGGGTTATTTTTATTTAAACTGCAAATTGACAAGGATTTCAAATTATTCAAGTACTTTTGTAAGAAATTTATTGGGTTTAAATAAAATAAAATTCAATTTAAAGAGTTTCAAATTAATCAGATTAGATTTTAAATCAATTTCAGCAATGCAGGAAGCTTGGCTAAATATACCTCTAAAGATGTATCAAAACTTAGTAGTATCCTTGCCATGTTTGCTGACAGTTATTTGAGCCCTAGGGGGAAAACATATCCAGTATTAGGAGTGTGGTCGTAACTGGGTGGTTATTATATTTAGGTGGTTGGCAGCATGTATTTAAGTGGTGGCCACTGAGTAAATTTAAATTAAGTTTCATCCACTAGAAATATAATCAATTAAAATGTAAGATTTATGTGTTACTGAGTAATCAGCGATTTTACAATTAAAAAGGCTGGTGAAAATGAATAATATAATACATATATTACATTCACCAGTCAATATTATAAATTCCTTAGGAACCAGCAGTGAAATTAATAGATCATTAGTTACAAAAATGAAATATTTACTATTTTCCATCCTAAAAAACCATGCAAGAACACATAAATTAAGTAGCATTAGACACTTAGCTAGAGGTCCATACACACAAATTAAAATGTTTATCATTTATACTCATGAGAAGAAAAATATTTAAATGAAGAAAACCTAAGTTGGAGAATATAAAGGCAAAAAACACTACAAAAGCAATTAGTGAATACTTTAATTATAGCACTAGTCTCTTGTGCATGATTTACTTTCATCACAGAAGGGTAGTGGTAGAGCAAGAGCAGAAAAAGTCACCAGTAACTTTATAAAATCCCTGATGAATGTCAGAAATGGTTAACATATTAATTTCATTCATTGATTATTGTGGTTATTTTATAGACCCACCAGTGATTATGTTAATTCCAAAAATTTGGCACTTTCACTGTAACAGATACATACTGTGGGAGATCATCATGTATTTAAAAAACAAATCTACATATAATTCAATACCAGAAAATAAAGAAATACCTTTTCTTTTCGAGATAAGCAAAACTGGATCCAGTCTAGGTATACATTGCAAAAGCTATTCCTAGATACACCAGATGCCCTAAAATCATAGTCTTCATCTACATTCATGTTGAATACTGGATCAAGATCTGCATAGTTTTTATCTAGAGTAGGTCGGAGAGCCTCTTGGATGTGTTCAGATTGAAGCCATTCTTCAAGTCTTGGATTGCTAACAGTGTAATACACTATGCTCTGGAAGAAATTTATGAATATGTTCATCATTTACTTAAACTGCAAACGAAACTTTAGCAGAACTAATACAAAAATAAAATTGAATTTACATAAAACATATTTCAAATACACTAATAATTTAAAAATTATCATGTTATTGTATTGCCCTACACCTGAGGTATAAAACTTTAAATATGAGCACAATGAAATATGGCACTTGCCACAAACCACTTTGAGCTACTAATCAATTATTCATAATATCTTAACACAACAACATTAATACATAATATCTTTACACAAATTTCTGAATCAAAGTACTCAGACTATCACAGAATAATTTCAGGAAAGCAACACAAGAATTGAAAATGTGATGTAATACAATTGAACTCTACAAAACTTTAATATGAAGTCATATTCTTACCTTTTCAAAGTATACAGATGGAAAACAATTAAAATTTTATGGAATGATATAGTTGAAGTATTTTAGGACAAAACAGTCAATTAGTATTTACTGTCTATAACACGAGTAAGCAATCTCTTAAAGATAATGAGCTATTTCTTAAAGTGAATTTATTGGGGAGCTATAAATCTTCACTTTAACACTCATCTCATATTAGGGTTTACAAGTCTTGGGCAACAAGTCTCCAAACATATAAGTTTATGGAGTTTGTACTACTTTATTTCACTTAAAAAAGAATCAGGAAACATAATTAAATGAAATTTTACTCAAACATAGTGCTTATTTCTAAAATACAAACACAAAAACAATCATGAATAAACATAATTTGCTCCAGCAGAGTTAATCTATTCTTGAAGTAAGTTGCAAATTTGCTACCAGTTATTCTAAATAGTCCATTTTATGATTACCAAGATTACCAATGATTACATATTTCTGTTATTTTTCCAAATGTTTGGAGAATACCAGTATTACATTAAAAGAACACTGGTTTAGAAACACTGCCATAGAGAATATTTGTGAGGAAGGAATAACTTCAGAAGAGTAGAACATACATCAAAAATAAAACATTCATGCCTTATACAGAATTAAAATCCAGATCCCTTTGCAGCTAAAACTTGATGCTAACAACTCAGTAATTGATTAGTTACATAAAATTTACAATACTATAATAATTTAGAAATTTATGGTAGTTATGCTTTACAGCAACAATTGGCACATTTTATATATTTCAATAAATTTGTTAAAAGTTGTCAGGTGCTTATATTGAATTTAATTTTTTATTCTCACCTATTTTATCAAACTAGTATTAAACTTAATGTGTTAGATTTCTGAAAGTGAACTTCTGATGGCCAATCAATTTTCATGTGCAGCAGTAAAAAAATTAACATTCCTAACATCCTTAAGAAACTAACAAATAACATTAGTAGAGTAGATTATTCAATAGTAGAGTAACACAGGAGATATCCTGTAAACACAGGATTCACAAATAGTTAGCTAAAAAAATTTCATTTTGCTGTGAGTGTGACTTGAATCCACATCTCTTGAACACATGTCAAGTGTTTTAGCCACTGCTGATCAATCTCTCCTCTACTGCTGATGTTATGCTATACACCATCTGGTCAATCACTGTCTCTGTCCTACATAACAACAGCAATAGAGGAAAGATTGATCAGTGGTCAGTAGTTCAGTGATCAGAGCACCTGACATAGCATCAGGAGGTCATGGATTCAGATCCCACCTGACTCAAGACAATTTTTCCTCTAAACTCATCTTCATCTTGTTACATAAAACAGCTTGATAGTGGATAGCTATTCACTAAATCAAAGATGAGATGTGTATTCATTTGTCTAAAACAGAAAAGATTTATAGTTACAATTAGCTCAAGAAAATGGTTAGCTGCTACTAGTTAGTGGTTCAAACACCTGACATGCATTCAAGAGACGTGGATTCGAGTCCCCTAATAATGAAACACATTTTTTTTTCAGCTAGCTATTCATTAGTCCCATGTTTACAGGATATCTCCTGTGTTAGTCTACTATTGAATTACTGATATAATATCGAGACCATGATCGATTATCTATTTATTCACCATTAAGGCATCCTCTGGTTGTCCTTAATGATAGATGGCACCATGATAAATCTGGAAAGATTTATAATCCCAATTAACTGAAGAAAAAGTTAGCCACTGATATTTAGTGGTTAGAACATCTAGCAGGTATTCAGGAGACATGGATTTGAGTCCCACTCACAGTGAAACGCAATTTTTTCAGCTAACTTTTCATTAAAAACAGATTATGTTACATACCAAAAGATAATTTATATGTGAGAAATAATATAACAAAAACTTCAATGAAATAAAAGATATGCAAAATTTTTACTTTTCACAAATTAAAACAATGTTTTACTGAATAGTTCATTTCTTCCTTTATTATAAAAATTCATTTCATCACTCCCATTGGTAAACTACTACCTTAATAATGAAAGTTAAAATTATTTTTTATGCTGCTAATAAATAGATGGTGGCACTTTAAGCACTTATGCTTTCAACCCTGAAGATATGAAATTTTAGGAAAAATACTGTTTTAACACCTATTGAAACCATCAAGTTAATATCTTCTGTTAAAATATCATGTTCCTAGCTTCTCCCCCCCCCCCCCTGAAGAGTTATGATGAACACAGACATACACCTCCTTTTATTATTATAGATTAGTGAGGTATTATTGTATTTAAATAAGTGTAATTAATTACATTATATGACAGAGAGTTTGACAGTATCTTGGATCTCCAGTCAAATTGAGGTTTGAACCCCCAAGATCAAACTTCTAAAAAATTCAAAACATACTGGTTTAGCAGCAGATCACCCCAAAGTCTAAGTCAGTATCTAATTGCTTGACTACTCAGTCAAGCATTGGCATGACTCAGTGGTAATATTTTTACTGAGTGATTATACCTCAATATTCCAAGATCAATGTCAATAGAAAAAAAAATTAAGAACATGACAATGGTTTTCGCATACACTTCACAATAAGAAAAAACTTACTATAACGTAAAAACATATTTCCCTGCATGAAAGTTTTTTTTACTAACCTTTACATAATATGTGATTAGGGCTTTCCTAAGATCAAACACTTGTAACATGGACACTGCACTATTATCAGATATGCTATAACCTTCCAAAACATATTTTGTAGCAGTAACTTCCCAAGCTAACCAGCGTTGATTGAATGCTGCATTTACTGATAACATGTGAGGTAAGTGGCCTGGTTCACAACAGCAGCAACCTTTGTATAATATAAAAAAATTACATGCATTATTTTAAACATCAACACTATTTTACTGATAATTATGAATAATGGTTTTACTGCAAAACAAAGTACAAAGTTCCAAATTTGGCATCACCAGATTTTGGGCAATACATATCTGCTCATATATTATATATATACAAGGAACCTATGCTGATTGCAGGTTTGTTAACTGTGGATTCAATTACATGCACTAAACAAATGTGACATTTGTCTAACCCAGAAAATATATGATTACATGTTGTTTTTAGTCCCATGTGTATTACAGACTATAAAAAGTAATGCTATACATTCAAGCATTCATAATATGGTAGAAAGTAAATATTAATCACAAAAATGAATCTCACATAGCTGACACATGTATGTCACATTTTGTAGTATCTATGAGAACTACAGATTGGGTATATGCATAATACTGTATTAATCATATGATGTTACAAGTGGGCATGAAGTTTTTGCTACAAATGATATTTACCTGTTTTTATTTATTTTATTGGGGTTGTTGTCTTATTTTTTGTCTTTTACCTTAAACTATCATTTAATTGGAATTGGTTCAGTTCATGGCTATATGGCATGCCTCTTCAGTGTGGTAGTGTAGTAAAGAAATTGCACAAGGTTACGATTTTGGCTGAGAAGAGAATCTTTTAGGCAAATTACAAAGCAATACAAGTGCAGTCTATCTTGCTTGAGAATATCAAACGAGCTAGCCATACATGTTATTTATGGATATGAGAAAAATTGAATGCTGGCATAAAGACATCTGCATCTATAAGTGTGAAGGTATTAGTGAGAAAACTATATAATAAACAGGTTAAATTTTTACTCCCCAATTTACTGAACGTAAGAATTTTACTTTGACATTTTCTTGCATTCTATTTATTTATTCTATATACAGTTGTATCAGAATAATATGACCACCTACCTAATAATGGGAATGGGGGGTGGTCATATTATTCTCATACGACTGTGTGTATATATATATTCTCAAAACTTTTTCTGTGAAAAAATGTCTACTTATGTTTCCATAATATATGTAATAATTATAATAAATCATTAGCACCTACCATAAGATAAAATATCAGCAATGTAGCACAGAAAAAGAAAATGTTTCTTGGGGCATAATTCTAAAGTTGTATTTTCAAAATGCTGAATGATGATGCCCATAATGAGTTCAATCACTATTTCCAATTGAAGGTTTTGAACTATTGAAATTTCCAATAGATAGTGTTATCAGCTTTTGGTACATGTGGTGTCAGCTTGCAAACCCTAATCTTGACTAGTTATTATATTTGAAAGATTATTACTCATTTACCCATTAATAGTGTTGTTTTCACTTATTTTTTAGTTTTGCAATTTTAAGTGAGAAACCAAGATTCCATATTCACTAATATGATTTGTCCCAAAGTGTCTTATGGTGGAAATTAGGTTTACATATTAGGTTAGAAAGCAGATGAAAAACAAGGTCAGCTCAGACCTTCTCGAAAAACAATTAAAAGCGAAAGTTCATTATTGAAAAGAATAAAAGAGAGAAAAAAACATATATTGGAAGAAATCCTATATATATTATTATTATTTTTTTTTTTGGGGGTGGTGGAAATTATTTGAACTTTTTTAGATATATTTTTAAAAAATTGCTAGAATTTGGAGAATATTAAATTTGGGACTTTGTATAGTAATTTAAAAAACTTAAGTTTAGATTTTTTTTATTTAAATAATCTCTAAATTTGGAAACTTTGCACTTACTATAAGAAAACATCAGAAAACTCTATAATTGTAATCACTTGATTTTACTAATTAAATTTACAAATGAGAGTTATGTTTCATTGGGAATTACTTAATAAAAAATAACTATAGAAAATACTAAAATACATAAAATTTTCAAACATTTGTTATTCAATGATCATCTCTTTACAAAGCTTGAACAATTTACTTCAGCATCTTTCAATATTTTTGCAAAATAATAAGAATGTGAATTATGTTAAAAATGTTAAAACATAATCTCATTTTATTATTGGTTCAAACTGCAGTAGATTACTAATATTTCAAAATTCCTTAATGACATATATATTTAAGGT
This sequence comes from Ryuthela nishihirai, assembly GCA_038380435.1. Taxonomy (NCBI): domain Eukaryota; kingdom Metazoa; phylum Arthropoda; class Arachnida; order Araneae; family Heptathelidae; genus Ryuthela; species Ryuthela nishihirai. The sequence continues at coordinate 46,496,002 of JAWZYU010000029.1, read as the reverse complement.
AATTTACTTACCTTCATCTTCATCCACTCCTTCATTTATTGCTTCCACTTCTCTCTGCTGGCAATATGTACCTGAAAAAATAAGTTTATTTTCATGAGCTTTACATCATTATAGAAATTACTCTAGAATTATACAATTATCAACTAAGCATAGGAACTATAAGAAAACTTGACTTGTATGCTTGAAAGTGTGGGTATGGATGAGAAAAGAATCTAACAACTGCAGAAATTTGGAATAAACTGTAAAAGATTTCAATCATAGATTGTGATCTGGACATACATCTCACTACATTGAAATTACAATAGCTAGAAGTTGTGGTCTAATCTACCTCAAATTTGGCATGTGTAAATATGATTACAGAAATAAGGAATATATATATATATTAATAATAAAAATTTCACACTAAGGAAGAGAAGTCTAAAGTATCATTCTGAAGTTAATGTCAATCAATTGTAGAGGAAAAATTGTCTTGTTGCAGGGTGAGATATGAACCCACAACCTCCTGATAATATGTCAGGTGCTTTGGACCACACTGAGCTACTGGTCATCGATCAAGACCTTCTCTAATTCATGCTATGAACTTTTCTACCAGCAGTGCACAATTCTCTGTGTGTCATGAAGGTATTTGTCCCAGCTGCTCTCAGCTTCAAGAAACAATGACAAGCATGTCATAAAGATGGTAAGTACATTCTGAGCATACAGTTGTTTAAATTGAAGAGATATTTTTCAATGTATTTAATGAATATTAAGAAAGTATCACTCTGAAGTTAATGTCGATCAATTTTAGAGGAAATATTGTCTTGAGCTGGGTGGGATACAAGCCCACGACCTCCTGATAACAGTATACTATCTTCATGACATGCTTGTTATTGTTTCTTGAGGCTGAGAGCAGCTGGGACAAATACCTTCATGAGACATGGAGAATTGTGTACTGCTGATATAAAAGTTCACAGCATCAATTAGAAAAGATCTAGATTGGCAGCCGGTAGCTCAGTGATCCAGAGCACCTGAGGAGGTGCTGGTTTGAGAGTTCGGGAGGTCAGGTTCATATCCCACCTGGCTCAAGATAATTTTTCCTCTAAAATTGATCAACATTAACTTCAGTGATATCTTCCTTAATATTCATTAAATATGTTGAAAAATATCTCTTCAATTTAAAGAAATTTCACACATCAGTAAAAGATATATTTGGGGGTAATTAAATGTCATAATGAGTTGAAAGTGTGCATATCATCCTATTGAATATTCATGCTTATGACAGCTGGTCCTACAAGTGGATAAGAGTTTCAGCCACCTGAGGAAGGATGGTAATATGCAACTTCATGTTTTAGTTTATTAAATTGACATAAATCAAATTTCTTATACAGTCAAAGCATTAGCATCGAAGAGACATGGCATAGCAACATATTGTACTATTCTATAAAATAAAAATAAATTTTAGCAGCTGCTTGCCACAGAGGCCTGATAGGAGCCTGTCAGATTAATATGCCACAGAGAAGATTGTGAGGAAGGCAAAACTTCATCAAAAAGGCACAGCACATATATATATCCTTTACAAAGCAGTGTACTATATTATTCAATACAAAGAATATATATATCCTGCACATAACATTAGCAGGATGTAGCAGGCATTGCCTTTCTGGAAAATGCATGACAAAGGAATTTTATTGTGACAGGTTGTAGAATGGTATTGACATATTATGTGTATCTAAGCAAGGGAGATGGGAGTGTTATAACCCCCACACCACACTCCCTTAGTTATATCCACTCTAATCTCAAGGGAGGGGGAGGGGATTATACCCTGTCACTGAGAGCTTCAATAGCATATTTTTAAGCCCCAAAAATCGGATTCAAACACCTCAAATCACCTCCCCCCCCCATTATATTCATCATATCAATTTCCACATTAAAATTTGAATTTTCTGAATATTCCACTGCTGGAGCAACTTTTACCATATATGCACTACGGTTAATTTGACTATTACTGGTACCTAAGCAAAAGCAACATGATAGCATTCCAACTAACTACTTCTGTATCACCAATCACAGGCCCACCTAAACAACAAGCAATTTCTCACAGCCTGCCTAATTATCAAGAAATGCTTACAACCCATTTGTGTTAATCAGGTATTGTATTTTTTTCCCTTTATGAGGAAGCAAAACTGATTCTTTGCATTTTGCAAGGGTATTATGCATTTTTAATATACTTGCAATAGAAACTTCATAATGCAAAAAACTACTCTCAAAATTTGGGAATGGCAAATGCACATATTATTTCTATCAAGCACATGATTAGAAATATTTGCATGCACTTTGCTGTTCCAACCTTATAAGAAAACCAAATCAAAACAAAAATACATTTTAAAAATAGCATCAACCAATCTTTTAATAGCCCATATCAAATAATTCTGGAGCCCAATAGGTTAAGAAATGATCTTATAATTTGCTATTGAAAATTTCTGATTAAATTATGCTGATGATAAGGCACTTTTCACAAATGATGTTGATCAGATGAAAGATTCGTTAGAGCTGTCAATGAGACTGGAGGTAGAATATGTTTGATGATAAACAGAAAGCCAAAGTGATGAAAATTGGTCAGACAGGCAGTGGTTCAGTTATTTTGAATTGTTGCACCCTTGAACAAATGTCTCAGTTTAATTATCTCGGTAGCTATTTGACAGATACTGGTGAAGTATGGCATGACATAAACAGAAGAATAGAGATTGCTGTTGGGACTTTTAACAATCTGTGAAGTGTATGAAAAAATAGGCTTCCTTTCTAAAACTAGTTATGGTAGAGAAATGTGAACCCTATGTAAATAAGATAACAGGAACTTTTTGCCTTTGATTCTAGATGTTTAAGCAGTACCTTGGGAATTAGGCAGTTTGACTTCATAAGTAATGATGAGGTTAGGAAAAGAAGTTAGAATACTCTTCTGAGCAGCATACTGGGAAGTGAGAGACTGCATTGTTATGGTCATATTGCATGTATGCATAACTACAGATTAGCGAATAGAGTTATGAACAGTGTGACTAAAAGTCTCAGAAAGAGGGGGAAAATGTAAGATGCAGTGGGCAAACAATGTCAAACAGGACCTCATTAGAATTGGCTTACAGTGACCAAATACACCAGCTGTAGCTCACCAACAGACATGTTTGGTGAACTAAATTGTCCAGTCTGGTTGGACTTCTGTAGCCCTTGGCTGCTTGAGGACTATTTATTTATATATAGTAGTTCACTAACAATGATGGAGGTATGTCTGTGTTAAATACATATTTAGTTGTATTTTACATCTTTTAGTTGAGCATCATAGCTTAATTTGTTAACGGGTCTTTTTTCTACAAAAAAATAGAATTGTCAAAAAGATCATGCTGATATCCATTATCTTTAGTGGAAATATGCCAGAAAGTTTTGAGTAAATTAGTTACAATTACAATAAATGTATTATTGCCTTTAACTAATAATCCACATAGCAATTTTCAAAGACAACGCTAAAAGGTTTATCATTTTCCCCCAACAAAATGCATTATAATATATCATACAAGTAAACAAAGAAGTTGTTCTCTAAACAATGACCAAATAAATTAAATCTATAAAAATATAAAATGTCACATTTTAAGGAGAAAATTGCTTCAAAAGACCATAAAATGTTATGCTTGTCATCATTATAAATGATCCCAAGTTCCAGAAAGAGAAAAATTTGAGTATATTGAAAAAAAAATTAGTATTCTCAAATGTAAAGATAGTCAAATTTAATCAAGTTTAAGTAAAAATTTTGGTCACATCATAAATTGGATAGCGTTATAAGTGATGTAATGTGTTTCAAATCATATACACACAAAATAAAACAGTAGGAGTGCTTAGTAGTACATTTATAAGTGTCAAAAGTTAATTCAGACATCTCTCTGATTTGAATGACCTCTCAGTGACATGCCAGTTGCTCAACTGTTTGGGTTGAGTGTGGTGATTTACACTTGCTTTAGTGAGTTACTATTTATAGGTGTTATTCAACTCTGTTCAGAGTTAAATCAATGTAATCTTAAATCAGTAATAAAGAATTACAGGATATGTCCTGTAAACATGGAACTCATGAAATAATAAGATAGAAAAAATTAGTTTTGCCATGAGTGGGATTCGCACCCACATCTCCAGGAAACATGCCTGTTATGCTATCACTACACCACCAATGGCTAACTTTTTCTCAGCTTGTGTGACGCTATAAACTTTTCGGATTTTTTTTTTAATTTGATTTGTACAGTGGTGCCATCTATCCGGGAAGTGAACAACTCTGTTTCCTCATTACAGATGGAATTAATATTTAATGCTCATGGTGTTAAATCAATAAATTAGTAATAAAGAATCACAGGATATGTCCTGTAAACATGGAACTCATGAAATAATAAGCTGAAAAAAAAATTGGTTTTGCCATGAGTGGGATTCGAATCCACGTCTCCAGGAAACATGCCTGTTATGCTACCACTACACCACCAATGGCTAGTGACAAATATTAATTCCATCTGTAATGAGGCAACAGAGTTGTCCACTTCCTGATTGATGGCGCCACTGTGCAAATCAAATAAAAAAAAAATCTGGAAAGTTTACAACTTCACACAAGCTGAGAAAAGGGTAGCCATTGGTGGTGTAGTGGTAGCATAACAGGCATGTTTCCTGGAGATGTGGGTCTGAATCCCACTCATGGCAAAACCAATTTTTTTCAGCTTATTATTTAATGTAATCTTTTTTTAAACAAGGAATTTTCAGCAGTGCAAAATTATCCTAAATAAGTTGACATTTGAATTTAAATTCCTTTTTCAGTATAAAGAACACCTTTTACTTAGCTTATATTTTCTGGATATTTTACTTTAGCAACTAAAAATATTGCAAAAGTAAATTAAAAACAAAAAAGAATCACAACAATGAATTTATTTCTTGGGGAAAGCTCATTTGCTTAGTGGAAATGCTGGGAATCATATTAACTTTAGATTAGATGAAATTTTTTTAGTACACAGTACTAGGATGGTTTACGACTATTTTATTATTTTTTTTGCTATGCAAAAACATCACTGTGCCCAGTAGTTGAGAAAAGCTGTCACTGGTAGCAACTGATTTCTTATGCAGCATGTATATAAATCAATATCACTAATGATGACAACACTTTCACTGAATAAACACTACTTTGCTGTATTTCCAGTGAATGAAACATTGCACTAAAAACATTATTCATTATTTTTAAACTTTACACACAATATATATTAGCTTTTGTCTTTGTTATTTTGGAAATTGCAAATATACACAAAAAACTGCATAATTAAAGAACAGTCATTATTCTAAATGGGACATTTTAATCATTTAGCATAATGAATTCAAGCAATTAAAAATAAAAATTATTGCTAACCTCTGAATTCTAATCCTCGCACTTGGAAGGTGATAAGGCCATTGCTCAATTCAATTACATGTACTAAACAATTTAGATTATCAGATGCCAGTACAAAACAGTCACCTTGTTCCACATTTCCCCAGCGACCTAATGCAACATCTCCATATAATGAATGTTGCAGAGACCTAGTTAGGTGTTCATAGAATATGGAATTCAGGTTGTTATCATCAGCACCTAAAGAAGAATAATTGCAATATATGAAACAGATATAAATATTTCTTGATATATAAAATTTGCACTATTTTTGATTGTGCAAAAACATTTTATCCTATATTTATCATGTAATTTTCAATATAATTGTATATACTTTTTCCAATATTTTATTTTTTATGACCTTATTTTACTCCCATCATTATATTTCTACTATTATTATTCAAACCTTTCATCTGTGAAATTCCTTTTTTAATTTTTGTTTTATCTGTATTCCAGATAAATAAAGGCACTCAAAATGTTTTTCAAGTTACCGTGAACAATGTTAGATTAAGGAAAAAATTATTTAACTCTGAAATCACATGATTTATACAAAAATATAAACTAAAAAACAGATCTTCAATAGTATAAATATATAATCATTAGGCAAAAATACTGAATGGTCCAAACTGTGACTGGACACTGTGTGACCAAACTTGAATGGTCCAAACTGTGACTGGAATTCAATATTTTACATTTGTATATTCATTTGCTTTTGGGTTGTACCTAATAACTCTTGTATGACTGCATGGGTCATTTTCCTTTTAAATATAGCTGGACCTCAATGATTGCAGCATTAAATTTTAAAGATATCTGGAACAACAAATTCTCGAGCTTAAAGGCCTATAGGGGAAAACAGGGTTAAATGCAAATTGAACATTACAAAAGACATGTTAAATATATGCAGGCTCTCTCCCCTACCTGCAAAAAATTGCCTACATAACATATATAGAACCCCACTGAACAATAATTTGTTTCAAAGCAGTCCTTCTGTTGCACTAAGATAGGACCTGTTTTAATAAAATATATTTATAACTGTTAAAAAAATGCCTTCAGAACTTAATATACATTGAACAAAAATTATTGCCCTTGTCGATGTGAATGTTGCTGAAGCTTTGTAAAGGATGTAACATGCACCAATAAAATTTTTCATAATGCTTCCTTATCAGTCACAGTCACTATTTTATATCAAGATGTGATAGCGTGCAATGTGTGTGAAAGATTCATTTACAGCCTCTCTCTCATGTTTCTACATGGCATAGACACCAGATCTTTCCTTTTCATGTAAGATTTTAACTTAAATAAAACTTGTAGCCTTCAAATTTCTCAAATATCTGGAAAAGCCAATTTACAAATTTAATGTTATTAATAGTTATGTTCATAACTTTTAATTTATTGAACTTTTGATTTTTACTTTGTATGCTGAGATTTAACTCATATTATTCTGAATTTAATGTTAGTCTTTCAAGTAATTGTGATTGATTAGTATAACACAAAAGAATTAAACAAAAAACCTTTTGAAAGCAGTTCAATTAATGTATTACTTTGTATACTAAGAAGAAAATAAATTACTAGTAAAAATTAAAAAAATATGATTAATGATGCTTTTACTATGTTTTTGGATTCTATAGTTAATGCATACTCACCTGGATTACATTCCAGCTGAGATGACAAACGAGTATTGGAATGATCTACACGCTTTGTGCTGTAAAAAAAGCAAATCCTAGTTTTACAATTTCAAAAATAAGAACGAGGTTATAATAAATAACAATGTTACACTGTTTAAAAGTTAAAAAGAAAAATATCTAAAAGTTAAACCATCACTAAGTACAATTTCGGTACCTTTACTTTAAAGGTATATATTTAAAGGTATTATTTTACTACTTTAAAAGATTTTACGTTTTTTATACATTTGACTTTCTAAAATAGGGGTGCTTGCATTTAACAACTAATCAAAAGTTTCAAGATGGATTTTATAGAGATGACAGATAAATGAAAACTTGTTACTATCAATTTTTATATATCTGCTGAAGATGAGATACTCATTTCAGGCAAAAAATTATTTTTAAGCTGAAAAACAGCTATAAGTACCAACAACCTCATGTAATTTATAAAGATGATTACCTTTCATAGATTATATATATACTAGATTTTCACCCTCTCTTTTAGGGAAAGAAATGGTCATATTTTGAGGTACCATATGATCCTCTCCAAATCAGAAGTTTCTAAATCAAAAAACGGAATTGCCTCACTCAAATAATTGAACTTTTCAATTCATTTCATATCCATCAGAGTTCCTCAGATAGTTTGTCAGGAATATGTAACTTTATAGAAAATGAAAATTAAATATGGTCTGAGTTGTCCAAAAAAATGTATAGCTACTATAAAAAAATTATTATTATCTTTGATGTTTTAATCTTAAGCAAAATTTGGGTAAAGGATGATGAAGTTATAAATTATAAAATTGATGACTATCAACAATTTTTTAGGAGTAGGAAAGATAATAAATCAGGAGGAATTGTAGCTTATGCAAATGTTATGAAGTTCAAATTTTATTATTGTAATGTAAATATGGAAACTGCAGAGAATATTAATCTATTTGACTGTAATACAGGATATATTTATGTGCTATTTATTGTTCTCATGAATACTCGATCAGAGAATATATAACAGAACTTAGTAGCACTTAGTAAAATATTAAAAATAATAAGCTAATAGTAACTGGGGATATAAATCTTAATATATTAAGTAACAGCTCTGAGGTGTCAGATTATCTTGATATAATGTCTTTAAATGGTTTAAAGTCATTTGTGAATATTGCTACAAGATCAACTGTTTCCACTCATACTTGTATAGATGATGTATTTATATGAGGTAAGAATAATGATTATACTTACAATACAGCTGTCTTTCAAAATGATATTACAGATCATTATCCAATACTTGTAAGTGTAAATGGCAAAGAAATTATTTTTATCCCGAAACGTTACTAAAAAGTTGTATAAATTATAATCTATTTGAGAAACATATTAAAGATTATAAATGGAATAGTGAAAACGATAAAACTGATGATGTTAATGTATTATATGAGCAATTTATATATTAAAGAATGATATACACAGCTAGATAAAAAAAATTTAATTATTCACGAATATTGCTTTTACATTAAAGCTATCTATAACAATTCTAACACTCAAATCACGAAGATATAGGTTTACAAGGATATGAGAATAACAGCATTGGCTCTTAGTCTCTGTTCTGTTAATATTTACTCATCAATGATGGTAATAAATTATTCCATAATGCTATGATATACCCTTTGATGTATGGCCCAAAGGTAAACTAGAAGGGCAAATAATAAAAATAAAAGTTATTTACCAGTTTCTTGGAGGCTGGTACAGCTGCGATGGATGATCGATGAAGGTGATATCTGCATCGAGATGGGTGTATGCTGCTTAGTTGTAATACAATAATCACCAGGTCCAAGGCTACCAGTCCTTAAAACATGCACTTTATTACATTAATTTATTACCATCACTGATGAGTAAATATTAACAGAACAGGGTCTAAAAGACAATGCTGTTATACTCATATCCTTGTACAAGGATATGAGCATAACAGCATTGGCTCTTAGACCCTGTTCTGTTAATATTTATAACAACTCCCCATGGTTTGAGTGTTAGAATTGTTATAGATAGCTTTAATGTAACAGCAATATTCGTGAATAATTAAATTTAATTAATATATATATATGATAAATGAGGCCAAGGCAGTAAGTACTTATGTTTCTAAAAACAATAGTTTTTGGTCATACTCATAGGAGCAAAAACAAATGGATAACAAATAAAATTATAATTTTAGCCAAACAACAAAAGCAAAAATTATACAACAAATGTAAAAAAACACCCATTTGATAAATCCCTTCAAAAGCAATATAAATCAATAAGAAATCAATTAACAGATAAAACTAGGCAAGTAAAAAAATTCATTACTTAAAAGAGTTCCATAATTGTAATGATGATGTAAAAAAGCAATGGGCAACAATAAATAATATTTTGGGGATCGAAAAAAAAAACCTGAAGTATACCCTTCCAAAGATGTTGAAGATTTAGTAAATAAATTTAATATACATTTTAAAGAAGTTAACCAGGGGTATTAATATACTTCAAATAATTTTAGTACTAAAATTAACAAATATATAAAGCATATAGACAACTCAATGGTTCTATTTGAAGTAGATCAAATGGAACTAAAAAATATAATATCACAATTGAATAATAATAAATCTAGTGGTCATGATGAAATAAATGTCCATATGTTAAAAATTGCTTTTAAATATAAACCTCATATCTTTGTAAAAATTGCAAATTTATCTTTTTCTACTGGAATGTTCATAGATGCTTTAAAAATGCTAAAGTAAAGCCAATTTTCAAAAACGGTAAAATTATGGATTTAAATAATTATAGACCAATTTCAATACTTCCTATCTTTTCAAAAATAATTGAAAAACTAATGACACAGAGATTAATTAAATTTTTATTGAAATATAATTTCTTATCAAATAAACAGTTCAGATTTAGGGAAAAAATGGGACAGAACATGCTATGCTACAACTTCCATCAACATCTATAACAGTGTAAATGAACAAAGAAAAACCTTAGCCTTATTTATTGAAATAAAAAAAGCTTTCGACACAATAAATCACGAAATTTTAATGCAGAAATTAAGTATAATAGGAATAAAGGGACTTGCATACAGTGGTTTAAAACATATTTACAAGACAGGAAATAATATGTGGCTATACATAAACTAGAAAGTAATAGGCTTATTATTTTGAATGGTGGTGTACTACAAGGTTCCATTCTTGGGCCAGTATTGTTTTAATACACATTAATGATTTTTGCAATTTAAATTTATTTGGCAAAATCACAACTTATGCAGATGAAACAGCAATAGTGTACTAGACTGAAACTAATAATGATTTATTATTTAAGATTAGCAATGACTTAAAAAGCATAAGAAACTGGCTTAGTAGCAATAAACTGTAAATAAATGTGAATAAAACTAATTTTATCTATTTTGGCTTAATGAACATATTTGGGTTGTTTTACCTCTGAGCGGCACTTTTTTGCACACCATGGGCTAAATGGCCAGGTCACATGGACCCCGAAGGCTCAGAGAAGGTTGGGGGAGGGAACCCACTGGAACAGCTGTTGGGAGACAGATGGTAGCCTCCCGTCAAGGCCATCCAGCGTTCTTTAACGTGCACAGGGTATGGCTCTCCCGCACACGGGGTCACGGCTTAACGTCCCATCCGACGGACGGCAGCCTTTCCAAGCCCATCGGTGTCCCCTACTGACCGTGGGCAGGGCGGGGAATTTTGCGGAGATAAATCTCAACGCTGACCCAGCTGGGACTCGAACCTGGGAACTACAGATTACGAGCCTGGCGCGCTACCGACTGAGCCACCCCTGCCCCTCTTAATGAACATAAATAAAGAGATTGTTATAAAATACCACAATTCTGGTTGTAATTTGGTAAATGGATGTGTATGTAAAACTACTGAACAGGTCAAATGTGTTAAATATCTAGGCATTTATGTTGAAGAAAACCAAAAATGGAAGAAACATGTAGATAGAATGTATAAAAAAATTAAGATTTATCTTGTACAAGTTACATTATCTTAAATCATGTTCTCATAATAAATTGTTAATTTTAGTTTATTTCGCTTGGGTCCATTCAATTATAAACTATGGAATCACTTGTTGGGGGAGGGGGGAGGAGGTTATATATTAAATCTACTACCCCTAGTGAATTTACATAACAAAATTGTAAAACTAGTGTCAAATAGTAATATTAGTAATGTAAATCATCATTATAAAGTAATGATGCATTACCCTTGAGATAGTTATATTTATATAGATGTCTTTTATTTCTACATAAAAACAATTGGGATTGAAAAATGGTTCATCCCATTTCAAACCAGATATTCAGCAAACAGGCTTCATGTTGTGAAATCAAAGAAAGAAATCATACATTAAGCATTGTAATTTTATTGCACCAAAAATATATAATTCTTTACCAAAGACTGACGAAGAAAAAAACTAAATTTTATTTGGCAAATATTGATGAAATTGAAGATGCCTTTAATATAATTTCTTAGTTTTTTTTTCCATTGCCTGAGATTTTGGTTTACAGCACAATTTTGTTTTTTCAATCTCTAAGTTGTATAATAACTCCTAGATTACACAGAAATACTTGTCAGTTGTATATTTCTGTCTGGTTTTATTTTGTTTTCATTTTTTATTCTTTTTATCTCATTTAAATTTATTTCTTTTGCAGTTTCCATTCAAATCTGATGGTATATTTTATGTTTTAATGTTTCTGTATATGAATGTGGAATATGGAAATGGAAATAAAGTTACAATTATTTAAAACATTAACTTTCACATATTTTTCAAATTAAGTTAATGATATTAATTTCTGATGCGAATTATTAGTTTTTGAAGCTTTCCTTCCAACCAAGAATCTAGAAATGACTTAGAATAGAGATGACGAGATTAGAATGACTCCAATTTCAACAGAAATGCTTGTGCTCTTTACCTAACAAACTAAAATTTTATCAGATGAAATCAGAAAGAAATTAGTTTGATGCATTCCTTCTTTTGAATTTATTGGTGGCAATAGTTATTTTGAACAACTTTCAACCATTAATGTCAAGTCTATGGAGATTTTGAGAAATTCAAATCCACCCACCCCAATTTTGGTTGACCCCAGCAGCTTCACACAAAACTTATATTCTTCCCTTGGGTGAAGGAAATCTTCATGCAAAGTTTGGTGTCTCTAGCTCTTCTGGAGGTTAAGTGCATAAGGAGACAGACAAATATGCAAACTTTTAAAAAAAAGTAATGAGCACATTTATTACAGAATAAACAAAGGTATAGATATACAAAAGAACTGAAACTGCTAATAGTAACTGGACAAATCCCATTATTTTTCTACAAAAATTAACAGAAAATCCTAACATTTCTGCCAGAGATGCACGAACTTCAAAATCCCTGAAATGGTAGACCATTCTAGCATTTCATAATGAGCTATGCACAGCTCCATGGATTGTCTAATCGTCATAGTCACACCGTGATTCTTCAATGGACAGAACAGGTGGTAGTCAATGTCTGAACCGTAAAGTGAATGGGGAAGCACTTTTTTGGATATTCTGCACAGTTTTCTCTAATGTCAGACAGGCAGTATGAGGTCTAACATTGCTGTGTAAATGATAACACCTTTTTGTCATTAAGCATTTTTCACAAAATTCCCATTGCAGTTTCTTTGGAAAAAGACAATTTTTTTTTTTTCAAAATTCCCATTGCAATATAATGTACTGATGGTTTTTTTCTTCAGATAGTAAATAGAAAGTGCAACCTAGGCATCCTTAAAGATAGCCATGATAACTTTTCCAGAAGAGAGTACTGTTAATTTAATCTTTCTTTTTGAGCATGTGGATTCCATGCTCTGTCTCTGGGGTGAAATGGTATAACCAGCTTTCATCACCAATCATAAAAAAACATTAGGAAGTTATCTTGTTTGGCAACATAAAAATATTATTAATAATATACTTATTGTATAATAATACTATTATTTATTGTAATAATAATAATTATTATTTCCTGTAATAATAATAAACATATGCAATATATGTTTACAGTGAAAATATACAGTGATATATACTGTATATATTTATTCTAGCTCTACTCTTCTGTATATATACAGCTCACTGTATATATACAGTGAAAAGCTCACAAGAGTACTATCGTGCCTAAGTTTTTGGACAAAAAATTCATATATTTATAAATCTAGAAAAATATACTGGAAATGCTTAAAACACATATATATTTAAGAAGAGAAGAATAACATGCACAGAAAGAATTTAGATCAATTGAAATAATAGACCTAACTTACTAATGTATAAATTTCTTAATTTAGTTGCACTATAATTTCTATAACCATTACCCTTTGGTGTTCACTGATAAATGCATGAACTTTCTTTGTACTGCATTCAGTCAGGAGAGCTCTTGGCTAACTACAGTATGACTGATTAATGATGTTTATGTTTGTCTTTAACATTTTTGACTCACCTTCTAATATTGCTCCATCCATGCAAGTATTTCCAAATACTTATTACAGTCAACTGTAGATGCCTACAGCCATGTTGCTCTCCATTAAGAATTTAATCACTGAATATTAACAAAATAATCATTGACAGCCATTTTATCATAGTGGACTGTTGAAATATCTGTAGCGCACATGCATTAATTAAGCCTGTGTTTATATTAGAAAAGCCGTCCCATGGCCGAGTGGGTTAGCACGCTTGGCTACTGATCTAAGGGACCTGGGTTCGAGCCCCAGGAAAGGAATGGATGTATGTGTTGTTTTTCTGCTGAGGTCCTGCCATCCTCATAGACCTTCTACTATGGCATATATAAACTGACAGGTTCCTGTCAGATCTCTGGCAAGCAGCTGCTTGAGGGGGTATTTATTTATTTATTTTTATATTAGAATGCAGATATGTTGTTACAGGTCTTATAACTCATGTTCTGTATATTTAGCACAATGTTTTGTAATTACCTAATGCTTATCATTTTTGGTGCAACTTATGTAATTTGTAAAAGGAATGAAATTTTGAACACCACAATTTGCTCTTGCTTATCTATGATCACAAAGCCATCAACATAAACATGTGAAATACAAATATGAAAAAAGTGAATTTTTAATCTGCTATCTGCTATAATCAAGAATTAGAGATTCTAAGTTAACTATCCGGTTTTAATGCAATAAACCATAATTGTAGTCTCAGACCTTTTATTTCACAAGCTAGCTCAAAAAAGTTTTTAAATCAAACCAGCTGTACATTATGCTAACAAGGTTTAATGGGAAAATTTATGGTATCATATAGAGCAGATATAAAATTTTGGCTTTCTAGTAAATGCAGCATCAGCAACAATAGCAGTTTTGTTCAGGAAATTATTTTTACATTCAATCAATTTTCAAACATAAATTTAACTGTATATTGAATTTTTACTTACTTGTAATCCCTTTCCCAAAACTTTATTGGACGAACATAGGATGTAAAAAAAATGGCACTCCCAAGTATGGGGCTAAGAGGTGTAGACAGAAGAGAAGATATTGCTGCCTGAACAAATAACATGGCAGAATCTGAGCATTGATTAAGGTATTTTAGTTACAAATCTACAGAGAGTAATATGCCTAAATAGTTTGCAGGGCTACTTAACCAAAATAACATTTATATGGTGAAATTAGAAACAATGTCAAACATTATCCAGTCAAATATAGTTGTAATGAAGCCAATACATAGTAGATTTAAATGGTTGATCGTGGTTTGTGATTTATGTACTCAGTGTACTTATCTTCAGTTTAAACTCTTATAATGGACAGCCCATTTATAATTATAACCTAGCTGAATATACAATTTTTTTTCTGCATTCATTATATCAGAAAAAATATGTACTCAAAACTCCCTGATCTGACATTCTCTTCCTGAATTGCTGAATACAAGCCAAAGTTTAAAAAATTAGAGATGATACAATTACTATTGAATCAGCAACTACTAATGTCAACAAAACTTAGAATATGGAGATAAAAGATTTCATATTTAGTATTAATGATGAAGTATTTGGAAAACAGTGGATAGATTTGATAAATACCACACTTTTGCTTCTTCACAGTGTTGTTCTCACAACTGAAAATACTAAAGGAGTTTTTCGTAAGAAATGTTTTACGTAGAAGTAACTTATTTTGATGAAGATGTACTAAAGAAAGCCATATGATAGCAATTAACAAGATGGTTATTCATATGATGTAGTGCTCAGATCTTGTCATTTGGTAACAAGAATTCCTGCCGACGAGTCTTCACCATTATTATCACTGTTATAATAACAAGACATAATATTCAAATAATGATTTTAATAAAGTAAAAGAAGCAATCTTGCATTGTTTACTATGATCTGTAAATAGCCAATTTCAATAATCATGATATTAGTTGACTACATGCATTGGTCTCAAATGAAATAACAAGTTTTGTTGACTAATGTCATCATTCATTGTTATAATAACAAGACATAATATTCAAATAATGATTTTAATAAAATAAAAGAAGTGATCTTGTATCATTTATTATGATCTGCAGATAGTCAATTTCAATAATCATGATATTAGTTAAGTATATGTATTGGTCTCAAAGGAAATAACAAGTTTTGCTGACTAATGCATTTTGAGTCCAATACTGTCTTTTACATTCATAATTAGCAAAAAGTTATTAGCATTTTGTCTTAACTGCTATGATCTACCATCTTGCAATGGACTTTGAACAATTTTATTTATATAATCTTTGCTGTTAATATAATGTCTGCTTATGCTCATGATTAAATTTCCAAATGCTGTTCCCAAAACAGACTCTTATTAGAGCCACTGATGAGGGGGCAAGTGATTATGAGTGAAAACTATAGTGATGAAAACCAGTAAGGTAGAGGTGCTCTGGTTCTTATGAATGGCAATACTCAAGAGTACGTTTCTGTTTATCTTGAGAGTTGGGTCACCTATACTAACATATAACGTATAACATGACGTGGGTCACGAGGTAAACAGAATTATAGAATTGCTGCTTAAGCTTGTTAGAATCTGTGAAGAGTGTGGAAAAATAGGCAGATATACCTAACCCTTCCAGTGTCCATGTTGTCTGTATATGTTTGCAGAATCTGTAATGAGAGGCCAAGGACGTATGTTATGTTATTAGTACAACAACAAAAAAAAATCGATTTTTTAAATATGAAAATTGCCGTTGTAATTTTTTTTATAAATATATATTTTATAAAAATATATAATTCAGGCTTGAAAAATAAATTTTTGTTTTTTAATTTGATGCATGTTTTATTAAATTATAATATAAATAATTTGATAAAGCCATCTGATTGCCCTTTCTTAGAAGCACTAAACAGTATTGCTGATTTGCTTGTTAACATTCCTTTTTGCTGACGCAACCTTCTGATTTCAGCTCACAAGTTTGATATGAACTATTATCAAGGAATTTTTCCTTAAATTTTTGAAAATCTCCAAAAAATTAACAAAAAAACTGCTATTTTTAAAAATGATAGATTTTGGAAGTAATTACAAAGTATGTACCACCATTTTTTCCCCTGTTTCACACTCTTTTCTGCCATAAACCTATTTCAGTATTCCAAAATTATTTTTATCATTTTTCCCAGAATTTTTTATATTTAAACCTTAGCTTTCATTTCATTAGATTTATTTTCGTAAATTAGCGACCTTTTGGCCTGACTGATAAGTATTAATTTTTCATAGTTATGCTACAGCGGATGGCAGGCCCACAACTTGTTGCTGTGAATATTTTAACATCGCATTAGATTATATGTTAATTTTTATTTTATTATTTATTACTTTTCCAGTAAAAACTTCGATCTGGTATCATTTTCTGAAAATAAATGAGGTCTTGGATATGGAAGCAAATTCATTTCTGTAGATTTATTTCCGTAACTTAATGATTTTCGGTTAGCTGATTTATTGACCTTTCTGAGTTACACTTGCATTAATAAAGGCACTTTCAATGCATTCTCAATGGTGGGTCACTTGCCTCCCTCCCAGGTCCAGCCCTGTGAAGAATTGCGGTTAGTTTGGTCTGCAACTGGGATGGATGCACGAATGGATAACATATGTTACACTATGCTCTCAATTACTTTTTAATCCTCCTCCTCCTCCTCCTCCTCAAGCAGCCATGGGCTACGGAGGTCCAAACAGACCGTGCAATTTACTTCTCCAAGCAAGTCTATCCTGAGCTACATCTACTGCATCTGGCCACTGCACACCAATTCTAACAAGGTCCTGTTTGACATTGTCTGCCCACCGCATCCTAGGTCTCCCCTACTTTCTGAGGCCTTTAGGCACACTGTTCATAACCCTATTCGCCAATCTATAATTATTCATATGGGCAACATGGCCAAACCAACGGAGTCTCTCTCTGCACAATATGCTGCTTAAAGGAGGTTGCAAACTCCTTTGCCTAACCTCATCATTAGTTACAAAGTTGAACCACCTAATGCCCACGATACTGCGTAAGCATCTGGAATCAAAACCATCTAGTTTCCTGTTATCTTGTTTACAAAGTGTCCAAATTTCACTACCATAACTAACCCTAGAAAGAACCAAACTATTATACAGTCTAATTTTAGTCTTTAGGTGTATACACCTATTTCTCCACACTCTCCATAGATTCTTAAAAGTCCCAGCAGCAATCCCTATTCGTCTGTTAATCTCATGCCGCACATCACCATTATCTGCTACATAGCTCCCAAGATAATTAAACTGTGACAGCTGCTCAAGACTGCAACCATTCAGATTAAATGAATCACAGCCTGCCTGACCAATTTTCATCACTTTAGTTTTCTCTCTGTTTATAACCAAACCTACTCTACTACCAGTCTCATCAACGGCTCGAATGAAAGAGTTCATCTCATCAACATCATTTGCCAAAAGGGCTAAATCATCAGCATAATCTAAATCAGAAATTTTCGTATCTCCAGCCCATTTAAGGCCAAAATCTTTCCCTTGAAGTGAATTTCGCATTACATAATCAATAACCAAACTAAAGAGAAAAGGAGACAAAATGCACCCTTGTCGGACACCAGAAGTAATGCTAAACCAATTGCTACAAGCCTTACCAACTCTCACACAGGACTAAGTGTTATTATAGAGAGCTTTCATTATGTTCAACTTGTCAGGTATACCATATGATCTCACAATCAACCACAAATTATGACGATCAACAGAGTCAAAAGCCTTTTTGAAATCAACAAAGCTAGCAACCAAAGGTTTCTGAAACTCTAAACATTTCTCAAGAATCTGCCTAAGTGAAAATATCTGATCCACACATCCCCTACCACTTCTGAATCCACATTGCTCATCACGCAATTGACTGTCAACCAGATTCTTAATTCTATTAAGCACAATCATGGAAAGAACTTTACCTGGAACAGAGAGTAGGCTGATTCCCCTATAGTTATCACAAGAACTGCGATCACCTTTTTTGAAAATAGGGATAACAATAGCCCTGGTAAAATCCTTAGGAACCATGCCTTTATCATAAAAGATATTCAGAATTTCAGTCATCCAAGTGGTAACTGAAACATTCCCAGCTCTAAGCATTTCGGTAGTAATTTCATCTACCCCTGGGGATTTATGCAGTTTAAGTTTAGAAACAGCCAAAATAACTTCAGATTGTATTATAGGGCCAACATTAAAGCCACCAATGCATCTATCATCATTGCTAACAATGGGAGTAGAACTAACTACATTGTTTAGAACATCACTGAAATGCTCAGCCCACCTAGCCATGACAGAATCCTCCCCTTCTATAACCTTACCTTGTTTATCCTTCAATCCCTGTATATCTGTCCGTTTTCTACCACACAAAACATTAACTAACTGGTACAGTTCTCTGCTGTTGTGCTGTCTAACTGCTTCCTCGGCTTTGTCAGCCAAACCATCAAGCCAAAGATTCTTATCAGCAGCTAACTGATCTTTTACACATTTATTAAGTTCTCTGTAATGCTTTCTATTAGGACTAGTAGGGTATTGATTAAAGACATTCCTGCAGTTCTTTCTTTCTGAAATAAGCTCAAGTGCCTTATCACTCAGATAATTCTGTCTCTTCTGCTCCTTTTTTCCTAAAAGAGTACTGTTAGTGTCCAAAAAAGCCTGTTTAAAATGATCCCATTCTTCCTCAACTTCAGTAGTAAGCAAACCATGACTGTCATAATGACTAAGTAACCTATCATGGTAAGCTTTGGCTATAACTGGATCTTTCAGAGCTTCAGTATTAACAGTATATTTTTTAACCCTAGCACAACACTTTTTAAGTTTAAGTTGCAAGACATTTTTAACAAGGTAATGGTCAGATCCAATTTCAGCTCCCCTATATGCCCTGGTATTCGTAACAGAACTAGCCCATTTGCTGTTAATTAATATGTAATCAATCATATTCTTATGCAGCCCATCAGGTGAAACCCATGTGTACTTATGTATGTCGCGGTGTTTGTAATAAGTGTTAGTTATTCTGAATCCATTGAGTTTACTTACCTGTAGGAGACGTTGCCCATTGCCATTGCAGCTACCAATATCAAAAGGGCCTATTACTCCTCCCCAAAGGTCAGCGTCAGTACCAACTTTGGCATTGAAGTCACCAAGAACAAGGGTAATATCTCCTTTCTTGACAGAATTCAAAATATCCTGAAGTTGTTCATAAAACCTATCCTTCTCATCCTCATCGGCATCCTCAGTGGGGGCATAACAGCAGATAACATTCAAGTCTTTAACGCTTGTCTGAAATTTTGCTGTAAGAAACCTCTCATTAATGCACTCATATCCTAGAAGAGCATCACTAGCGTGTCTGCTGAGAAGCAGACCCACGCCTTGGTGATGCTTATTGTCGTCCCTCCCTGAAAAGAGAAATTTAAGATTATTTTTAAGAATCTGACCTTTATCTGTCCATCTGGTCTCTTGCAAGCCGAGAATATCTAAATTATAATGGTGGAATTCTTGTGTGAGGTCATCAAGAGAAAAAGCTCTGTGCAGAGTCCTCACATTCCAACTACCTATGGAGAGAAAATGGTTAGTGGGATGTTTAAAGAAACTATGTTTATTGAGAGAGGGAATGCCGACAATATCAAACAGCCCCCTAATCGCAGACATGGGGCAAAGACCCGTTCCCCCACTACTAAAGGCTGAAGCCATCTACACTGGGAGATTTCCTCCAATGTAGAATTTGACGATGCCAATAGAAGCAAAGAGTTCAGGTGCCTGCGATGACTTCTGTTCAGGATTATCCACCAGCTGATAAACATATCCTGTGAATCTATTCACTTGGGGCTGTCAACCCACAAACAAACAGAAAACACAGCGGAAGATTTTCCCTCCACAGAAGCCCACCAGTGCAGCAAAATCAGGATCCATAATCAAGCTCAGAGCCATATATCTGTCTAGTCCAGTGGGTTTATATGGTCAGCACCAGGACCCTGTGTGGTTGACCACTCCTCAGCAGGGTAGAAAAAAAAAACTACTTTTTAATATTCCTTTAAATGTTTATATTAAGGATTCATATCTATATAGTAATACACTGTTAAACAAAAGTTTGAAAAGTATGCATATTAAAAAAGATTTTTGATGATGAAGTCTATCTGATGAAATTGGTGCAACTCAATATAAGCATTTGCAGGAAATGAAAACATGAGGGTTATAAAAGGTTGCTCATCAGGGATTTGTGATATTTTTTCCAAGCACGTACAATGATTTTTACAGGAAAACATGAAAGTGATACTGCTGCCACCCTTACATCATATGGACTAGTGATGATAAGTGCAAGATGATTACAGCACTGATTCAAACTCTTTGCAGGAAAGGTTCTATCTATTATTAGCTATACAATTAACTTAGACACTAAAATTTTCATCTTTTTTGACCTAGAAACAAAAATGCTTAGCATTCTGTTAAAAATAGAGATTTAAAAATTAGAAAACTTTACATATTTGTATTTTTAAGAGAAAAACAACTCATTCCCTTTATTTACTGTTAGCTATACACAATGATGTTTTCTTTCTCTTAACCACTTTTGTAGTTTTTCTTATTGTTTTTAAACCATTTATATTTGGTCAGCGACCCTTCAGAGCTTGCACAAAGTTTGACAGACCCATGTCATTTTTATATTTGCTTTTCTTGGTGAAAGAATATTGCAACAACGATGCAATTTCTAATACCTACCCAAAATTCTATCTTCTAGTCAAATGAGTATTAAAAACATGCATTTTCTTGCAGACTAAGATCATACAAGGTAAAAGTTAAAACTAGGTTTCAGAGACCCAGTGCGAGTATTGATGCTATATTTTTTAAGAGCTTAAAATTATTTTAATTTTTTATTGACTATTTTATTGTTTAACATTAGTCATAAATCAAATTTATCTTTTTCCAGTTTCCATTAGCATATTTTAATTAAAAATTTCCAATATTCCTAAACATGAATCCATACAATGAAAGAGACACTGAACAACTCAGACATATGTTAGAAACCCTTGAAGTTGAACTAGATGAATATTTTGAGGAGGAAGAACTTGAAGACTGCTTAGGGAGCAGGCTAGAAAAAACAGATATTGAACAGGAAATTTCTAGTGACGAAGAAGTAGAACAAATGGAAATAGAATCTTACTTTGTTGGGAAAGATGGACTCACCAAATGGAAAAAGATCAAACCAAATTCAGCTATGATAACTGATGAATTGAGATGATCAATTCATGAGAATTGAGTTTTATATAATTTTTAATGTGAAATGCTTTGTTTAAACCTTTTACTCTCTTTTTTATGATTTAGCAAGTTAATAGATGCTTTATAAAGCATTGTAAATTCATTTTCAAACTTAGGACTTAATTTAATAAAAAATACATATATATTGGGTCTATGAGACCCAAGGTGAGCATTCTTGTCTGAAAAAGAGTGCGAGCTCTGAAGGGTTAAACAAAGTTTGTAACAATGAAAAAGAGTAGAAAATAAATGTTATTAATTATTATCCAACCCCAATGAGATAAAGTTTCAAATACAATAAAAAGGATACGAGGCACACTGAAAGGCTGGGCAAATGCATGAAAAGCAGAACCCCAAGTGATCTGCCATGGAGCAATATATGTAATGATGAATCTCACCTTCAAAAGAAACTCATAAAACTAAAAAAAAGACAAATTTTTCTTTTAGTAATTGATCAAATATTCAAATAAAATATCACTAAATAATAAGTATAGTCATTAATTAACAAAGATTTATGACTTATCATTAAGACAACAATTAAAATTATTATGTACCCAAACTCATCATAAACATGCATGCCGCTTGTGGCTAAAATTGCCCTAATAGCACCTATATGTGACATAATAGGAATGTTCATAGCATTAATTAGAGGAGATCTTGGTCGGCAGCCAGTAGCTCAGTGGTCCAGAGCACCTGACATGTTATCAGGAGGTGTGGGTTCGTATCCCACCCAGCTCAAGACAATTTTTCTTCTAAAATTTGAATCGACAAAGTGCTGATTTATTAGTAGGTATTGAATAGTAGAGTTTATTTCATTGTTTATCATTAGCATACTTGTAAAACATGCTTTCCATCTACATGGCAAATAGAAAGCCGCTTGTGGCTAAAATTGCCTGAATAGCGCCTATATGTGACATAATAGGAATGTTCATAGCATTAATTAGAGGAGATCTTGGTCGGCAGCCAGTAGCTCAGTGGTCCAGAGCACTTGACATGTTATCAGGAGGTCGTGGGTTCGTATCCCACCCAGCTCAAGACAATTTTTCTTCTAAAATTTGAATTGACACCAAAGTGCTGATTTATTAGTAGGTATTGAATAGTTGAGTTTATTTCATTGTTTATCATTAGCATACTTATAAGACATCTTTCCATCTACAGGGTGATTCAAAACTTATCGTTCAAATTTCGTGGGGAGGTAGGGAATACGTCAGGAAACCGATTTCACATAGGAAAGAATGTCTGCAAATGTACACATGCGTATGTAGAGGGCGCTGTGTGTACCCAACCAGTGTACAGCTCGCCCGACCACTCCCGCTGTCATCAGTGTACGAGCTGACTTACTAGTGATAAGATGAATCGTTTTACGCATCAAGAGCTAGCGGATATGCATCTCGCATATGGGGCAGCTGGCGAAAACGGCTGCCGAGCTAGGCAAGTTTACGAAGACCGATACCCCAACAGAAGAATACCGCAGCATCAAATGTTTGCACGTGTGCATCGCAATCTGCGCAAACGTGGTTCACTGCGCAGCAACATGCAGAATACGGGGAGAAGACGACTGACGCAGACTGTCAACATCGCAGAACAAGTCCTACAGTCCATCAAAGATAATCCGAATACCAGCACACGAGCTATTGCTCAGCAGCTTGGGGTCTCTCAGTCAGCAGTGTGGCGGATACTGCATGAGGAACGTGTGCATCCTTACCATCTGCAAAGGGTGCAGTTACTGCATCCTGACGATTATCCGAAGCGTGTGGAATTTGCACAATGGTTCATGCAGAAAGGTGTCATGGACCCCAGTTTTCCAGCTTCTGTCCTTTTTACAGATGAAGCTTCATTCAGTCGTGAAGGTGTGTTCAATACACACAATTCACATGTGTGGGCTTATGACAACCCGCATGGTACGAGAAGTTACGCTGCGCAACATCGTTTTGCCGTAAATGTGTGGGCTGGAATCATTGGTTACTGTTTGTTGGGACCTTACTTGCTACCGCCCCGATTGGACGGCCGGAAATACCTAATATTTCTCGAGACAGTGTTACAGACTTTTCTGGGCCCTGTTCCTGCGCATATCCGCCGAGATATGTGGTATCAACATGACGGGGCTCCAGCCCATAGCACAATTGTTGCGCGTGATTACCTGAACCGAACGTTCGGAGCTCGATGGATCGGTAGAGGTGGACTGATCGCTTGGCCACCCAGGTCACCTGATTTATCGTCCATGGATTTCTTTTTGTGGGGGGCCATGAAAGACCATGTGTACGAGACCCCCGTTGACAGTGAAATGGACCTTGTTGCACAAATAGTGGCCGACGCAGGCATTGTCCGTGATATGCCAGGCGTTTTGGAAAATGTTCGGTGGTCAATGCAATGGCGCTGTGAATCCTGTGTCCGTGTAAATGGTCGCAATTTTGAGCACCTACTGTGAACCTGTACTTTACCTTGTTGGAATAAAAGTCACATTCGTTACCACTTAACTGTACTGTTTCCTTGTGTTCACTTTACTTGTCCATTTTGTTATGTAGATGACGTTTGCGGACATACTTTCCTATGTGAAATCGGTTTCCTGATGTATTCCCTACCTCCCAACGAAATTTGAACGATAAGTTTTGAATCATCCTGTATATGGCAAATAGAAAGCCGCTTGTGGCTAAAATTGCCTGAATAGCGCCTATGTGTGACATAATAGTCCTCTAATTAACGCTACGACTATATGTTCATAGCGTTAATTAGAGGAGAACTTGGTCGGTGGCCGGTAGCTCAGTGGTCCAGAGCACCAGACATGTTATCAGGAGGTCGTGGATTCATGTCCCACCCGGCTCAAGACAATTTTTCCTCTAAAATTTGAATCGACATCAAAGTGCTGATTTATTAGTAGACATAGTTATGCACTACTAATTGACTTGTTTGCTAATCCACAATAATTCAAAGTAATCACTATGGATAAAAATATTAAATTTATCAATCACAAGGAAATTTGCATAGACACAAAACATAAAATAATTTAGAGCTATGATATGATCAAGCTGAACTCTGTATACATTTCATTTTCAACACTGTATTTCTAATTATTATATATAATAGGAAAATTGAGAGTTTATGCCAAAAAAATCAGAAGCAATCCTCTTTTCAAAATTTAAACTCTAGTTTTACTACTGGTTCTGAATCATATAGAAAATTATCTAGTAGTATTCACTTGCAGATAGGATATACAGAATAATCAAGTACTACTGATGCAGTAATGCAATATTTAATTGTATATTGAAATAAATAATTATTCAGAAAAATTTGCATTACTTAAAAGTATTTGAAGTATTACAAATTACTTTGTAAATTACCTAGAATTTGAAGTGTTACAAATATTAGGCAACTCCTGTTTGTCAAGACTTATTCTAATATTATAATCAAGGCTGGGGAAATCCATTCTCCAACAGAAAGTGAATTTTCTGGCATGGCTTGTTATGTTGAAAGGTAAAAAAAATTACAAAAATTAAATCAGTAAAATATTTTCAGGGGAAAATTCCTTAGGAATTTTATTTCTGACACACTAATCATAAAGATGTTTCTGGTATCTGACACACTACTGACATAAATTTTCTCCAACTTTATTTTATGGGTAGAAGGGTGGAGGGAGGGGGGGAGGGAGTCAGTTCTTGTTTTCATATTAGTATGGTGTGGATAAAACATTTTTTCTTAAACTGGAATATGTATTTAAATTATGTATTCAATAAAGACATAATTTTGAATATTTTGAAAAGTATTCCAATTATATTCTCACAAATAGGATTTGACTTTATAATTGGCACTGTTGAATTTACATACCAAAATATGAATAACCAATATCAGTAAGAATGTATTGGCAGAGTGAAATAACAGATGACAGTTACGTGTTTTTTCATAATTAATCTGAGACAAAACAATATTTTAAAAGCTTCATAGCTTCATTATATCACATTATAATAAACAAGTTCTTACAATTTTCAAAGTATGAGCATCAGTCAGAAAGTAAGTTTACAAAGCATATTATTTGAGGTTTTTTATTACAGTCCCTTATTACATACAATTCAAAGCAATTCAATCACCATTGCACTACTTTTTGACAGTCTCCAAAAAGACTGAGATACATTATATCGTGGGATGAGTTTTTCTGTTCATTATCAGCAGAAGCCCCATGACCTTTTCATCTAGATATAGTTTCACTGTTGTTCTGTATCATCACTCTAAAACTTGTGGCCACCAAGACGTTCCTTCAGCACCGGAAAAAGATATTAATCGCTAGGCCCCAAATCAGATCTATACATAGGAGGCTTCAAGATCTCACTGGATATGGTGCAAACACTGTTGGGTTGCCATGGCATAGTGTAGCTGTGAGTTGACATGCAGAAACAGAGCACTTTTCAAGAGAAGTCTGGGGTACTTTGCTGACTCATAATGTCTTTGCCATAAACTTCAAAAAGGAGTTCATGAGCTGGTGATGAATTCTTGCTGAAAACACATTTCTAGCATTCAAAACCCAAATTACAGCACACACTAAGTTCTTGGAGTATTGTTTCAGTCAAGTTGCCATGCTCACATACACAATAAGCAGTAGATGGCAGGTGAATTTGACATGCGGCATTACCAACAATGATTAACAAATTTTTCTGACATAACCACAATGAGTGTAGGTCGTATGGTAACAAAATTAAATTCTTTATAAACTTACTTTTTGACTGTCCCTTGCAATTATAAAAAAAGATATGGGCTTAGATACAAGTTCTAAAAATCAGAATATTGTAACACAAATTTAAGTTGAAAAGATAAACAAAAATTAAAGTCTAAACATCCTTAAAATTAAGAAACATAACTATCTGCAGTGTTAATTATTCAGACAATAATTATCGATCATGGCTTTTACTTAATGCCAGCATGTTAACCACCAACTTTTAAAATTAGTTCATGCTTAAAGTAATTATTTCTTACCTTACTGAAGACAATGGTAATAACAAAAAAGTTGATAAGAAAAGGTTCCTCTGGCCCATAGAAATCAAACTGAAAGAAGAGTGTTGTAAAGATAAGTACAAGATAGTAATGAGAAGGATCACTGAAGGCACCACGGAGGCACTTGAGACTGCACACTACCACTACTAGAGAACCACCACTGTAAGATATAAAAAAAATTATGAGTTTTTTTCAACAACACTGATTACAATTTAAGTTGTGTATAAAATAACTATAAATAAGAAATGTATTATTTTTGCACATTTTATAAGAAAAGAATTCACATAAATATTTTAGCAATTATTTCATGTTAGTCATTCAAAATATTTGGGGGACATCTATTGATAGTGTTGCAAATAGCCAGAAAAAAAGTATGGAGAATATTCAAATAGTAATAAGACTGTGAGAAAAACTGGTTACTTTAAAGGAAAAAAATGGTAATAAAGCAAACAACATTCCTTGGCATCAATGGGTTATTATGTAATACAAGATTAGCTATTGTCAGTATGGTCAATTATGAGAAAACATCAGTGGAGTGCTGTTATGCTGAATTGCAGTTATACAAGTACAATTGGAATAAATTATAAAACAACAAATGTGAAATCAGACTTATTGGTTACTTGAGGTAAATTACTACAAACCTTTAGTATGATACAAGGAGTCTATGGTAAGGATGCATGAAATGTTAGTGTTTGCCACTAGCATGAAGCATTTTCCCAAGATAGAGAAACTATAGTAGATGAACATCAGACAGATCAACCCTCAACCTCCTGAAATGAAGTTCGGTGAACACAGCATGACCATCATTCGCAAAAACTGTCACATGAAAGTTCACGAACTTTCAGAAACATATCAATTTCAATAGCTAATGCACAAGCAGTCTTGCAGACTGGCTTAGGGAGGCAACAAGTGTACAGCCATTGGATTTCCAGGTTGTTAACACTGATCAAATGCAGTACTGAGTCACTCACTATATATCAATAAGGGCCATTTTGAAGAATTGGATAATGCCTTTCTTCATAACATCATTATCACTGATGAATCATGGGTGTTTAATTATGATTCAACTACCAAACAATAAAGAAGCTAATGAGGAACTACTCTTATATCTCCAACTCCAAGAAATGCAAAAACAACAAAAAAGTGCCAGAAATGTGATATTAATTTTTACCAACTTAGGCATCTTATACCAACTTGTAGCACAACATTCCACTATCAATGGATCATACCATGTTCCACAATTTTGCATATAATGTTGCAATATTTCAAGCAGAAACAACCAGAGAAACAGCCAAAAGATATTCTCCTTCAACACGATAACACATGCATTGTGCCAAGTTTAGAGATTTTCTGCAACAAAAAGGCAGCAAAAAAAGAAGGCACCTTATGGACCAGATCATTAATGAACCATAACAAAGCCACTCAATATATTTCCAAGAAGGCCAGAGTTTTAAATATATGAATTTTGGGTCTTTTCACAGGCCATAGGTGAAAACAAAAAACATATATGGGCTGAAGTTAAGACAAAATTATACATGTGTCAGAGACTAAGAGAGAATAAAAACTCAATTGTATGTATGCAATATAGTCTGTCCCATAATTTTAATGCATAGACTTTTTTTGTTTTTCATATTTTTTTGTGTAAAAATGAAGAATTTTCTTGTTTAACTTCAATTTTTCTACTTTTCTACATAATCATCATTATGCTAAAATTTTGTTTAGAAGGGCAGCATGGCCCCTACAGTAAGTAAAGTAGCCCTGCACTATACTGATCATATAAATGGTATAAAAAACTGAAAAAACAACCCAACTTCAATCAGCATGCTGTAGAATTATAAGTGGCAATGTTTGCCACTTGTAATTATTAATATACATCTACACTTACCAAATGGATTATTTTAATAGAATATGATCTTTAAAATCAGGTCAAGATGTAGCATATGTTAAATATTAAGGGAGATTGTTAAAATATTAAGGAGTAAAAAATAAAAATTTTTATGAAATAGAATTTAAAATTAAAATCTTCCCTAAAACAAAACTTCTTTGTAGGTCATAGGTTGCATGTCCCTGAATTATGCTAGAGAGCAGTGGTTCTCAACCTTTTATGCTTCACGTACCCCCTGGAAATGTGTATGTAACTGGCATACCCCTTACATAGATAGATAGATAGATAAAACTATAGTTATAGTATAACAATGGGACTAAAATAAAACACTGACTTTGTTACTAAAACTAGTGACCTTTGAGCTCTCATGGCGTACCCCAAACAATTTTACCATGTACCCCATGTTAAGAACACCTACTATAGTGAATTCTCTTGCTCATTCTTTTTACACATAATGGCACTATTTAATATTTAGAGAAGATCAAGTACTCTTCATTAACATCTAATTAAAGATAAAATTTATTAATAATTTAGTAACTTAATTACATAGCAAAAGGATTTGAACACATTTGCCATACAGTGTTATCTAAATCAATCAGACTCAAAAAATATTTCATATGCAATTTCCATTAGTTAATTTCTATATTCCCATTTCATGATTCTACAACACTATCATCTTTAATGTAATACTTAAAAATTTCTTTATATCTCAATTTAGTGGTTTCTTATCTTTTTTTTAGATTCCAACTCAAATATCTATCTCTGATAGTGTCATGACTTCCCACCATCAGTTCTGAAAGTTAGACCATTTATTTCCTTACAATAGTCTCTACTTCAGCTTTTAATAAGCATAAAATCATAATAAAACCCTTTTCCACCACCATGGGTAATTATTAATTTAATTATCTTTAATTTCAGTCACAGTGACATAACATTGACCTAACTGAAAGTATAATTTGTTGTCCTCCTCAAGATAAGTTTTGGAAACTGTGCAATTGTTATGCAACCATGATTTATTCATAAACATTAATAGACATCCACTGTTCTATATTGCAGAATTTTATGCAAGTAGGAGTTTCAACAGGAAATAATACTGTAATGCTCCAAAGAAATGAAATACTTTTAAAGTTTGGACCCTTTGTCTGATCCAATTGTTTTTATGCTCTGGATAGCTGAGTCGGGCACCAGGTAATAATTAACAAATTGCCAAAAAATAAAGTTTAATTAGGGTTCGAAATACCAGCGAGCATTAATGAGTAAGAATTCAAAAATATTAAATGATTGTCAAAATTTTATGTTAATGCTAATCAAAACAAACTAACGTTGCTCAAGAGAAAAAAATTAGTAAAGATTCAAAAGTTTTAAATAACAAACAATTTATTTCCAAAAAGCACTCACCAAAACTTCAATAAAGAAGATACTACATCATTTCTTACTACAAACATCTTCAACAAACTCCAAACTAAAACTGATCTCTAAACTGTGCTGTGCTCTACTACTCTCTCTACTCTACTATCTTCTGTGCTACTGTGACAACGTCACCAGGTTATAACAAGAGGTACAAAGCCTGCATGTGTCATGTTGCACGCTGGGAAAAATACATATAAAAATGCATAAATTGACGAGCGGTGCAAGCTATGATGCAAGATTGGGCGTGTCCTTGTACACGCGCTTTAGCGGGTGACAATCGAAAGTTTGGAGTTGCGCATGTGCAACTTCTAACTCTTGGAAACGAGCGCTGTGATGCCAAAAATGAAATAAAAAATCCCCAAAATGATAAATATAACATAAATTAAGCAAAACTGGTTAAGGTAAAGTAAAAGTGAACGAGGGGGCATCACAATACCTGCATGTTCTTTTACGTATTGCTACTTTAAACAATTCCATCATGACCTACAGTTTGAAACCACTACCTTATAGCATTTTATCTATA
Organism: Ryuthela nishihirai; assembly: GCA_038380435.1. Lineage (NCBI taxonomy): Eukaryota > Metazoa > Arthropoda > Arachnida > Araneae > Heptathelidae > Ryuthela > Ryuthela nishihirai. Next base: position 46,465,420 of record JAWZYU010000029.1, on the reverse strand, counting down.
AAGTCATTATTTTAGTAAAAATACAGAATAAGCTTAATCCTGCATAACAATAATAAACCTGCTATTGGAATTTAGTATATATTCCACACTTACTGAATACCAAAGTTAGCTACGATCTTGGGAGAATCAGTAGTCAAGGCACTGAGAAACACCAGAGGGTAAATAACATTTTTTTCAACAAACCATAACCAAACTTGCACCTTTTCAAACCACATAACCTTGGCTGCATCTGAAATGAACAACACCCATATTAAAGCAATCAAATTTCAAGTATAATAAGAATATCAGAACATGTTATCAAAGCTCCTTCAGATCATAGCAAGAGAACATTCCAAGTTTTATGGCAGTATTTCCAAGATGTGCCAAATGATACACAAAACTGAATTTAAAATACCCAAGCCTGCAAAAAATTTTATTTGGAGCTTCAATAATTAAAAAAAAGTGATAATGGGTGACAGTTTCCAAATGGCATGCTGCATTATTTATAAGAAATATCCCTCATAATAACTGACGAGTTATGATGAAAACTTTTTTTATCAATTTAATAAACACGATTATAAGCTGTATACAACATCAATTTTATTCACCCAATATGATTATCTAGTGGTTATTACACTGGGCAACACACAAAAAGGCTTTGAAATGAAAATAGCCAATCTTCACTAATTTCGAGGTGTGAACACGAAAATGGCAATAAAATTTGTCAACTGGCTCTTGTTTAGGAGACAAAGATGGTCATGTATAAACAACTCAGTCCATATTGAGTACATAGATAACCATTTCACAACGCTGTATTTTAAACTCCAGATTGCAACATATTGCATTGTACTGCATCAGTCCGCCATACACACAACCCCCAGAGGAATTGCATCATTGTCTGATGCAATGTCGTTGAGTCATGACATCGCGTTGAGTCATGATCCTTGCAGTTTTAATCCAGCAGTAGTGATGTCTTGTAAATGTATTAATAGTGCAGATACATTTTGTTACATTTGTGGGGAAGTGACATTTGCAAGCTGGAAAAGGTCCATCACTCCAATAGTGAACGTGGCGTATGAGTTTTATTTTGGATGCAAAATCGGGGACCAGGACAAGGCCTGGGCCCCACATATATGCTGCAGTACATGTGTAAGAAATCTTCTGAAATGGCTGAAAGGCAAAAAAGTGGCGATGTCATTTGCGGTTCCTATGGTTTGGAGAGAGCCAAGCAATCACGCAAATGACTGCTACTTCTGCACAGTTCCACTTGTTTCTGGAGGCATCACAAGGAAAAAGAATTGGACAATAGTGTACCCGAATATACAATCTGCTCTCTGACCAGTTCCGCATGGCAAAGGCCATCCTGTTACCGAACCACCAAAAGAATTTTACATCAATTCAGATGATGAGGAGGGAAGTGAACCAATATCGGGTTCTCTGCACCTTCGGTGTCTAATGACGATCCATATGTCTGCCACGGTGCGTCATCTGCGCCACACATTCTCAGCTAAGAAGAAATGAACCATCTTGTATGCAATCTGGAGCTGTCCAAGGCCAAAGCAGAGTTACTTGGATCAAAACTTAAACAATGGAATCTTCTCAAAAAAAAGATGTCAGAGTGACTTCGTTTTGAACTCGTCATGAGCAGTTTGCACCTTACTTCAGAAAGGAAGATGCCCTTGTGTTCTGCTCCAATGTAGATGGCCTGATGAATGTCTTAGGATTCAAACATGACCCTCAAGAATGGCGACTATTCATAGACTCCTCAAAACTGAGTCTCAAGGCAGTTTTGCTGCATAATGAAAATCGACTTCCATCCATTCCAGTCGGACACGCTGTCTACATGAAAGAAACCTACGACAACCTAAAAAGCTGTTGAACTGTCTTCACAGTACAGCAAGTATGGATGGCATCTCTGTTGTGACTTGAAGGTAGTGGTTCTGTTGATGGATCTGCAGCTGGGATATATGAAGTACTGCTGTTTCTTATGTGAATGGGACAGCTGAGCAAAGACTTTGCACTAGGTGAAGAGAAACTGGCCTCAGAGGAAATCTCTGAAGGTCAGAGAGAAGAATGTGGAACACCCAGCACTGGCAGAAACATGCAAAATCCTGTTACCATCCCTACACATCAAACTCGGTGTGATGAAAAACTTCTTAAATGCCATGGACTGGATTGCATGAGCTTTCAAGTACTTGCCGACAAATTCCCTTGACTCAGTGAAGCGAAAATTAAAGAGGGATTTTTTAATGGGTCCTCAGATCAACGAGCTGGTTCAGAGACCAGATTTTCGAAAACCTGCTTCAGGGTGATGAGAAAAGGTTTGGGATGCGTTTCATCTGGTGTCAACTAAATTCCTTGGGAATATCAGGGCAGACAACTAGAAGAAACTAGTTAAGGACATGTTGGCTCTGTACCACAAACTTGGCTGCAATATGTCCTTAAAGATCCACTTTCTCCATTCCCACTTAGATTTCTTCCCCGACAACTGTGGCATGGTTAGTAATGAGCACAGTGAACGTTTTCACCAGGACATTGCAACGATGGAGAAATGATACCAGGGAAACTAGTCCACTTTAATGTTGGTTGACTACTGTTGGACGCTCACCAGAGATGATCCTGAGCAGCTGTACAAGTGATGGGCAAACAAACGTCGGAAGTAGAAGTGGAGTTTCACTGATACATGTCATATGTACGTATTACTCTATTATATATGAAACTATTGCAGATTTCTCAGAAATTGTAACCAATTTTGCATTTTCATTGTCATATTCGTGTTAAGCACATTGAAATCTTTAAGAAATGGCTACTTTTATCTCAGAGGCATGACTTTTATGAAAATTTGTTGCCCAGTATTATAACATCTTATCACAATCATATTGCTGCTAGTGCAATATATCAGATATATTTCATTTAAGCCATATTTAACCTTGACATCAACTTTTGACTACAAAAGTCAACACAATGTAAGGATATTAAAATCATTACCAGTTCAGCAATTCGGCTGGCCCTTGATGTTCCATCCTTTGACCTGGTGTTGTCCCAATATGATGTTTCAGATGTTCTAGCTGGTAACTTTTTGGCTTGGTTATTAAAGCACAGAAGGTGTTCACAATGATGAAATATTTGTGCTTTTCCTGTATATTGAGGCTGGCACAGTCACTTACGGACTAACTCTATTTTTTTGCAAACAAATAAGTATGCTCACCCTTATTCTTTGGAAAAAGATTACTTACTCTAATAAATTTTCAATTCTTTTTCTAAGTTCCTATTATTCAATCTATTCTTTTTCCTAAATTCTTTTCTCCTAAACATCAAACTCTCTTCAGATTTTCCAAAATAAAATCCCATAACCTTCACATCTTTTGCAACGTATTCATATTAGACCCCTTAGGCTATTAGAATTATTTATGAATATCCAGATTCCAAAAAAATCTTATTCTCTGATGGCAGTACTGCTTCAAGTTTTTATAAATATTTAATAACTAAAAAGAATCATCTTAAAAGCTTTAATTTAGCAGACTAATTTGAAAACATTGATATATATTAATAATCAGTACCTTTAACTTCAAACTGGGCATACTCATGTGCTCTAAAGATGGGATGTGCACAACAGAGCCAGGGTAATTGCTTTTTCAGCTGTGGCATGATATAGTGTAGCATGAGGCCCCATACTGCAGCAACTAGATGAATTACCATTTCCAGATATGGCTATTTAGAAAAATATATAAACAAATAATATGTATAATTACTTTTAAATTAGCATATCAAAAAAATGCATACTCATTATTTCAGTCATCTATGGAAAAAATTTATAATGTGATAATTTGCTGAATTTTTTTTAAGTTTTAACTGCATCAAAAACTTATCATAGAATGAATAATTTTCTACTGAAAATATTTAAAACTATTATGAGCTGAAAACTATCTGAACATCCCCTATGCAATTAATGTATATTCAGGGATATTTCGCCCTACACTCAAGGTTTCAGGAATTGAAATGTCAGTATTTATTCAGCCCTAGTTTATAGAATTTGTTTAATATTTTGAGGTAATAAGAAGGCACCCTAACTTTATACTGGTATCTCTGAGAAAATATATTATTTACAATGCACTCCAAATCCACAGTATTAAAATTTGTTGTAATGTTTAATGGCAATAAAACTTGATATTGAATTACAGAATTTGACTACTATGCTGTTCTTATTTTAAGTCTAAGTGAATTGCTGATACTTCTAAACTGAAAGATGAGCTGCCACCAAATCAAGAGATATGACATAGGGAACTTGCCAGACAGAAATGTAAAGATTAAATCTGCCTTCATTCAGTGCAGACTATCAAATATCTTCTGTAGGAGATATTATTTTTGGTGAAGGAAGCAAAGGAAGGATTGCTAAATCAGTTATTTTAGTCTCCATGTTTTTTACAATTTGCCAAAAAGTAGTCCATAGGGTCACTGTGCTGCAGGTTTATTCATAATCTGCAGATTGTAAAATGCCAATTTCACCATTTTTAGTTACATATATGACAGAGAAACCAAGATGCTATCTCAAGTTTGTCCAGGTTACTAATAGAAGCAAACACCCATTGACCAGAAGTCTTTATCACGTTATCAGTTAGAGTTAATACATAAGAGTTGGATTTAAGTTTCAAGTTTCAAAAAACTTATCGTAGAATGCATAATTTTCTGCTAAAAATATTTAAAACAATTATGAGCTGACAAACATCTGAACATCCAATATGCAATTAATGTGTATTTTGCCCTACACTCAAGTTTTCAGGTATTGAAATGTCAGTGAGCAGCCATTTTGGCACACAATGGGCTAAATGGCCAGGTCACAAGGACCTCAAGGGCATTGTATATGTTATTTAATGAACACGGGATATGGCTCTCCTGTACATGAATGACAGCTTACCATCCCACCCAACATATGGTGTCCCCTTTCTCACTGATGGAAGAGTTGGAGTTAACAGAGAAAATCTCAATGCAGACACAGTTGAGACTCAAACTGGTGAACATCAGATTACAAGCCTGGTGATTACACACTGATTCAACCTCTCAACAAGAGAGTATGATACGACAGCTAGGTTCTCTAACCACTGTCAGTTAGGACTGAACTATTATGGTACGACAGCTAGGTTCTCTAACCACTGTCAGTTAGGACTGAACTATCTTTTGGATTCAAATTGCACTGAAAGATCTCTGTTGAGGGAGGATCTGTCACTGTGTTTTTCATTAAATTTGCAAGTTGTTTGCCCTAAGCAGATGAATGTACAGGATAACTTAAATTACATGGTGAATGATCTGATAATTACCTAATCCCTAACACTTCCCAGGGTTTCACCAATCCTCTGACAGGCTGCTTTTTTTTTGAATAAGCTTAGGGGATAAAAACTATATTCTCTAAGGTTGTTATAAGCATGGTAGTGCAAGTTCTTAGAAGTTAGAGTATGGGTGTTTAGGATTACAGAACAGTAACATACTATTAGGTAATATCTAATGCTGTTCAGCCCAACCCTTTACATTAAATCAGTATATTTTTCTTAAGAAACCTAATGCTCCCTTTTCTCAGTTTTTTGAAATGTGAAGATGCTAAATCAAGAGTATATATTTGTGGCTTCAGCCAAAAATCTCAAATATACATGCTTAATATCATGGGCTTACAATAAACCAGATGAACATGTAAAGAAAGCTATATATAGATTTCTACTTTCAGGATGGTATGGTGACCAGTATAAGTAAGGCATAGAATTATTATTCATCAGGAATACAATTGGCACTACTTTAGCAATAATTATACTAAAAAAAAGCATATTTCAGCAAAATTTAAGGGGAGACCCCACCCTGAGGGTTTCAAAAAAATCGATTATTTTTTTTTATTTATTTATTTTTTTGCATTTTTCGAAAGTTTATGAAGTGTAGAATATGGTCCTGAAACAGTTTCCAAAATTTGAACTCCTTACGAAGTTACAGCGACAAATACGAGGTCATGTCAATCCCGGTAAAAAGGCTGCTAGACTGGATGAGAAGGGAGTGGTCCTTTCTTTGTTATACTTGATGTATTGGATGTGCGTAATCAAAATAATTTTGCTTTCAAATAAATTTTTTCAAGATAATTTTTGCTGCCAAAAAAGATGCCTAAGACAGTTTTCTGGAGTCTGAAGGACAGCTGTATGGACCAGGAATAGCTGATTAGAGGTATAGTTTGATCATTCTTACTTAATCACAGAGTAAATGTTACTAAATCTTTACACACGTTTTTCCCGAAACAACGTTTTTTGAACTGGTGGAGTGCAGATCTCGGGAACCATTCATGCGACTAACATTTTTTTTTAATGCGTAGAAACGAATTATCTAAAACCTAGCATAGGATTTTTTTCTATATTTTAATTATTCGATTTTTAGCGAGCAATTTAGTGCCTTTTTTTTTTCAAAATGCTGTCATTTTGCAAATTTTTCAAATTTTGAAAAAATCCTACGCTATAGCTAATGCCTCAAAGTTTGTAAAACTGTCAATAATTTTGTCCTCAGATGTTCCTGCAATGTACGGTGCACTCTACCAGGGGGGCGCGTCTTTCGGGCAGCGGTCAACTAATGACAAGCCACAGGATGACCGTTACAATATTTTTACTTAAAAAAATTTTTTTTTTTACAATAAACATGCCTTAACAAACATGCAAAAAGTTTGGAGTCATTGCATTGTTTATTATACCCAAAAAAATTCTCAAAGTTTGACTATTTTTAGAGTGCTCAGGGTGTGGTCCCCCCCCCCTTAAGGCAGATTCAAAATTTAAATGGCTTTAATATATATTTTTACATTAAAGATATATTATCAGAAATAACTTTTGTATGAATGTAAATCAAGAAAAGCTGTCTACATGCATGTTTAGTTTGGACATTTACTAAAGCTATTATTTTAAATTACAGATTCCTTTTAAAATGAAAAAAAAAACTTTTATGAAAAAATTACAGAACTTCATTTGTAAAATACACTTACCTGCAAAACAGTGAAAACAGTACTGACATGTACAGCGAAAACTAGAATAGCTATAAAAATACACAGGATAGCATCTGAACGGAGCCTGGCTTTCTATATCAATAAAAAAAATACCTTGTAAACTATAACAGTATTTGATAACTTAGCTTTTAAGGTTTTTTCAAGTACTTTAAACATAACATTTTTGACATTAGATAAAAATTTTTTGCTTACTTTTACGAGCCTAGCTAAAATGTAGAGAGATTACACATCCCTTCACAATTTACCTATATTTATAGCAAACAACACAGCAATGAGAGTAAAACTTAGAAATTAATCAATAGCAGTTACAAGAAACAACAGATATTGGCATATTGATGAGAAGCAATCTGCTTCAAATGCAAAAAAAGGGCACAAATTTGGCTGAACAAAAAAAAGTTAATAATTAAAATATAAAATCCTGTGAATTATTTTTAATTTGAATACTTGTAATATTGAGGAATTTGTATATTTGAGGATTCAGATAATTTGAAATTTTTCATGTGTGTGTGTGTGTGTGTACATGTTAATATGTATAAATTTCTGTGTATTTCTGTTTATATCTATATAATTTAATATGTACTATAATAACACAAAAAAGCTCAGCTTCTCGGTTGTTTATAGGAAAAACCAATGTATATTTATTTTCGAAGTGGAGAAAAAAAAGTAAAAAAAAACGTATAACTTTAAAACAGTCATGATCTTATTTTCTTTAATTCACCATTCCTCAAAAAATAAAAAAATTTTGAAATGCTGAAATACTTAGGTTTTTTGAGAGGCCTGAGCAAGTTGTGAGGACAACAGATTCCTACATTTATACATTAGTTTCTGTGAGAAACTAACACCATGATCAGTTTACTGATAAAGATATTGATTATCCTACAGTAATGTTATTTGACTATGTTTTAAAAGAAATTATATAGTACGGAATTTTATAAAAGAAAAAGAACTAAAATAGAAGTGTTGAAGGAAAGAAGTCTTTGACATGATTTAAATCCAATCACATTTTTACTTTTGCTGATTTCATTAATGAGAATGAAATTAAAATGGTCTCTAAATTATGGAAAAAAAAACATGTGGTAGCAGCGATTCTAAAGCTTAGTACAAATGTTCTGAAAATGATAATTTTCAAGGCTGGATCCTGAGGAGTTACTTGCATTTAATATATCTACAATTTTCAAGAGAAGTGGAGAATGAAATACAATGAGAACTGCTTTAGGGACCTAAATATGCAATTATGTCACTGATAGCAGATAACATGATAACTCTTAAACCTTTTTGGCCATACAACCAACAATATTACATCCAGCTTGAACAGATATGTTTAGGGAAGGATACACTCAGTTCAGGCTATGATACTTATTGGTTTTATGATAGTAGTGTATTACATTTATTAAAATCAACAAAAAGAACACTTCTAAGGAATGAAGTTTACTCATGTATTTTTTGGATTCTTGTTCTTCTTGGATATCTTTATCTTTGCATTGTGTTATTTCCTATGCAATACATCCAAAAATTTTGAAGAAATTGATCCTGGACAGTTATCATGGAAAAAACTTTAGTTTCATAACCCAGTCAAAAGACCAATAATCTTTCATGGCAGGGAGAGATATTACTCCATTTCAGTTAAAGTTTTACCTTTCTGTATTTTCTAAAGGATCCAAGATCCAACTGTAATTTCAATAGTTCCTCAGAGGTGTATCTGTTTATTTTGCAGATCATATTATCAATCAAAATGCTGTCTATTTACTTCCATCATATGACCAATCTATCTCAGGAATATCAAAATCAATTTTTGAACAACCAGAGAGATCATAAAATATTTTATTTAAGTGTTAAATACTGCTCCTCATCTTTAATGACAAGTAATTGTCACAATGTGAAGCATGAAGTAATTTACTGAATTCACCAAGAGTTCCTAAAACAGTTCTCAGATGGCATGCATGTTTAGTAAATGCACAACATGAGTGTAGGTATATTGAACTTCTTGCAGCAATCAATGGTTTAACACTCAGCAACAAAGAGATGGTGAAAATGTCTGTGGATCATATATCAACATCCATCTGGGGGAGAAAGGGGTCATAGGTAGACATTGGACAGGTTGGGGTAATCCTTAAAGTGTCCAACATCAATAAAATGCTTTATAAAATTAGGCTTAGTGGCATCCATTTTAATTTTAATTTCTACTACTTTGTTCTCCAAAATTAAATGCACTTCCATTATTGGTATGTAACATGATTTATGTATATGTGTTAGTAACTGCAAAATAAGACTCTAAAGTTCAGTTGTTTTTCTGCTAAACAAAGTTAAAAATTATTTTAACTGCATTGTGAGAAACCTGACACTTTATGGGTTACATGTGCTTAAATTTACAGTGAACTTGCCCTGCTTGTTTAACTTCTGCTTTAATTTTTAAATAAAAAATAATAATTAAATTCACACCTTTTTATGAAATAATGAATGAACAAAAAATAAGTTGCATTTGCATACCATAAGAATATTTAATTTTTGAAACATAATAGCAGTTTTACATAAATGGCACATATACACCCAAACAGCAATTATTTAACAATTGAATAAATGTAGACAAAATTGTCGTTATCTGGGTGGGATTTGAACCCTAACCTCCTGATAACATGTCAGATGCTCTGACAACTGAGCTACCAGCTGCCGAACAGTCCATCCTCTATTGGTGACTTTAATTCTCCAGAAGTGACATACAGTTTGTCAGACCGATTGAGAATATATTTTCAAATAATTTTGCAACACAAAAGTAGTCTTGTAATAAACAAAAACAAAGTTTATTTCAAATTTATTACTTATTTATTATAAACTTTTGAAAAACATTTTTGCATAATTGGTCTGGGAGATCAACACCACCTTTATGTTTCTATCATTCCACACCACTTCTGGAGGGTTAAAGCATTATACCATAGGGTTAGTTATTGGAAACTGTTGACTGTAATTGAAGACTCATCTAAAGGGCACTTTCCAGGTTAGAGCACTTGATCAGCCAGCATATCAAACATCAAGAAGCATGGTATTTTTTAATCAACAAGCTTTTAATCAAGCATAGGGATTCATGTTCAAATAATAGGTAATCACAGGTATGCACCTGTTGTTGATATACATTGAATAAATATAGAGCAAAAATTTTCATTAGCTGGATGGGACCAGTGGGTCAGAGCACTGGACATGTTATCAGGAAGTCATAGGTTCGGATCCCACCCAGCTAATGACAATTTTTCTTTGTATTTATTCAATGTATATCACCAACAATCATTATTCAAAAGAATCACCAAAAGGTGATTACATCTGATTGCCTATTATTTCTATATGAATTCTTATGCTTGATTAAAGGAATGTTGGCTAAAAAATACACCCCTTGACGTCTGATGCGTGCACTAACTTGGAAAGTGCCATCTAGGCCAGAGTCTTCAAATACAGCCAGATACATTTCCAATGACCAATTCTAAGGTATAGTGCTTAAAGCCAGCAATAGAGGATAATTGTTCAGCAGCTGGTAGCTCAAGGGTCAGAGCACCTGGCCTGTTATCAGGAGGTAGGGGGTTCGGATCCCAATCTCTATTTATTCAACGTATATCACCATATACATTGCATACCTGTGATTGCCTATTATTTCATCATTTAACAATTTTTCAATTGTTTATGTGATTACTGATTAATACATGGAAATATTGAGACATTAATTCATGCATTTTCAAGTTTCATAAAGATTCAAATTCTTTCTTTTTCACATTTCTTCATATTGCTTTTAGCTTTTATTTGTTAGTTTGTTAGTGTTCTAGTATGGATTATCAAAACAGTTCTACTGTATCTCTAAAATTTGGAGACCAATCATAAATTAAATATCAAATGAAAGCTTATGACTGTATGTGTTGAGGAAGTGGAGTGGAGATGTACAAGTAAATTTGTATCAATGAAGATTATGGGGCAGAGTAACATAGGGTACATTAAAATTTCTAGCTCTCCAAAGCAGGAGAAAGACAGACAATATTCCACGTAAAATTGTTACTAAAAAGCTAAAATAATAATAATAATTATATTAAGAAAAATAATGTTAAGTAATTAAAAAGTAATTTTTAAAATTATTTATCTGCAGTCTCCTGCATTTTTTCAAAGAGAATTTATATTATGACTAAGTGAGAAATTTACTTTTGCATATCTCGACAAACATCTGATAACATATAATCAATGGATAATCATAATGAAAAGTTACACTCATATATTATGTGTAGAAATTAATATAAAAATGATATATTTACCACAGTGTTTTGTAGTTTTAATGGTAAAGGATCTATTAGTTCATTACCATCATCATCTTTACTTTTCTTTGGTGCATCTTCTGACCATAGATGGCATTTTACTAAAGACCTATATAAAGTTCATTAACAAAATCTGTTTTAATACCTTTTTTTACATTAAAAGAAAACACACACACAAAATAGAAATAACAAAAGTTGAGTATAATATATATCTTGTGTATCACTAATAAAAGTATTACATTTAGTTTCAACTTAAAAAATGAAGATGCAAGAATTTCAACAACGCTACATATTTTATTTAACCTTTCCCATTAGGTTTTAACAAATAAGTGTAATTCGCCTTTCTTATTCAATTTCATGTCATTTTTTGCTTAAAAGTAATTTTTTATTCATCAAAAAATTCTTTGCTCTAGAATTCTAGATTCTATTATTCTAGAACAAATATGAAAAAAAAAAAAAAAAAAAAAAAAAAAAACAAGTATTCACACTCTATCTATGATTCAAACATAGATTCTCTATTTTTGCTTGAGTATACCAACCACTAGTAAAAAATCTTCCATGCATTACTTTTATTGTATGAATCCTAATTATGCATGTTCTCAAAGCATGGGAGCCAATTAACTTGTTATACAATATAACTTTAAGAAATGCATCATATTTCTCTTTGCAGATACTAAATTTATTTTCAGGACAATAATGAATATATACAAAAGCTTAACTTTACTTTAAAATGTTTTCATTGCATAAACACAAAAGAATAAATGTGTGAGAACTCATGAACCTAATCATATTCAACATATATATATATTTCTTTCAATCAATGAAACTTTTAAACCTCTTCAAGCTGTTTTCAAGATTTAATTGCCCTTGTGCAATATAATGAAATCTATTATATTCCTCCTTTAACAATAGTCCCATTTGCAAGTCCATGAAATAATAATAATGAATAATAACTTTTCAAACTGAATAAATTTTGCTGAAAACCATCATTATTAAGCTTTATTTATCTTAAATTTCATTTTTGCAGAGTTTTAATCTTGGCTTTCTATAGTTATAACATGGAAATTCTCAAACAATTTACTACGCAGTATGTATCAAAATGGGCAATGATAATGAAAGTTACTGCTTATAACATTCTTATTACCACATAATTTTAATTAATGCATTTTAACATGAAAAAATTAGAATTAATGAAAGTTGAGTACAATACATATCTTGAGTATAACTAATAATAAAAGCATATATGTTTAAACGTAGTAGTAAGCTCACAACTGTATAGGCATTTGATATTAAAACATATTAAAACAATGGACAATTTTGGGTAAAAAGCTGTTAATATATTTATGAAATTTGAAATTTTATGAATATAAAACATAGAATTCCAACTTTCAGAACTTCCAATTCAAGCTTTTAAAAATTTTTGAAAATATTATACTGCTCACATAAAAATATTAAAAATTTCCATATCATTCCAGTGGGAAGTCAGATTCAATGCCTCCATAACTTCTAAAACAAGCTTTTAAAGGGGAAAAATGTGACTCAAGATATATTAAAGATTTACATCAAATTTATTTAAATCCTGAATTTCAAATCATTCAGTTAGTATTTAAAGAATTATGGAAGCTGGAATATTTAAACAGCAGCAAAGCCAGTTAATTGCTTCTGTGCAAGAATGAATGTTATTAATTCCTCCTTCTGCAACTGCCTCATTTGCAGTCCATATACAGTACTGTGCAAATTAGTTGGACAATAGGAAAATGCAGTAACAAAGACACAACTACGTAAAATATTTATTTGTTTAATAGTGTACATAGTTAACAGTGAATGTGAACCCCCCGCCCCCTAGCTTTAATTACTTCTTTCACCCTCTCAATCATTGATGCCACTAGCTTTCCACAAATCTCCTTCACTTCAGGGTCGTGGTACCACACTTTCATGACACTTTCTATCATTTTGGTTTTCGTCGTACAATCCATCTTAGATATGCGCGCTTTAATAATGGCCCACAAATTTTCAATGGGGTTTAGATCAGGTGAATTTCCTGGCCACTCCAATACCTTCAAATGTTGCTGGGTAAAGAAGCTCTTAGCAAGCTTAGAATTGTGGCATGGAGCCAGATCCTGTTGAAATATCACATCACCGTTAGGAAACAGCTTCTGCAGTGTTGGGACCATTTTCACCTCCAGAACGCCTATGTACTTTTTGCTGTCCATCATTCCTTCAATGGGGTGAAGTGCCTGTGGCCCAAAAGCTGTGAAACATCCCCAAAATATGACCTTGGGTAGGTGCTTGGGGGATTGCTGGATGTGGCCGGAACAAAGAGGTTCTCCAGGCGAGCGGCGGACAAAATTTGACCTGTAGCCATGCACCTCACTTCTTCCACAATGTCTTTTACGGGACGTGTCCATGGACCCTGTCTCCTTATGCAGCTTCATGATCCTTGAAATGCTGGATTTCCTGATGCCAACTGCTTTTGCTATCTGCCTAGCAGTAAGTGAAGTGTTTTCTCCTAAAGTGATTATTTTAGCTCGTTTACGAGACATGATGTCCATGATGTATTTAATAAAAAAAGTTGTCCAATGAAAATTGTGAACTACTAACATAATCTCGTCCTCAGTCTATGAAATATCAATTCCAACTAAAATGGAAGTGTAAATAATAGCAGAGTAACACAACAGACAATTCTAGATTTGCAGATATCGCTCTGCTGCAAGTTTAGACTCGCAGCAGGTTACGAACAAGTTTAGACTTGCAGCAGTTTAGACTCTGCAACGGAAGGGACTTAGCGTTCCTTCGCTTGTCCCAACTAATTTGCACAGTACTGTAATAATAATGAATAATAACTCTTTAAACTGAATGATATTGATGAAAATCATGATTATTAAATTAACTAAGAAACTTACACAAACTTCTAAACCATACCTATTTCATTAAATGGTTTGAATATTTAAGTTGTAATCAACTTCTGCCAAATTCTTATCTGGTATTGATGTTGTTAACATTCAAATATTCGTAACTCTTCAAATACTAAATGACTATTGTTAAAAATTAATATTACAACAGATTATTAAGCTTTATTTATCTTAAATTTCATTTTTGCAGAGTTTTAATCTTGGCTTTCTACAGGTATAACACAGAAACCCCAATGGCATATTTTTATCTTCAGTCACATTTTCCCATAAAATAGTGCTTTTTGAGTCCATTGCCCCACTGCTAAGGATGTAAAATTGCTACTATGCACTAGGAAAAAACAAACAGCTACTTTTTAAAAATAGTAATTTTTATTAGTAAATATAATTAATCATTATTTTATTATCAATGGACTTTTTAACATTTTATATTCCCATGAGAAGGCCTACCAGCTAAAACACACAAATAATGATAAAAGAATGAAAAAACAAAATTTTTAATTTATGCATTTTCAAAATTCAATAAAATTTACAAAGCAATTGCACAAATTTTTCTAATAAATCATCTTGATTGTAAGATAAAAGTAATATGCCCCAAGTATTTGGTAAAAACAAATAAAATGAAAATTGCTTGTGGAATAAAAAAAACTAATGAATGCAATTTTTAAATCAGGTTACAAATAAGTTCTTATTAAAGCTAAAAAAAGCTGAAGAATTTAAAAGAATATTTAAAGAAATTTTAAGAATTGGTTCTTATTCTTTTAGTGGACAATTTGGCCTGTTTCTTCAACACAATTGCCTGATATTTAGCTAGATAATTTTGTGTAAACATAAATATTTCATGGCATACCAGGTGGGAAGCACTACCACTAAAGGCTTATTTTAGAATTTGCAGAGCATTAAAATTAGCTTCTCATTTGCTCAAAAAATTCTTTATTTTTTTTTAGACAGGAGCTGAATACTGAAGGTAAAGTTTATAACAGAGTTCATTGTTTCATTTGGGTAAAAAAAAAGTGTATTTTTTAAAGTATACTTTAGTGCTATTCAAATTTAACAGAAAATGGTTATGTAGTTTCCATTTTAAGATCAAAGTGTGTGAATTGATAAAGTGTTTGTATATACACTGCAAATCACATTGTTCAACCAAAGTCTAGAAGTAAAAATTAAATACAGATATTTTATTGATTTGTTACATATTTCATTTTTTTACCATAAAAATACTAAATGCTAAGAAATTTAGAGATACATACCATAGGACAGTTGGATCACTAGCACTGCGGCTCAGGTGGTAGCACAGAGACACTAATAATCCACAATATATGGAGAACATAATATGCTGTGAAGGATTGTTTGGTTCCTGAAACAAAATAATCTTTCAAATAAATATTTTGATAGATTAAACATGTTACATATTTTGATATATTAAATCTTATAACCTATAGTAGAAGTAAATAAGCCCTTGAATTACCTTTTTTTTCCTCAATTCCACATACTTTACATTACTTGCACCAAATAATATACAGGATGTCACAAAAGTCCATGAACAATTTGAATGGCTGACAAAAAATGTGCAGCAGATACAGTTTACTTAGTTGGACTGATTAAATCATAAAGGTTATTTGAAATGTTAAATATTGCCCCATAAATGACACTACTAAGGTGGAAAAATGGCATATGTCACACTAACTAGAGAAAGTGATTTGTGTAGGATGGTTTTTGAAACAAAATCTGACATCCAAATGAAGAGAATTTTTTGCATGGATTTCCATAAGGACCCCACCATTCTGCAACAACAACAGAGCACAGCATAAAAAATTCTAAAAAATGGCAGTGTTCCTTGATCAAGAAAAAAATAGCTGGCAAACAACAGCAAGGAGGAATTGAGTGTATGCTGGAGACATACCAGCAACAGCCCTAGGAAGTCTGTCTGAACTGCTGCACAAGATTCCACTAAGTAATTTTTTAAAAACCTTTACAGTCTCTCTTCTCAAGTTTTTTTTAAAAATAACAGAAAAGTTTACTTTTTTTGTTTAAAGTAAAAATTTATTTTTCTTTTATTCAGAGAGAAAGTTTCTATTCATATGTATTTTAACTATTTTTGCCCATTAGTTTTAGTTTCAATAAATTTTATTTACGAAGACAAATCCTTTTACTCCCCTCAATTATATCAGTCTAAAAATATCTCGACAAAATTAACACATTTGTAATTTTATTTAAATAAAACATAATTAAATGCTGTTTAATTTGGTATATAACATATCCTATTTCTTCCTATAGTTATTTGGCAAAAAATTCCAAAGTTCACTTTTTTTTCGACTGAATACAGTTGGCAAAAAAAAAAGACTGTTCATCAGGTACAATTCAGTTTTCTAGGCCTGGTTTAGTAACCACCAAGTTAATCATAACAAATTCATCATTCAAATTGTTCATCTTTTGGGATACCCTGTTATTTCTTAAATAAAGGTTTTATAACACAGGTGAGCAAATTTTTTTAACATTCATATAAAAATCTTTTTGATAATGCATGTATATTTTTAATTTATGCATAACATTAAAAACAGTTTAACACAAAAGGTTTCCAAATATTAAAGCTAAACGATCAAAGTTTAAAGCAAATTTGAAAGTCAAAATCTGATACTTACTCTCAGTGCACAATAAGCAAATCCATATAATACAGCAATAGCCAAACAACTTCTCACCAGACAGTAGAAGGCTGAAGTAAGGCTTGTTGTAGCTAATGAAATAAATTGTTGTAGTTAATGTTTTTTTAATAAATGCAATATCTTTTAACATTCTAAATAAAGCCAAATTTGTTAAGCTAACATAAAAGTAGAATTAAAAAAAAGCAATATTTTCAGTTCCACTTTAATTTAAACGCTGAATACAAATAAAACTATTCCCCTGCAAAGGTCAAAAACATCTAAAAAACGTCCTTATATCTCAACAAATAGCAATGATTGTATATAAATTTTCCATCAATAAGACATTTGATATATTTCAAAGGAATCTAAAGTCCCTAAATTGGCAACATAAAACTTAAAATCAACATCAGAATGACCAAAAATAAAGTTAAGAATGGAATTAGAAAAGACCATAGGGAGTGTGATCACCCCAAACGACAATACCTGGACTCACAGTGATGCCACATATTGTTAATGAGATTATCCAGGAGTGCTGTAAGAAATTATCAGTTTCTACCAGAGCACATTTCTCTAAGCTCTTCCATTGCAACAATTGGAATGTAAGAATTAATTGCTAATAAAATCTGCATCATTTACATATGAGTAGCAGCAGAAAATGTTTCTTATTAGGCTTACTAGGTTTATACCTGACTCACAGTGATAGCACACGTTGTTAATGAGATTACCCAGGAGTGCTGGAAGAAAATTATCATTGTTCTACCAGAGCACATTTTTCTAAGCTATTCCATTGCAACAATTGAAATGTAAGAATTAATTGTTAATAAAATCTGCAACCTTTACATATGAGTAGCAGCAGAAAATGTTTATTACTATAAATTAATATAAATGTGTAAATAAAAAAAGCTTAGAATTATCTTAACCAAAAACAAGCTTCTATGACATCCCTAAAGAAACACTCAAAAGAGAAACAACTCTACAAATAAGTTATGTGACAATGTTGCTAACTAAACACATTCTACTCATTCAATCTAGTATAGGCCATTAAAATACTAAGTTTTTATATATAAAATAAAATTTCGCTGTGTTGATTAATGATTCACTGGAAATGAGGTGAAATGGTTTTATTGGATGAATTTTAAAAGTTACATATTTTGATGTTTTCTCAGCCAGATTTGTTCTTTGATAAGTCAGCATTAAATTGCAAGTGCTAAAAAATAATTCAATCTCATACTCTTAACAATACTCGTTGTTGTGTAGTTAAACTGAGCTTTACAAAAGAAACAGCAGTGTAGTTGAACAATATCAACTTTGAATTTTTTTTTAACTTGTTCTATCAGCTGAGCATGAAAATATTAAAAGTTGTCTATACCAGAAAATGCTGAAAGCATGAACTTAGCTGCAGACAGTGGCATATCTACAGTAAAGTGAAGGGATTGTTGCTGTTTTACTTCTGAGTGGCATTTTTGTATATAAAGTGGCCAAGTCACAGTGACCCTAGAAGTCAAGTTGGTTAAGAAAAGGGGACTCCCTTGGCAGCTATTAGGAGACAGATGGAACATCCCATCGAGGATATCAGACCAAAATATGATAAATTTACTAATAGTATACTGATCAGGGTACCTATTTTGCAAACAGCTAAACAAGAATATATTGCCTAGAAACTGAGAAATCAAAGATGACTCAGGAATGTAACAATGAGCCCAATACACATATGCAAATATTATCATTTGAGTCTTACCAGCATACAGTGCAAATATCAACACTTTAGGTGCCAAAAATCCTCTAATACCATTTAATATAAAGCTTAAACGCTTTAAACTTTTAACATCACCTTTAATGACAAATGATGTGTCAGTGATAGATTCATTTGCTATTCCACAATTTTCTGGGTTTAATCCCACCTGACATCTTATGAATCATATGAATGTTAAGAAGACATTTCAGATTAAGAACACTGTATACAACCAACAACTGCTTGACCTCAAGGGCCATGATCATTTCAGCATTCCACAGCATTTCCTAACAATATGCTTAAAAACCAGAATATTTCACCTCCCAGTACGAATTGTATTCTGTACACAATATGGGTGTTACATTGAAGCGTAATGATAACTGTACTACAAACTCCAAGGAAAGTTTTAGTTGTGTGCCAAAAATCTCACAATACAGTGGATATATATAAATTTTATTTTTGGCCAGTATTCTCAAATGGATGATCACACATAACTAGATTTAGTACATTTTAAAGTAAATTTTTTTTTATACACACCTTATATTTATGTACCAATAATATCTTATTTTAAAGTACAATGCATTTGTAAAAGCCTATTAATACTTACCTGTTCCTCCAAAAAAGTGAATGTCAATTTGTTCTATCAGGTACATAAGGAATGTATTTACTTGGGGCAATAAACCCAGGCTGAAGATCACAGGAAAAAACAACACAAAAACTGGAAAAAAATTAAAACATGAAAGAATTATATTATTTAAAAATACACTAAAAACACAGTGCACAATTAATTAACATTATTTCCCTATTTATATTATATATTCTTTAAGAACAATAGAATTTGGTTGTTTTACCTTGTGGTGCAGACCATTAGTACCTTTCAAAAGAGATACTCTCTTGTGGAAGTGAAAGGATGGGGAGGGCTGCCAGATTAATGTGGCCTACTGATCTGGACAACTATGGCTACTTTTCTTTTTTTTTTCTACCCTGCTGAGGAGTAGTCAATCACACAGGGTCCTGGTGCTGACCATATAAACCCACTGGACTGGACAGATATATGGCTCTGAGCTTGATTATGAATCCTGATTTTGCTGCACTGGTGGGCTTCTGTGGAGGGAAAATGTTCCGCTGTGTTTTCTGTTTGTTTGTGGGTTGACAACCCCAAGTGAATAGATTCACCGGATATGATTATCAGCTGGTGGATAATCCTGAGCAGAGGGCATCGCAGGCACCTGAACTCTTTGCTTCTACTGGCATCATCAAATTCTACATTAGAGGAAGTCTTCCAGTGTAGATGGCTTATGCCTTTAGTGGTGGGGGAATGGGTCTTTGCCCCATGTCTGCGATTAGGGGCTGTTTGATATTGTTGCCATTTCCTCTCTCAATATACATAGTTTCTTTACACATCATACTGACCATTTTCTCTCCATAGAATGTGAGGACTCTGCACAGAGCTTTTTCTCTCGACTCACACAAGAATTCCACCATTATAACTTAGATATTCTCGGCTTGCAAGAGACCAGATAGACAGATAAAGGTCAGATTCTTAAAAATAATCTTAAAATTTCTCTTTTCAGGGAGGAATGATAATAAACATCACCAAGGCGTGGGTCTGCTTCACAGCAGACACGCTAGTGATGCTCTTCTAGGATATGAGTGCATTAATGAAAGGTTACTTACAGCAAAATTTCAGACATGCATTAAAGACTTGAATGTTATCTGCTGTTATGCCCCTATTGAGGATGCCGATGAGGATGAGAACTTAAAACTTGCAACTTAAACTTAAAAAGTGTTGTTCTAGGGTTAAAATTTTTACCTTTAATACTGAAGCTTTGAAAGATCCAGTTATAACTAAAGCTTACCATGATCGGTTACTTAGTCATTATGACAGTCATGGTTTGCTTACTACTGAAGTTGAGGAAGAATGAGACCATTTTAAACAAGCTTTTTTGGACACTAACAGTACTCTTTTAGGAAAAAAGGAGCAGAAGAGGCAGAATTATCTGAGTGATAAGGCACTTGAGCTTATTTCAGAAAGAAAGAACAGCAGGAATGTCCTTAATCAATGCCCCACTAGTCCTAATAGAAAGCATTACAGAGAGCTTAATAAACATGTAAAGGATCAGTTAGCTGCTGATAAGAACCTTTGGCTAGATGACTTGGCTGACAAAGCCAAGGAAGCAATTAGGCAGCACAACAGCAGAGAGCTGTATCAGATAGTTAATGTTTTGTGTGGTAGAAAATGGACAGGTACAAAGGTATTGAAGGATAAACAAGGTAAGGTTATAGAAGGTGAGGATTCTGTCATGGCTAGGTGGGCTGAGCATTTCAGCAATGTTCTAAACAATGTGGTTAGTTATACTCCCATTGTTTGGAAAGACAATAGATGCATTTGTGGCTTTAATGTTGGCCCTATAACACAATCTGAAGTTATTTTGGCTGTTTCTAAACTTAAATTTCATAAATCCCCAGGGGTAGATGAAATTACTACAGAAATGCTTAGAGCTGGGAATGTTTCGGTTACCACTTGGATGACTGAAATTCTGAATATCTTTTATGATAAAAGTTATTGAATATTCTTTAGTTATTGAATATTCCCTGGCTGATACCCCTATAGTATATTCGAGGGAAAGTTCTTTGCATGATTGTAATAATAATAACCCCTCTCAAGCAGCTGCTTGCCACAGAGGTCTGACAGGAGTCTGTCAGTTTATATGCCACAGTAGGAGATCTGAGAGGATGGCAGGACCTCAGCAGAAAAACGACACACACATCCATGCCTAATCCGGGGCTCGAACCCAGGTCCCTTAGATCAGTAGCCAAGCGTGCTAACCACTCGGCCACGGGACGGCTTGCATGATTGTGCTTAACAGAATTAAGAATCTGGTTGACAGTCAATTGCGTGATGGGCAATGTGGATTCAGAAGGGGTAGGGGATGTGTGGATCAGATATTTTCACTTAGGCAGATTCTTGAGAAATGTTTAGAGTTTCAGAAACCTTTGGTTGCTAGCTTTGTTGATTTCAAAAAGGCTTTTGACTCTGTTGATCGTCATAATTTGTGGTTGATTGTGAGATCATATGGTATACCAGAGAAGTTAGTTAACATAATGAAAGCTCTCTATAATAACACTGAGTCATGTGTGAGAATTGGTAAGGCTTGCAGCAATTGGTTTAGCATTACTTCTGGTGTTTGACAAGAGTGCATTTTGTCTCCTTTTCTCTTTAGTTTGGTTATTGATTATGTTATGCGAAATTCACTTCAAGAGAAAGATTTTGGCTTTAAATGGGCTGGAGACACAAAAATTTCTGATTTAGATTATGCTGATGATTTAGCCCTTTTGGCAAATGATGATGAGATGAACTCTTTCATTCGAGCTGTTGATGAATCTGGTACTAGAGTAGGTCTGGTTATAAACAGAGACAAAATTAAAGTGATGAAAATTGGTCAGGCAGGCTGTGATTCAGTTAATCTGAATGACTGCAGTCTTGAGCAGGTGTCACAGTTTAATTATCTTGAGAGCTATATAACAGATGATGGTGATGTGCACCATGAGATTAACAGATGGATAGTGATTGCTTCCGGGACTTTTAAGAATCTATGGAGAGTGTGGAGAAATAGGCGTATACACCTAAAGACTAAAATTAGACTGTATAATAGTTTGGTTCTTTCTAGGGTTAGTTATGGTAGTGAAACTTGGACACTTTGTAAACAAGATAACAGGAAACTAGATGCTTACGCAGCATCTTGGGTATTAGGTGGTTCAACTTTGTAACTAATGATGAGGTTAGGCAAAGGAGTTTGCAACCTCCTTTAAGCAGCATATTGTGCAGAGAGAGACTCCGTTGGTTTGGCCATGTTGCCCGTATGAATAATTATAGATTGGCGAATAGGGTTATGAACAGTGTGCCTAAAGGCCTCAGAAAGGAGGGGAGACCTAGGATGCGGTGGGCAGACAATGTCAAACAGGACCTTATTAGAATTGGTGTGCAGTAGCCAGATACAGCAGATGTAGCTCAGGACAGACTTGCTTGGAGAACTAAATTGCACAGTCTGGTTGGACTTCTGTAGCCCATGGCTGCTTGAGGAGGAGGATGATGTTTTACCTTTGAGCACACAATGAGCTAAATGGCCAGGTCACAAGGACCCCAAGGGCATTCACTAGATAGCTGTTAAGAGATAGATGGAAGCCTCTCATAAAGCTACATAGCATGTTTTTTAGTTTGCACAAGGCTCTACTGGAAATGGAGCCATGGCTTAACCTCCCATCCAATGGATAGCAGCCTTTCCAAGTCCAACAGCATCCCTTTTCTCCCTAAGACAGAACGGAGTAAATTCCCAACAAAGGCAGAGTTGGCATTCAAACCTGTGAATATCATATTATGTGCCTGGCATACTACTGACTGTATCGACTCTAAGAACCATAGACTTTGAGTTTATGACTAGAGAGTTGACATGGCATATACTTATGCTCATTACTCGTGGAAAATTGTTGGAGCTGCTTTACTCAAAAAATGCAATTCCTTGTAACTGTAATGTTGGTGCAAGTTCTTTTGAATTATTATTGGCGTTGTTATTCTTGCAAGAGTTTTTCTTTTTATGATTGAGTTCAAAGCTTAAAGAAAATTTACTTCTTCAGAAAAAAAAAATATCTTAATGCATTTCTGTGAGGGTGTTAATATGGTTTTACTCTCCAATCCATGGTAGAACATCTTGCTGTATAAATTTACTATCTTATTGCTGCTTTTATCAGCTTGTGATACCAGTGATAGATATCCTTGTCATGTAACTACAACTCAATATGATTTTTTAAAAAAAATACAAAGTGATAATTATAACACTTTATAAACTGCAGCTCAGTTGGACTACATGTTTTTATTAGTCTGCCTGGCTGTTTTTCAAGAAAACTTAAAAATTTTTGAGAAACGGTTCAGTTACACTCTTTTTCATTATTTTCATTAAAATGAACAGATAAAAATTATAAATATGCAAACACAGATGTGTTACTTATACTAGGGGTTCTCAATGTGGGGTACATGGTAAAATTTTTTGGAGTACGCCGTGAGAGCTCAAAAGTCACTAGATTTAGTAACAAAGTAAAAATAACCAGTGTTATACTGTAACTATAGTTTTATCTATCTATACAAGGGGTATGGCAGTTATATACACATTTCCAGGGGGTACATGAAGCATAAAAGGTTGAGAACCACTGACTTATACTATATATTAGGGTTGTAAACTATTCTCAATTTGAGCACATTGCCTTCCCATTCTCCTATGAATACTTTCTTTTTTTCAGAGATAGAGTTGAGAATAAATAAGATTTTTGGGAATGCAGTCATCCCCCACATCAAAAATATCTTATTTATTTCTCAACTGAAAAAATTAAATAAGAAGGCAATTTCTAAACTTTTCTAAAAATAAGGTTTGCACAAACTGGTTCTTTAGCCTACCATGTGTGCAAATTTAGGTGGAAGGGTACCTGTCACTATTCTCATCAGGATGTCACTGACAAGGTGGCAATAAATATTAATAGACTTATTGGTGCACTTATTACAAATGAACAATTTATATTTTTATATGCAGCAATGACTAGAGTGCACAGTTAAAATATTCAGTGACCACCCACCCGGTACAGTCACTTGATATGAGATATGATTAACAATCAGGCTGCACTAAGCTTCAGCAGTCACACCATGTAAAAGAAAATGATTACAACAGAAGCCTTGCACAATCCATCCCAATATGTGGAAGGTCTCACTGTCGGCAATCAACTGAATTTTAGTTCAAAAGAATCACTGGACATGGTCATGTGTTTTTTCTGGGGTGCTAGGTTACCTTGGCCAAGAGGTAATTAAATCCAATGCACTTGGTCACATATATTCTTCTGAACCTAGCACAGAATCACTGGGGCTTTAACTAAGAAAATGACACAATCTGGAGGGTTGGGTGAAGAAAAACTTGTTTTTCTTCACCCAACCCTACAGATTGGGTCCATTATAGGTGCTCCTGTTGTTAGGCAAAAGGGTTCTACTGCTAAAATGGCAATCTTGGCTCTCCCGTTCTGCCATAGCTGATCAAGTCCCTGCAAGGTTCATATATACATATGACAATGATAAATCTAATTGGCTTTTTTGTTGTATCTTCATTATCACTGGAAAGTAAATTATTTCTTATTTTAATACTTTTTAAATACTGTAAATTATTTAAACCTTAAAATTGATGTAGATGAGTTTTATGAGGAAATATTGGCAATATGTGATAATTTTACAAAACTATCAGGTGCAAATAAATTTAAAGAACTAAAAAGTACAGTAGAGAAATGAAAAAAAAAATTTTTTTGGAAGTTGAAAAATATTTTAAAAATTATTGGGTTTGTTTTCAAGCATTCCATTATCATCTGCCTTTTGTGAAAAAGTTTTTCTTTTTCACAACAAATGTGAAATGGTGAGATGAAAAAAAAACTTGCTAGTTTAATCTAGAGCAGAGGCAGAATATTGGTGGACCCAGGGGCCACCTCTTTGCCAAATACAAAGTTGGGTTGTTTTACCTCTGAGTGGCACTTTTCTTCACACAATGAACTAAATGACCAGGTCATAAGGACTCTGAGGGACCAGAGAAGGTTGGGAGGAAGGGGACCCACTGGACAGTTG
This sequence comes from Ryuthela nishihirai, assembly GCA_038380435.1. NCBI lineage: Eukaryota > Metazoa > Arthropoda > Arachnida > Araneae > Heptathelidae > Ryuthela > Ryuthela nishihirai. Next base: position 46,440,208 of record JAWZYU010000029.1, on the reverse strand, counting down.
CTTGGTACAGATGGTATCCTCCTGTCAAGGCCATCCAGCATGTTAACATGCACAGGATATGGCTCTCCCACACATGGGGCAATGGCTTAACATTCCATTGAACATATGGCGCCCTTTCCAAGCCCATTGGTGTCCCCTATTGACTAGCGAGGAGCTACTGAGGGCATGGAGTTTTTCAGAGACAAATCTCAAAGCTGACCCAGCTGGCTGAACCTGGGAACTTGCTTTACAAGATCATCTGCACCCACAAATTTTGTGTTGAAAAGTATGCTGAATGTCTCTCATTTTTTTTTCTCATATTATAACCATATGACATACTAGAAAATACCAGTTATATGTTTGCACATTTTCACAATATAGCATAATAACAAAGAAATTACTTTGTGTGTATAATTTTTATAAGATATATTAATAAAATCTGGCTCGCTCACTAGTAAATTTCAGAGAAGTGGCCCTTAGGTAACTTTGAGTTAACCATCCCTGATCTAGAGGAAAATTATCATAATTCCATTACATTTTTTAAATCTATGAAAATATAGAAATCATTTACTGAAAGTAGTTAAACATAAAAAAAGATGTTTGATTCAGATATAAAAATTGTCTAGTTAAAATTTTTGTTCCATAATAAAAACAATACTTAACACTTTTAAGTTTTTTCAGTATTCCCTGTATACCCATTTTTTGTGAAATATTGTTAGAAACGTGATACTATTTTGGAGCCATGACAATATCATCATAGCACTTAGTTAAAATTCTATCTAAGGAATGCATTCTTTTTTATCCTCAGCAACTTCCCATGCCTCCCTTTTTCAGTCTTATGTAACCATCACATCTTTCTTTGTGGTGAGAGTTGGCAGCCCTACTACAGTTACATCTGGAAACATGGCAAAAAAGTTAAAAACTATGTACAATTAAATCCTATTCTGCCACTTTTTCCAGATATATTTATAATAGGTGACCAAATCTCTCTATAAAATAAGATGAAGATGGTAACTATTACTTCAGTATATAAAAAAAAAAATTAATAAAATGCAACTTTTTACTCAATAAAAAATATGGTTTAGATAAAAAAAAAGAATTAAAAACATACGAAATTTGCCAATCTTGTTTAAGAAACAGAATTAATACTTAGTGACAATTCAAGTTTCAGTAAGTCTTCACACATTGATCATATTAATTTCCACAGCTTACCAATAATTTTTTTGCTACTTTTGAACCTAGGGCTGGAAGTGCATGTGTAGTTTTCTTCAGCTGTTGTTTTTCTTTACTATTTCCTAATATCTATGCAACATTTTATCCTGATCTGGAACTGTTGAGAAACTGCATTGACTTGTTATATTCAAAATGTTAATCCATCTGATTATGAAATTTTGAGGTAGTATATTGTTGTGTTACATGTTCTTATCATTGGCTTGATAAATCATTTGAAAATTTACCCCAACATTATACACTAAACACTAAACTAGTAAAATATTGTTTTTTACAAAATGTCATCTTCATCGGATGAGTCTCCATCCAACACTTATGTATCGGTTCTTCAGAAATTATTACTTATCATTAGCAGCAACTCATAGACAATTGCTGTGAAAGCTGAAGTACCATTTTAAATTAGCAGAATAAGGGTTTGAATCCCACCTGGTTAAAGACAATTTTTCTGTTAATTTAAAGTTGTACAGAAATGGTAAAATGTAAGCTTTTCCTTTTGGATTTATTTTGTATTATTCCATAAATATAAATAACAGTATAATAAACTCCTGATTATGTGTTAATAATGACTGATGGGTAGACAGATAATTGGAAAACCATCATTTTGAACAATTCTTTTTCATTTCTTTTTACCAGAGACATTTTTAGGCAAAATATACAGGGTGAATCTGAAAAAGTGGGCAAAACTTTACGGGGTGGTAGAACGCAGCTATACGAGCAATATTCGTCATGGAAAGTATGGGCGGAACGCAAACGGCGACCGCTAGGTGGCGTTGGAAATGGTATAAAAGGGTCGGTCCTCGCACCCAACGACATTTCTACCGTGGATTGCCGAGAGGATGGCTGGTTATACTAACCATGAAATGGCGGATATGCACTTTATGTACGGTGCGGCGGACAGGAATGCAAGTGAGGCACAGAGTATCTCCTCTCCTTCTTGTGTTCATTCTTTAAATGTGACAGTGGAAAACTACCTTTTAACTTCTCACCGCTTGCGTTCCGACCATACATTCTATGACGAATATTGCTCGTATAGCTGCATTCTACCACCCCATAAAGTTTTGCCCACTTTTTCAGATTCACCCTGTATATAGATAGATGAGTTGAGTTGTTTTACCTTTGAGCAGCACTGATTTTGCACACAATGTGCTAAATGGCCAGGTCACAAGGACCCCAAGGGCTCAGAGAAAGTTGGAAGACAGATGGTAGTGTGATGGTTCACCATTCACTTTTACTTTCCCTAACCAGTTTAATTTATTTATGTTATAATTATTATTTTGAGGCCTTTCATATTCTTTGAACTATTCCCTTTCTCTGTCTGTTAGTAAGTTGCCAATTGAGAAACCTGTTTTTGACTGACAGTCACTAATGCTGATGATAAGGTCACTTGTGTCATCATTGATGCATGATCTTGTATGCAAATGTGGCTCACAGACATAAAGTTGGACATGTGCCACATTTGGCTTAAGCCAATATGGAGCTAAGTAGTAAGAACTGTGAGTGGAGTGGAGTTGATGGCGAAGGAGTAATTGATGGTTTAGTTTGAGAATCAATAAATGAAGTGTTTTGTAGAAAGGATTATTTGTCAAGTTAATACTCAAATAAAACTTTTATATTTTAAGCAACTGCATTTGACTTTTTTTCTTCTCTTGAGCAGAGAAGTTTAGTATTATTGGATTAACGTTATTTTTGGATAGTAATTATTTTTTTTCTGATTTATGCTCATTCTAATAAAGAACCCTGATTTATTTTTTTGGCAATACTATTTGCCAAATTAATCACAAGCTGTCAGGCAGTTTAAAATAATACACTTTGAAGCATTACAGTAGTCCCCCCATCAAGTTCTTCAACATGTACAGGGTATGGCCTCCCATGCACGGGCCATAGTTCAAGATCCCATCTGATGGATGACAGCCTTTCCAAGCCCCTTGGTGTCCTCTACTGACTGAAGGCAGGGGTGGGGGATAGAGATAAATCTCAACGCTGGACCAGATGGGACTCGAACCTAATAACTGCAGATTACGACCCTGATGCACTATCGACTGAGCCACCCCTGCCCCTATTATACATTGGATATTTAAGCATGATTCAAATCAATCAATTCCAACATTGATTGAATTTATGCACATTTCAATCAATCTTGGCACTTTTTTGAAATGGCCAGACCCAAGCTGTTTACAATATTTAATCAGTAATGCATTCCTGGAATCTGTTTCATACTCTTTCTAAATCAGAATTAAGTGTCATGCTCCATTATTCCATTAGATGGTCTCTATGATGTAATAAATATAGCATTATCTCACTCTTATTCAGTTGTCGATCGAGTTATTGGAAACTTTTACAATTTTAACATACAGTAATTACTGGCAAAGAACTACTAATTGATTAAAGAATTTTATAACTTCTAGTTTTTTACTTTTTAGGAAGTAAAGCTAGAGATATCATTTAAAATCTCAAATTGAGTTAATAAAGTGATCTACAAGAGCAAAAACTACATACATGAGCTATTTATGTATGTAAAAGTTATATATAAATATTTCCTTTGTTCAAAATATATAATAATAATTTTTTGTCAACCCATCAAGATATGCCTATGTCACATGGAAATGGATTACTAAACCCTTGATGATCTGCCCAAATAATTGGGAGTTTGCGATATGCAGAAACAGATTTACAAGGATACACACATATGCATAAATTAATCTTCCCTGATTATCCATATAGTGATATTTAACACATAAAAAACACAAAGAGTGCAATAAAACTGTTAAAAACATATAAATATTCTGTCAGCAATTCAAAGGTACAGACAAGGGAAAATGTGAAAGAACACAGCTGTCAATTCTATATATATTTAAAATAGATAAGGTAAGTTTTTACCTCATATGAGCTCTGGTGGGTTGAAACTTAAATATTTAACCAAATTCAGAATTAAAATACTTACTAATAACAATATCTTTGGCTTGAACAAGAAGATCTCTAGAAACAACTGCTATACCATACAGAGTTACTGAAGGAAATGTAAATTGGTAGTCAACACTCGTTTGTAGAGCCATCAACAGTAGACAACACAAGCAAAAGTATACAGGACGGCTGTACAAAATTACCCGATTATAGCCCTAAAAATACAGATAATTTTAACATTAAACAAGTAGTCAAAGCTAGCATATGTACTCAGTGTATTACATAAATATGTTACAGTGAAAAAATATAGGTCTGATAATTCTTTAATATTATAAAATAGTGAAAAGAGATATGACATATAAATACATGATTATCACTCAGTGGCATACCCAGAAATTTCCAATGGGAAAGCTGATGTCTTGAATCTGATTTTTGGGATCTTCCTTAGAAAATATAGGTTATTCAAGCTCTCAAGGAGAGGATATAACCTTTGCCCTCCCACCTTGAATATGCTACCGTTATCATTTGATACATCGTACTACAGTTACTATAAAACTGAAATATATGCCTTGCTAAATTTTAAATATATTCACACACCAAATAAAACTTACATGAGTTGGAGAAGCTGCATCAGGCTGAACGCTCTACAAATAAATGAAAAACAAAATGTAAAAAATGTTGCCCATAATAAAATACAACAAAATATACAAAGTTTTTTTAACCCCTACAGACCAGAATTTTTTCTATAAGAGAAAAAAAAATATTTCTTTTTAAATGTGCCTTGTGACCAAAGGGACAAAAATATACAAATAAAAAAAAAATTAACATCATATCACTGAAATTCAGCAGGTATATTTTTGATGTAAAACTGACTCAAAAGATTCAAATTCTAAAATCTCAGAAAGTAGTATAATGGAACAAGAAAGAAGAGAATTATGATTTATATGCACTTTGTCATGATAAACACATCAAATGGATGACATCTGTGAAATGCAGGAAAATTTTTTGTTACGTATCAGGTATAATTATCTTCAATGTTACTGTATGTCGTTTCAATTATATCCATAGATGTATCTGATTAGATAAATTCGAGTGCATTCATGTATACTAAAGACTTGTCTATACTTTGCTAACATTGCAAGACCACATGCACATTTCCTGTGTTGAAAAAAATTCTAAAAAATAAAGTACACTGTAACATATACCAAGTCTGAAGGGGTTAATGAAAATGACAGTAATTTATAAAGTATGACAGTAGCCCTAAAATTTTCCCTAATTTTATTATAGTAAAAAAAAGATGGGCTTAGAAAAGCCAACATTTATAACAGGATGGTCAGCTGGCAGCCACCAGAGCTATTTTATTCAGCACCAAATATTCTACCAATATTATAAAATTCTGAGCCCATACCAGATCTGTAAGTGTTTTCAAGCCATTTCTGATTTTAGAATTTTCTTTTTCCATAGCTATATATATTCTTTTTACACAACATATTATCATATTTTTTTGGACAGACACAATAATAGCAATTTCACTTTCTCTTTCAACTGATATAATAGTCAAGTATTTCAATGCCCTGATATATTTAAGAAAATCACTTGAGCTGCATACTGCTTGGGTCTCTATTTCATTTTATTTCAAGTTGTTTAGTCTTTTATTACATCATTAATATATGGGGCTGTTAATTTGAATGATCATTTAAGAATCATTAACTTTATTTCAATGAACAGAAATAATATGGTAGATAATGATTTTCACCTGTAATATAGTTCCAGCTGCCAAGATTGTGGTAATGGCTGTCTAGAGACACTGACAGATACAACTATACTGGTGCTCATAATTAAAGGCTACTGTCATATTTCAAAAACTATACATAAGGAAATGGCAAGAAATGTGATGTACATTTTGCAAGGCAGAAGAAAATGCACATTTAACTGACACACATGAGCATAATCCACAGATGTAATCACAAGCATGCAAATTCATGTTACCATAAAAGAGCATATAGCTATGAGAGAGAGAGTCGTCCCATGGCTGAGTGGTTAGCATGCTTGGCTACTGATCTAAGGGACCTGCATTTGAGCCAAAGGTAAGGCATAGATGTTTGTGTTGTTTTTCTGCTGAGGTCCAGCCATCCTCACAGACCTACTTTGGTGTATAAACTGGCAGGCTATCAGATCTCTGTGGCAAGCAGTTGCTTGAGGGGAATTTTTTCTTTAATTTTATTTATAGCTGTGATCACCACTCATATCCATTCAAGACAGCATGATGTTAACTTGGATAGCAAGTATAATTTGATTTCAGAGTCACAAAGATGAAATATGGATAACTATATAGTGGAGAGTAATAGTACAGAAGCGAATCAATCTCATATCAAGGTATCCCAGAGTGTTAAATATAGCACATATTATCCTCTCAAGATTGGAGATAATGAGATAATTTTAAGAAAAATGGGAGATTAGTTATAGGATAGATAATTAGGACAACTGTTTTGTCTTTAGCAGCCAGATCACCCTACAGAAGGGCATTCCTTCTGTAGGGAAATGACAGGTAAATAGATGTTTCATGAACTCTCAGCAGTCAAGGGATAACAATTTCAAGACATACTGCGTACAGGAGGCTGCATGAATGAAGTCCACATGTACAGCAACTAATGGTCTGTGCCTCCCTTCTTCAACAGAAAAGTTAATTTAAAATAGTGCATACATCGATTTGAAGTCCAGGTCAGTAGGCAAACATGCTCTTAACAAATGAATCCAGATTCAGTTTGAATCACTGATTCTTGATGTGCAGTTCATCTGGAGAGAACAAGGAACTTGCCATTACTACTGTACATCAGAGAAAGGTAACATTTTGATGCTAGCATTGTGATGGTCTATATGATTACATATAATATAAAATAATAAATACCCCCTCAATCAGCTCTTGCCACAGAGGTCTGACAGGAGCCTGTCAGTTTATATGCCACAGTAGAAGGTCTGAGAGGATGGCAGGACCTCAGCAGAAAAACGACACAAACAGCCATGCCTTACCCGGAGCTCGAACCCAGGTCCTGTAGATCAGTAGCCAAGCGTGCTAACCACTCGGCCAAATGGCTACAAAAGTTTCGTATCTTTAAGGGAAACACTGACTACTTAGTGACAGAGAGGAGATTTTTTTCACCCCATGTGAGGCTTTCAACAGCTCCTCTTGGATCTGATTTCATCTTTATTGATGTTAATGCCTGTCCTCATTAGATTTGTAATCAATAATTAATTTGAAAGTGAAGATATTCAGAGGATGGCAGAGAGCAGAGAAGTTAACTGGAAACTTAGAACTCAAGCAAAAATAGTTTCACTATGAGAGGCATGCAAACCCATGCCCCTGATTATATGTTCCAGCCAGATTCCTGGACCTGAATACAGTTAAGCATGTGTGGGATGCCATAGAAAAGAATATCAGGATGACAATCTCATCCCAGAACCTTCCAGCAGTTCATATCTGCTCTTGTGGAGGAATGGCTTTATTACCCCAAAAACTCATACTGTGAACAGTATGAGCTGTGCATGAACTGCATTGTTTTCAGGTGTAATCATATGCTTTATTAAAATTTTCTAACTTTTAATTCTAATACCTCCATTATGGGAACTCATGCTTTCATATGCATCTTACACAATTTTGTCATTATCCAATTTGCTGATACTCAATCATGTCACATACCTTTCCATATGACATTTATTTGGGTTTGTTGAAAAACATTGAATTCTATACCCTTTGGCCCATTATCCTTTAATTTTTAGCACTAGGTAGTTGCAACAATCCATGTCTCCAATGATCAACAATGTGAGAAATACCAGCCAGCCAATACTTATTATTGGTGTGACAAACGCTTTGACGATGTCTATTCTTTAATTAATAGCACGTAGATGGAAAGAAAATTGAACTGCTTAGAATGTTTTCCTGTTAACATATTTGTTCATTAATTAAAGAAACGCTTGAAACAACTGATGGTTTATTTTACTGATGAACACTATGGATTCATATGCTTTTAATTATGAACTATTAAAGATGCAAATTTGTGTTTTTTCAGTGTACTATCATATAAAGTGTGATAGCCACATGTTTCCCATACGTTCTTACCATAATTTTTCCCTTTCTTTTGAATGGTAAAATAAGTTAAAATTAATATAAACAGCAAATCACAATGCAGATGAATATATTTTATAGAACTAGGCTTCAAAGTTGGGGAGAATTTTATTTAAACACCAGTTACTCAAAGAGTTAACCAACTAAAACAAACTTTTAAATTTAACATTTGGTGTTTATTTAAAAAAATGTTACAATACACAAGTATATTTGCAGACTCTTTTATAAAACATGAGGGTCACTAAGGCTCCAATTTTTTTTTTACACATAGTATTTATTCTACAGCATTGTATCTTTACACTGTATAAGTAACATCATTTCCACCTCTTTTTATCATAAGTACATTGTCTTCCCACAGGTGATTTTGCTGTAACATTAATCAAATGTGGCATCCCTTTATGGTCACCAGTTGAAGCAATCTCATGTTAATGAATTCTTGTTGGAAAGATGGAGATAGCAGAATGTGTATGGGGGTCAATGTTGTTGATTATAATATAATTGATGGGCCAAGAAGACATCTGCAAATGACAGATATACTGACCTTCACATCTACCTCACAGTGAAGGTATACAGGCTCTTGTTGCGAGGTGGTACAAGTCAGTTGAGTATAATCATATGTATATTATATATGACATATATGTATGATCATAAAAAAAACAACTAATTAGATTCCTAGATGATCTACCTGCACAATATTGTAGAATAAATACTGATCTGTAAAAATGTTATAGGGCATTACTTTCTGAATAATGTTCATATAACTAAATCAAACATTTAAAAAAAGGTTATAGTTAGGAGATATAAATACAGTTTTTTTTAATCCTTAACAGCTATAACTACTTTTTTTCTAAATCAAATGGTTTTTACTCTACCAACATATGTAGCATGCACTATTAAAAACATTATAGCTGAAAAGTATCTATTCCTCAATCTAGATTATATCACCATATTATGAACAACTGCTAAAAATGACAAGTTTAAAACAGACCTTCCCAAACTTTTTCAGTTATCCCTTGAAACAAACCTTATATGTCATACAACCCTCTCATATCAACATTGTTATGTTGGGTTAATCTCTGAGCAGCACTTTTTTGCACATAATGGGCTAAATGGTCATGTCACAAAGTCTCAGAGAATGTTGAGGCCATCCAGTGTGTGCTTTAACATGCAGTGGGTATGGCTCTCTTGGACACAGAGCCACACCTTAAAGCAGGCATGTCAAACACGCAGCCCGCCGGGAACTGTTCTGCGGCCCACTAAGATTGATAACTAATACGTTTATTTAACTTTTGACAACACTGGATTCTTTAATTAAAATTATAAGTACGTACACGAATTAAATAAACGTATTTCAGAAAACATTTCCATTTATATATAAGGGAAACTATTGTGCATAAATGTTTATGTCGGAGCCCGATCGTAGAATTGCTCATATCATGAAATGCCCAATCATTTCATGAAATAGTGGCATTTCATGATATGACCAATTCTATGATCGAGCTCCGACATGTATACACGTCTCGAGGTCATTCAAATGTACGTACTTTGCGCATGGCAATGAGTCACAAAATGCCAGTAGAGTCAGAAGCTATTCGTTAGCAGTCAGTGAATGAATACTGCGTTCTAGTCTAGTTTGCACATAACAATTTTCATCTTTTTTTTTATTTTGCGGCCCACGATTTAATATATAATACTTAATATGGCCCTCGGTGGTTAACGAGTTTGACATGCCTGCCTTAAAGTCTCATCCAATGAATAAATGACCTTTCCAAGTCCATCAGTGTTCCCTACTGAATAAGGGCAGGGTGCGAGTTAGCAGAGATAAATCTCAATGCTAGCACAGTTGGAACTCAAACCTGGGAATGGTAGATTATGAGTCTAGCACACTACCAACTGAGGCACCCCTGCCCCTAATATGGGCATAGGTAAATAAATAACTTCATGTTAAGTAATTGAACTAACCATCCTTCTCAATGAAAAACCAAGTTCACGCACTATGTTCAGAAATGCTCATAAATATCATCTTTGATACTCTCCTCTATTATCACACTTATGGTAATAAATTCTTATCGATTTATAATCTAGGATAGTTCACTCCAAAAAATTATTTAAAAATGAAGAAAAATTACATGCCACTGAGAAGGATGAAATATGAGAAGTGAATTATGTACACAGACATTTGTTATTCCGAGTTCACTCCAAAAAATTATTTAAAAATGAAGAAAAATTACATGCCACTGAGAAGGATTAATTTATATGCCATAGTACAGTATGTCAGCAAAAAGTTTAAATAGTTGACCATTCTTAATACAAAACCTTAATGGGGTTTGATCTGATGGTTGCAAGAGCAGAAAAACAGCAGTACATAGCAAATAAGAGATATTATGTACCATGGCATATTGCAGAAACAGACTTAGATACATTTGGGGCTATTATAGAAGATCCTGATATTTTTCTCTTGGCTATCCTAACACAACTTTTAAGCATACATATGATAATTTTAGCTGACTATCATTAGATACAGTTATGTACTATCAGATACTGATTGAAAAGTACTTCAAATGAATTATGTACACAGACATTTGTTATTCCGAGTAACATGGGTTGGGTTGTTTTACCTCTGAGCGGCACTTTTTTGCACACCATGGGCTAAATGGCCAGGTCACATGACCCCGAAGGCTCAGAGAAGGTTGGGGGAGGGGACCCACTGGAACAGCTGTTGGGAGACAGATGGTAGCCTCCCGTCAAGGCCATCCAGCGTGTTCTCTAACATGCACAGGGTATGGCTCTCCCGCACACGGGGCCACGGCTTAACGTCCCATCCGACGGACGGCGGCCTTTCCAAGCTCATCGGTGTCCCCTACTGACCGTGGGCAGGGCAGGGAATTTTGCAGAGATAAATCTCAACGCTGACCAAGCTGGGACTCGAACCTGGGAACTACAGATTATGAGTCTGGCGCGCTACCGACTGACCCCCCCCCCCCCTCCCCGCCCGCCGAGTAACATGGTTTTAATACTTTATATTTATTGTATTTTACAAAATTTTCTTTAAGAATTCCACTTCTTTTACAAAGTTTAAATAAGCTATAATAACTAGTATACAGCATTCTTTTTAATGACACAATTATTATAAGATTTATGTAAAAATCATTAGAACTTACCTTGAGCAGTGTATACTGACAACTGGCTAAGATGAAGCAAAATATAAAACTCCACATATCTTGAAAAAAATTTTGTGATAGACTTAGAGCACCGAGAGCAGCGACCAGCACTGCTAATACCACAGACAACAAATTTTCTGTTGCTGTAAGATTCCTAGGCAATAAAACACACAAGTTAAATTCATAAGAGAGATTTATTTCACTAATCATTAAAATAAAAAACATAATGTAAACTGCTAAAAAAAAAAGAGTTAATTCATAAACATTGTTAATTTAATAAAATATTCAAATAGCTTATATTAAATTATCATTTTATATTTATCAGCCATTTCATACGAAGAGAGGTTAACCTACTAAGTACATAAGTGGGGTTTTATATGACTAACTTTATTTTCCACATACATTAAAAATACATATTAATTCCTATTACACACTTGATACATTTCTGTGTGATAATCCTAATATTTAAACACATAGGTTTCTAATGCTTCAATGTCTCTCCATTAACTTTTCTAGCCTAACAATTAATCCATTACACAATAATATTTTACCATCTGTAATATTGCAAAACAAACAGCTATACAACAGTTGCATTGGGTTGATTTATCTCTGAGCAGCACAATTTTACACACAGTTTACCTATTATGCAAATGCTTAATTTCATTAACGTTGTTTAATTCACAATATCACTGTTAAATAACTAAGTTAAAATGCTTTGTTACAATCTACTTTAGAATGAAGGTTCTCTATAATGAACGTCTGTTGGCAGACATTGCAACATGCAATAGGAGCAGGCTTCTATATTATTGTATATCTGCTAATATAGAAAGCTTTACCATGTATAAAGTTCTAACAGCTTTACTAAATTGTTCGAGAATTACCCAAAGTAAATTGTTTACAATGTTATTTAGAGAGAATTCTGCAGGAACAAACTAGTTACATGTAGTTCAACTGTTGTACCCATCCTTCATCTAACAACTGTCTAAGAGATTCCTCCTATCAGTTCATGCCTGGCATACTCACCATGATAACTGTTGCAATTACCATCATAGTCCTACCTTTTAAAATCTAGTTTGCTGTCATAATGCATTATCCCAGACGGCATATTTTTTAAGGCCAGCAATTTCTGACATACAACATACTAGTTTCATTTCCAGTAGAATTTGATAAACAGTTATTTATTTCAATCGCAGTACATATTTGAAGAGTAATAAAAATAATCGTAGAAATGGCAAAGTAAAAAAAATAATTGAAAGTTTACTAAAATATTGAACGAAAGAGATGTGTGCAGTTTCTGGGTTACAATTTCTGAAAGTAAAATAATAATTTTACATTAAAAGTTCAGAAGCATTTTAAATTTGCTAGAAAAGAAAGTAGGTCAAGTTAGTGGAAACCAAAACCAATCAATAACATATATACAACATACAATAATTATACAATATTAAAATTATTTCTCTTTTATTTCTTATATTTAAAAAGTTGTCATAACAATTCATCAATACCTATCCAACTCAAAAAGAATTTTTAATTTATCTCTAAAAACAGACAGTTATCTTTTAAAACACGAACTGTGTTTCCCACCACCTTGGGAGTCAGCTGTCAACTCACTGTTCCCAATGAAAACTTTATTATCTTCAAATTACACCACCAAAATTAGAAATTTCTAGCATAAATACATCATTTGAAATATTTTTTTAAAATTTAGGAATTTTCACCTTTTCCACCATTAACCCTTCCCAGGTCAAGGACATCTATAGATGTTTTTCACACAACACATTAAACTTCGATTAAAAAAAAATGCCGTTTAAATATTTTCTTACGTATATCTTTTAAAAATATGTAATTCAAGCTTGAAAAATAATATTCTCTTTTTTCATCTCATGCATGTTTATTACACTACAATATAGGTAATTCGATAAAGCCATCCGATTGCCGTATTTTAGAAGCACTATACAGTTTTGCATATTCTTTGTTAACATTACTCTGTATTGAAGAAATCATCTGATTTAAGCTCACAAGTTTGAATTGAATTATTATCAACATATTTTTCCTTAAATTTTCAAACTCCTAAAAATTAACAACCCCCCCCCCCCAAAAAAAAAACACTATTTTTAAAAACGGAAGATTTTGAAAGTAATTACAAAATACATACTTCTGTTCCCCCCATTTTATACTCTTTTCTGCCTTAAACCTATTTCACTATTACTAGAATTATTTTTATCATTTATCCCAGCATTCTATGCATCTTTCCCATCCTTCAAATCGAAACTGAAAGTAAAATTAAGATTTCGTACTGCTCAACATACAGCCTTACAATAAAAGGAGGAAGTAGCAGGTGTTCTAATCACTTGCTCACAATATGTGCAACAATAGGAAAGACGTCTGCTAAATGTTAGTGCAAGTTGATTTAAATCAAGTACGATATAGACTCCCTTCATAAAGTTAATACGCTGCTGGCCATTAATTAAAAGTGCAACACCAGGAAGAACTCATCAGATTGTCCCAAAATATGCAAGATGGGTAGCCCATGGGAAAACATGTAAATGATTCAAAGTGCAGCACATATGCACATCATGTGTGACAGTAATGCCCCTGGAAGTGGTATAAGAGGAGATTACAAAGAGTTGTTGGGTTGTTTTACCTCTGAGCGGCACTTTTTTGCACACCACTGGATAAATGGCCAGGCCACAAGGATCCCGAAGGCTCAGAGAAGGGGTCAATTGGGGGAGGAGACCCACTGCATTAGCTGTTGGGAGACAGATGATAGCCTCCCGTCAAGGCCATCCAGTGTGTTCTTTAACGTGCACAGGGTATGACTCTCCTGCACACGGGGCCATGGCTTAACGTCCCATCCGACGGATCTCAATGGCCCTGTCACACAAATGAACGGAGGACAGACATTTCGTGCACATGGCTTTGAATGATCATACAGCCACATCAAACACCTTAGCCCAACAGTTAGGGTGTGTTGCATATCAACCAGTGTCTGCAGGTATGGTTCAATGTCTGCAGCATCTGGGCATCTTTGTTAGGTAGCCATTGCTTTGGCCACCATTGACTCTACAACACAGGTGTATGTGACTGCAATGGTGTCAACAATGTCGTGCATGGATGTGCGAATGGCATCACTGTATTTTCAGACGAATCCTGCTTCAGTATGCAGTACCATGATGGATAAATCCGTATTTGGTGGTTCCGTGGCAACAGGCTTAGTGAGACATGCATGATGCAGCACCATACAGGTCCAGCACCTGATGTTATGGTATGGGGTGCCATTGGAATCCACTCATGCACATGCCTTGTACACATTACCGGTACTTTGAACAGCAAGTGTTACATCACTGAGGTGTTGGAGCCTGTGGTCCTACCTTACCTTCAGGAGCTGGCTCTCTGGTGCCATTTACCAACTAGCCAATGCCTGACCACGTGTGGTATGCATTGTCCAACAATTCCTGGATAGCCACCATGTGACACTTCTGCCTTCGCCTGCACGTTCACCGGATCTATCCCCAATCAAACATGCCTGGTCCATGATCTCATGATGACTAGCACACCAGCAGCTGCTACAACATATGAACTTTGGCTACGTATCGAAACTGCATGTACTGGACTGACATTCCCCAAACACACATCTGACATCTCATCCTCTCAATGCTGGACCATGTACCAGTGGTTATTGCCGTTCATGGTGGCTACATAAGATACTGATTTCTTTGTATTCCACAAGTCTAACCGAGTTGTATTTGCAATCATTTGATCCTTGTAACATAAGATAGGTATTCACTAACTATAGCTTTGATATCTCGTCTTTCCCGGTATTGCACTTTTAATGGCCAGCAGTGTATTTCATTTCCTTTAATAATTAAACCTTAGTTTTCATTTCTGTAGATTTACTTTATTTCCATAAGTTATCGATATCAGAGATGTGCTACATTGGGTGGGTGGCTTGCAACTTTTTGATGTGGATCTTTTAACAGTGCATTAGATTATATGTTATTTTTAACTTTATTATTTCTTCGTTTCCCAATAAAAAAAATTCGATTTGTATCATTTGCTGAAAATACATGGTCTTGGATATGAAAGCAAAAAAAACTTCCTTGGCATGGAAATCAATCATGTGGGAGAGCAATTTCAGGAAGGGTTTTACACCCCTCCCTCACACTAAACTCACTGTAAACGTTTCACTGCCCCCCCCCACTCCCCCAGAAAAATTTAATTAAAAAATCATTAGTTTTCATGTTTACTTTGAATGATTTTTACCCCCCCCCCCCCCCCTCTCACCTCAGTATCTTGGCTGTGCTACTCTGATGATATAACATTTTTTTTGCTTTGGTAACAAACCTTTCTGTACTTAGCCAAGATCGCCAAACTTCAACACTCAAAGAAAAAATTAATAATGTTTAGTAAAAAAAGGAGACAAGAAAGTTTTTTTCCATTTCATAACCAGTTTAGAAAATCTCGTGAATGTGAGAAGTCCAAGTCACTTTGTATAACACTTGCCATGCTTAAAATATGTATGATACAGAATCACTAAAAGAATGTGTTTCAGGTTAAATATTATATTATTCAGGAAGAAATTTCCTTTTAATATATAATTTAACTATTTTTTTCATCAGGTTTTCTAAAATTAAGCCTTAACTGTATAGTCCGATCTATATTTTTCATCATGCTACATTGAAAAAGGCTTATTAAAATCAATATGCTTGTAAAATTTGTTTAAATTATTTATTTTCATTAAATCGTAATTAA
This sequence comes from Ryuthela nishihirai, assembly GCA_038380435.1. Taxonomy (NCBI): domain Eukaryota; kingdom Metazoa; phylum Arthropoda; class Arachnida; order Araneae; family Heptathelidae; genus Ryuthela; species Ryuthela nishihirai. The sequence continues at coordinate 46,424,065 of JAWZYU010000029.1, read as the reverse complement.
ATTCTGTTTAATTTGGTATATATTTATATGACCTATTTCTGTTGATTGGTTTTTTTTTTTTAAATTCAACAGTTGACTTGTTTATCTGACTCAGAACAATTGTCTGAAAGCCTGAACTTTTCTAAAAGTATAGTATTCGAGAAAATTTTCAGAAAAGGGAGTAATTTTTTTATTTCAAGTAAAAATTTCTATTTGTGTTATTCAGAAATAAATAAGCTTTCAATTCATGTGCATTATAATCATATCTATTAATTTTTTTAAAATAAATTTTAATTTGTGTTGCCAGATGCATTTTTTTTTCTACATGACTCTAAAAATGTCCTATTAAAACAAAACTCGTCATCTATTTGGCTAAATATTTACCCACTTTTTTTCGGAAATGAGATAAAAATTACAGCCTTGTACTACAGAAATAATCTTCATTTTCAGGTCACTAAAATTCAAAAACTTAAAATGATTTCACTGGCTCTAACACAGAAAGGATTGTTATTTTTTAGATAAAAATTCTGGAGTTACTGAAATAATACATGTGGAATTACCAAATCACCATTACCTGAGGTCATATTGCTGAAGAATGTATTTGAAGAATAGTAATACACTGGAACTTGCATTTTGAGACAAGTTCACTATTAATGGCTAATTGACAGCCTCAATTATTTGATTGTGTCAAAATTGTGATGTTAATAATGGTTATGAAATACTTAGTAGAAAGCTAAAAATAATAACTCAGGCTGTTGTAAGCTTGCCATGAAAAGTGATGGTGTAGTCACATTGTCCCTACTATGTGCTGACAAATAAATGATTATGTAGCCAATAACATGTGAAATTAAAAGTTGTAGAAATGTAGAAGTGTTTCTAAACATAGTTCTAAAATTAGTTTCTAAAACGTAGTTTCTAAACATAGTGTTTCTAAACATATCATGTGATTACATATATGTTTAGAAACATATGTTATATAAACATATCTGATATGTTTAGAAACACTATGTATATACATATGTAACACATATGTTATATAAACATATCTGATATGTTTAGAAACACTATGTTTAGAAACTATGTTTAGAAACTAATTTTAGAACTATGTTTAGAAACACTTCTACATTTCTACAACTTTTAATTTCACATTGATATGTTTATATAACTATATGTAACATATGTTATATAACTATATAACATTTATGTATATGCACAGATTTTCTGATATGTTTCGAAACACTATACTAAACTAAACTAATTTTAGAACTAAACTAATTTTAGAACTAAAATAAATAAAAAAAACTAATTTTAAAACTAAAATTTTAGAACTATGTTTAGAAACACTTCTACATTTCTACAACTTTTAATTTCACATTGATATGTTTATATAACTATATGTAACATATGTTATATAACTATATAACATTTATGTATATGCACAGATTTTAAATATGCTTATCTTTTGAAACCTTCCTCACAAAATTAAAGAAAATATAAAATAATAATGACATAAATTCGTTATTTTTTTTTTGATAATAATTACCTGTCCAGCAGGGCAAGAAGAGCAAGCCTATCAAAATGTATCTTGACATATTTAAATGGTAATATCCAAAACCTATAGTAATGTCTAGGTTTGGGTGGATGAATTCGAGGTTCTGTAAACCTGATTCTGCAACTAGAAGCCAAGTCTGTATCAGTACCAGCCTGTGAGCTTGGAGCTTGAGAAAGATTGGAAGTAGTTGTTGGAACACCAGTACCAGCTGCTATTCCTTGAGTGGCACGACTGAGAAGAGATTCAGCTATTAACTGAAGTGGAGTTCGAGGTCCATGACCTGCACTACCTCTGCCCCCACCTGTAGCTCCTCTAGATACTACCGCTGTTGTGGTGGGTGGTAAAGGAGTAACCATGGATGTGGCAGGAAAGTCTAGTCCAGAAAATATTGGACTTGGAAGTTTAGGGGCATGAAGAACTGCTGCAGGACTATCCAAAATCACAGTTGAACGAGAACTAGATGAAGAATGGGAACCAGTCTCCCTGCAATATGGAAAATATAATAATAATAATAATACAAGTTTTCAAGATCAATGTGTGAATACATCATATTCAAAGTTCAGGATAATTATAAAATATTCCTTACTGAACTGAACAGGAGTACAGGTTTGTGTCTACTAGTCTGATTGGCTCCTGCTATTATTCTCTCTCTTTTATCAGAGATACGTTTGCTAATGTAACTCAATTATTGACATTTTTCAATATCAGGATTTCATTTCATAGGGATTTATCTTATTATAAGTAGGGACAACACACATATATATATGTAAAGTTCTCTCAATTCATTATTCTTAAACTTTATTATATAAAGCAATAATATATTTATGATAAAGGAGGCATGGCACCTAAGGATTTTACCAGAGCTATTATTATCTATATTTTTTAAAAAGATGATTGCAGTTCTTGTGATAACTACAGGTGTATCAGCCTACTTTCTGTTCCAGGTAAAGTTCTTTGCATGATGGTGCTTAATAGAATTAAGAATCTGGTAGACAGTCAATTGCACGATGAGCAATGTGGATTCAGAAGTGGTAGGGGATGTATAGATTGGATATTTTCACTCAGGAAGATTCTTGAGAAATGTTTAGAGTTTCAGAAACCTTTGGTTGATAGCTTTGTTGATTTCAAAAAGGCTTTCGATTCTGTTGATCATCATAATTTGTGGTTGATTGTGAGATCATATGGTATACCAGACAAGTTAGTTAACATAATGAAAGCTCTCTATAATAACACTGAGTCGTGTGTGAGTTGGTAAGGCTTGTAGCAATTGGTGTAGCATTACTTCTGGTGTTCAACAATGGTGAATTTTGTCTCCTTTTCTCTTTAAGTTTGGTTATTTAATCAAAATTCACTGCAAGGTAAAGATTTTGGCATTAAATGGTCTGGAGATTTGAAAATTTTCAATTTAGATTATGCTGATGATTTAGTCCTTTTAGTATATTACGTTGACGAGATTCATTCAATCTGTTGATAAGGAGACTGTTAACAGAGTAGGTTTGGTGATAAACAGAGAGAAAACTGAAATCAGAAAGTGATGAAAATTGGTCAGGCAGGCTGTGATTCAATTACTTTGAATGGTTGCAATCTTGAGCATGTGTCAGTTTAATTATTTTGGGAGCTACATAACAGATACTGGTGATGTGTAATAATCTTCATTTTCAAAAAAGTGAAATGAGATTAGCAGATGAATAGGGATTGCTGCTGGGACTTTTAAGAATCTATGGAGAGTGTGGAGAAATAGGCATATACAACTAAAGACTAAAATTAGTTTAGTTCTAGGGTTAACTAATTTTAGTCTTTAGTTGTTTAGTTTAGTTCTAGGGTTAGTTATGGCAATGAAACTTGGATGCTTTGTAAACAAAATAACAGGAAACTTGATGCTTTTGATTCTAGATGCTTACAAAGTATCTTGGGCATTAAGTGGTTCAACTTTGTAAGTAATGATGAGGTTAGGCAAAGGAGTTTGCAACCTCCTTTAAGCAGTCATGTTGCCTTTATGGATTATTATAGATTAGCGAATAGAATTATGAACAGCATGCTTAAAGGCCTCAGAAAGAAGGAGAGATCTAGGATGCAGTAGGCAGACAATGCCGAACAGGACCTTGTTAGAATTGGTGTGCAGTGGCCAGATGCAGCAGATGTAGCTCAGGACAGATATACTTGGAGAACTAAATTGCACAATCTGGTTAGACCTCCGTAGCCCATGGCTGCTTGAGGATGATGATGATGATGATCATGAATGTATTTTGCTTAAATGCAATGTTTGCAAAAAAGAAGCATCTAAAATTCATATCACACAAAATCATACAAAGGTATTCCACAAAATTATTCAAGGATCTGTTCTTGATGATACAAAACTTTAATACAAAGAATGCAATTCTGAACTTAATTACATTAACACAATCTCAACTCCAAAAACCTAATGAATACAATACATCTTTAAAGATATTAATTATCTATACCACCTTTATTTCAAACTTTTTCCAAATTCCTAACTGCAATGGATGGTTAGACAGATGTATGTATGTGCATGTATGGATGATAATACAGAGGGTATATATAATATTCTTACATCAGGTGTGACAAGCCAATATATCCAATTTAGTAATAAAAATAACACAATAGTAATCACTCTCCTCCAAAACATTAAGATAAAACAATACATGACACAGCATAAGTAAATATTAATGGTGATCTCTTACTGTAAAAATATACAACCCATTCTTAATTACAAATCATATTATTACAAAGTAACATTTTAAGAATGTTCATGACATTTATTTCAAAAGCTGATTAAATAAACTGACTAGTTTTACGTATTTTATTTCATAGCATGAAAGTAACTTTTTACCATTTTGAGTCCATCATGAACTCCAACAACTTTACATCAGCTACAGTACTGAGCCCTCTAGCAACACCAGTGCTGTTTTCATCAAATGTATAAGTCAACCAGTTACCTAAAAGTCAAAATGTTAAATATACTGTAATAACCAATGTTCAGCATTTACAAATAAGTGTTATTTAAAAATAAAACTGGTTAACATTGAGAGCTTTAACAATATGGCAATGCAAATTTAACTTTAAATTTATGATGCTTTTATTTCTTATTGTCACAGTATACTGTTCCACTTGAAATAAAGAGGAGGAGTAAACCTGCTTTCTATTATGTTTCATACACATTCTGTACCAGTGAAAATACTCCATCCAGAAGAAATAGTCAAATCCAGCCTAAACATGCCATCTAACAAAATGAAATAATTCACTCCTGAATAATCTTTTTCTAAGAGCATATATATATCAATAACCTTAAATTTACTTATGGTTTGTGATTACAAGTAGTTTGCATATATATTAAAAAGGGTCATATACAGAGAGCTTCATCATAAGCACATATACATATAGCTGATTATGAGTGATTACTTGACTAATAAAAGTAATTTTGGTTATGATGCCAAAATTCTACAGTTCTCAATACTTGCATTCAAGAGTATTCAGAGTGACAGATTAAAAAAAAAGTGCAAAATTCAGGCCAACCAATCTTTCAAATCCAAATAGAGTTATTATTTCAGTTTACAATATATAGATGCTGAATACAGATAAATGGGGATATGAATAATATGGGGATGCTGGATAATAATAAAATGGGGCTGCGTAGCTGCAGGCTACGCAGCCCCATTTTCATCAGGGTTTGATGTGCTGTGTGTTGTGACACATTACTCCCATCACCAGCGTTCAAATTATGGGTGAGTTGTGCCACAGTATCCCTTCTGTTGGCTCATAATATATCAGATAGCCTTCGCTCACCTCTAGGATCAATGAGCCATGGTTGGCCCGCACCTTGCTGGCAGTTCGTGGTTTTTCCCTTCTTGGACCACTTTTTGAAGGTACTAACCACAGCTGAACGTGAGCACCCCACAAGCCTTGCTGTCTCTTTGACTGCTCTGACCCAGTCATCTGGCCATTACAATTTGGCCTTTGTCAAACTCACTTAAATATGCTGCCTTTCCCATCTGAAGAACAAGAATAATACTGATTAACAGAGCTCAGTATCAGGTGTTATTTATACCATTTCATGACCTTCACATGCATTGTCGTTTACCTGTAGTTGCTTCAATTTGCATAAAGATGTGCTGGTCAAAATGTTTTGGCTCTTCAGTGCATATAATTCATTGTGGTGACTTGAGTCTCTGACATATACAGGATGACCTTGAATGGTGTATCATAAATCAGAAAATGTTGATGAGCATGAACCTGGGTGAGCCATGTCTCATGAATGTACTTCATAAATGGTAGCTAGGTAGTCACTGGAAGGAGAGCTATGCATCAATCTCCTGTGATGAAGCATAGAACCAGCCAGGCCTAGCACCACATGTCCGACCCCACCTTCTCATGGTGCAGACCATTAGTACCTTTCAAAAGAGATACTCTCTTGTGGAAGTGAATGGAAGGGGAGGGCTGCCAGATTAGTGTGGCCTACTGATCTGGACATCTGTGGCTACTTTTCTTTTTTTTTCTACCCTGCTGTGGAGTGGTCAACCACACAGGGTCCTGGTGCTGACCATATATACCAACCTGAACGGAATTATGGCTCTGAGCTTGATTATGGATCCTGATTTTGCTGCACTGTGGAGGGAAAATCTTCCGCTGTGTTTTCTCTTTGTTTGTGGGTTGACAGACCCAAGTGAATAGATTCACAGGATATGTTTATCAGCTGGTGGATAATCCTGAGCAGAGGGCATCGCAGGCACCTGAACTCTTTGCTTCTATTGGCATCGTCAAATTCTACATTGGAGGAAGTCTTCCAGTGAAGATGGCTTCAGCATTTAGTGGTGGGAGAACGGGTCTTTGCCCCATGTCTGCGATTAGGGGGCTGTTTGATATTGTTGGCATTCCCTCTCTCAATAAATATAGTTTCTTTACACATCATACTGACCATTTTCTCTCCATAGAATGTGAGGACTCTGCACAGAGCTTTTTCTCTTGACTCACACAAGAATTCCACCATTGTAATTTAGATATTCTCGGCTTGCAAGAGACCAGATAGACAGATAAAGGTCAGATTCTTAAAAATAATCTTAAAATTTCTCTTTTCAGGGAGGAACGATAATAAACATCACCAAGGCGTGGGTCTGCTTCACAGCAGACACGCTAGTGATGCTCTTCTAGGATATGAGTGCATTAATGAAAGGTTACTTACAGCAAAATTTCAGACATGCATTAAAGACTTGAATGTTATCTGCTGTTATGCCCCTATTGAGGATGCCGATGAGGAGGATAGGTTTTACGGACAACTTCAGGATATTTTGAATTCTGTCAAGAAAGGAGATATTACCCTTGTTCTTGGTGACTTCAATGCCAAGGTTGGTACTGACTCTGACCTTTGGACAGGGGTGATAGCCCTTTTGGTATTGGTAGTTGCAATGGCAATGGGCAATCCACAGGTAACTCAATGGTTTCAGAATAACTAAAACTTGTTACAAACACTGTGACATACTTAAGTACACATGGGTTTCACTTCATGGGCTGCATAAGAATATGATTGATTATGTATTAATTAACAGCAAATGGGCTAGTTCTGTTAGAAATACCAGGTCATATAGGGGAGCTGAAATTGAATCTGACCATTACCTTCTGAAAAGTATCTTGCAACTTAAACTTAAGAAGTATGATGCTAAGGTTAAAAAAATTACCTTTAATACTGAAGCTCTGAAAGACCCAGTTATAGCTAAAGCTTCCTGTGATAGGTTACTTAGTCATTATGACAGTCATGGTTTGCTTACTACTGAAGTTGAGGAAGAATGGGACCATTTTAAACAGGCTTTTCTTGAAACTAACAATACTCTTTTAGGAAAAAAGTGGCAGAGGAGGCAAAATTGTTTGAGTGATAATGCACTTGAGCTTATTTCAGAAGGAAAGAACTGCAGGAATGTCCTTAATCAATACCCCACTAGTCCTAATAGAAAGCATTACAGAGAGCTTAATAAATGTGTAAAGGATCAGTTAGCTGCAGATAAGAACCTTTGGCTAGATGACTTGGCTGACAAAGCCAAGGAAGCAGTTAGACAGCACAACAGCAGAGAGCTGTATTAGATAGTTAATGTTTTGTGTGGTAGAAAATGGACAGGTACACAGGTATTGAAGGATAAACAAGGTAAGGTTATAGAAGGTGAGTATTCTGTCATGGCTAGGTGGGCTGAGCATTTCAGTGATGTTCTAAACAATGTGGTTAGTTCTACTCCCATTGTTTGCAATGATGATAGATGCATTGGTGGCTTTAATGTTGGCCCTATAACACAATCTGAAGTTATTTTGGCCGCCTCTAAACTTAAACTACACAAATCCCCAGGGGTAGATGAAATTACTACAGAAATGCTTAGAGCTGGGAATGTTTCGGTTACCACTTGGATGACTGAAATTCTAAATATCTTTTATGATAAAGGCATGGTTCCTAAGGATTTTACTAGAGCTATTGTTATCCCTATTTTCAAAAAAGGTGATTGCAGTTCTTGTGATAACTATAGGGGTACAGCGTACTCTATGTTCCAGGGAAAGTTCTTTCCATGATTGTGCTTAATAGAATTAAGAAACTGGTTGACAGTCAATTGCGTGATGACCAATGTGGATTCAGAAGTGGTAGGGGATGTGTGGATCAGATATTTTCACTTAGGCAGATTCTTGAGAAATGTTTAGAGTTTCAGAAACCTTTGGTTGCTAGCTTTGTTGATTTCAAAAAGGCTTTCGACTCTGCTGATCATCATAATTTGTGGTTGATTGTGAGATCATATGGTATACCAGACAAGTTAGTTAACATAATGAAAGCTCTCTATAATAACACTGAGTCGTGTGTGAGCATTGGTAAGGCTTGTAGCAATTGGTTTAGCATTACTTCTGGTGTTCGACAAGGGTGCATTTTGTCTCCTTTTCTCTTTAGCTTGGTTATTGATTATGTTATGCGAAATTCATTTCAAGGGAAAGATTCTGGCCTTAAATGGACTGGAGATACGAAAATTTCTGATTTAGATTATGCTGATGATTTAGCCCTTTTGGCAAATGATGTTGATGAGATGAACTCTTTCATTCGAGCTGTTGATGAGACTGGTAGTAGAGTAGGTTTGGTTATAAACAGAGAGAAAACTAAAGTGATGAAAATTGGTCAGGCAGGCTGTGATTCAGTTAATCTGAATGATTGCAGTCTTGAGCAGGTGTCACAGTTTAATTACCTTGCGAGCTATGTAACAGATACTGATGATGTGCGGCATGAGAGTAACAGACAAATAGGGATTGCTGCCGGGACTTTTAAGAATCTATGGAGAGTGTGGAGAAATAGGTGTTTACACCTAAAGACTAAAATTAGACTGTATAATAGTTTGGTTCTTTCTAGGGTTAGTTATGGTAGTGAAACTTGGACACTTCATAAACAAGATAACAGGAAACTAGATGCTTTTGATTCTAGAGGCTTACGCAGCATCTTGGGCATTAGGTGGTTCAACTTTGTAACTAATGATGAGGTTAGGCAAAGGAGTTGGTTTGGCCATGTTGCCCATATGAATAATTATAGATTGGTGAATAGGGTTATGAACAGTGTGCCTAAAGGCCTCAGAAAGAGGGGGAGACCTAGGATGCGGTGGGCAGACAATGTCAAACAGGATCTTATTAGAATTGGTGTGAAGTGGCCAGATGTAGCAGATGTAGCTCAGGACAGACTTGCTTGGAGAACTAAATTGCATGGTCTGGTTGGACCTCCGTAGCCCTTGGATGCTTGAGGATGAGGATGATGGACTTACTCCTAATTTCAAATTTAACTTCCAGTAGTGAAGACATAAAAACTCCCTTTGCTAGAGGCAAAATGCTTCTGGTGGGATCCACATTGTCTGATGGTGATTAATAATTAAGGTAAAATTTGACATTTTTAAAACTTTAGCATTTAATACTAAATTACCTCATTTATATCACAGCAATATTCCATGTTATTTATATCGCAGGATTTTTCTTGTGTGTGTACAAAAATACGTTATATTAGTATATTAGTGTTATGCTTTATCAACTTGGTGAATCTGTGCTAAGTAATTCTTTATGTTTAGGTTTACTTTCAGTTATGAGGACTGCATAGTATATTTCCAGCAGCTTTGGACTTGACATCTGCTAAAGTGCCATATTTTCTATCAGTGAAGAATTTGTTACCTTACTCTATGCTGCACAGAAGTGGACACACACTGAACTTTTTATATAATTTTGGTTCAGTTTTCAAAAAACAAGCTACTGTTTTCATATTGTTGTCTGTCTATTTGTAGACATCTCTTTTTTCGTTTTAAGAGATAAATAATTTTAGGTTAGGTAAGTACCAATAGATTATTACAATTTGCATTTTTCGAATCTTCCAATAGTTTTATAATGTCCACCATTAGAGGGCATTAAAGTCAGAAAATTGCTTCTAGATCTGCCATCTGTATAAAAAAAGATACATTGTGAATATCTAATCACATAACTTTTTTTCTACCCACCCCTCTCCTGACACCACTTGCTTTCTGATTTTTGGCTAACACTAAAATTTCTGAATAGAGAAACAATGGCTGAACAACAAATATTTGAGTCTCTGTGCATTGTCCAATGTTTTGATATGGGTTCATCTCATCCTATGTTGAATTGAAAGCTGTGGTCATTTAGTGCACAGTTGAAGGTTGATTTGACCTCACATGTCTCTTTAGCACTCCATGATCCTTCTCCTGTAGTAGAAAACATTTGTCGACTATGTATACTAACCATTTTATTTACACTTTACAGATAGTAACCTTGGATGGTCCTGTGATTTGAAAAGTTTTGGCTATGTCTGCACCAGCATGTTGAGCATAAAAAAATACACCTTTTGGAAGCTATTTATATCACATCTTTCCCATCTGATGGTTGAATGTTAGCCAATGGTTGTGCTGTTTGTTTTTAAGACAATTTATGAATGGTTGTGCTGTTTGTTTTTAAGGCAATTTATGAATGGTTGTGCTGTTTGTTTTTAAGACAATTTATGAATAACATGACCATGACATGTGGCCTTCTCCCTTGCAAATCTGTATCTTTGCATCACAGTTATAATAAATTAGTGTTTCTAATCTCTTGGACATGCAATGTAAATCAGTTATATACAAAAATAAAACAACAAAAATGAAAAAAAAAAAAAATTCTACAGCTAAACTATTTTAGTTTTATTTCTAACCATGCTCATCCTGAAAACAATGAATAGCACCAGGTGAAGTGTCATCATGTGAACTAGCAAGATGAGTTCCTGGTGTAGACAACAAATTTGCTAGAAGGTAAGCTGGAGGACCCTGGGTGGACTGCTTCTTTGGAGACATCCAACTTGTGCTACTGCTGTCTTCCCTGCAAGAAAAAAGAATAAAGTATATTTGAATATTTTTATAGTTTTAATAAAAATAATTTTATATTAATTTATATTTAGATGTGTTTAATCAAGAAATCATTTTAAAAAGAATAATTTATGCGAAAAACATGAATACTATAAATACTGTAAGAAGTTTAAAAATAAGCATAGGCATTATAAAGACTTATCGAAGAATGAAATTGTGCTCAATTATGAGGGTCAAAATGTTTTATTTTTTTTACTTCAAGCATGAAGATTTTCACTTTCTAAGGAATTCCAGCTTCAAATTACTGGTATTTCTAAGCATTAAATACTGAGTTTTAAGTTTTCAGAGCTATAATTATAATTCATTTCAAAAGAGATGGTAGTAGAGGATAATAATTATAACTTTTATAAAATATTTATATTCTTGCATTAAAGAAAACAAGAACAGATGAAAAATAGACACACTGTTCAAGTTTGGGAACCACATGCCAATATGTTCAAACCACTTGTTCAAATTCATTACTACACTTTGAAGGATTAAAAACAAGTGGTGATGCATCATATTTTCCCAGTGAAAATCATGGTAGTGGCAGCAGGTAGTGATGATAGTACTGTGTTTGCTGTTAAAGATAGTTGTAGTAAGGTTAGTAGTTTCCTAAATTTTACTGGATGGATATGACAGAGGAAAAGAAAATATTTTTGTATATGTTAAACTATTGGTTAATAAAAATTTTACAAACTGGAGTTTTATACAGCTCATTATTAGAACATTTGCACATTTTAAGACACTTAACAGATGTTGCCATATCTAATTAAAGCTTCTATCATTATTTCTTTATCAAAATTTGGCTGATAATAATCATTGCACTTTTAGGTAAAGATACATGATGTATAGTTCACATTCCTTCTTATGTTTTTTAATTCCCATACTGATAAACATACCTAAGGTTATTTTGGGAATGCCAGTGACTTTCCCAATTTCAATTATCATGAAACAAAAAAAAAATATCTATAAAAAAATGTTGAAATTTGAAGTTCATAATGCTTAATCCTTGAAGTCCTGGAAGACATTTAAGTGGTTTGAAATTATGTCCATGTGACCTTTTTTCTCCTTTTATTTCTGTTCTTTTATTTGCTCATTTAAACACTTTCATTTAATTAATAATACAATTTTTTGCTTTAAATAAAATTTCATTGGTCCTTTGTTATTATTTTAGAAAGGTTTTTTAATTTCAACTGATTTTTCTGCTGAAAACAATTTCTCAATTACAAATTCATTTATTTTCAAAAATTCAGCATTTGGGTTAAACGAATGTCAATAACTTATTGAGGAAATTTAGAACTGCATTCCTCTTCTATAAGTTAATGTATACATACATATATAATCAACACAGAATTGAAAACACTCACCCATCATCAGTAGCTGTAGCTCCAGGAAGTAATGATAACATTTCTGGTGCTCCATCTGGAGTTCTCCTTCTTCTGGCAAGAAGTTTGGGTCTTTTGGACACAGGAACCTCTGAAATTGATAGTAAAATCATATTTAATAAATAAATAAATAAATGAAATTATAATCTAAACTACACTATCACTTTGTTTTTGCTACAGCAAAATGTGCAGCTGGCCATTTAAAAAAAATGGGATATTTTTATTGAACTTATGAAAAGTTTTATATTTATATGTTTATACTGTTAATCTTCTTTAACTCAGCCACTTACCAAGCTATCTTTAACCCTTACTATGCCAGATCTGTAAAACTGAATTGTACCGTGGCCAGGCTTTTTTCAACTGCGTTCAGGCAAAAAGTGAACTTTGAAACTTTTTTGCCAAACAACTACTGAAAGGAATTGTTGCATGTTGCATTGCCAAATCATTCAGTATTTAATTCTGAATTTCCTGAGTTTTCTTTGTTTTAACAGGGCCATTATAAAGGCCATGCAGTAAGAAATGCATCTGGCGATGCAAATGCAAATTTATTGAAAAAGATGGACAGAAATAATTATAATGCATGTGAATAGAAAGGCTTTTATTTCTGAACAAAAAATAAATTCTTACTTCAAACAAAAAAATTACTCTCTTTTTATAATTTTTTTATTGGTACCACACTTTGAGAAAAGTCCAGGTTTTTCAACAGCTGTGACCAGTCAAATAAACAATTCAATTTTAGAATTTTTTCCGAAAATAACAGATGAACAAAAACAGGTCATGTTTTATACCAAAAGACTATTTATTGTAGTTAAAAAAATGATAAAAATTAAGAAAAAGGTAATGTCAAAATAAGGAAGTAAAATAAAAATTAAAAAACAGTAGATAAAATTTTATAAGCATTAAAGAAAACTGTGAGGTTTTACTGCATTTTTTTTTGCATTTTAAATTCAGTAAAAATAAAAAAAAAAATTTTTTGCCATATTTTCTGAAGTATTGTCACCACCTTCATATACAACGAAGAGTCAAAACATTATTACCACCTGCCTAATATGATGTTGGTCTTCCATGTGCCACCACAAACAAGCTCTTACCCGGTGAAGCATGGATGCTACAAGATTTCTAAAGGTGTCTTGTGGTATCTGATACCAACATGTTACCAGCAGATCCTTTAACTCTTGTAAGTTATGTGGTTTAACCGCTGCAGATCGGACATACTATTCCAAACACAAACAACAGATACTTGATTGGATTGATGTCTGGGGAATTTGAAGGCCAGGGCAATATCTGGAAGTCTTCCTCATGTTCTGCAAACCATTCCCAAACAATCTGAGCAGTGTGGCATGACAAATTATCCTGTTGAAAGAAGGCACTACTAGAGGGGTATACTTTTGTCATGAAAGGATGTACCTGGTCTGCAATGATGTTTAGGTAGGTGATAGATTTCACAGTTTCCTGCACATGAATGACTGGACACAGGGTTTCCCAGCAGAACAATGTCTAAAGCATTAGACATCCTCCACCAGCTTGTTTTCATCCCACGGTGCATCCTGGTGCCAACACCTACCCAGCTGTCCATATGGTACAACAGGAAATGAGATTCGTCAGATCAGATGACCTTCTTCCAATCATTCAAGGTCCAGTTTTGATGCTCGTGTGCCCATTGTAGGTACTTTTGATGGTGAACCGAAGTTAGCATGGACACTCAGAGTGGCCTGCAGTTACACAGCCCCATTTTCAGCAAGTTCGATGTACTGTGACACATTACTCCCATCACCAGCATTCAAATTATGGGTGAGTTGCACTACAGTATCCCTTTCATTAGCTCATACCATAAAGGATAGCCTTTGCTCACCTCTAGGATCGATGAACCGTAGTCAGCCCACACCTTGCTGGCAGTTTGTGGTTTTTCCCTCCTTGAACCACTTTTTGAAGGTACTAACCACAGTTGACCATGAGCAGCCCACAAGCCTTGCCGTCTCGGAAATACTCTGACTCAGTCATCTGGCCATTACAATTTGGCCTTTGTCACACTCACTTAAGTCTGCTGCCTTTCCCATCTGAAGAACAAGAATAACACTGATTAACATAGCTCAGTATCAGGTGTTATTTATATTGTTTCATGACCTTCACACAAGCTATCGTTTACCCGGATTTGCTTCAATTTGCATAAAGACACGCTAGTTGTCAATAAGGCTTTTGACTCTGTTGATAGTCATAATTTGTGGTTTATAGTGAGATCATATAGCATATCTGATAAGTTAGTTAACATAATGGAAGCTTTCTATAATAACACTGAGTCACGTGTGACAGTTGGTAAAGCTTGTAGCAATTCATTTAGCATTTCTTCTGGTGTTTGAGAAGAGTACATTTTGCCTCCTTCTCCCTTTAGTTTGGTTATTGATTATGTTATATGGAATTTACTGCAAGGGGAAGATTTTGGGCTCAAATGGTCTGGAGATCAGAAAATTTCTGATTAAGATTATGCTGATGATTTAGGCCTTTGCAAATGATGTTGATGAGATGTACTCTTTCATTTAAGCTATTGATGAGACTGGTAGTAGAGTAGGTTTGGTGATACACTAACCGACAGAGATAAAACTAAAGTGATGAAAATTGGTCAGGTAGGCTGTGGTTCAGTTAATCTTAATAGTTCCACTCTTGAGCAGGTGTCTCGGTTCAATTATCTTAGGAGCTATGTACCAGATACAGGAGATGTGTGGCACGAGATTAATCGACGAATAGGGATTGCTGTTAGAACTTTTAAGAATTATGGAGATTGTGGGGAAATAGGCATATGCACCTAAAGACTAAAATTAGACTGTATAATAGTTTGGTTCTTTCTAGAGTTAGTTATAGCAATGAAACTTGAACCCTTTGTAAACAAGATAACAGGAAACTTGATGCTTTTGATTCTAGATGCTTACAAATCATCTTGGGCATTAGGTGGTTCACTTTGTAAGTAACGATGAGGTTAGGCAAAGGAGTTAGCAACCTGCCTTGAGCAGCATATTGTGTAGAGAGAGAGAGACAGTGGTTTGACCATGTTGCCCATATGCATAACTATAGATTAGTGAATAGGATTATGATTAGGTGAATAGGGTTATGAATGGGATATGAATAGCTTTCTGAGGCCTTTAGGCCTCAGAAAGAGGGGGAGACCTAGAATGTGGTGGGCAGGAAATGTCAAATTGGACCTGTTAGAATTGGTCTGCAAGGACGAGATGCAGTAGATGCAGCTCAGGAGAACTAAACTGCACTATCAGGATGGACCTATGTAGCCCATGGCTGCATGAGGATGATGATGAATATTTCTATCATTACTGAAATCCTTAATTCATTTAATTTTTACAAAATTATTTGGTCATTTATGCAAACAACATTACAATGCTGATTTTGCCCCAATCAGCAAACTCTAAGACTAAGCAATGTTACAAAAATTTGTTTTCTTTAAAACAAGATTATTTAAATAAAAACTGAAAAATAACCAACTAAAAAGGGATAAACAGCTGTGAAGAAATTAAATAAAAACATTTCAAGGCAAAATAGGTTATTTAACCTCTGAAATTTGAGATCAAACCTTTCCAGATCAATTTGTATTTTATATACTGACTACTATGGAAAAGTTTAACTTTACAAAAATGGGAAAAACTTGACTTAGACACTGCAAATTCTGAATCCTAGTTATAAAATTATTTTAATTTAGTTAAAAATAGTACTAAAAAGTCCTATCATTTAAAATTAAATTTTTTGTTGTCCTAATCAAATGTCTCCTAACCATTTTAAGTCACATATACCTAATAATTTAATTTTCAGTCAGGCTTCAAATAATTATTCTTTCTAATTGCAGTATATATTTGAGAAGCAATATAAATATTTCTAGAGGTAGTGGAAATTGATATTCCCATTCAGAATCCAAGGAAAGTCAGAATTACTCTGAATCACTCTCAAAATGAAATATTGCTTCAAATCATAAGAGTGACTTTTTAATCACCAATTGTATAGGCAAGCAGCAGCACTAACTACTAACAAGTAGTTAGTAGGAATGAATTCTTCATGATATATAAAATAATATCATAAAAAATACAATACTTTAAAAGCATTCATTTATCAATACCAACACTCGATGTGGTATATGATGCCAGTTCCTTAAACATCCATTTGTAATTGAAGTGGTAAAAATATTTATTTCCCCTAAGATAGGGAATGGGAACCTTTTCTAGTTCACATTGCCAACATTACAAAAGCACTTTAAAATGCTATTTATGCCAGCTCAGGTTGCATATCCATTATCATACAGTACAAAATGATAAAAAAAAATATTAAGGATTTAAATATAAGATTACAAAAAACTAAGTTTTAGAAAGGAATGAATCTCACTACAGTAACTTACTTTGTAGTAATAGGAAAGTGTGAAAAACTCCTCCCATCTGCCTCCTAGACTCGAACTTGGGATCTCCTGGTTATGTGCCAGTTGATCTACCATTTGAGCTAAGGTGCAGGTAACCATTTAGCCTAAAGGGGTTAAGTAGATCCTGAGTCTGAGAGGAAGATGGATGGATTTTTTTCACACTTGCCTAATTAATACAAATGATTATCATTGGAATGAAATTCATTCCTTTATATCAAACTGGTTGCTGGTCTGCAGTAGAGAGGTAAATTCCATCCAGAACTTTGATGCTGTGCATCTGAATAACCCAAGCTACATTACTTGATATGTGGTTATAAAAAGCTTGGTTCTAGTTGATATAAATGGTGCATGAAACACCCCGACACTTAGAATCACATGGTAAAGCCTCATAGTTACAATCATCCTAACCTTTCTTAATCAAGTGCGGATTACCCTGCCTTAGCTCAAATGGTAGAGCAACTGGCATGTAACCAGGAGAACCTAAGTTTGAGTCCAGGAAGCAGATGAACGGATTCTTTTCACACTTGTCTAATTATTGTTTGATTCTACAGTTATACAAGGGAAATTTAAAAAAAAAAATGAAACATTTATTTACCAAAAGTAAAATCACTGAATAAAAAGTGAAAACCTTCTGCTTACTTTGTTCAGTATATCACTGATGTTACACCACTGTGATCAAAATAAAATTAATTTTCATCGATGGGAGAGTAAAATACTCTCTCAGGCCTAGCAGTAAACCTAAACCATAACTAAATTTTAAGATATAGAGAAGTGCTTTTAGGGAAATCAATTAATAGTTGGTAGATGACAGATTTGGGTTGGGTTGTTTTACCTCTGAGCGTCACTTTTTTGCACCCAAAAGGCTCAGAGATGGTTGGGTAAGGGGACCCACTGGAACAGCTGTTGGGAGACAGATGGTAGCCTCCTGTCAAGGCCATCCAGCATGTTCTTTAACATGCACAGGGTATGGCTCTCTCTCGTACACGGGGCCACGGCTTAACGTCCCATCAGATGGACGGCAGGTTTTCCAAGCCCATCGGTGTCCCCTACTGACTGTGAGCAGGGTGGGAATTTTGCGGAGATAACTCTCAACACTGACCCAGCTGGGACTCAAACCTGGGAACTACTGATTATAAGCCTGGCGTGCTACCGACTGAGCCACCCCCACCCCAGATGATAGATTTAATACATATTATTTTATGATGCAGTATATTTTTCAAGTGTAATCAATTATTTGATATCTTTGCAATGCACAATTGAAGTACTAAATTATAGTAACATAGTCTCACCATCAATAATTCATCCACAAATGTGTATTGAATTGCCAGAGCCATTGTTTTCAAATCTCTACACTAGCCATAGATATATATTGTTTACCTCTCTCAGTGATATGCCAACAAAAAATCATCTCACATGCCCCATCTCTGGCCTAAAACACCAATTTATGCAATTTAAAATACACTTCTATTTCAGTGTCAATCAATCACTAATAATCTGTATATTTTTGTAGCAACCCACTTATATCCTTAGTTTGCACAATTTTCTGATTTCTTCTATCATTTTTGAATTTAGGCATCAGACCTCCAAAATTTTATGTTTCAATTTCAATACATGAAATAAGGACCATACGTTGTGCCATCTTTGATCATATCTAGAGAACTAAGAATGTAAATTGATTCAGTAATGCATTTCTTATTTAAAATGGCATAAAAAATATGAAACTAAAATTTTTAAATAATTCTTTTTAAAGCTATCATAATAATGAAGAAGAAAAAAAGATTTTCAGTTGCATTTGCCAATTATTATCTAGCTACTCTAATGTTTTAGTCTTTCCAAGTTATTTAAAAACGAATTTCTACTAAAACCTAAATTAATTAGTTCTGAAGCTTTCCATGCTGATTAACAAATACACAGCATTAGAGCAAATAAAATCATTACTAGCGTACCTTTAGTAGGGCTGCTTTCATTTGCCTGTGCAATAGCATCAATTGGCATTTTCCCTAGAAACAAAAATCTCAAATTAGTGTCATTACCTTTTCAAAGAAAAAGCGTAAATTTTGACTCTTGTTTTCGGAAATATCAGAACAATCATTAAAACAATTATAATAGTTCTGAGAGTGCAGCAGACAATGGTACAAGTAAGATATTATTTACTTCACATGCCATAAATTATTGTCAAAATATTACAAGGAATTAAGTGCAATTAATAGAACTAATCAGAAATAATGGAAATGAATACATTTTATAATTATTAATAAAGGATGTACTTAGCTTCCATCCATTCCATATTTTTAAAATATGGTAAAAAAATTAAATGTAATCTTATGATGAGGGATTTGCAAATAGTATCTGAGTTTGGTATCATACTGTCAAGTTTAACCCTACTCAGTATTTTGTACAGCTGTAATGTTGGTGCAATTACAACAAGTACTTTGACCATAATAAAATTTATGGTCCCAACTGGAGATCAGGCTACTGCACGTGAATTTCCAGTTATGACACAAAGCAATAATCAACAATTCGATATTTAAAAATGAACATTAAATTTTGCCTTAATCAAACACTTAACTATAGAATTCTGACATCATAAAGAACAGAAAGATTATATATATACATCCATAAAAATACATATGGTAATAAAAAATAAAATACTGTAAGCATGACTAGCCCTCAGCAGGAAAACAATATATGTGTGCCTTGCCAAAGAGTTGAAGCACCTACTAAGCTAGTGTCTAGCACACCAGAAACTCAATCATTTACACACAGCAGAAACATATTTTATACTCAATTTTTAGATGGAAAGGTATAATACAGGACAAAATGAAAATGAATATAAAAATATGACATTTTTATTTTGTTCTTTACATGCATATAATGCATGTATTAAAATTAATACAGTTTTATGACATGATCTGTGAATGTAATACCTAGTACAATTAAAATTATTTGGTAGTGAACTTTATTTTTATGAATGTGAAAGTTTCAAGTTCAAGAATTATTCCTTTGGTCATCTTTCACACTAAGCATAAACTGTATTGAATAATGCAAAAGCAGGTTGTATAAATATAAGAGATAAACTTGCATCAGTGATAGAGTGTTCAAATTATATAGTGACTGTCTAGCACTGTATCTGCAGGTGAGCAGAAAACAGTTCTTCAGAAAACAGTACGACCATCTCTCACCTAGTACACTCACTTTGTGTTTACCACGATAAATCCTATATTTTTTTTTCTTTAGACTTCCAGTCCCTATATACTAGACATACAAGAGCTGCTTTAGAACAACCAATAAAATCTGCTGTTTCCGAGGCACTTGCCCATATATCTGATACCACTGATCATCACACCTCTTTCATATTTTGATGAATTATGCCATTTTCCTATTATTTCTGTTACTTTTAGAGTCACATTTCACAAACTTCACCACAAACTGAATGCTGTCAATGTTTGTTGATATACACTAACTTTTATTCTGTTTGCACAGTTCATTCATCAGTATAGGGTAGGGTGATCATGATTAAATGGTCACTGAGTATAAATTGAGATTAAATGGTCACTTATGTATAATCCCATGAGTACTTGCAGTAAAAAAAAAACAAGTACTTGACAAGAGTTATGCAAATCATATGACTTAGTACAACTGCCTTATTGCAAGCGTCTTAACTATTTACATTTCCTTTAGCTTCCCACTTGAGAGAATAAACTATGAATATCATTTTAATGGCCACTTTGCAATCTTTCAAAAAGTCAAAATGGAACTCTGAAATAAATGAAAATTTATTACATATCTTGCAACATGGAAATAAAAAAAAAACATTTTTAGCTAACAGTTTAACATAAGGGATCACAATCTTTTTGAGAGGTGAGAATCAAAGTGCTCAAAAAAAGACCTTGCATACAAAATTTTTCAACAACTTTTCTTCCCTCCTATCTAAGTAAAAATAGTATAATGGTAATTGATATATTTGCATCTTAACTGTTTATTCCACTGATTATCAACCAGGATGCAGTGATATTTTAATAAAAAACACTTTTCAAAAAATTTTTAATAATGTTATAGAAATAAATGTAAACTATGATGTTCCAATAAATAATATAATTTTTGTTTTTCTAATAGTTTTAATTCATGCCAAAAAAGGTTGAGAGCCACTGGTTTACTTTAGTGCCATAAATTTGCATGTTTTGCACAAAACATTACATGTTTGCATTAAACAAATATCAATATTTAATTAATGCAAACAATATGAGAAAGAAATTTATGAAGCATAAATTATTAATATATTGTTTATAAGTAAATAAATATGATTTGTCAGCAATTTAATAAATAACAAATATATCACAGTTGGTAACAGTAGATGAAGTTTTGTATTACAATCATGCTAGTGAGCACCAATAAAGATTGCTTAGAGAGCATTTTTAGCAGTTCCTTGCAAGCACTGGGTCTTATATGCTTGATCTAACAGTCCAAGACAAATATTGGTCATGTAACCATTATAGTACATACAGCATCAAGTTGGGTTGTTTTGGGTTGTTTTACCTCTGAGCGACACTTTTTTGCACACCATGGGCTAAATAGTCAGGTCACATGGACCCCAAAGGCTCAGAGAAGGTTGGGGGAGGGGATCCACTGGAACAGCTGTTGGGAGACATATGGTAGCCTCCCATCAAGGCCATCCAGCGTGTTCTTTAACGTGCACAGGGTATGGCTCTCCCGCACATGGGGTCACGGCTTAACGTCCCATCCGACAGCATCAAGTACCATAGAGTTACATCTTACTATTTTATTACATTATATATATAATGCCGCCTCCTGGTCGAGTGGTTAACGCGCTTGGCTACTGATCTAAAGGACCTGGGTTTGAGTCCCAGGTAAGGCATGGATGTGTGTGTTGTTTTTCTGCTGAGGTCCTGCCATCCTCACAGATCTTCTACTATGGCATATAAACTGACAGGCTCCTGTCAGACCTCTGTGGCAAGCAGCTGCTTGAGGGGGTATTTATTTTATTTATTATTTATATATATAATAGAAAATATTTCTTATTAATCCAAGAACAATTAATTACTTATTCATAACATTAACAATAAAACACTCTTTGCTTCTAAGGGTTGATCATTTCTACATCTACCAAAACCAATAGTCTTAAAATGATACTTATGATTTCTCTTTGGAAATGGGTGTATTTGAAAATCGGCAGGATAATCTCAAATTTAAAAAAACTTTGTGCAATTCTTAGAGGGGGCTGCTTAGCAAAGAGAAATTTTACATAAATGCATACAGAAAATAATTAAATTGTAAATTATTGGTAACTGATAACATGTCTATGAAAATTGAAAAATTTTTTGGAGCTGAAAATTTTTAATCATTATACAATTATTTATGATATATATTTCTTTTGGAGTTATTCTTTAATAAATAAATACCATTCAAAACAACGTTTATTCTATAAAATACAAATTTCACAATCTTGTTCTGCTTACTTTTCATGTCTAGCTCTCGCTTAAGTTTACGAAGCTCTTGTTCACATTCCTGGGGATCACTCTTACTTAATATCTCCAGCAGCCTCTGGCTAAGCAGTCCTCTTTCAGATGCTTGACTTGAATCAGTTATTGGCTGTTGTCTTATTCCTAGTTATAAATCCATAAAGTATTTTGCATTTTACTAATATTAAAGATGAGTGTATAAAAAAATTCAAGACTTTTGAAACAAAAGAAAGTGTATATAAAAAGTGATATAACTGGATTAGATATTGTGCTTAAAATGACAGTAACTTGATGGTGAATTGTGCAAAATATTACTGATGGGTAGATTTAGAAGGTCTTTCTGGATTACTACTGGACAGATTTAGATTTCAGCCCATCTTTCTGTAACACAGATTGCTTTCCAATCTATTTGCACAAAGCGTCTTAGTCCACCAAACTGTATGGACAAATGTAATGTTGTACCCCAAAGGTAATGGACAAATGACGAGTAGGTGACATCCAACATGAACAACTCACACTAGAAAAACAAGTTTGAATACTCATAGAGGTATAACTTTCTTTATAGTGAGTACTTATTGCATCTAAACGAGACCAAGACTTTGGTCTGTTGACATAAAACATCTGCCAGTGCTGATTATACAAAATGAATTGATACATTTATTTGTAGAAATTCATTACTGATCCTCCAAAACTAATACTACCAGTTACCAGTGTTGCTGGTAACTGGGGAAATTTAAATGTAGGAGAAAATTTACTGTCAATGTGAACAATTGCTTGTTAATCATTCTATATCTTTCTTACCAAGCCAAAAAAAAAAAGAGATAAAGGTTTAACACTATGACTACTACTTAGCACTGCAGGGTGTCTTAATTATTCTTATATTGTAAAAACTTATCTCCCTGAGACCAGAAAACCTCCTCTTGCTGTGCAACACATTTAGTTCCCTTTTGAAAATATAGTCTTCTGTATACTTTTCACATTTATTTCTTTTCAAAAAAAGTAAATGAATACTACTTATTAGTAATGTAATTCACTATTATAGTAATAATGGTCACAATAAAAATATTTATGCTTTATAACAAATAGTGTGGAATGGCAGAAGAGTCAGTCTGGCCTTCTGCTACTAGTTACCCTACTAACTAGAAGCTCCCAAATAACATTTTATCATTATAAATTAATGTATTTATATGACTACAAGGCCATTATTACTGCTAGAGAAATAGTTGTATGAATTTGGAGGAAGAAAAATGAACACTGCCACAGTATACTAAATGTATCTTACATTTTATCAAAACTAAACAACACTATACCTACAGTTATATTTGATAATTTTCTGTGCAGTAATGGCAGGACTCTGCACATGGAATGAATTATATTGGTTTCTTCAAAAAACTATTGTAATAGTAAAGAGTGTTTTGAACAGCAACCAGATGTCTACTACAAAACAAGATAATGCCACTTTTATACCATTCATTGAAGTGATGCATTGTGAATATCATATCCTAACATTAATACAAGAGTTCCAACACAGTCAAACAAACTGTTTAATCTGGATTGGGTTGGGTTGTTTTACCTCTGAGTGGCATTTTTTTGCACACCATGGGCGAAATGGCCAGGTCACATGGACCCCGAAGGCTCAGAAAAGGTTGGGGGAGGGACTCACTGGAACAGCTGTTGGGAGACAGATGGTAGCCTCCTGTCAAGGCCATCCAGCGTGTTCTTTAACATGCACAAGTTATGGCTCTCCCACACATGGGGCCACAGCTTAATGTCCCATCCGACGGACGGCAGTTTTTCCAAGTCCATCGATGTCCCCTATTGAACGTGGGCAGGGAGTTTTGCAGAAATAAATCTCAACACTGACCCAGCTGGGACTCGAATCTGGGAACTACAGATTATGAGCCTGGCGCGCTACCGACTGAGCCATTCCCGCCCCCAAGATAATCTGAAAATGGAGGTTCAGTTAATGTTTATCGAATTAGAACAGACAGTAAAAAAAATTCTGAAAAATAACTGCTACATTAATGAAAGAATATTACCAGACAAACATTTTAGGCACCTTGTGAAGAATCTTGTTCAATAACATAGGTTGTGATTGCAGAACACAGCCTATACAATTAAAAAAACCTTCTTGTTCAGAAAATAATTAAAACAAAAAAGTTCTCTGTCGTTGAGCAATAAAATTTTTGGAACCTATCTTTCAAACTATTTGTATATTAGGAAATTTTTAGGAACAAATAGAAGCTTTTCAGAACAAAGATAGCACTCCATCTTCAATGAAATGACACTATGTGGTGGCTAGGTTATAATGCTGGAATTCCTGTTTGAGGACATCTAGAGTAGGGGTTCTCAATGTGAATCACACAGTAAAAAATTTTGGGGTATGCCGTGAGAACTCAAAAGTCACTAGATCTAGTAACAAAGTAAAAATAACCACTGTTATACTATAACTATACATTCATCTATCTATACAAGGGGTACGCCAGTTACATACACATTTCCAGGAGGTATGTGAAGCATAAAAGGGTTGAGAACCACTGATCTAGAGAATAATCTCTATGCATTGTCCTCACATTACACATATCTGCAGAAATAAAATGTTTAGTAGGATTTTTAAAGATATTAGGTTTATTGAGAGAGGTAGCACCAATAATATCAAACAGCTAATTGCAAGCATGGGGCAAAGACTTTTCTCCAGCTGCTAAAGGCTGAAGCCACCAATACTGTTAGAAACTTCAGGCACCGCTTTTACAAGTGGACCTTTTCAAGAACCAGAATCTAGATAGAAACTGACCAGCCACATACTCCAGTATAGGATTGGTGATGTCCAACTAACTTAAGTGAGAGTTTGGATACCTGCGAGGGCATCTGATCAGGATTATCATCAGCTGATATAATATATTCTGCCACTATTCACTTAGGGCTGCAACCCACAGGCAAACAAAAGCCACAGCAGCAGATTTTCATTCAACTGAGGCCCACCCACTGCAGCAAGTTCAGGATCTGCAATCATGCTCAAAGCCATACACTAGTACAGTAGAAATGGTCAGCACTAGAATCCTGTAAAGTTGATCACTCCTCAATAGCACAGAAAAAAAAAGTGGCTATAGATGACCACATCAGTAAGCCACATTGCTCTGCAGCCCTTCTCTTCCATTCCCTTCCAGAAGAGAATATCTCTTTTGAAAGGTACTAATGGTCTGCACCATGAGAAGTCAGGGTTGGACATTAGGTGCTAGGCCTGGCTGGTTCTGTGTATCATCACTGGGGATTGGTACACAGCTCTCCTTTTAATTTATATCTAGCTACCATTTACATCCACACTTCTGATGATCTTTGTGTGCATACTCAGCATGTGAGTATGCAAGCATAATGATCTCTCCTAATTAATAACTAATTTTAAGGTCATAGCAGTGGCAAGGGCTTTTACAGTCAATTCCATGATGTATGCAGCTGTATGATCTGTGCATTTGCATCACCAAAATCCCTGGTGTGGCAATTTGCATATCACTGTGTACAGCATAAGCAGCACCTCAAAATTTACATTCTTCTTTATTATATTATCACTGTGAGTGTTCCAAGGAATGTATATGATACCATTCAGGTACATAATAATCTTTCCTGGTGGACAAACAGCACCATTTGTCACATACCAAACTGTTGAAGCATCAACACCGGTTAGTTTCAAATGACCTGTCATTAGTTCTCAGCTATTAATCTGATTCCATTGGTGGCAATGACATATTTGCATGAAATTGGTACTACTCTACAACTATGCCATTAGAAATTTGGTACTAAACCCCATGCATTTGCAAACTCAGTATGTGCAAATTTGTTTACTTGCACTAAAATATTAATAATCATTTATTCAGTATTTGCTTTTTCCCAATCATGAAAGAGGTGCATTAATCATTTTTACCTTGATAGTATATGCAAAGAAATTTCATGAATGTAATTCTATTGTAGATCAAAACTCCAAATTCCAAAGAGCCATTGAGGTTGCAACCCTCCCTCCTTTATATTTCACATCTAAAAGACATTAGAAGACAGGCTAAACAGTTAACACTGACTGAGTCTTCAAACCTATTTATTGACAGTATTGATCCTCAATCTTCTACAAGGATTATTATTATCTTTATTAAAAAGATAAAAAAAAACCTGAAAAGGAAAACGTTGAAAAAGAAAGTGTTGTATTATGAACCACAGACAGAGGTAATGGAAGAGACTTGGAGAAGTGCAATGTATTAAATTGCTTTATTGTATCCTACTATTATTCTGTAGTTGTGGTTTATACTTTGGCTACTCAAACTTGAATAATATACACACAAATTAAGAAATTAACATGAAAACATCGTTATTACAAAACCATACTTCATATAAATATAATGTAATGTCACAAAAAATTTCAGTATTCACAAATTCAGCATTCACAGTGTTTACCAAAATTGTAACCCTAGTGAATATGGGAGGATTACTGCATCTGCAATCTTTTAAAAGTTAACATTGCTCAGTTCTGCAATTTGCAACCATGCTCATGAAGAAGAGCACCTTGAATTATGAACCCATCGCTTCTACACGTGTGATTACTTGGTCCTGAATTATCACCATTGAGAAACAATTTACACATCAGCCTGTATACACTTCAAATACAGTACATTTATGAGAAATAAAGATGAGTTTGGCTCAGGCTGAGTGAATTTCAAACAATACAGGTGGGTTTGAGCTCAAGCTGTTATAATTTCAATTTTGCTTAAAATTGTGAAAAAAAAAGGTAAAATAATTTTGATTATGATTTCAGATTTTCAATCAGCATTTAGTAATTAAAACTAGTAAGAAAAATTCAGCTTTTGATTTTTTTCCGTATGTTCTTTTGCTCATTAATGAATCCCCCTTAGCATTTATAATGAGTTTACTAAAGAATTTCAAGTTTCTACAAATAATTTTTAACATTTCTAACTCTAAATAATATTGAGGTTTGAAAATTTTTCTCCAAATAATTATAATTAATTTGAAACTTGCAGCCTGTAGTATGAAAAATTAAAAAAAATTTAGCTGCACATATTCTGTATTATATTATTTTTTTTGTTATTTGTTTTAACAGGAGTGAAATATTTTACCCTGAACTCATCTCTAGCAAGAAACATTGTCATAACAACTTTTTCCTTTCAACCGAAATAAAAATTACCTCTTGAATGTAAGGCATCGGCCATTCTATATTTTGGAATTGCACCTTGTGCACGGCAAGATGATGCTTCTAATGGTGTAGTTTCATCAGGTGAAGATAAGGTACTGTCAGACTGTCCTTCTGAGCTACTTTTATCTTGTGGACTATTGCGGTCCAGGGTATGATTTTCATCATCTTTTCTTAAAGAATGTGAACCTATACCTGATAAAGTATTATTAAATATGTTCATTACATGAATTGGTTTATTGTAATTACAACTATTCACATAAATAGCACAAAGAAACTATGCCTTGATAGCATATTTGAACACTGAAGGATAGTTGCATATCTGCTACTACAAACTGCAGCAAGATGTCTGGAAATTAATATTTATTTATATCACAATTTCTCTCCTATTATTTTTTACAATACCTCCAGAATATGTTCACAACATAGTTATAAAATTGTACTATTTTGAGTTGTCTAGATGCAAAACCTAACATTTTCACTTTCAGAAATTTTTTGGGGAAATGAGAAAATCTTTATTATAAATGAGAAAAAATAATAGAATAACAACTTTAAAGGTAATATTCTTCTCAGATGAGCATTTGTGGTCTATTGGTCAAATGATTTGGAAAATATGCATTTCTTTATAGTAAATCAACTGCTGTCTTTATCTCATTTTTTGAAAAAAAAATGAAAATGTTCAGTTTTATATCCATAATACTCAACTAGTAACTACAGCTACTATTTTATTAACTAATAAAATAAAAAAAATTCAAAGTGTGTTTGCACATGTATGCACTTCTATTTAGAAATGTACACCTGTACTGCTGCACATCACTTCAATGAGTAACAGATTAGTGACCACTTTTTCTGTATTAGAACAAATTTTTAGATATATATTTTCAAGTCTTAAGTTGTTGTTCAGATTGCTTTACCTTGGAGCAGCACTTTTTTTGCACACAATGGGCTAAATGGTGAGGTCACAAAGACCTTGAGGGCTCAGAAAGTATTGGGGGAAATGGACCCACTAGACAGCTGTTAGGAGACTGGATGGCCTTGATGGGAGGCTACCATCTATGTGTTCTTTAATGTGTACAGGGTATGGTTCTCCCACACACTGGGCCATAGCTCTATGTCCCTTCTGATGGATGGCAGCCTTTCCAAGCCCATCGGTATCTTCTTCACAGGGACCTACCAACTGAGCCAATCCCTGCCCCCAAATCTCAAGTGATATGAAACTTTTCAGAGACCCATTTTATAGATTAAGGACTTAATATTCAGTATCTTGGTTTCAAGACTATATTTGATAAGTTTTCTTTCATAATGAAGAAAAAATGGCTATCTATTAACTGTACATGAATATTTTGAGTCCATCAAATGTCATGGACTAAATTATTATAGCTGTGCACATCTTCAGTGATGGTGCTTATCTTGGTGATGAAAAATTTAAATATAATAAATTCTAAAATTCTTATGCAATATGCCTTAATTATCCATTGGTTTAATATTATTAATTTTCTTCCATACATAGATACTTTTTTTTTCAAAATATATTTTATGCTATTTAGTTGTTGTTTGTTTCTGGTTTCTACTGGTGATGCACATTTAGCCATTACCTTAATATCTTTACACAGAGCAAATTTATTACATAAATGTATATATAAAAAAATAGAAGGAACATAGCTCAACAACATATTTAATCTATTCCATAGAGAAGACAGCTCTAATTCATGGCAAGATGCTATGAATCCTAATTTTCATCATACAAGTTTTCAGCTAATGCAGATACTAAAATTAACCACCATATGCCTGTGGAAAATTCATATTAATGAGCAAAATAATTTTCATTAAAGAAAATAACTAAACATATATATTTAGTTTCATAGGTGACAAGGTTATACAAGACACTGATGCATGTTGAGAACTGTTATATCATGTATATTTCCTCACCAAATTGCAAATAAAAAAAAGCTTATAACAAGGGAGTATATATACACACACAGAAGAGCCAAAACATTATGACCACCTGCCTAATATGATGTTGGTTCTGATGTGCACTGTATGGGTGTAACTACCTCGCCAGGTAAACAGCTCTTACCCAGCGAGGCATGGAACGTACAAGATTTCTAAAGGTGTTTTGTGGTTTCTGGTACCAACATGTTACCAGCAGATCCTTTAATTTTTGTAAGTTATGTAGTTGAACCACTGAAGATCAGATGTGCTGTTCCAACACAAACCACAGATGCTCAATTGGATTGATGTCTGGGGAATTTGGAGGCCAGGGCATTACCTAGAAGTCTTCCTCATGTTCTGCGAACCATTCTCAAACAATCTGGTCAGTGTGCATGGTGCATTATCCTGCTGAAAGAAGGCACTACTAGAGGGGTATACTGGTGCCATGCTTTCATGGCAACAGTATACCTGTCTACTTGGTCTGCAATGATGTTTAGATAGGTGGTAGACATCATAGTTTCCTGCACGTAAATGACTGGATCCAGGGTTTCCCAGCAGAACATTGCCCAAAGCATTACACTTCCTCCAAAGGCTTGTTTTCATAACCAGATGCCTTCTTCCATTCATTCAAGATCCAGATTTCATGCTCACGTACCCATTGTAAGCACTTTCGACAGTGAACCAAAGTTAGCATGGGCACTCAGAGCAGCCTGTGGCTACGTAGCCCCATTTTCAGCAGAGTTCGATGTACTGTGTGTTGTGACACATTACTCCCATCACCAGCATTCAAATTATGGGTGAGTTACGCCACAGTATACCTTCTGTTGGCTCGTCCATACGGGACAGCCTTACTCACCTCTAGCATCGATGAGTCGTGCTCGGCCCACACCTTGTCAGCAGTTCATGGTTTTTCCCTCCACGGACTACTTTTTGAAGGTACTAACCATGGCTGACAGTGAGTATCCCACAAGCATTGCCATCCTGGAAATGCTCTGACCCCGTAGTCTAGTCATTACAATTTGACTTTTGTCAAACTCTCTAAAGTTCCACTGCCTTTCCCTCTGAAGAACAAAAATAACACTGATTAACAGAGCTCAGTATCAGGTGTTATTTATACGATTTCATGACCTTCATATGTGCCGTTGATTACCTGTAGTTGCTTTGATTTGCACAAAGACATGCTGGTCATAATGTTTGGCTCTTCAGTGTATAGTAATATAGCATTGAGAACTAAAGACTTATTATTTTGCTATCCTAGAGATCTTTATGCCCATTTTTTTTCCCCAAAAATTATTAAACAATTTCAAATGGATAACTTAATACATACTGTATTTTTCTGTGTATAAGACGAACCCTACTTTTTTGAACCCAAAATTAAGAAATCAATATTTTAAACATAAAACAGAACACATTTTATACATTTTTTTAAATATTCAAAGTATATTTAGTAATTAGGTAATATTTTTAAGATACTAAGAAATTATGCATCACTCTCAGTTCCGGGCATATCACTATTAGTTCCAGACATATCACTTTCTTCAACCTCTACTGCATCACTGCTGTCTTCTGAGTCACTGTCTATATATATGAGATCATCCTCAGTTCCATCCATGGCATTGCTGATTCCACATTTCTTGAAGGACTTCACAACCACCTCTTGCCTGACTCCACTCCATGAGTTTAGGACCCATTTGCATACCTCAGTAATGGTTGGTTTTTTCACTCTTCCTGTTGGTGTCAAGTTATTACCTGCTTTTTGCCTCCATTTATTCCATTCTTCTTTCACCAGGGCTTGTTGATGGAAACATCTAGTGGCTGTAGCTGACCTGTAAGTCCACCAGGAATAACTGCTAGCTGTGTTCACAAATCCGCTGCAACCCTTTTTGTCCTTTCTGTTAAATGTGCTCGGAACTGATCAAACACGAGCAGATCTGGCTTCTTCGAGAGCCCTCCAGGTCTTCTCGACCAAATCTTTGCAAACCAAATAGCAATGATCTCTTCATTCATCCAGCCCTTCTAATGAACTTGGACAAGAATGCCAGGTGGTATGGACTCTTTAGGATATGTTTTCCTCTTAAAAATGAGCATAGGAGGCAGTTTGGTACCATCTGCACAGCATGAAAGGACAGCAGTATAGCATGTCTTTTCATGACCACTTGTTCTGATTGACACTGTTTTGACCCCTTTCATATCAACAGTTCTCTCAGGACAGACTTGCTTGGAGAACTAAATTGCACGGTCTGGTTGGACCTCCGTAGCCCATAGCTGGATGATGATGATGATGTTGGAATGCACATCAAAATTGAAAGGTACCTCATCCATGTTTGCAATCTGAGTTGGTTCAAAAGCATGTTTTTTCCAAACTTTTATGACATAGGAGTAAAACTGTTGGATTTTATCCTCATAAGCTGGTGGCTTTGGGTTGTTTTACCTCTGAGCGGCATTTTTTTGCACACCATGGGCTAAATGGACAGGTCACATGGACCCCGAAGGCTCAGAGAAGGTTGGGGGAGGGGACACACTGGAACAGCTGTTGGGAGACAGATGGTAGCCTCCCGTCAAGGCCATCCAGCGTGTTCTTTAACGTGCACAGGGTATGACTCTCCCGAACACGGGGCCACGGCTTAACGTCCCATCCGATGGACGGCGGCCTTTCAAAGCCCATCAGTGTCCCCTACTGACCGTGGGCAGGGCGGGGAATTTTGCGGAGATAAATCTCAACGCTGACCCAGCTGGGACTCGAACCTGGGAACTACAGATTACGAGCCTGGCGCGCTACCGACTGAGCCACCCCCGCCCCCATAAGCTGGTGGCATTTTCTGGGCTAACTTCGTTCGTGTTCTCATGGCCAACCCTTCTCATCTCATGAAGTTGAAACACTATTTTGCCTTTCCTGTGAAATCAACAATGTTCATTTCCCTTGCAAACCTTTTTACTTCATATTGAATAATCTTGGTTGACACACATATCCCACTCTGATGTTGCTCCATAATCAAAATCTTAAGCCTCTGCTCCAAGTTTGGCCATTTTGCTGGTTTTCCTCTTAAGGCCCTCTTCTTTTTTGGCATCTTGAGTAGTTGCTCTTCCTGTTTTCTCCACTGTCTGATCATATATTCAGTGGGAGGAGGTCCAAACTGTCTCTCTGAAGTTTTATTTCCATGTTCTTTTGCGTAATTGATGACTTTTAACTTGAATTTTGAAGAATATGTCAATCGCTTTTTATTTTTGGACATTTTTATGGTTCAGTGCTCAAAATATTGTTAATGCATTAACTTTTGGATCAACACACGGACTGTTCAGGGAGTACTGATCCAGCGCAACAACGCCAAAATGCTACCCCCGCCAACGAGTTGCAGACGTGTGGATGCTTTCAGAGTTCTGATTGGTTTATTCAGAATCAGCCATTAATAACGTCAAGCGACAGAGTTAACAAAGGCTAGTGAATGGCAGAAGCCTGTTCACGGAGACAAGGTACCTGTAGTTTCGCCATGGCAACAGCGGGGTCTTTCAACTGGTTACCCCCATGTATAAGACGACCTCTAATTTTTGGTCTAAAATAAAATAATAAAATAAATACCCCCTCAAGCAGCTGCTTGCCACAGAGGTCTGACAGGAGCCTGTCAGTTTATATGCCACAGTAGAAGATCTGAGAGGATGGCAGGACCTCAGCAGAAAACAACACAAACATCCATGCCTTACCCGGGGCTCGAACCCAGGTCCCGTAGATCAGTAGCCAAGTGCGCTAACCACTCGGGCACGGGACGGTATCTAAAATAAAATAAAAAAATAATAAATACCCCCTCAAGCAGCTGCTTGCCACAGAGGTCTGACAGGAGCCTGTCAGTTTATATGCCACAGTAGGAGATCTGAGAGGATGGCAGGACCTCAGCAGAAAAACGACACACACATCCATGCCTAATCCGGGGCTCGAACCCAGGTCCCTTACATCACTAGCCAAGCGTGCTAACCACTGTCCCAGGACCCTACAGAGGTAGTAAAGGGGATCAACAAGCAATTTTCAATATTTCAAAAATCTCTAAAGGGAATGGTACATTATGATAATGACATAACAGCATAAGGTTTTATTGCTTTTGTCTAGAATTTATATCAATTCATTATTGTAACATTGGCTGTCTTATGCTGATCACAAAATATTGGCTGTTGAAATAAGCATTTCTGAGGCACTGAATTTCTCCACTCAAATGTTTAGATTCAAATTACAAAGCAGTCAATAAATGAATAGCAAATAAAGAACTACGGATATAACCCATTCTTGGGACTTTTAGGGAGCCCCTGTTGCAATAATCTATGTTTTGGTTAAAATGTATCGGATAATGATGGGAAAAGGGTCTGCAGAATTAAGATTATATAGGGGGGCACATAGTACTGAAAAAATTGGGAACCACTACATTAGATGATTGATAATGCTTCCATCTTATGAATTATTAAATAAGCACTAAATGCTTAATTAAAATATTTAGATTCATCTAGTATTCAGCATTTATTTCCTTAATGAGAAATTCACTTTAAAGTTGCTATCACACTTGAATAAATTCCAAATTAGCTAGCATTACACCATAATCAATGCCCATCAGTAGCCAATATGATGGTGATTCAAGCTCCATGTTTTCCCTCACACCTTATTGCATTAATCAACAATCAAGTAGTATTAGTAGATGTTATCTGAAATTTTAATATCTAGTTTCTTATATAATACAATCTCAGTATTCATTTAAACTAAATTCTTTACATGTAGCATAAAATAACATAAGCATTACTAATACTGTATATATTGCTTTACACAGTTTTAGTTGGAAAGCCATATTTTCATCAACAAATGTCCTCACATTGCCATGCCATCATTCTATTAACTTCAAATTTATTTCTAACTAGTAGAACTCTCACTAATGTAAACTGATACACTCTGTCTGTGCATGATATTTACAATATTATAATAAATTAACAGAATAATAAATTAACTGATTAATAATAAGCTGCCTGATCAACAAAGTCTTTAATATACACAAATGCTATTATTATTAAATGTGCATATGTTTTACATTAAATATACAAAAAACTGTAAATTATTTAAGACATTTAAACACGGCAAGAATTTTTATATGAATTGGATTTAGAACAATATGGTGGCAACATACCAGTATATGCATTTGGATCAATATTAAATAGCCAGTCAAACCCTGCAATGCTACTTCCATCAGATGGTGCTGGAGATGGCAACTGAACTTTTCTTACTTCTGTCCATGCTGCAAATGGAGGCTGATTTCTTTCAGTTTGTGGATCTCTAGGGTGATGGACAGATGGCTTATATATAAGAGTGAAATGGCTATCATTGCTATCTGGCAGAGAGATAGATAGAGTTTCACTAGAAACTGATGAAGCTTCACTACTACTATGCACTTGTCCTGATATCACACTAGAATTATCACCTGTTCCAGCTGCTGATTTATCTTCATAAAGTGAACGCATTGAAAATGGGACACATATTGAATCATTGTCTTTGGTCATTTCTGAAGCATCTACATTGCCAGATTCTAGAAATGGTTTTGGAGTCCCAAATGGGCAGAGGGTTTCAGAAATACCACCATCTTCAGTAGTTGAACAAGATGATGGTCTTTCAGAGAGCAGTTCCTCAGCTATACCTAGTGAGCGACTACTACGTGCAGAAAATGTACGAATATGTTTAGGAGTTCCTGCAGTCTCTAATGATCTGTGCCTCACTAAAGAACAATTTCCAGAACTTCCCTGGTGAGAAGAATGTGAATTGTAACTAGGCAATGAGGGTGAATTACTGTTTCGCCCATTTTCTGTGCCACTAATTTGATGCTCATCACTAAGCTCTACTATAGGTTTGATCGCTTCACTAAAACTAGGACGCAAAAATTCAACACTTCTACGTGGTACAGATGGCCTTGGATGACCCACAATTCCACTGCCACTACTGCTGCTTCTTCCTATAACTTCAAGACTTACTGGATGTGATGGAGGAACACTAGGGGATGGTTTTTCTGGACACGTTTCAAGTTCACTATGTGCACGTCTTACAACCCTTTTGTCTCGCTCTCCTCTAGGTTGACTTCGATTTCTTCCTCTTGCCAATTCAGCAGCACGAATGCTGGGGTCTTGAGACATGAAGCCTAACTCCACTGAACCAGTACCTTTCAGAAGTGCTTCTGAGCTAGAACTTGAAGAAAGGCTGAGTGCACTAGGTAAATAACTTGTATGATGATGAGTTTCAGGAAGGATAAACACAGATGCTGAGGCACAAGCAACAGCTTCCTGGGAATGAGCTGGAAAAAGAAAAATATTTTCTGTATAACAATGTTACTATAGTTTAGGTTGAACATTAACAATGTTTGCTGTTCTAACCTAAGAATTTTTCTGAAAATTCAAAGATAATATATTTTTTAAAGCTATTAAAATAGATTAATTTATTTAAATATTTAAAACTGGTACTCTAGTGTAGTTTATATACTCCAGGGCCATTAGCACTATATGACATATCAAAATGTTACATATGGGGAGTACTGGCATATTAAATAAAACTTCAATTTTTTTTACAGATTGTCAATGATGAATTTGCTGCCTCTGTTGAGGGGAAATACATCACTGCATTTTCTGCTTGTTTGTGGGTTCCCAAGGGAACAGATGCACGATACCTAATATCAGCTAGTGGATAATCCTAATAAAGGCCACTGCAGGTACCTGAATCCTTGCTTCTAAGCCCCTCCACTCTCAAAGCTTAACTACATCAATTTGAGGATGTGGAATTTTTTTATCCTTAGCACACTAACTTTTAAGCATTTTGCCAAGATGCATCCCCCAAGTGCAACATCAAAAGAAAAAAATGTATATGCGTTCAGCAAAAAGAAAAGTATTTTCAGCTAAGTATTTTCTTCCTTTCATTAACA
This sequence comes from Ryuthela nishihirai, assembly GCA_038380435.1. Classification (NCBI taxonomy): domain Eukaryota; kingdom Metazoa; phylum Arthropoda; class Arachnida; order Araneae; family Heptathelidae; genus Ryuthela; species Ryuthela nishihirai. The sequence goes on along the minus strand of JAWZYU010000029.1, from coordinate 46,387,811 downwards.
TGACAGAAAATCCCATGAGTGTAAACAGCACAAAGTTACCTTGTGTAATTCTTGACCATGCTTTAAAGTATTACAGTGAAAGCACTAAATATATATATATAAAATTCTGCTTTGGGTGAATTTTTTATTATTCAGAAAGAAATCTGATTTCTATTGATATGCAACATAACCATTTTCATTCATTAGATTTTACAGAATTAAGCTTTAATTGTCTTGCCAGATCTATTTTATTTTACTATATCCCTGAAAAAATCTTATTTACATTAAGTTTCCCCATTTTGGTTAGAAATTAAATTTTCTTAAAATTCAAAATTAAATGCTTTTGAATTTGGTATGCAACATACACTACTTCTGTTAACTGGTTATTTGGCAAAAAAAATTCTAAATTTCACCTTTTTTTTGACTGAGCACTTGACAAAAACCTGGCCTTTCTCAAAGTATATCACTGAAGAAAAAAATTATACAAAAAAAAAAGTAATTTCCCTGCTCAAAGTAAAAATTACCTATTATTCAGAAAGATATTTACTTTCTATTCATATATAATTATTTTGGCGCATCAGTTTTTTTTAAATATATTTTTATTTGCCTTGTCAGATTCTTTTTTTGCTACATTAACTCTAAACAAGTCTCATTAAAATTAACTCTTTCTTACTTTTGTTTCATATTTTATTTTCATAAAATCAATTAAATGCTGTATAATTTGGTATATAATATCTATTTTTATTAATTATTTGGCAAAAAAAATTCTTAATTTTTTTTTTTTTGGTTGAACACAGTGAACACTGGAACTGTTTTTTGTAAATAAATTATTTGCCATTAGTTCTAGTATCTAATGCAACCAATACATAGAAAAATATGGGGCAGGGTGGCTCAGTCGGTAGTGTGCCAAGCTCGTAATCTGCAGTTCCCAGGTTCGAGTCCCAGCTAGGTCAGCGTTGAGATTTATCTCTGCAAAACTCCCCGCCCTGCCCACGGTCCATAGGGAACACCGATGGTCTTGGAAAGGCCGTCGTCCGTCGGATGGGACGTTAAGTCGTGGCCCCATGTGCGGGAGAGCCATACCCTGTGCACATTAAAGAACATGCTGAATGGCCTTGATGGGAGGCTACCATCTGTCTCCCAACAGCTGTTCCAGTGAGACCTCTCCCCCAACCTTCTCTGAGCCTTCCGGGTCCTTGTGACCTGGTCATTTAGCCCATGGTGTACAAAAAAGTGCCTCTCAGAGGTAAAACAACACACATAGAAAAATATGAGTAGAAAGAGTTAAACTACATCTTCTAGGATTTCATTTCCATCTTCACAGATGGAAAAATAAGAATGCTGGCTAACCTTTGTTCAGAATGAAATAAAATGTTTCAATCCTTAAAAAGTATTGACTGAAATTATAAACTATATGCTATACACTATGTTGAAAAAAAGTGTCTGGACACTTCCATGTTATGTGAATGGAAAGCCACTTTCAAAGCTCCCTAACATTGAAAATAAACCTTTTATGCAAAAACTGTTATTGGCGATAATTTAATATTTAAAAAATGAATGGAAGCTGAAGCATTTATCTTCAACTTTTGACACTTGTGAAAACATACTTCAATAGATAAAACACAACTCTTGTAGCAATTTGTTCACTAACATAAATTAAATATCTGAAGGTTGTATGATGATTTTTTAAGATTTCGTCAATTTGGAGGCAATGTGACAGTATTGTCTGCTGTTAAATGGTCCCGCTTCAATGACTCTTTAAATATTGATTGAAGATTGTTGGAAATTGACACTGTCATATTGCCTCCAAATTGATGAAATCTTAAAAAAATCATCTTACAAACTTCAGATATTTAATTTATGTTAGTGAACAAACTGTTACAAAAATTGTATTTTATCTATTGAAGTGTTTTTTCACAAGTGTCAAAAGTTGAAGATAAATGCTTCAGCTTCCATTAATTCTTTAAATATTAAATGAATATTGTGGGAAATATATTTAGAGAGATTTGAGTGACATCTACAATTTATCACTAAAAACAGTTTTTGCATAAAAGGTTTATTTTCAATGTTAGGGAGCTTTGAAAGTGGCTTTCCATTCACAAAACATGGAAATGTCTGGACACACCTTTTTCAACATAATGTATATGGAGATATTTTGAAAGGCAAACAAACTAGGCATTTACCCATCATTAGGATTTTAAAGAAGTTTAAAAATTTCCTCATGCATAGAGCTCAGAACAGAATTGCATATACCTGTTTGTTCTTGTCTTGCTGTTTGCTTTACAACAGAATTTCTATCTTGAACATCTTCCTCCTGACCTGTTTCAGTATTCCAAGTTCTTCCTTCTGAAGCTGCCACTAAAAAACAAATTTAAATTGAAGGTTTCTTGTATTAATTCATATAACTACTTGGTAACTGATATGCTTAAAAATATTATTGCACTAGTAAAAATGGGAAATGAAATTGATTTTGTTACATGGCAATGATTTCATATGCAAATGTATCTCGCTGGCATGCAACCCATGACAAATAAAATGTGGAGACTGTGTATAGCTCAAAGTTATATGCATAACATTTTGTGAGCACGAACTGTGTGATATGCTGAGGATTGACAGGTCTTGGGAATGTTACATCATTGCTCTTTCTGATGCCAGTATTCAGACTATGATGATGTACAAGCCAGAGGATTTAGCATTTTTCAAAGGGGCATCTATGTGGTGAAGCAGTGCATAGGAGATGGGGTCTCCAGAAGCAGCTACAAGTATGTCAAAATAGCATAGACATTGCCTGTCAAAACCACAGAAGTGTCCTAGTTGTCTGTCCACAATATCATCCAAGACAATCTTCACCAGATTTTTACTGCCCCACTGCTTAATGGAACTGCATACTAATTTTCATAAGCTGTATGAGCATCACCTAGAGGGCAGCAATGGAAAAATGTGGCCAGATTAGATGAAGGATATGTCTACCCAGACAACTGCAAAAAGTCTCAGTCAATGTATTACCAACTAATTGACTAAACAGACTATCACAAGTGGAATACAGTAGGTGACAAAAGTTTTCACAAAGGTTTATGGTCATTGCTGGGTACAGCAGTAACAGGAAGTTGCAAATCCATAGAGTGGAAAAGAATGCTGAAATAAACTCCCTCTACTATCAGCCAAATGTAGCCAAAATAATGGAACAAATTGCCTGCCTTCTATGGTACAGATGTCAGTATTGTATGGTTACATCAAGACAAAACTTTGAGTCATATCTTCAATGGGTGGTAGAGGAAACAGAATTCATGCTACATCATTCAAGGACATTCCTATGAAGTCACTGGATACTCCACCCATGAACATTTGAACATTTGGATCTTGAAGCAGACTTTGGTAGATGTCAACCACGAAATGTTGATGGATTATGGAAAGCTTGTAAAAAAGGGATGAGACTATTAGATATGACAGTCTTTGCAGAAGCTTAGTACAGTAGAAGGTACACAATATGGCAATTGCTGCACAACAGGAATATTAGATCGAGCATGATTGATGGTGGAGTAGAGGTATATAATATTCTATAGGCCTCTGAGAAGTGCCATGAAACGTAAAAAAATGCAGTATATATTAATTTATATAGTGAGCTATATGTAATAGTTGAGTCATGTACATACGTTTTGAAACAACAATGTGCTAAATATTTATTACCAAATACTTATATTAAGAAAACACTTCACAACCAGCTCAGATTTACATTGAAAAGTATAACATTGTGCCATGTGATGCCCAGCACACGAATACAAGATATTTTGCAATACTGGATGGCTCCCAGCAAATGAGTGCACAGGGCTAACCCTTAAAATGCCAGAAGAACTGTGGTCCTAGTCAGAATAAACCTCTGTTTTTTGGCCACAGACCCCATAGTTCCCAAAATATTACACTGCAAGTTATTTTTTTTTATCCTAAAATATTTATACTTTTTAATTTTTTAATTAACCTTGAAAATTTACAAATTGTTTTTGGTGCATAATGTGGCTTATTTTGTACTTCAGAACAAAATTTACAGTTTTTTATTTTTTTGGTTTTTGTGCTGAAAACAATTGAAAATTAACTTGGCTGCCAAACTGTGTTCTGTGTTAAGAACTTGGAACTATAGGAGTTAAAATTTTACAATGATTTATGTTATCTTATATCAAACAATTTTGTAACATAATTTATTTTACAAAACAATTATATATTAATTAAAGCAGCATGATAAATTATTTTATGATTTTTACTTTTAAACTTGAAGTATTCACATTACAATAAAATCATACAGCATACCTTGCTGCATAACCTCTGCTACAAGACTAGAAGATAGGCCCTCTTTCAAGGCAGTATCTTGTTGCACAGGATCAGTTGTGTTTTGTTTCACTGATGCAGCTCCAGAACTACCAGAACTTTCACGATGGTGGACATCAACTTCAAGATCTAAAATTTATCAGTAAAAGTTAAAAACTTAAAAGGACCAGTATAATTTAATGCACAAAATTTAATATATTTATATTTCTATATATTTCACATTTATAGTCAAAATACGACATTTCACAGCTTGTCAATAATATATAATAATAGCTACAGTTATAATCTGCTGGTTATAATTGCAGTTGAAGAGGAGGGATATGTACCTCTGTTTAGATTAGTTTTGGTTAATTGGAGTTTATTTTTAGTATCCAAAACTAATGTTAATTTAACTATTTTCTGAAGTAAAAGAATTCTTACTAATTTTTTCCCCTTATATTTATGAGATCAAATCATCCCTAGGGATATAAACTTCTAAAGACAATATATATATATTAAATTTATATATTTGGCACGTATGTTTTACTTTATTTGGTGGAAGTGTAATCATAATATTTGATTTTTTAAAATTCAACTCTTTGTAGCAACCTGATTTAACCCTCCTCGTGCTACCTTAAAAACCTGGTGATTCTCATAACAATAAAACTACAACCTAGCTGGATGATTTGAATGCAAAACATCAAATTGACTGAGATGATCCAAAGAAAAAATATTGATAATACTCATAATAAATTTGAATTTTTATTAGAATTTTTGCTTTTAATATGTGAACTTAAAAATTACTTTATGTGAAGTTTAAAAAATGTACTTATGTGAGTCACTTGATTCAGTGGCACATCATACATTTAGCCTGGGGAAAGTGCCATGTGATAGAGTGAAGTTGAACAACATTGGTCTAAAGCACTGAACATGATTTTCCGCACACACAACGTGTTTCATAAAATGAAACACGTTGCACAAATGACAAAACCTTCTTATACATAGGTAAGTAATAGCGAGAATAGTAGTCAAGGTCAGTTAGATAACTAAACAGATGTTGAAAAATTGAAATGTGGCAATCCAAAATTGCATATGGATAGGCTTGAAAGAATAAGATATGCCAACACTTAGATTAAATGTTGCATCACATCATCATCATTGCAATTTGCAGCAACTGGCAAATCTAATTATCATTATTTAGAATTTTATTTTAAATTACACTTTATAAAGAAAATTTAAATGCAAGGTTATTATTAAATGTGGGAATTATAACAATTTAAAAAATGTAAAAGAAGATAAAGAATTTTACACACAAGTGCATATTTTATTAGATATAATGGAAATAATTATTTTTACTACATATGTTAGTAAAAATATTAACAAAATTGTGTGATGCAATGGTTCTCAACCTTTTAGAAGCTCCCAATCCCTTTTATTTATCTATGTCAGAGACTTTTGCTTTTTTTTTTGCACTTACAGAACACCTATCCTAAAATATAGCAGTAAAATGCTTTGAATAACTATTAAATTTTACATCAGTTAAAAATATATGCAATTTATGCATTTGATATTTGACATTACTTAGACAAATAAACATACATAAATTTTAAATGTTTTAAAAAATCTGCACCATTATACAAATTTTATTAAGCATACATAAATTTATGAGTACATTTTAAAATAAATGCAACACCACACAAATTTTATTTATTGAATCCCTAGAGGCTTCTCACACAATCCAACGAGTTCTGAGGAACACAAGCTGAGAAACACTGGATTAGCACATTCAGAAGTGATTTAACTTTAAAAATATAGCTCTATACATAAGACAATACATAACTTTTTGCATTTTGTCTTTCAAAATTTTCTATGATGTTATTCTTAAATATTGCTTTCTTACCAATAGTACTGCCACAGGGTTTAGAATCTAAATCAGAGTTAATTAATCTGTTTAAAAACTCCATGGAATCAACATGTGAGATGCTGCGCTTATTTGGACCTTCGGCATAAGAATTCCGTGAACTGCACTGAACAGGAGGTGTCTCACCTTCTCTCCGAGAACTAAGCACTGTCATCTCTATGTGTTCAGTATCCCTAAGAAAAATTTTCATTGAATAATTAACAACTTATTAAAATGCCCCAATAAAATATGCAAATTACAAAAAACGACACATATTTTTGAAAAAGGGTACAAAATTATTCATAAAAATTAATCTATTGTGTCTGCAAAATATATCTGCATAAATTGGATCACAGAACTGCTGCAAAAAACTTGAATAGGAAATAGCAGAACAGCAATTTTACATAGAACAGAAGTATCCCACCACACACACACAAAAAAAAAACATTCAGAGCATCTGCAATTGTCTCTGTGGTAACAGCTGCAATTATCACTCAGTGACTACTTTATTAGTAACATTATTATATCAGTGGAGGCTAAAATCTGAAGATGTATAACTCTTTAAATATCTTTGTATACAAAATCTAACTGGAAATAATTTACCACTCACGGCAAAACCATTTTTTTTTCAGCTTATTACTTCATGTGTTCCATGTCTACGGGGCATCTCCTGTGATACTTTGCCACTAAATATTTTAATTAAATTTACCTAGAGATTGATTTTCAACAATATTTATTCAGTATTTAAAGAATTTAAGAAGCTGACACATCTAATGTTAAGAAACTGACACATTTTAACAACTTATTCATTATGCAAAAAAAGTCAGAACTACAAAAAAATTTAAATTACTGGTAAAAAGACATGCTTATGTGTTCTATTACAGTTTAATTTAATTGTTATTGCATTCATTCTAAGCTTTAACTTTTCATATCATTTTAACTTCGACTGCTGCTGTTAAATATTACAGCTTCCAAAACTCCTTATACACCTATCCCTCAATTTACACTGAAGATAGGTTCTGCACAAAACAGTGTAAATCGAAATCTTGGATTTTGCTATGTAAAACCGTGTAAAATGAAAAAAAACACTAAAATGTGCATAATTCAGTCATTTATTTACGTAAAACAAAAGCAAGACATCTTGAAAAACATAAAATTACACTTCATTCATAAAATAAATATATGTAGGTAATATAAGTACATATTTAATTCATTTTACATTAGGAACAAAAAATATAAGATCCTTAAAAAAATTAACAATAAGTTTAATTACTGTCATCACTTTCATGGACTATCAGTCTTTTCTTCCTGATTGGTATGATGTCACTTTCATCACTCGATAGTTCTTGATGCGATTCTGGTTCAATGGTTGATGAATTAGGGACAATCTCAGATCGACGAGCCTTTGTAATGAAATCCGTAATTAACAATTGTGTAGGTTTTTTCGTTAAATCTTTATAGACCTCCTCATATTGATTTAAGCACTTACTAATATCCCGCTGGAATCGGAGAGCTCGTTCAACATTCAGGTCATTTTGTAAAAAATAATTACCCAATTTTCTCCCCAATTCAAGTCCCACGCTGATGATTCTTGCTGTGAACGCAACTGGTTCAGATTGCTCTTCATCAGGATCATTGTCTTCATCACGTTTATTTGTTTCATGAATCATGTTAACTAAATCATCCTCATCTAGTTCTTCATCAGCCATTATTTCTTCAATATCTGCCTCAGCTAAATCCTCAAAACCTTCTTCTCCTTTAATATGTGCCAACTCAGTGATCTGAGAATATTCATGCTCTAATGGTAATCTATAATTCTCACCTTCAACAGCATCTGGCCATATCGCTTTCCAGCAGGCATTGAGAGTTGATTGTTTAATCTGGGTATATGACAGTCCAACATGCTTAACACATCTAAGATTGTAAATTTCCTCCAAGCATCCATAAGAGTAAGAGATCCATCATTCTCCATTTGTTCTAAAATATACCTGAAGGTTTGCTTGATATACAGTGCCTTGAAAGTCGAAATTATCCCTTGATCTAACGGCTGTAATAAGGAAGTTGTATTCTTTGGTAAAAAAACAATTTGTACATTTTCGTGTTGTAAATCTTGAGGATGACCTGGTGCATTATCAATTAATAGAAGGGCCTTAAAAGGCAATCCCCTTTTACTTAAATAACTTTTGACATCTGGGACAAACAAGTTATGAAACCATTCATTGAAAACCATGGCAATGACCCATGCTTTCTTATTAGCCATCCAATAAACGGGAAGGTTTTCGATGTTTATTCCTTTAAATGAGCGTGGTGTTTTCGATTTGTTAATAACCAATGGTTTCATTATATGATCGCCTGAAGCATTGCTACAGAAAAGAACTGTTATACGACTTTTCGCTGCCTTATGACCACTAGCTGATTTGTGAGCTTTAGATAAATAGGTTCTTTCTGGCATTTTTTTCCAGAATAACCCTGACTCGTCAGCATTGAAGACCTGGTCAGGAGTGTAGGAGTTGGCGGCAATGATTCCAGCAAATTTTGCTGGATATTGTTGTGCTGCATCCGAATCAGCAGATGCTCTTTCACCTTTCAATCTTAGATTATGTAAAGAATGTCTTTGTTTAAATCTCTCGAACCAACCATGGCTTGCGGAAAAAGATACCTTCTTTTCATCTGGCGAAGTCGACGGTAACTGATTCTTAAGTGTTTCATAAATCTTTAAAGCCTTATTTGTAATGGCACTGGTTTTAAATTGGAACCCGCTTTTGAGTTTGGTCTTCTAGCCATATCACTAATGCCTTTTCCATATTTTCCATTGTAACATCTCTTACATATGAAATTGTGCTCATATTCGTGCAAGATCCAGCTGCTACACTTTTTCTAATGGAGTCTTCATTTTTTCTTATTGTCCTTATTGTGGCTTCATTCATGGAGTAAAATTTAGCAACATCTGTTACTCTTTCTCTATTACGTAGACGATCTAAATTTTAATTTTTGTTTCTAAAGATATAACTTTTCTTTTCATTTGATTTTTTTAAAAATCTTTTGGCATTATAAAATCTTAAAAAATTTACGTAAATTATAAAAATGCCAGAAAAACTATAAAAGTTGGAAACTTACCAGTAGATATTTAAATAATAAAATAAAAAACGCACAATGATGTAAAGCTTTGCTGCTAAAATGATACTGCACTACTTCACATGAACCAGATAGCTGTACTATTGTGAAATACTACGGGGATTCCCCGTATTGTAAAATATAGGGGAATCCCCGTCCCCGTTGTTAGTTGTGGCAATCCCCTTTACCAAAGTGTACCAAAGGAATGAGATTAAAAAATGACTTGAAATATATATGCAGCCGAATATACATTTTTACCAGTTTTTTTAAATCCGTTATTTTATCAACCGTGTAAAACCGAAATCATGTAAAACAAGTACGGTGTAAATTGGGGGATAAGTGTATACTGAAAGGAATGAATATGGCTGCAAATTGAACTTTAGATAGATCTAATTAAGATCTTTAATTTTGTTTCTCCATAAAACATTCATTTAAGAAGTTATGGATGGAGATTTGAAATGACTCTCCCCTGACATAACATGGGGATGTCCCAATAAAGTTGCCACTGAGTGTGTAGCTCTAATAAATTTAAATACTTTCATTACCTACACTTTCAATGCTTTATATTACACTTTCACAATTAACTATTTTACATTAGTTATCTGTTATTTTACAAACCAGAAACATATAGATCATTTAGTTTCCCAATGATATATAAATTCTAACAACAAATGCATACTAATTTTTTAAAGCATTTCTTTTCATTTTAATTTTTATTTATATATGTATGTTCAGCTAATGTATAATAATGGTGAATATTAATATCCTTTTCATTGAATTTTGTGAATGTGACTATATTTTATCTGGGCATAGAAGGTTTGAGTGGGCTATAAATGTCCTTGTCCGAGCAATTGTGTCATGAAATTTTAAGTTAAATAGAAAGTTTTCGATAACTCTGCCAATTATGTTATTGAGCTCTGGTCCATAAAAAATTCCTGATATAGAAAACAAATTCCCCACAAAATACAAAACCCTTAACAATGGGTGAGGCTAATGTGGTTGATTACATGAAAAATTATCTCATGTATGCTTTAAAACATGGAATACAGCACACTAGTAAGGTTACAATGAAAGTGCTTAATAAATAGCATATCAATGTGATATGCTATCTTTGATACATACTTTCTTTGAGCTCTGTCTTGCAAGACCATTGTATCTCCATCTGTATCTTCTGATTTCCCAGATTCATCGCTAGATTCTTCAAAATAGTCTCCAGTGTCAAACATTCTATGTAGCTGTACATTAATTACTTTGAGTGCAGTAAATACTACAGCTATAATCACACAATAAGCTATCCATACTATCAGTGATGAAGAGAAACACTAAAAGAAACAAAAATAAATTATCAACTTCAGTGATATATTCTTTTCAACAATGGGTGGGACTTCCATGAGTGGAACTTGAATCTATGTCTCCTGAGTACATGCCAGATGATATATAGCTGAATACACACCTGGCATGTATTCAGGAGACATAAGTTTGAGTTCTGCTCATGGCAAAACTCATTTTCTTCAGTTAACTATTCATGAGTACAATCCATGCTTACAGGATATCTATCTCCTGTGCTAATCTATTACTGAAAGAGTATCAACAACTTCAAGTTATTTTCACATGCAATAAAAATATTAATATGAAAATTTTTATCTATGAGAAATGCTATGTATTACTGAACATTTGGATACTCAATGTCATGTGAATAGAAAGACACAGTCAAAGCTCACTTTAAAAACAAGCTTCCCCAGCAAAATATCACTGAGATAAATTATAGATCTGACTCAAATCTGAAACATTAAAACAGTAGTGTTGCTAATCTTAAGCCTTTACCTTAAAAATTAATTAAAACAAAATTAACAACTGTTATAACAAATTATTTACTAAAATAAATATAATTTCAGAATATTATGAAGAGACTAAAGGAACAGAAGATAAATGAAAGAATCAGAATTATGTACTACTTCTTCCATGATTTCAAAGAATGAGTGTTCCGGATTAACTTCAACATCATCTATTGTTAAATGTTCTCACTTCATTAACTATTTATACATTAAAGAAATATCGTTAAAATTGATATTTAAAGAGATTTGAATGAAATCTTCAATTTATCATAAAATTTATTTTCAAAGTCATAGAGCTTTGAATGTGGTTTGTTGGAACACTGAGTGTTATTCAATTGCAATATTATATTTTTATTTATTTTATATATTTGGGTTCATTTTAAGTTATTGCATGTAGTATTCTTTACTTCTCTGGTCATAGTTTCATTACTAGAAGCCTCTTTCCACATGATATATTATGGGAGCTAATTGCTAGATTGCATCTATTGAATAACATTGAAATCAAAGAAAACTAGAAAAACACATATTGCCCCTGGTGAATATGAGATGCTTGTTTTCAAACAGAATGAGTTGTCATTTTTTGACTTTAGTACCCTCTAATGGTGGAAATTCAGTTTAATATAGGCAGAAAATATAAATAGTATTATTCTATTAGTAGTACCTATCCAATCTCCCCTCCCCCCCCCAAAAAAAAAAAAAAAAAATTCACACTCATCCTTAAAATAAAAAAATTACATTTTCCACCCATGAGAAAGGAAAAGGGCAAATTATTGCTGTTAATGTAATATCCCTCAATACTCTACCACTGAAATTGCAAATTTACCATAAATACATCGCTTGCAATAATTATTTAAAGTTTTACATTTTCCAGATTTACTGCCCACTATGGCCGAGTGGTTAGCACGCTTGGCTACTGATCTAAGGGACCTGGGTTCGAGCCCCGGGTAAGGCATGGTTGTTTGTGTCGTTTTTCTGCTGAGGTCCTGCCATCCTCACAGACCTTCTACTATGGCATATAAACTGACAGGCTCCTGTCAGACCTCTGTGGCAAGCAGCTGCTTGAGGGGGTATTTTTTTTTAATAATGGGAATTAAAACTACCAGAGAATTTGAAAAATGAACATCATAATATTTCGTTAGTACCTATCCAACTCAAAAAGAATTTTTCAATTATCTCTTAAAACAAAAAAGTTGTTTTCCCACCCCTTTTGAGGTGAGAGGGTCATATCATTGGTGTCAAACCTCAAGACCCTAATACTCCTTATCAACAACTTTACCTCCTCCTATTACAACAACTTTAGAGTAACAATGTATTTTAGCCTAAATACATTGTCAGAAATATTCAAATATTTTACAGTTTTCAAATTTTGGGATATCAGAAATTGTGAATAGAAATATTTCATCAATACCTATCCAACCCCAAAAAATAATTTTTACCTCTAATAACAAAAAGGTTTAATGTCTGCAGACAAACAAATGACAAAGTGAAACATTAGCTGTTTTTTTTTTTAAAATGAGTTAAAAAAAATTTTGAAGCAATACAGAATCTGTTTGCTAAATAGATCAATACTTTTTGTCATAATAACTGAGTGTTGCTTATGAAAATACATAAAAAAAAATACCCCTCAAGCAGCTGCTTGCCACAGAGGTCTGACAGGAGCCTGTCAGTTTATATGCCAAAGTAGAAGCTATGTATTTAAAAAAAAAAATGTCTGAAAATATAAATTTTGGTTTCAGGTTAAACAGGCCATCTGTAGAGCATTCTGAGAGTGAAATCGACACATTACATTAATATGAAATTGTACTGCTTTTGCAGTTATCCTTTTCTACCTATAATATATGCACAGTACTATTAATTTTATTAGAGTAAAAACGTTGAATTGGTTATTCCACTAACTAACAATAAAAACAATGTATGCCCATAACACTGCCATGAATGCTGTAGTGAAATGCATACTTAGATCTTTTATTCAAAGAAGTTTGCTACAATTCTATACTTTTGACAAACTTATTTTCAGTCTTTCCATTTTCTATGGGTTGGGGATTGGCTCATTTTACAATGTGTCAGATTTATAATCTGATATCTCCAGGTTTAAGTCCCAACTGTATCTGCATTGAGAATTTTCTCCACTAAACTGTAAAAAATTGGCCAAGCACCTTAAAAAGTAAAACACAATACTAATAAAATCACCTACTCAATTCATATTAATTGCAATGGGGATATGATGACATCAATTTTTGTTCACTTGGCAAGAGAAACTAGAGAGAGAGTTCCTTTAACCTTCCTTTGAATCTATGATGAATTCAGTAAGTGATTTCATCATTAGCATGCTTTACTTTTATATTTTACTTTTTAAGGTGCATTTAAGGAAAACTAGCAATTTTATTTATTTCATTCTTTTTGCCTTTCAATGGCAAAGGGCTTCATTACTAAAAACACCAATCTTTCGTCTACTTCAGAGGAGAAATATTTTTATATTCTTTATGCTGTTCTTCCATTGTAAATTTTCATTATTAGACATTTAACTTATTGTGATTGGCCTCTATTAAATTTAAAAATATTCCTTCTGCTTTTTTGGGACCTGAAAAAAGGAGACATAATTTGAGGTACTTGCAACATTTCCTCCGCTTTTGATTTTCTTTCTCCTTTTTGTCTCATTTTGGAAAGAAGAAGCTTAATTGAAGTAAGCCTATGCCACTACTTCATATTATATCATCATCATCCTCAAGCAGCCATGGGCTACGGAGGTCCAACCAGACCGTGCAATTTAGTTCTCCAAGCAAGTCTATCCTGAGCTACATCTACTGCATCTGGCCACTGCACACCAATTCTAACAAGGTCCTGTTTGACATTGTCTGCCCACCGCATCCTAGGTCTCCCCTTCTTTCTGAGGCCTTTAGGCACACTGTTCATAACCTTATTCGCCAATCTATAATTATCCATACGGGCAACATGGACAAACCAGCGGAGTCTCTCTCTGCACAATATGCTGCTCAAAGGAGGTTGCAGACTCCTTTGCCTAACCTCATCATTAGTTACAAGCTTACATTTAATATATTACTCATGGCATCCAACTTTCTCTTCAAATGAGAGAGAAGAACAATCATTTACACATTTTCTCCTTTTAGATTTTAGGAGAGATGAAAGATAGGAGGGAAGTAAATTTATCTTTCCTAATGACACTCCCTGTGTCAGAAGCTTTCATTTGGTATATAATTCCTCACAATCGGTCACAGGGGTTGAGAAGATATGATGGAACAACTATTTTGACAAGCACACAAACCAATATCATCCTCCTCCTCCTCAAGCGGGGTTGGCTCAGTCGGTTGCACGCCACGCTCATAATCTGTACTTCCCAGGTTCGAGTCCCAGTTGGGTCAGCGTTGAGATTTATCTCCAAAAAATCCCCTCCCTGCCCATGGCCAGTAGGGGACACCAATGGGCTTGGAAAGGACGACGTCCATCGGATGGCATGTTAAGCTGTGGTCCTGTGTGTGTGGGAGAGCCATACCCTGCACACGTTAAAGAACATGCTGGATGGCCTTGACGGGAGGCTACCATCTGTCTCCCAACAGCTGTTCCAGTGGGTCCCCTCCCCCAACCTTCTCTGAGCCTTTGGGGTCCATGTGACTGCCCATTTAGCCTATTGTGTGCAAAAAAGTGGCCCAAGAGGTAAAACAACCCAACCTAACCCTCCTCCTCAAGCAGCCATGGGCTATGGAGGTCCAACCAGCCCAAGCAATTTCGTTCCCCAAGCATATCTGCCCTGAGCTACATCTGCTACATCTTGCCACTGCACACAATTCTAACAAGGTCCTGTTTGACATTGTCTACCCACTGCATCCTAGGTCTCCCCCTCTTTCTGATGACTTTAGGCACTGTTCATAACCCTTTTCGCTGATCTATAATTATCCATACTAGCAACATGGCCAAACCAACAGTCTCTCTCTCTCTCTGCACAATATACTGCTCAGAGGAGGTTGCAGATTCCTTTGCCTAACCTCTTCATTACTTACAAAGTTGAACCACCTAATGCCCAAGATACTGCAAAAGCATCAAGTTTCCTGTTATCTTGTTTACAAAGCATCCAAGTTTCACTACCATAACTAACACTAGAAAGAACCAAACTATTACACAGTCTAATTTTAGTCGATCCATAGTATGATAATCCATATCTTATTCTGAAAGTTTTCCTTGTCCAAAGCGTGGTGTAATGGTAGCACGCTCTGGCATGAATCTGGAGAGTTGAGGGTTGAATTCCCGCCATGTCAGCGATTAATTTTTTTCAGAAACTTTTAACTAATTTTAGTCTTTAGGTGCATACGCCTATTTCTCCACACACTCCATAGATTTTAAAAGTCCCAGCAACAATCCCTATTAGTCTGTTAATCTTATGCCGCACATCACCAGTATCCGTTACATAACTCCCAAGATAATTAAACTGTGACACCTGCTGAAGACTGCAACCATTCAGATTAACTGAAGAGCCTGCCTGACCAATATTCATCACTTTAGTTTTCTCTATGTTTATAACCAAACCTACTCTACTACCATTTTCATCAACAGCTCGAATGAAAGAGTTCATCTCATCAACATCATTTGCCAAAAGGGCTAAATCATCAACCAAAAGGGCTAATCTAAATCAGAAATTTTCGTATCTCCAGTCCATTTAAACCCAAAATCTTTCCTTTGAAGTGAATTTCGCATAACATAATCAATAACCAAGCTAAAGGGAAAAGGAGACAAAATGCACCCTTATCAAACACCAGAAGTAATGCTAAACCAATTGCTACAAGCCTTACCAACTCTCACACATGACTCAATGTTATTATAGAGAGCTTTCATTATGTTAACTAACTTGTCTGGTATGCCATACGATCTCACAATCAACCACAAATTATGATGATCAACAGAGTCGAAAGCCTTTCTGAAATCAACAAAGCTAACAACCAAAGGATTTTGAAACTCTAAATATTTCTCAAGAATCTGTCTGACTGAAAATATCTGATCTATACATCCCCTACAACTTCTGAACTCATCACGCAATTGACTATCAACCAGATTCTTAATTCTATTAAGCACAATCATGCAAAGAACTTTACCTGGAACAGAAAGTAGGCTGATACCCCTATAGTTATCACAAGAACTGTGATGACCTTTTTTTAAAAATAGGGTTAATAACAGCTCTGGTAAAATACTTAGGAACCATTCCTTTATCATAAAAGATATTCAAAATTTCAGTCATTCATGTGGTAACTGAAACATTCCCAGTTTTTAAGTATTTCTGTAGTAATTTAAACTACATAAATCCCCAGGGGTAGATGAAGTTTAGAAACATCCAAAATAACTTCAGACTGTATTATAGCATTAGCATTAAAGCCAGTAATACATCTAACATCATTACAAACAATGGGAGTAGAACTAACCATATTTAGAACATCACTGAAATGCTCAGCCATGACAGAATCCTCACCTTCTATAATGTTACCTTGCTTATCTTTCAATCTCTGTATACCTGTAAGTTTTCTACCACACAAAATATTAACTTCTGGTACAGCTCTCTGCTGTTGTGCTGTTTAACTGCTTCCTCAGCTTTGTCAGTCAAGCCATGAAGCCAGAGATTCTTATCAGCAGCTAACTGATCCTTTACATGTTTATTAAGCTCTCTGTAATGCTTTCTATTAGAACAAGTAGGGTATTGATTAAGGACATTCCTGCAGTTCTTTCTTTGTAAAATAAGCTGAAGTGCCTTATCACTCAAATAATTCTGCATACTCTACTCCTTTTTTCCTAAAAGAGTATTGTTAGCTTCCAAAAAAGCTTGTTTAAAATGATCCCATTCTTCCTCAACTTCAGTAGTAAGCATACCATGACTGTCATAATGACTAAGTAACCTATCATGGTTAGCTTTGGCTATAAATGGGTCTTTCAGAGCTTCAGTATTAAAAGTAAATTTTTTAACCCTAGCACAACACTTCTTAAGTTTAAGTTGCAAAACACTTTTAACTAGGTAATGGTCAGATCCAATTTCAGCTGCCCTATATGACCTGGTATTCCTAACAGAACTGGCCCATTTGCTGTTAATATATAATCTATCATACTCTTATGCAGCCCATCTGATGAGCCCATGTATACTTATGTATGTTGCAGTGTTTGTAATAGGTGTTAGTTATTCTGAAACCATTGAGTTTACTTACCTGTAGGAGACATTGCACATTGCCATTGAGCTACCAATACCAACAGGGCCATCACCCCTACCCAAAGGTCAGAGTCAGTCAACTTTGGCATTGAAGTCAGTAAGAACAAGAGTAATATATCCTTTCTTGACAGAATTCAAAATATCCTGAAGTTGTTCGTAAAACCTATCCTTCTCATCCTCATCATTCTCAATGGGGGCATAACAGCAGATACTATTCAAGTCTTTAATACTTGTCTGAAATTTTGCTGTAAGAAACCTTTCATTAATGCACTCATATCCTAGAAGAGCATCACTAGCGTGTTGGTTGAGAAACAGACCCACGCCTTGGAGATGCATATTATCTTCCCTCCCTGAAAAGAGAAATTTAAGATTATTTTTAAGGATCTGACCTTTATCTGTCCATCTGGTCTATTGCAAGCCGAGAATATCTAAATTATAACAGTGGAATTCTTGTGTGAGAACATCAAGAGAATAACTTCCCTGCAGAGTCCTCAAAATCCAACTACCTATGGAGAGAAAATGGTTAGTGGGATGTTTAAAGAAACTATGTTTATTGAGAGAGGAAATGCCCACAATATCAAACAGCCCCCTAATTGCAGGCATGGGGCAAAGATTCATTCCCCCACCACTAAAGGCTGAAACCATCTACACTGGAAGACTTCCTCCAATGTAGAATTTGACAATGCCAGTAGAAGCAAGAGCTCAAGTGCCTGCAATGACCTCTGCTCAGGATTATCCACCAGCTGATAAAACATAATCATATGAATCTATGCACCTTGGGCTGTCAACCCACAAACAGAAAATACAGCGGAAGATTCTCCCTCCACAGAAGCCGACCAGTGCAGCAAACTAGGATCCATAATCAAGCTCAGAGACTTAATCCAGTCCAGTAAGTTTATAAGGTCAGCACCAGGGCCTTGTGTGGTTGACCACTCCTCAGCAGGGTAGAAAAAAAGAAAAGTAGCCATAATTGTCCCGATCAGTAGACCACACTAATCTGGCAGCCCTCCCCTTCCGTTCACTTCCACAAGAGAGTATCTCTTTAGAAAGGTACTAAAGGCCTGCATCACAAGAAGGTGGGGTCAGACATTAGGTGCTACGCCTGGCTAGCATCATCACAGGGGATTGGTGCATAGCTCTCCTTCCAGTGACTACCTAGCTACCATTTTACAGACCAACAGTCAACAGATAAACCAAGTTGACAAGACAAATCTCAGGAAAAAAAAAATAGGAAAATAAGTAATAATAAGCAGTATGCTATTTATTTAACAATTGACAAGCATAAAATCAAAATCATATTACAGCACTGCTTGTGAGCAATGATGAAGTTATCCTCTAAATAAAAGAAATGTAATGAAATTAAGAGCAGCAGTCCTTCTGATGATATACATTGAAAGACAATTTATTACACACACCCACCTATTAACTGTGGGTTCACCTTTCACCCTCACAACAGCAGCAACACATCATGACATGGATTCAACCAGATGCTAGAAACATTTTGGTGGTATTGCTGCCCATGATTCCAGGACAGCTGTCAGTAAAGTGCAGATACTTGCCAGTGGTGGGTTTCAGCCACCAATGCTCAATGGGGTTCATATCTGGAGAGTGAGAGGGTCATTGAAGAGTTGTGAACTCACTGGAATGCTCCTCCAACCAGACCTTCGCGAAACAGGAGTGATGAGATGGAACTTATCAGGAATACAGGAGTGATGAGATGGATCTTATTGAAAGGAAGCATCCTGCTGTGGGAAATGGATAGCCATGAATGAGTGTAGCTAGTTGGCAAGTACATCAACATAGCCTTCTGCGATGATGGTTTTAATAGGTACAAGGCGGCTCAAATAAGCACTGCCTCCACCAGCTGTAACACCTTGACTTTACAGTTGGGATCCATGGCCTTGTATTGTCTGCACCACAAACGCAACCTCCCTTCAGCATGCTGTAATTGGAACCTCGATTTGTCAGCCAAGCTACCTGTTTCCAGTTTTTCATGGTCCATTGGCAATATTCTTTCGTTCACTGCAGTCTCATAATAGCCCGGTGACGTGCTCTTAACAAGGGTATTTGGTGTTGGCTGTCATAGCCCAGTCATGCCATTGTACATCGAATGGTCTTTGCATAAAACCTTCATAGCTGCATCATCATTGAATGTTGGCATTATCATCTGGTCTGTTTCAATGTTATGATACTGCGGAGGTGGCATTCACCACAAACATCAACAGTCTGGTTATGGACATTTTTTCCTTAAATTGAAGAGATTTTTCAACATATTTGTTCAATTATCAAGTAAGATATCACTCTGAATTTAACATCAATCAATTTTAGAAGAAAACTTGTCTTGAGCTGGGCGGGATATGAACCCACAATCCTGATAACATGTCAGGTGCTCTGACAGCTCAGCTGTCAGAGCACCTGACATCGGCCACCAATCAAGATCCTCTCTATTATAGACCACTAATCAAGATCCTAATATTGGCCACGAATCAAGATCCTCTCTAACTGATGTTATTAACTTTCTACCAACAGTACACAATTTTTCTGTGTCAGGTCAATTACCTGACCCAGGTCAGATAAAAAAATATATTTGACAAAGCCATAAATTAGATTATGTTAAAATACCATGTAAAATGCAAAACAGCAAAGACAGGTGCTAAAAGGGAATTATCAGATAAAAGATGCCTGAGTGTAAGAGGCTCAGACTTCAAATCGTGGCAGCTAAAATACAGACATCATTCAAAGTAAAAACATGGACAAGAAATTAAAATATGTTTGGCAATTAAGACATCACAAAACTTGCCACTTAGGTTTTGTTGTCTGCCCATAAAAGAGAGTGATAAAATAATGACCAAAGCGGAGCCCAGCAAGTACAATGTCCCACTTGCGATTCCTGCAGAGACATGACTGCCATGGTTTGATAATAGCCTTAATCTCAAAGAGTTTGTTTGAAATCAGTTCACACCAAGATCTCTTCGACTGTGCCCGAAGCTTAATGGTAAAATACTGCTGGAAGTGGCAAACTTGGCAGCAGTGTCTGCCATCATTGCCCATGATGTCGATGTGATGGGACACCCAACAGAAAAGGATATTCGAGGTGGCTGCCAGACAATGGAGGTGCTGGCAGATCTTGAAGACAACAGGCGAGGCCTAGGCCATACCGAGATCAAAGCCTGTAGTTAGCTAAGTGAGTTGGTGTAAAGCACACACTGACAATGATACTCAGCAGCCATGTGGTCCAGGGTGAGGCTGATGAATGCAACTTTGTAGTGAAGAAGGAACACTGCACTGGGATCTGGTCTGCAGGTGACAACACTGGGTTGGATTGTTTTACCTCTGAGTGGCACTTTTTCTGCACACCATGGGCTAAATGGCCAGGTCACAAGGACTCCGAAGGCTCAGAGAAGGTTGGAGGAGGGGACCCACTGGAACAGCTGTTAAGAGACGGATGGTAGCCTCCCGTCGTGGCCATCCAGGGTGTTCTTTAATGTGTGCAGGGTATGGCTCTCCCGCACACAGGGCCACGGCTTAACGTCCTATCCTACGAACAGCTGCATTTCCAAGTCCATCGGTGTGTCCCCTACTGACCGTGGACAGGGCAGGGAATTTTGCGGAGATAAATCTCAACACTGACCCAGCTGGGACTCGAACCTGGGAACTACAAATTGTGCACGAAGACAAAACGAGGCAGTGAATGAAAGAATCATCGCTGGTGTTCGCGAACTCTGTAAGTAAAGCCTACGTATACCATTCAGGTAATAATTTAATGTCAGGGTGGAAACAATTATTTGCTCCTTCGAAGATAGTGACTATCAGGTGGGAAAAAGGCTCTGCACATGGAGCCATGGCTTAACGTCCCATCTGATGGATGGCAGCCTTTCTAAGCCCATCGGTGTCCCCTACTGACCATGAGCAGGGCGGAGAATTTTGCAGAGATAAATCTCAAAGCTGACTCAGCTGGAACTCGAACATGGGAACTACAGATTACGAGCCTGGTGCGTTACCGACTGAGCCACCACCGCCTCATGTGACAACACTGACTTTGGAGTATGTGGATGTTGATGTTATGTCTCTTTGATTTTTTACTGATTTTGATATCTTTTTGCATTAATTTTTGTAGTCATCTATTGCTGGCAGTTGTCGAATATGCTTTAATTTAATGAGTTGTATTTTGACTTACTGACTTGGTTTAGCATCCGTTTTATAGTTTATACTACCATGTTGTAGCTAACGAGCTCTGCTGTGAATGTCGCCATTACTTTCATATACCGGATCTCTGGTATGCCCACTAATATCGGAAGTGAAGCGCGTCGTCTGCTGGGAAGTACATCGCCTGATGTGCATAGTAGTATTGGGAAAGCTAGATTTAAAATGAGAACATTTGGTAAGTCATTGCGTGAGAAAAGTGCGGGATCTGTTCGTCTCAATTACAGCAAGCTTAGTGTAGATGGTAAAGTTGTTTATAGCTCTGAGGAGGATAAGGTTACAAAACTTTTTAATGATGTTCATGATGATTTTTTGACTTGAGTGTTAGAAATATAAGTGTCTCAGAATCTCACTCTCAAATCACATGGTTGCTGGTACCATGTTGTTTCGGCTCCTTCTGGGAGGTGCTCACAATATCTGTTCTCCACTGAAATTTTATATTCCAAATTTTTGCTCTTCAATATTGCTGGTATTTTCAATAAGTCTCTTTCCTAATTTTTGACATTTTATTCATAAAGCTGATATTTTTTGCCCTGTGGAAACATGGCATCGAACTGATTTCGTTTTACCAGCTTCCTTTAGCAACTTTTGACTCTATCCAGAGTGAGGCTATTAGTGATAAGGGACTTAGAAAACCAACTAATTCGAAAACCGAAACTTACTATGACAATGTTATTTTATGTGGTGACTTTAATGCCCGTATGGGTGGTGAAGATTTTTCTTTATTTACAGTAGATTACGATAGCATTATAGATTCAGATATTACTTTTCGTAGCTCAAAAATCTAAGGGGCTATCTCTTGTACTAGTTTTGTTTTGATAATGATTTCATTTATTTAAATGGAACTTTACCTGGTGATTGTGAAGGAAAATTTACATATTTTACTAACAATGGGGCAAGTATTTTGGATTTTATTTTCGTTTCAAGGTCAGTTTATTGTTCGTTTGTTACTGATATCGATATTTTACTGGAACTGGGTTCGAACCATTTATGTACTGTTGCTACTTTTGGATTTCCCATTTGCTCTGGTTATGTTGCTCCTGTTGACAGGGTTACTGGAACAATCATTTTTTTGGAAAGTGGAGGCTGGATCGGCCTATGCAAAATTTTTGGATAGTACAGTTGCCTCTTCATTAGCTGAAAATACTCTTTCTTCAGAGAATCTGCAAAAATGTTTTTCTTTGGCAGCTGGTCTATCAGGTTTAATTCATGAGAGTGGTGTTCATTCCTCTAGATCAGTGGTAACATGTAGATGGTAATGTAGCGCTATGCTATTAAACTTTTATGCTTCACGTATCCCCTGGAAATGTGTATGTAACTGGCATACCCTTGTATAGATAGATATAACTATAGTTATAGTATAACAATGGGAATAAAATAAAACACTGGCGTTGTTACTATATTTAGCGACTTTTGAGCTCTCACAATGTACCCCCAAAAATTTTACCGTGTACCTCACGTTGAGAACCACTACTCTAGATCAGTTGGGAGAAATTCTTCGACTTCTGATCAATGGTTTCATAATGAATGTTTGCTGTTTAAAAGATATCTGTGAAAAATTACAGTGACTCTAATTTTAACATATACACTGCTTTGAGAAAAGATTATAAATCGCTTCGCAGAGTTAAAAAGAACACGTTTCAAGAAATTTAGAGCTATGCCATTAAACTGTAGCGACTCTAGATCTTTCTGGTCTGTTGTTAAAAAGTTCAAGAGAAAGTCTTTTTTTAATTATTCTTATTTATTATTATTTTATTTTTTATTATTATTATTTTTTTATTTATTTATTTTAATATTCCACTTGAGTTATGGTATGATTTTTATCATGGTGTTTTTGCCAATATGCCTGGAGATCTAATTCTGTGCCGTTCTGATTTTTCAATGGGTTTTTTCTTGTGACAAGATTCGTGATCCTATTTTGGATGTGGATATTTCTATTGTTGAATTAAAACTGGCAATTAAAAAATTGAAAACTGGAAAGTCACCTGGTGCTGATTTAATTAGACCCAAATTTTTGAAATGCTTATCTGCGGATTCTCAAACTATAAGAATGTGTTTAATAAGATACTTAGAACTGCCATCTATCCTGCTAGCTGGATTAAAATTTTGATTTTTCCTCTTTATAAGGGTGACCCTCTATTACCTGCTAATTATAGGCCTACTCCCTTATTTCTGTACTTGGAAAGTTGTTTACATTGATATTGAACAGTAGACTGTATTGTTGGCTTGAAAATAATAATGTTTTATTAGAAGAACAGGCAGATTTCTGACTGGGTTACAGCTGCATTGATCAAGCTTTTGTTCTTTCAGCCTTAATTCAGGAGAAATTGTATAAGAGGTAAACTTTTTTGCATTATTTGCCAACTTCAAGAGTGCTTTCGATAGCATTAATCATGAGTAATAACTCATGATTAATGCTGTCGAAGATCGTCTGTTTTAAGACAATCTGGCATGAGTTTTAATTTTGTGAAACAGATTAAAGATATATATGATAAGGTTACAGCTAAAGTGGGAGACAGGGTATCTGATAATTTCAATATTGATATCAGTGTTTTGCACGGTGAGGTTCTCAGTCCTGTTTCATTTCCTTTGTTTCTTAACATTCTTATTAATCAACTAAATAACTCTGGTTTACCTGCTATTCAGTTAAGTTCAGATGTGTCTATGCATACTTTATTATATGCTGATGACACAGTTATTTTGGCTGACTCTCCTATTGGTTTGCACAAAAAAATTAATACTTTGGAAAGATTTTGTTCCGATTTCTGGTTAAAAGTCAATGTGGATAAAACTAAGATTGTTGTTTTTAGAAAGGGTGGTAAACATTAAAAACATGATGTTTGGCATTTTGGTTTACAGTGCCTTTCTGTTGTACCAAGTTACATTTATTTGGATATACCTTTTTCCCCTTCCTGTATTTTCATTATGACTAAAAATTTTCTTCTTCCTAAAGCTGCTTTGACTGCATCATGGTTGGTGTATACTGGAGCTCAGTTAAATTCTTTATTTACTTGTATTCAATAGTTTAATTCAGTGGTACTTTCTGTTTTGTCCTATGGCTCAGCAGTGTGGTCAATTCATTATCTCACTGAACTTGAAAAATGCTTCTGCATATTTGTGTGGAAACTGTTGACAACTTCACATAGTGTTCCTGGTTATATGCTGAGATTGGAGTTGGGTTATTCTAGAATATCTTTGGTTTTCATTAAACTAATCTTAAAATATTGGATATAGCTTTCGGAAATGAACGATAACAGATTTCTTAAGTTATGCTACTTGCAGCTTTATTCAAGATATTTGTTCTCCAAAAATTCTAGATTTAATTGGTGATTGCAGTTAGAGAAATATTGGAGAATAGTGGTTTCAATTTTATTTGGATTTCTCAGGATCTGGATATGGCTAGACGATATGTCTTTCATTTTGAATGTATTTCATGATCAGGGTATCCAAAACGATCTTTCCTCAATGGAGAATAGTCATTTCTTCTCTTCCTATAAATACGTTAAAAATAATATTTTTATTGAAAATTATCTTGATTCAACAATTGGAATGTACTTGAAAAGATTATTAATACAGCTCCGTTTTAATCAAAGCAGAATATTTGTAAATGGCAAGGTATTTACAATATTTCCTGCTTGCATTTGTAGCCTCTGTAACGCTAACAAACTGGAAACCTGGTAGCATGTTATTGTTGATTGTCCAATTTACAATGTTTATAGAATGAAATATATTCCTTTTGTTGTTCGTTACAAGTTGAATTTTTTTAGATTTTTTTTTTGTATACAGTAAGAGAATAATTTTTTTTATGTATACAGTATGTTTAAAGTTAAAACAATTCATATTGGATGAAATGTCAGAATGACCTAGTTTTAATGTCATTTCCTATTTATTTACATTTCCTGTTTGATGTTTTTTATCTAAGGGTTATGTCTGAGAATGATCTAAGAGATGTTTTTATGTTGCCACCACTTGTATTAGGGGCCATGGCCCAATATAAAATATTCTATTTCTACATAAACTATATCACAAATAATTTTAAAATCAAAAAATAAAATTTAGCTAATAACAAGCAGAAGATAGCTAATTACCAAAGATACAAAACAATTTACTTTCTACTTTCCAATCTTAAATGTTTCTTTTAACTTATTGAAACTTTGAACACATATTTCTTTTAGAAGTGTGTTAAAAACAAAAGGAATTTTATAATCATTTGTACATTTCCCATAACTGTTTCTGATTTTTGCTAATTTATAATAATTGAGGCAGGAAAAAATGAGGATCTCGTCTACAATGATTACATTACAGCAGACCATGGCCAATCCCACTGATGTGCTGGACTTTGAGTCATCTGTGATGACAGGCAAGAGTCCAGGTACTCAGCACAGTGGCTGGCAAAGAGTTGCTGGTATGTACAGTCTGGTGTAAAGGCATTCCCAGTCCTACAAAGGGAAAAATCACAGGAAGAGGAAACAGCAAGCCACAGTAGAAGTGACATGGCTATTGACTGTGCAACACTATCGAGACTGGTGTTAATGTCTTTGAGGTAACCTCAGACATGCAAACCAAAAGGACAAATGGCAGTCAACGATTAGTGTACAGCATCTCCCGCTTGGGAATGAAAACAAACTGAAAATGAAACCAAGTGATATGGCTCACCAGAGATCACAATTTAGATACACATTGTAAGGACAATTGCTAACAGTGAAAAGATAAAGATTGTTAAATATTTATATACATGTTTTTACTATTAAAATTATTGAATGCTTCATTAGTGTAATTCACAAATGAATTAAGTTCAATACATTAACATCTTTATGGTTCCGATATATTAACACTGCTTTTTTGCCATATGGGCATAGCAACACATTTTTATCTAGTAAAAAACTAATGTAGTCTTAAATTGTTGTTACAGAGCACAAAGAGTTGAGATTATCTTATCCTTTTTAATGTCAATCTCAACTAGTGCAGATGTTACAGTCTTCTTAATGTTAATAGTTGATATTGATGTAAAGTTAAACTTGGGAATCAACAGTTGTAGACTCAGCTAGCTAGAAGAGGCAGTACATCTGTGCCGCTGTTGTTAATGCAAGATGCTTATCTTCTACGATGTGATGTCAGACGTGCTTTCTTTACATTATTATGCTTGTGCACTCATTATTGTTAGTATAAATGAACTACCAGTCCTTTTTAATTCAATACAGTGAATTGCTAACACATTATAGCTGGTGTAGATAACTATCTTCTTTCCTAACACTGCAACTTTCAGTTCTTCAGATGTACAGTAAATCTTATTACAATCATTCTCAAAGTCTTAAACAATTTAAATCAGGATAACACTTAAACTACTGAAGCACTCAACCAAATAGATTTAACTAAATTATTAACTGAAATGAGTTAAAATCATTAAAATGATGACAACATGTTTCACCCCAGTGGTCGTTGAAAATTGAGTTGGGAATTGCACTAATGAAGCTTTCAATAATTTTAACAGTAAAATCAAGCATATAAATATTTAATGATCAATTACTGTGTGTTTCATATAATATATTTAGATAAAGATAATTCAATGGCCTGAACATAAAGCCTTGGGCCGGTGAGGTGTGGAAGGCCCCAATGCAAACATGGAGGGCCTGATGGTGGAAAGGATAGTTTTTGCAACAGTTTCAGTCTAATAAATTTGCCAATCTTATAAGGTGAACTAATAAAAAAGTTCTGTTAATTTTAGATTTTGAAATGTCAGACTTGAAGTATGCTTTGAATAGTTTTCAAAATTAAGGAAGGAAAGATTCATAGGAAAGTTTAGCAAGGAGAGAAAAACATTTGTGAAGGACAATCGGTCAAGATCAGGTAAGGACCCAAATTGCTATTGCATCAGACCATGCCAAGCATGGGTATGGAAAAGGCCTTCCGGTGTTATAGGCCTTGGGGGAAGGGAAACCAGCTTTGGAGGGAGGGGGAAGACAATGCTAGTTGGTACTCTCGCCCCTGACTCTCACCATTCTGTCAAGACTGTGGAGCAAAACAGTGTGGACCCTGGCATCTTGTGCCCGCATTGAGGCACATGATGTGGCTAATGGTATGCGAGTTGAAAATGAATAAAGTTTGGGGGTGATGGGGGCAAATATATATAAAATAAAAAATATATATATATTTATATATAAAATAAAAATTAAAAAAAAAATTATGGAGATGCTCAGTCCAACAAAAGTTAGAAAGAAAAAAGTCAGGATCAAACAGCCAGATTATTTAATAATTTAGCCACTCTTGAAGATGATTTTTTTTATGATTAAATATTTATTATTATTAAAAAATTATAATTAAAAATTATTATTAATTTATTATTATTATTTAATAAAGGGAACACAGTAAATCTGCTAATTTATAGTCAATATGTTAGGAGAATTATCAAGAAATGGGTAATATATTAATTATTCCTCTATCTAAATAATACGTTCTGCAATGGCATTGTTTATGAGGTCACATTCACTAACTTTGTCTCCCCAGTTTAAATGATTTAAACAGATTATTTTATGGAGTTTAAGTTTCGTAAATTGAATCATTGGAGTGTAATTATAATGTAGGGTGAGAACAAAAGCTTTTACAGTTTAAACCTGAGGACAAAATCCTGTCTGAGATCATGAAGTCTGTTTAATTGAATTTAGATCAGAGAATTAAGTATTATAGTCCGTCTTGATCAGTAAAATATGTGGCATGGGGGGGGGGGGGGGGAGGCATGGCAGGGACTGAGTAGAGAATGAGAGAGTGCTTCCTGACTGTAGCTATGTCTAGATTTGAGGCCATGTCTAGGGTCATGATGGAAATGACTCCTGGAAGTAAATTTCTCAGAGATAGTGAGATATGTTGGATTGGTGATGGGCTTGGTGAGCAGCACAGATAGAGTAACGTGCCCAGTGGGAGAAGAATGGAAGCAAGGAGGGGGGGGGGGGGAGAGAAAGTGTCAGCTGGAGCTGAACACTATATAAAATAAGGGTTCTAGTTCGAATTGAGCCAAGAGTAATTTGTAAGGGAAATGTTTACAACTTTCATATCTTTGTATAAGGAAATGCATATATTTTTTGAAAAAGAAACATAATACAATATGGTATATTTAAAATCTTAATAAAACTGACCCATATGGAGACAGGAGAAACACACTTAAATACTTAAAAAGTCATCTAAATTAGCCATTTATATCAATTTATATGTTTTACATATTACACAATTAAAAGAACTTTCTTGCTCAGAAATTAATTAAAAATAACTTACAATTCTATGTCAATGAGCAATAAAATTTTATCGTTCAAACTATTTGTATGTTAAAAGTCTTTAGGGGAAAAAACTCAGAAGCTTTTGGGAGCAAGGACAGAGCTCCATCTTCAGTGAAATGACACTATACATAGTGTCACTTCGGGATTCCACCACAGTTTCAGAAAATGAGGAAACCACGTTGAAGTCTGAAGAATGGTTGAGGCAGCTGCATGGAAGATATAGTCTGTCATCTCCTCCACTGCAAAATTGATTGGCTCCTGGCTGGCAGAGTGGTGGTTGAACTCACAGAGGAGTTCAAAACCAGGAATGCCTATGTCACATTGTTGAAAAGAGCAGTTAGCCTCTGATGGTCTGGCAGTTATGACAAATGGCATGCTTCTGGGAGACGTGGGTTTGAATCCCACTCAAGGCAACCAATTTTTTCAACAGTACTATGTTTATGTGAAAGACAGTAAAGGAAATCCTTCAGATTATTCCTTATGGGGAAAAATGGGGTGCTAATTTTCAGAAAACCATTCTATTCATAAAACAGGATATACCTATAATAGCTGCACTTCCTTCAAGGCATGCTTTGTCCAAGGTTCTAACAATGCATGTTGATATAACATTTGGAAGCTTTCATATCAAGCATGACCAATATAAGAACATGTCACTTGATGGACAGTCTTTTACTGAGGACTTAAGGCACACTCTTCATAACTCTATTTGCTAATCTGTAGTTCTGTTTGCAGGCAACATGGCCAAATTAGTCACTCTCTATACAAGATG
Source organism: Ryuthela nishihirai (assembly GCA_038380435.1). Taxonomy (NCBI): domain Eukaryota; kingdom Metazoa; phylum Arthropoda; class Arachnida; order Araneae; family Heptathelidae; genus Ryuthela; species Ryuthela nishihirai. The sequence continues at coordinate 46,358,245 of JAWZYU010000029.1, read as the reverse complement.
CTGCTCAATTGTGGTTGATGACTCCTTCATCTAACCTTATCACTACTTACAAAGTCAAACCACCTAACACCAAAATACTATGTAAACACTTAGAAACAAAAATATCGTTTTCTATTAGCTTGCTTATAAAACATACAAATTTCCCTACCATAGCAAACTTTAGAAAAGACCAAACTATTACACAGTGTAATTTTAGTCTTTAAATATATATGCATATTTTTTCCACACTCTCCATAGATTCTTAAAAGTTTCAGCAACAATCCTCATTCTTCTGTTTATCACATACAACACATCACTTCTATTTACCTCATGCTTCACATCACCAGCATCTGTTACACAGATCCTGAGATGATTAAACTGAAACACCTGCTCAAGGGTGCAACTATTCAAACAAACTGAAGCCCAACCAAGACTCACCAATTTTCATTACTTCGATTTTCCCTCTGTTAATTAAAAAACTTTCTCTATTACCAGTCTCATCAACAGCCCTAATGAAAGAGTTCATCTCATCAATATCATTTAGTCAAAAGGGTCTAAATATCAACATAATCTAAGTTAATTTCATATCTCTAGACCATGTAAAATCTGTCTTTCTCTTGCAAAAAATTATTTTATAAATAATACCAAAACCAACAAAATGCAACCTTGTTGAACTCTAGTAATAATGCTAAATCAATCACTGACACAGTGTATTTTAAAGAGCCATTGATAAGTATTAACTAACTTATCAGTAATGCCATATGATCTCACAATCAACCACAAAATTATGATGGTAAACTGAATCTTTTTGAAATCCACATAGAAAGTAACCATAGGTAAATTATTAACCATTAAACCATAAATACATATTTCACAAAAATCTAAGTGAAAAGGTTTTATCTATGCAGCCTCTACCACCTTTGAACCCAGAGTACATCGCAAAGGTATCCATCAACCAACTACTACTTTACCTGAAACAGAGACTGATGCCTTATAAGTATCATAACTTTAATTACCTTTTTCGAAATAAGAAATATCTAGTAAAATATTAATAACAACTTCTTCAGCATAAAAAACATTCAATCATCAACCTCAGTAGTAAGCAAACTACTCATATTGCATTCCTGCAAAGTCTGCTCCTTTTTTCTCCATTTCCCAGCCTTTTTCTTAAATTTCCAATTTTTAACTAAATAACATGCAAAATGCTTTATCTTCTGTCCTCTCTTTACATTTTGATTTTTACTTGCCATAGTTGAAGGACGTGGAGACATTTTTCAATAAAATAACCCAACTGAATATTTTGGTAACGACCAACAATAATTGCTTACATCTGACAAGGCCAATGTTTGGTAATGCAAAAAGTGAAAAATTCATGAAGGCAAATTCAGCAGTGTCAGATCATTTTCTTAGTATTTCCAGATTGTAAAATCTGTAAAATTTTAAAGAATTTACTGTATAATAAATAAACAATGCCCATTATGTTTGGCCAGGCAAATGTACTATTCATGTGACATCCGAAAAATATTAAAAAATATATAAAATAATCGTAATAACAGATTTTTGGGACTCTATACCTTACCAGAAAATTGTTCCATCAGTCCAAAATGTTTCATATAGGGTTCCCTCCAGGTTGCCAACTTAGAAAAAATATTTTTGCAGACAAGAAGGGAAAATTTACAAAAATTTAATATTGTCATTATCATTATGTTTTGTACAGTTTGAATTTGTGAAAGTTAGCAGCAGCTAGTTATGAAAAAAGATTTTAAACAAATAATCATCTGCGTTTCTTTTTAATCACTGTCAAACTTAAGCCACATTTCACTCTAAGGTCTCATTCATCATCATCATCATCATCACCATCCTCCTCCTCCTCCTCAAGCATCCATGGGCTACGAAGGTCCAACCAGACAGTGCAATTTAGTTCTCCAAGCAAGTCTGTCCTGAGCTACATCTACTGCATCTGGCCACTGCACACCAATTCTAACAAGTCCTGTTTGACATTGTCTGCCCACCACATCCTAGGTCTCCCCCTTTCTGAGGCCTTTAGGCACACTGTTCATAACCCTATTCGCCAATCTATAATTATTCATACAGGCAATATGGCCAAATCAACGGAGTCTCTCTCTGCACAATATGCTGCTTAAAGGAGGTTGCAAACTCCTTTGCCTAACCTCATCATTAGTTACAAAGTTGAACCCAAGAGTACAAAGTTGAATGCCCAAGATACTGCGAAAGCATCTGGAATCAACAGCTCGAATGAAAGAGTTCATCTCATCAACATCATTTGCCAAAAGGGCTAAATCATCAGCATAATCTAAATCAGAAATTTTCATATCTCCAGTCCATTTAAGGCCAAAATCTTTCCCTTGAAGTGAATTTCGCATAACATAATCAATAACCAAGCTAAAGAGAAAAGGAGACAAAATGCACCCTTGTCGAACACCAGAAGTAATGCTAAACCAATGGCTACAAGCCTTACCAACTCTCACACACGACTCAGTGTTATTATAGAGAGCTTTCATTATGTTAACTAACTTGTCTGGTATACCATATGATCTCACAATCAACCACAAATTATGACGATCAACAGAATCGTCTCATCTATAGAGACTGCTTCAATCTATTATCTCTTCAAATCTTCATCATCATCATCTCCTACAAATTTCTTAAATCCTTCTATCTGGCTTAATTGGGTTGGGTTGTTTTACCACTGAGCAGCACTTTTTTGCGCACCATGGGCTAAATGGCTAGGTCACATGGACCCCGAAGGCTCATAGAAGGTTGGGGGAGGGAACCCACTGGAATAGCTGTTGGGAGACAGATGGTAGCCTCCTGTCAAGGCCATCCAGCATATTCTTTATAGTGCACAGGGTATGGCTCTCCCACGCACAGGGCCAAGGTTTAACATCCCTTTCAATGGATGGTGGCCTTTCCAAGCCCATCAGTGTCCCCTACTGACCGTGGGCAGGGCGGGGGGTTTTGCGGAGATAAATCTCAACGTTGACTCAGCTGGTACTCGAACTTGGGAACTGCAGATTACAAGCCTGGCGCTCTTACCATCTGAGCCATCCCTGCCCCTATTTGGCTTAGCATCCTATAAATCCTTTATATATATATCCATGAATGCCAGGTATCTATTGGCCAAAAAACTTCATATTTGTAGACTCTTGATCTTGAGATAGTTCATCTCCCTTCAAAACATGGGAAAGGTCACATTATACAAGCGTGAAAGGGAGCCATCAGAAGTTCATAACCATACTACTTTTTCATTCCAGTCACATGCTTGTGATTACCAACCTCCTTCATCTCAATGGCAAATTAATTTACTTCTGCTGCCATCTATTGACCTACATTAATAATCCTCTTCATTTTCTTTATCATCCGTATTCATGCTGCCATCTAGTTACAGAGCAGGAACCAACATCTGAATTTGACTCATTAAATTTTTAATTTATATTTGCAGTGTGAAAGAAATCCTTCTGAATCTCTGAACATCACTGCTTATCAGCTAAATCAGCCTTAGGCGGCTCCACTCGAGGAGAATGCATCATGCTGAGATGAGGCTTCCCAAAGCTGTGATCAAACTGAGGACCCTGAGGGAAGTTGACAAGTGTGGCCAAAAGGCAGTGGCTTAATTTATAGAGCCACGAGGCTAGCCCTGAAGGGCAATGTTACGATTAAGAACATGCAAGTTTCCTATCATAATGGTTGGCCATTATATCTTATAATGGACAGCTACTTTTTCCAACTTCCTCAGTGTTCTCTTTCTCCCCAAAAGACAAAATGGGAGTTAGTAAAGAAAACTGAGGCTTGAACATGAGGACATCAAATTATGAACCTGGCATACTGTCAACATCCAATCTACTAATAAGGGGAAAATTCAATATATTTCCCTTTTATCTGACTTGCAAGAACTCCAGAAAAACATGCTCAGTCATGGCAATGGCAAGCAAGTTTTACTTTATATTATTCTTTTGCCCCCTAAGAAATAGGTCAAAACATAAAATTAAAAATTGTCTTTAAAATTAGGAGTGAAAAATATTAACTTTTTTAAATCAGAAACACAACAAATGAAAAAATATCAATAAGTATATATGTAAAGCATTTATTGGTTGCTTCTCATGGCTCAGTGGTTAGCATGCTTGGCTACTGATCTAAAGGACCAGGATTCGAACCTCGGGTAAGACATGTATGTATGTGTCATTTTCTACTAAGGTCCCGCCATCCTCTCAGACCTTCTACTATGGTGTATAAACTGACAGGCTCCTATCAGACCTCTGTGGCAAGTAGCTGCTTGAGAGGGTAATTTATTTTATTTTTTAATACAGTAATATGTGATTCTCATTATATGTTTTTGCCCTTCAGAAACTTGCAATAGCATTATTTGTCCCCTTCCCCCACAAAAGCATGCAGTAGTATTTTTGTCTTCCCTGGAAATGGAGAAATATCACTTATCCACTCCTTACCTGGAAATGTGTCTACTGAAGCAAATGGATGCTCACCTTATTTTAAAGCTTCTGTGATTGATACCCTGTAAACAAAGTTTGGAAGCATCTTGTGGAGTTCAAAAGATTAAAACAATTCAATTTCTTTATGCAGTGGCTGCTTGTATAACTTTTTACTAACATGTTTTAAGTATTAATGCTAGGTATCCTTATCAGAGAACAGAACATATTTTGTGTAAAAAAAAGTTTACATTGAATTTTAAGTTTTCTGGAAAATCAACTGAAGAAAATAGAGATATCTCTCTACTTACATTCATAGTCTAATGAATTTTTTTAAAAATATATTCACTATCATTTTTTTACTACCAAAAATGTCTCAATACTAACACTGATTTTGAGTAATTTTGATTCAAAATTCAACTTAATAACAATTATAGCTTTAATCCATGAAATATCGAAGACAAAAGGATAGTAAAATAATAATCATGTCTTTATGAAAATATTACAAATGAAATTCGCAGTGCACAAGTGGTGATGTCATTTAACATTTTAAGAGTCAATAGGTTATGACGTTGGCAATCTTTCATTTCACTGGTTTGAAAACATCTAAAATTCCAATCACAGAATGTCTATATAGGAGTACACATATTAAATTTTGTAGCTACGTACATAGTTTTACAAACAACACTATATTGTACTTACCATGTACAATGCAAAAGGAAGACATAGGAGAAAAAGCCAAATATACAGATGAGCGATATTGCAAAAGTGGTCCTGTCGAGGATCGTAAAACCAGCCTCCAGTGAAAGATGCCCAAACTCCTTGGCGCAGAATTTCCAGCGTTTGGTACCCCATAATACTACACTAGATTAATTTGCTACGATTTTTAAAATTTATATTTATCCTGTATTTGGAAGAGAACTCCATGATACGGGAAGATATTTTTTCTGGCAAAACTGGCATGGGGGAGTAAAACGTTGCCATGTTAGAAACACTACAGCGCCATCTAACATCGCAATGATTAGAAGTAAATTGAGCAAATAAAACAATTTAAATAAATTGTTTATTCAATTTTCAGCATATCGTGGTATATTTTAAAACTGCCTAGCTAAATTAATCAATTCATAAATTTTTAAACTATTTACTTATAGCCAATAGCATTATTCATCCATAATTTATTAATGAAGGTCAAAGGTCCTAATATGGCGGATCTTCGTTGTGTTGCCACCAGTAGGTAAAGGTAACCCGATTGTGCGCGGTTGTTGGAACTGTATAGTCGACTTATGAGGCTGCAGAGGTGTCAGGGTTCTGACTGTATTTCGGGCATGGATATGGATAAAATATCTTTTGGTTTGTTAATATTCTTGTTATTTTTAACCTGTTTGACAAAGCGATCAATATAACATTTTCAACGTCTATGCAATCACACTTGCTTTTAACTTTGATAATGTATAAGAAGCTACGTGTAGGCTTAGGACCATAACTATGAAAGCTTGGAAATTTACTGAATATTTTAACTTATGAACTGCTTTAACACATTTTCTTGACGGATGCCCACAGTAGTATCTTTGCCCATGGAACCCATCCAGTCCATTCTGAGGGGGGAAAATGGCCTTGAAGATAGAAAAAGGTTGTGGACAGCCATTTATGATTATGAGGCAGCAGGTGAAGATGAATTGTCACTTCGGCGTGGGGAGCAGGTGGAGGTGCTTTCTAAAGATGCAAAAATTTCTGGTGATGAAGGCTGGTGGACTGGGAAAATAGGCGATAAAGTAGGTATTTTTCCTAGCAACTTTGTAACCCAACAAGATGTTAATAATGTTAAACCAGTTGGAAATGATGGAAGACCATTTGATATAAAATTTTTCGAATTAGAATTGGAAGAAGTTATAGGTGTTGGAGGGTTTGGCAAAGTATACAGAGGTTTCTGGAGAAGGCAAGAAGTGGCAGTAAAAGCTGCAAGACAAGATCCAGATGAAGACATCAGTGTAACAACAGAAAATGTGCGACAAGAAGCAAAGCTTTTTTGGTTGCTCAACCATCCAAATATAGTGACTCTCAAAGGTGTGTGTTTAGAAGAGCCCAACTTATGCCTAGTTATGGAATATGCAAGAGGAGGTTCACTAAATAGAGTTCTAAATGGAAGAAAAATTCCACCTGATGTTTTAGTGCACTGGGCAATTCAGATTTCTCGTGGAATGAATTATTTACATTCAGAAGCTCCAGTTTCACTAATACATCGAGACCTTAAATCTAGTAATGGTAAGTTTTTTGGGTTTACTTATCAGTACAGAATTTAATAAATCTTTTAAGCTGAGTTATAAATGCTATTTTAATCTGTTAATGATTTTACAGTTTTTATTCATACTACAAAGAATTAACGATGTCATAAATTTACCATTTGAAAAAAAAAATATGAAAATACCATTACACTGTAGCAAAGCATACCAGTCTTGCATGAATTATTTATTGATTACTATTGGCTCTGTTATATTCTTGTAATTTTAAAGGATTTATTGCAACAGATAAAAAACTGCCCATGAACAATTAAAAGTAAATACCAGTTGCTGATTTTAACATGGTAAAGGTTGAGACCTTGCTGTTTTCTTGAATGTCACTTAACAAAACACTTGTTTTCTTTTCACCTTACTGCCTTGGCTGGTCTACAATTTTGCAAATTATTAAAAAATTGGGCAATTGTATAATGTAAATGGCATTTAAAAATTAAAATTTCCAATATTTTGATGGGCCTACCAAATATTAAATATTTTTAAACTTGCTCCCTGATAGTCTTAACCTACACCTTATTTTTAAACCAGTAATTGATGTAGTGTAATTGCTGTTTTTCTCCCAAACTTAATCCTTATACAAACTTAGATAAATAATCTACTTACTACATTACATACTGATAATAAAGTGTCATTGGAAGTTCTGCTATTTATCATGAAGCATTAATCAGTCAGTAACAACTTTTGTTGATGAAATAAAATCTGTAATTACTGTGATTTCATTATATGCATTATTAAAAAATTATATGCATTATTAAAAACAAAACACCTAAACTAAATATCACTGTAATGAAATAGTTATTTTTAATAAAGCATAAAGTATTACAACTGTCATTCAAAGAAGGATTTATTTAGCAATTCATATTTTGTTTGATGAAGCAAAAGGTCTATTCACTGTCCAAAAATACAAAAGAAATTAATAAGTGAAAACCAACTTTCTTTTATTGAATAGCATCCTTTGCAGTTTTACTCTATTAATCAGGCCCTTTGACTAGTGTGATGTTTTAGAAAACTGCACTTAGTGGTCATTGAAATAGTTTTATCTTTTATAAATAAGAAGTCAAATTCGAAATTCTGTTGATTTTTAAAAACAATTCTGGAAAAGTTTGTAGCAATAAGTATATAGATTAACTCAATTTAAATATTCATTTTCAGCAGTATTCTTTTAGTATTTAAGGAAATATCAAGTTGGAATATTTAACAATATTGTTCCTCATTCTAAAAAATATAAAGCATAACTAGTATTAAATTATTTCGTAAACTTTTGAGATTAAGTATAGCAATTGATGTTTGTATGTAAAATGATATTGCAGTAAAATTTTTATGATTGGTGTCGAATTTGACTCCATTGCTGCTAAACTATGGTGTCAAAAAAAAAGGTTGAGCCTAGTAACACCTTATATTAATGTGGGCATGTAAAGATTGGCATTATAAGCTACATTTCTGTATGTGAATTATGTGACAAAGTTAGAATAGATGCAGCTCCTATTAAAAGCCCTAAACAGAAAAGTTGGGGGGGATGATTTTTTTTTACTATTAAAGCCATAATCAGGTTCATATTTTTTTAAACTTCCAAAATATTAATATATTTGATAAATATTTTAAACTAAATAATTGAAGAGGAAAATTGCTAAAACATTTAGTCACAGAATGGTTAAATGCATCATTCTGGATTAGTTTAAAAACCATTCAACAAATAATGATTACTCCAATGTTTTTAAATAGACATATCAACCAAAATGGAAGTAATCACTCTTAACACTGATATCAAATTATCAGTTAATATCAAATTTTAGATAATTTAATAAATAAGTTCCCATTGTTGCAGATATTTTTACATAAAACCTTGTTATTCATCATGGTATCAATATTAAACTGAGTGATTATTTCCATTTCAGTTTAAAACATTTATTAAGAGAATGTATCAGTCTTCATCTGTTTTTTGTAGGTTTAAACCAAAAATATATTTCTCTGTTGTAAATATAATTCAGATTTTCAATTTTACTCATGACTTCATATAATACTTTATTTTTTTACTTTGGATCTCATCCAAAATTTTATTGTCTATTTTTAGTCATCACTGGTGATATCTTTCTGTCCTCAGTTCAGAAATTTTGTAAAAAATTAATAAATGAAACAGTTATTAAGATTGACTTAAATTCTTGTTACCCACAAATGAACATTTTGTAGTTCAGCTAAAGTCATATGATGAAATTTTAAAACAGGTGTGCTCTCACATCATTATCGTATAATTTTGTGTATTATAAGACAAGCAAAATTTAAAAAAAATTTTTATGAATTAGGCATTATCGATAATTTAAAAAATAATTTCCATTGTGTGTTGCTGATAAAGTTCACCAAACTTTGTTATTCATCATCATCTATGTTTTGTATATTCATTGTTCTGACATACACTGTTAAAACCTTCTTCAGCAGCCCAACTAAAGTAAGGCTGATGGGCTGCAGATGATCACATAAAACTATTTTACATCACACTGTACATGCAAATATTCAGTGTTTTATAAATATTTAAGTACTGTGCTCTAATATATTTAAGCATATAGGAGATGGTGCTTCACTTGTTTTGAATGGCTGTACTATTGAGCAAGTGCCTCAGTTTGTCTTGGAAGCTATGTAACAGATACTGGTGATGTGCAGCATGAGATAAATAGAAGAATAGGGATTGGCGCTGTGACTTTTAAAACTCTATGGAGAGTGTGGAAAAATTGGTGTATACATCTGAAGACTAAAATTAGGCTGTATAATAGTTTGGTTCTTTCTAAGGTTAGTTATGATAGTAAAACATAGACCCTTTGTAAGCAGGATAACAAGAAACTTGATGCTTTGATTCTATACGTTTATGCAGTATCTTGGGCATTAGGTGGTTTGACTTTGTAAGTAATGATGAGTTTAGAAGGAGTCATCAATCTCTTTTTAACAGCATATTGTGCAGAGAGAGGCTGCTGGTTTGGCCATGTTGCTCTTATGCATAGCTGCAGATTGGCAAAGAGGATTATGAACAGTGTACCTATGGGTATCAGGAAAAAGTAGGAGACCTAGGATGCTATGGGCAGACAATATCAAACAGAACCTTGCCAGAATAGGCCTAGAGTGCCCAAATGCAGCAGCTGTAGCTCAAAAGAGACACATCTGGAGAGAAAAATTACAGTCTGGTTGGACCTCCGTAGCCCATGGCTGCATGAGGATTTTGTATGTATTTAAAGGCCTACCAAACTTCAATTCCTAGAAACTAGTGCACTACAACACAGGATTAGTAAAAGGTTAAATTAAAACGCAAAAATATTAAGATGCATTATTTTTCATTTATATTTCTTGCTCTGTTGTATTGTTCATTTTACTCTTATCAAGGAAAGAACAAATGTATCAAATTATTTTACTATTGTTTGGAGAATATATTTCAAAATCCTGGAACTTCACACTGTTACTTTAATCCTTATAGGAATAATTACTTCATTATTATTAGTTGTACTTTTCAAGAATGTAATTCCAACAAATAATGGTATGACTCTATATAAACATTAAATTAGATTTTCTCAGAATTTGATAGCCGAGTGGTTAGCGCACTTGACTACTAATCTAAGTGACCTGGGTTCGACCCCCAGGTAAGGCATGGATATATGTGTTGTTTTTCTGCTGAGGTCCTGCCATCCTCACAGACCTTCTACTATGGCATATAAACTGACAGGCTGCTCTCATACCTCTGTGGCAAGCAGCTGCTTGAGAGGGTATTTATTATTATTATTATTATTATTTAATATTGATTACACATAATTATTGATACTGTAATCCAATATCCATCCTGTAAAATGAATGAATCTGGAGGTTATTTTTTCTTGCTCAGCAAAAATAAAATAAGCCATTACTGAATGTATTTTATAATAAAGTAAACATTATTTTTTAGCTTTAACTCTATCAGAGATCAGAAATTAACTTTTTGTTTTTCAAAAATATCTCTACAAATTAATTTCCTTTTTATGATTGTCTACCATTTTTTTCCCTTTTTTGTAATTGGTCAGATTTAAATTCTCCTTTGGGATGTAATATTAACTGTTTCTTTTCATTAATTATTTCAAAATAAGATTTAGTAGTTGTTGACTTTTTTTTCTTCCAGAAGAAAGATTTGCCCATCAGATATTTTTAATACATTGTTTTTAAGCATATGTATATGTTACCCTTGTTCTTGGTGACTTCAATGCCAAAGTTGGTACTGACTCTGACATTTGGGGAGGAGTAATAGGCCCTTTTGGTATTGGTAGCTGCAATGGCAATGGGCAATGTCTCCTACAGGTAAGTAAACTCAATGGATTCAGAATAACTAACACATATTACAAACACCGCGACATACATAAGTACACATGGGTTTCACCTGATGGGCTGCATAAGAATATGATTGATTACATATTAATTAACAGCAAATGGACTAGTTCTGTTAGGAATACCAGGGCATATAGGGGAGCTGAAATTGGATCTGACCATTACCTTGTTAAAAGTGTGTTGCAACTTAAACTTAAAAAGTGTTGTGCTAGGGTTAAAAAATTTACTTTTAATACTGAAGCTCTGAAAGATCCAGTTATAGCCAAAGCTTACCATGATAGGTTACTTAGTCATTATGACAGTCATGGTTTGCTTACTACTGAAGTTGAGGAAGAATGGGATCATTTTAAACAGGCTTTTTTGGACACTAACAGTACTCTTTTAGGAAAAAAGGAGCAGAAGAGGCAAAATTATCTGAGTGATAAGGCACTTGAGCTTATTTCGGAAAGAAAGAACTGCAGAAATGCCCTTAATCAATACCCTACTAGTCCTAATAGAAAGCATTACAGAGACCTTAATAAACTTGTAAAGGATCAGTTAGCTGCTGATAAGAATCTTTGGCTTGATGGTTTGGCTGACAAAGCTGAGGAAGCAGTTAGACAGCACAACAGCAGAGAGCTGTACCAGATAGTTAATGTTTTGTGTGGTAGAAAACGGACAGGCATACAAGGATTGAAGGATAAACAAGGTAAGGTTATAGAAGGGGAGGATTCTGTCATGGCTAGGTGGGCTGAGCATTTCAGTGATGTTCTAAACAATGTGGTTAGTTCTATTCCCATTGTTTGCAATGATGCTAGATGCATTGGTGGCTTTAATGTTGGCCCTATAACACAATCTGAAGTTATTTTGGCTGTTTCTAAACTTAAACTACATAAATCCCCAGGGGTAGATGAAATTACTACGGAAATGCTTAGAGCTGGGAATGTTTCGGTTACCACTTGGATGACTAAAATTCTGAATATCTTTTATGATAAAGGCATGGTTCCTAAGGATTTTACCAGAGCTATTGTTATCCCTATTTTCAAAAAAGGTGATCGCAGTTCTTGTGATAACTATAGGGGTATCAGCTTACTCTCTGTTCCAGGTAAAGTTCTTTCCATGATTGTGCTTAATAGAATTAAGAATCTGGTTGACAGGCAATTGCGTGATGAGCAATGTGGATTCAGAAGTGGTAGGGGATGTGTAGATCAGATATTTTCACTTAGGCAGATTCTTGAGAAATGTTTAGAGTTTCAGAAATCTTTGGTTGCTAGCTTTGTTGATTTCAAAAAGGCTTTCGACTCTGTTGATCATCATAATTTGTGGTTGATTGTGAGATCATATGGTATACCAGACAAGTTAGTTAACATTATGAAAGCTCTCTATAATAACACTGAGTCGGGTGTGAGAGTTGGTAAGGCTTGTCGCAATTGGTTTAGCATTACTTCTGGTGTTCAATAAGGGTGCATTTTGTCTCCTTTTCTCTTTAGTTTGGTTATTGATTATGTTATGCAAAATTCATTGCAAGGGTAAGATTTTGGCCTTAAATGGCCTGGTGATACTAAAATTTCTGATTTAGATTATGTTGATGATTTAGCCCTTTTGGCAAATGATGTTGATGAGATGAACTCTTTCATTCGAGCTGTTGATGAGACTGGTAGTAGAGTAGGTTTGGTTATAAACAGAGAGAAAACTAAAGTGATGAAAATTGGTCAGGCTGGCTGTGATTCAGTTCATCTGAATGGTTGCAGTCTTGAGCAGGTGTCACAGTTTAATTACTTTGGGAACTATGTAACAGATACTGGTGATGTGCGGCATGAGATTAACAGATGAATAGGGATTGCTGCCGGGACTTTTAAGAACCTATGGAGAGTGTGGAGAAATAGGCGTATACACCTAAAGACTAAAATTAGACTGTATAATAGTTTGGTTCTTTCTAGGGTTAGTTATGGTAGTGAAACTTGGACACTTTGTAAACAAGATAACAGGAAACTAGATGCTTTTGATTCCAGATGCTTATGCAGTATCTTGGGCATTAGGTGGTTCAACTTTGTAACTAATGATGAGATTAGGCAAAGGAGTTTGCAACCTCCTTTAAGCAGCATATTGTGCAGAGAGAGACTCCGTTGGTTTGGCCATGTTGCCCGTATGAATAATTATAGATTGGCGAATAGGGTTATGAACAGTGTGCCTAAAGGCCTCAGAAAGAAGGGGAGACCTAGGATGCGGTGGGCAGACAATGTCAAACAGGACCTTGTTAGAATTGGTGTGCAATGGACAGATGCAGTAGATGTAGCTCAGGATAGACTTGCTTGGAGAACTAAATTGCACGGTCTGGTTGGACCTTCGTAGCCCATGGCTGCTTGAGGATGATGATGATATGTACACTGCAAGCTATTATAGTTTCTTAATATATACACCTACTTAATATTTTTTCATTGGGCCTCTGCTGACAGAGTCGACAGCCGAAACTCAACATGGCATGCTTTCCACATATTTCAAAAATATAGCAGAAAGGAATTTGATCCACTCTTCTTGCAAAATGACTTTGAACATCTTGAAGTGAAGATAACAGAGGTCTGTACATTTGAATGATGTGTTCCAAATTGTCCCATATGTTTTTGAATGGATTGAAATCAAGCAGCTGTGCAGTCCAGGGTAGGTGATAAAGGACCTTTGCATGTTCCCCAAACCACTCCTGTATGATTGGAGAACATTGAATTGGTGCATTATCATCCTGGAATTTACCATTGTCCTGGAGTAAAAAGGATGCATCATTGACAGCACCTGATTGTCCAAGATGCTTTTATACAACTGAGAAGTGATCATTCATTCATAGAAACCAGAAGACCCACTCTGTGCCAAGAAAATGCTCCCCGTGCTATCACATTGCCTCCAGCACCTTAAACAATAGGAGCTATACATGACAGATTCATTGCTTTATGGGATTGTCACCACACTGTAAGTCTCCCATCTGTTGAAAACAGTTTAAAACATGATTCTTCTGATCACATAATATATTTACAGGTTCTCCACCCCACACACAGTCTTCAAATTTTGTTCGTCTTGGAAATGAAAGGCTTTAATTTACGCATGATTTCGCTGTATTTAAAGTAAATTTAAAGCATTCCTGGGGAGACTTTTATAGACAAATATGCTGATACATAATCATTGCAACATGTGCAATGTTTTCAGCCTTTTATCTAGCTTATTGTTTACTTAAAGATACTTTAACCCTTTAAAGCCAGGAAATTACAGAAAGGGTGGAGGATATTAAACACAAAGGAGTAGCACTATTTGGATGAGTCCATTTTAAATTTCAGCCATTATGGGTTTTAAAGGGTTAAAGTTGATAAAGTTCAAAAGTAACTATTAGATGTTAAAAGTTGCATATTACCATTACATCATGATTTTGAGGCTGGCTCAGACAGTTCATTTGTTTCTTCAGCTGACTTTCTTGTGAGCTGGGTTTCTCTTCTGTAGTAGAAAAATGCACTGATGTTTGAATTTACCACATACCAGTCCTTTTTCCATATCTCATCATGATATTAGAGTCCACTGTTAAAGTCTCTGTTGTGTTTCTTCTCTATTGAAAGCACTGGTGACATTTGGATGGATTACTTTCCTGCACAACTTTTCACAACTTTGGATGGCAAAATCCCAATTCCATAAGTTGCTATGATTTAACTTTGCTGAGTTGCTCTCTTTCAGAAATTGCTTAGTTTTCAATGTTTAACTTTTAACGTTTTAACAAACTAATTATCAGAAAGTTTAAATGAATAAACATCAATAAAATAAATTATAATTCTCTGTCATTGAACAATAAATTTTTTTAATTTATCCTTAAAATCATATACATGTTAAAAGTTTTTAGGAGAAAATTGTAAAGCTTTTTGGAGCAAAAACAATTCTCTTTCTTCAGTGAAGTGACACTAACTTTTAAAAATTTTTAAAAGTAGTGTGCAACATGTTTCACCACACATTTCCTGCGGAGCTTCATCTGGCGTATGGACTTGTGATCTTAAAGTTTAAATAGGTGTTCTGGTGTTTGGTCACTGCTGAACTGCTCACACAAGAGAAGATTCCATGCCACACTTAAGGGTAGGGCTCCATATTACAAATGCTATCTTTATTGTAAATTAATGAGGATCCTTTCTAGGAATTGTAGTTGGAATTTGGTGGTGGGGGGGGGGGGCACTTAAGAGTTTATAAATTAGATTAAATATTTTAAAAACTTTTTCTGTTTTTGCCTGTGCTAAAGCTGTATTTGGTTTTTTTATTTTTTTATATCTTTTTTATGTTCAGCTACTCTTTGCTTGTAGGTTCTATAGGTTTTTTCCTATAAATCTATCTATATTTGCCTTCTAATTTGTTGTCAGGGATCTCACTGTTGTACACTCCTATTGGTAACTTATCTATGTCATAAATAAGTAATTTTTAAATTCTGTTTTGTTATGGTGAATGGTACTTTAAGTTTATACACTGAAGTACCATTGAATTAGGGATATTATCCCTAATTCAATGGCACTTCAGTCAATTCAAGAGATTTTATCCAAATTCAGTACCACAAGTCCCACATTTCCATGCATACACAACTCTACCTTTATCTCATACACAGTTTTAAGACAAGGAACTTCAGCCCTTCACTGAGAACTCCATTAACAAAGATTTCACTAAAGCCTCTGCTGCAATTGCTATTCCAGATAAGAACATTGTTATCACAATGAAATTGTACAATAATGTCTCGTGCATACACATAGCGAATTGATAACTATAAAAGAAGCAATTAATTGGATAGATTCCTCAAATAACCCTTTTGCCATTATATAATTAAATTATAAATCTGCTCTCCGAGCTATCAACAGTCATTTGGATGCATCAGATGGAAATGAACTTGATTGAGATATCATTCAACTCTTTGACTTAAACTACATTGAAGTGCCATTGAATTAGGAATAGGAAGCATTATCCAAATTCAGTACCATATGTCCTGCATTTGCACGCATGTGTGGCTGAAACTCTGGTCATATATAGCTGTCAGCTTTGGCTTCCCCAAGCATTTGTTGTGAGAAGGGTAATGGGAAAGGTGCGGGATTTAGATGCATTTGACAGAGGGCAGATCATAGGTGCCTGACAGATGGGACACTCGATCTCCAAAATTGTCAACGAACTTGGATTTTCTCATACAACAATTTCAAGAGTGTTTCGGGAATATGAAAATTCTGGCAAAAAAGCAAGCACCCAGACAAACTGCAAAGGACAGCCAGCCTTGAATGATCATGGGCTTTGTCATCTGACTCGCATCGTGTGAACCAAATAGGGGCCAGACATTATCTGAAATCACCTCCCATCTGAACATGGGTTCCAGCTGGGAAGTCAGTGCATGGACCATACAATGCTCACTTCATCTAGACTTTGGGAGCTGCTGATCTATGAGAGTCCCACTTCTAACAGCACGACACCAAGCTCAAACCTTGCCTGGGCTAAAGAACATCGAAACTGGACCATCAAAAATTGGCAGTGGATAGCCTGGAGTGATGAATCCCGATTTAAACTTCATTATGCCGATCGGAGACTGAGGGTATGGCACCAATCCCATGAAGCCATGGTTCCTGCATGTCAGGTCAGAACAGTACAAGCTGGCTCAGTGATGGCTGGGGTGTCTTTAGTTGGATGGCTGTGCAACCTTTGGTATGTGTACCGACAACTCTCAATGCATCCTGGTATGTAGAACTCATGGCTCACTATTTACACCCATTTATGGCCATCATACATCCCAATGGCAATGGCGTCTACCAGCAAGACAATTGTTCATCTCTCAGGTCCAGGTTGGCTACTGCATGGTTGCAGGAGATTCTGCTGACTTTGTAATAATTTATCAGCCATCTAGAAACCCAGATTTAAATCCCATCAAAAATCTTTGGGATACCGTTGAGCAGTGTTCATCCCTTGTCCCATTAACGACAACCTTGAGAGAATTGTGGACAGCTCTGGAGAATGCATGGGTCACCATACCTGTGGAACATTTACTCAAGCTTGTGGTGTCCTTGCCTTGTCGTGTGGCAGCCATTATTAAAGCCAGAGGGTGTCCAACACATTACTAGGTTGCTATCCCTAATTCAATGACACTTCAGTGTATTTAGTTAATGTATTTACTATGGTCTCAGATATTTCTGGACCTGTTTGTTGAGCTGGTATGGGTTGTGAATCCTGCTGAAATTTGTATTTTTCAGATTATTTACAAAGTTTTCTGGGTATTATGCTGATTTTGCATAATACCCATCTTGAATGAATTGTATTTTTTTATTTGAGAAGTATCGGTAGGCTCATAAAATACGTATTTAATGCATATTCCCCATTTTAGTTTCATGAGTGAATTTTATGGTAGATAATGCGTCATTAAATATACTTATTAAGTTTTGAAACCCGTGTATAGTGTGATCCCAGAAGATGAGTACATCATTTATGTAATGCAGGTGGAGAGTAAGTTTAAATTCTTCCTGCTGCAGTGCTTTATGCTCCACACATGTCATGACATTGTTGGCCATGAGGTGTTGACATGGGCAACATAGGCAAAACATGTCACACAGTACTTTTAAAGTTTTTAAAAGTTTGATATTTATTCATTTAAACTTTTTGATAATTAGTTTGTTAAAATGTTAAAAGTTAAACGGTAAAAGTTGAGGAGCTCCTGAGTGAGGGCAGCTGGACAAAGTTAAATCATAGCAAACTTAAGGAATTGTAATTTTGCCATCCAAAATTGTGAAAAGTTGTGCAGGAAAGTAATCCATTCAAATGTCATCAGTGCTTTCAATAGAGAAGAAACACAATGGAAACTTTAACAGTGGACCTTAATATCATGATGAGATATGGAAAAAGGACTGATAAGTGATAAATTCAAACATCAGTGCATCCTTCTACTACAGAAGAGAAACTCAGCTCAAAAGAAAGTCAGCTGAAGAAACAAATGAACTCTCTGAGCCAGCCTCAAGATCATGACATAAGGGTAATATGCAACTTTTAACATCTAATAGTTACTTCGGAATTTTATCAACTTTAAGGTATTGTTAAGTAAACAATAAGCTAGATAAAAGGCTGGAAACATTGCAATGATTATGCATCAACATATTTGTCTATAAAATTATCCTCAGGGAATGTTTTAATTTTATTTTAAATACAGCAAAATTGTGTATAAATTAAATTTTTTTTAGCAAATGCTTTGTTTTGAATGTAATTTTTAAATGAAAGGCTTTCGTATCAAGGTACATTTCTCAAATTTCATTTTGGGTTCTCTCTGCTTAGTTCTCATTGAAATGGATTTTGAAGTACTGCTAGTAGTCATCTCTCTCAGCTGATGAACCACAGCAGCTCTGTTTACTACAAATAAACACTTTCCCCTGTCTGTAAGAACTTTTTTTCCTCCTGCATCTGTTTTTGAGGGGGGGGGGGGGGGGGGACTGCTAAATTCCATCTCTGTTACAGATACTCCTCCTCATCATGCTCTAACAATAAGTCCCTTTTTGAAGTTGGTCACAGATCAGCCTTTTTACCCATATCTCACTTTGCTTTCCACCATGCCTTTATGACTTTTATAAGACTTCATAGTGATGTAGAATACTAAAATCAGTAAGGAATTTTGCTTATGTTGGCATGTTTCATGGTACTTTGCACATGATGCAGTGTTTTTAATGATTTGGTCATGCAGTGTATGGAGAAATTTAAAACTGTTATTTAAAAAGAGTTTTAAAACTTATGGAGAAACAGTTTTATTACAATGCATATCATCTGGTCTATGGTTTCATTCCTTATTTGTACCAGGAACCCATTAACCTGGAAAGGTTAAATGGGAGTGCTAGAAGATTTTCAGTTTCTTGTTAAACCCTCATTGGTAGCATTATCTTATCCAGGAGAAATTAATTATAAAAGGGAAGTAGGTGCTTACCTTCACAAAGGATGGAGATAACCTAGAAGCATTATTAAGCTTGCCTTGGCTTCTCATACAGTATACAAACATGTACACAAGGACACACCTCTGGTTTAGTACTCAGATAAGCTAACCACTAGATTTGGTAGAGCTTGCAAAATAAGTTGCCGAAGTTGTTTATCAGGCTCAAATATTGATCTTGCACATACAAAGGTGCCTTATACTCTTAATAGTAAAGTAGTGGTAAAAATGCTTCATCTAGGAGGTGAAAAATATACATTACACAGAAACTAATACCCCAAAGGATATTTGCAGTTAAGGTTGGTTAGATGGGTTTCCATCAATACCTCTTTGATAAGGTTGACACTATATGATGCCTCATTTTTATCAGCCTTCCTAATTGCTCTTTGCTTGTCATTTGTTGGTTTGTCAGTGCTTGTTTTCTCTAGATGGTTCTTCTACCATAATGTTTTGACCCCAAGGGCTAAAATGTAATGAGTTATGTGTCATGAAATCTTGTGGAGTATATAGATAAAAGATTTACCCCATGTTTTCTTTTTCCCTAAAAATTATGAATAAGAGGGTGGAAAGTAACAAAGTAATGTGTCAAATGAAAGCTTATGATATGGGGAGTATCACAGGTTAAAAATAATTTACCCCCATTCTCATAGAGGGGGAAATGTGACTTTGGTATCGAATGCTTGTGTTCCAAAAAAGAAATAATTCTGTTCCTTTTTTTTAATTTTCCAAAACTGTTCTTTAGTCCCAGGTTAGATATCAAATGGAAGCTGGTGATATTAGGAATGCCATCAGTTATCTCAAATTATGCACCCCTCTTTCACCCTCTACCAGGAAAAGAGGGAGGGAAATTGAACAGGGTTTGATTTTTATGGGTCATGTCAAATGATAGCTTAAGACCTGCCAAGTAGTGTAGGGAATATAGTGATTTTTCTCTGAAACAGGGAAAAGATAGATATTTTTATGACATAATTCCCTGTAAAGTGTCATTAAAAAGTAAAAAAAATATATAAATCCAAAAATTACTTATTTTCTTATATATGTGCCCAAAAAAAGTGAAAAATAAAAGTATAACATACTGATGATGAAATTACTTACTGAATTCATGTTAACTTCAAAGGAAGATATGGTGTCAAAATCGATTTATCTTACCTCATCATCATCCTCACAGCCATGAGCTATAGAGGTCCAACCAGATCGCACAATTTAGTTCTCCAAGCATATCTGTCCTGAACTATATCTGCTGCATCTGACCACTGCACGCCAATTCTAACAAGGTCCTGTTTGACATTGTCTCCCCACCGCATCCTAGGTCTCTCCCTCTTTCTCAAGCCTTTAGGCATACTGTTCATAACCCTATTTGCTAATCTATAATTATCCATATGGGCAACATGGCCAAACCAATGGAGTCTCTCTCTGCACCATATACTGCTCAGAGGAGGTTGCAGACTCCTTTGCCTAACTCCCTTATAAGATTCAATGCATTAAAATACCACTTTTTCCAAACTTTTAACTGCTTGTTAAGCAACTCTTACTTCAAAATTCTAGTTTAAGTATAAACTAAATATGACTAATCCAGCCCCCTAAATATGACTAATCCAGTTCCCAGCCCCCTTCTGATTAACTCATAATGCACAGTTTTTATCTTCAAATGAATAAGGAGCCTTAACAGAATCTCCACCTTTTCATAAGGAATACTCTGAATTCCAAGTTCTTTGTCTACCGAAATGCAGAGCTGTTCAGCAAAATAGTGAACAGGATAATTACCAGTAAACCAGCAGTAACTAAGCCTGATACATCATTCAGCAGGACTCAATAACAGTAAAATTATGGTTCTGTGCTCCAATTTAGAATAGCAAAATAAAACGCAGAAATTTCGGGCACTTTTTTTTATCAATTTTACAGACATGGCCTTAATCCTGTTTTATAGTCCCAGAATATAACAGCATGGATTACTAGCTTGAGAAAGATATATGCACAAAAGCAACAATTTCACTATATATCAAATAAGAACAATATTAAACTGAGAGGCTCTTGTCAGACCTCTGTGGCAAACAGCTGCTTGATGGGGTATTTACTTTTTTCTTTATTAAAAGTATCACTTTTAACCAGGTAATAATAAGTTGAGCCATCCCGTGGCCGAGTGGTTAGCACGCTTGGCTACTGATCTAAGGGACCTGGGTTCGAGCCCCAGAATTAGGCATGGATGTGTGTGTCGTTTTTCTGCTGAGGTCCTGCCATCCTCTCAGATCAACTGTGGCATATAAACTGACAGGCTCCTGTCAGACCTCTGTGGCAAGCAGCTGCTTGAGGGGGTATTTATTTTATTTATTTATTTAATAATAAGTATTGATGCACTGAATGAGAGACTGTACCATCATCATCATCCTCAAGCAGCCATGGGCTACGGAGGTCCAATCAGACCGTGCAATTTAGTTCTCCAAGCAAGTCTATCCTGAGCTACATCTACTGCATCTGGCCACTGCACACCAATTCTAACAAGGTCCTGTTTGACATTGTCTGCCCACCACATCCTAGGTCTCCCCTTCTTTCTGAGGCCTTTAGGCACACTGTTCATAACCCTATTCGCCAATCTATAATTACTTATACGGACAACATGGCCAAACCAACGGAGTCTCTCTCTGCACAATATGCTGCTTAAAGGAGATTGCAAACTCCTTTGCCTAACCTCATCATTAGTTACAAAGTTGAACCACCTAATGCCCAAGATACTGTGTAAGCATCTGGAATCAACAGCATCTAGTTTCCTGTTATCTTGTTTACAAAGTGTCCAAGTTTCACTACTATAACTAACCCTAGAGAGAACTAAACTATTATACAGTCTAATTTTAGTCTTTAGGTGTATACGCCTATTTCTCCACACTCTCCATAGATTCTTAAAAGTCCCGGCAGCAATCCCTATTCGTCTGTTAATCTCATGCCGCACATCACCATTATCTGTTACATAGCTCCCAAGATAATTAAACTGTGACACCTGCTCAAGACTGCAACCATTCAGATTAACTGAATCACAGCCTGCCTGACCAATTTTCATCACTTTAGTTTTCTCTCTGTTTATAACCAAACCTACTCTACTACCAGTCTCATCAACAGCTCGAATGAAAGAGTTCATCTCATCAACATCATTTGCCAAAAGGGCTAAATCATCAGCATAATCTAAATCAGAAATTTTCGTATCTCCAGCCCATTTAAGGCCAAAATCTTTCCCTTGAAGTGAATTTCGCATAACATAATCAATAACCAAACTAAAGAGAAAAGGAGACAAAATGCACCCTTGTCGAACACCAGAAGTAATGCTAAACCAATTGCTACAAGCCTTACCAACTCTCACACACGACTCAGTGTTATTATAGAGAGCTTTCATTATGTTAACTAACTTGTCTGGAATACCATATGATTTCACAATCAACCACAAATTATGACGATCAACAGAGTCGAAAGCCTTTTTGAAATCAACAAAGCTAGCAACCAAAGGTTTCTGAAACTCTAAACATTTCTCAAGAATCTGCCTAAGTGAAAATATCTGATCCACACATCCCCTACCCCTTCTGAATCCACATTGCTCATCACGCAATTGACTGTCAACCAGATTCTTAATTCTATTAAGCACAATCATGGAAAGAACTTTACCTGGAACAGAGAGTAGGCTAATACCCCTATAGTTATCACAAGAACTGCGATCACCTTTTTTGAAAATTGGGATAACAATAGCTCTGGTAAAATCCTTAGGAACCATGCCTTTATCATAAAAGATATTCAGAATTTCAGTCATCCAAGTGGTAACTGAAACATTTCCAGCTCTAAGCATTTCTGTAGTAATTTCATCTACCCCTGGTGATTTATGAAGTTTAAGTTTAGAAACATCCAAAATAACTTCAGATTGTGTTATAGGCCAACATTAAAGCCACCAATGCATCTATCATCATTGCAAACAATGGGAATAGAACTAACCACATTGTTTAGAACATCACTGAAATGCTCAGCCCACCTAGCCATGACAGAATCCTCCCCTTCTATAACCTTACCTTGTTTATCCTTCAATCCCTGTATACCTGTCCGTTTTCTACCACACGAAACATTAACTATCTGGTACAGCTCTCTGCTGTTGTGCTGTCTAACTGCTTCCTCAGCTTTGTCAGCCAAACCATCAAGCCAAAGATTCTTATCAGCAGCTAACTGATCCTTTACACGTTTATTAAGTTCTCTGTAATGCTTTCTATTAGGACTAGTAGGGTATTGATTAAGGACATTCCTGCAGTTCTTTCTTTCCGAAATAAGCTCAAGTGCCTTATCACTCAGATAATTCTGTCTCTTCTGCTCCTATTTTCCTAAAAGAGTACTGTTAGTGTCCAAAAAAGCCTGTTTAAAATGATCCCATTCTTCCTCAACTTCAGTAGTAAGCATACCATGACTGTCATAATGACTAAGTAACCTATCATGGTAAGCTTTGGCTATAACTGGGTCTTTCAGAGCTTCAGTATTAAAAGCAAATTTTTTAACCCTAGCACAACACTTTTTAAGTTTAAGTTGCAAGACACTTTTAACAAGGTAATGGTCAGATCGAATTTCAGCTCCCCTATATGCCCTGGTATTTCTAACAGAACTAGCCCATTTGCTGTTAATTAATATATAATCAATCATATTCCTATGCAGCCCATCAGGTGAAACCCATGTGTACTTATGTATGTCGCGGTGTTTGTAATATGTGTTAGTTATTCTGAAACCATTGAGTTTACTTACCTGTAGGAGACGTTGCCCATTGCCATTGCAGCTACCAATACCAAAAGGGCCAATCACCCCTCCCCAAAGGTCAGAGTCAGTACCAACTTTGGCATTGAAGTCACCAAGAACAAGGGTAATATATCCTTTCTTGACAGAATTCAAAATATCCTGAAGTTGTTCATAAAACCTATCCTTCTCATCCTCATCGGCATCCTCAGTGGGGGCATAACAGCAGATAACATTCAGGTCTTTAACGCTTGTCTGAAATTTTGCTGTAAGAAACCTTTCATTAATGCACTCATATCCTAGAAGAGCATCACTAGCGTGTCTGCTGAGAAGCAGTCCCACGCCTTGGTGATGCTTATTGTCGTCCCTCCCTGAAAAGAGAAATTTAAGATTATTTTTAAGAATCTGACCTTTATCTGTCCATCTGGTCTCTTGCAAGCCAAGAATATCTAAATTATAATGGTGGAATTCTTGTGTGAGGACATCAAGAGAAAAAGCTCTGTGCAGAGTCCTCACATTCCAACTACCTATGGAGAGAAAATGGTTAGTAGGATGTTTAAAGAAACTATGTTTATTGAGAGAGGAAATGCCAACAATATCAAACAGCCCCCTAATTGCAGACATGGGGCAAAGACCCGTTCCCCCACCACTAAAGGCTGAAGCCATCTACACTGGAAGACTTACCCCAATGTAGAATTTGACGATGCCAATAGAAGCAAAGAGTTCAGGTGCCTGCGACGACCTCTGCTCAGGATTATCCACCAGCTGATAAACATATCCTGTGAATCTATTCACTTGGGGCTGTCAACCCACAAACAAACAGAAAACACAGCGGAAGATTTTCCCTCCACAGAAGCCCACCAGTGCAGCAAAATCAGGATCCATAATCAAGCTCAGAGCCATATATCTGTCCAGTCCAGTGGGTTTATATGGTCAGCACCATGACCCTGTGTGGTTGACCACTCCTCAGCAGGGTAGAAAAAAAAGAAAAGTAGCCATAGTTGTCCAGATCAGTAGACCACACTAATCTGGCAGCCCTCCCCTTCCGTTCACTTCCACAAGAGAGTATCTCTTTTGAAAGGTATAACGGTCTGCACCATGAGAAGGCGGGGTCGGACATTAGGTGCTAGGCCTGGCCGGTTCTATGCATCATCACAGGGGATTGGTGCATAGCTCTCCTTCCAGTGACTTACCATGTGTCATCAAATATCATCATGGTAATTTGATAGCTCTGAAAGTTCAGGTACAGTTTGGCATTGTTTTTGGTCACTTTCACTGAGGCACAAAATGATGTAATG
The DNA here is from genome assembly GCA_038380435.1 of Ryuthela nishihirai. Classification (NCBI taxonomy): domain Eukaryota; kingdom Metazoa; phylum Arthropoda; class Arachnida; order Araneae; family Heptathelidae; genus Ryuthela; species Ryuthela nishihirai. The sequence continues at coordinate 46,333,230 of JAWZYU010000029.1, read as the reverse complement.
ACCCCTCAAGGAGTGTAAACTGATCCAGGGGCAAATACAATGATCTTCTACAGTATGTGGGAATTCTCTGTTGAACTGGGTTGTGAAAATGATATCTTTGGCAGTGATTGCTTCTCCAATGTGGACAATGACGTCAGGGATTCTACTATCTCCAAGTCCAGTGACACCTCTGGCTGTAAGATGTTGCCTGATGAAGGGGAGATCTTTCCCTCTTGAAGTCTTGAGGGGATAAAATGTCGCAGGGAGAAGATATTGCTATTATGAAGAAGACTGCAATTGACAAGCCAGTCAGAGGAATACTTTACTCTTCAAAGTTTCACAACTCTGCTGCTGAATGATACTGATAGGCATCTCCTTCCAGCTTCTAGGACACAAAGTTGCTTTATTGGACAATTTACACAAAACTGCTTCATTCAATGATTTATAAACTCCCTGACTCCATTATTGCCTCCTCTCACTCTCCACTCATGCACTCCTCTCACTCTGCACTGCCTCATGGACTACACTCAAGAATCTCAAACTGGGCAAATGGGGTGAACAAAGGAAGCCAAGGCCTATTTATGCCTTTGGGACAACTTGTTTCTAATTTGCCTGCTGCCTCTCTTCATGGGGCAACACTATCACTTCCTCCCAGCCTGGGTGAGGCAAAAGTTAAATGCTTTGTGGAACCTGTGAGCTGCAGAACCCAGGCAACATTCCATCACCTTAATTGTTGAAATGGTTGCTGCTTCATTAGAGCTTCTTTGGTAAAGGACCAAATTTAGCTGCTTAGAGTTCCACACTAATGAATTTGTCAAGTATTGTGGTCTTGATATATGCTCTGTTCATGTATTAATGTAGGTTTTATGTTGTTCTTGACTGTTGGAAATGCTCATGGTTCTCTCTCTCTCTCTCTTTTGTTAGCCTTTTTACTTGGGTCATAAACTGACCATTTATTTGCTGAAAGTAGGATGGCTGCAATGTGCTTTCTGTCGTGATAACACTATTGATATGTAACTTGACTGATAAACAAGGATGGGGGCTAAAAATGTTGGTGATCCATGGTAAGAGAGAAATGAAACACTCTGTTGCTCTAGGATGAGAATCTGAGTGCAGTGCTATGTACGCTATAGATATGTAAATATTTCATTGAAACTTTTGAGCTAAGAATATATCATTCATTATAACATCAGGTTAGATGAAAAAATTCTTCCCAGAGAATGGTTGGTTTTGCAAGGATACATCCATGACTTATCTCAAGAGAAACCTGTATTTTTATTTCTTTTTAGATTGGATTGTTTTGCCTCTGAGCGGCACTTTTTTGCACACCATGGGCTAAATGGCCAGGTCACAATGACCCCGAAGGCTCAGAGAAGGTTGGGAGAGGGGACCAACTGGAACAGCTATTGGGGAGACAAATGGTAGCCTCCCGTCAAAGCCATCCAGCGTGTTATTTAACGTGCACAGGGTATGGCTCTCCTGCACACGGCGCCACGACTCAATGTCCCATCCGAAGGATGGTAGCCTTTCCAAGCCCATCAGTTTATTACTTTTTAATGTCACTTATGAGTATATAGGGTATTTTCTAAAATTTTCTATTCTGCTATTCAATGCATTGCACACTTCCACAGAACTTTGCATTTATAGCCCTCCTTTTCACATGTAACCTAATGGCTTTTGCAATTGACCACATCTGTTATCCACACCTTATAACTTGCCTCTCCCTCCCCCCCAAAGATTTATCTCCACATTAAGCATGTATTTTCCTTTCATTCTTACCTATGTAGTCTAACATACAATTATTTATACCCCAACTATGATGAGTTCTTCAACCAAAACTCTAAAAGCTTTTTACTCTTTCATTTAAGGAGAAATTCTGTAGAAAATGAGGGCTAAAGAATTCTGAAACATTTACAAGACAAATTGTTGCTTATAAATGAAGCAGTGGACTTACATTAATGCAACAAATTTCCTGTTGAAAATCAGTGGATCTCTTATCACCCACCCTGCATCCCAAATGAAGTAGAATAATAGTGTTTCAAGCTTGGATCCTGACATTATAAAGACAGTCTTTAATTTTTAGCACAATAGGATGGAAAACAATGGAAAGAATTCAACAGGCAAAAACTTGAAAGTTTGAAGTGGCAAACTAAAGAAAGTGGGGAGAAAAATTGGTTCCAGGTTTTATAACAAGTTGGGACTAGTAGCTTTAACCACAAATTTCCCATTGAAATTAACAGATTTGTAGCCTCCCACCCTCAATGAACTCTGGTTCTGTCATAGGTAGAGACTTAAACTTTTTGTGCAACATAGAGTGACAAGAAGCAGAAAACTATAGGGGAAATTTGGATAGTAATGGGGTAAGTCAAAAAAGTATTAAATGTAAAATTTCGATATTTCAACATTTGAATGGGGATGAGTAAAATCACAGTATTGTATTCTATTATAAACAGAGACTTGAATGTTTAACGCAACATGGTTGGTTGGTTGTTTCACCTCTGAGCAACACTTTTTTGCACATAATGAGCTAAATGGCAAGGTCACAAGGATCCCAAAGGTTCAAAGAAGTATGGGGGAAGGGACCCACTGGAACAGCTGTAGGAAGACAGATGGTAGCCTCCCATCAAGGCCATCCAGCATGTTAACATGCACAGGGTATGGCTCTCCCCAGGGTCGGATTAAGGAAACTGGTGCCCTAATCACAGCCCAACAATGGTGCTTCTATCAGCCCTTCCATTGCTTAACTAACAAAGACATTAAGACTCAATAAGTGCTGAAGTTATATGTAGGCAACAATTCAATAAGCATTATTTTGCATCTTTTGATCCCTGTATGCTGAAATGCTCTGAATCTTCAAGGTTAGAAAGCAATGAAATAAAAGACGTTTTGTTTCGTACAAATAACGATATTTTTCCATTAGAATATCTTTTCTAAAAATTGCTCACCAACATCGATTTCTGTAGAAAGCGGATTTTCAAAGTTGAAAAGTATGCTCTCGAGATCACGTAATTGAGAGTTAAGGGCATGATAGCTAGGGGAATAAATTCTGTGGTGCCACCTTCCCAGTGATGCCCTAAGCACATGCTTATTTTCCTTAATGGTTAATCCAGCGCTGGCTCTCCCACACACAGGGCCACGAGTCACATCAGACAGACGGTGGCTTTTCCAAGCCCATTGGTGTCCCCTACTGACCGTGGGCAGGGTGGGGAGTTTTGCAGAGAAACACAACATGGAGTGGTACAATGAAAACTGTTATGTGAAATTTAGGACTAATCGATCAAGTATTTGTGGAATTATAGGAGGCTGAAATCTGTTAAAAATGAGATAAATTTCAGCAATTTATGCAGTATTAAACTTTTACCAACACCCATACACTGTAATGTTGCCAAGAATTATATCTGCATGCCATAGAACAGACATGCAATGTTGGCTGGTGAATGAATGCCAAGTGCCCATGTTCCTTGGACACTCCTTTTACTTGGATATATCCCTGCAGTATTAATTTTAGTGTCTCAAGATACTGTCAATGTATTGCTTTTTCATCAGTTTTTCTTTTTGTTGCCTCAGCTGATTAATTTTTGTTAATATGTTTTATCAATAATATTTAGATACCAGCTGTGTGCACAGTACCCCCAATAATTACTCAGTACCATATTTACATTGTGGCAACCATTTTTGTCTTTTGTCCAACTGAAAAATCCTAGATGATGAGTTCTCATTTATTTTTGCTCTATTGCAAGTTGTATTAATTGCTGTATTCCCTTTGATAGCAAAGGTTTACAATGCAATTCACATTTACACTTAACTAATCACACAGATAATTAAATCCATCCTACTGTAGCCAGATTTGTCAGTTTCTATTCATCTGCATTAATTGATTTGTTGTTCATGGCCTCCTCATTGAGATTTTTGTGTTGGATTACTATTTTTGTCTTAAACATAGTAAGGTTGGAGACAGAAAAAGGAATGTCAATTCAAATTCCTATTCACATTTCAACTCACTAGCAGTACCTACAGGCTAACTGGCCAGACCAATAACCTTTTGCAGCCCTGGGTTGGGAACTCCTGCCAAATATACTTAATGTTCACTTGGTGGAATGCTATCTTGTTGGTTCATTGTACACTGCAACTGTATAAGTAACAAATAAGTATTTTATGAGGGGGGGGAATCTGTAGATAAGTATTGTTTATTATAAACAATCTAAATCTTCATATTTAACAATTGTTTTGTGTGGTGTTAAAAGTGGTATTTATCCAATTATTAAGTGGTTAGCATTCATTGGCTATGATGCAGAGACCTGAGTTACAGTCCTGGATAAAGTATGGATGTTTTCTTTTCATATTGTGTTTCTTCTGAGGTGTCACCTTCCTCATAGATATTCTGTGGTATGTATTATACTGACAAACTTCTTTCAGTCCCATAGCTTAGTGTGGAACTTGAGTAGTAAGTTTTTTGTTTTAAAGATAATAAATATTGAGATAAACTCAGATAAACTCGACAATTCAACATCCGGTAATAAATAGGCTCTTTTTGATGTCGATTTCAATTTTGGAGGAAAAATTGTCTCAGCCGGGTGGGATACGAACCCACGACCTCCTGATAATATGTCAGGTATTCTGGACCACTGAGCTACTGGCCACCAATAAAGATCTCCTCTAATTAACGCTATGAACATTCCCTTTATGTCACATATAGGCGTTATTTTTAGGCAATTTTTAGCCCTAGCGGCTTTTTATTTGCCAATAGATGGAAAGCATGTCTTACAAGTATGCTAATGATAATAAATATTGAGATAAACTCAGATAAACTTGACGATTAAACATCCAGTAATAAATAGGCACTTTTTGATGTCAGTTTCAATTTTGCATATAGTAAAATATATAGTATATAGTACATAAAAGCATACTTGTAAGACATACTTTCCATCTATTGGCAAATAAAAAGCCGCTAGGGCTAAAAATTACCTAAAAAATAACGCCTATATGTGACGTAAAGGGAATGTTCATAGCATTAATTAGAGGAGATCTTGATCGTCATCCGGTAGCTCAGTGGTCCAGAGTACCTGACATGTTATCAGGAGATCGTGCGTTCGTATCCCATCCAGCTCAGACAATTTTTCTTCTAAAATTGAAATCGACATCAAAAAGTGCCTATTTATTACTGGTTGTTTTAAAGAGTTATGTCAGCTGGATTATTTAACTGTAACATTCGGGGTTCCTATTGAGCAATTTTCGGTTATTGTTTATAAGAATTTTGGAGTAACTCATAATTACCAATAATGAGTTGTAAGTAAATGAGCAAAAAATTAAATAAACCAATAAAACGATGTTTGTTAGTTATTAATGTTTACAGCAAGCAAACAATTTTTTACATATAACATATTTTTTTTAATAAATGTATAGTATACTGGTGCCCAAAATTAAAGGATAATTGACAAAAGTGTACATAATTCAAAATATTATACAATTAAATGTACATAAAATAAAATACAATTAAATGTTGCATATAAAAAGTATTGTGACGAGACATACCATGTGGGATAATGATGAAATTATGTAATAAACATGAGTTCCATAATGCAGGTGCACACCCAGGTTTTTGATTGGAGGATGGGCTCATTCCAGAGATGCATACAACTTTGCTTAATCTCATCATTGCTGAAGAAGTCAAACCACCTAATTGTCAAGATGCATAAGCATCTAAAATCAAATGATCAAGCTTCCTGTTATCTTGTTTACAAAGAATCCAAGTTTTATTATCATAACTAAACTATTATATAGCCTAATTTTAGTCTTTAGGTGTATATGACTATTTTTCCACTCCTCATACAGACCTTCTACTATGGCATATATACTGACAGGCTCCTGTCAGACCTCTGTGGAAAGCAGCTGCTTGAGGGGGTATTTATTTTTATTTATAGATTCTTGAAAGTCCCAGCAGCAATTACTATTCTTATGTATCTCATGCTGCACATCACCAGTACCTGTAACACAGATCCCATGATAATTAAATTAAGATACTTACTCAGGGTGCAACCATTCAAAACAACTGAAGCACAACCTGTTGGACCAATTTTCATCGCTTTAATTTTCTCCCTGTCTATGACTAAACCTACTCTACTACAAGGTGTGCTCAAAATGCTCTTAACATGCATTTACAGAACAAAATCCATTGCACTTATCTCAGCAAAACATTTACTGACCTTCAAAATGCCCCCCTTCAGCATCTATGCAAAGTTGCAGACATCTATGCCAACTGAGGAATGTTTGGTGGTACTCCAGTTGGGGAATATTCCACAACTCTGAATAAATGCATTTTGCAAGGTCTTGCATCCTTGAAAAAGGTTTCCTAGCAAATCATTTCTGAATTTTTGGAAACAACCAAAAATCGAATGGTGTAAGATCGGGTGAATATTTTGGATGGGGGTAACTATTTGATTTTTTCCTGCTCCAAATAGGCTGTAACTTGCCAGGTTTTGTGAGCACTGGCATTGTCAGGAAGAAGAGAAACTTTTAACACACTTGTTATTGGATACTGCTCCTTCATCTTAACCATTTTGAGAAAAACAATGTATTATTGGCCATTTATAGTAATTTTTTCAGGTAAGGTGTCCATGGCTACCACTCCTTGGGAATTGAGAAAAATTGTGAATATCCTCTTCCTTGGGCAAAAGTCTCGTCAGAGGATTTGGGGACAATAACATACTTGGGATCCACAGCCCAAACATAGCTGTCAATCTTTTTGGGAGTTGTATAGTAATAAAACCACGTCTCATCACCTGTGGCAATGTTAACTGTTTGGGGCTCCTAGGTTCAAACGTTGCCAGCATCTCCTTGCATGAGTCCACTCTAGCCCTTTTTTGCTGTTCTATCAGTTTGTTGTGTTCCCATTTGTCACAGATCTTTAAATGTTAATGAATAATTTTTTCCACACTGCCAATCGATATATGACATCTAAACTTATTGTCTGAACGGTGATGTGTGGTTTTTCCTTAATGAGTTCGTGAACCAACAGCAATGATTCTCTCATTCATGTCCTCCTTCAGTCTTCCTGCACAAGGGAGATCTTTGAAGCTCTGCCTTCTCTCAATTCACATATCCATCCCATTACAGTGCCATGTGAACAGGCATGATCCTCATATACTTGTGATAAATCAGCAGGAATTTTTTTTCATGTAGTCCCCAAGCAGCATCCTTGTGAAAATGTAAAATCTTTCCCTGTCTCTAATAGGCTTCATGGCTACAATGCACAAATGTAATAACGAACTTTACGTGCGACCAGCAAAGAGAGAGATAATGATATGGCTTTTCTTTTTAACACATAATGACAAATTTGCAAACAAGTCTTGGCTTCTTTGAAGAAATGAGTGCAAATCTAGAGATACGTGTCAAGAACTTTTTTGAATACCTTTCATAGGATGATAAATGCAGTCACTTCTGTAAAATATTGCAGCTTTCATAACTCTTTTAATAATAAATAGTTTAAAAGAAAAATATCGATAAGTTTTAAGGTCTTTCGCTTCCATCAGATTTTCCATAAAAAGCTTATTTTAGAAATAAACTGCTTTTAATTTTGCTTCCTGTTTACGTAATATGGAGTCATTCCATAAATTTTGAAATCTAGTATATAATACAGTGGTGTGCAAAAAATAAACAACAAACACAAAAATATGAATTGCAAATTTTTTTATTTGGTTTCAATGAAATATACAGGTTGAGTTTATGATCATATATCTTACTAATACCTGAAAAGCAAACAAATTCCTGTGAATATTTAATGAGATATTGAAATTGAAAATTTTTTTCCTGAAAATGACATATGAAAGTAAATAAAAAAATAGTTTTAATATGATGTGTGATCACCTCAGACAGCGATACAGCCTGCATCACTCGTCATGCTGCAAATCAAGGTGTCAACGAGGGTTTGAGGGAATAATTACCATTCATGCAAGATTGCAGATCAGAGCTGCTGGAGGGTCCTGGGAGGTGTTTTGCAACAGGCCATGTGTTGTCCTAGAGCATTCCAAACATGTTACTTTTGGATTTAATTCAACTGATCAGGAAGGCCAGTTCATGCAGCTTATGTTTTACTCTCAAGGTATGGATCCACCAAGCGAGCTCTGTGAGGGCGAGCACTAAGTAAAATACTGCTTAAATGTGTCTGCCCACACCAGCAACTCCAAAACTGTCTCTTTCCTGGATTTTAATGGGCTGATATCTGATTCCAAGCAGTCTCAAGCCAATAGTAATCAAGAATTGGTTTGCAGACTAAATCAGGATTCATCGGTGAACAGAACATGACCCCATTGAAGTTGAGTCTAATAGTGATATTGTCAAGACCAATCAGGTTCTGTGCCAGCTGGTTGTTAAAGGGACACATGCAACTGGTCATCTTGCATAAAGATGACCTGCATGAAGCCTTCTGGACACAGTTTGCTGGAATACAGCCAGTCCCATGGATGCAGAAAAGTTGAAAGTGAGCTGACATGCTGTATGGGTTCTATGGCACCATGCTTGCATTTAGGAGCAGGTAACAGTCACTCTAGTTAATGTGGCCTTCCAACATCTAGGAAACACATCTTCTAGCGATAGTTTGGCATGATTTACATTTAGCCATCTGTCTACCACAGACTAATGTTGTCTGGCCTCGAGCCTCCCGATTACTTGCTACCTCATTTCTTCCGGCCATTATTAAACAGTTGGCTATCTTGAATGTCATGCATCAAGACACTAACATGCAGATACAAATGAGGTGCTTTATATACTGACTTGTTTCACATGCACAACTCTGTTGAATGCAAATTTGATGTGCAGATTTTAATTTAGCATCATTTTTTATTTAAAATATCGGACTTTTGTTATTTATTGTCAATTATTGCACAAAATAGTCGATTTTTTGCATTTGTTGCTTAACTTTTGAGCACCAGTGTAGAATCATTGCATTAATAATGATGTGGTTTATCAAAATTCTGTAATGCAAATTCCCACAGCATTGCCATAAATGTGCTACTTCTAATAGAAGATTATTAATTTGAAGGTCTTCACCCAAGTATTAAATAGTATCTGATTAAAAGATGGGGGTTTTCAAACCCCATTTTTTTAACTCAGATGGTTAGGACAAAAACTAAGATACACCAAAAAGCCAAAACATTATGAACACCTGCATAATATGATATAGGTCCTCCATGTGCCACCAAAACAGCTCTTACCTGGTGAGGCATGGACACTACAAGATTTCTAAAGGTGTCTTGTGGTATATGGTACCAACACGTTACCAGCTAATCGGATATGCTGTACCAACTCAAACCACAGCTGCTCAATTGGATTGATATCTGGGGAATTTGGAGGCCAGGGTAATACTTGGAAGTCTTCCTTGTGTTCTGTGAACCATTCTCGAACAAACCCGGCAGTGTGGCATGGCACATTGTCCTGCTGAAAGAAGGCTGCTATGACCTTTAAGAATCTTTCGAGAGTGTGGAGAAGTACACATATACACCTAGATTGAAATTTGGCTTTGTGATAGTTTGGTTCTTTCTAGGATTAGTTATGATAATGAAACTTGGACTCTTTGTAAGCAAGATAACAAGAATCTTTGATTCTAGATGCTTATGCAGTATCTTGGGCATTAGGTGGTTTCACTTGGTAAGTAATGATGAGATAAGGCAAAGGAGTAGACAACCTCCTTTGAGCAGCTTATTGTGCAAAGAGAGAGTGTATTAGTTAGGCCATGTTGCCCATATGTATAATTTAGATTCACTGATAGTGTTATGAACAGCATGCCTAAAGGCTTCAGGAAAAGGGGAAGACCTAGGGCAGACAATAAGAAAAGGGAAAGACCTAGGGGCAGACATAGCAATCCAATGGGTAGACAATGTGAAATTGGACCTTGCTAGAATTGGCATACAGTCCACAAATGCAGCAGCTGGAGCTCAGGAGAGAGGTGTTTGGGGAACAAAATTGCAGTCTGGTTGGACCTCTGTAGCCCATGGTTGCGTGAGGATTTCATATGTATGTATGTATATATGTATTTATTTTCACATAGTTACGTAGATATATTTTAGATTGTTTTATATTTTCAAAAATTTTCATACAACGTTTTTGGTGCTCCAAGCTCGTAATTTGTAGTTCTCAGGCTGAAGTCCTACCTAGGCCAGCATTAAGATTTATGTTGTCAAAACTCCCTGCCATGTCATCTGTCAGTAGGGGACACTGAGAAGCTTGGAAAGACCACCATGCATTAGATAAGGCATTAAGCGGTGGCCCCATATATGGGAGAGACATATACTGTGCACATTATATAATACAACGGATGACCTTTACAGAAGGCTACAATGTGTTTCCTAAAGTTGTCCAGTGGATCCCTTTCACCCAACCTTCTCCAAGACATGAGGTCCTTGTGACCTGCCCTTTTTGCCCATTATTCATCAACATTTTAAATTTTGAAAGATCTGTGCCAAATGATGAACAGATAGAACAGAAAAAATAGGCTAGAGACGTCTGCAAGGTGTGCTGCCAATGTTTGAACCTAGTGACTTCGAACAGTTAACATTGTCACAGGTGATGAGACGTTTTATTACTATACAACTCCCGGAAATTTTGACAGCTATGTTTGGGCTGTGGATCCCAAGTACATTATTCTCCCCAAATCCTTTGACAAGACTTTTGCTCAAGGAAGAGGATATTCACAATTTTTTTTTTTCAATTCCCGAGGAGTGATAGCCGTGGACACCTTACCTGAAAAAATTACTATAAATGGCCAATAATACAACATTGTTTTTCTCAAAATGGTTCAGAAGATGAAGGAGCAGTATCCAATAACAGATGTGTTAAAAGTTTCTCTTCTTCCTGACAATGCCAGTGCTCACAAACCCTGGCAAGTTACAGCCTATTTGGAGCAGGAAAAAATCAGTAACCCCATCCTGCATATTCACCCGATCTTGCACCATTCGATTTTTGGTTGTTTCCAAAGATTTGAAAAGCATTTGCTAGGAAGCGTTTTTCAAGGGTGCAAGACCTTGCAAAATGCATTTATTCAAAGTTGTGGAATATTTTACAACTGGAGTACCACCAAGCATTCCACAATTGTGTAGATGCTGGAGGGGGAGCATTTTGAATGACAGTAAAAGTTTTGTTGAGGTAAGTGCAGTGGTTTTTTTTCTGTAGATGCATGTCAAGAGCATTTTCAACACTCATTGTAGTAGAGTAGGTTTAGTCATAGACAGGGTGAAAAGTGGTCCAACAGGTTGTGCTTCAGTTGTTTTGAATGGTTGCACCCTTGAGCAGGTCTCTCAATTTAATTATCATGAGATCTGTGTTATAGTACTGGTGATGTGCAGCATGAGAAACATACGAATAGGAATTGCTGCTGGGACTTTTAAGAGTCTGTGGGGAGTGGAAAAATAGGCATCTACACCTAAAGCCTGAAATTAGGCTATTAATAGTTTAGTTCTTTCTAAAGTTAGTTATGATAATAAAACTTGGACTCTTTGTAAACAAGATAACAGGAGGCTTGATGCCTTTGATTCTATATGTTTACACAGTATCTTGAACATTAAGTGGATCTAATCAGATTGTGATTCAGTAATAATGAGATTAAGCAAAGGAATCTTCAACCTCCTTTGAGCAGCATATTGTGCAGTGAGAGACTGCTTTAGTTTGGTCATGTTACCCATATGCATAACTGTAGTTTATTAAATAGGGTTATGAAGAGTGTGTCTAGAGGCCTCAGAAAAAGAAGCCTAGGATGAGATGGACAGACATTGTTAAACTGGACCTTCTCAGAATTGGCCTAGAGTCAGGGCTGGACTTTCATCTTCTGAGGCCTTAAGCTATGGCAGATTTAAGAGGCCCTAATCTATACAATTCTGAGAGGCCCTAAACTATTTAAATATAAGAGACCCCAAGATATGGCAAGTTTAAGGAGCCCAAAAATTTGCAATCAAAATATATATATTTCTTAATGTGATTTTAGGGAATATTATAGATAAACATGAAACTCCTATGGTGAAAACATTATTTTAGGAATGGTAACTTAAGATTAAACAATATCTGCACAATGGATTTATTTAAATATTTAAAAAAAATGTGATCTAAACATGACTTAAAATACATCACTCTACGGCCCAGCCTAGAGTGGTAAAATGCAGCAGCTGTTACTCAGGATAGATGTTTGGAGAAGTAATTTGCACATTCTGATTAGACCTGTAGCCCATGGCTGCTTGAGGATTATTTTTGTTTATTTTTTTCCATTCAGGTTAGTAGAATTCTCAAAAGCGTCTCATGCCTCCCATTATCCTACCCTAAGAATATGGTTAATTTTCTTTTTTTTTCTACCTTGCTGAGGAGTGGTCAACCACACAGGGCCCTGGTGCTCACCATATAAACCTACTGGACTGAAATAAGGCTCTGAGCTTGATTATGGATCCTGAATTTGCTGCACTGGTTCGCTTCTTTGGAGGGAAATTCTTCTGCTATATTTTCTGTTTCTTTGTGGGTTGACAGCCCCAAGTGAATAGATTCACAGGATATGTTTTATCAGCTGTTGGATAATCCTGAGCAGAAGTTATCACAGGCAGCTGAACTCTTTGCTTCTACTGGCATTGTCAAATTCTACATTGGAGGAAGTCTTCCAGTGTAGATGGCTTCAGCCTTTAGTAGTGGGGGAACAGCTCTTTGCCCCATGTCTGCAATTAGGGGGCTGTTTGATATTGTTGACATTCCCTCTCTCAATAAACATAGTTTCTTTAAACATCCCACTAACCATTTTCTCTCTATAGGTAGTTGGAATGTGAGGACCCTGCACAGAGCTTATTCTCTTGATGTCCTCACTCAAGAATTCCATCGTTAAAATTTAGATATTCTCAGCTTGCAAGAGACTACATGGACAGATAATGGTTAGATTCTTAAAAATAATCTTAATTTCTCTTTTCAGGGAGGGACGATAATAAGCATCACCAAGGCGTGGGTCTGCTTCTCAGCAGACACTCTAGTGATGCTCTTCTAGGATATGAGTGCATTAATGAAAGGTTTCTTACAGCAAAATTTCAGACAAGCGTTAAAGACCTGAATGTTATCTGCTGTTATGCCCCCACTGAGGATGCCGATGAGGATGAGAACGATAGGTTTTATGAACAACTTCAGGATATTTTGAATTCTGTCAAGAAAGGAGATATTACCCTTGTTCTTGGTGACTTCAATGCCAAGGTTGGTACTGACTCTGACCTTTGGGGAGGGGTGATAGGCCCTTTTGGTATTGGTAGCTGCAATGGCAATGTCTCCTACAGGTAAGTAAACTCAATGGTTTCAGAATAACTAACACTTGTTACAAACACCGTGACATACATAAGTACACATGGGTTTCACCTGATGGGCTGCATAAGAATATGATTGATTATATATTAATTAACAGCAAATGGGCTAGTTCTGTTATGAATATCAGGTCATATAGGGGAGCTGAAATTGGATCTGACCATTACCTTGTTAAAAGTGTCTTGCAATTTAAACTTAAAAAGTGTTGTGCTAGGGTTAAAAAATTTACTTTTAATACTGAAGCTCTGAAAGACCCAGTTATAGCCAAAGCTTACCATGATAGGTTACTTAGTCATTATGACAGTCATGGTATGCTTACTACTGAAGTTGAGGAAGAATGGGATCATTTTAAACAAGTTTTTTGGGCACTAACAGTACTCTTTTAGGGAAAATAGGAGCAGAGTAGTCAGAATTATCTGAGTGATAAGGCACTTGAGCTTATTTCGGAAAGAAAGAACTGCAGGAATGTCCTTAATCAATACCCTACTAATCCTAATAGAAAGCATTACAGAGAACATAATAAACGTAAAGGATCAGTTAGCTGCTGATTAGAATCTTTGGCTTCATGGCTTGACTGACAAAGCCAATGAAGCAGTTAAACAGCAAAACAGCAGAGAGCTGTAAAGAATTAATAAATACCCCCTAAAGCAGCTGCTTGCCACATAGGTCTGACAGGAGCCTGCCAGTTTATATGCCATAGTAGAAGGTCTTTGAGGATGGCAGGCCCTCAGCAGAAAAACGACACATACATCCATGCCTTATTCAGGGCTCAAACCCAGGTCCCATAGATCAGTAGCCAAGCGTGATAACCATGTACCAGAAGTTAATGTTTGTGTGGTATAAAACTTACAGGTATACAGAAATCGAAGTATAAGCAAGGTAACATTATAGAAGGTGAGGATTCTGTCATGGCTGAGCATTTCAGTGATGTTCTAAATGTGGTTAGTTCTACTCCCATTGTTTGTAATGATGTTAGATGTATTACTGGCTTTAATGCTAACGCTATAATACAGTCTGAAGTTATTTTGGATGTTTCTAAACTTCATCTACCCCTGGGGATTTATGTAGTTTAAATTACTACAAAAATACTTAAAAACTGGGAATGTTTCAGTTACCACATGAATGACTGAAATTTTGAATATCTTTTATGATAAAGGAATGGTTCCTAAGGATTTTACCAGAGCTATTATTAACCCTATTTTTAAAAAAAGGGCATCACAGTTCTTGTGATAACTATAGGGGTATCAGCCTACTTTCTGTTCCAGGTAAAGTTCTTTGCATGATTGTGCTTAATAGAATTAAGAATCTGGTTGATAGTCAATCGCATGATGAGTTCAGAAGTTGTAGGGGATGTATAGATCAGATATTTTCAGTCAGACAGATTCTTGAGAAATGTTTAGAGTTTCAAAATCCTTTGGTTGTTAGCTTTGTTGATTTCAGAAAGGCTTTCGACTCTGTTGATCATCATAATTTGTGGTTGATTGTGAGATCGTATGGCATACCAGACAAGTTAGTTAACATAATGAAAGCTCTCTATAATAACATTGAGTCGTGTGTGAGAGTTGGTAAGGTTTGTAGCAATTGGTTTAGCATTACTTCTGGTGTTTGATAAGGGTGCATTTTGTCTCCTTTTCTCTTTAGTTTGGTTATTGATTATGTTATGCAAAATTCTTTGCTAGGGAAAGATTTTGGCCTCAAATGGTCTAGAGATTTCAAAATATCTGATTTAGATTATGCGGATGATTTGGCTTTGTTGGCTAATGATGTTGATGAGATGAATTCTTTCATTAGGGCTGTTGATGAGACTGGTAGTAGGGTAAGTTTGGTTATAAACAGAGAGAAAACTAAAGTGATGAAAATTGGTCAGGCAAGCTGTGATTTAGTTAATCTGAATGGTTGCAATCATGAGTAGTTGTCTTAGTTTAATTTTCTTGGGAGCTATGTAACAGATACTGGCAATGTGCAGCATGAGATTAACAGACTAATAGGGATTGCTGGTTGGACTTCTAAGAATTTATGGAGAGTGTGGAGAAATAGGTGTATGCACCTAAAGACTAAAATTAGACTGTATAATAGTTTGGTTTTTTCTAGGGTTAGTTATGATAGTGAAACTTGGACACTTTATAAACAAGATAACAGGAAACTTGATGCTTTTGATTCTAAATGCTTTACATAGTATCTTGGGCATTACGTGGTTTAGCTTTGTAAGTAATGATGAGGTTAGGCAAAGGAGTCGGCAACCTCATTTTGAGCAGCATATTGTGCAGAGAGAGACTGTTGGTTTGGCAATGTTGCCTGTATGGATAATTATAGATTGGTGAATAGGGTTATGAACAGTGTGCCTAAAAGCTTCAGAAAGGGGAGGGAGACCTAGGATACGATGGGCAGACAATGTCAAACAGGACCTTGTTAGAATTGGTGTGCAGTGGCCAGATGCTGAAGATGTAGCTCAGGACAGATATGCTTCGAGAACTAAATTGCACGGTCTGGTTGGACCTCTGTACCTCATGGCTGCTTGATGATTGACTGTTGTGATTAAGTTGTTAAATATTTAAAACGTTAGTGCAGAGCTTTTCAGTTGGTGTGACATAATGGACTGATGTTCTGTGACTGACAGTGAATTGTGAAATGAGTACGATTCAACCTGCCAATAACAGAAAAGGTTTTAATTTTTAAAATATATTGTGTTTGGTGTATTGTGATGTAAAAAAAAGTTAAGAACCACTGGTGTAATTACATCAAATTCCTGAAAGTATATGGGAGGATTATCTGTGTCCTCAACTCGCACAAACCTAGCTTGAAATGTGTTGATAGACATAAAATTTCAGTACATATTCTTAATAAAGGTAAATAATTCATTGTATACACACACATATAAGCTCACCGGACAAAAAAATTAGTCATCTCCCATCATAAGAGGACTACATCTGTTCGACAGCAACAGAGGGTGCACCAGTAATAAACACGTCCTACAAATACCTGTGCCATGCGCTACGGGGTTCACACAGTGACAAGAAGTGGTTTTGTGCCACGTGTGTGTTAGTCGCTCCGTGAAATATGGGTCACGCCAAAGATGTGAATGAGTGGCAAAAAGGTGTTATTGTGTTTGCCCGAGCCAAAGGGCATAGTGTACAAGAAGTTGCTGCCTTTGCAGGTGTGTCGAAACGTACTGTCCAAAGGGCCTTCCAGCAGTGGCATACATCACAGTCCACTGCTAATTGTCGCCAGAACTGTGTCAGAAAGACTGTGCTCACCAATAGGGACTGTCGCACACTGTTAGGGCAAACCGCTTTGCAACAAGGCAGGAATTGCTCCAGTCAGTCAATGCAGGCCTACAACAAGCTTTTCCGAACAAATACTCCAAAGGGAACTGCATGTCATGGATATCTGGGGCAGAGTACTGCAGAAGAGACCCATGTTAACAGCTCTGCACGGTGCCACAAAGACTGTACTGTCAACTCTTGGAAGTGTGTGATCTGGTCGGATGAATCACGTTTTTGCTTGTACTCAAATGATGCGAGGCGACGGGTACATAGTAAGCCGCATGAAGCTTTCCATGTGGACTGTGTGCAAGGTTCTGTTCAAGCTGAAGGTGGCATGTTGCCTTTTGTGCAGCATCTCCACAGTGAACACCAGAAGGATACCCCAGTCTTCCAAGACGACAAGTGTCATGTGCACAGGGCTCAAAATGTGTCGGATTGGTATGTCGAGCATTCTGAAGCCTTTGAACATCTTTTGCCCGCCAAAACCCTGGATTTGAATTCCATAGGAAACTTGTGGGACTATTTGAGGCAATGAGTGAAACGCCATCCCAGGGAATCTGGCAGATCTGTGGCATTTGCTGCTGGAAGAGGATGAATATTGATGTGTACTATATCCGCACACTGGTGGCATCCATGCGACAGGATTTCCTTTGTTCTTCGGTCGCACAGAACGTTACACCCTATTAGGTGACATTCAGCCAGGGGTGACTAATTTTTTGTCCGGTGATGTCCCTATTCTTCTGTTAATCTCATGCTGCACATGACCAGTATCTGTTACATAGCTCTTAAGATAATTAAACTGAGACACCTGCTCAAGAGTGGAATCACGCAGGAATTCCATTGTTATAATCTAGATATTCTAGGCTTGCAAGATGACAGGTAAAGGTGAGATACTTAAAAATAACTTTAAATTTATCTTTTCAGGGAAGGAGGATGGAAAACATCTCCAAGGTGTAGGTTTGCTTCTCAGCAGACACGCCATTGATGCCCTTCTAGGATATGACTGCATTAATGAAAGATTTCTTACAGCAAAATTTAAAACAAAAATTAAAAGACTTGAATGTCATCTGTTGTTATGCCTCCACACCAGGACTCTGATGAGAACGAGAAGGATATGTTGAATTCTGTGAAGAAAGGAGATATTTCTCTTGTGCTAGGTGACTTCACTGCTAAAGTTGGTATTGACTCTAATATTTGAGCAGGAGTTTTAGATCCCTTTGGCAATGGGGAACGTCTCCTACAGGTAAGTTATCTTAATGGTTTGCGAATAACTAATACATACTACAAATACCGGGACATTTATAAATATACATGGGTTTCACCTGATGTGTTGCACAGTAATATGATAGATTATATTTTAAATAACAGCAAATGAGCCAGTTCAGTTAGGAATACCAGATCATACAGGGGAGCCGAAATTGGGTCTGATCATTACCTGTTTTTTTTTTTCGCAGGCTGTAGTTGATCTGGAAACTGAGCAGCAGTATGTGATCCATAACTGCAGTGGTTCTCAAACTGTTGGTCGTGAGCAACTAGGAAAGGGTCAGGGCCGTATTTGTGGGGAGCACACCTTCCCGCCCATACAAAATTCTCGTAACGGTAATGGCGGTCAAAAATTATTTCTTGTGCCAAAAATTAAACTTGTGCATATTTCACGCATTTTTCATGAAATTGAAAAGAAAATGTAAACGAAGAGCAAAATGTTACTATTATACAATGGAAATCAAATCTATTGCCACTGCCCTCCCTCCCCCCTCTTTTGCCTTTTTTCTGGCTAGATTGCTACATTTGGCCCCCTCACCCTTTTATTTATTTTTTTTTTTTCTAGACGCGGATCTGAAAGCCTTGATAGTGTTTTTATTGAACTTTTTGTTTTGTGATATTATTTGAGACTGTTTAAAAAATGTTTTGTGACAAATGTATTAAATGCAAAAAGACACTTTTTTCCCCCCACTTTATCGTATCTAAATATAATGATATCAGTAGATTTAACTACGTAGGTCCTACATTGTAGAAAAGGGGGGGGGAGGTCACATAAATTTATTACAATTTTAGGGGTTGCAGTATCAAAAAGTTTGAGAACCACTGTGTTCGGCGAAGCTTTGTTGCTCAGACATTCGCAGAAATCGCTTAAGTGCATAGAGAACAGTGCCAGAAACAAAGCGCGATTTTCAAGTGCCACAAACTTCACAGACAGGCACGATTCCATAGAAGAGGACCCAATGTTTGGGCATCCAAACACTGTTCTCCATACCCTTGAGTGATTTCTGTGACTCTGTGTGCCACTTAAGCCTCGCTAAACACAGTAATTGACATACAGCTTGATTTCCAGTTCAGCCGTAGCCTGCAAAAAAAAATTCACTCACAAAAATGGACCTCTTTCCAAAGTGAAAAAACGAGACTGTTCTGCTATTACTTGCTACCGTATCGCTTTGCATATCGATATACACATACTGCTGCTTAACTTCTAGTCCTGAAAAACCGAATTGTACCCTGTGGCCAGCCTTTTTTTTAATTGTTCAGTCAAAAGTGAACTTTAGAACTTTTTTGCCAAATAACTAGAGAAAAGGAATTAAGGCATGTTGTGTACCAAATTAATCGGCATTTAATTTTGGATATTCTGAAAGTAAAATATTTGACAAAAAAGATTAATAGCTTTGTATAAATACGGCTTTTTATAGAGGCATGGAGTAAAAAATGCATTTGAGAATGCAAATAAAAATTAAAAAAAAGACAAATTATAATGCATATCAATAGAAAGACTTTGTTTATGAATAAGAGGAAAAATAAAATTTTTCATAAATGATGAAAATTGCTCTTCTTTTTAAGTTTTTTCACGTGTCACTATTTGAAGCTTCAAGAAATTAAGTTCCCTTGGGACGGCGCTGCTCTTTATAATATTATTCGAGAATTTTAACGAATTCTGTTATTTTTCGTTATATTTTTTCAAAACATTTAGATTTTAATTTGGTCTTCAAATTTTTGTAAGTATATAATAGCCTATAATACGAAGTTTTAAAAAAAAAATTAGCGGCATGCATTTCTGTATCTCGAAACTTTGAGCCCGAACTGTAGTAGGTACTAATAAAATATTACTCCTCGCATTTTTCTAATCATCCATTACTTCATTTTATAAATAATAAAAAACTTCAAGCAGCTGCTTGCCACAGAGGTCTGACAGGAGCCTGTCAGTTTATATGCCATAGTAGGTCTGTGAGGATGGTAGAACCGTTAGAGAGGGTACGAAAGGCAGAAAATAAAAAAACTTCATTCTTTTTGAAAACGAGTATCCTACATTCGCTAAAAACGATCTTGTTTTTTTAAGTACTTTTTTTTAGGTCTTGGGCTCATTTTTCTTACTCTTTCATTGAATTAGAAACATATTTAATATTAATCCATTTTGCAAAAAATGATAAACTATAAGAAAATTGGCGTGATAGTCACATTTAACATTCATTGTTTTACAATAGCTGATGGACTGTTTTAAATGAATTTTAATTAAAATGAAAGCACAACTCTCCCCTGACCTCACCGGTGAGTGAGGTTATAAATCGCCATAAAGCAAACACGTGAGGAACTCAAGACTTCAGTAACAAAAAATAAATATCATTTCCTTGTCCTGGATTCGAAACTATTAACTCTTACTAGAACCAGAAACACTACTAAGACAACAAATTTTGATTATAAAGCCTAAATAATGGATTGATTGTTGAGATCCATTGAGAGTCTGTCACTTTTTTGATTTCCTGCCAAACCCATGGCCCTTTCATATTCAGGATATGTACACAAAATTTTTTGTATACTTTAGTGAACTAGCTTCTACTCCAGACTTTCTCCTTAAAACATGTAATGATGTACATCACATTGAATCGGTCATGAAGATGTGTCCGACGAAAGTGAAGTATTAATTGCTCGTCTCCAAAAGGCTACGACCTAGGTTTGTTAGATGCAAACCTACCTGCCATAGTTAGGAATGCGCAGCTCGCTATACCTGTACACCCCGGCGGTGACCTCGCAAGGGGCAGGCCACCGTTCGGCGGCAGCTAATCATTAACTAGCTGCGCTACGTGCATCTTAAACGGCCCACAACCTTTGGGGGGCGTTCTGCAGCACGTCCGATGCAACTTGTAGTTGTGTGATTATATGGAGCTGTCATGCGTTTTACTCTGACGTTTATATTCGAAATGAACAGTATTTCTCATTCATTCATCCACGTTTGAAATTGAATTCGGTGTTTGTATTTTAGTGGTATTTCAAAATTTTATGTGTACTAATAAAAGAATAATACCCTCCTAAAGCACCTGCTTTGCCACAGAGATATGAAAGTAGCCTTTCAGTTTATACACCATTGTAGGAAGTCTGTGAGGATGGCGGGACCTCAGCAGAAAAACAACACTAACATCCATGCTTTACCTAGAGCTCGAACCCCTGTCCCTTTAAGAAACAGCTCATAAAACTGGTATCGTGATTAGAATTCAACTTTCTACTAAATGAGCATTTTTGGGTTAAAGAACTAACAAATTAATTTTGAGACCATGGTTAGCTTTCTAAATGTAGGCTCTACGAAGTCTCTATCTTAAATATTATGATGATGGAATTGTGTGTGGCCTGCCCATAATATTTTTTATGAAATTAAGTATTCGGTCACACCCGTTATTTGATACCCACTGGAGAGAGTTCTAGCCCCTGTTAATGATCGGGCTTGAAGTAGCACTGACTATCTCGGACCAAAGAAACGTTTAATATTTGGCTCGTTGTGACCGTCGATGGATAAACTACTTACTAATCAAATGGGCTGGATTCGAACCCCAAACGCGTTGATGTTTCCTTTCTTGTATTCTACTGAGGTCTCGCTTTAATCGCAAATATTGACAGGTTCATTTCATACTTCTGACAAGCAGCCGTTTGTGGGATCATTTATATTTCACATTGTCGTCTGTAGTCATTCAACTTTTACGTTTTCAGAGATAAATGAAAAAATTCTGTTGAAAAGGTATTGATGAAATATTAGAATTCGTATTTTTGAATCTCAGTAATTCCAATAGTGCCCTCCAACGGTGGAATATGGCAAAATTTCAAACGGATATTGCAAACTGGCAGAAATTTTTATGTAGAATATGATAGTCAAAGGGTTTAACACTAACAGCAACGATACGGGGTGGTGGGACATTGCAACTTTTTCGTTTTAAGAGATAAATGAAATTTTTTTTGTATTAAATAGGTATAATAAAATATTGCTATTTGCATTTTCCCAATTAGTTGGAATTTCCACTGTTAGAGGGTGTCAAAGTTGGAAAAAAACTTCATTAACTTTGAAAGTAAGTATTCCAAAATCTCCAGACGGATCAGTTATTTAAAATGTGAAAAAGCGGTTTAAAACTTCAAAGGGTTAAGAATGTGTAAATCGTCATCGCTTTAGTCCAACTAATAGAGGGAGAGGTGGGCTCAGTCGGAAGCGCGCCAGGCTCGTAATCTGCAGTTCCCCGGTTCGAGTCCCAGCTGGGTCAGCGTTGAGATTTATCCGCAAAACTCCTCGCCCTGCCCACGGTTAGTAAGGCACACCGATGGGCTTGGAAAGGCCACCGTCTGTAGGATGGGACGTTAAGCCATGACCCGTGTGCGGGAGAGCCATACCCTGTGCACGCTGGATGGCCTTGACGGGAGGCTACCATCTGTCTCCCAACAGCTGTTCCAGTGGGTCTCCTTCCCCAACCTTCTCTGAGCCTCCATGCCCTGTGACCTGGCCATTTAGCCCATGGTGTGCAAAAAAGTGCGGCTCAGAGGTAAAACAACCCAACTAATAGATTATCCAGAAAGTAAATAGGTGACCCTGTGTTGGAAACGGGAAGGCTGATTTTCATTTTTCACATTTTCCTATTTGTTCAAAAATCAGTTGTAATTTACTATTACTACCGTAACACTCACTTGCTATGTTGATTACCGTACAAAAAGTTAAGTATTAGGTAACACGGGGGAGTTGAAATACTTTTAAAATAGTGATGCATAACTTATGGACGAACCCCTTTTAAGATTTGCAATGAAACAACGATAATGCCTGTTAAAATGTTAGGTTATTCTTTCTGAACGGTGTTAAGAATTACTGGTTTTCTACATTGTGGGACAAGAAATACGATCATTATTCAGGGACGTTTGTCCATTAGGATACCTGGGGCACTATCCGACCAAAAATAACCAAAAAATATAATTGTATTTCAAATTTAGTATTCATTATTTATCATATCTAAATCAACATATATCATTTTATATGAAATAGTAACAGGTTCGAAACCCACTCACGGCAAAACCAAACTTTTTCAGCTTACTATTTCAGGAGTTCCGTGTCTAGAGGACTGTCCGGAATCTTAGTATTATATAATATAGCGATGACACAAACGTCCATGCGCAGAAATACAAAAGCGCTAAACTGCTATTGGAATCGGTGCATTTTACACTGCAACCAATAGTCGAAGATCATGTTATTTAAAAATAAAATAAATACCCCCTCAAACAGCTGCTTGCCACAGAGGTGTGACAGGAGCCTGTCAGTTTATATGCCACCGTAGAAGATCTGAGAGGATGGCAGGACCTCAGCAGAAAACAACACGAACATCCATGCCTTACCCGGGACTCGAACCCAGGTCCCGTAGATCAGTAGCCAAGCGCGCTAACCACTCGGCCACGGGACGGCTTCATGTTATTTAGCGAATATCTAATTTGACTGTAGCAGGCTCAACAAGCCTAAACTTTGCTGACAAAATATTTGACTGGATTGTCAACTTTTTATTTTGCCAATTTTTTTTACTTATGCATTAAGAATTTAAGAACAACACAAGATATGAAATACGGCGAACGTTCGGTCAGCAAGAGAATGCTAATGATATATTTTAACGGAATTGCGTCAGCAATGCATAGCTCATTGGCTAAATGCATTTTGTTTTCTTTGGACTTGCAACTTAAGGATCTGCTGTTCGATCCCAGATGTTGTCATTATAGGTTGTTGTTTTTTTGTAATTTTTTTATTAACACCGCTTTTTTTACACTTCGTTGTAAAATAATATATGTAATAAAATGCATTTATAATACATTAATATTTCAAATTTAATATAACTAAACAATTACTCAAATAATAATTTACGACAAGTAATTCAATATAAAATAAATATAAATTTATAATCGGAATAGAGTCAAAGAAAAAAAAAACATATATTAGACGTAATTTACACAAATAGCTTTTTAAAAAAAAATTCCACTAGAAACGGAGAGGGAAAATGCACATATATAGGCAATTGTTACAGTGGAGATACAAAACATTAAATTGAAATAAAAACTGACAAGAACACCTTTCAAGTTTCTCGTGTTTTTTTTTTTTCGAATTTTTTTGTTAAAAAATGCTTTTTGAGAATATTTAAAATATATATATGCGTTATGAAATGTCTTTTCAGTCTTATTCGGTTCAATTAAATATCGCATTTCCTAAATTTTTTTTCATTTTTTTTCCAACATACGGACCCTACCTGTAGTAATCAAAGTGCCCACTAAAAATTTAGTCACGAGCCACCACTGTGTTTGCATATTCTGATTTTTATAATATCGAATAACTAAAAATGAACTAGAGCAGTGGTTCTCAGCCTTTTATGCTTCACGTACCCCCTTGGAAATGTGTATGTAACTGGCGTACCCCTTGTATAGATTGATAAAACTATAGTTATAACAATGGTAATAAAACTTGGTTACTAGCGACTTTTGAGCTCTCACGGCGTACCCCACGGTGAGAACCCCTAAACTAGACGATTAACTTTGTCTCTGGCGAATATGGGATGCTCGTTTTGAAAGGGAAGTTTCCTGTTTTGCGACTATTACGTCCCCTTAAGAGTAAAATACATAAGTTCATTTCAAACTTATGAATGATTGAGAAAATGCAAATAATAATATAAAAAAAAAATACCCCCTGAAGTAGCTGCTTGCCACAGAGGCCTGATTAGTACCTGTAAAACACATAAAGAATCTTTTCATTTGATTCTTAAAGCGAAAAGTTGCGTTTTCTTATACCTTTGAGGTCAAGGGGCAGGTCGTTACTGTCATTGTGTAAACTCTTTAGTCATTGCATTGTATCATCAAAATTTCATATCTCTAGCATAAGTCGTATGTAATATTAGTTTATAAATGTTCTTTTTTTTCCCCAAATATGAGCCCTCTAACGTAGGGGTTTCTCAACGTGGGGTACGCGGTAAAATTTTTTAAGGTACGCCGTGAGAGCTCAAAAGTCGCTAGATCTAGTAACAAAGTTTTATTCCCATTGTTATACTATAACTATAGTTTTATCTATCTATATAAGGGGTACGTGAAGCATAAAAGGTTGAGAATCACTGCTCTATCGATAAAAAATTTAATCTTCGAGCCCCGGGTAAGGCATGGATGTTCGTGGTGTTTTTCTGCTGAGGCCCTGCCATCCTCAAAGATCTACTATGGCATATCAACTGACAGGCTCATGCCAGACCTCTGTGGCAAGCAGCTGCTTGAGGGTGTATTTATTTTATTAGAAATCACTATACGAGAGGTCAAACATGCGGTCGTAATCAATGCTTTCTATCATAATTACGGTAGCGAACTGTAACATTATTTCTTTTGTATAAAGAATATGGTCGCGTTCAGCCGAAGCCATTACAAACTAATTTAGGTTTATGTTTCGGCAAGTGGCATACGCAGGATTTTCTTGGGGAGGGGATTTAAATCAGTATCAATCCAAACGCATAATATATCGGGCAGTGATTATTTAAATTTCGAAGAAAATTTTTATTCATAAAAAAAAATACCCCCTCAAGCAGTTGCTTGCCACAGAGGTCTGACAGTAGTATGTCAGTTTATATGCCATAGTAGAAGGTCTGAGAGGATGGCAGGACCTCAGCAGAAAAACGACACATATATCCATGCCTTACCCGGGGCTCGAACCCAGGTCCCTTATATCAATAGCCAAGCGCACTGACCACGTACCTTACTAAAAGCACAAACCTTATTTTAATGGGGGCGAGAATTTCCCAGAACCCATGGATCTTTTGTTTACGCAACTGGTTGTGGTGTTAAAAGTATGTTACATTTAAATACTAAAATATCAATGTAAGTAAACATGTTTTGCTTATTATTGTTTACAATAAAATGTGGCCCGTCATTAATTGTTTAGAATGAAATGCTACCTCCATATATTGAGTACAATATCTTCTGTATATATTTATTAGATGACACTCCCCGCGTCGCAAGCTTTTATTTGACGTGTGTAGTTTGTTACTTTTGGTAGTCGCGTTCTCGATAGGAAATAGTTTTCATATTTCCCCATTTTAGGGGGGAAAAAAGCATTTTCGCGGAGTAAGACCACAGTGGTTATTTGGTAGCTGTGATAAAACATTAAAGGCTTTTCTGTTGTATTATGTTTCCTCTGTCTTCTACTTCTTTTTGTTCAATTTTTCTCATTTTTTTTTGCATTTGAGGGTCTACTCTCTGTTGTGGTAGTTATAATTAAATTTCGAGAGTCGAGTTGTAGATGGATATTGAACAGAAGTTTTTTTTGTAAGTGTAAGTAGTTCTTGATCCATTTTTTGTTTTATTTTTGCAATAGATTTGATTGTTTAGTTCAGTTTAATTGTATTTTGGTTAGGTTATGTAATTGCAGTTTCTGGTAAGATCTATGGCATTTGTTTTTCTTTGCAGCTGATATTTTTTAGAGTGTGACTAGGTCAAGATTCTTCGAAGGTGGTCATTATATGAGCTTTCATTTGAAACCTAACTCGTAATTGTACGCCCTCGCGTTCTGAAGATATAATAGAACGACTTTCACGTTTTCTGTTTTTTAAGGGAGAAGAAGGCATGGGGGGGAGTCAATTTTTAATAGCCTATGACACTCTCCCCGCATTAGAAGTTTACATTTAACATATAGCTTGTTATTTTTCGCATTCGTGAGATATAGGGGAACAATTGTTTTCATATGCTCCCCCTCCCCTTTTTTTGTAAGGGGGGAGAAAATATGGGGATTAAATGTTTTTTTTTTCTTGTTTTTTTTTTAATAGCCTATGACAAATGCTTTCATTTGACACATAAATCATTAATTTCTCCATCGCGTTCGAAAGATTTGGTGGAACATCTGTTTTGACAAATACTCAAACTGATAAACCAACAAATGCCAAGCGAAAAGCAATGAGAAGATAGGTAATAATGTGTTCAACTCTAAAAAAGGCGGAGTTTGGCTGTGGGCATTACCTCAGGCCAAATTCCAGGCTCGTAATCTGCTGTTCTCGGAGTCTAATCCCAACTAATAGAATCGTTCTTTATTGATTTTTGATTAAAATCACACACACACTCGATTAAAAAGGTACTTCATTGGACTTGGAAATGCCTTCCCTCGGTCGGACTTCAAGCGTGGCCATATCCTTTCCACCTTGGATGGCCTTAACGGGAAGCTTCCATTTTCCTCCTAAAAGAGCTCAGTCAGTAGCACGCCAGGCTCTTCATCTTCAGTTCCCAGGGAAAGGCCGCCGTCCGTCGGATGGGACGTTAAGCCGTGGCCCCGTGTGCGGGAGAGCAATACCCTGTGCACGTTAAAGAACACGCTGGATGGCCTTGACGGGAGGATACCATCTGTCTCCCAACAGCTGTTCCAGTGGGTCCCCTCCCCCAACCTTCTCTGAGCCTTCGGGGTCCATGTGACCTGGCCATTTAGCCCATGGTGTGCAAAAAAGTGCCGCTCAGAGGTAAAACAACCCAACTCAGTTCCCAGGTTCGAGTCCCATCTGGGCCAGTGTTGAGATTTATCTTCAAAATTCTCACCCTGTCCTCGGTCAGTAGGGGACACCAGTGAGCTTGGAAACGCTGCTGTCCGTCGGATAGGAATGTGGTTTCCGTGTGCGGAAAAGAGCCATACACTTTGTGCGTTAAGGAACAGCTGGATGGCATGACGGGTGGCTACTATCAGTCTCCCAACAGCTCTCCAATGGTTCCGCTTTCCCCAACCTTCTCGGGGGCCTTGGTCGTTTGCCTGTTGTGTGGAAAAAAGTGCCTCTTTTAAACAACAGTAGATTCAAAATACTATAAACGGTTAAAGAATATCTTTTAGAAACTTCAGTGCAGTAAGAAAACTACTAGAATTGTTCGTTATTGATTTTTAAGATCCATATAAATAGGCGTATGAAAGTAATATAGAAAAAATAATCTTTTTTTTTTCTCAATACTAGTATATTTTCCCAAGTCTATTTTCTGCTACTGATGATTATATAAGCAAATAACATTGTAACAGTTTTGCTTTTGCGGAGGGTCTTCCAATAGTGAAATACCTGCATACAACATAGATATACACACCGCAGGCTAATGTCAAAATTACGCAACATCTTGGTGGTTACAGAGTCAGCGACCCTCAACGTGGTAGAAGTAACAAGCCAAATTACATAATGTAAAGTTCACTGGAGTTACTGTCTCCGCACACAGCTGTCCACAAGTTGACAGATGCCAACAACGGGAACCAATGTGTATATATTGGACAATAGTTGCCTTTATCATGTAGCATAAGGCTGTAACCAAACACTTAAGGTGCTGGTTTCCATCTATTTTGTTTTTACAAGCAACCATTTAAATGTTTTAGTCTGAATTAAAAGCACTACTTGTTCTTAGGTATATTATAATCATATTAAAATTTCGCTAACGTTTTAGGGGAAATAAAAAACGTAAACATCAAATGATAAAGTTTGTTTTTCCCTCTCTACTAGAATAATGCCAATGGCAAATTTCACAAATACTGGACAAACATCCGATTACGAAACCACTAAGTTTCAAGCTTCGAGTGCTTTTAGTTTACCTCGTTTTGCAGAGAATAATCTCTGCCGCATTTAGAATAATTAGGGCCCTAGATAAAACAAATATTTGACCTCACTCCTTCTTTTCGCATTAAAAAAGTAATAAATAATAGGAGTAAATCAATTTATATAACATTTTAAAGAATTTTGTAACGTAAATGAAGTATAAAATAACATCTTAAGAATAAACTGGAATGTATGAACGAAAAAACATGCATCCATGGAATGTATTTTACTGTTTGATTATGAAAATACATGAAATATTGTTAAGTTCTAGATCAATAATGGTTGTTGATTCAATAAAAATCAAAGTTCATTAATTTTCCTTATTTTTTTAGCGCTGCAAATGTATTATAAATACATCGGCAGTTTATTTATAATACAAATCAACCCCAAGTTCTTGTTCTGAGACTGATAGTTTTGAACATTTCATTTAGAAAACTTTGTTCATCAGTATCATTACTAATTGAAATTGTCGTATACCCGCAATAATAATTCAATGTTTGGAAACGTAGCATTTCTTATTAAAACCTTAACATCCGTAGAGATTGCCCTAAATAGGTTATATACTACCCCACCAAAATATTATGAGAATTTTCATGTTATATCAGTGGGAATATACAGTTTCGAAACTTTATAACTTCTGAATTATGCATTTAATGGAAAATGTGACTAAAGACAAAGATTTCAATCAAATCTATTTAAATATTGATTTTTCAACAATATTCCTTCGGTATTTAAAGAATTACGAAAGCTATAATATTTTGCAATAATAATTTGTTATAAGAATTTATGTCAGAAATCAATTAAAACTTAACGTTTGAAATCATATAATAAAATATATATTTTAGAAGTATGCGTAATTTTTTTTCAGTATTAGACAATTATGAATGATTTTTATAAAGCCATAATTCATTGTTAAATATTCCAGCTACCATAAACTCTTTAAATTGTGAACGAATACTGTTGAAAATAGAGATTTAAATAGATTCAATTATGATTTTTATCTCCAGTCACATTCTTCCATTAAAAGTATATTTCAGAAGTTAGAGAGCCTGAAGTTTAATTCCCATTGACATAACATGGAAATTATCAAATATTTTGGTAGGACAATGTATTTGCCAATAACAGAAAGGTTAAATTCATCAACATTTTCAATCTTCAAATAACTTTCATTATTTTTCTATGTTGATTTAATTCATTTGTCATTAACACTCTCTCCCAACTTTCGTGTTTACAAAATCCAAACTAGAAGCACACACATATCGTCTCTGGCGAATATGGGAATCTCGTTTTCAAAGTGAATGAAGATTTTCATTTACCTAATTTTGCACTCTTTAAAAGTTTTGATTCGATCTAATTGGGGAAAATGCAATAGTAATATTTTATTAGTAATTGTACGGCATAAAAATTATTTCACTTTTATTCCGTAATGAAAAAGTTGCTCTCCTGACAACCTTCTGAGAAAAGGGGACAGTTGTTGCTGTCAATGAGAATATCTTTTGATATCATACCACAGAAAAATCAAATTTCTACCATAAACAGATCACTTGCAATATTCCTCTTCAAGTTTCACGTTTTCTATATTTAGTGCTCTATAACGATGTAAATTAAAATTGCCTAATGATTCGAAAAATGCGAATTATATATAATATTTGTATATCTAACTAAAAGAAAGTTTTTCAATTATCGCTTAAAGCAAAACATTTGCTTTTCCCACCCACTTTGTGTAAGGGGTCAACTCATTGTTGCCAATGGAAAACCCGTGACCTTCACATTTCACCACCAATATTCCTAATTTCTTGCATAAATGCATCGTTTGCAATATTCGTTTAAAATTTCGGAAAGTGAAAATCGCAGTATTTCATCAATACCTATCCAAACCAAAATGAATTTTTAATTTAACTTTAAGAACAAAAAGTTCGATGTCTACAGACAGGCGACAATGTTCACCTTGTTTCGTTTTATTTTTTGCTCGAAAAAGAGATAAAAAAAAAATACTGGAAGTTGTTATCCCTAATATGTTATTAGTTGAATTTTTGACTTGTCAGGAATTGAATAGAAAACATCTCTGCGAAATAACAGTTATCATGTTACTTGAAATTCATCTGCTGCCTAGGGTCAGTTACTTACCAGACTTCAATTTCGCGTTAATATGCTGTCTTCGGAACTGATTTCTTCCATTCTTCCCTTGAAACACTTCTTAAAACAGAGCTGAATTGACGATTAATACTTTATAAAAATAACAGTACATTTATTATTACTTTGATTTGACGTTCACTTCATGGTATTCCATCACATTCTGACATTAATTATATTCTAATATTTTTATGGCTTTTCACGAAAAAAGATACAAATATGACCATTCGTTCTAAATAGACCTGTGACGAGGAAAAATCAAACAAGAGTTTTTTCATGTAAGTTTCTCTCATGTAAAAAAATTGTATTTTCCCCCTTTTAAATGTTCTAAAATTCTGCTTATAATTTTCAACATAAGAAATGTCAGTTTTTTTAATTTCTTTTTCAGAAATAAATTTGCATTAACTGAACACATGCGAACCAGTCAAGCAGACCTCTGACACTACCACAGTACAGACCGCAGCTTCTACCTCTATTCGGCGATGCCAACCTCAACTAAAGCAATAATTGTACCTTCAAATGAAAATTATCTCTTTCACAGTTCACTATTGTACGCGTGACAATTTGGATTTCGTTTTGCACAAGATATAATTTTTTCTTTTAATAATGAAATGACACAGAGGCGAAAAGATATTTTGCCCCTGTCGACCCCATGGATTCGCCGCCTATGTGTGAGTTGGTTATATTTCAACAGTGCTTTTTAGCACATAATTGGTCGGGTCAAAAGGATTCCAAAGGCTTGTAGAAGGTTGAGGAAATGGATCAATTGGACAGATGGGAAGCCTCATGTCGAGGCTGTTCAGCCAGTTTTTAAACGTGTACAAGATATGTCTCTCCTGCACATGGGACCACATCTTAACGGCCCTCTAACGAACGGCGGTTTCCAACTCACCGATGTACTCTTACCAAGGGCAGGGTTACAGAAATGAATCTCAAGACAGACATAGTTGGGTCGAAACTGGGACTTCATTATCTCAAGTAGTTTTTTTCACTCGTGTCAGCCATCAATAATGCAATAATATTTGCTCGTGTTTCTGTATATCTTATAAATACGAGAATTTATCCTCTATCCGCATTAACATCCATTTTTTTTTCCCGCGTTAACCATAGTATTTTAGCCACCGAGAGCTTTTAAATTCGGATATCCGCACAAGGCTCTAAAGATAGGGTGCCGATTTACCTGCTCAACAAGATTGCGGGCGCTCTATCTTCCTTCGAAGTGAATTCTAATTCGTTGACTTTATGCTTTCGTTTTAGTTTTAGTTTATGCTTTAGTTTTATTTTTACTTCTTCGTCCAAAAAAGGATAGGAAATGTAGTGGAACGACTTTCATATTTTCCCCTATTTTAGGTACATTTTAATTGCCCAGAACACCCCGCATCACAAGCTTTCATTTGACGCATAGACCGTTACTTTCTGCCTTTGCCTTCCTCTATTCAGCGTTGAGCATATATAGAACAAGATAGAGCAGAACAATCGTTTTTGTATTTCCCATTTTTTAGGGGAGAAGAAAGCATGGTGGTAAACTTTTTATAGCCTATCACACTCCCCACATCACACGCTTTCGTTTGACACATAAATCATTAAATGTATCCGACGCATTCGAACGTTATGGTAGAACAAATGTTTTGACAAATCCATAAACACAAACCCGATAAATGAGGTAAAAACGAAATGATTTTTCAGTGATACGTTAGCGACATTCGGGATTCATTTTTGGAACAATTTAAACGAGCCAGTTGAGGAGTAAAATGTGCTGAAATGTAACATATCACCAATTACGTCAATGGATGATTATCTCGCGGAAACGCATTGCACTTATCTTTTTTCGTTTGAAATGATAGAAAAGGCCATCCAGAAAACAATAGCTTACGTTTCACATGCACAAGTGGAGTTATATGATGATAAAGTTTACAAGAGTTGAAATAGGAAAAATCATATATATCTTCCTATTGAGGTCGGAGGTGGCTCAGTCGGTAGCGCGCCAGGCTGGGTCAGCGTTGAGATTTATCTCCGCAAAACTCCCCGCTCTGCCCAAGGTCAGTATGGGACACCGGTGGGATGGGACGTTAAGCCGTGACCCCGTGTGCGAGAGATCCATACCCTGTGCACATTAAAGAACACGCTGGGTGGCCTTGACGGGAGGCTACCATCTGTCTCCCAACAGCTGTTACAGTGGGTCCCCTCCCCCAACCTTCTCTGAGACTTCGGGACCCATGTGACCTGGCCATTTAGCCCATGGTGTGCAAAAAAGTGTCGCTCAGAGGTAAAACAACCCAAAATATATCTTCTTATTGCTTTTCGCTCGTCATTTGCATTTTAAATGTAGACAAATATTTACTTAATTCCAATTTTACTCTTTTAAATGCAGTTATCGACGATTATGGGAAGACATTCCTTTTTATTGCCCAATAACCCTCCTCTAAAACTTCGTGATCTCCCTGACTGAAATTTCATTCGCAGATAGGTAGCACAGTAGTAATTTTTTTTATCTATATTCTGCTTTGCCAGCAAACAGATGCTTCTTTCACATAGAATAAGTTTTTTTTAACTTGTGGCTTTATCCCAATAAACTTATTTAGAGTGAGTATCATTAATGAATTTTGAAATAAGGTTTCTTTTAATATTATCTCAAGTAGTTTTTTCACTCCTGTTAGCCATCAATGGCTTGTAAATGGTAGCTAGGCGTAAACTGGAAGGAGAGCTGTGTACCAATCCCCAGTGATGATGCACAGAATCGGCCAGGTCTAGCACCTAATGTCCGACCCCGCCTTCTCGTGGTGCAGGCCGTTAGTACCTTTCAAAAGAGATATTCTCTTTTGGAAGGGAACGGAAGGGGAGGGCTGCCAGTTCAGTATGGCCTACTGATCTGGTCATCTATGGCCACTTTTTTCCTTTTTTTTCAACCCTGCTGAGGAGTGGTCAACTTCACAGGGTCCTGGTGCTGACCATTTATACCTACTAGACTGGACTTGTTTATGGATTTGAGCTTGATTATGGATCCTGGACTTGCTGCACTGGTGGGCCTCTGTTGAGGGAGAGTCTACCGCTGTGTTTTCTGTCTGCTTCTGGGTTGCCAGCTCTAAGTGAACAGAGGCATGGGATACCTTATATCAGCTGGTGGATAATCCTAATCAGAGGCCATCGCAGGTACCTGAACCTTACTTAACTAGTTGGGCATCGTCAAGCCTAAACTGGAGTAATGTGTCTCAGGCAGGCCATATGGTTCTTGAAAAAGTCCACTTGAAAAGGTGGCGCCTGAAGTTCCTACCAGCATCGGTGACTTCAGCCTTAGCGGAGGAGGAACAGGTCTTTGCCCCATGCCTGCGATCAGGGGGCTGTTTGATATTGTTGGCCCTACCAATCTCAATAAACCTAATTTCTTTAAAAATCCTACTAATCATTTTCTCTCTGCAGGAACGTGGAACGTGAGGACATTACATAGAGATTATTCTCTTGATGTCCTCATGCAGGAATTCCAGCGCTATAACCTAGATATTCTAGGCTTGCAAGAGACCAGATGGACAGGTAAAGGTGAGATACTTAAAAATAACTTTAAATTTCTCTTTACAGGGAGGGAGGATGGAAAGCATCACCAAGGCGTGGGTCTGCTGCTCAGCAGACATGCTAGTGATGCTCTTCTAGGATGTGAGTGCATTAATGAAAGGTTTCTTACAGCAAAATTTCAGACAAGCATTAAAGACTTGAATGTTATCTGCTGTTATGCCCCCACTGAGGATTCTGATGAGGATAAGAAGGATAGGTTTTACAGACAACTTCAGGATATTTCGAATTCTGTCAAGAAAGGAGATATTACCCTTGTTCTTGGTGACTTCAATGCCAAAGTTGGTACCGACTCTGACCTTTGGGGAGGAGTAATAGGCCCTTTTGGTATTGGTAGCTGCAATGGCAATGGGCAACGTCTCCTACAGGTAAGTAAACTAAATGGTTTCAGAATAACTAACACATATTACAAACACCGCGACATACAAAAATACACATGGGTTTCACCTCATGGACTGCATAAGAATATGATTGATTATATATTAATTAACAGCAAATGGGCTAATTCTGTTAGAAATACCAGGGCAAATAGGGGAGCTGAAATTGGATCTGACCATTACCTTGTTAAAAGTGTCTTGCAACTTAAACTTAAAAAGTGTTGTGCTAGGGTTAAAAAATTTACCTTTAATACTGAAGCTCTGAAAGACCCAGTTATAGCTAAAGCTTACCATGATAGGTTACTTAGTCATTATGACAGTCATGGTTTGCTTAATACTGAAGTTGAGGAAGAATGGGGCCATTTAAACAGGCTTTTTTGGAAACTAACAGTACTCTTTTAGGGAAAAAGCAGCAGAGGAGGCAGAATTATTTAAGTGATAAGGCACTTGAGCTTATTTCAGAACGAAGGAACTGCAGGAATGTCCTTAATCAGTACCCTACTAGTCCTAATAGAAAGCATTACAAAGAACTTAATAAACGTGTAAAGGATCAGTTAGCTACTGATAAGACTCTTTGGCTTGATGGCCTTGCTGACAAAGCTGAGGAAGCATTTAGACAGCACAACAGCAGAGAGCTGTACCAGATAGTTAATGTTTTGTGTGGTAGAAAACGAACAGGTATACAGGGATTGAAGGATAAACAAGGCAAGGTTATAGAAGGTGAGGATTCTGTCATGGCTAGTTGGGCTGAGCATTTCAGTGATGTTCTAAACAATGTGGTTAGTTCTACTCCCATTGTTTGCAATGATGATAGATGCATTGTTGGCTTTAATGTTGGCCCTATAACACAATCTGAAGTTAGTTTGGCTATCTCTAAACTGAAACTTCATAAATCCCCAGGGGTAGATGAAATTACTACAGAAATGCTCAGAGCTGGGAATGTTTTGGTTACCACTTGGATGACTGAAATTTTGAATAACTTTTATGATAAAGGCATGGTTCCTAAAGATTTTACCAGAGCTATTATTATCCCTATTTTCAAAAAAGGTGATCGCAGTTCTTGTGATAACTATAGGGGTATCAGCCTACTCTCCGTTCCAGGTAAAGTTCTTTCCATGATTGTGCTTAATAGAATTAAGAATCTGGTTGACAGTCAATTGCGTGATGAGAAATGTGGATTCAGAAGTGGTAGGGGATGTGTAGATCAGATATTTTCACTTAGGCAGATTCTTGAGAAATGTTTAGAGTTTCAGAAACCTTTGGTTGCTAGCTTTGTTGATTTCAAAAAGGCTTTCGACTCTGTTGATCGTCATACTTTGTGGTTGATTGTGAGATCATATGGTATACCAGACAAGTTAGTTAACATAATGAAAGCTCTCTATAATAACACTGAGTCATGTGTGAGAGTTGGTAAGTCTTGTAGCAATTGGTTTAGCATTACTTCTGGTGTTCGACAAGGGTGCATTTTGTCTCCTTTTCTCTTTAGTTTGGTTGTTGATTATGTTATGCGAAATTCACTTCAAGGGAAAGCTTTTGGCCTTAAATGGGCTGGAGATACGAAAATTTCTGATTTAGATTATGCTGATGATTTAGCCCTTTTGGCAAATGATGTTGATGAGATGAACTCTTTCATTCGAACTGTTGATGAGACTGGTAGTAGAGTAGGTTTGGTTATAAACAGAGAGAAAACTAACGTGATGAAAATTGGTCAGGCAGGTTGTGATTCAGTTAATCTGAATGGTTGCAGTCTTGAGCAGGTGTCACAGTTTAATTACCTTGGGAGCTGCGTAACTGATACTGGTGATGTGCGGCATGAGATTAACAGACGAATAGGTGTTGCTGCCGGGACTTTTAAGAATCTATGGAGATTGTGGAGAAATAGGCGTATACACCTAAAGACTAAAATTAGACTGTATAATAGTTTGGTTCTTTCTAGGGTTAGTTTTGGTAGTGAAACTTGGACGCTGTGTAAGCAAGATAACAGGAAACTAGATGCTTTTGATTCTAGATGCTTACGCAGTATCTTGGGTATTAGGTGGTTTAACTTTGTAACTAATGATGAGGTTAGGCAAAGGAGTCTGCAACCTCCTTTAAGCAGCATATTGTGCAGAGAGAGACTCCGCTGGTTTGTCCATTTTGCCCGTATGGATAATTATTGATTTACGAATAGGGTTATGAACAGTGTGCCTAGAGGCCTCAGAAGGAGGGGGAGACCTAGGATGCGGTGGGCAGACAATGTCAAACAGGACCTTGTTAGAATTGGTGTACAGTGGCCGGATGCAGCAGATGTAGCTCAGGACAGATATGCTTGGAGAATTAAACTGCGCGGTCTGGTTGGACCTCCGTAGCCCATGACTGCTTGAGGATGATGATGATGAGCCATCAATAATGCAATAACGTTTGCTCAAGTTTCTGCATGTCTTATCAAATACGAGACTTTATCCGCGTTAACATAATTTTTTTTATTCGCAGTTTTTTCCGCTAACCGCGTAAAGGTTAATTTTTTATCCGCCAAGAGCTTTTACATAAAGATAACCACATCCGAGTAGGTCTCTAGTCAAAAGCTCCAATACCACGAGCTACCTCATAAATTAATCTACCACCACCAAAACAAAAATGCGGTCGATGTTTATGATCCGTATATCAAATGTATGCTTCTGTAGGTAACTATTTTTAGTGGCAAAGAAAAGCAACATAAATTTTAAAAAAATACCTATCTTCCTATATGCGCCCAATAAAGCAGAAAATAAACCTGAAGCATAGCAATGATGCACTCAATTGCTGAATTCGTATTCACTTCAAAGGAAAGTAGGGCATTGATTTAACCTATTCAATAAGATTGTCGGCGTCCTATCTTTCTTTGAAATGAGTACTAATTTCTAGTGCGCATATAAGAAAATAAGTATATTTTAATAGACATGTACCGAAGAGACAAAATATTACGATCACCTGCCTAATATTATGTTGATGATCCATGTGCCGCCAAAACAGCTCTTACCCGCACGATACAAGATTTCTAAAGTTGTTTTGTGGCATCTGGTACCAACACGTTATCAGCAGATCCTTTAACTCTTGTAAGTTACGTGGTTGAGCCGCCGTAGATCGGATATACTGTTCCAACACAAACCACAGATGCTCGACTGGATTGATGTCAGGGGAATTTGAAAGCCAGGGCAATACCTGGAAGTGTTCTTCATGTTCTGCGAACCATTCTCGAACAATCCGGGCAGTGTGGCATAGCGAATTATCCTGCTGAAAGAAGACACTACTAGAGGGATATACCATTGCCATGAAAGGATGTTTAGGTAGGTGGTAGACGTCATAGTTTCCTGCACATGAATGACTGGACCCAGTGTTTCCCAGCAGGACATTGCCCAAAGCATTACACTTCCTCAACTGGCTTGTTTTCGTCCCACGGTGCATCCTGGTGCCAACACTTCCCCAGGTAAACAACGCACACCTACCCGGCCATAAACATGGTGCAACAACAAATGAAATTTTTCGGACCAGACGATCTTTTTCTAATTTTTCGAGGTCCAGGTATGTGCTTTCGAAAGCTCATTGTATGTGCTTTCGATGGTGAACTAAAGTTAGCGTGGACACTCGGAACGGCCTGCGGCTACGCAGCCTCATTTTCAGCAGGGTTCAATATACTGGTGTAGTGACACATTACTCCCATCACCAACATTGAAATTACGGGCGAGTTGTGCCACAATCGCTTCTGTTGGCTCGTACCATACGGAATAGCCTTCACTCGCCTCTAACATCGATGAGCCGTGGTCGGACCACACCTTGCCAGTGGTTCGGGGTTTTTCCCCTCGGATCACTTTTTGCAGGTACTAACCACAGCTGATTGTGAGCACACAAGCTATATACAATCGTGAGACCACAAGCCTTGCCGCCTCGGAAATGCTCTGACCCAGTCGTCTGGCCATTACAATTTGGCTTTTGTCAAACTCACAGAGCTCAGTATCAGGTGTTATACCATTTCATGACTTTCACATGCGCATCGTTTACCTGCAGTAGTTTCGATTTGCATAAAGACTCGTAGGTCATAATATTTTGGCTCTTCAGTGTATAAACAAATATGCATGCAGCAATCTATATGTAACCTATCGAATGGTCGAAAATGTATTATAAATATAAATGGGTTTTGATATGTTTAAAGAAGAAAAGTTGGAAATTTCGTTTTACATAATTATGCGCAATATTCTTCAACTTGACTAGAGGGGCATGAATGAGGATTCTATGATATACACTAGGGGTTCTCAACGTGGGTACGCCGTGAGAGCTCAAAAGTCGCTAGATATATGTTATATATATATATGTTTTATTTTATTCCCATTGTTATACTATAACTATAGTTTTATCTGTCTATACAAGGGGTACGCCATTTACATACACATTTCCAGGGGGTACGTGAAGCATAAAAGTTTGAGAACCACTGATATACACAGCTGAAAGATTTCTACGAAGCTTCCATTTCGCAACAGCATACTTGGATCAAAGGCACTGCAGCTAATTAAATTTGAATCATACAGGAAATGTTAACCCACAGTCTTATGCACTCTTCCCTGGAAGCATATAAAAAAAGTTTTTTTTAAGAATTCCTATATGCGCCCTAAAAAGTAGAAAATAAACCTAAAACGAGAACTGATGGTGAAATCATTCGCTGAATACTTGTTCATTCCAAGAAAGATAAGGCGCCGGCAATCTTACTGAGTAGGTAAATCAGCACCCTATCTTCCTTTGAAGTGAATACGAATTCATTATTACTGATTGCATTATCAATATGTTTAGGTTTATTTTCTACTTTTTAGGGCTCATATAGGAAGATAAGTTTTTTTTTAATTTATTGATATTGTTACGACAGAAGAATCTGGCAACCGAAAGCAAAGTTTCAGCCAACGAATAAGAACGTTGGGAGAATTTGGAGAAGAAGAGTGGAGCGTTAACGG
The DNA here is from genome assembly GCA_038380435.1 of Ryuthela nishihirai. Lineage (NCBI taxonomy): Eukaryota > Metazoa > Arthropoda > Arachnida > Araneae > Heptathelidae > Ryuthela > Ryuthela nishihirai. The sequence goes on along the minus strand of JAWZYU010000029.1, from coordinate 46,293,808 downwards.
TCGTTTTTGTATTGTAACGGTGGTTGTGTTGTAACGGTCGGTGAGTTCGAAAATGGACGGTGAGCTGTTCTGAGACAGTGCGCGTAAGTATCAAGAAGTAACTTGATGTGTTGTGTATACGCGGAAGGATAAAAGTGGGATCTTTTATCGTTAAGTATCAAGAAGTAACTTGATGTGTTGTGTATACGCGGAAGTATAAAAGTGGGAACTTTTATGGCTAACTTCGAATGTCTACACGGACTGTCTTTTTGTTCGGCTAGTGTGTGAAAAGTTATTAGCACAGGACGAGAATTGGTTTACGAGTGAAGATCTTCGGGTGACCTGGTAAATCAAGTAAAAGGTAGTATTTAGTAAAATACACAGAGCTGATATTGTGTGCTCTACGCAGGAAGATTGATGACTTGTGCATGTTAATAGTTGATTTGTTAATAAGATACTTCATCCATATTTCCTTTGTAACAATTTACCTTGTATTGAATTTGGTTTTGAAATATAGCTTTTAATACTCACGCCCAGTGCTATCCGTTTTTGTGATCCGCAACATTTGGTGTCAGAAGTGGGATAATTTATTGAATGCCGTTAACTAGAAGTATGGATGAATTAGTAAAGTTGATGAATGACATTAAAAGTCAAAATAATGACTTGAAAGCCGAAATGGCCGCCCAAAGCGATAAAATAGGTGATATGAAAGCCGATATAGCTGCCCAAAGCGATAAAATAGGTGATTTGAAAGCCGATATGGCCGCACAAAATAATGAGTTGAGGACTGACTTGAAAGCCGAAATAGCCGCACAAAATACTGAGATGAGAGCTGAAGTGGCTTCTCAAATTGATAAGATTATTGATCACTTCAAGGATCATAAAACCGAACTCAATAGACAATGCAATAGTTTAAATGTTGAATTTGTCAGTGAAAAAGATGATCTTGATAGTGTTAAGTTAGATTGTAAACATGGAAAAGAGAAAGGCAACGCATATAAAAATGTGGATCTGCTACTGGAAATCAAGAATCGTAGAGATAGCGCAGATAATGCCTTTGACCACGCAACTACTGGTAATGCATGGCAGAGTGTCTATGTCGCTGGTGACATGTCTAGGAACTGTGAAGAACAATCACACAGATCAGAGAGCTGCGAGACTATACAGTACGCTTTGCACTTCAAAATACCTAGGTATACAAGTCTGGCACGATCTGAAGAGAGATCCACACGAAAGGTATTCTATTCCTCGCTCTCAGCAAAATGCGTCATGGACAATTATCGCAAAGGCAGAGTAACGAGTGGTAATGAAGGGGAACGAAACAGAGTTTACGTTTCGCAGAGTGGTCCGAGTAAAGAAGAGGCGTCCATTCATCATAGATACAAAGTGCCATTCGACTTTACCGCGGAAGTCGGAGAGATTTTTCCGAAGCATATAGCCACACTCGAATCGTTTATAGAAAGTGGGGATTTAAGGAAGAGGAATTCCGAAGGATGGCTTAGAAGCATAACAGGTGATGCTAGTAAAAGAGCTTCAGGCAGAGACAGTACTTCAAAGACTAACTTTCTGGATGAAACTAAGCCTCAGAGTTACGATCAGAGAGAAGTAAAGCCCTCAGACAATCTCAACGAAACCATGCTGAATTTCTTTTCTGAACAGTCAATGTGCAGATTTGGACATTATAACCATTTAGATTATAAGGATATAGAAAAGTTTTATCACGACTACAAGAGCTCTAAAGTGGACAATATCATGTTACAGAACTCGTCGCTGATCTCCAGAATGAACAATTTGGCAATCATGACTGATATTTCCCTGGCTAATTACAATGAGAGCTCCAAGAAAGTGAATTCGGAAGAAACAGCAAATATGACCTCCTCGGGTCATGTGTTTTGCTGGAGACCCGAGTGGCGCCATCGGATGGTAGATAAAAACAGCACAGGAGGTGTCGGCAACAAAGTGAGTCTTGTCTTGGCTCCTGCACTTGCTGCGTTAGGTCTCAAGGTCCCTATGATCTCCGGTCGTGCTCTCCAATTGACGGGAGATACTCTGGACAAATTGGAATCCATCCCTGGCTTCACAGTCGACTGCACTAAAGATAAAATCGAGCAGATGATGGAAGACGTCGGATGCTGCATCGTAGGACAGACAGAGGAGCTGGTGCCAACAGATAAGGAGATTTACCGCTGCAAGGATCTGACGGCTACCGTAGATAGCGTTCCTCTAAGGAGATGCTCAATTGTGTCCAAAAAGCTGGCTGAAGGAGTGTGCGCTTTGGTTTATGATGTTGAATTCGGAAAAGGAGCTATTGATCTCATCAGTACAGAAGATGTTGCTGTTGATTTAGTTAAGAAAATGGTTGCAGCATCACAAGCTCGTGGAATGAAGAGTTTGAGTTGTTCAGCTGTTATCAGCAACATGGATTCACCTCTTGAAAACTCTGTTGACAACTCTCTGGAAGTGATGGAAGCTGTTCAGTGTTTCCTTGGTAACGGATCCTTAGAACTGCAAGAGCTCGTCGAAGAGTTAGGAGAACTTCTGCGTTTTGTGAACATTGTGGATAATAGGGTAGATGAAGCATCACGTGTCCGTAAGGTTCTGCATAACGGCAATGCTTTGAACAAGTTTCGTAACATGTTAATAGAACAAGGAGTATCTGAAGATGTTGCAAGCTGGCTATGTGAAGGTAAAACAGAAAAAATATTGCTAGCAGCCCGACACATCACTGATTTCACTTATACAGGAGAAACAGGTAAGGTTGTCGGATTAGAAGCTGCAGTTCTAACAAGATTATGGAAGGAGGAGATGGACCGAGGCGCTAAAAAGAATTATGGAGCTGATATTATAATTGTGAAGCACCTTGGGGATCAAATTGATTCAGGTGAAGTATGGCTGAAGGTTCATCACGACAGTTCTGAATTAAGGGAAAGTCAACTGACAAAAAGGTCAGACTGGAGGATGAAACTTCTCCCTAGATTTTATGTCACTAATGACTTTCATTCCTTGTTACTGTTGATAGAAGTAAAAATCCAAAGAAGAAAACTTTCGACAAAGAAGAAAACTTTTTACAGGTTTTGCACGAAAACTCTTAGTCGATTCTTCTCCCTGCGGAGACATAAACGTGTTCACAAGGGCTATAGGCCTTACACGTATTATATTTGTGGACGAGGCTTCAGTCAGAAAAGAAATCTACGTCATAATGAGATTCGCTTTCATTTTGACACAGACGTGGTATATCGCATTCGTCGACGTCCAGCTACAAAGTGCAAGGTGGTTCACGTTAATCGTTTGGCTCCGTTTCATCGAAGAACTGAAGAAGCTTTGGAATCCAGAATTGTTCGGGACGAACAAGACCTAGGAAGGGGGCAGTGTTACGACAGAAGAATCTGGCAACCGAAAGCAAAGTTTCAGCCAACGAATAAGAACGTTGGGAGAATTTGGAGAAGAAGAGTGGAGCGTTAACGGTCGTTTTTGTATTGTAACGGTGGTTGTGTTGTAACGGTCGGTGAGTTCGAAAATGGACGGTGAGCTGTTCTGAGACAGTGCGCGTAAGTATCAAGAAGTAACTTGATGTGTTGTGTATACGCGGAAGGATAAAAGTGGGATCTTTTATCGTTAAGTATCAAGAAGTAACTTGATGTGTTGTGTATACGCGGAAGTATAAAAGTGGGAACTTTTATGGCTAACTTCGAATGTCTACACGGACTGTCTTTTTGTTCGGCTAGTGTGTGAAAAGTTATTAGCACAGGACGAGAATTGGTTTACGAGTGAAGATCTTCGGGTGACCTGGTAAATCAAGTAAAAGGTAGTATTTAGTAAAATACACAGAGCTGATATTGTGTGCTCTACGCAGGAAGATTGATGACTTGTGCATGTTAATAGTTGATTTGTTAATAAGATACTTCATCCATATTTCCTTTGTAACAATTTACCTTGTATTGAATTTGGTTTTGAAATATAGCTTTTAATACTCACGCCCAGTGCTATCCGTTTTTGTGATCCGCAACAATATTTTTTTTCTTCGTCACCTAAAAACACCTACCTACCTTCAGAAACTTTCATTTGATATATGACTCATAAACATCGACCACATTGTTCCTTCCACTTTTTTCCCCGTCCCATTTATTAAAATATTCCACAAGTTATGAAAGATTAAAATGATATTCTATAAGGAGTAGAATTTTATAGTTTGTTTTTAAATAATTATTTTTAGTATCGGGCATATAATATGAAGCTAAAATAATATTCGATGTAAGAAACTTTAGATTTTCAAAGCAGGTAGACAAGTTTTGAGATTTTGTATAAGACGATCGGATTTTCGGGAGGGGGGGGAGAGGCTGATAATGATATTGTATATTTAACTGGTAATGGTACTGAGGCCAATGCCCTGTGGTCTACTTCGGATAAGGTTAAACGTTTATTACTCAGTGTGTAGCTAGTGTGTGGGTGTGCGCGTTGGGGAGAGGGAATAAAATTTTTAAAAACCGTTCCCATTCTAAGATATGGCTAATCCGGGAATGGCAATATCTATAACAGTCATAGATAACAATCTTGAACTCTGGCCTGACCTAAACCCCCTTTGTGGTTTAATTGCATTATTTACTTTTAATTTTCGTGTTTTCGTTATGAACATGTGTATTGGAAAATATGATTGTATTTATGGTTACCATGATTATATGTTATAAAATTTTATAGTTTACGTAAGGTATTAGACAGGGGAGGGGACGTTAACAGTGTTTTATGAACGGTTAAGGTTTTGGCCCGAGTCATTCGGAAAATTCGCATCCAGCTGCTGTTGACTCTGAAAGAAAAGTAATACCCCTGGTTAATACTAAAATTGGCCGATTACCGTGAAATTTGCAATAGTAATTGGTAGTGTACATGTATCATACCATATATGAAAATGACAGGAATATATCGGATCTTTTGCAAATACCTTCAGAAATTTAAGTACTAATGCTATTCAAGGGAGAAATTGAAAGATGTTTTTAAAAGTGTAATTGATATATGTAAAATATTCTGTTATTCTAAAATTTGAAATATTAATTGTGGTGTATAAATAAGTCTATAACATACTGTATTTGAAAACGGTGGAAATATACGATTTGCCAGCCAAATAAATGTAATACAGACTTTAGCTGTTAAATGGGAAAATTTAATTTAAAGAATAATTTTCTCCCCCCCCTCCCCCCAACCATCCAGAAATTAATAATACTGGTTAATCAATCTGTTGCGTATTTGAAAATGATATCTTTTGTCTTAGAAGAAGAACAGATCTTGATTTATGACTCGGGCTAATTGTTTCAACAGCTCGGCGTCTTATTACTGAGTAAGGGTTTTAATACTTCGCGTTGTTAGAGTAGAAAGTGCTAAATTTGTACTATAACGAGGAAAAGTGCGACTGCAAAAGAGGAAAAAAATGTATTAAAAGTCCATAAAAACGTTAGATCTCCAACCATTTACTATATTAAACGAAGATTTAGTAAAAATGTATGGAACGTTTTTAGAAATTTATTTCCAAAAGAGCGCTAAGCCGTGCATTTGTTTCCCGCTTCCAGAACTCTTTAAATATGTAATAAATATTGCTGAAAATACAGATTAACATAGCTTTCTTAAATATATAAAGGAAATCTGATAATCACTCATCTGTCACATTTTCCCACAAAAAATTATTTAAGGCAATATCGAGTTGCATAACTTCTTATCATCGATGACAAGCAACACCTATAACAGAAGGCCAATGCAGCAATTTTTCCTACTATATAGACAATTATTATAATTTTGATTCTAATATTATTACTGGTGAACTCTTCGTGCTAATCTTTATACTAATGTTTATCATTAAATATATTTTATTTAGGAAGAAAATTATTCGTATTTATTATCGAGTATAATAATGCTAATTAATACAAATAAATTTTCTCCTACGGACAGTTTACATACTGTAACATGAAGAGCTTTTTCTCCTGGGAAAAGCACTTCGGAGCAGCTAATTTTTTTGCAGATTACAAAGGTTATAGTCTGACAAGTAGCGTAATATGAAATTTAGCTTGGGAATCGTCTGAAATTTTTAATGTTTTTTACTTTACGAAATCAGTTTTGCATAGTTGGAAATAAAGATATGGAAATTAGTCTTGAAAATGCAGTATTTTTAGTCCGAAAAATTACATTTCTCAATCTCAATTTTTAGGAGTAAAAACTATTTAAAAGTTTAGAAAAGAAAATAGCAGTTTCAGATACTATAACACAATTTGTGTCGGAGTGGCTCAGTCGGTAGCATGCCAGGCTCGTAATCTGCAGTACCCAGGTTCGAATCCCACCTGGGCCAGCTTTGATATTTATCTCCATAAAACCCCTACCTGCCCTCGGTCAGTATAAGACGTCTATGGGCTTGAAAATGCTACTGTCCATCGGATGGTACATAAAGCCGTGGCTCCGTCTGTGGGGAAGCCATGCCCTTTGCACGTTAAGCACGCTGGATGGCCTTCATGGGCGGCAACCAGCAGCTGTCCATTGGGTCCCCTCCCTCCAATCTTCTATGGCCCTTGTGACCTGGTCATTTAGCCCATTGTGTGCAAAAGAAGGGCCGCTCAGAGGTAAAACAACCCAATCCATAGAATTTGTGTGAATCGCAAAAAAGTTGATTTCATCTTTTGTTCCAGTGTATTTCCGTTTTGCAGCATTGTGCAATGATGAGAAAAGATTGCCCTTCCATGGTCTACAACATATTTGTCACATTCTTTTACAATTTAAAAACCCAATCAGCACACGTCCAAAAAACATATATAATTTTGACACTTTAAATCGCTTGCAAAAAATTCGTAATTCTTTTTTTTTTAAGTTCTTTTTTTAACTATCATCCTAAAAGAGAGTAAATTTTCCTTTTACTTGCGCGGTAATATAACTTGATTATACAATTTCCCCTACATGTTATTGTTTTGTTCAACTAAAACAGCTTCTTCACCTATGTACTTGTAGACTTCAGCCGCACTTATAGATGTCACGTTATCTTCTAAACTTTGTTTACATTCATATTCGCTGTTCATTTTCATGTTGTTGTTATTAACTGCTAGTAAAGTTGTAGTAAATCATTTAGTTAATAAAACTAAGTACATCAAGAAATATTTAGTTGAAAATTTATTTTTGCTTTGAGTGGGATTCGCACCCTCCTATCTCCAGTAACATGCCCATCTTCTGCTAGCCTTTTCTTCAGCTAATGTGGCATATATTTCCGCATTCATTGCAAAACTAAAATTTTCAGCTAAATATTTTACGAGTCCCATGTCTAAGGTTCCTATGATACTTTACTACTAAGTACATCAAATTTATTTTTACTGATCATCTTGCATTGAAATAGATATTTCAAATCCATGTATTTTTTGCTCGTATATACACAGTTGTATCAGAATAATAACCCACGGAATCACAGTGTACCCGCCCAGGCGCGTCACAGCGTGCACATGACAAGGTCGACCACACAGAAATATAAGCGGCCGGCCAGGACAGATGAGCCATAGTTACCAGCAAGATAACGCCCGTCCCCACAGCCCGCATTAGTCTACATTATCTACACGAGCAAAACGTTCAGGTGCTACCATGGCCAGCACGCTCGTCGGACCTTTCACCTATTGAACACGTCTGTGATATGATGGGCCATCAGCTCCAACAACCCAACCACTGTCGCTGAAACGGAACAGCGACTTCGCGCTATTTGGCGTTCTATCCCTCAGGAGGACATTATAGAGCTGTACGATAGCCTTCCCCGCGGTGTTCATATCAATGAAATGCTGCGCGGGGCGGTTCAACATCATACTAATTATACCACTTTATCGGGTAGGTAAAGTGGTAATTTTCCATATTGTTTTTTGATAATGTAATCAATCGCATATCTCAGAGTATGCTAACACCTGTGTGCGTTTCAATGAAATGGCATTAATCCTTCCAGGTGTTGCAATTTTTTTTCCTGTAGTGTATTAAACGTAGTATTTGGTACCATTTTCGTATTAATGTTATTGAAAATATAAACTGCATTTAATAAAATTGCATATTTTTACTTGAAAAATGTAAATCAGATTTATATAACTACAAGGATTAAAATCTGTAGTATTGCTATCTTGGATATCAGATTCCGCACATACTTTCATCTGGAAGATTACAGTTTGACGTGTGCCTGCAGTCACGTGCATTCTTACATGTGAGAAGTTTTCGCCGTAATCCACCGGAGCATTTCACCGAATCGCGTGTTTGCCTGATAAAAGCGAAACTTTCCATTAGGCAGGGAACGGGAGCTTGTCATGTTCTGATGGATGATAAAAAAAGGACCGTAAATAAAGTGTCAGAAACGCTCTAAACTTTGCAAGTGTGTGTGTTTGCACACCTTCGCTGAGCGTGGGAGGTTACGTTTGTTACAGTGATCTTTGTACTTGCAGATAAAAAGGACATTTTGGGCTACATGTCGTTTAAAGTTGCTCACCCAGAAAGTGCCTAATGCTGCTGCAATGGTTAAGCGAAACTATAAAGCAAATGTTAACATACACAGTCGTATCAGAATTATATGACCACCTACCTAATAATGGGAATGAGGGGAGGGGGTCATATTATTCTGATACGACTGTATATATTATCTAAGGGTAAGGGGCAGGGGTGGCATCGGTAGCGCGCCAGACTCATAATTTGTAGTTCCCAGGTTCGAGTCCCAACTGGGTCAGCGTTGAGATTTATCTCCGCAAAATTCCCCGCCCTGCCCACGGTCAGTAGGGGACACCGATGGGCTTGGAAATGCCGCTGTCCGTCGGATGGAACGTTAAGCCGTGGCCCCCGTGTGCGGGAGAGCCATACCCTGTGCACGTTAAAGAACACGCTGGATGTCCTTGACGGGAGGCTACCATCTGTCTCCCAACAGCTGTTGCAGTGGGTCCCTTCCCTCAACCTTCTCTGAGCCTTCGGGGTCCATGTGACCTTCGGGGCCCATGGTGTGCAAAAAAGTGCCGCTCAGAGGTCAAACAACCCAACTCTAAAGGTACTTAAAAAGTAAATTTTACCATTTGCAAAGACGAAGTATCATATTCAATTTTCGGTTGGATGCTCGTATAAGCGTACTTTGTGCAGAGTATCTTATTAATCATATATTTGTGCCCTAAAATAAAATCAACCTGTCAGAATTCTTTAAATATTTTGTCTACTGCTTTTTCTTTTAATTACTATTAAACTAATTTCTTACAAGAATTTTGAGAGAAATTTATATGACCCTAAAATATTTCTACGGGAAAAAAAATTGCGAAAAGCGTTTTTTAATTTAGAAATGTATCCTTCAAACTATTTGCATATTAAAAATATTTAATATGCAAATAGTTTGAAAGAAAAAAATTAAAAATTTTACAGCTCAACGACAGAAAACTATAAGTTAGAAATTTATCCGCAAAAAGGCAAAAAAATTTGATTTTTGAGAAAATTCAAATTGCTTTTAATTGGAATAAAAAAAAATTGCTTTAATATAAGAAAAATCTTTTTTAGCTCTCTTTTATTTCTAAGCAGTATTCTGTCATTAATGCCTGATTTGTTATTTTTCCTAGGTACTTTGACTTTTTTTTCCTTTCGCCATCATTATCGCTAGAACCATATAACCAACAGATTTTCAGATTTATTTGACAATCAAATAAGTATATATCACAGGGTTGGGTTGTTTCATCTCAAAACGGCACTTTCTTTGCACACAGTGGGCTAAATGGCTAGGTCAGAAGCACCTCGAGAGCTCAGAGAAAGTTGAGAGGAGGGGTCCCACTGGGCAGGTTAGGAGACAGATGGTAGCCTCACGTCAAGGCCATCCAGCGTGTGGCCGATGCACATCCACAGATGGCAGCCTTTCCAAGGCTATTGAGTCCTAACCGAGGACAGGGTGGAGGTTTTGCAAAGGTAAATCTCAACGCTGGCCCAAGTGGAACTCGAATGTGGGAACTGCAGATTACGAGCCAGATGCATTACCGACTGAGCTACTCCCGTCCCTGATTATTACATAATATTTTAAAAAATGCATCGCCCTCGAAAACTTGGGCGGTAATTGGCTCAGTTAACCTCCTCCCAAGGCTCCTAACCTGCAGTTACCAAGTTTTAGTTCTTGCATTTATTCTGCACAAAGGAGAGACTGGTGGATTTAGAAAAGTGGCTGTCTATTATATGTATAGGACATTATAAGCCCATCACTGACCCCTTTGGGGCTTTTGTGATCTGAAAATTTAGTACATTGTGTGCCAAAAGGTACCGCTTAGAGATAAAACCAGCGCCGGATTAACCATTAAGCAAAATAAGCACGTGCTTAGGGCACCAAGGGAAGGGAGGCACCACAGAATTTTTTCTCCTAGCTATCATGCCCTTAACTCTCAACTCTTTCTTTAACTCGACTTTAGTCGAATTTTTTATAATTGTCTTTATCTGCCGTGTTCGACTTTAATCTGAATTGTTAAAAAACGCTTTAATTGGTGTGGTGAGTGACTAAAGTTTCATCAGTAAGTATCTTTGGCACTTATTGAGTCTTTAATGTCTTTCAGTAAAGCAGTAGAAGGGCCGAGGGGGGCACCATTGTCGGGCTGTGTTGGCTAATCCGGCCCTGGATAAAACAACCAACAAATTATTTATGTACCAAAGTCGTAGAGGTACCGGAAATATAACAATGTCAAAAATAATTATATGTAACTTTGGTTTAAAAAAATCGTGCAATCGCAAAGCATTTAGCGTTGCTTCTGTTGCAAAATACGAGTTTTCATCGTACTAACAGATCTTCCTATATGCGCCTGAAAAGTAGAAAATAAACCTAAAATATAACTATGGTGCAAATCAGGCACTGAATTCGTATTCACTTCAAAGAAGATAGAGTGCCAGCAATCTTGTTTAGTAGGTAAATTGGTGCCCTATCTACCTTTAAAGTGAATACGAATTCAGTGACTGATTGCACCACCGATAAATTTTAGGTGTATTTTCTGCTTTTTACGGCGCATATCGGAAGATATGTGTTTAAAAAAAATTTATTTGCGTTTTTTCTTTCTCACTAAAAACACCTACTTTCAGTAACTCACCGAGGGTGGCTCAGCCGGTAGCGTGCTAGGCTCTTAATCTGCAGTTCCTAGGTTCGAGTGCCACCAGGGCCAGTGTTGATATTTATTTAAAAAAAAACACCCTGACCTCAAATCAGTAGGGGACATCAATGAGTTTGGAAACGCTGCTGTCCGTCGGATGGGACGTAAATCCATGGCTCCTTGTGCGGGAGAGCCATACTTTGTGCACATTAAAGAAGACTCTGAATGGCCTTGACGGGAGGCTACCATTTCTCTCTCAACAACTGTCCTGTGGGTCCTCATACACCAACCTCGGAGCCCTTGTGACCTGCCATTTAGTCCATTCTGTACAAAAAAAGCCGGTCAGAGGTAAAACAACCCAACCTTTCAGAAACTTTCATTTGCTATAGGACTCGTAAACGTCGACATTTTCTCATATCCTGCTTTTGGGTCGTGTTTAAGGTAGTTCATGATATTGGAGCGACATAAACTTGAATTTGAGATATAACTCGTTAAGATAGACCCCCTCCCTAAATTTGGGTCTCTCTTTGGGGGAAGTGAGAATGGTCGGGGACATAATTAGAAGTAGTTTATATAAGCTTTCATTTCCACAAAGTTCTAAAATACAAACTTATATTATTAAACTCTTATTACTAGGTTTTAATTAACTTCTGAAGTCAATTTTTGTGGCTTGCATTGGTGGCGCTAAAATTCAAACTTCCATAACTCATTAAATATTAAACGAATATTGTTGAAAATCGAGATATTTATTTATTTGATTGAGATCTTTATCTACAATCGCATTTTTCAAAACAAAAAAAAAAACATTTTAGAAATTATAGAGAACTTTCACGTTAGCTTCCCATTGACTTAACATAGGGATTTTCCTTAATTTATAGAAACCAGTGTACATGAAAGAGCAATTTTCAATTACATAGGGAACGATTATTCGAACAATTGAACATAATTCTTGATTCAGCTTTAACTGTTCACTCGATTCCCAATGTTAGGCAGTCTTCAGTTTCCACGCATCCCCGTAATATATGAAGAATCAGCTTTTCACAATCGAATTCTGAGATCACACAGTATCAAGATAGGTAAAAATAAAAGAGTTGTCGAAACTGGAACATTAAAAGATCGACGCTGCTATTATTGTTCAAAGAAAAAAAAAATCATTTATTGAATTCAAAAAAATTTTTTTTTTCAGTAAACTGTTTACTAAATGTAGGTTTTCTCCAAATTGTTTTTAAAAGTGGACTCATTACGATGTATTTAAAGCATTAAGAAATGAAAACGTTTTATTATTTTCATAGGTAATGAAAAAAATTATGGAGTATTAGGCCTGAATTAATTCGTTTAGTAATTCTTTTAGTGCCGCTGTTTTATTTTGCATATATTATAATAATATATCATAATCACCTTATTTTTGAAACACAACAGTTTATAGAAAACCGTCATTTATCCACAATATAATCTCTTAGCTCACAACAGATCTTCACTTGTCTATACTATGTCGTACCTACTCTTCAGAGTTTAACGATTTTGCAGCAATAAATATTTTTTGAACAAAGAGTTATCATTCAAATACTCTCTCTGTCAAGACTCAGGCTATGCACATCACTTCATAAAGATAATTCGCCCCTCCTCCAGAAACGAAATCAACAACTTCTGCCTTCAACATAACAAATCTCAAGATGCTAAATATATACCTCTTGCATTGTGCACTTTCCAGCCATCAACAATATAATGAGAGCGTATAATTACAAAGTAACCTATAAATCCCCAAGCACAATTTTATCTCATAAATAAAATTCAAGAGACATAACTTCGCCAACTTGTGGAGTATATTTAGTACCCAACACATATCAAAAAATTTATACTATAATAATTCATCTAATCCTCTTGGCTACATAGGAAAAATCAAAAGAACTCTCCAAGAAAGAATCAATGAACACCAAAGAAAAATTAAATCAGCCTACAAACAGCCCTTTCATCTAACGTCATACTACAAGGAGCTAAACCACACTTTTAGGAAAGCTTTCATCACTAGTCCCATCTTCTCACGTTATCATTACATCTCAAGTTACCATTTACAGAAAATCAAATGTTCAGCATGAAAAAAAAATGCAACATGAAAAATTTTATTAAAAAACTTTCAAACCCCCCCCCCCCCCCCATATATCAATAGGCCGTCCCATGGCCGAGAGGTTAACGCGCTTGGCTACTGATCTAAGGGACCTGGGTTCGAGCCCCGGGTAAGGCATGGTTTGTGTCGTTTTTCTGCTGAGGGCCTGCCATCTCGGACCTTCTACTATGGCACATAAACTGACAGGCTCCTGTCAGACCTCTGTGGCAAGCAGCTGCTTGAGGGGGTATTTATTTATTTCATACTCTTATTTATGCCGAGGACAACACATGCCTGTTTCGATAGATTTGAAAAGAAGCAAAAAAACAAACACAATTAAAAACGCGGCACGCGACAGAAAGCGATTACCGGGAGGACGGTGTCTTTGAACTTTGTCGTCATAGGCTTGCACAGGTGGACAAGGCAAAATGAACTCTCTACACCGGGCACACAATTTATTTAGACTGTGACATAGGTGTCTAGCTGCTTCTTTTGAAAACTCATTTCATTGTCACGCTCGAATATATGGAATAGACTTATTCTACAAGACTTGGGTTAGTTTATTATGATGAGTTAAGAGTTCAGTAAAGTGTGTGTGTCTGTGTAACGTATGTAGAAACATGGTGCTGGTAAGAAATTTATTAGATACTCTTATTACTCTAAGTTACGTAATATGATAATTTTATGAATATCCAACGAATTACAACTGTAAGTTAAAAGTTTAATCCACAAAAGATTTTCAGCATCGCTAATGTTATATAATCGCTGTCCAACGAGCGGCCCGCGAACAAAATCAAGTTTTTACTTGAAATTTTAAATAAATATCTGTAATCCACCTTATAATTTTTTGTCAACTAATATTACTGTACATCATTTGCGATCTTCAATTTAGTCATTCTATAAAGTTACAAAACATTCTTAAGCCAATCGGCAAACTTCTGAAACTTTTTAAGTGCGGTGCTGCGTCATCAAACAAATGTTTTTATGGAGCTGCGTAATAAGGAGCATCTAACGACAGCATGAATCGCTCCCACTGCGCATGCATTGTTGCACTGTATTGTGCACCAGGAGACGTGTGGCATTTCGCTGAGACTAAACGACGCAATCGAAAAGGTTGTCAAAATTACCAAATTAATTCGTGGCGGAAATCGTTCTTTTACACACAGAAAATTTAAAGCCTTTTTGGACGAACTGCATGCTGAGTGTGGCGATCTGCTTTTGCATAGTAATATTCGCTGGTTTAGTGCCGGAAAATGCCTCAAGAGATTCTTTACACTTCGAAAAGATATTCGTCTTTTTCTTACGGAAGTAGGCACCGATGAAGATTCAATAGCAAGTTTTGTTGATGACAATTTTCTATGTTCACTTGCTTTCCTAACAGACATTACAAATTATTTAAATGTTTTGAATAAATCCTTACAAGGAGGTTTAGTGAAATAAAAAAGGAACTATTCCCATATATTTTGAACATTTTTCATTGAGTATTTTTATATATCGTTTGACAAACAAGCATTTAGGTCTAAAACTAAGGCTGTTATGTAGCTTTTATACAGTATAATATTTTATAAAAGTATATAATATGTAAATTAAATTTAAATATGTGCAATAGAATGGGTTGGGTTGGGTTGTTTTACCTCTGAGCGGCACTTTTTTGCACACCATGGGCTAAATGGCCAGGTCATATGGACCCCGAAGGCTCAGAGAAGGTTGGGAGAGGGGACCCACTGGAACAGCTGTTGGGAGACAGATGGTAGTCTCCCGTCAAGGCCATCCAGCGTGTTCTTTAACGTGCACAGGGTATGGCTCTCCCGCACACGAGGCCACGGCTTAACGTCCCATCCGACGGACGGCGGCCTTTCCAAGCCCATCGGTGTCCCCTACTGACCGTGGGCAGGGCGGGGAATTTTGCGGAGATAAATCTCAACGCTGACCCAGCTGGGACTCGAACCTGGGAACTACAGATTACGAGCCTGGCGCGCTACCGACTGAGCCACCCCCGCCCCAATGCAATAGAATGTAAAAATGTAATAAAATCATGTGTAATATTTGTAAAGAGCTTTTTAGAATCAAGATAAATTGCAGAAATGTTGATCAGTAAAACAAAATTCTATTTAGTAATGAAAAGACCTCAGTAAGATCAAAAAAAAATTTTTAGTTCTGAGTTTTCCATATAGTACACGTTTAATATTAGTTTGAGTATTTGTGAAGAAGTTAAAATATTCAAATGTCGGTACAGATGTGTGAAAAAACAAACTTCAGACAAAGCATTTATGAGCTTAAAATTTACTCAAAAAAGCAATATCTCTTTTTCATCGGCCATGAATAAGATTTGATATAGATGAAATCGCAGTGCAAGTTTGAGTGGATAAAGCAACCATGAAAAAATCTAAAATTATTCATATATCATCATATCGTTCCCCTTTTATTTTTCAACAACAAACCGTAAATGTACGAATAGTAGCCGAGCTACAATTTTTTTGTTTTATATCTCATAAAACTTGAGAGAGACAACTTCTCCAATCTTGGCTATGTAGAAAAAACCAAAAGAACTACTCTTTCGGCCCCGGCATTTAATATATCATATACGGTATATGGAGTTGGATTGAACAGCGAAGATTTGTATGGCAAAGACACACCCATAGACTTTTTATCTCATTACGTAAGAGATAATGCCTACTCTATAGGAATGAATTTCGCCCGACATTTGAAGTTTGGTTGGGGGCGCAAAAAACATTTATGCTCTGCGGGATAGCCCCTCAGGTTACAGGACGTTTGCCACCCTTTTTAAAACCGTTCACAATTTACAAAAATCCTGCACTGTTACCCGACTATGATTCACTGTTTAGACCTGGTGTTTAATATTCCTTATATGTTATGCACCCATATAACATATTATTATTTACCTTTTCCATACTTTATTGTGCCATAAAACCCCAAACAACAAAACTTCTCGATATTCAGTTCTATGGACCAGTTCACGGTTAGCAAAATACCCATCATGTTAACGGTAGCAAACACGCAAATTAGCGCAGGACATTCCGCGTATTAGAAACGATTACATAAAAAATACGGTAAGTTCCTCAATGAATCCAGTTAAAAGACTAAAGTACAAATATAAACTAAAACCAATGTTCTAGACATGCCCTTGCTTAAAAGGAGGAAGAATTTAAGCCGTAACACAGGTTTGACTGTCCTTGTTTCACCTTTGTTAACAGCTAGTGGCATATGGTTTGCATAAAATGCGATCGAATGCCTATATCCAGAGATGCTCAAAAATTGAAGAATTTTACCCATAACAACATGAGGTTGGCTTTTAAGGAACAAACAAATTTAGAATATCTTTTTAACGGGATGTGAAAACTTCACACAGATTATCAGTTCTAAAATACACGCATAACTTTGATCAGGTTGAACCTCGCTACGGGAATAGCAATTTATTTCATTCAATCAACAAATAAAAATCAGGGAAGTGCGCGCAAACAGGGTGCAGCCTGGGGATGGAGTGCAGAATGGATCAAAATAAGACAAAAATAAATAGTATCGATTTGAAAGAGACGTAGTTCGTGGGTTTTGTATAGGTCGCAAAATATCTGAGTGAACTGCAAATGATTAATAAATCCAGAATTTCAATATTATTAAATAGTGAGAAAAACAGTCACGAGTTGCTTGACCCATAGGTTCTCAAATGTTCCAGTTGCGCCCCGCTTATTATTGTTATCGGAATTTGTTACACATCGTTACTGTGATTATCCCTTGAAATTGTTGAAAATCGTTTCTTTTTTTTTGTACTTCATTTTGTATGTTTCTTTTATTAAATTGTGTGACTCGTCAAAGAACTTCTCAAGCCGTACTACACTCTAAGATAAAAACCTTTGGAGTAGGTTGCGTTTGTCATAATTGATGATAGTGCTTCTCTACAGAGGCATAGCTCTAAATTTTGGAGGTTAGTGGGAAGGTGAAGTATTTTCTTCGTATATCTGTTAATGTAATTAGATGAACTAATGGTTGTTTAAAACTAAAATTCACCCAATCCCACTTTCCCCTTGACTACGCCACTGCTCCTCTAGACCGAAGACTCAAAATATTATGACCAGCGCGTCTTTATGTAAATCGAAGCAACTGCAGGTAAATGACGGCGCGTGTGGTCATGAAACGGTATAAATAGTACCTGATACTGAGCTCTGTTAATCAGTGTTATTTTTGTTCTTCAGATGAGAAAGGCAGCGGACTTAAGTGAGTTTGACAAAGGCCGAATTGTAATGGCCAGATGACTGGGTTTCCGAGACGGCAAGGCTTTGTAGTTGCTCATCGATGCTAGAGGTGAGCGAAGGCTATCCCGTGTGGTACGAGCCAACAGAAAGGATACTGTGTCGTAACTCGCCCCTAATTTGCATGCTGGTGACGGGAGTAATGTGTTGCAACACACAGTACATCGAACTCTGCTGAAAATGGGGATGCGTAGCCGCAGGCAGCTCCGAATGCCCATGCTAACTTCGGTTCATCGTCGAAAGCGCCTGCAATTGGCACGCAATTTTCAAAACTGGACCTTGAATGATTGGAAGAAGGTCTTCTGGTCCAATGAATCTCGTTTCCTGTTGCACATGTGGACGGCCGGGTACGTGTGCGTCGTTTACCTGATGAAATGTTCGACTAGGATGCACCGTGGGATAAAAACAAGCCGCTGGAGGAAGTGCAATGCTTTGAGCAATGTTCTGTTGGGAAACACTGGGTCCAGTCATTCATGTGCAAGAAACTATGACGTCTACCACCTATGTAAACACCATTGCAGACCAGGTACATCCTTTCATATCCCTCTAGTGTAGGGGCGGGAGTGGCTCAGTCGGTAGCGCTTTAGGCTTGTAATCTGCAGTTCCCAGGTTCGAGTCCCAGCTGGGTCAGCGTTGAGATTTATTTCCCACGGCTTAATGGCCTTGACGTCATGGCACACTGCCCGGATTGTTCGAGAATGGTTCATGGAACATGAGGGAGACTTCCAGGTATTGCCTTGGCCTCCAAATTCCCCAGACATCAATCGAGAATCTGTGGTTTGTGTTGGAACAGCATATCCGATCTGCGGCTGCTCAACCACGTAACTTACAAGAGTAAAAGATCTGCTGGTAACGTGTTGGTACCAGATCTGAGAAGACACATAAGAACCAAAGCAGCTCTTACCCGGCGAGGCATGGACGCCTCACTGGGTCAGACCTGTTTTGGTGGCACGTGGAGGACCACATCATATTTGGCAGGTAGTCATAATGTTTTGGCTCTTCGGTTATGTCATAATGCTTTTAATATTTTGGTTCTTATATGTTGAGATGGCCGAGTGGTTAGCACGCTTGGCTACTGATCTAAGGGACCTGGGTTCGAGCCCCGGGTAATGCATTGATGTGTGTGTGGTTTTTCTGCTGAGGTCCTGCCATCCTCACAGACCTTCTACTATGGCATATAAACTGACAGACTCCTGTCAGACCTCTGTGGCAAGCATCTGCTTGAAGGGGTATTTGTTGTTTTTTTTATGTTGAGATTAGCTTCGAAAACTTTTTAAACCGCAACACTTTTACTTTAAAATATAGTATTTTTTTTATTATTTGTATATTTATAACGCAGGCCGATAACCAGAGAGGGGGGGGGGGGCTCATCCACTCTCTACTTAAAAAAAGGAAAATATGAAAACGATTTTTCCACTATATCATTGAAAAGCGAGGGCCGAAAATAATGGGCAGAAAATCAGTTGTTTACTATATGGGGTGCTCAGTTGGTAGCACACTAGGCTCATAATCCCACGCTGCCCTTGGTCAGTAGCGGACGCTGATGGGCTTGGAAAGGCTGCCTTCCGTTGGATGGGACGTAAAGCCGTGGCAGGAGAGCCCAGTGTGCCCATTAAAGAAATGCTGGATGGCCTTAGCAGGAGGCTACCATCTATCTCCTTACAGCTGTCCAGTGAGTCCCTCATCCAACCTTCAATGACCTTCAAGGTCCTTCGGAGCCATTTAGCCAAATGTGTGCAAAAAAACGCCCTCGATGATAAACCAACCCAACCCTTTTATTATATCTTCCGAATGTGTGAGGCCCGTCAGTTACGAGTTAGGTGTCAAACGAAAATTTATATGAGGACTGTTTTAGATTGTAGACTACTTCGAATTATGCTCCTCCCCCAAAAGGGTACGGAAATTTCGCGGAATTTCCCTTTAATGTGTAATATTTCAAATTAAAGCTTGTGATGTGTGCATTGTCATGGGCGACTTCATGAAAAAAAGAAAATGTGGAGGGAAAATGTGATCGATGTTTATGAGTTATGTATGAAATGAAAATTTCTGAAGATAGGTGTTTTAGTGACAAATTAAAAATATTAAAAGAAATACCTATCTTCCTATATACGCCCCAAAACATAGAAAATAAATTAAAACTTATCGATGATACAATCAGCCACTGAAGTAGTATTCTCTCCAAAGTAATATAGTACGCCTTCAATCTTGTTGAGTAGCTTGAGTTGTTTTACCTCTGAGCGGCACTTTTTTGCACACCATGGGCTAAATGGCCAGGTCACATGGACCCCGAAGGCTCAGAGAAGGTTGGGGGAGGGAACCCACTGGAACAGCTGTTGGGAGACAGATGGTAGCCTCCCTTCAAGGCCATCCAGCGTGTTCTTTAACGTGCACAGGGTATGGCTCTCCCGCACACGGGGCCACGGACTCCATCCGACGGACAGCGGCCTTTCCAAGCCCATCGGTGTCCCCTACTGACGGTAGGCAGGGCGGGGAATTTTGCGGAGATAAATCTCAATGCTGACCCAGCTGGGACTCGAACCTGGAAATTACAGATTACGAGCCTGGCGCGCTACCGACTGAGCCACCCTTGTTGAGTAGGTAAATCACCTTATCTTCCTTTGAAATGAATACGAATTCAGTGACTGACTTGCACAATCGATAAGCGTTAGGGGTTTTTTTTTTCTAGTTTAGGGCGCATATAGGAAGATAGATATTTTTTTAATTTATTTTTATTTATTTATATTGAAACTTTAATTTTGGCTACTTCACAAGGACTCCTATGGGATGTGGAAACAAAAATTTGTGCCATCTCACAGTTTGTCGTAGATTCTCATTAACTGTTCTCTTTTTTATAAAAATTATTTTGTTAAAGAATTCTCCAATT
This sequence comes from Ryuthela nishihirai, assembly GCA_038380435.1. Lineage (NCBI taxonomy): Eukaryota > Metazoa > Arthropoda > Arachnida > Araneae > Heptathelidae > Ryuthela > Ryuthela nishihirai. The sequence goes on along the minus strand of JAWZYU010000029.1, from coordinate 46,273,504 downwards.
AAAAATGCTAAGTCCCTCCTATTGCTTTGAACTGGTTACGGCCCTGTTATAACGTAAAATTACCAAAATTTCGTTTTTTTATTGTTTTGAAAGCGTAGTTAATATTGACATATTTGCATGACTTGCAATCGTAAGCAGTACGGTGGTGTACTAACCATGATTCTACTTATAGAGCTGCGTTTTACAATGCAGGTGTATATTAATTTATTTTAATGAGTATGAGTGATGACAAATTTTTACCAAAAGTTTTGTTTGAAATGTAGATAAAATTCATCTCACTAAGTTACTTGCAAATCTTTACGTTACTTGTAAAAACGTGGAAAGACCATCCCCAATTGTTTGGAAAAGTATTAGAGCAAAGTTCTGGCCCGACGTGGCTTCGACTACCACTAAGGTGTTCGATATACAGTATGTCAGGTATAATGACCTTGACCATTATACCTGACATATATCGTATATACCTATATGTCGATATACAGTATGTCAGGTATAATGGCCTTGACGTCATGGCACACTGCCCGGATTGTTCGGGCAGTTAAGAAGAAACAAATAAATAAACACTAAGGTGTTCGATATACAGTATGTCAGGTATAGAAACCAGAAAAATGTAACGTTAAGAAAGTTACATAGGACGTTTTTTCCTTCCATATGTATTAATGTAAATAGGAGATGCTCAACGGAAATTTTATCTCTATCTGGTACAAATTTATATCATTAATCTTTCTTCAAAGCGAAGCTTTATGTTGTGTTTAAAAATTATACTCCATGTCACCCGTCCGAGTGCGGATTTAAAACCACTTTTAGTGTTCACTTCAATGAGAAATTTATTAATAAATATATACTTTTAGCGAAAAATTAAAATAATTTTATATTGGCATATACTTTCAGCGTATGTTTTTGTATTGTTAAATATGTTTTATATCTCTAACAAGAAACAATTCTTACTTAATTTGATTAGCTTACAACGCCAATGGACCAAGATTTTTCGCAATGCGATGTTGATTTATTTTTCCTTTATTCATTATTGTAAAGGAACGCAGCACTAGCTGCAGAAACTTCAGGTTTCTCTATCCTGTATGTAAGGAAGTCTTGTTTCCTCTATATTAATATATAATGCAATTGAAGAGTGGGCCAGAAAACGGAAACAAAGGTTTCTTCGAAGACCATTTTTTTATCCATTTGTAAGGATCAACCTAGTGATCACAACAACGGGAAAGGAAAATATCACGTGGAAGTCGCAAGTCAGGTGACGATGTCCGGCAAGGTAACTAATGGCGTCAGCTAATAGCGAGAGCCAATAGCACGTTCCGGGTTCAGAGATACTTCGACGGCTAATGAGCCTGTTTCACCCTAGCCCAGGGCGGTTTATCAGCCAGGATTCCTCTGCCACATCCGCCTGCTCCGCACGTCCGGTCCTTACTGCGCGTCACGTGTATACAAACAACATCCAACACTTGTCTACGATGTCTTCCCTAAAACGTACATGTAGTTCGTGCACTTCGCTGACTGTCGTTAACCCCGTAACGATATAGTTAATGTAGGCCCTATCATCATTTGTTAAATTTCCTTTGTATTATTTTTTACCAATGAAAGATCCATGTACTTTCAGCATTAAAAATAAAATTGATCTTGGGATATATAAATCCTTTTAGTTCAGCACAGTTAAATTTAACCTTTCGTGAGATCCGCTTTAGTCGTGTACAAGATTTAGTGAAATATATGTACATGTATATTTTTTACCTATCTTCCTATTGCTTTTCGGTCGACATTTGTTGGTTTGTTACATTTGTCAAAACAGTTGTTCCACCATAGCTTTTGAACGCGACGGACAGATTTAATGAAAGCTTGTGACGCAGGGAGTGTCATAGTCTATGCAAAATTAACCCTCCATGCTTTCTTCCCCCCCTAAGAAAGGAGGAAATAGGAAAGCGATTGTTCCGCTTTATCTTCCGAACGTGTGAAGGCCTACAACTACTATTTAGGTATCAATTTAAAGTATATTTGAGGACCGTCGCAGACTGTTTAAAATTTTGCCCCCCCACCATTCTTCCCTCTCTAAAAAGGGGTAGACCTTAACGAGTTTTATCTCAAAGCTTGTGACGTCTCCAATGTCATAGGTTATCGTAAACACGACTCCAAAAGCAGGGGGAGAGAAAATGTGGTCGATGTTTATGAGTCACAAATAAAAGTTTCTGAATGTAGGGCTTTTGATGACAAAGAAAAATATTAATAATTTTAAAAATACCTATCTTCCCATATGCACCCTAAAAGGTATAAAATAAAACTAAATAATATCGATTATGCAATCAGTCATTGAATTCGTATCGCGTCAAAGGAAGATAGGGCGCCGATTTATACTTACTCAACAAGATTGTCGGTACTCTATCATCCTTTGAACTGAATGCGAATTCAGTGACTGATTGCGCCATCAATATGTTTTAGTGTTATTTTCTACAGTTTAGGGCGCATATAGGAAGTATGTATTTCTTGAATTTTTTAATTTATTTATTTTCTGTTTGTAAGGAAATATGTAAAGAATAATATTCTGTATTAATCACGTCAAAAAACAGAACCGTTTAATGGGTGAAACGTTTCTTAAAAAGATTATATTGCAAAAGTAGTTAACGTGGAACCTATTATTTTATTATGGGGTTATATTAATATTCTCGAAGCAAAGCTTTACAATTGAAAAAAGTTATAAATAAAGCTTTTGGATGACTGAACAATTATATATTAACCCTTTCCATGCCCCCAAAGTATCTTATCTGTTTTTCAATTGCAAACAGTTAGTCTTAATTTCTGTGCTTATGTGCTTTTTTCTCTTTTTCATTTTGAACAAAATAGAAAAACGAATTCTCTTTTTATATGTAACTTGACATGTATATTAGTTATTTTAGGATAAGGTCTAAGAGTTAAATAAGTTAAATATATATATATACATGGGAAGGGTTTTATGAAAAGACAAACTCAGAAATGTGTAGTTTTGAGGGAAAAAAACGGATTTAATGAAAGATTAATTTGCAATAAAATTAATTTGAGTTGAATATCGTGTATACCAAAGATTACTGGTTTTTTTTAGCAAAATGTAATCTTTGTATTTTGTTTTTAGAAGTGCATTATTTTTATTTATTACTATGAGAAATTTTTTATCTGTTTTCAATAATAGGTTTCCATTTTTTGTTTTTAATTTATATATTTGTTTTAATATATAAATTTTGATATATTCTCAATCAGTGGAATTCCCAAGGGTTGGGATATGTGATTATAGCTCTCCCCACTCCCACCCCCTAACCCCTGGAGAGCTTTTAATACCACATTTTCTTAAGACAAACCCTGAAAATCAGACACTCAAGTTGTTAGCCACCAACGAAACTGGGGCGGGGTGGCTTAGTCGATAGCGCGCCAGGCTCGTAATCTGTAGTTCCCAGGTTTGAGTCCCAGCTGGGTAAGCGTTGAGATTTATCTCCGCAAAATTCCCCGCCCTGCCCACGGTCAGTAGGGGACACCGATGGGCTTGGAAAGGCCACCGTCCGTCGGATGGGACGTTAAGCCGTGGCCCCGTGTGCGGGAGAGCCATACTCTGTGCACGTTAAAGAACACGCTGGATGGCCTTGACGGGAGGCTACCATCTGTCTCCCAACAGCTGTTCCAGTGGGTCCCCTTCCCCAACCTTCTCTGAGCCTTTGGGATCCATGTGACCTGGCCATTTAGCCCATGGTGTGCAAAAAGTGCCGCTCAGAGGTAAAACAACCCAACAACCAACGAAACTTTCTGGGTGTAACATTGTTCTTAATATTTTTGGATATTGAGAAATGTAACTGATAGATATTTATGCTTTTATTAGTTTTGAAGAAAACTATTAGTGAAAATTTATTAAGAACACCAGTGCCTTGTGCAGATGAGTTGTTAAAAGGTAATATTCAAAGTCCAAAATGAAATCTTAGTTCAGCTCCAATTTTTCTCTTTCATAACTTCAATTTGGGGTATATAAATAAAAAAAAATAAAATAAACACCCTCAAAAATAATAATGCCATGGTGTTTTCATAGGGAACAAAGGAAAAAAAAACTCCTGAATAAGTTGATTTAAAAATTAATTTATGTTGAATATCAGGTGTACCAAAAAAATTTTGAACAAAATGTAATCTTATTTTTTTCTCATTTTGCAAAATAAATTTCATAGCATAATAAAAAAATTTTATAATCAAAAAATGAACTTAATATCTTAAAACCTTTTGAAGTCTGATATTTTTTTATACACGAAAATATGCATGGTAATTTCTTAAGTTGGCCACACTTACCTCATTTTTGTTTATTCTCTTAAGGTAGTGTTAGGACACACAAAATACCTTCCATAAGGCATTTAATCTGAAAGCACAAACATGAAAATAAGAAATCCTTCACTGAAGAGCAGATCTGATTGTTTTTAAATGAGACTTAGCTCATGATGTCTTTCATACATGGACTGGAAAGGGTTAAACAAGGATATTTTAAGAATAGTTTTTAAAATCAAATCAAAATAAGAGAAAGTAAAAGAATCAAACTCCTAAAATGTTATATTGTAGTTTCTGTGGAACTTAATAATAGATTAGTAAATTTTATATGAGCCTATTATTTTATTATAAAGCATTTATTAGTATTCTTGGCAAATCTTAAATTTCAAAAATGTTACTTTGAGTCCGTATGAAAAAATGGTGAAAAAATAAATGTGTTTCTCATTTTCATTTCCCTAATGTATATATCCATGGACAAGCCCTGATTTTGAAAAATTGGGGTGAGATGAATCTAAAACATAATTGAACTGGAAAAATGTAAAGGGAAGGGGGGGGGGGGGGGGGCAAGAGACTGTATTTCCAATGCATTGTAACATTTTCCCCTCTGTTTTACAGATCTTTAAAAATTTTCATGAAAAATGCATGAAATATAAATAAGTTTAAGAATTTTTGCCTCTATTACCATTATTAGCATTTTGAAAGCATCTCTCCCCCTTAGATCAGGCCCTGACCCTAAATCTGCCCCTGCCCATGGACCATTTCATGTCATATGTTGCAGTAAAAATTCACTCTTCTACATATCTATTGATTTATATAAATTGGATATTAATGTTTCATTCAGCATTTACCTGATGAATACGCATAATAATTTGCCAAGTAAAATTAAAATAGCTAGGATTTCAAATGAAGACTATTAAAAGTATGCTAATTGCTCTTTCTATTAAGGTGTTAAAACCATGTGATAAGAAAGAATTTTATATATCCAGTAGTCTATGGTACAAATTGAAGTGTTTGAGTAATTATTTTAATAATAAATATTGAGATAAACTCGACGGTCAGGTGCTCTGGACCACTGAGCTACCGGCCGCCGATCAAGATCTCCTCTAATTAACTCTGTGAACATTCCCTTTATTTCACATATATGCGTTATTTTAGTCAATTTTTAGCCCTAGTGGCTTTCTATTTTTGCCAATAGATGGAAAGCATGTCTTACAAGTATGCTAATGATAATAAATATTGAGATAAACTCAGATAAACTCCACAGTTCAACATCCAGTAATAAATAGGCACTTTGATGTTGATTTCAATTTTAGAGAAAAAATTGTCTGAGCAGGGTGGGATATTAACCCACGACCTCCTGATAACATGTCAGGTGCTCTGGACCACTGAGCTACCCGGCTGCTGATCAAGGTCTCCTCTAATTAACACTATGAACATTCCCTTTATGTCACATATAGGCATTATTTTAGGCAATTTTTAGCCCTAGCGGCTTTCTATTTTTGCCAATAGATGGAAAGCATGTCTTACAAGTATGCTAATGATAATAAATATTGAGATAAACTCAGATAAACTCGACAGTTCAACGTCCAGTAATAAATAGGCACTTTGATGTCGATTTCAATTTTAGAGGAAAAATTGCCTGAGCCTGGTAGGATACGAACCCACGATTTTTCTGGATTAGCATGCAATACAGATTTCAGTTTCTCACATATTCTTATTTTACAGTTGATACTTTAACACTAATTGCCAGTGTTTTGAACACTTCCACGTTATGTAAATGGAAAGCCACACTCAGCATTCCCTTTAAAAATGAGATTTTTGTGAGAAAATTTCACTGTAGATAAACTGGAGATCTCATTCAAATCTCTGAATTTCAATTTCCAGCAATATTCATTAAATATCAAGAGGTTATTCAAGTTGCACCATTTAACAGAAAACATAGCTGTTAGATACTCGTTCCTGGACACTTTCTTTAATTAAGGAAAATAATGAATCATTACATGAACTTCTAAAATTATATTTATATAATGAATGGTTTGTTATAATAGTAATTATGTGTGTTTTTAATTATATTTTAAGATAAATATTTATGACCAGCAATGTTTCTTTTAAATATTTCAACTTCATAACTCTTAACATATTAAATATGTTGAAAACGAGATTTAGACAGATTTGGGTTAATAATCTCTAGTGACATTTTTCCTATAGAAAGTTTATTTTCAAAGTTAGGGAGCTTTGAATGTGGCCTTCCATTCACATAACATAGAAGTGTTCAAATGTTTTTGATAATGTATAATTAATGGTATTTTTTGGTCTGAATTAGTGCATGTTTTTCTCTATTTTAGTCCTCTTAAGTGAACCAGTAGAGATTGGAGATCTATACCATAAAACATTAAAAATCACAGATTTTGGTTTGGCTAGAGAAGTGTACAAAACAACTCGAATGTCAACAGCTGGAACCTATGCTTGGATGGCACCAGAAGTGATAAAGTCATCAACTTTTTCAAAAGCAAGTGATGTATGGAGGTAAATATGGCACTTTTTTAAACATGCTATTTTTACTCAGAATTTAAATGTTTGGAATAAATGTTGTAGCTTTACTACCAATTTTTATTTGCCCTCTCTTATGGTTAAGAAGAAACAAATAAATATTTTCATTTTTGGTTGTAAAGTGAAATTGGATATGTTAACACTACTTAATAACACTTAAGGAAGAAGGAATTTTTCTAATAACAATGTGAAAGTAGGTCACTGAATTGGGTTGGATTAACTTCAGACAGCACTGTTTTTGCTTATAATTAGCTAAATGGCTTGTCCACACAAGGAACCTGAAGACTCTGGGAAGAAACTCCAGGGAACAGCTCTTAGGAAACAGATGGAAGTTCTCAATGGGATGCTTCCATCTGTTCCCTAACAGTGGTTATTGCATCCAGCAGTTCTTTAACCCTCCAGGTGCTTGAATACGTTCTCTTTACCACAGTTAAGTGATCTTCTAGTAGGGTCAGGTACTGACATATTAGCACCACCACACAACTGTTGCTTAAGCCTTACACTGGTGCATACAAAGCATAGATGCATAAATATGTAGCACCAGGAAGCTTAACATTCACAGGGTATGTCTCTTCACATAAGGCCATAGCATAACATCTCATCTGATAGGCAGCAGTCTTTTTTAACCCCAGGCAACTGAGCTGATATAGAGAGCTGCTTCAATTATTGTCAGTACCTTTCAATAATATTCAAGATTTTATTCTACCCTGGCCTCGAATTTGTTGTTTTGTAAACTGTCAATAAGGGTACTGATTTTTGAAAACCATGAATAGAGATTAGAAGTTTAAATTGGGATTTGATTAGCTCTCTAAGAACTGTTGCATATTGTTTCCTCCATTTCACTTTTTAACTCTTAAAGTACTTTATTCTAACAACCTGCTTCAATGATATAAAGAATCAAATAGAGATGTTGTAAATATAAGAATATTCCTTTTTCTCCTGCCATTTGTTCAAAATTTAGAGTAGCGCATTAAATAATCATAAAGTATATTAAAACATGGTTCAATACTAAAATAATGTTACAAATATCTGATGTCAGTTCTAATTTATTTATATCATGCTAGACAGAAACCATCTTATATTCTACCAGTGTTGAACTTTCATATATTTGGCTTCTGAAAAACCTGTAACATCTGTTATTGCCATTCAGACTGAAAACTAAAACTATCTAATACATGGAAAAACATTTTATTATTGGCAACAAAACTTTTGTATAAGTTCACTGATAATTTTACATTGTGTGAAATGAAAATATTAAGAAGGGTATTAGGTAAACAGTATCTGAGCTTAAAAAAAGGAGGGGAAGAATTAATACCACAATATTAATTGAATTTATGTCTTTTAACAATACTATCTATACTTCATCTCAAACAGTGTAGATAATTATATCTATCTTGTCATTTCACCACCTCTGTTACTCTGTTGATGTTATTTGATAACAGAAAAGCTATCTGAGAAGCTATTTACCTGTAAGGTCAGTCAAGGACATAAATGGTGATAGCTACTCTGTTCGAATTCTTCATGCTGTATTATATAGATTTAAAGCTAACAAAACCCCTGTCATGAAGTTGAAATAAACTGTTTCAATTTTTATATTATAATGGTTTAATAAATTTAAGTTTTTGTTGCACGGTATAAAACACAAAAAAAGTTGCTTAATTTAATGTTGCTTTTGAAATAAATGGGTAATATATATCTACTGTATATATTATTCTTTAATTTTTGCATTTTTAAATTCATTCATTCATTTTTATTTCAAAATTTTAATTCGTGTAGTGAAGTGGTTAAAAGATAATACAGTGTGTACCATATATTTCTCTTCCTGGCCATCAATTTACATTTCCATGACTTAGTAATATTGATTAATATTCTGAAATAAGCAAAAGGAAATTTTGTTATTTTAATATCAAAAGCTTGAAATTTAAACTTTTTCTCATACATAGTTTTTTTATTGTTAAAGTTGAAAGTTTTTACAGTGTATTGTTCAACAAATTTTTATGTGCTTAAATAGGGAAATATTGATTCATATGCCATTCTTTCAGATATTAAAGTTAATCCATGTTTTCCATTCCTGTTTATTTTTTTCCCCTTTTGATTTCCTGTATTATCATCTGTTTTTTATTGTTCAGAATTAAAGGTTCTTCTTCTGGTTCATGACTTATATGTTCATTAGTTACTTTAAGATGAGTTTCTGAAGTTGCATTTTTTTTCACCTTTTCATATTAAAAGCTAAAATAACTAATTAGAAATTATATTTTCTCATCACTTTAAGATAAATATTTGGTCACATATATTTTATGCTGTACAGTTTAAAAAGGCTAGGTCACAAGGACCCCAATGGTTCAGAGCAGGTTGGGGGAAGGTTACCCACTAGATAGTTCTTAGGAGACAGATGGTAGCGTGCCATCAAGGCCACCAAGCATGTTATTTAACATGCACAGGGTATGGTTTGGCAAATAGGATATAAAATATGAAGTTGATGTTATAAAATAAGAATATTTAACTAATGCAGTCAGGGTTGGGAGTTCATTGATGCCATGGGTGAATTTTAGGTGCAGTCCACAACTTATTTTATCACAAAATTTTAAATCATGTACTTCATATTAATCGCCTGCAAGATTCTACTTTGTTTGAATTGATATATTAGCCTTGTTGATTGAGCAAGTAAATTGTTTTCTGAAAAATTAGGTGCACTATACTGGACACAAGACCTTTGTGCCAGTCTCTGACTTATCTGGAATAAAATTCCTTGAGAGACTTTGCAGAGAATCTACACAGTTGTCTTCACTCTTTATCTAGCTTATGCTTTCCAGAATGTCCACTTGTTGTATCGTGAGTAGGGTTTTGAAATGTGATTTGTCTCAAGCATTCCATTTGTTCCTGTGCCAATTTATATTGTAATAACTACAAACTTATGAGTTATTCATGAATTTCATCACATGTAATAAGAATTGTACAAGAGGAAAGATAATGTCTCATGATTTCAAAGTAATTTGATCACACATGAAAAATGAATCACAGCAATTTCTAGGAAAGATATGATTTTTCCTTTACTCAGTATTCTTTTGAGAAGTTTTGAATTAAATATCTGCTCCATTTTAAAATTAATACTCTTTTGTTTTGGCATTCAGTTGTTAGTGATAGAGGCTTAATAAAGTGTTAAAATTTGTATGGAATGTAAGAAAATTAATGTATGAAATGATCATTACATCTTGAAACCCAAAAATGTTTTGGTTTCAGAATATAACAAAAATTACAGTAGAGGTTCATAGTGCAGTAATTAAAATTAAATTGAAATCTTTAATTCTCTATGGCACTGTTAAATGTTTTTAAGCACTTCAACAAATGTTCTATGCTATCAAGTATCAAAAGTTATTAAGTAGAAATTTACCTACCATACCGCAGAGGATGGGTAGTAAGAGGAACTTCCAGGATGCTTCTGAGTAACAAACTTTTAATCTTCGACATTCTAGCTGGCAAGCGACGCCTTAGTATAATTTGAGAAGACAATGTGGGATCTTCTGCGGTATGGTATGTAAATTTCTACTTAATAACTTTTGATACTTGATAGCATAGAACATTTGTTGAAGTGCTTAAAAACATTTAACAGTGTCATAGAGAATCAAAGATTTCAATTTATTTTCAAAACGTAATATTCTATTAAATACTATTATGCTAATAGAAGCATTCTTCATAGAGTTTCTAAAGTTTTTAAGTCAGTAGAAATAAGGTAGAGTATTAAGTATCTCATCAGTTTATTTCAGTTATTTTAAAAATCATATTTCCATTCATCAGATAATTAACTTCTTTGTTTCATTTTGCGTATAGTTATGGAGTTCTTTTGTGGGAGTTGCTAACAGGAGAGACTCCTTATAAGGGTATTGATGCTTTAGCAGTGGCTTATGGAGTTGCTGTTAACAAGCTTACACTTCCTATTCCTTCAACTTGTCCTGCACCATTCTCATACCTCATGAAAGGTAAAATACTAATATGTTGTTTTTTTTATTTTTAAAGCATATGTTTAATTTTATTTTAATTATCTAAGCTCAACCTGTAAATTGTTCTATTACATAAGGAAATATCTTGAACTATTGCTCTAAATTAAAAAGATAGTTTTATTTGATTTCATTCTAATATTTATGGATAAGTAGAACAATAATAGCTCACAAAAAACATTTGGTTTCAAAATGTAATGTCCAACAAATACTATTATGCAGAATAGCAAATTAAAATTCTGGTTTTTGTATCTTTGGTGGAAACAGATTTTTTTATAATTTAATGATTATGAAATGATCTGGAAATTTTTATGTCTTTTTTTTTAATATTTGTATATTCTGATATATATACAATCATATCAGAATAACATGACACCTACCTAATAATGAGAATGGGAGGGTCATATTATTCTAATACGACTGTGTTTATATATGTCAATAGTTTTTTTCTAATCTGTAGATTTATCTAAAATGAAGTGTGTTTGTATGTTTGCTTATAAAAATAGCCAATTATTTGTACTCTAAGCATCAGAAAATTATATATTACCACTGAAGGAGCATTATAGGTGGATTATTTTTGATTCTACCCAAATATTGAAAAAATTATTTAAGTTCGACTATCTTTTTGTGTAGCTTACTAAGGAATCCATGTCTGACTGTATGAATTCCTGGGTAACTAGAACAAGTGTCACAACACTTTAAATAGTGTTCAGAAATATTATTTAACTTTAAATCCATTTTATTTAATCCATAAAATTTCATGTTTCTCATAATTGCAAGTAATGGCCAAGATAATTTTTTACTTTTTTGCAGCAGAAAACAACTGAACATTAGAACTTTATCTTGAAGTGACCAACAGATATATATATATATCATGCTAAATACCAAATAAAAGAGCATTTTATTCTGAATAATAAAATAACAAAAATTCAAATTAAAATAAAGGTAATTATTAAAACAATTTTAATAAATGGTAAACCCTCTTTCGACACTTTTAAGGATTAATTAGCCTTTGAATAGTATAAGTTGATTTCAATGAATTACAGTATAAGTTGATTTCAATGAATTACAGTGAAAATTATCAGTAAATTGCTATGTAATGTAAAGATTATTTAGTAGTTATGAAGTAGTAACAACAGGGTACTGTAGTATGCACATGAAAAGTGGGACACATGCTGTAACATGGCAAAAATGAGTGCATCCACCTTGGTCATATTGCTGCATGCCTGGGATAACATAATTACTATACTATTAACTGTGGGCAGCGGTGACTCAGTCGGTAGTGTGCCAGATTCGTAATCTTCAGTTCCCAGGTTTGAGTCATACCTGGTCAGCATTGAGATCTATCTCCAAAAAACCCCTGCTGCCGTCTGTGAGTAGGGGACACAGATTGGCTATCTGTATCCCTTATTAAATTGTTAGTAAGGGACACAGGCTGCCATCCATCAGGTGGTACATCAAGTTGTGACTCCATGTGTAGGAGAGCCGTAACCTGTGCACGTTAAAGAACACCCTGGATGGCCTTGATGGGAGGCTACCATCTGTCTCCAACAGTGGGTACCCTCCCCCACCTTCTCTGAGACTTTGGGGTCCTTGTGACATGGCCAATTAGCCCATTGTGTGCAAAAAAAGTGCCACTCAGAGGTAAAACAATCCAACTGTATAAATGTATTGAATACACAGTGCAACAAGAAGATAATTAAACTGAAAGTAAATAAAAAAAAAAGTGTATCATTCCATAAGTAACTGCTATAGACACACTGAAGTGTGCCAAAGGCATACTTCAGTGTGTATAGCAGTTACTTGTGGAATGATACACTTTTTTTTTTATTTACTTTATTTCAGTTTAATTCTTAGTCATTAAGGCAGTCATACCTTCTACTATGGCATATAAACTGACAGGCTCCTGTCACACCTCTGTGGCAAGCAGTTGCTTGAGGGGGTATTTATTATTATTATTTATTTATAATTATAAACACATTCCTATATCAGTTTTTGGCAGTCATGCTAACTGTAACTAGTTGAGATTGCATTGTTGTTTCATGTGGATTGTTTTATGCATTGTGTATTACATGAGTTTTCCAAAGTTTATATAAGTGCTCTAATAAGTGCATTCAGTCCCTCAGGAACATTTTTGAAGGAAATGGATATATAAACATGTTGTGCAGGGCATCATTGTTTTTATTCTATTTCAGCCTCATTTACTTTTTTGCCACATTGTATATTTTGCACTGGTAGGTTTTACAAGCTAAATACTTACACCATGAACTATTTGAATACCACATTAGTTTACCAAAAGTAACATTATCAAGTTGCTGTCACTGTTTTCTGAAGCATGGTGTCATCATTCACTTTTAATTTAATATAATGTGCATTTAAATATAGTCGATTTTACCTCATGATTAATATTAATAAAGCTAAAATATATTGCATTTAGCATTACATATTCATGATGAACATTGAATTTACCTTTCATGTATTATTTTCTTCTTGGAGAATAAATTATAGTAGATACAAATGATATATAGCATTCCATAACTATATTTGTTTATAAAATTCCAAATTGCCATTCATTGTGTTTTGTAAAAAAGTTCACTAATTTTTGTAACACATAATTGACAACTTTATAGCACATTTATACCAGATAGTCTACATATTTTGTTTTCCATAATTCTGACATGAAATAATAAACTGTAAAATAAAGACTTTTGTTTTATTCTTTTCAGGCTGTTGGAACCCTGACCCTCATGACCGCCCTACTTTTGTGGATATTCTACGGGAACTTGAGGAAATTTCACATTCATCTTTTATGAATACTCCTCAAGAATCCTTTCATACATGGCAAGAAAACTGGAAACACGAGATAGAAGAAATGTTCCATGAATTGCGCTGCAAAGAAAAGGTATAATGTGCTATAAAATATTTTAAGTATTTTTATAGCAAAGTAAATTACTGGTAGAAAAATTAATCACAATCTTTTATTAATGCAATCACATCTTAACCCTTAGAGTGTCGCAAGTCAATTCTTCATTTTTCAGAACTTTCTACAAATGGGACTGTAATATGTGTTTATGCTTACTATCCATTTTTTCTTATATGTATTATGTTGTAGAGATGAAAAGCTCTATCTTAAAGTACATTCTAGTAAATTAGTTATCCTTAAGTAAAGTTCTAGTAGAAAAATTTTGAAAAAAAAAAGTTTTATTTGGAATCATTTTGTTTAACAAATGGTAAAAAATATGACACTAACAGGAATAGGTCATGTTATATATATCAAAACAAAGAGAATTTAATTATGAACAAAAAAATTGTAAAAATTCAAAGAAAAATGTAAATGACAATCTCAAATATAGAGATCATTGGCTGTTTTTAGGATTTTTTTTTCCAAATAAAACTGAGATTTTAATATGCTTTTTTCATTAATTTTGAAGAGTGTTTTTTAAATATTTTGTTAGTCTAGCATAAATATTACATAGTAGTTCTATTGTTACTTAAATCTCTCACATATAGTATTTTTTAAACTTTACCACTATGGAAAGTGGGGGGTATATATATAAGTAATTAAAGCAGGGAATGCATTCCTAATGCAGGACATTTGTCTGGCCTACTGAGTAAATGTAGAGGATATTACTATTTTCAAATGGTTGAGAAATGACATTCAATTTAAAGCAGTTTGTTTATTCTTACAGAGAAATTAGATTTGAATTCAATCAGCACATTCTTGCTATAAAAGCCTTTGCTCATTTTTTATGATAATATTGCAAAATGGTGTGCTGTTATTTATCTTATTTTTTTGCTATTCAGTATGCATTAATTTTCTGATCTGTTGTTGAAAAATGGCCATGAATGGCATGTGTTGTTGCAAAATGACCTGTGTTTTGTTCCCACTATCCAAAATTGGTCCACCTGTAAAAAAGGTTGTGAATACTCCTTAATTAAAGACAAGTTCCATTATCCACTGAATCAGCTGCCATTTAATGGCAGCAAATCGTAACATATTGGATTCAGTTAGTTTATTTCACTTAAAGAATTGTCCTTCTCTTTTAATATCAATATATATATATAAAACGTGTTTCAAAACTCTACAAATTTCAATGGGAGATAGGGAACACCAAGACAAACCTTTTTTGTCTGTGAATGTATGTCCACTGACGTAACCCTTCAGTGCTAGAGGGTGCTGTTTGTGAAGTGCTGTCGGTACAACTTCACATCAGCTCTTCCGTTTCCATTGGCAGCCCCATATGCCAGATGCATGTCAGCCACCTCAGCAGTCATGCAACACTCCATGTTACACGTAATGTGTCTGATTTACAAATGCTGATGACAAACACAAGTCTGTTCTCCATTCCCACTTTGCCCCTCTAGCCAATTGCAGTGCCACCAAACAGCACTCTCTAGCACCAAAGGGTTACGTCAGCAGACATACATTAATAGATGAAAAAGGTTTGTCTTGGTGTTCCCTTCTCCCATTGAAATTTTTACAGAGAGCTGTGAAATGCCTTGTATATATATATATACACACACATCTGAGAGGAGGGGGGGCTCTTAGTTGGTTGCATGCCAGGCTCCTAATCGCAGTTCCTAGGTTCGAGTCCCAGCTGGGCCAGCCTTGAGATTTATCTCACCCTGCCCATGGTCAGTAGTGGACACTGTGATGGGCTTGGAAAGGCTGCCATCTATCCAATGGGATGTTAAACCGTGCCCCCATGTGCAGGATTGCTTTGATGGGAGGTTACCATCTGTCTCTCAACTGCTGTCCAGTGGGTCCCCTCCCCTAATCTTCTCTGAGCCTGCAGAGTCCTTGTGTCCGCCGACATCCTTGTTGTCTACAGAGTCCCAGCCTATTGTATGCAAAAAAAGTATCGCTCGGAGGTAAAACTACAACCCAACTATATATATGAGGAGCGATAATTACATAAATAATAAAGTTAAAAATCATTTAAAACTGAAAAATCTATTAAAATATAAAGCAAACATTAACTAATGTTAAAAATCAGTTTTGTTCATTAAAAGTTTTGAATACATTTCAAGGTTGCTTGACAAAAGAGGTTAGCAATTATGCAAAAAAAGGTTAGCAATTAACAAAAGAAGTTAGCAAAAGCTGTTATGGTAGTTGATTCAGTGGATAATGGAATTTATGTCTTTAGCAATGGTTCAGAAACTCAACCATTGGGGCAGTCAGAAACTAATAATATATTTATGAAGCAGTTGCATACTGTGTGGATAGCTGTTATGGTAGTTGATGCTACAGAGTTGCCTGAAGTGCTGTGTGATAAATTGATAGAGACACTAATGGATATTTTTCCATTAGTGTATTTTTTTTTGTTTAGCATCTTTTTTTTTTAAACAAAATTAGCAGGTGAAAAATTACAGTAGGATATTAAGCATAAATTTTCAAACTTGATTAAAATGTATAAAAATTACATTTTTTATTTAAAGGTAAAGAAATTAATGCAGATGTGAACTATCCCGTGGCCAAGTGGCTAATGTTCTTGACTGCAGATTGAAGCAATCTGGGTTGAAACACATATAACATAATTATTTATTGAAACACATATAAGATAAGACATGGTGTTTCTAAATTCTTTTTTTTAATTTGATAAAACACAGCATTAATAATATAAAAAATTTAATTGCTAGAATTTTGCTATATATGCTATTTTATAAAACATGTTTTTAAAATAGATATACAGCAAAATTGTAGAAATTAAATATTTTTATAAGATAATGTCCATCTGTCTGTGATTCAAAATTTTATGTTTAGAGATAAAATTCTTCTCAGGTTGGGTAGGTACTGATGAAATATTACAATTCACATTTCTGAATCTTCCAAAATTTAAATTGCACCCTCTAATGCATGTGTTGGGGGGGGGGGGGGGGGGATTTAAAATTACACACTTTTAAATGATTATTGTAATCAATGTATTTATGCTACAATTTTTTTTACCTTACTTGTAGAATATATGAAGGTCATGAGGTTTGCATTAACAACAATAAAAGGAAAATGCAAGTTTTCTGTTTTAAAAGATAATTGGAAAAACATTTTTAGTTGGATAGATACTAATGAAGTATTATGATTAACCTTTTTTTTTTCCAAATTCTTAGGTAGTTTTGATTTGCATTTGTTAGAAGACACTAAATAGGGAAAATTCAAAACTTTTAATGAACATTGCAAATGATATAGTAGAAATATAGACTTTCAGTAATAGAGTGTGAAGTGAAATCCAAAGTGAATGCACAGTATTCCCTGTTAAGAAACAATAATTAATAGATTCTGAAGTGGCGGCGATGAATTTTTTTCAGAATCTATTAATTAGAGTGTGAAGAGCTGTTCCACTGACAGCAACAGTCTGCCCCTTTTTCTTTCTCTCTTTTTTCATTTTAAGAATAAATGAGAAATGCTATTGTATGAATGCTAATATAATAGTACTATTTGCATTTTCTCAATCATCCATTAGTTCAAATTAAAACTGATAAAGAGTGCAAATGTTGGTAAATCAAAAATTCAATATCTTTGAAAACAAGATTTCTGCATTCACCAGAGGTGATAGGTGTACTTCTAGTTGTGCATTGTCTGTCTGCTGTGTCCCCTTCCTCACAAACGTTTAGGGAGCATAAGCTCATAGGTGCCAACCAAACCTCTTCAGAGGTATCACTTATTTATTAGCAGAGATGTTTGTAGTATTTTGGAATTGCATTAGTATTAATTTAGCAATGCATATTCAGATATTTAGGAATGTATTGTATTTTTATTGAGATTAGGATATTTTATTGTAGTTTTATATATATGACTTCATTGTATTTTCCAGGAGCTACGCTGTAGAGAAGAGGAACTTACAAAAGCACTTCTTCAGCAAAAAGTGCAAGAAGAATTTCTTAGGAAACGTGAGCAGGAGCTTCACGAACGAGAAATAGACTTACTTGAAAGAGAACTGAACATAATGATCCTTCAGCAACAGCAGGGAAGACCAACACCAAAAAAACGAAAAGGAAAGTTTAAGAAGAGCAGACTTAAGCTTCTAAAATATGGGGGACAACAAATCAGCATGCCTTCAGGTAAGCTGGTTAGAGTATCATTGGATATCATAGATATTGTGAAAACAAGTCTGCCCTGCCAGGCCAAAATTTAAAAATACTATTTACCATAATTTCAATGCAAAGTACAGGCAGTCAAGAAAAAATATCAATCGCATTATCCCTGAACTGTATACTCTTTCCATTCTTATTTGTCAACTTGTCAGTTGCTTTGAACATTGAAACTAATGAACTCAAATAATCAGTGAAACAACTACTGCTTAAACAACTTAACAACATTCCCCTTACACAGAAAAAATATGGACCCTACTGTTAACTCTGGCTGGAAATAAAATGTGTACTGAAATGTCAGTTTCAGCTCAGCATGCAATTGGAAAGAGCACAGCCACTTGCCAACCCTCGACCACAAGATGGAAAAGATGTGTGATGCAACTAAAAATGTTGTTGGTGCTCAATAGGCTTTTGCAGCCTTAGACTATGGAAATAATTGTCTAAGGCTACCATCTCTAAAATGTATACAAGACAGTTGGCAGAGTCTTGGTGGCAAATGTCCAATATTATAGGAAAGGGATCATACAGTATTGTAGAGGCATGTGAGGTCAAACCAACATTCAACTATGCATGAAATGATCACTTCTTTTAACCATATCATCTCGAACAATGTGCACAGGGAACTCAGATATTTTTAGTTCAGAAGTTGGTATTCTGTTTGGAAACCTTGATTGTCAACCAAAAATTGACCAAAAGCCAAAATTATCAAGAGAGAATGAATGGACTGTAGAGGTCTAGAAAAAAAGTAGTGTTCAGATGAATAACAATATATGCTCTTTTGTAAAATAGCAGAGCTAAAGTAAGGAACTAACCATATGAAGAAATGAACCTCACATTTCACATGCATTGTAAAAACTGCTGATGAGGAAGTCTTAGTGTGCGAATGTTCACATGGCATAGATTAAGTCCACTGATAGGCCAACAGTTAACAAAATGCCACAGCATATTTAAATAATATACCTGATCATTTACATCCTTCTATGCTTCATTTCTTCCTTGATGGAAAGACACTATCAGGATGATAATGCATCAGTCCATCATGCAAAATTTGTCTGTTAATGGTTTCGGGAACTTGATGAAGAATTCAGTAATCTTCCCTGATTACCCAATCACCTAATCTGAACCCCTATTGGAAATTTGTGCAATGTAATAGAACATGGCTTACATGTTCACCACTGCCTTCAATCCAGGAGGCAGGGGTTGGCTCAAGTCAATAACCCTTATCTTGTGCACAAATCCTTTTGTCACTTTACAAATTTTAATAGATAATATGAAGTAGAGATCTTCTCCATGTGAAATAGAGAAAAGCCAATGAACATGCACATTTGAAAGCAAAACACAGATGAATACTTTATAATCATTTTCATTTTGTTTGAATTATTAATAATAAATGCAAATATATTAAAATTGCTTGTTTTATCTTTAACCTCTAATAAATAAAAAAAATGAATTTTGTGTTAATTTCAAATATGTTTTGTTGGGACAATCCGTGAAATGCCTTTCCACTTGAACTACTCACTACCCAGGAGATCCCCGATCATAGTGAAAAAACTATAGGGGGCAGGCCTGGATCTAGGAAAAAATAAAGGTTGGGGAGAGAGGGGCAAATGTTGCAATCGAGCTGAAAAAAAGTAGGGGGTAAGAGACTGGATTTTCATTGCAGTATAACATTTTTATAATGATTATAATAAGTAACCCTTCCACTTTAGAGGTGTTTAAAAAATTTCCTGAAAAATAACACATGAAATATGCAGAAGTTTTATGACTTTTTTTTTTTTGCCTCAATTTTCTTGCTAGCATTCTCAGCTTGATCCTTCCCTGATAGGAAGTAATTCTAGTATATAGGTACCTTACAGGGGCAGCAAAATCCTCAGGTAGCAAAATACCTGGAGCCAGTGCTAGATAAGGTAACCAAATATTGCCTTCTATAAATTATATTATTTACTATAAAAAGAAGTAGTAAAACAAAGTGTAGCCATCCCATGGCCTAGTGGTTAGTGCGCTTGGCTACTAATCTAAGGGACCTGGGTTCGAGCCCCGGGTGAGGCTTGGTTGTGCGTGTTGTTTTTCTGCTGAGGTCCTGCCATCCTCTCAGACCCTTCTACTATGGCATATAAACTGACAGTCTCCTGTCAGACCTCTGTGGCAAGCAGCTGCTTGAGGGGGTATTTATTTTTTTTTTTATTTAAAACAAAGTATTTTCTTGTGGAAAAATAAATACTGGAAATGATGCTATTCACTTTCTAGCAATATTTAAATCTGCTCATATGTAAAATTAATTTTATTCCATTTAGAAAGTGGGTAAAAATATCTTGACTGTTTCCATTGCAGATGTGAATGAAAGCATGCAAAATACTCATATGAAAAACAAAAGACTGTTAACATGAGCATACTAATAGGTAGAAAGCAAGAACCTCAGCAAAAAAAAATGTGTAATGTGTTAAAGACTAAATTTGCCATTTCAAGAAATACAATATTCCATGTGCATTTTGGAGAAAAATCTTTCAAAAATGTAAAGTTCTTAAAGTTGCAAATGTTGAAACGTTTTTTAAATTAAATCTTGGAACAAGTTCAAGAAAACATTGTGATTGATTGCAAAAAGTTTTGAATAATACAAAAAAATAATAATTCATTTGCTCTTGAAACCAACCCCCTTTGGGATGCGGAGACAAACTGTGGCTGTCATTGGAAATGCCTTGATCACATACTCTTCCCACCCACCCTAATTTTAAATTTTAACTTGAATGTCATTTAAAGTTTTGCTATTTTTCTACTTTATGATCTTTAAGGTGAAAATTTGAACTTTTAAAATGATTTAGAAAATACAAATCAAAATGTTTTAGTTAAATGTCATCCAATCCAAAAAGAATTTTTCATTTATCTATTAAAGCAAAAGAAACAAACCTATAGACAGATAATAAAGTGAAAACAATAGTTCATTTAAAAAAAAAGGCCAAAAAGTAATTGCTTTAATTAATTTTGAAATTCTATAGGTGTGTAACTTTCCCATTACACTAAAAATTTGAATTTACTGCATTTATTGGTTTCATTTTATTTACCATATTTTTTTACACTTTTACAGACTTTAGACACAATATTACTGTACAGCAAAGCCCAACTGTACGTCCAGATATCAAAGGTCTGCGTAATTCAGCTAGTCCAGAAAGCCCACCAGCTTCACCTAATCTACCTCGACTAAGAGCTTATGCATGTAAGTTTTAGAAATATATTCAGTAAAAAGTAACTGTCCCAACTCAGGAGAACATTTCTCAAAATTCAAACATGATAGTGTGTTGATGATTAAAAGTTTGAGAATTATGTCAGTACTTTGGATTTAACTCAAATTAAAAATAAATCTAGATGACATTAATGAGTATTTTAAGAAATGGTATGAGTTAATTTTTAATAGAGAGAAGTTTCAGGTAAAAGTTTTTAAAAACAAATGAAAAGAAAGGTAAAAATCCTGGGTATCAAATGATTTAATTGCTTCAGTAAATCAAAGAAAAACTGTATCAAAAATATTTGTAATACAAAGGTATTGTGTTTATTGAAGAGGAGTATATAAGACATTTAGTAAACAATTGAAACTAAAACTTAAGGCATATAAATAGAGGAATCACATGGATAATTTTGACAAAATGTGGTACTAGTAGCAAAAAACTGGGCATTTGTGAATAATAGATTGAGAAAAAATAAACGATGTAATAGTTGCCTAAATCAGATGATGATTGCTCACTGGCTAACAGGATGAATCATAATCTCACCGTAATTCCTTAGGAATACCACACCTAAAAGTTTCAATGCGGACAAAGAAACAAGTTTAATACATGTAAAAATAATATATGTGATCTGTTTTATCAATTTAACGTGTTTTATTTTCCATCCTCTTTTTTACGGATCATATTAATACACTGGAGGTAATCTAATCTCAAAGTTAGAGAATAAATCTGGTAACGATAACTGCCTGTATATTAAAAATGCTTATTAAATAACATAGTAATCACTTGACTAATATCATAAAGGCTTCATTTCAACAAGCTATATTTATTGATCTCTTATTATTCCAATTTATAAAGCTGGTGATTCAAACGATTTCAAATTGCAAATCAATTTGATTCATTTCTGTTTTCTCTGAAGTTTTTGAAAAAATAAAAAGATTACTAAACTTTATGGAAAAACATAAAATATTATCTAATAATCAGTTTGGATTTAGGGAAGGAAGAAAGTGCTGCACAGTGATGTTAAGTTTAACTGAAAACATTTTCAGAAGTATAGACCAAAATAGAAAGACTTGTGCTATTTTTGGATCTACAGAAGACTTTCATTCTGTAGACCATAAAATTATTCTTTCGAAACTTTTTTTCTCTTGTCATTACAGGTACTAAACACAATTGGTTTAAATCTTACTTATGTAATAGGCTGTGCAAATAAATTATAATCTAAGTAATTTCTTATTAATTGAAAACTTTGAGTCTACTTTTATTTATTATAAAATATAAATGATTGTTCCTTAAATTTATTTGGTACACTCTTCTGTTATGTAGATAATATTTTCAGGTTGAGCATGATTTTAAAGAAAATATCAAACTGGTTGCATGTAAATAGATAAAACTGAACACAACTAAGAGTAAATTTATACTCTTTGAATTGCAAAATAGTTATTCAGACAAAAATGTTAAATTCCACGATTTAGACTACATAGGTTCACACTCATGTATTTGTCCAAGCCTAGAGTGTGCTTTTTGTTATAATTACCTTGGCATTGAAGTAGTTGGCTCTAAAATGGAGGTTCAAAATTAAGATTTGTACTCTTAAGAATTTATTATATTAATAAAATTGTTACTAGGAAATTTCTTATAACTCTGTATTATGCATGGTCATTATCATGCATTCAACACTACAATAAATTCAAATTTCAGATTTATTCAGATACAGATTACACTCTGTTAAATAGAACAAGAAATATATAGAATAAATGCAAAACATATATATATGTGCTATGTAACTTTTTGCATTATTATTAGTAATAGCCCATTGGAGTTGTACTTGTTTGTGGGTCAAACAATAGCAGTAAAAGAAATATTTTATTGATGTTTATTGAAGTTTTACTGAATTAAAAATAATCAATAAAGTACCCACAGTACAAAAAAAAAACAATATAATAATAATAATGTGGAATCGTTGAAAAAATTAAAGTGCATTAAACTCATTTACAGCTCATTTTCAAAGTCTCTTATTAAAATTATTTAAATTTTCAAACTGTTTGGTACTGCATTAAACAATTTAGTTGCAATATATACATAGTGTTTAGTAAAAATGCTCCTCTTCACATTTGTCTCTATTAACAATCTATTCTCTGATAATCTTGTATTATTATAAGCAAAAGCCTTAATTCTGTATTCCCTCGTGTTTTTATAAAGTTTTTTTATAGCTTGAAACCCATATAATTTCCTTATCTCCAAAAAATTAGCTCCTGAAAACAATTTACAATGCTGTCTCATTTCTTTTTTAAAATACATTGAATCACATATTTTTGTGTAATTTCCAAGGGTTTAAATTTGTTGTTGGGGGGGGGGGGGGCATGTGTGCATAACATTCATAACCATCCTTCATAGAAAAATGTTTAGACTTGTTTTCCATATAGGTTATATCATTCCTTTATATACTGTTATGGTTATGTCTGTAAATGGAGCTAGGTAGTCACTGGAAGAAGAGCTATTCACCAATCCCCTGTGATGAAGCATAGAACCGGCCAGGTCTAGCACCTAATGTCCAACTCCACATTGCAGGCCATTAGTACCTTTCAGAAGAGATACTCTCTTGTGAAAATGAATGGAAGGGAAGGGCTGCCAGATTAATGTGGTACTGATCTGGACAACTTATGGCTACTTTTCTTTATTTTGTACCCTGCTGAGGAGTGGTCAACCACACAGGGTTCTGGTGCTGACCATATAAACTTACTGGATGGATTAAGGCTCTGAGCTTGATTATGGATCCTGAATTTGCTGTACTGATGGGTTTCTGTAAAGGGAAAATCTGCCATTGTTTTTTGTTTGTTTGTGGGTTGATAGCCCCAGAAGAATAGATTCAGAGGATATGTTTTATCAGCTGGTGGACAATCCTGAGCAGAGGTCATCACAGGACCTGAACTCTTGTTTCTATGGGCATCATCAAATTCTACATTGGAAGAAGTCTTCCAGTGTAGATGGCTTCAGCTTTCAGTGGTGGGGGAATGAGTCTTTGCCCCATACCTGTGATTAGGGGGCTGCTTGATATTGTTGGCATTCCTTCTCTCAATAAACATCCAACTAACCATTTTCTTTCCATAGGTAGGTGGAATGTGAGGACTCTGCACAGAGCTTATTCTCTTGATGTCCTCACACAAGAATCCCCACCTTTATAATAAAATATTCTTGGCTTGCAAGAGATCAGATGGACAGATAAAGATCAGATTTTTAAAAATAATCTTAAATTTCTCTTTTCAGGGAGGGAAGATAAGCATCTTCAAGGCTTAGGTCTGTTTCTCAGCCAACACTCAGTGATGCTCTTGTAGGATATGAGCGCATTAATGAAAGGTTTCTTACAGCAAAATTTCAGACAAGCATTAAAGAATTGAATAGTATCTGCTGTTATGCTCCTATTGAGGATGAGAAGGATAGGTTTTACAAACAACTTCAGGATATTTTTAATTTTGTCAAGAAAGGAGATATTACCCTTGTTCTTGGTGACTTCAATGCCAAAGTTGGTGGTACTGACTCTGACCTTTGGGAAGGGGTGATAGACTCTTTTGGTAGTTGCAATGGCAATGGATAACATCACCTACAGGTAAGTAAACTTAATGGTTTGAGAATAACTAACACTTATTACAAAGCTTGGCAATTAAAAAAGGATGTAAAATATTTGAAGAACTAGATATTTTGATTAACCCTTCAAGGGTCAAGGACGTCTATAAACTTTTTTGTTTGTTTTAAAATTTACGGTTTGAAAATTTTCAAATATATATCTTTTAAAAATATGTAATTCAAGTTTTGAAAAATAATATTCCATTTCTTCATTTGATGCATACTTTATTAAACTACAATATAAATAATTTGATAAAGCCATCTGATTGCCATATTTTAGAAGCACTATGTAGTATTGCTGATTCATTTGTTAATGTTACTTGGTATTGAAACACTTACCTGATTTAAGCTCACAAGTTTGATTTGAACTATTATCAACATATTTTTCCTTAAATTTTCGAAAATCTCCTAAAAATGAACAAAAAATTGCTATTTTTGAAAATGGAAGATTATGGCAGTAATTATGAAATGTGTACCTTTTTTTTTGGGTATACCACTGTAAAAAGTGTTATTAAAATTAATTTCTTACTACAGTGTTCATATTTTTTACTTCAATAAAATTCAGAA
This sequence comes from Ryuthela nishihirai, assembly GCA_038380435.1. NCBI lineage: Eukaryota > Metazoa > Arthropoda > Arachnida > Araneae > Heptathelidae > Ryuthela > Ryuthela nishihirai. The sequence continues at coordinate 46,248,192 of JAWZYU010000029.1, read as the reverse complement.
TTAAATTCTCTTTAATTTGGTATATAACTTAACCTATTTCTGTTGATTAGTTATTTATTAAAAAATTCTGAATTTGACTTGTTTATTGCACTTTGCAACAAGCTTGGACTTTTCTCAAGTTTGGTATAGAGAAAAAAATTACAAAACGGAAGAAATTTTTACCTTAAAGAAGAAAATTATGTTTTTTGTTAATCAGAAATAAATAATCTTTCTGCTCATGTGCATTACAATCATTTCTGTATATTAGTGTTCACTGTCATAGTGAATAAAATTTTCAAATAAATTTTTATTTGTGTTACCAGATGCATTTTTTACTACGACTCTAAAAGAAAAGTCCTATTAAAATATAGCTAATCATCTTTTTTTTGTTAACTATTTTATTTTTAAAAAATCCAGAATTAAATGCTTATTAATGTGGCATAGCATGCCATAATTTCTTTTATTAGTTATTTGGCAAAAAAGTTCTAAAGTTAATTTTTTTGCCTGATCAGAGTGAAAAAAATAGCTGGACCTGGGAAGAGTTAATAATAAAGGCATTAAGTTTTATATATTGCTTATTATATTATACCATGATAATAATCTCCCAAAAAGTGGGAATTAATAAAATGGCATTAAATTTTATATATTGCTTTCTTTATATAAGCTTTATATAAGCTGGATTTCAATAGCTGAACATTAAAATAATGACATCCGACAATGAAGTGGGAATAATTTTGCAATTTACTATTTATTAAATGAGATGAACCCTAAGATATCAGATAGCCTGTAAGGCCTACTTTAACATGCTAATAGGTTAAAAAAATTTAAGCAAAATTTATTGGCACTTCTCTGATTACCATATTTTAATATTCATTTTTTAGGCATTTGGCCATGTTGTAATTTGAAACAATGACTAGGTAAACTGCTGCTAAATTAGCATATCTCTTATCCTCTATATAATGGTATCCCCTGTAAAGCAATATGCTTGTTTCATACACAGATTTCCAGCAGATGTTTTCAGTCACCAGTAGTATTTTTGGAACTCTGATTATAATAATTATCTGTCATATAATATTTTACAATACTTACAAAATGAATAGATATATACATATACTTGAAAGGTGATGAAGTCTCTCTTTCAGTTTAACGTCATATTTAGAGAAAAAATTGTCTTGAGCCAGTGAAATCACAACTTCATAATGTCATCAAGACATCAGCTCAAGCCAATTTTCTTCTATATTTGATATCAATGTTTAATACTGACTTCATGACCTTTCATCTGAATTAACATCAAGACATTTACTAAGTAAATTTAAATGCGATATATGTACTGCATTATTTTTATCCTTAATAAATTATTTCATAATTATGCCAAAATAAATGCAAGTTTTGTACAGTTATGAATGTACAATTACAGTTATGTAATTTAATGTACAATTACAGTTATGTAATTTAATGTACAGTTATGTAAGTACTTTTCTAACTACTTAAATGTATTCTTGAAGTACACATACTTTTCATTGGAAAAGCAACCTTCAACTTACCTTGTCCAATAAGTGTGCAATAGCTACTGTCTTGGCATGACAAAACATGAAAATCTTTCAGTGATAGCACACACTCAGAATTCTTTAGCATCATATTCCTCGTGTTCTGAATATTATTTTAAATATTAGATACAACTGTGAAACTAAATATATAGTGCAATTTGCATCTAGAAAAGGAGCCTAAAGGTATAAAAGCCCAATGCTAAATTTGCTGCATGATCTATGGGTGGGTTGTTTTACCTCTGAGCAGCACTTTTTTGCACACCATGGGCTAAATGGCCAGGTCACAATGACCCCGAAAGCTCAGAGAAGGTTGGGGGAGGGGACCCACTGAAACAGATGGTAGTCTCTCGTCAAGGCTATCCAGCATGTTCTTTAATGTGCACAGGGTATGGCTCTCCTACACATGGGGCCACGGCTTAACGTCTCATCCGACGGACGACGGTCCTTCCAAGCCCATCGGTGTCCCCTACTGACCGTGGGCAGGCGGGGAATTTTGCGGAGATAAATCTCAACACTGACCCAGCTGGGACTCGAACCTGAGAACTGCAGATTACGAGCCTGGTGTGCTACCGACTGAGCGCCCCCCGACCACCACATGTTCTATGAGTAGCTAGTTATGTACATTTGCTGCTTGTGAAATATGCTGGAATTAAATTATGATCAAAACAATCTGAGGAAAGAAAATAAATAGCTTTAAAGCAGTTGAATAATTCTTACCTTATTTAGCGTAATTTAAACTTCTAATTAAACTGTATAATAATATATTTGTAGATTATAACAATACTAACACTTATTACAAAGCTTGGCAATTAAAAAAGGATGTAAAATATCTGAAGAACTAGATATTTTGATTAACCCTTCCAGGGTCAAAAAATTACAATAATAAATTTGTAGTAACAATAATGAATTGTAAAAAAAAAATTTACAATAATAAATTTGTAGATTGTCCAATATAAGATCTCCCATAATGTGTGTTGTGACATAGTTAAGTTCAGATGGAGAGTGGCTACAAGGAAGAAAAATAGCAAATGAAAAAATTGGAATAAATAATAAAAGATAAATTATTGATAAGCTCATGTGAAACATTTTATAATTTATAATGTTTGTTCAGTTCTCTGAAAATTTTATTTTTCACATTATTTATGTATGTGATTACATTAGTGCTAATTTGTTTCTTTTTTGAGGTTCCTAAATATTAAAAAACTTTAGAAATCAAATTGTTATTACAAGAAAATTATTCTTATTACAAGAAATTAGGATGTGAAAATACCCACTTTTCAACACCAAATAAAATCATTGTATTAAAAGTAGTTAAATGTAAATTAATAAATCTGTGCATTGATTAAAACTACTAATAAATAAACAAATTATCAACAATCATGGCTAAATATTCGATTTTAGTATGATAGCCATAATATACATTCTTCTCATTTCATGCAACATTGTATGCCCAAATTTGCAATTCATATTAGATTTCTAGTAAATAAAGTTCAAATATACTGTGATATTCTGTTTTTAAATTATTTTACTAGAGGTACTAAAAGCTTGCTATTTTAGTACCAACAGATGGTGTAAAAGGAAAAACATGGGGACCAAGCACTGTCCATCAGAAGGAGCGGTGCCATTCTAGGCAGATGTTACTTATAGATGGTAATAAACGCTGGTCAAAAAGTGCTCCAAACCTAGAAAAATCTCAGAATCCATTATCTGTTGCAGGAGTTCCAAGCATTGTTGCTCTGTCAGAAATTGGTAAGTTTGAAGATATTAATGGTATATTTTATATGGTGATTGGTCACAATTTATAAGGTAGCTAAAATCAGCTGCTGATGTTCTTTGTGTAACCACTCACAATGTCTTTGGTCATTCACAATGTCTTGGTATTATCATTATTAATCACAATGTCTTGGTATTATCATTAATAATTGTTTCTCTGTTGAACAGCTTTTATACTTATAAAATAATAGTAATAAATATAAGCATAATATTCAGCTATCCATGATCATTAAAATAAGAGAGTTTTAATATTGATCAATCATTTTGTCTGGGGTATCCAGTGTCTATATATTTTTCACATATTGAAGCTCACAATGAAGCTTAATTAACTCTACAAAATGCAGATGTATTTTGAAGCAGAAATATATAGGGCCATATATATATATGCAGAGACTATTCATGTTTTAGCCTGCTTCCAAAAATTTAGCATGAATTTTAAAAACTATCATTATATAATTAATAGTGAATAAAATTAAATTTACATTATTTATTTTTAATGTTTTTAAACAACTTATTAGTTATTTAAAGAAACATTAAAAATTGGATTATTTTGAAAACCATGTTAAATAAAATAAGTATCCCCTCAAGCAGCTGCTTGCCACAGAGGTATCACAGGAGCCTATCAGTTTATGTGCCAGTAGGAGGTCTGTGAGGATGGTAGGACCTCAGCAGAAAAACAACACACACATCCATGCCTTACCCAGAACTTGAACCCAGGTTCCATAAATCAGTAGCCAAGTATGCTAACCACTCGGAGGCATGTTGCTAAAAAATCTAAAGTGTATTAAAATAATTTCATTTTAAGAAAATTGCACATGTATTTTCTATTAAATAGGATTTAATTCACATATTGCATTTATTTGGTACAACTGTATTTTAAAATTTTTTAACAATACTGATAATATAAATTCAAAGTTTAGAGAAAGTAGATTTTTCTTACTTTTATTATAGTGAAAACTACATCATATAAATCCATTTTTTTAATAGCTTCATTTTTAATGAACATTATTGGCACATTGTTTGGATTTTCTTCTCTGATTTCAAACCTTAGTTGTTTTTTTTTCTCTGATTATGAAATTGAAAGATCCACAAAAAAGACTTTATTCATTGCGGCATTTGAACAGTTTCTTCTGAAGCTTCATGTACTGATTAAATTCCACATTGAAGTGTGTTGATATAAATTGCATTAATGTTGCTTTTTAGAAGTGTGTGTAAAATGAGTAGGGGAAATATGAATTCTTGACCAGTTATTATCTCAAGTGTTCTACTGAACTACCAGCAATTAAGATATTTGCTAATGAAGCTATGAACAAATCTGATTGACAGAAGTACCCATAGTTTTACATATTGATTAGGAAGCAATATAGAAATCTAATGTCACTCTAAAAAACATTATTATATATAAACCACCATTCCAGCATTATACCTGAAAAACTCGTGCTTAAATCTTGATTGCTAATTAGTAAGATTTAAAACCTAGATCACTAATGAGTAAAAGAAGTCTTGAGAGTTACAATAAATCTTCATACATTTATAATAAAGGAAATGTTTAAAATAACAATTACGATCAACTAAAGTTTATCCAATGTATTCTGCAGCAAATTAAAATTTACTCCTAGAGATAATACTTCAGCCATTTAATGTAATTTTTTGTTCAGCTGTGCTTTTGCTCTGACCATTTGATTTGTTGATCAAAGTTCTTCTCTTTAGTTTTGTTTCAGCACTGTAGCAGTTCTGTTGTGTGTTTAACTGTTTCACTACTATTTTGTATTAAAAATTTTATTATACCTCCTAAATGTTTACACAGTCAAAAAATTGTGGTGAAATCTTCCCAGGAATTTGAATTTGTTAAATCATCACATAAAGGAGAAACTTTTGCTTTTCGCAAATTCTGTAACTGTGATATTAGCATTGGGCATGGAGGCCAGAGAGATATTTTATTGCAGAACAAGACTGTGAAATACATTTTAAATTATACTGAGGCTAAGAATCTGCATAAGTTAGATAAATTTTTGAAATGTCATGACAATCAGCAAATCAATGCCGAGATCTCATTTACAACATTTTTGTTGGAGCACAATATCCCATTACCAACTGGTGATTCTGCCAGCAAGCTATCTGCTGTGATGTTTCCGAATATGCCTGAAGTGAGGAAGTATTCATGCAGTCAGACCAAAACAAATTTTATTGTTCAAGAACTTGCTACCAGTTATTCAGGAAAAGTTATAAGTGCTATAAAGACTTCTCCATTTCTGTTGCAACTGATAGCAGCAATGATTCTGTTGATAAATTGTTTCCTCTGGTGGTAACTTAATATGATGAAGATGTCAAATGAGTGAAGTGCAACCTTTTATCATTGATGCACATGGAGGGTGGTGCAACAGGGTAAAATATTGCAACCTCAGTGTTTTATGAGTTCAAGTTCCTTACTGTTATGTTACTCGTATTTATCTTCCAATTGCATTTTGCTTGTCATTTGTTGGCCAATGTCAGTTATGTTTCACCATAATTTCATAACCCAGTAGCTAATCACAAGAGGTATATATTCGGATTGTTTTACATCCAAGCTTCATGAAAATGCCACTCTGAGGCTATTGGTCAATTATTAATCAATGAATTATATTTATGTATTAGGTTATTTTTTGTTAATTTTTTGCAAATTTTTAAGCAGTGACTTGGCTGTGGCAAGTCACTGCTTTTCATGCCACATGACAAGCTGTCACTGCCAGTGATCCAAGCGCTTTCTCAAAAAAAAAATCATCGTAGAATAGGGTGCAGTAGCATTTCTTGTTATTCTCTCTGTATTGTAATGCTAACTTTGTAATATATTGATTGATCAGGGGATCATGCCTACATACTGATTATTAGTGATTAAGTTACTTTTGTTAGTATATAAAAGAAAAACTCTCCTTCTGCTGGTTCCTTGGGATTTTATCTGGCTAAAATGCATGGATGCAGTTAAGTTAGCTATGGCAAGCATCATTTTCCATGCTGCATATGAAGCTTGCTACTGCCTATAAAATGAGCATTGCACAAAAAATTACTGGAGAAAGGACCACAATAATTTTTGCTATTCTCTCTGTACTGTAAATGTCAACTTTTGCACTATATCTAATGATCTCTTAGATACAGCTTTTGATTGTTAATCATTGAATGATGCCTACTGCATATTAGTGATAAAGTTAAATTTCATTAATATCAAAAGGTACACATATCATAGATTTTCTGCACTGCAAAAATGTAATTAAACTATTTTAAGCTTTTTGTAACAAGATAGGAAATTAAATTCATAATCGGTTAATAGATACCATAAAGTGATCATCACTAAACTCAAATTGTTTGAATAGGAAGGCTAGTTTGTTTTCACCCATAACCAATCGAGGCTCATAAGGTGCTGAGACTTTTTTTTATATTATGTAACTTTATTTTAATTGCTAATAACTATTTTCATAAATGCTCTGATTTCCTCCAATTTTTTATTCTTCCAAACATAATTTCGTCGTACAAGGTTGATAGCTCTGTGGATGGGAGCTACCTGCCAAGGCCATCCACTGTGATCTTTAACGTGCAGAGAGTATAGCTCTACTGTAGACTAGGCTACATCTTAACTTTCAAACAGACATCAGCATTTGCAAGTCCAACTGTGTTCCCCTTTGTCATTGAGTTCAGGGTGATAATTAGTGGAAATAAATATTAACTCATCATTCATCAGGACTCAAACCTGGGAAATCGGATTATGAGTCTGGCATGCTACTGACTGAGACAAATCCCACCCCATGGTTTGATAGACAGAATATATAGTTCCATCATAAATTTCTTTCTGAAAAGTGAATTTTTTCTTTGCCAATTGATGTTTAGAATATATCACAAAAGCAATAAATATTTTTGTAGAAAAAATTTTCACCAACGTGCAGAATAGCAGGCCATATGAATTTATCATTGGATAAAAAAAAATACACATGTCCATTTTTGGCATTACTATTAAACCTGTGTAATTTTTGTAATTACACATATTATGAACCATTGCAGATATTTTAAGAAATTGAAATCCACAAAAGTATACTTCAATAATTTGCTTGAAGATATACCAAAGCTCATAACATGTGTTACAATATCAGAAGTATGATCTGATATTTTGATTATTCTTCTGTTATAAAATTCCTGAAGCATTATTAATGTAGGATTAATATTTTACAAATAATTGCTATAAATTGAAAAACAATTTTAACTTAACCTTTCCAGTGCCCAGGTCAATTATAAATGTTAACAGAAGCCAAAATGGGAGGCTGAGGATGTCTGTCTTTTTAGTATAACACACAAATTTCTATTTCTTTTTTTGAATAGAAACTACCTTTTAAAATTTTACTATATAAATATTATTATTTCAAGTTTGTAAAATAATACTTTCTCTTTTCATTTAATGTTATTTTATTCAACTAGGATATAAGTAATGTGTTATAGCCACTGATCTCCATTTCTTACACCCAATATATGAGATTGCTGATTTGTTTGTTAATGTTGCTGTGTGCTGAAACAATTCCCTGATTTAAGTTCACAAGTTTAATTTGAACTATTATCAACAAATTTTTCCTTAAAGTTTCGAAATTCTCCCAAAAATTAATAAAAAAAACTATTTTTTTTTTAGAAACTGAAGATTTTGGAAGTAATAACAAAATAGTATCAATTTTCTTTTTCATTTTACTCTCTCTTTTCTACCTTAAAACAATTTCAATAAACCTAAAATTATTTTTATTATTCATCTGAGCATTCAACCATGTTCTCAGGCTACTGAAACCAAAATCACAACTAAAAAATAACTTGTTTGTGCAAAACCTGGTAAATATGACATATCTCATCGACTCAGATGGCAAAAATTAGTAGCAATTGTTGGCCATGTGCACTGTGTACTACACATAGTGTTATTAACAATGGATAACTTCTCAGTTTGGTTAATATTTTATTCTTTTATATAAAACTTCCTTTTAATTTCTATAGATCTATTATGGTTTTATTTCCATAGATTTATGTGATCTTTTCAAGTTATGCTACATGCCTAGGTATGACAAATGCCACTTTACAACTTGTTCATTATTACTTCTATTGATTTATTGACTTCATTCCCATATATTGTGTTGTTATCAATCTTTCAGAGTCATGATACATCACTGGCTATGACAATGGGTAGGGTTACAATTTTTTACTGAAATATTTTTTTAACATTGATTTAGGTTATGGTCAATGAGTTAGGTTATTTTTTCATTACTTCTTCATTTTCCAATCAAAAAACATCTCTTACAGTTTCCTGAAAATGAATGAGATCTTGAATATGGAAGCAAAAAAGCCTTGGCATGGAAATCAGTCCTACAGTTGGAAGGGCAATTTTATCAAAAATTCAACACCCAAAGAAAAAAATCCATGATGTTCACTAAAAATATAGTCAAGAAATTATTTCTCCACTTCATAAATGGGACAGAAAACCCCATGAATGGGATCATTCCAAATCACCTTGTATAACACTGCCATGCTTAAAATGTATCATATGGAAAAGAATTGTAAAAAGAAATAAAAATCATATTTCACATAAATAAGTTCACTGGAAAAAAAATTTGTCATCTCCCACCTTAAGGGAGAAGTTACGTCCGTTCGACAGCAACAAATGGTGCACCAGTAAGAAACGCGTCCTACAAATAGCTGTGCCATATGCTACAGGGTTCATACAGTGACAAGGAGTGGTTGTGTGCCACGTGTGTGTTAGTCACTCCGTGGAACATGGGTCGTGCCAAAAACATGAATAAGTGACAAAAAGATGTTATTGTGTTTGGCTGTGCCAAAGGGCATAGTGTACAAGAAGTTGCTGCCTTTGCAGGTGTGTCAAAACGTACTGTCCAAAGGGTCTTCCAGCAGTGGCATACATCACAGTCCACCGCAATCATCACCAGAACTGGGGCAGAAAGACTGTGCTCACCAATAGGGACTGTCGCACATTGTTAGGGCAAACCGCTTTGCAACAAGACAGGAATTGCTCCAGTCAGTCAATGCAGGCCTACAACAAGCTTTTCCGAACAAATACTCCAAAGGGAACTGCATGCCATGGATATCTGGAGCAGAGTACTGCAGAAGAGACCCATGTTAACAGCTCTGCACGGTGCCACAAAGACTGGACTGTCAACTCTTGGAAGTGTGTGATTTGGTCGGATGGATCATGTTTTTGCTTGTACTCGAATGATGCGAGCTGACTGGTACATTGTAAGCTGCATGAAGCCTTCCATGTGGACTGTGTGCAAGGTTCTGTTCAAGCTGAAGGAGGCTCTGTGATGTTCTGAGGGTGTTTCACATATGAGGAAATGGGTCCTTTGGTTGCTGTGACATCACAGTTGAACCAGAACAGCTATATGAAGCTACTGGATGACTTCATGTTGCCTTTTGTGCAGCATCTCCACAGTGAACACCAGAAGGATACCCCAGTCTTCCAAGATGACAAATGTCATGTGCACAGGACTCAAAGTGTGTTGGATTGGTACGACAAGCATTCTGAAGCCTTTGAACATCTCGACTGGCCCGCCAAATCCCCGAATTTGAATCCCATAGAAAACTTGTGGGACTATTTGGGGCAACGAGTGAAGTGCTGTCCCAGCCATCCGGCTAATCTGGCTGAACTGTGGCATTTGCTACTGGAAAAGTGGATGAATATTGATGTGCATTACATCCGCACACTGGTGGCATCCATGCCAGACAAGATCAGTCGCACGGAGGCATTATGTGCTATTAGGTGACTAATTTTTTGTCCGGTCAGCTTATTGCTCTGGCATGTAACTGGAGAGTCACTGGTTCGGATCCTACACCATCAGCAATAATTTTTTCCAAATAATTATTTATTGAAATATATATCTACAGGTAATCTGCATATTTAGTATGGATATAATTTACCTGTTTTTATTGATCAGGTTTTCCAAAATTTAGCCTCAATTGTATAGTCCGATCTATTTATTTACTATATCACTGTAAAAAAGTTTTAAAATTAATATGTTTGTAAATTTGTTAATTTTTTTTATTTTCATAAAATTTGGTATTAAATTCTGTTTAATTTGGTATATAACATGACCTATTTCATTGTTTGAATTTTTTTTTAAATATTCTTAAAGTTGACTTGTTTCATTTGACTTCACTTAGTTTCAAAAACCTTGGACTTTTCACAAAGTATAGTAACAAAAATAAATTGCACAAATAGTAATTTTCTTGTTTCAAGTATTTTTTTTATTCAGAAATAGCCTTTTTTTATTTCATATGTTTAATAATTATTTCTGTCTACTAGTTTTTTAAAATAAATTTTAATTTGCATTGCCAGACTCATTTTTTTACTACATAACTCCAAAAAAAGCCCTATTGAAATCAAACTAGTTGGGTTTTTTTTTTTTGAGAAATATTTTATTTTCAGAAAATCCAGAATTAAAGCTGGTTAATTTGGCATATAATGTGCTAAAATTCCTTTTACTAGTTATTTGGAAATAGTTCTAATAATAAATAAATAAATAAATAAATAAATACCCCCTCAAGCAGCTGCTTGCTACAGAGGCCTGACAGGAGCCTGTCAGTTTATATGCCAAAGTAGAAGACCTGAGAGGATGGCAGGACCTTAGCAGAAAAACGACACACACATCCATGCCTAATCCGGGGCTCGAACCCAGGTCCCTTAGATCAGAAGCTAAACACGCTAACCACTCAGCCATGGGATGGCTAATAGTTCTAAAGTTAACTTATTTTTCTGGCTGATCATAGGGAGAAAATAGCTTTGGATGTAAAACAGTTTATGGATGGCCTCTAGATGTAAACCGGTTTTTCATGTTGAACATTGGAAGAGTTAATGGTAATATTATTTTAGTTGAGTGGGATTCTGACTTGGGTTCATATCATTGCATATACATAAAGAGAGAGACACACACACACACAGAAACTTAAAATAGGGATAGTATGTATATTCTTTATGCACATGTAAATTGACTTTTGCATACACTTGAGCAATCATATACTAATTCAACCATTTTCAATTATGTGAATTGCACATAAGTTATATCGATTGTTACTATCTATAAATGTTACAGGAAGTGGAAAATATCATTGATTTTGTGCTGAACAGTTTATATTTTATACTAACAAATTTCTCACTCAAGTGGAAAATACCAGTGATTTTAAAGTTGAATTCAAGTTCTATCAGCAACAGACACAAATATTTTATTTAAAGTAATACTGGATGGTACAAGGGAAATTTGCATTTTATTTTGAACAGACAGTAAGTTTTGAAATTAGGGGCAGTTAGAGGAGTCAAATCCATCAAAAAGAGAGATTCTCCAACATTAAGCATGCATCCTGATGAAAAACTACTGAATCATAAGCATTGTCACAGAAGGCATACACCTCACTTAATGGCTTGTGAATATATTTATATAACATTGATTTTAAATGGTATTTTTATTCTTGATTAAATGGCATTTTTATTCTTGATTAACGAAAACATACTTGGAAGTAAAAAAAAACAAATCAATAAGAATGATAGCTAATTCAATAGAGTAAATATTATTTAGTTATTTAAAAAGTAAATTTAATGTGGAAATGTAGAGTATTAAAAGTTTTATAAAAGAATTAATTTGGAATATAAATATAGAGAGTGGATATTCTTTGTATCTCAAAGAGAGTTAGTTGACTCCATGATCACCAACATCCTGCTAGAATATAGTACATAGAGAAAGAGAGTTAGTTATTAGAAAAATACTAATTTAAAATCTATTTCCGTCGTCATTTTTTTTTATATTCTTATTTATCAATATATGTATATATATATATATAAATTCTTACAGAGCAAATATTATTTAATCACACCAAAAGAAGTATATTTTTTACTTTTTGTGCTTTAAACATTGTTATTCATATTCATGCTAAAACATATAAGCATTGCTTATTGCTGTTACCTAGCTGAATATAGAGAAAATTACAAACTACTCTTTATTTGGAAAATAAAATTTAGAAAACTCGATTAAATGTAATCCTTTACTTTTGCTAGGGGCAGGTGATGAACAACTGAGCTCTCGACAATCTGTACATCACAATGGTACTAGTGAAAGCGGAACGTCGAAACGATCCTCTTTGCCTAGGAGAGTGATGGATTCTGTATTAGGTAATATTGGTGCTATGTTAGCTTGTGTTGCAACTGGATTTGATTTACGTTCATCTAAATATTTACATCCAAAACTTTCACCTTCGTGGACTGAAGAAGATGAAGAAGAAAGGCAATGGTGGTATAAAGAAACAGGTATGTTAAACACATTTTTAAAATATAAAATTCTGATGATTTTATAAAATATTTAAATGTTAAATGTTAATTGCAAAATATCTTAAATGTGCATACACTGAGATGCCAGTTTATTAGGTACACCTACCTATTAGCTTGTTACACCTCCTTTGGCCTTCAGAACAGCCCAAATTCATTGGGCAGGAACTTCCAAGATGCTGGATGTATTGTTTAGGAATGTTGTACTCTGTGGAAATGATTATATCATGCAGTTGCTGCTAATTGGATGATGGTACATAGTCGCTGCAAACAGCCCTTTCCACTTCATCTGAAAGGTGCTTGATAGGGTTTAGATCTAGGAGCTATGCCAGCTAACGAAGCAAGGAAAACTCGTCAGCATGCTTCTGTAACCATTTAGCAACAATACATGCTGTGAGCATGTGCATTATCATGTTGAATATGTCCAACCAAGTGACGATAAACTGAAGCAATTGAGAGATGAACTTGGTCGGCAAAGATGTTCAAATAGGCTATGGTGTTCAGATGTCCTTCGATGGGTCTCAGGGGACATAATGTGTGCCAAGAAAACATTTCTCACACCATCACACTGCCACCACTAGCCTGTATTGTTGACACCAGAGAAGATAACTCCATGGCTTAATGTTGCTTGTGACAAATTCTGATCAATCAGCATGATGCAAAAGGAACCTTGATTTGTCCATCCAGGCTACCTTTCCTAGTCCTCAACAGTCCAGTGTCGATGCTCCTGCACCTACTGGGGACACGCTTTCGTGTTCTTTGCTAACAACATTGGCATAGTCAGTGGCTATTATAGTCCATTTGTGACAAGGTCTATTACATGGTACTTTTAGAGATGACCTTCTGCACACCAATATTTCTGCTGTGATTTGCCTGGTTGTGCTGTTCACTTGAACAATTCTCGCCAATATCCTTTGACCCCTCTGATCCACAAGCTGTTTTATTGCCAATCATTGTTCTATTGCGTTTTGCACTATTCTCAGTAAACCCTTGAAATGGTTGTGCATGAAAAGCCCAAAAAGACCACTGTGTAAGAGATGCTAGAACTGACATCCGTAGCACCAACTATCGTACAACATTTAAAGTCGCTCGTTTTGCCCATTCTGACACAATCCAACTCTATCTGATGCTCAAAGAACTGGTCTGCCTGATTTATACTGCACCCTGCTGTCACATGACATATTACATGTTGGAATGAGCCATTTTTGTGATGAGGGTTGGTGTGTCTAATAAACTGGCATCTCAGTGTATACTTTTTAAAACATAATTTCTTAGTGTATATTTCAAATTTAGATATAATGGAATTTTTTGTTAAATATTGCTAATTGTATTTTCCCTCTTAATAGCAAGTTTATCTCTCACTATAAGAGTGTAACAGTGTAAATTTAATACAGGAGGTTAGATGGAAACTTGTCTAAGGGCAATTATTTATAATCTGTTTGGCCCAGACACACAAAAGTCACTGTAAATATTTAAACATCCATCATATTAAGTCACCAAATGCTGGATACTTTTCACAAAGAATTCCCTTGGCTGCTGGTCAGATCAGTTGTATTTACAACCTGTTGGATATCAGTATTGAACAGAAATTACCATTCTTTGACTGCCTTCTTCAGAGACCCAAAGTTGTGGAAATCTCATAGGTTAGATATGGTCTGCTTAGAGGAAGCACCAATATTTCCCCCATCACATTCCATGTAACATATCCTTGATAGTGTTTACTGTATGTAGATATGCATATCACAAAGGAGGATGATTCCATGTATGAGCATTCTTGGATGCATGCATCCAATAAACTACTTTAAATGTTGCATGATAGTTGGTGCTTGGCGTGCCTGTTCTAGCATCTCACACAGCAACTTGGGTCTTTATATCCTTACTTGTGGTGTCCCTGGACGAAGATTATAGTTAGATTTTGGTGAGTGCTGTACTTCTATAGTACTGTTCAGTCCCGACAGTGGATAGTGGTAAACATGGCATCTCCCTAAAGTTGTAGTGCAGCCTTGAGTTGTGAAGCATTGGGTTTTGTCATAAATTATATCTCGCACAGCTATCTTCCTGGGCTTTTCATGCACAACCATTTCAAGGGTTTACTGAGAATAGTGCAAAAAGCAACAGCATTTATATGCATGCATTTTTGTTGTTTTGGATACACAAGCATTTCCATATATAAAATTCCTGGAAAGAACATCTGGCTTTACAGCCCTTTGCACCTAAAAACTGTGTTACTGCATGCTGATCCTATTTGAACAGATTTGTAATTTAAAAGGCCATGGTTTGTTAATGTTGCAAATCATGCAGCTGATCAGCACATCATTCCAACCCACTAATTTTCTGTTCTACACTACTAATGATTTCATGCCATGGGATAATGCAATAGTTGTAAATGATTGGCCTTAGATGGCTATCTATTGAAACTCCCTCATATAAGACATTTTCAACACTTTATGAAATAGTGTATTTTTATTATATAGTAGTTTTTGTAACATTGAGTGATCAAGGGTGTGTATTGGCTCAATCAGTAGGGTCCAAGCTCATATTCTGCAATTCCCAGGTTCAAGTCCCATTTGGGCCAGCATTAAGATTTATCTCTGCTAAACCCACCCCTGCCTTTGATCAGAAAGGAACACCAATGGGCTTGGAAAGTCCGCCATCCATTGGATGGGGCATAAAGTCCCAATGTACAGGAGAGTCATACCCTATGCATGTTGAGGAACACTGTGGGTGGCCTTGATGGGAAGCTTTCATCTGTCTCCTAACAGCTATCCAGTGGGTCCTCTTCCCCCAACCTTCTCTGAGCCCTTGAGGCATTGTGTTAAAAAAAAAGTGCTGCTCAGAGGTAAAACAACCCAACTGGCATGCTACTGGCAATGATGGCCTGTGGTGAAGAGAGGTGTTTTGTGGGCCTTTGGCTCCAGAACCCCATGTTGAGGTTGCGTTGTCATGAAAGTTGAGGTGCATTGTCATCTGGAATATTCCACTTGTGAACCCCACATTGTACTACAGTGTCAACTGTGCCACTGTGACCTGTCCTGTGCATATGAGGAATTGTACCCTTCTTTCTCCCCATGGGCATCAACCTTGCATAATCCTTTAGTTTCTGACTCATGACTTTGCCTGTTTGGCACCATTTTGTGAACAACAACTGCTGTAGTCCACGAAAAAAATGAAAAGGCCTCATTATTAAATCTGCCATATAGATAAGGACATCTTTTCATATAGTCACTTATTTTATCATATATAGCATTATAAAGCTATCATTATGGAGATTAAATTTTGAATTATTTACAACTTTATCCCAATAAATAACCACTCTATTAAGTTGCTTCAAATATTTAGAGGAAAAATTGTCTTGAGCCGGGTGGGATACGAACCCAGGACCTCCTGATAACATGATTGGAGATCTTGATCGGCCACCGGTAGCTCAGTGGTCCAGAGCACCTGACATGTTATCAGGAGGTTGTGGGTTTGTATCCCACCCGGCTCAAGACAATTTTTCCTCTAAATATTTGAAGCAACTTAATAGAGTGGTTATTTATTGGAGTACCCTAAATAAGTTGAGTTCATTAATTATTTGTAGATTTGCATACTCATAATACATGCATTCCATCTGAAAGGCATTAATAAGCCACTTCGGGCAATATTGCCTGAACACTCCCTACATATTAAGTAAGGTAGGTTGAGGAAAGTTCATATCATCAGTTAGAGGAGATCTTGATCTGCAGCCGGTAACTCAGTGGTCCAGAGCACCTGACATGTTATCAAGAGGTTGTGGGTTCTTATCCCAACTGGCTCAAGACAATTTTTCCTCTAAATATTTGAAGCAACTTAATAGAGTGGTTATTTATTGGAGTACCCTAAATAAGTTGAGTTCATTAATTATTTGTAGATTTGCATACTCATAATACATGCATTCCATCTGAAAGGCATTAATAAGCCACTTCGGGCAATATTGCCTGAACACTCCCTACATATTAAGTAAGGTAGGTTGAGGAAAGTTCATATCATCAGTTAGAGGAGATCTTGATCTGCAGCTGGTAACTCAGTGGTCCAGAGCACCTGACATGTTATCAAGAGGTCGTGGGTTCTTATCCCACCTGGCTCAAGACAATTTTTCCTCTAAATATTTGAAGCAACTTAATAGAGTGGTTATTTATTGGAGTACCCTAAATAAGTTGTTCATTAATTATTTACAATTTTATTACAAGTACATGAAATTTTCATCTAAATAATGAAATAAACTTGACATATTTGGTATCTACTAATAAATTACCACTTTGAAGTCGCGGGTTCGTATCCCATCCTACTAAAGACAATTTTTCCTCTAAAAATTTGAATCGACTTCAAAGTAGTAATTTATTAATAAATTTATATCTTGCTGTATGTTACTACTAATAGCTAGATGGCAAATAAATTCAACTTTATTATGTGGTACAATTATTTGGTCTAATAATATATTCAATGTATTATGTTTTAGACTGATAGATTTAAAAACTTTCCTTTTCAATGACATTGTGACAGATTCGAAAATTAACTGAAAGAGCATTAGCAGATACTTCATGTTTGCTATATAGTTATATTAGATAAATCAGGCTTGAATGATAATGTACTTATTTGTTTATGCTAAATTTATGATATTAATTGATTAATAATATAATTATTTTTTTTTAGGATCACCTTTTAATCTTGGTACAGATTATGAGTTTTCTTCAGCCTCTGGTTACCCACACAATACCTACCATGGCCAAACAAGGCACTATCGACCTAGTCTGAATCTAGAAATAGGAACACAGCAACTCAGGTGTAGTGATTCTCCTCAACATAATCCAAGTATGAGTTCTGGGTGCTCATACACATCACATGTACAAAGTCCACGTCGCAAACTATCTAGTGCCAGTAGTGAAAGTGATCATACCTACAGTTCTAATTCTGGAATTGGACAAACTCCCTTAGGTTTAACATCTGCTGTTGAAAGGCATATACCTGAGTATGTAAGGCAAGAAACTTATCCTCCTTTGGCTTCCCATTATCCTGAATACAGCCGCCCATCTGATAAGCCTTACCAATATTTTCAAGAGGTTAGAGGAGGAGGGGAGACACCTTATTACATTGAAAGGATTTATCCAGATTATGCAAGGTCAGATGTTTATCATGTGGAAAGGATCTATCCAGAGTGGGTTCCTACACAAGAGGGGTATGCTTATGATAATCCAAGTTCTAGTGTTTCCTCAGTGAGTGGAGTACCTGTTAGCACCACACAAACTCGAACTCCACAACGAATTGTGTATACCCATCGACGCACTCCTTCCAATGTATCTAATGCTTCCAATACCTCATCAAATGTTAATCCTTCATTCCATGTTGATGATACAGATAGGATTGACACTGAAGGACCTCCTCAAACTCACATACTTAATTATTCAGCAGTTCCTCCAAATGCCCAAGCAGGACTTGTACGTAGAAAAAGTCAGGAGTCTTCTCCTGATAGACCATCTACTCTTGATATTCAAGGTCATCATCGCCTCCCACCTTTACCTAAGAAAAATGTTATTGGTAGGACTTCACCCAAAGGTTGGGCTGCATTTTCCAATTCTAGCACTCCCTCCAGGACAACACCAACAGATGGACTAGGAACACCTAGTGATGAAAGTTCAGGCAGTACCTCACGTGTTAGATTTTCAATTGATGAATCTGGAGGATACATTAATAAAGCAGCTGGTACAGGAGATGAGGAAAAAACTCTGCTTGATCTTCCAGCTGAAGGTCAGTCACAAGATGGAACTGTTCCCTTGTCAGCTATAATGCAGCGAGGGCTCAAAGGACGTCGACTTCCTTCACCACGTGATTGGGAACGAGAATTTTTGGCATAACATTAAGTTAATATTTAAATAAGTTTTTGTAACAGTTCTTTGGCCATATAAATGTAAAGCCCTCTGCCAAAATATGCTCACAAAATGATACATTCCCATTAATGTCAGAACGACAAAATGTTAAAATTGTCATACTTTTGAATCTGAAGGTGATTGAAAGAAATGTACTTCAAAGTGCAAAGAAATTGCATGTGTGTGCAGTCTGAGATACTTAATTTGATATTGTATTCACATTTTGCTAGTTGTGGAAAGCTCAGTCTTAGAACATTCCCTTTGTTAAAGTACCACAGGTTACTGAAGGAAAAAAATACTAGACTTCCCACATTTTTTAATGATCTCTCTCCCTGAATCTTTAAAAGGGGCCTGTAACAATGGGAGAGGTCTGACTGGTGAATGGGTTCCTCATTTGGAGATTATATTAACTCACAAAAATTTTATTCGTAGAAAATTTATTTAATATGTACAGAATAAATATGACTATTTTAATAATACATATAGCCAGTCAGCCTTAAAACTATGTAATCAAGCATCTAAATTTGAAGTTTGTTTTGCAGCTTAAAAGTAATATTTACAGATAAAGCTTTATGGTTAAGTCTGGTGTTTCCAAGTTTTCCTAGCAAAGGTAGTGCACAATTGTGAAACAGATCTGTCTTACTATATGTTGTCTTTAAGATATTTTTAGTGGAGTTTTTTTTGTACTAGTCTTATCAATTAGGTCATCTAATTGTAAAAATTCAACCAAGGCCAAAATGCACAGGGTATAAAATTATGGTAAATACATTTTTATCACATGCACTTCAAAGTTTGTCGGTTTAAAAATTATAGATTAAAGAAAGTAATTTGTCATTAAATAAGGGGCCTTCGCAATGGAAAATAAAGCGCTTTTTTTTTCTTTGCTGATAAAATGTTTTCATTTATGTCAGAAGCTAAAAGTTTAGAAAATGATTATTGGTCATTATTTTACTTCTATGACATCTGTTTCACATTGATTTTGTGTTGAAGAGTTGCCTCTAAAATTGCAAGGATTGTGTTTATACATATTATATTGGGTGTGCTAGGTTTTTAGAGTTATCAGAAAAGAAATTTACCTAATGATAATGAAACTCTTAAAATCCATCAAAATACTCCTTTTTAGTATTGTGCAAGAAAGTACTAAATATTTATATAAAATCTCAAAAGAATTGTGGTAATGATTATTGAAGGTTAAAAAAAACTCGATTCTGGGAGAAGGGTGGTTAGAGGATTTTAATTTCAAAAATAATCAGCAGTGATTACAATATTCAAATGTTGACCTAGTGGTTGAACATATATTTCTTGGAATTGTAGATTTTCTGCACTTGATCAATGACACAATGCAGCAATACTGATTTTTTTTCTTTCATGTTGCATGCTGATTTTGAGTATTTTTATCTGTTGAATGATAAATGTATACCTCTCAGATTCTTGCTTCCTCTAACGCTATTTATTAAACTTTGTTTTTGAGAGGAACAAAGAGGCCAATAATGTTTCCAATCCATTTTTAGCCATAATAGTGAAAACACTGAAATAATGCAATTCAAATATGCACCCATTATTTATGGTAGGCTTCAGTGCAGACTAAACTTCTACTTCTTAAATGAAGCATTCGAGAGTAATAAGAATTCCTGTGTCATGTAGTTAACAACTTCCTTAGCTACAGTGATATAATAATTTCTCATCATCAGGTATATATCTGTTTTGGGTTTTGTTCTGAATAACTAGTTACTTTTTTTTTAGTTATAACTAAAAATTTCATATCCAGTTTGCAAAAGATTATTTAATGCATACCTACAAGCAAAAATTATTTTCCTCCCTTAAGTGTTCACTAATGATATTGGTGAGGAAAAATAAGTTTTATCACAAATGTTGAAGTAAATAATAAAATCAGATTTTTCATCAATCACTACTTTTTTTTGTTGTTGTTAGTTTTTTTTTTTAGAACTTAAGTAATACTTACCCGGTCAGACGATAAATTTCATTTTTGATTTTGATTCAGTTCGTGGAAAATATTTTTCACAAACTTTAGAAACCTGTGATTTTATTTCATTATTACTACTTGGGAAAGAAATGTATTCTGTGTATATGTTCCCTCTTTCACAATATTATAATAACTACTTTTGTTTTGTGTCAGAGTTGCCTTACTACTGAAAATTTTAAAGTCAATCTGGATACTGCCATGCATATAATTTCACTGGACCCTTTTCATTAGAGTGAATTTTTTTCTTCCCTTCAAAATCTGTATTGCAGATACAATGCAAATTCTGTTACTGTTAGAAAAATGGGATTAATATTATTTGAAACAAACAGTGCCTTCTGTTTACTATGTTTTTAGTAATAAGTTGGGGGCTTTGTTGAAATGTTGCCAGAACAATGCCATATTGTAAAAGAGTAATAAACTCTTTATGTTGTTCAACTTTTTGTTTTCTGAACATTCACAAAAATGTGCCATATAATTACTGTGGTTATTGTGCATAACTATTATTCATGTGTTTGGTCTTGAAAATACCAACTAATATGTTTTATCTGTTAGCTTCAAGTATCATTGTATTATATGCCACATAGTTCCAAAAAATGTCTGTTAAGTGACATAATAGCATTCCAGAAACTTCGAATTTTTTTAGAGAATTTAATATGAATACAAAAAAAAACAGGTTGTGATAGAATACCATTAAATGGGGACCATAAATTTAAGATATTGCATAAAATAAAACATTTGTTAAATTACTGTTAAAGTATATATTTATGAAATACTACTGCATATGCAAAATTAACGTGGTAAGCAAACATTCAATTGTAATAGCCTAAAAATATTTGTTTTTAATATTTTTGAATTCTTTTGCTAAAACTCATTTTCATAGTGCTGATGTAGAATGGCGTGATTAATACTAGCATTGAAGATCTAATAAATTGTTTCACCATATGTTAAACAAAAGTATAATAGCATAAATTATAAGTGTGAAACATAGTCAATAAAAAATCCATGCATCTATATAGTTTCAAAAAATAGATTCCATCCTTTAAGCTTACAAAAATTAATAATGCATAAAAATCCTTATCTCCTTTACAGCTGATTTCTTAGTATTATAGCATTATATTAAAATACAACTTTTTGAAATTAAGACTGTGATTCCAAGAATATTACATCATTTGCCACAAAATATTTGAAACTCTTATTAAATTTTCACAATAATAACATTCCTAAAGTATCAAAGCAAAATAAACTTGCTGAGCATTTTTTGGAGGCAGTTATCAGTAGTTTGATTAGCTTGTGGGAGCTAAAAAGTCTATAGTTATTCAGCAAACCATTATTGCATGTGTTTGGTTTTGAAAGTATCAACCGTTATTGTACTATATGCCATAACGTTGTTTTTTTTCAAAAACTGCATTCTAAAATCTTACAAAGAAGTTTTCTATTAACTGATAAGATTTTAATTTTGAATTCCATTTTCAAAAATTAAGTTTTCTATTGGTATATTCTTGGTTGGGAACAAAAAAAAATAACTTATTTCCATATTTACAAATAGTAATTATAAATAATTAAACAAATGTGACAACATTTTGATTTTTTACTATAGTTTAATGCATAGCTTAGAATGTGAATTTTAAACTAAGAACTGTGTTTTATACAGTTCTAAAAAGGTATGAAATATTTAGTAATTGCACATTTTTAGAATAAGAATTGACTTGTCAAGTTTCTCTTTTTGATATATGATTATAATCAACCTGTTGCTGTTAAAACGTGATTTTTCAGCACTGAGCATAAGTAACTGTTATTGTTTATAACACTAACAATTTTTTTTTCTTAGTTGAATTATTTCCCTTATTTTGAAACTGTTCTATTCTTACCATGGTACATATTCAACTGATAGGTTCTTATCAGACCTCTGTGGCAAGCAGTTGCTTTATGGGTAAATTTATTTCTTATGATAACTACAAATCTTAGTGCTCTGAACTGCAAAAAAAATATATTAATCAGCTTATTTGAAGTTAAATTTCTGCTTGTCTCCCACCCCTTTATATTTTGAAGAAGCTTGCAGAATGGTTTTGTGCTGCCTATTAAAGTGAACTGCATAAGTAAAATTTGGTACCAAAAAATAAATTATCATTGATTCAGATAATCAAACATATACAGTATCGGGTATTTATAATAGTTTAAAATTATTTAAACGACAGTAAGAGTGAGAAATATTTCTGAAGCTAATTTCACCTTGTGATCAATATTTTTTCTTTTATATATGATTGGGTTTCATGTTATTCAAATCTAATTTAGGCCTGTTATAATTTGAAAGAAATGGATTGTAATGAATAATGTCTTAAATGGAGTTTTAAAATGGTAATTTATACCATAATTTCTCAAATATATAATACTACTGACATGTGAAAGATTTCTAAACAAATACTGTAGCCACTGTAAATATATGTGTGTGTGTTACTGGTGAAATTACTGTTTTTAAGTATTGGGTATAAATTTTAACTATGCATTGGGTTATGCTATTTTGGCTTTGTTAATTATTATATAACTTATTTTTTTCCTTTCCTGTGAAAGGAAATTTCAGCAGTTAAAATTGTATTAATCAAAAGCAATTTATATCTGTTATATTTTTTTTTAGTTCAGTAGCAGTGCTATACATCAAATAATTGGAATTGGAATGCATACACTTTCCTTCAAAATGCAGTTGAAAAGCAAAAGCAACTAAATATAATTGGAATCTCTGGACAAAAATACTATTTATTTTATACCACATATTAACTGTTCCAGGTGCTATTGCTGTTTTATTGAAGTATTTGATTGAAAATCTAATGGATTACTCTGTTATTAATCAAGAAAAGGTGTGCGGATGATTTATGTTGCAAAATAAACAAATATATTTGTAGTAAAATCAATTATGATGAAATGTATAATTGAATAGAATATTGTCATAGTATTTTTAAGTGATAAACTGATGTGAAATAAATGTATATAGTAATCACCAACTTAACTGTTAAGGCTTCGATTACAAGCCTATGCCATATATTAAAACAAAAGTCATATTTTTCATTGTTTTTCTCATAATAAGGAAGTCCAAGACTGCCCTCATGAACCGTTGATATTTTTCATAAATGTACAGTGCCTAATATTAAAGGCTGATACTGGCTTGTCTACTTAGTTTCTTGTTTTCTGACCATGGTATATACCAACTAAAGCTCAAAGAAAAGTGACACACTAATTCTATTTATATCCAGAAAACTGCATTAAGGGTAATGGGCTTTAAAGGCCAATGAACAAAATATGAAAAGATAGAGAAAATTAAACTTTGCATTTGCTTAAACTTAATCCACCAGGAGCAATATGACACAGCGGTATATGCACCCACTACAAAAAAAAAAACTGAACACAGTTGAGAACATGCACAAGTAAAATAACGACATTAGGGACAGAATATTAGATTGTTTAGAGGTTTTGTGCATTTGCTTTTTAAGAAGTCCAACAAAATTAAATACACTGGGCGGAAATTGGAAAAAAAGAACATTAACAATTGAGGCGTAATCTACGAGATTTATTTAGTAGAAACAACTTGTTGAGAAAGGGCAGTGATCACAAGTGTGAAGTGATTCAGTGTTTATTTTACCTTTTAATGAGTATTACATTTTACAGAAGACACATTTTAATAAGGTGTTGAACCTCCTCGAGCAGCAATACAAGCATCCAATCTGACATACAACCGGTCATACAAATGTTGATATACACACTTTCAACTTGGACGCGTAATTCAGCGATGGTCGTTGCCTGCCGCGGTCCGTGGAAGAGTCTGACCGATTTAGAAACCCTATATAGATAAAGGTTGACCATCTCAAAATTGGACGCCATGTTTTGTCGTCGCTCGGATTGTTTGGCGTACAAAGCTGAATGGTATTGCAAGGTTAATTATGGATTCCGGAAAAGAGTAGGGTAATATTTGATACATATTTCATTGCTCACGATTGGAAGCATTTTAGAAAACGGTTAAGAAGGAAATGTAAATTTTATAGGGTTTTTAAAAAAAATGATATCGCTTTGATATCTGTCCCCCTGTAAACAATTAACTTTTTTGTTTGTAGAGAAAAAAAATTCTTTTTGTGTTGGATTGCTATTAATCAAATATTACTATTTGAATTTCTCGAATTTTTAAAAAGTTATAACTGCGCCCTCTAACGGTGGAAAAAATAGAAAATTCCAAAATATCAAACGAACATAACCAAACGATGTAGTTATGTTTGAAATTTTGGTGTTGAAATACAAAGGTTACCATTGGCAATAAATCACTTGACCCAGGGGGTGGGGGAGAATGCAATTTTTTTTTTTTACATTGCACGTTTATAGAGAAATTCAAAATTCTCTTTGGGTTGGAGAGATATTGAAATATTACAATTTGCATTTTTCCGAATCTCCCAAAAGCTATAATTGCGCCCTCTAACGGTGAAAAAATTCCGAAATTTAAAACTAATATTGCAGACGATGTAGTTCACGTTTGAAGTTTTGGTCGTGGAATATGACAGTTTTGGAGATCCAATTGACAGCAATGCGTTGACCTCTAAAAATGTGGAATATAGCGACTGAAAAGGAAACAAATGTCAACTACAAGAATATATTATCTAAGATACCGACTTTCAGAATTTCACTTTCTTTGATTATTTTTTGGAATCGATGAATTGCATTTAATAGTGTAGTTCATTGCACTATTAATCCAGTAATTGCAGTTCAGGATTAATTTCAAAAGATGAGACAGTTAATGTGCATGGCTGCAAAGAGCCAAAATTCAAATCTTAGCTACACAATTGCTGTTTTCTTTTTCATATGTAAAATATCTTTTTTTTTTTGTGGGTGTATGTGTATATATATAAAGGAAGTAACGATTGAATCAGAATGCCTCCACTTATTTTAGTGGTCTTTCAAAGAAAATATTGCTGCAAAATATGCGTAATATTATAATAACTACTTATTAGTACCTGTAAAACACAAAATATGTAAAGTATATACATTTAATATAAACTTTCAATGAATTTTTCAACTTACATTTTAACAATGACATGCAAATAAAAAACAGTGCCATTAAATATACTGAAGGGCGCCAGTAGCGTGTTTTGGGACTACGATGGCTTAGGTATCTGGAATGTTTGGTCTGCTTAAAAAATATTAAAATTTTTCATTAAAAAAAACCCCAGAGAATACAACTAGGTGTTTTTTTGTTATTGGGAAAGAGCACTGTTTTATATTTAGACAATCATAATCACAGTTTGGGAACTGAAATTAAACACCTCATCGTTTTACAAAGCTTTTCCTACAAACAATCACCCATTAAGCTAAATTATTTTGGAGAGAAATACATGTTAAGGTTATTATTTAACCCCTTTGCACATATACAATTTTTTTCTTATTAAGAATATTTTCTTTCTTAAAATAGGTTAATTCACTCAAGAGTGCTAGTAATGTGGTATTAGGAGATGTATTATTTTAGTAACATTCACCTACATAACGTCGTGATATATTTCCCTTCTAATAATGATCACCATCTGATTCAATAAGGCAGTTCAGGATTTCTTGGGATAAAAATCAAAAAGGTCTTTTGAGTATTGTAAAACGTTTTGTGATATATCAAGCTAGGTTGAGTTGTTTTATCTCTGAGCAGCACTTTTTTTTGCACATAATCGGCTAAGTCACAAGGGCTCGGAGAAAGTTTGGGAAGGGAGACACTGGACAGCTGAGACAGAGGTCATGGGCATCCAGCATGTTAACATGCAGGGGGTGTGTTGATAAATCAAACATTTTGCGGAAAAAACTTCGCCGACATACAGGACTTGAACACACAGGTTCATGGCCTGATATTCCATCAGATGATGACAGTCTTTACAAACCGATCGGTGTGCCCTACTGACAGGGCAGGGTGGGAGTTTTGCAGAAATCAGCACTGGTGCATCTGGGACTCGAACCGGGGGGGGGGGGGGGCTCGGTAGCGCACCAGGCTCATAATCTGTATTTCCCAGGTTCGAGTCCCGGCTGGGTCAGTGTTAAGATTTATCTCCGCAAAAATTCCTCACCCTGTCCATGGCCAGTACGGGACACCGATGGGCTTGGAAAGGCCGTCGGATGGGACGTTAAGCCGTGGCCTCGTGTGGGGGAGTACCCTGTGCACGTTAAAGAACACGCTGGATGGCCTTGACTGGAGGCTACCAGTGGGTCCCCTCCCCCAGCCTTCTCTGAGTCTTCAGGGTCCATGTGACCTGGCCATTTAGCCCATGGTGTGCAAAAAAGTGCCGCTCAGAGGTAAAACAACCCAACCCAATTACACTCTGACCAAAATTTTAAGTTTGTAGCAAAAACAGATCGTTTGTAATATTTATTTAAAAAATTTGTATTTTTCAGTTTTTTCCCACCGCTAGAGGTCACCTTTCGAGTTTTTATATACCGCCTTTCGCACTGTCTAACACTAGAAATTCCACTGATGGGGATTCAAAAAATATAAGTACAGTACCGTCGACAGGGTGTAGCATTGAGGCAGCCTGCCTCACCGTGCCTGTGATGGCCCACCCATTCACTTTTCCTTAATCAGTTTTGTTTAATTTACGTTATATTTATCATTTTGGGGATTATTTTGCGGACATTGTAATCCGAGCGTAGGAGTTGCACTTGTCCAACTCCGACCTCTACGGGGCGATATTTAATTGCTTCAGGGTGTGATCTAATCTGGTGACGACCCTGTATAAGTATTAATATTTTTGTGTAAAAAAATTTCGCCGACATAGGGGATTCGAACCCGCATCTCTCTAGAAACATAGAATGTTCTGGCCTGTTGAACTAACGCCGGCGTTTTACACAAAAAACATTTGATTTATAGTCGTTTGAACGTCTACAGGTAACGCTGAGATTATAAAATATTGTTTAAATCATTAATATTTTGGGTTTTTTAAATAATTAATTATTTATTATATAAACAAAAAAATTATATTGTTTCCTTTATCTCTTAGAAAAAAGTTCCCCGCCCTGCCCACGGTCAGTAGGGGACACCGATGGGCTTGGAAAGTCCGTCGGATGGGACATTAAGCCGTGGCACCGTGTGCGGGAGAGCCATACCCTGTGCACGTTAAAGAACACGCTGGATGGCCTTGTGTGCAAAAAAGTGCCACTCAGAGGTAAAACAACCCAACCCAATCTTAGAAAAAAGGTTTCATTTTCGCACTCCACGACAAAGTGGAAACACTAGCTCGTATTTCAAACGAACCATAAAAGAAATTATTTGTTGATTTTCAAGGATGCATGGCACGTTTTAGCACACATGCATTCTGACAAGTGGATGGGGCCCTTTATGGTCATATGTTAACTAAGTTCACGGCAAAATTCAGGCTTTGAGACAATGAGTTCTGGCCCATAAGCAGGGAGAGGAATTTCTAATACGGAAAACGAAACTGAATTCTGGATTGTTCTTTTAAATAATTATTTACCTAAGGTTATATCAAGTTTCACCATAAATTGTGCATTAAGTTTTGCAGGGACCCTTCTGACCAGGGGTGGTTACCCGCATCATGAGGTTTGCGAGGGGGTATCAGTACGTTCTTCAAATGTGAACCGACATTCCAAAGAAGTTTCACATGTTGACATGGACACTCAAACATTTCATGGATGCACTGAAGTGATATAGATGGCAGTACATGTCAGATGTTGGTCTTCAGTTGATCAATGTCAAAAGGAGCTGGATTTGGGTTGGGTTGGGTTGTTTTACCTCTGAGCGGCACTTTTTGCACACCATGGGCTAAATGGCCAGGTCACATGGACCCCGAAGGCTCAGAGAAGGTTGGGGGAGGGGACCCACTGGAACAGCTGTTGGGAGACATGGTAGCCTCCCGTCAAGACCATCCAGCGTGTTCTTTAACGTGCACAGGGTATGGTTCTCCCGCACACGGGGCCATGGTTTAACGTCCCATCCGCAAAAGGAGCTGGAGTCAATATACCTTTTCTCTGAGCATACCCCACAGTTAAGCTTTGGGCAGGCTGAATTTGAAGCGAATAGATAATCTGTCTCTCTGAAGATAATTCAGGAAGTACTGGAAGACATGCAATGTGTTCCAGCCTGTGTGAGCTGCGATATGTCTTGTTGGAACCATTGGTACCCAAAGCCAAATTTCTTGCTCAACATAAGCATTTCAGATTCTGCAGGAAGGGCTTGATAATACATTGTAGGCAACGTGTCTGATTTACAATGACACATTTACCCTGAATTTACCTTCAGTGAAATAAAATTCGATGACCATGCTTGGAAATAACATTCTTGCTCTGAAGAGGCCGTTCCACAACTTAATCTGGTCTCTGGAAACCAAGGAACCACATCGTCCACTTGTTGATGTATCCCTAAAGCAATACGTGCTACAATAAACTCGTCTTTGTAAACCTTGTCTTAAACTATTCCACATCTTGGTACTGTAACAAGCACAGAATATGTGGTACCAAGAGATTATCAGAGCCGTAACGAAGGGCTGGACAATATACATTAGCTTTTCGTTTTTTGGACCAATTTTTCATAAACACTCTGCATTTTTTAGAAAACTTTAGTCAACACCTATAACAGAAGGCCAATGTACCAATTTTTCGACGTCACTAAGTAGTCCTATTATATGGCCAATTCTCATATTTTTCATTCTAATATTATTACTGGTGGACTCTTGTACTAATCTTTATATTAATGTTTATCTATATAGTTTATTTAGAATGAAAATTATTCGCATTTATCAAATATAATGATACAAATAAAATTTTCTCCTAAATATTTTTGTAGACAAACATTAATGTAAAGATTAGCACAGAATCCACCAGTACTAATATTAAAATAAAAAATAGAAGGGTCTATATGGTAGGACTACTTAGGCTATCATAAATTTTGTCCTCTGGCTTTCTGTTATGTGTTGCTTTAGTACACCTTGTGATTTATACGTATATCTCTTTTCAACTTTCGATTTTTTTTAATAAGATGAATGAAAGATGACCGATTATTTTGTTTTTCGGAATAATTGAAAGTACAATATTCTATGTATATTTTACATCAGTTGCATAGATCAAACGTTTTAAGGATCGACAGTAACATTTTTCCATCAATAAAACATTCTTCGATGATGCTCAAATATAGTTCTATATTGATATGTACATTATTTTGCAATAGTTCTCCCAGTTCTTTTGGATACGCCACTAATAAGTGTATTGATCCAGTTGTCAGTTCCAACAGAAATTTTTCTGAAGAGCGGGTTGTTTCTACTACAAGTGTGGAACTTAGAGATCAAAGCATACCAATGAGTATAAATTTCAGCAGAAGTGTTGATAGTTCGTAGTTCATCTATTAGCTCATCCTGTTTCTTGAAATTAGTTACTGCTGTTAAGTATACTAAACTACTGTAATAATTTTACTTTCCCATTTAGAATTGCTAGTTTTTTTTTTTTACAAAACTTCAATGTATTACTCGCTTGCCTTCATAATTTGTGCTTGAATGTTGTATTATTTGGCTGCAAACACTGGAAATTACCTATGGCACTCTTAGGTTCTCCATTTCCTCGATATTTGCTAAGAAATCCGTTAATGCATAATATATATTTGTAAAATATATTCAGAATAAAACGTGCAGACACTAAAAATACAAGAAATATTTTGCAACAAATAAACTTTTAATGAATTTTCAACTTACATTTTAGCAACGACATTGCAAATTAAAAAACAATGCCATTAAATACACTGAAGGGCGCCAGTAGCGTGTTTTGGGACTACGATGGCTTAGGTATCTGGAATGTTTGGTCTGCTTAAAAAATATTAAAATTTTTCATTAAAAAAAACCCCAGAGAATACAACTAGGTGTTTTTTGTTTAGTTATTGGGAAAGAGCACTGTTTTATATTTAGACAGTCATAATCACAGTTTGGGAACTGAAATTAAACACCTCATCGTTTTACAAAGCTTTTCCTACAAACAATCACCCATTAAGCTAAATTATTTTGGAGAGAAATACATGTTAAGGTTATTATTTAACCCCTTTGCACATATACAATTTTTTTCTTATTAAGAATATTTTCTTTCTTAAAATAGGTTAATTCACTCAAGAGTGCTAGTAATGTGGTATTAGGAGATGTATTATTTTAGTAACATTCACCTACATAACGTCGTGATATATTTCCCTTCTAATAATGATCACCATCTGATTCAATAAGGCAGTTCAGGATTTCTTGTGATAAAAATCAAAAAGGTCTTTTGAGTATTATAAAACGTTTTGTGGTATATCAAGCAAGGTTGGGTTGTTTTATCTCTGAGCAGCACTTTTTTGTACATAATCGGCTAAATGGCTAGGTCACAAGGGCTCAGAGAAAGTTGGTGAAGGGAGACACTGGACAGCTGAAACAGAGGTGAGGGGCATCCAGCATGTTAACATGCAGGGGGTGTATTGATAAATATTTTGCGGAAAAAACTTCGCCGACATACAGGACTTGAACACACACAGGTTCAAGGCCTGATGTTCCATCAGATGACGACAGTCTTTACAAACCCATCGGTGTGCCCTACTGACTGAGGGCAGGGTGGGAGTTTTGCAGAAATAAATCTCAACACTGGTGCAGTTGGGACTCGAACCGGGAATCAAGCTATAGATTAAATCTGCTTGTCCCCACTGAAGTAGTTCAGTTTGAATAAATTTTGCATTCTTATGTAATGGTATCAATTTTTAGATAAGCATAGAACTTTTCAACTAGATTTAAGATCAGTAGATAAAATTTCTACACTCGTGAGCCTAAACGCAATTTGCAGCTTAACACTAGCAGTCCCACATAAACAGAGTAAATTGGTACAATTTTCAGCTAAACCTATTTTATAACTGGCTTATTTCCTCAAAATGTAAAACAAAAATAAATTATCCCTCAAACACCTAATTGCAACAGAAATCTGAGAGGGGCCCATCATTATAATTCACCACAAAACCGATCTGTGAGGAAGGTGAGACATCCGCACAATTACAAGAAAACATCCATATCAGCGCTTCGAACCATGGTCCCCTTGATACATAGTCACTCCATCACTGGGTGTATGCAAAACTTTGAAGATTACAAAACCCTCGTCATATAAATGGTTGATTCCAACACCTAACCACAGTGTGCAGTATAAATCCAGCAGACCATCTCTTGGAGCATCAGAGTGGGACTGAACGTCAGAATTGGAAAAACACCTGACCTAAGCAACTCTGAACATGGCATGATAGTTATTAATGGTAGATATGTGAGCTATCATCATTCTTAATATTTTATTCGTTGATCATTAATATGATTTTATAACATTTTATACATTAAATAATCATTTTAATTAATAAACCATTTAACATCAGTTTATGTTAAATGATTGTAATATTAACAATACTCTTTCAAGAGATTGTAAGATATACCAGGGTGCAAAATCCACTATATTGGAAAGTTTGGGAGAAATCATTGGAGCTATACTATACAAAGCAACAACTATCCAAAAGAACGGCGACATTCACCCATCAGACCAGTTTTTATCATTCTAGTTTCACTTGATTTAACACCAAGCCTACGCTATTAACTCTCTCTCCAACAACTCTAATGAAAGGATTCATCTCCTGAACTAGCCTGAATGTTTTAACTATAATATACGTAATTTCTTAACGAATCATTATAATGATATCTACTCTTGAGGTGTGGTCAATTTTTCTCATTAATGCATATAAAAAGGAATATGAAAAAGTACATAAAAAATTCCATATATATATATAAAGCTTATATATGCTAAAATTATAGCAGAATTAAAAAATAAACATTATAACATAACCATCAACATACAGAAATTTTAAAAAGAAATTCAGTTTAATTAAAATAACTGGAAGTTTATATAAAGTAAATTTACATAATAGCAAATTTAGATATTATAAATCTATATTTCTCAAATATTTACAATATATAAAAAAGAATGCAACAAAAACACTAAACTTACACTTTTGAAAACTTCAAATATCCATAATTCAGAAAAGTATTACATGAACTATTTTTCATATCGACAATATATTTATGTTGCAGAATTATAAAAGCAAAGTATATATTTACATGTGGCTTTAGAACATTTTAAATTACTGGAAGAACATATCCAATTATACTTTGTTTCTATTGGTCTTTTAACTAGATTTACGCTGTAAGTGTAATTATCTTCCATGAAACTCTACTTTATCGTATTAATTTATTCAACCTTTTCATAATATATTAATAGAAAACTAAAATTTCATAACTTCTGAAATAAACATCTAACCCAAATATACATGTAAATTTTGATTTCAATACCATTAGTATATAATAGCCGTAATTCCGTGGTGTGGAGGGCAAGTATAACGTCATCGTTGGCAGAAACTGTGTTTCCCTGTGATTCCATGGCTACCTGAGCGATCGGTCCCAAATTTGGTGGGGTGGTACCACTTAGTTTTATAGTACTACAACGATGACGTCGTACTTGTCCCCCAATCCTGTAGGGGTAACAAGATCGGGTTCCTTGCTGTCGGGAGTAATCCTTCGAAAAATATCCGAAATTTCTAGGGGGCTGCCGTCACCTACCTTGTGATTGTAATCGTATGTAGTACGTTAACCGTGGAAAACTCTGGCTCAAACAAGCTGTCAATGGACATAAGCTTCGCGCCAATTGGCGTGAGTTGAACTAGGATTTAAAGAATTATTTATCTAAAATGAAATATTCAGTTTTACTCTTGCCAGCCATAAGAATTTTTCTCAAAAGTAAAAACGCAAATCTATTAAGGGTATTTTAGGAAGTTTGTATAATGACCAATTAGTCGTATATAAAATGCTAAATTAGAGAAGAGGGAGGTACAGTACTGCATTATCCCACCTAAGCATTGATCCTTAACAGTATTTTTTGGTAAGATAGTGCAATTCTCAACTTTTGCATTATCGCAGAGAAATCATAAAATATATAAATTTTACCTTGAAATGATTTTTACAACAATTTCCGCTGTGTACCTTTTGAGCTTTATAGTACAGGTGGAAACTTTAATGTGATAATGCTTATTAATTTTGAAATATATGTGTATATTAATTTTTGAATTATGTTTTCCAAGCATTTCCATTGCCAGTTAAATAATTTTAGTCTACAAATTATATATCATTTTAACATACTTTAAATACTTTCTAAGCCATAATTATAAAAAAAAAGATACTATTTAAAGTTAACAAAATATTATTTCGTACAGCACTTTCAACTGTTGAGATGTAATCAGTTATCGTATTTTAAACATTTATTGCTTTAAAAAAGTATTACTTGACATTTCAAATAATCCTTATAAAAATCTTCATTACAGGTTTCATTTTTCACGTTAAACTCTCAATTAAACAAACATAAAATCTTGAAATAGTATTGGGCTATGAAACTCAAGCTTTGCGGATTTTTTTGTTCTACACATTGAAACTGAAGCTATTGCATTTTGCAAACCTGTTGAAATTATTGACTTGACCTCATAGCTGTGCTCTTTATCATGCCTTTATTATGACTAAACTGTATTTTAGGAATGCTTATCAATTCTCTTTTTCTTTAAACTTGTTACTGGAAATCACACAAATGCTTATATATCGGTAGAATTAAATTTAAAATCTCTAAAGTAACTACACTACAGTAGACAGGAAAGGTGTTCATAATGTCCACTGGCTTTTAACACTCTGCTGATCAAACTACTTGTATAGTTTTGTACACTGTGGGTATATGACAAAAATGTTATTTACAGTGGTTTGCTTATTCAGGTTATTTTTTTCTGAATACGAATTATTGGTGACTAAGCTATGTATGACTGACAATATAGATTTTGTTGCATCTGTAGAAGTAACCATTCTATATCTGAGAACTGAGTTCGCATTGTTATGATTTTATCAGTGTTTAAATTTACTCTAAAACAGTCAATCTTTAGTTTCATTACTTACTATTGCTTTCTCTGACTCCAATGTTGATCATTTATTAGATGCTTGTATCTTCGTGTTTTTCACTGTATTTCTTAAAAGTGTCAAAGCCTATTTTTTAAGTTTTATAAATTACTCTCCCACATAATATCAACAAATGACGCATCTATTATTTTTTCGATTTGTGATCGACACACAAAGCAACTTGCCCATTTATAGGTTATGACATATAAACCAACATGATACCACTGGAACACAAGGCGGCAGGTCTCTAGCAATACAGAATCGAATGAAATGTTTATGGACATTCTTTCAGTATGGAAGTGATTATGACTATAACTGAAGTGAAACTGAATTAGAATCAAGTGATAGTAAAATAATAAGGCATTTGCATTAGAGTAATTCAGAAACTTATAATGAAAACACACTTCTTGTCACACGTTCTTTGTTATGGACTGAAAATGATATTCAGCCAACACAAGAACCATTTTGAAGGTGATTCAGATTTAAAAATCAATGCCCAATGACCCAAAAAACATAGATGTGGTGGGCTTATTATTGGCGAATATTTCTGTGCTTTATTTGCTGAATATGAAAATTTGTAGTTTAGAATTTGTTAATTTTAAGGTAAGCATTTGAATTTACAAAAATCTGCCTGTTTGTGAGGTATTTGATGAAGTACAACCAATTGTTCAGGGAAGTGTTTATCCCTCAATGGTTAATTAAATGGTGTGATGTTTTTGTTGAAAAATTAGGCTGCATTCACTTAGGCTGCCTTTTAGACAGTCAGACACCATTTTTACACATAAGAGTAAGAAAGTTACAAAAATATGGGGCAAAATGTAAGTGTTTTGCATTTGCACATTTTCCAAAAATACAGTTAAATTTTCTGAAATGATGATTCGCCAGGAGAAGATCATATTCTTACACTCTTACTAGGTAGTCAAAATGTGTTCATAGTCCTAACTTAAAACATAACCATCTTCTGCATTAAGATCTACAGCTAGTAGAGAACAGACATTTTTATAACCTGCATAATGCAGTTGCAAAAAAAGTTTTTAAATATGAAATTCAGACAATACCGAAATTATAAACTCAGACAACAAAGCAATATCTTGCACTAAATTGGAGTTTTTATAAAATCAACAGAAGGAAAATCATATATCGAAAATGTGTAAACTTCAGTCCACAAATTTATTCCATTTTTTAACACACTTCGTTTTTACAAATTTTTAAAGATTTTAGCTGGTAGTTTTTTAAATTTTTCTACAACAATATCAATCAGAGTGTTCAATGAATCTTGTAGTGAGCTAGTAGATCAAACCATGATGCTAACTTCTTGAATATCCTCAGGGAACTTTTAGGTTAGAGCTTCTATCCCAGGAGTTAATTTTAACCAATTTTTTTTGCTACCTTTTAACACTCATACCAGCCAAGATTTTAAATGGACTCATCCAAACAATGCTATTCCTTCCTCTTTATTACCCTCTATCAGTTATTTGAGCTGGACATTAATGCACTGGTTTTTCAATCTTTTTCAGTTTCAAACCCCAATACATTCCTCCCCTTAAGCCAGTTTTTAAAGTTTAACTAATTCATTTCATTTTGATAGGCTCCAGTTCTTTTTTAGTTTTGAATATGAACCAACTGTTATCAACAAAACTGCCCCCCTCCCCAGTTCATCTTTAGTTTCATGCATCAATATGATGTCAATTTAACTAGCTATCTTTTGTCATCCTTTTCATGATTAGTTCTGGAAACTGTAACTGATATGCAACTAGATTTTATCTATAAAGAATAACAAACCTCCACTCTTCAATATTATAGAATTTTATGCAAATATGAGCAACACTAAAATTATATTTGAACATTCTTTTACATATTGTTGCTTTAAACAATACAATTGTGACCCCATCAGAATCAAGCTAGCCAAATGGGATTGTATCTCTAAGGTTGGTAACTACTGCATTAAAAGTTAAAGGCTTACAAATTATTTATGTAAAAACTTACAATAAAATTTCCAAAAATATACATTCCAATTTTAATATTTTAACGAAAAAATTAAATATAACACATTAGTTATAGACCATTAGCTTACAATAATACACATTTTACAAGGATTTCTTACATATAATGCCAACCTTTATTTCCATCAGTTGTATGAATCACTTTTAAGTGTTATGATTTTTCATTAGCATTTTGCAGGATAATCTAACTGCTTTTAGGTATCACAGGTGGATGCATGAACTGCCACGCTTTCTCTCTTTGCTTGCTTGATGTTTGATACATTTTCATTATCACTTGCAAACAGTAGTTAAATAAACAGAATGGTATATATCTCTAGATAATACACGTAATTATTGCAACTGCTTCATTTGCTGTTAAATTTTCATTTTTCCTAACAAAATACATAACCAGTGAAAAAAAAATTGTGGTTAAAGAGTTAGGATATATTTTTCTTACAAAAACAATAATGATCAAATTTAATGCAGACTTTGCCTGTCAAATTTCAATCAATAGGCTAATTTAAGATTTTCAGATACTTTTAAATGAATATGCATTTTTGATAATATATCCTGCTTGTAGTTTTTTAAATAAGAACTAAGTAATATCAGCCTTTAAAAAATCCCTACCCTTATAGACATGTAGTCTGTTAGACTGCATTACAATTTCTCTTCGACTTATTTTTATTCATTCCTTCCCACTCTGGCTGAATTATTGGCACAAGCTGTTAAAAAAGGTTGCTGACCTGCTTTAACAGATAAGACCTTAGAGAATGAATACAAAATACGTTTAATGAAGTAAGGATTAACTGCAATGACATCAAATCAGATTGTGATGAAATGTTTGCTACTGGAAATGGCCATAAATTAAATCTGAGCTTCAGTAGACAATAATAGAGATAATATCATATGAAGACTTTCAAATTTGTCACATTATTTTGAATGTCTGTTTTGCATTACAGCCGAAACCTATGCAATATCACAGTTTTTACTGATTTCCTTTGTATTTAAGTACTGGCATTAATAATGATAATTTAACCAGCAATTAAAAATAAATATTGATTATCAATTTGGAAATAATGAACTTTATGTGCTCTTTTCCAATTACTCTTCTTCAAAAACAATGAAAATTTTTGAGATTGTTGAATTCCCAGAGGTGTTTATTTCTGTTTCAATATAATTTTAAATTAATGACACAAATTCACTGTCAATAGTTTTGAAGGGATAAGAGTGACACATCCTGGGATTGAAAAACAACTGACTGTGGTTATTGCAGTGAACAAGAAAGCAGATAATGACTGGCAAGCAAGTGTATTTTGAAGTGTTATAACCTAAACACAAAATAAAACAATAAAAACTTTAATTTTAAATTTTAGCATTTCACATTGCCTCAGTGGCATTGTGCTGGTTTGCAGTAACACTGTAACTGCTGGGGTCCAGGTCAAGTCTGAGGCAATGAGCTCAGCAGTGATTTTGATTTTAGTGTTGTTTAATTTAGTCCTTGTATGAGGAAGGCTTGTACAAACTAAGAATAGTTTCTAGGACCTTTTCCCATCTTATATATTTCAAATAAAAAAGACATTGATATAATTGTTATGAACTTTTATTACCTCACCCTGTTTTGCAAGTATATAAGAGAAACATTTTGAATTTTAATGCTGTTTGGTTATTACGAAGTTCAGATATATCAGCAACATTTTAGACTCCCCATGATTTTGTTATACCTGTGTATGACTATATCAGTAATCTCTCAGACTGCATATCTTTAGTTAAGGGCTAAACAAGATTTTGCTATTCTAAAATCTTTTACCATTTTATACTTTTACACATCACTTTGAATTTGCTAACTTTAATTTGCATTTGATAATTTACAAAATAAGAATTACTTAGCTTACATTAGCCATTATTATTATACATTTAGGTTTATGCACTTAAATTACATTATAAAAGACATTCAGGTAAACTAAAAGAGAAATATGTAACATGGAGTAATATTCACATAAGTACTCAGTTGCCTACAGACTGCAATAGATGGAAAATATATAAAAAAAATTCAAAATTGATTCCACAACAAACAATATATATTAAAAAGGAAGCTAAATTATAAACCTTTATTGCATAAATTATTTAATTTTCATGTTAATTTCAATACAAGTTGTTCATGTTGTAAAATTTTTTGTATCAAATAAATTCTATGGTCCCAAAAGAAATCATTATCAAACAGCATTTATGTTTTGTACTCTTGTGAAAATATACTGACTAAGATGCCTGCATCAATAAAAAATTCTATGGGTGGCATGTGACACATTCAGATGATTTATGGCAATTATTAAAATTCAGTTAATTTTTCTTAATTCGAAACTGATCTATACAAATAACATTAAAAATATACTCTGAAAATTTTGGTTATTTACTCCTGGTCAAATAGAAAATCTTTATAAAATCATATAGAAGATTTAAATAATTTTCTTATTATCAACTTTTAATGTTGCTAAATTAGCATATACCAAATATCAAAATAAAGAAATCTGTATGAGATGTAACAGATATTTAAAAAAAAACCTTCCTGGTAAAACAAGTATGTCAGTCTCAATTACGGAATGAGATTGACTTTTCTTTTAATCTAATTTTTTTAATTAAACTGAGGAACTAAGATAATGCTTTGGCAAGGATCTAATATATTGACTAGTTGCACATGAAAGGATGATTGGCTTTTCAATTAATGAACTTTACAGAGTTAAAATATATATCATATAGCATATATGACTGTTGACCAAAAACCCATTTTCCTGGAATGTAATTTGAATAGAAAATTAATGGTATCTGCATTATATTTGTAAAACTAAACCTGCAGAAGAGACATTGTCACCACCACCACCAGTTTGTAAAACCTGTGTACACACAAGAACAGGTGCTATACATATTTCAAAATTTTCCTCATCCCAACAAGCAACTGGTCTTTTTGTTTCAAATGGAATACGCTTTGCATTCTCTTTGCGACTAGTAGTAAAAGAATCATCCATAATAAGCTTAGCATTTCCTGCATCTATTTTGTCTGATCCACATGTATGACGATGTGCAGTAAGTGCAGATTTTGCTGCAGCAGACATTGCATTTTTCCATGGAGAGTCCTTGTCAGTCATGATTGCTTGAAATGCAAGAGTATGAACATGAAGCCTTGTCAGTCTACGTCGTCCTTGTGTTTCTTTAGTATCCTGCAGGAGTCTATTAGACAGAGAAAAAAAAATACACATTATTAAAAAAATAATGTTTGCTCAAATGCAGAGGTTAAATCTCAGATTCCTTTTATCTTTTATAATAGAGAATATATATATTCTTTATATCCACAAAGTACATTGGCATTTGCATTATACTTCATCTGTGAATACACATAGTGATTTTAACAGTTATGATAAACAAATTGAAAAATATAGATTGTTTTATGCTTAAGTAGTTCAAACAGGCTGGCATGTTTTATTCCTTTTCATTTATTTTTCTGCAAAATAAACTATTTGTCAGGTTGCAAAAACTTTGAATTTCAGGACAAAGGTTATGTTAAAAATCTACTGTACTATAACTTAATGTCTCATTCAACAAATGGCAGCATTTAAGTTCCATCAGTATCTTTTTTTCACCAATATAGGGTACAGCCAGGAAGAATTTTGGCACTTAAACATCAGGAATCAAACCTGTGACATCAGGTTAGAAGACTATAATGCTACTGACCAACCAGGCTCTCAGCTAGAATATAATTTTAATCACTAATGCATGTTAGGTGGTTTTTAATGACTCTGAACTACTCTCAGAATTTCTTGATCAATTTGCTTTCTCACACATGAGGGTAGATCATTTAATTCGTGGACAATTTCACAATTCAATACATCAAATAATTGATGTTGACAATCAAATAATTGCCAACAATTTGCAACTTTTTGTATGAGTTAATATATGATATGTAGCAACACAGCAATTCTTCAAGGGATGGAGCAGTGTGTGCAAGTTGAAACACAATGCAATACAGTCATAAGTAATATCAGAACAGTATGCAGTCAGTGTCATTTTCTCACTTTGGAAAGGTGTTCATTTTTGTGTGTGTTTTTTTGCAAGCTATAGCTGGGTCTGGAAACTGAGAGCAGTGGTATGTAATTTGTTATCATGTTTGATGAGGCTTAGGTAGTTCACAGACAGTCACAGAAATAACTCAAATGTATGGAAAACAGTGCTTGGTTGCACAGATCTGGGGTTATCCTCCACGGAATTGTGTTCATCTGTGAAGCATTTGTGCTACTTCGAAATCCTGCTCTGCTTCAAGCACTCTTCTCTATATATTTGAGTCATTTCTTCAACTGTACACCACTTAAGACTTACTGAAACAGAGTGAGTTACAGTTGAATACTGCTGCTGGGTTTCTAGATCAGCCACAACCTGCAAAAAAAAAATGCACAAAAAAATGAACATTTTCCAAAGCGAGAAAATGCTAGACTGTTGTATTCATGACTGACGATTTCATTCTCCTATTATTTGCGATTGTATTGCAATGTGTTTCGAATTGCACACACTGTTCCATGCCCTTGAAGAGTCACTGTGTTATTAACATTAACTCATAAGAAAAGTTGCTAATTGCTGGTGACAACAGTCCATGAATTTAATGATAGAGAAATGAGATATTAATTATATTTATGACCTATAGAATAAATCTGAGATTTTTCTTGATAAATCAATAAATACTAGGTTTTCTACTGAATGTATGCACATAAATTGATTATAAAGCATTACTTGCATCCTTTGTTTGCAAGTTCAGTGAAAGAATTTATATCCAATAGAGATATCAAGACTGAGTCTTACAATAAACAAATTGAGAAATGTGAAAATAATAACTTCAAAGGAAAAGAAATAAAATGTTGTTTTTGTGGAATGCTTAATTATTATTTTTGAGAGTTTGAATCCCAATGGTTGCAAAACCTCCTATTTCAGTTTAATCTACTGGATAGTACCGAGTATTTATTGATTTTTCAAGAAAAATCTCAAATCTATTCTATACGGAATAAATATAGTTATCTATTAGAACTGCAATAGTAATATAAAAGTACTCCTATACTACCAATAAATAATATAGTGAAGAATGGTTAACACAAACTTCAGGGGACCAGTATAAACATTTAATGTGAACAGAATTTTGCATTAACAGTTCATTGATGAATGCGACTCTTAATGCTATTCACAGCCTACATTGTATTATGAAAGTAAAGATCAAAGCAAATATTAAAACTTTTCAATAAGTTCCCCTAATTTGGATTTTGAATGTCAAACTTTGAGAAAATTTAACTGAATTAGAATTAAATAATTTGAAAAGGAAAAATGAGAGTGACAGAAAAGTGCCAGATAGAGAAGAGCCAGGCTATTATAATTGGCACAAAAAGTTATTTACCTGCATCCCAGCCTTTGGGATGATTGAGATTCTCTCAATCATCCCAAAGGCTGGGACAGGAGGCTACCATCTGTCTCTCAACAGCTGTTCCAGTGGGTCCCCTCCCCCAACCTTCTCTGAGCCTTTGGGGTCCTTGTGACCTGGCCGTTTAGCCCATGGTGTGCAAAAAAGTGCCACTCAGAGGTAAAACAACCCAACCCAAAACCTAAAATCTGTAATTCCACACAAATTCGACCTACTACACCGGTCTTAGAGCCACA
The DNA here is from genome assembly GCA_038380435.1 of Ryuthela nishihirai. Lineage (NCBI taxonomy): Eukaryota > Metazoa > Arthropoda > Arachnida > Araneae > Heptathelidae > Ryuthela > Ryuthela nishihirai. The sequence goes on along the minus strand of JAWZYU010000029.1, from coordinate 46,206,056 downwards.
CATATTTCTTCCACCATCGGTTGTCACACTTTTCAATTTTTTCCAGTCTAATTCTAATGAATCAATAGTTTCTTTTACTTTTATGAACAAATCATTGTCAGTTGTAGTACCTTTTAAATTACACAAACTGGCCAATTCTTCATGAACATTAAAGTCACTATCGATGCCCTGAATAAATATCATTAACTGCGCAGTGTTTGTCACGTCAGTACTTTCATCCATTGCCAGAGCATAACAATCAAATGATTTTGCTTTATATTTAAGCTGTTCGAATAAACTGATACCGATTTCTTCTACTCGCCTTGTACAAGTCTGGGCAGATAAACTAATATCTTGAAATAATGTCTTCTTTTCTGGGCATATTTGTCCAATTACAGCTAATAAACGTTTAATAAATTCTGAATCTGTATAAGACATTCCTTCTTTCGCAACCAGTTCCATTACGACAAAACTAGCACGAACAACCAATCATTACGAATACTTTGCATCTTAAATATGTTTTGCTGAGCAGTCAAAGAAGCTTGTAATTTATTTATTTGATTTTTTCTAAGTTCACAGATCAAATCCTTGTATTGGCTTTCATGTTCATTCTCATAATGACATCTGATAATATATTCTTTCATAATAGCAACACATTTATGACAAATAAGACAAAGGGGCTTACCCCCATTTTCACTAAAGAAGTACTTGCTGTTCCATTCATCATCAAACCTTCTTCCTTCATCTGCAATTTTACATTTTCTTGATCCCATTTTTGAAATTATTTTTAACAAATATATATCCTCCGACAATAATAGTTGATGTTATTGAATTATTGCTAAGCTGTGACAGTAAGAAAAACCCCAATTGAGAGTATGCGCAACACACGTGTATAAAAGACAGATTGGGGAACACAACTGCAAAAGTATACCAAAATCTCGGTTGTCGTCAGGTGAAGTCGCCTTTGTTATCCCCACTCATGATGACTCACACATCACTCATGATGAATCACACATAGTAGAATACCACCAAGTTGCATGGCAATATCACAAAGTATAGGTATAAAATTATTTTTAACTTATTATTCACATTATAAAATGTATTATTCAAATAATTCAGTATAAGGGCCATAAGCTATGCAAGTATGATCAACCTTTTATGGGCCACCAGAAATGCACTTGTGGGTCGCTTGTGACCCACAGGCAGCCGGTTGCCGACCCCTGCTTCAGATGGTGAAAAAGGTTGGTAACAACGACCACCTCAAGAATCATTTATTTTAAAATGTAATACAGCTATAAGTATAGCTGTGATTATATCTGTATAGAATATTAGAAATTTGTGGGAGTATTTTCTTTAAGTTTTTCTGTGGAAACAGATTAAACACAACACTGAATGTTTCATAGATTAACATATCCTTCCATGAAGGGAGGTGTTAAAAAAAGTAAAAGGGAGCATTTGGTTCAAAAAGGTTGGGAGCCACTAATCTAAGCTTACCATGTACTAATATAAAACTGAATTTAGTCTTTTTCTCTTCTACCTTTATCACTGTTCCTTTTTGTAAAAATGAGCCTGTATAACACACACACACATATATAAACAAATAAAAAACACAAAGCCTTAACCAAAAGATAGTCAAAATAAAGAAATAATACTAAAAAATACATCAATGAAGCTAAAATTCAGGAATGCATCACACCCTATTTTACAATATATCTTAAGAGAAATCTGTACCCAACTAACATGATTTCACCTTAAATTGAATTTTTTTGAAGAACACGTCTACTGCGTTAGTCAGGGATTAGGGTATACATGTCATGTTAAATTCCATTCTAGTTATTCAGAATTAAAAAACATTTCATTAAGAGTTAATATAATTGCAATACATTTGAGTTAGGAGTCATTACTATGCTGAATAAACTCTAGTGGTTTTTTCGTGCAGCAGCACCAATTTGCTCACAGGACATTTTGCAGATTTCTCCAGCATTTTGGAAAAATAAATCAGCACAACTTTTATTTTTTTTTTAAATACAATTTACTTTCAAACTGAGTGAAAAATAACTGTTAATATGATTTATTTCAGAAAAAAAATTACGCTATAATACTAAATAACAATGTATCTATCCTCTTCCATATTATGGAGTAATTTTAGCAATAATGATACATCAGCTTTTGAAACTTTAAAAGTTAATATAAAATTAAAAAGTAAGAAATTTTTCATATCAAATAAATAATAATAATGTGTGTAATAAACTGAAACATACTACTTACTTAAACACATCTCTCATTTGATCTAGAATAACAGCCACTCGAGGATGAGACTCAGCAACCAGGCTGACATTGCCATACAACATAATGTGATATAAATTAGGCAATTCTTGCTCATTCATACCTAACGAGTCAGCAAAGGGAACCACATTTTGAATAAGGTCTTTAAGAAGTACTTCATCACTAAATGATGCCATTTCAAAATGAACTCTTGAAGTCAGAGGTTGTTTTTTCATTAAATCCCTCACTTTATGCAATCTTGCTATTCGGAGATCTATAAAAACAAACATTTGTATGTGTCAACACATTGAAAAAAATGTACATTAAAAAATTTCTGTGCAACTCTTCACTGAATTCAAATTAATTTCAAGAATGAGATGCTACAGACAAGAATTTGTATTCAATAAGTTCCTTCTTCATTCTATTATTAGAATCTTATACATAAAGAGTTTGTGTGTTTGTCTGTCTGTCAGTTTAAAACACTCAGCCCCCTAAAAAACTAGAGGTATCTAATCTGTGCAGCCTAATATATGCACTAAATCTCAGAGGTACCAAATTTTGCAGGGATTTCCCTTTACCCAGGCAAAGACTAGGTTGTGTGAGCAAACCTGCTCGGATCAAATAAAATCAGTGCAGACTGGGTTAAATTCCTTGGAATTCCAATAGACATAACATTAGAGATTAATAATCTGTATGGACTGAATTGAATTTCTCTGCACAGTAAGAGCAGGGACTGCCAAATTCAGTATACCTCTAACCTTCACTTAAATCTTATGCTGCCACGAACTATAAAATCCGGTTCATGAAGCCTGCAGTCTTAGTCTTTAGTATCATATAAAATTAATTTTTTTTAAATATTAAAGTTTGAACTAACTTTTTATTTATATATATATATAAATGACATTCACAGTGTTACCTGTTGACTTTTTAACATATATAAATCAATAAATGTTTTATGTAGAAAATATATGTTTAATAGACATTTCAGAGCTCCTAAAAATGCTAATTTTTTCAATTTATTTCTCAACTTCATGTGTCAGAAAGTGAAAAACCTTTCTCTTGCTCAAACTCCTATTTAGTGCAGATTATGCTAACTTCATAGCTGCTGTTCTATATTTAGAGCATTCCCCCACTAGCTAGCTGAGAACTCCAGTGAGTCAATTGAATTATTTAGTAAACATCTGTGTTCTCAATAAAATGAAGTCAGATGCATTTTTTTATTGAAAGTCTTCAAGGATTTGCACAAAAATACAGCAGTATATATGTTTTTGCATCATTTCAGTATATTTTGTGATTAAAAATATTAGTCAGAACGCATTTTTTTTTATTGAAGTCAGGTGCGTTTTTTATTGAAAGTCTTCAGTGATTTGCACAAAAATACAGCAGTATATGTTTTTGCATCATTTCAGTATATTTCGTGATTAAAAATATTTTAGTGTTTCCAGATTATTTTTTATCTATTATCAGATATTTATCTTTTGCAAAAGGAATACAAAGAGAAAAAAAAAACAATATTTCTTTGCTTATGTGATCGGCAATGTCATAGAAGTGTGATATCGATCAGCAAAAATTCGGTTTTGATTTCACATTTAGTGTGCATGTTAGGCTGCACATATTAGATATCCTCCCCCCAGCTCAACAACCAATTGCCTCCCATGCATTAGCTTAAGCTGCTCACTCCCAACCTGAAAATGCACCCAAAGGGCACGAAACACACATCGTGGAACTCAAAAGTTTTTTAAGCACTCTATGCTACCAAAAGTATTATTGGTTATTTCCTTCACTAAAGCAAATAAATTATCAGCATCCCTCATCATTTTCCCAAACTCTACTGAGGCGTCACTTGCTGGCAAGGACGTCGAAGATTGAACTTGTCACTTACAAGCATCCTGGAAGTTCTTCTTACTACCCATCCTCTGCTGTACAGTATGTAAATCTCTCCTTAATAACTTTTGATACTTGATAGCATAGAACATTTGTTGAAATGTTTAAAAACATTTAACAGTGTCATAGAGAATTAAAGATTTCAATTTAATTTTAATTACTGCACTGTGAACCTCTACTGTAATTTTTGATACAAGCTATAATTTAAAAATTATTAAATTCATCAAAATTGTTTCTGTTAAATAAAAAAAAAGCCATTAGTTTCTGAGTTTAATTTAATAAACACATTTCTATATATAGTGACACTTACTTCGTGCCATGGGAAAATTATCCATCATTTGAAGGCCACCAATAACAAGAAGATCAGGATGAAAAGACTCAAGTTGGGAAGAGAATTTATCAAATGATGACAGGAAAGGGTTTTCATGATCATTGTGAATAATGAACCTACAAAGAAAATATAATCCTTAGAAAAAATTTACACCCCAAAAAATTTAGTAGTTTTTTTTTAACTTATAATTGACACTGTGGGATTCTCAGGACCCAAGATATTTCATTTTATTGTTCTTCAGTATGTCCCCAATAATAATATCATAATTCTCTCTTAATCATAATTCTCTTTCCAAGTTTAATACCATAATTCTCTCTTACCACTCGGTTATCTTGGAGACAGTGGAAAGAGCACTTCATACTGGTGCACGGGAGTATGTGCGAAAAAATTGTGTGCTGTCCTCTCAACCTCTGTGTGTCATTAGTATATCTTTTTCTAAATATAGTGTTTTGTGAGGTACTGATCAAATAGTAATTCATATTATAAAAATCTTCTCAAAAAGTGGATCTGAACAAAGTAATCATAACACTGACACACGTAAAAGTGAAAACTTGAATATAATTTCCAAATAATTAAGTGATTGGATACTTTCATAGGAAACATAATTTAACATGGTCCTCAGTGCTCAGTATGCTTGTAAAAGAATGACAACTATGCATGGGTTATCAGATGCTGTGTAGTAATACCATCTGTCTGCTACAATCCAGTTTATTCCACTAAACAGAGTGCTACAGTTTTCAACACTATTAGAGAAAACATCTGAAACACAACATATTGCAAAACACTAAGCTTCAGAGAGGCAGCAGAGATCTCAACAAAAAAAAAAGTATTTTTTGACAATTAACATAATTTATCTACTACATGATTATGCATAATTGTGCAAAGAAAATTTGGTTCTGAACGTGGGTTAAAGAAATCTAGTTTTAATATGAGAAATCTTTCCATTTATTTTCAGAAGGAGCCCTATTATCATTTTTACTCAGAAGTCCCAAAATTGTAGTTAAACCACTGTCTGAGAAGTAATTTTATAACCATACATATTCTAAATGACTACAAAATGATAAGGACAAATAATGCATATACCTCTAGTCATCATAGGAAAATTTCGACACTTTTCTTAAAAGGGAAAGCTTTTATCATAGCTGCTTTATATTAAGCAATACTATTGCAAATTAAACACTCCTTATATATATATTGGTGAATACTGGTTAATGTCTAAACAACATTATAAAAAAAAATTGTAATTAAGATCCAAGATACCTATGAATGTTGCAAGGGTAATGTTTTCTGGCAGTGTCAGTTTCAGGTTAATTCTAAAAATTTTATTCATGCAGTATACATCACCTATACAATCAGTTAAGGGAAAAACACAGAATATTGCATATGTTCAAATATTAGCCCAGGCTACAAATTAAATTAATTAAAACTAGCTGAATTAAACTGAATGAAACTAGCTGAAACCCACACAATTATTGTGTGGAGTTTTTTCAATTAATTTATAAAAATGTGATCACATAAAAAAAAAATGCACACAAAACCACTAATTTTTTAAATAAAATTTTTAGAAATCTTTCCATTTTACTTTCACAAATAACTGTACAATTCCATTTACATGAAAAGGGAATCCAAACATTCAATCAAACAGATATCATCCCTGTCTGAGACCTGACTACTATTTACAAATTCAATGTTGATACAACTGGAGCACAGGCTAATATTTAGGCCATAAAGTTTAATGTGTCATATATGGTACATTCAGTTATTACACTTTAAAAGATTTTAGAAAGATACTTGCTTTTCTCAAAGCGTTACATTCTATAAATTCAATATCATGTTAGTTCTGAAGACTGGTAGTAATATGCCACACCTATTGAATTTTCCAGTGTATAAGATGACCTTTTTTTACATTCAAAATATGCCTCAAACTCACTATGTGTCTGATATGGCAAATTCCCACTTATTTATACAATATGAGCATTGTCAGAATGTTCTCAAGTGCATAATATTAAATAAAAAAAAAATAATAATAAAGTTTGAACTAACTTTTTATTTACACATATATATAAATGACGATCACAGTGTTACCTGTTGACTTTTTAACATATATAAATCAATAAATGTTGCTTGCTGCTGATATCACTTGCTGCTTTTGAAATGGAATGTGAGTCAGTTCTTTCTATTCTGGTTTTTTATCCATTGCTGACTCTGGATATTCACATTCTTGCTAGTGCAGGTGCACTCTGAATTGGCCTCTCAGCTTTCACTAACTCCCTCTCCACTTAAGAAGTAATGAGTTCAGTACTTTGACAATACTTAGAAGAGAATAATCTGTTAAAAATTTTAATTATTGACACTCAAATTTAGCAGCATTTTATTTAAATCCTAATTTTTTTACATTTTAATCAGTGACTCAAAGTGTTTTTAGCTATCAATATTTTAGTTAAAATGCTTAGCCTAATATGGGGGGAAAAAAAACATGACATAAGTACACTGTGTGTTATAAAATGCAAATTGTAGCTTACACATAGCATAGGAATACAGCTACAGAATGACATTTTGGTTCGACACCAACTGAAAAATGATATGGGTGTGACATGCTCAGAAAGACATTTGGAAAACTTTATGTAAGAAAAAATGTGCTCAGTTTAAGAAAACTGAAAAAATAGTCAGAATTGGAGGCCAGCACTTTGAAAAATGTAGGAATACCATAAAAAAAATGCATTGCAATTACAACAAAAAATTATACATACACACAAGATCTATAATTAAGCTCACGATCATAATATTGAAGATTTTAAAAGGGAACAACTTGATGCCCCTGATTTATAAAGCACAATATCCTATATATTTGCATTAAAGCCAAACTTTCTCAGAAAATGCTGCTCATATATGAAGAAAATATTTAGTTTTTCATCTTCACATAACAGGATGGATGGATGGGCCAACTGACGGGCTGACAAATCCTCAAGGAGCCAAGGGCTGTGAAAGTTCAACCAGATATACAAGTGTCTTATACATTGGAAAACACTGTAGTTAATACAATGTTTGATTATAATCAATACATTAATTGTAATCAATACACAAAATATTAATGAAGTAAAATATTGTGTTTCAACAAAGCAAGAATATAAGTATTAATATAATTAGAAAATTACTGCAAACGAACAAGTGTAAAAATTCAAATCAAGTCATTTTCAGAGTTTCCATACATCAAAAAGCATTATTGATAATATAGAAAGATTATTATTCTGATTGAAATGTCAATATCACACAAAGAAGCAATTGAATTACAAGCTTCTATGGAAATAATTTTTTTATCTCAAAAACTGAATTTTTTTATGCCCTTAAAAACTAACTCTTTATTTCTCACTTCTGATTATTTTATACTTTTGTCTGTTCTCACATATTTTTTATGGTGTTTCCCCATTTTTTGCTGTTTTCATTTCATGCTTTTGTGCAAGGTTCCACTGTATATCTTTTCCATTTCCAGAAAAGCATAAATTTGAAATTTCACTTTTCAATTTTTTCACAGAAGTAATGTACCTAATCAGAAGGTGGGCAGGGGTGGCTCAATCGGTAGCGCACCAGGCTTGTAATCTGTAGTTACCAGGTCCAAGTCCCAGCTGGGTCAGCATTGAGATTTATCTCTGCAAAATTCCTTGCCCTGCACACGGTCAGTAGGGGACACACCGATGGACTTGGAAAGGCCGCTGTCCGTAGGATGGGACCTTAAGCCGTGGCCCCATGTGTGGGAGAGCCATACCCTGTGCATGTTAAAGAACACACTGGATGGCCTTGACGGGAGGCTACCATCTGTTTCCCAACAGCTGTTCCAGTGGGTTCCCTCCCCCAACCTTCTCTGAGCCTTCAGGGTCCATGTGACCTGGCCATTTAAGCCCATGGTGTGAAAAATGTGCCACTCCGAGGTAAAACAACCAACAACCTAATCAGAAGCAGGAAAAAAATAGAAGCCTTGTATGAAAGAACATACAAATGCAAAGAAAACTGCTGTGTGTCAAGATATGAGTATACAGAGAAACTTGAATTATTAAATGTAATTTAGTGCTCTTAGTTTTAATTTGTCACTTCTTCAATCACTATTTTATATTAAAAAAAAATAAGTTGCTTTCATGCAGAATAAGAAAGAATAATAGTTACTTATACCTATTTGCTCTTGGAGGAATGTAACTGCCCCACATCTGTCCAGCAGGATATTCAAGCAGTAAATGAATATCATCCTTTTCTACTGTTGGTCCAGAAATTTGTACTTCCTCTGGTAAAAGACTCTGCAGTTCCTTTGACATTTGAGCACCAAGAAGAACTTCACAGCCCTCCTTTGCAAATCTTGTAGCCATTACAGGTGCATTTCCACCCATAGTATATCGGGCATTTGGAGATCTCTGAGCTATTTCAACAAGTTCACCAAATAATGTTGAATTACTGACGAATCGCCTACAAATAAGAATTCATTAATAACAAATGATGATTTTTGACAAAGGTTATTGATAATAATTTTGCTGAATTCAGTTTTCACTAATTATCAGTTCCTAAAATGAACTTAAAAGGATGAGAAGAGATATTTGCAATAAAGCTGTGGAAATTTTCAAACATATTTTTTTAATTGAAATAATATTCATTTCAATTCAGCAAGATACAAGAGATATGATAGGCTACTTTTAGTACTTCCATCAATAAACTTATATTTAACTGCATGATTTATTATTTGCATAGTTATGTTAAAAAAAGCAAATGTAAAGTGCAGTTCTGCATTGACCTGAGTTTATACCATTAGTTAACAAGTTTTTAAATGGATAATCAAAATATTACTAATTGAAGAACTGAATAGGTGGATTGGGACAAATCACTGTTTGACTAAGCAAGAATGAATCTTTAAATTGCTATGGATCTCTCGTGTGGTCTCTCCAAAAAGGCCAAGAATAAAATAATTGAAACTCTCATAATTCCTTTTTTCATAAGTTATATTTTTGAAACCTTTAAAATATATTTTAGCACTCCATTTTTTCATATTGTTTTTATAAAATTTATACTGCAATACTTGTCAGCAGAATTTTTGATCAGTAGCAAATTATTATGCTCTACTTGTTACTTAATTACCAGCTGAGATTTAATGGGTTGGATTGTTTTACCTCTGAGCAGCACTTTTTTGCACACCATGGGCTAAACGGCCAGGCCACATGGGCCCCGAAGGCTCAGAGGAGGTTGGAGGAGGGGACCCACTGGAACAGCTGTTGAGAGACAGATGGTAGCCTCCCGTCAAGGCCATCCAGCATGTTCTTTAACGTGCACAGGGTATGGCTCTCCCGCACACGGTGCCACGGCTTAACATTCTATCTGACTGACGGTAGCCTTTCCAAGCACATCAGTGTCCCCTACTGACCGTGTGCAGGGCGGGGAATTTTGCAGAGATAAATCTCAACGCTGACTCAGCTGGGACTCAAACCTGGGAACTACAGATTATGAGCCTAGCGCGCTACCAACTGAGCCCTCTTCGCCCCCGAGATTTAAACCCTTAATAAGATGTAATATTTGTGTTTCATATTTTCTTGAAGTTCTTTGGGGTTTCTGTAAAATACACACTTAATTTTCTCTATTGCTATTAATTTTTGTTATAAGAACTACTTTTTTTTAATTTTAAGTTCCTTGATTGCAAAGTTAATAACAGTTATCTAAATACAAAATAAAATACACTTATGACTACTACTATATTTCATGTTTAATCTTTTTGCACACCAGCAGTCAGCCCATCTCGTAGAAAAGAACGTGCAATGAATATAGATTTTGTTCATGTTCATTATTTCTTAAAAGTTTCACAATATCACTAAACATAAGTTTTCATCAAGGGTATTACCAAAGTATATTGTTTTATATGGCTCAGACACTAGACCTTGAACTAGCCATTTAAATTAGATTGCAATAAGTTAAATATATGAAATATAAGTTTCCATAAATATTTCCAAGATGTTTTCTTTCTCTTAGCATGTTTACATTTTCAACTGCAGGAAGTACGAACATTATAAGAAAAGTAGATACTGAGATTACTATGCTGTGTTGGTGCTGATAAAGTTCTATCAGAATAACCTATTTATTAAATCATATCTCTGCAGCTAGAATACTGACTGTCACAACACAACTGTACTACTTATCTACCATATCACAATTGAATGATAAGAAAATTGATATTCTAAAACCAAGATGAATTTACTTGAACAACTTTATATCTACAACCTAGATCATGCAATGATATAGGCATGTTTGCAATATGTTTTGGAAACTCTGACTATTTAATAACATCAAAATAGGCTAAATAACTGATAAATGTTGTTTAAATAAACAATGTGTTTAAGCAGAAATGATTTCACACTTTTTACTTAATATTGAGGCAAGTTTTGCACTAATATAGTATTAAAGCTGTAGAGCAGTTTAAAGGTATACCCCTGCATTGGTTAGATACAAAATTATAAATACCTTTAGACACTGTTTTGGGATATTATCAAAATTCAGTTCTTTAAAGCAGAGTTGTTTCCAAATGTTGCCTTTAAAAACAGTCAATATAAACATAACTCACAATTAAAAAAAATTATATTCTTCTGGGGGGAGGGGGTGAAATGTTCATAGTGAGTTTAATGGAGGGGAAGCCATCTCAAAATTGCCCTCCTACATGACAGCTGATTTCTGTAGCAAGGAAATCTATTTTGCTTCAGCATCCAAGACATTCATTTTCAGAAAATGGTACAGCTCAAAGTTTTTTTTACTAAAAACACAAGAAATAATAATAGAAAATTAGATATAGCCTAATGGGATGTTAAATAAAATATCCACAACAACTTTTAAGCCAGCCTCCGATGTAGCATAACTCAGAAAGATAAAAAAATCAGCCCATCTAAAGATCACTAACTTATGGAAATAAATCTACAGAAATGAATCTGCTTTCATATCCAAGACCTCATTTATTTCCAGAAAATGATACCAGATCAAAGTTTTAGTGGAAAAGTAATAAATAATAAAATAAAAGTTAACATATAAACTAATGCAATGTTAAAATATCTGCAGCAACAAGTTGTAGGCTGCCATATGATGTAGCATAATTATGAAAAATCAATACTTATCGACTGGCCAAAAGATAGCTAATTTTCGAAAATAAATATACCGAAATGAAAACCAAGGTTTAAATATTAAAAAAAAATACTAATTTACAAAGGGTATCCAATATGCAGGTCCAAAACACTATATAGCACATGGAATGGAGAGATAGCATGTTGAATCCTGCCTGTCTGTCTGCCTGGTAGTTTTTGAATGAATCAGGAAGAATTATGAGTAATTTAGGGAAGGGTTCTTTGAGCTATAAGATGGGTGTATAATTTTTGTTGTTGTTGTTGTTGTCTCTGATGAAATTATTTGGTTTTGGCAGCTTTTTTATAATTCAGTCGGTGGTGCACTGTTTCTGATTTTCATGTTTTTCGGTATGTGTTGTTTGGGAGGATATTATTTAGTTTCAGAGGCTTACTTATAATTCAGTCGGTGGTGCACTGCTTTCGATTTTCATGTTTTTTGGTTTGTGTTGTCTGCGAGGACATTTAGTTTTGGGAGCTTTTTTATTATAATTTAATCGGCGGTGCATTTTTTCCAATTTTCACATTTTTCAGTATGTGTTGTTTGGGAGGATATTATTTAGTTTCAGGGGCTTACTTATAATTCGGTCGGTGGTGCACTGCTTTGGATTTTCATGTTTTTCGGTTTGTGTTTCTGCGACAATGTTATTTAGTTTCGGGGGCTTTTTTATAATTCAGTCAGTGGTGCACTGTTTTCGATTTTCATGTTTTTCAGTTTGTGTTATCTGCGAGGACATTATTTAGTTTTGGGGAATTTTTTGTAATTTGGTCGGCAGTGCATTTTTTTCCGATTTTATCGTTTTTCAGTTTCTGTTGTTTGGGAGGACATTATTTAGTTTCAGGGGCTTTTTTATAATTCAGTTGGTGGTGCACTGTTTTCGATTTTCATGTTTTTTGGTTTGTGTTGTCACCGAGGGCATTATTTTGTTTCGGATTTTTTTTTCATAATTCGATCGGCGATGCACTTTTTCCAATTTTCACGTTTTTTGGTTTGTGTTGTCTGTGAGGATATTAGTTTGGGGGCTTTTTCATAATTCGGTTGGTGGTGTACTGTCTCCGACTTTTATGTTTTTGGTATGTATTGTCTCTGATGATATTATTTAGTTTTGGGGGCCTTTTTATAATTCGGATCGGTGATGTACTTTTTCTGATGTTTGACCTTTTTGGCATATTTTGTCTCTAATGAGATTATTTAGTTTTGTTTTTTTTTAAAAATGCTGGTTGGCGATGCATTTTTCATAATGTTTTTGATATTCGTGTTCGATTTCACTAATTCTGACGATTATTTAGGTTAATTTTTGTATGTGTGACATGATTTATTAGTCTATGAAAATATATTTGTGTAATGTTTCAACTTTGTGGAAAGAGGCAGGGGGGGGGGGGAATTTGTAGTATATGGCAAGGCAAAAGTATTGTCATAGTTTCTTTATGTTTCTTTGATAATTTTATTTTTCTTTAGTAATTTGTGGTTGTGAGGGATAGTGGAATTGCTTTTTTTTGTTATGTTTTGTTTTTTTACAACACAAATTACCATTACCATGGTAACGGTTCTTTGCACTTGAAATAAATTTGAGTTATTACCATGGTAACAAAAAAAAATCTTTTTTGTAGAAACCCTTGTTTGGGTTAGGGTTTTACGGGTTGTGGGAATCATTGAAAAGGATCGTTTTGTTACATTTCATGAAAAAAATGGCGGCTGAGGACCGTGATCTGTACTACTGTTAAACTTCCTACTTTTTGCATTATTTCCTCATATTCCAAACTTTTGCCATTTTCTTCCATACTCACAACAAAACACATACCACATCCTACTAAACACAAATATACGTTTAAAAATAGGTCCAACCACTCCCCTCCCCCTCACTCCAAAGAACTTATATAAAATATTCTCCCAACACATAGCTACAAAAAGCCATCACCCTCCCTTTCAAATTACTTGGCTATACGTTACAAAACAGTTGACTAACACTTTCAACAACAACCCTCCTAATGTTAAATAATTTTAATTCCTAAATACCTTAAATAACTTATTATTTACCATATTTTAACCAAATTTTGAGGAGATAAGGAGGACAGATTAATTAATCCCTTTGCTTCCTATCATAAAATCTTATAAAAAATATAATTATACACATCAACTTATCCATGACCATCCGGCACATTATCCAAGCAAGAATGACAAATTATCCAAACTTAAACATCACATTGACATCAAATCAGATACAGTTGGCTTCATGTTACCTACCCAAAAGATACAAATTTTAGAACCATAGGCCACCAACAACCCACAGTTATTCTAACATTACCACACTTAGCTACTGATCTAAGGGGCCTGGGTTCCAGCTCCATGTAAGGCATGGATGTCCATGCTCTTTATTGCTGCTTTTTCTGCTATCCTCACAGACCTTCTACTATAGCATATAAACTGAAAGGATCCTGTCAGACCTCTGTGGCAAGCAACTGCTAGAGGGGGTATTTATTTATACTTATGTTTCAACATCATACTTTACATTTTGATGTCATACGTTTCCTGCACAATGCTATCTCTTGACTGAGGACAGTGAAAAGCTCCCTGGCAAACTATTTTTTAGTTTATTTTGTATTGCCATTTTTTAGTGCAGAACTAAAGTTTGATATTTACTGATATGATTCCTCTTAATAAGTTTAATAGCAGGGCTCCTTTATCTCGCCTCTGCACCTTTGGATGGAGTCTGCAATGAAAACAAAAGGCAGTTGAAGACCATACACTGCACTTCTGCCAGAAATATGAAACGTTAGTGTCTATTCTAAAACTTATGTATGACCCGGCAATTATATAAAATACAAAAACTAAACGAAAAGAAATACTCACTCAGCAGCTGCTCCATGTCTATAAAAATAAGCAAAGGTTTTCAGTAGCTCTTCTCGAGTAGAAATGGAATAAAAATGTTCCGGTTCTTTGGGTGCAGAATCATAAAGTACTTGATTACTTTGCACAATTACATCCTGACAGGAACCAAAACCTACTGCAACTTTCGTCCTGGGATCAACAGAAACTTTCTCTTCAGCTAGAAGGAGACCAGAAAGCGTTTCTTCTAACTTTAATCTAAGAAATTCTTCTCTATTTTTATTATAGTAATAGGCAAGCAATATCACAGCGACTGACAAAACAGTTCCAAAAGATACTTTAACAGCAGTAGCAATGGCTCGTTTCGTTGGTTTCTGATTAAACGAACGTCTTTCTGATTTCAAGCGTTCCCTCCTTTTTTTGCTTTTTCCGACCATAATTTTAACAAATATCCAGATAATGCCAAATAAACGTATTAATCATACGAGAAGTTACTTCCTTAACCAACACACGAACCTTAATTAAAGTTGAACCAAGCCCAACAAAATATCGTCAATTACGATAATCATATATCGTTTAATCGACTGAAATTACCTTGGCAGGCACGGCGGGCAAAGATTGCATCAAGAGACACGGCGCCATAAGCACTTAGAGTTGATGCTTAGACCTATTACGTATCAGCCATATTGTTCTATTCAAACATTAGCTGTAGCTGTGTAGTAATAAAACAATTTCTGCTCTGTAAAAAGCTGAAAATTCGCGATTTTTACATTATGGCTTCTTGTTCAGCATTATTCTGTACAAATCGCGCTTCAAAAACAAATCGCCCTTCATCAGAAATTATATTTCACTAGTAAATTTATCAAAATAATCAAAATATAATAAATTATAAAACGCACTACATATTTCTGTTGTTTTATGTAGTTATGAAATATGAGTTTTAATTTCGTTTAGAATCCTTCTTGAATTTAAGCAGATTTTCCCATTTCTTTAAGTTTCATGCACTAATGAATCAATGATAAAATATGAACATGGTTCAATAATATTAATATTAGTTTTTATTTTAAATTTAAAGAGATGTTGAATTTCAAGAATGAAGATGTCTCTTTCTCTTTGAATAATATGTATATTTAGAAATACTTTAGTAAATAATTTTATCTGATAACTGAAATTTTTGTTCTGGTCCTTGATTAAATCAGATATATTTGCTTTAAGCAAGAAATTATAATATTCCATAAAAGATATTTTCATTTGATTCTGGAATTTCAGAGTGCATTTTTATAGAATTTCACAGATGATTTTTGCTTTTTATTTCATCCCTGAGTGCCACTTTTTTGGAACACAATGGAGTAAATGGTTGTCAAGAGTACCCCAAGTAACCTCTCTTTACCCCTCTACCCCATCTCTCTCATAACCTGTAGACAAGTCTACAGGTTATGAGAGAGATGGAAGCTTCTTGTCAAGGTTATCCAGCATTTCACTTAGCACGCAAAGGGTGCGGTTTTTTTCCTACACAGAGTCATAGTTTAATGTCCCATCAATGGATGGCAGATCTTCTAGTACATACAGAAAATTTACTGATGAAATGAACTCAAATTTCAATCAAAAACAATTCTTAAAAAATTATCTTCAATTCTTTCAGTTTTTTTTTATTTTTATTACTGAGAACCTAACGTAGCTTATTTTAAAAAAACGCGTTAATTAGTTTCGTTTCATTCCACAAAACATTTGTATACAGATTTTGGTTTCACTAATTTTTACAACAAAATTAGTAATATTCATTTTACTCTCTGATAAGTAACATGTGTGAAGAAAAAAATACATTTAACTGTTTGACAAATTTCATCAAAATTTAAAAAATTCATATTTTAAAAATTTTGATTTTATTATATTTACAAGCGTTAAAGACTTGAATGTTATCTGCTGTTATGCCCCCACTGAGGATGCCGATGAGGATGAGAAGGATAGGTTTTATGAACAACTTCAGGATATTTTGAATTCTGTCAAGAAAGGAGATATTACCCTTGTATTTGGTGACTTCAATGCCAAAGTTGGTACTGACTCTGACCTTTGGGGATGAGTAATAGGCCCTTTTGGTATTGGTAGCTGCAATGGCAATGGGCAACGTCTCCTACAGGTAAGTAAACTCAATGGATTCAGAATAACTAACACTTATTACAAACACCGCGACATACATAAGTACACATGGGTTTCACCTGATGGGCTGCATAAGAATATGATTGATTACATATTAATTAACAGCAAATGGGCTAGTTCTGTTAGGAATACCAGGGCATATAGGGGAGCTGAAATTGGATCTGACCATTACCTTGTTAAGAGTGTGTTGCAACTTAAACTTAAAAAGTGTTGTGCTAGGGTTAAAAATTTTACTTTTAATACTGAAGCTCTGAAAGATCCAGTTATAGCCAAAGCTTACCATGATAGGTTACTTAATCATTCTGACAGTCATGGTTTGCTTACTACTGAAGTTGAGGAAGAATAGGATCATTTTAAACAGGCTTTTTTGGACACTAACAGTACTCTTTTAGGAAAAAAAGGAGCAGAAGAGGCAAAATTATCTGAGTGATATAGCACTTGAGCTTATTTCAGAAAGAAAGAACTGCAGGAATGTCTTCAATCAATACCCTACTAGTACTAATAGAAAGCATTACAGAGACCTTAATAAACTTGTAAAGGATCAGTTAGCTGCTGATAAGAATCTATGGCTTGATGGTTTGGCTGACAAAGCCGAGGAAGCAGTTAGACAGCACAACAGCAGAGAGCTGTACCAGATAGTTAATGTTTTGTGTGGTAGAAAACGGACAGGTATACAGGGATTGAAGGATAAACAAGGTAAGGTTATAGAAGGGGAGGAATCTGTCATGGCTAGGTGGGCTGAGCCTTTCAGTGATGTTCTAAACAATGTAGTTAGTTCTACTCCCATTGTTTGCAATGATGATAGATGCATTGGTGGCTTTAATGTTGGCCCTATAACACAATCTGAAGTTATTTTGGTTGTTTCTAAACTTAAACTTCATAAATCCCCAGGGGTAGATGAAATTACTACGGAAATGCTTAGAGCTGGGAAAGTTTCGGTTACCACTTGGATGACTGAAATTCTGAATATCTTTTATGATAAAGGGATAGTTCCTAAGGATTTTACCAGAGCTATTGTTATCCCTATTTTCAAAAACGGTGATCGCAGTTCTTGTGATAACTATAGGGGTATCAGCCTACTCTCTGTTCCAGGTAAAGTTCTTTCCATGATTGTGCTTAATAGCATTAAGAATCTGGTTGACAGTCAATTGCGTGATGAGCAATGTGGATTCAGAAGTGGTAGGGGATGTGTGGATCAGATATTTTCACTTAAGCAGATTCTTGAGAAATGTTTAGAGTTTCAGAAACCTTTGGTTGCTAGCTTTGTTGATTTCAAAAAGGCTTTTGACTCTGTTGATCGTCATAATTTGTGGTTGATTGTGAGATCATATGGTATACCAGACAAGTTAGTTAACATAATGAAAGCTCTCTATAATAACACCGAGTCGTGTGTGAGAGTTGGTAAGGCTTGTAGCAATTGGTTTAGCATTACTTCTGGTGTTCGACAAGGGTGCATTTTGTCTCCTTTTCTCTTTAGCTTGGTTATTGATTATGTTATGCGAAATTCACTTCAAGGGAAAGATTTTGGCCTTAAATGGGCTGGAGATACGAAAATTTCTGATTTAGATTATGCTGATGATTTAGCCCTTTTGACAAATGATGTTGATGAGATGAACTCTTTCATTCCAGCTGTTGATGAGACTGGTAATAGAGTAGGTTTGGTTATAAACAGAGAGAAAACTAAAGTGATGAAAATTGGTCAGGCAGGCTGTGATTCAGTTAATCTGAATGGTTGCAGTCTTGAGCAGGTGTCACAGTTTAATTATCTTGGGAGCTATGTAACAGATAATGGTGATGTGCGGCATGAGATTAACAGACGAATAGGGATTTCTGCCGGGACTTTTAAGAACCTATGGAGAGTGTGGAGAAATAGGCGTATACACCTAAAGACTAAAATTAGACTGTATAATAGTTTGGTTCTTTCTAGGGTTAGTTATGGTAGTGAAACGTGGACACTTTGTACACAAGATAACAGGAAACTAGATGCTTTTGATTCCAGATGCTTACGCAGTATCTTGAGCATTAGGTGGTTCAACTTTGTAACTAATGATGAGATTAGGCAAAGGAGTTTGCAACCTCCTTTAAGCAGCATATTGTGCAGAGAGAGACTCCGTTGGTTTGACCATGTTGCCCGTATGAATAATTATAGATTGGCGAATAAGGTTATGAACAGTGTGCCTAAAGGCCTCAGAAAGAAGGGGAGACCTAGGTTGTGGTGGGCAGACAATGTCAAACAGGACCTTGTTAGAATTGGTGTGCAGTGGCCAGATGCAGTAGATGTAGCTCAGGATAGACTTGCTTGGAGAACTAAATTGCACAGTCTGGTTGGACCTCCGTAGCCCATGGCTGCTTGAGGATGATGATGATGATGATGATGATATTACTGAATTATCTTATATGATTTATATGTTTGGCCTTCTCTGGTGAATATAAATATGATGAAAAATTCATTCAGTGTAAAAATAAACACTTTCCTGGTTCGAGTCCCAAATATTTCAGCATTGAGATTCATATCTGGTGACCCCAAAGCTGCCCTCTGTCAGAAAGAGAACACCAATGGGCTTGGAAAGATTGCCGTCCATCAGACGGGACATTAAGCCATGGTCCCATGTATAAGAGAGACATACACTGTGAAAATTACAATGTGCACATTGAATTGCCTTGAAGAGAGGGTGCCATCTGTCTCGTAACAACTGTGCAGGGGATTCTCTTCCCTCAACCTCTTCTGAGCCATTGGGATCATTGTGACCTGGCCATTTAACCATGATTTAACTCATTGCAAACAAAAGTTGTTCAGATGTAAAACACCCAAATGACTCTGCTGCATATGGAATCATGGTTCAACGTCCCATGCGATGGACGGCATTTTCAAGGCCGTTTCAAGCTATCAAGTGTCCCTTTTCTCACTGAGAGCAGGTTGAAGTTTTAGAATAGGTAAATCTCAAAGTTGACACAGTTGGGACAAACTGAAATATAAGCAAGATCAAAATTGAATTAAACAGTGAGTGTCATAGTTGTTTAACGTGTTCCTTTCAGTTTGTTTCCCTGTAATAGGAAAGATCGGAGGAACACATTTTGTTCCAAGCAATGCTGATATATTTTATATTCTGTCCCCCCACCAAAGATAAAATTGCATAAAATTTCCTAGAAATTTAAAATTCCTACTGTTATGATTTCTAGATTATTGGTATTAATCTCACTAAATGTAATTTTTTTTTCGTAGAATAAGAAAATAAAATTTGGTTAGGAAACAGTTAGCATGTTGTATTTTGTTTTTTTTTAAATATTTCAGTTCCGCCATTGTATATTGCTAGGTCCGTAATTGAAAAAAGAAGGATATGGGTAACTGGCGCAATCGACGTGAAAAAGGTAAAAAGAGGGGGTGGAGTTTAATAGACTGGATTCTACTGCAGTATAACATTTTCCTCGCTATTTTGTCTTTTAAAGAAAAGGTGCTTAAAAATTTTTTTGAAATTTTATGAAATAGGCACAACTTCATAACTTTTTTGCCTCCATAACCCTTACCCTGATATCCGTTCCTGTAGAATACGCAGTTATGCGTATTTGCTATCTACGTATAGTTTATCAGTGTTCAAAGCAATAACTCATTTCAACTATTTACTGTCTACACATATCAATGAAATTTCAAAAACGATATAACAATATACTTTATTATTCCATTCATTCAAATTTGTGTCTTTGTATTAAATGTTTGTGGTAAATAAGTAACTAAATCGAAATAATGTAAATCCACTTTTCTGAAATATAGAATTAATAGTAGAAGTAGCAAATATCACAGTAGAAACCAGCAAGTATGCGGAAACTCGCGGAAACTAGGCTTGATTGTGCCAGTAGAATGTTTTTTGGAACCATCAACCTGGCCACTACCCTGCTGCTATCACAGGAAAGGAAGGGACAGATGCGCAACTCCCATAGGGACGAACTACAATGCGGTTACAATTACTCTCTTCCTATGTTTGCTGTTATTTTGAGTTAATATGTACAAATGGGTGTGAACTAATTTGGTCTTTAGTGTATACTTTTTTACATTGAGGTAATATTACTAGAAGAGACAGGACTGGCAACGGACGCCATGAACACGTACAGATGTTAAGTCTAGTCGATAGTGAGGCGAAAATGCCTACTTCATGCTTCGCACGGATGCAAAAATAAATGCTGTAAAGGAAGTAATTTGACATTTCATAGGTTAGTACTTTACGAAAATTACGAGTTGTGTTGTTTGTGATAAATTAAAAGCTGAAATTGTTAAACTGAGGGATTTAAAAATAAAGGGTTGTCAACTTTTCAATATACCTTTTTGTCTAAGTCGAATGTAGTTCGCGAATTTTTTAAAATTTGAAACTAATAATATTTGCACATGTAAAGTAGGTGATTTAAAGCCTGAATTAACATGAAATTAAAAGAATGTTTTTGTACATTTTATTACAATAAGAAATATTAAGCATATGGTATTACATTTATGAGACGTCTGCTTTTTTATTTTGCCAAAATGTACTTTTATATTGGTAACATATTACATAGTGTGCAAGCTTATAATATTTGGTTTTTTTTAATAACATGAAATTAAATTCTGTCATTTATTGTGAGGAGATTTGATATCCTGCCTCAGCTGAATTTAAAAAAAATTTACACTCTCTGATTATTTCTTGAAATTTTTAATAAAAATTAATATTTTTTAATGAAAAAAGAAAATAAATGTGACTTTTCGTGTTTTTTTAAATGAGGCGCGGATTTGCACTATTAAGGTCCATAAATTTTGAGGGCTTTCGCTTAAGCTGAATGATTTGATCATGTATTAGATTTAAAAATATGTTTACCATTGTTCCTGTTTCAAACGGGTTCAAATTAAAGTCTGCTAAGTTTGGAGTCAATTTAGTTCAGCTTTAATCACATATTAAAAACATATCGAATTTTTTTTAAATTTCATACAAAACCTCGATTTGAAAGAGAAGCAGTTTCCAGCGTCTTCGTTTTTCACCCGATATAAATCAGTAAGTGTGTATTAATTAAATCTATTTTGCTTTAAGTACTACACTGGAATAACCTCATTGAAATAAAGAAAAACAACAGCAAAGTTCTGCCTCATTTAAATCATTTATGAAGCATTTTTAAATAGCCTTTATCTTTGTTCGCAGCCAATTCGCAAGGCATCATGGGTATCTTTCCTCACTAAGTAGTCGGCAGACACAGCCGTCTGTGATCATGGCGGTCAATGCTACGAGAATCGGAGTCCTGTCTCTAGTATTACTACCTCAATGCTTTTTTAAAATATAATTTTAAGTGTTGGATATATTTCTAGATGCTTGGTTTTGTCCAGAGTTTATACGATATAAGTTACTTATTACTAATCAGTGATCTAAAGGAAATTTCATTGGTGGAATTTTTTTTTCTGTTGAGTAGTTTTTAAATATTCGCGTATATTACCCAATTGTTGCAAACCTAACAGTTTCATATTTGTGTATTCTTCATTCATATATATATATGGTATTTTAGCAAAACACTAAATTTTCCAACTTACCCTTTTGCTATAAAACATAATGCAAGAAAGGTCAATTTTCCCTAGTTTTTAAATAAAAAGTATTTCAATATAAATCAAAAATTAATTTTCCCAGGGGTCGGAACAAAAGGGCAAAAGACTCTCCCACAAAAAAAATGTTATTAAAGGTAATAGAGGCATATATTAAACATTTATATTTCACTTATTTTTCAAAATTTTTAGTGCAGTAAAACGGGGTTGGGGGGGATTATATTGAATTATAAGTCTAGTTTCTTGCTCCCTCTTACACTTTTATCAGCTCGACTGTTTCGTAGGCTCCTATCAACTCGTCCCCCCCAGATCCACTCTTGCATTTTTCTATAAACATTATAATTCTGTTTTAATAAGTATTATGAAGTTAGTAGAAAAATTAAAATCTCAGTACAATGAAATCGTTTTATTTAATGCAAATTCATTTGAATTTTTGAATACTTAAATTTTGCAGAAATAAAATAGGAATCGAAATGACACTCACAATTAATAGAACTTATTTCTTACTCAAAAAACAAACAATATCCAATGTACAGAAATACAGGTACTGGACAAAAAGATGGAAGCAGACTGCTTATACAAGTAAAAATTAAATTTTGAAATTTACAAATTAAATGAAGTGGCAGTAACAAACAATAATTATATGCTATTAGTTTCTCAGCTTTAAAGCTTATCGATAGCCAATAACATGTTTTCCTAAAATAAAATAATAAAACTAGAAAGGGTAGGATTTATTTTTTTCAAATTAATGGTAGTGGCAAAATTCTATTTGTGAAAACAATGCTTAGATCAGGGGAAATTTTTCTACTTAACCAAAAACTAAATAAAGCTGAGGTAGAAAAAATATTAGGGCATGACATTTGCCATGTAGATAAACATCATTAAACACGATGTTAAGTAATTAAGAAATTTCATTTTGCAAAAAGCAAAAGCAAAATTAAACTTACATCATTCAAAAGAACCACGAAAAAGAGTACCCCATTGAAGTTCAATGTACATTCTGTTACTCTGCCCACATCTAATATTCATTTTTCTGTCAAACATTTTTCAGCACATGGTCATTTTTGTATGATAGAACCTACTGGTACATCATCCAAATTAGCAATCATTTGTTATTGAAATATTATATTGTCTAAAAATATGAAAGCTGATATACCAATTGATAAGAACATAATAAAACTGAGGTAGGCAAAAGAAAAAAATGCTTTAACGTTTCAGCATCATTTCTGTCTGAACACTCTGGACTGAAGGAACAGCAGTGTAATTTAATCTTCTTCGAAAAGTATCAAGTAGTATCATAGATTCGGGCTTAAAATGCAAGCTGCACAACTTAACTGCACATAGTTTCTGCCAGAATCCTTCATTGTATTGCTACATTCCCATAAATGTAATCTGTAATAATGCACAAAATATAGTGAAATTATTTGGTTCCCGCAGATTAAACAAAGTCATACTTAAGGATAATAACACATTATAAATTCATTTTTACTTACTCTGGATTCAACAGCTGATACTAAATTAAGTTTTATTGCATACCACTGGACAAAACTAGTTCATATTTT
Source organism: Ryuthela nishihirai (assembly GCA_038380435.1). NCBI lineage: Eukaryota > Metazoa > Arthropoda > Arachnida > Araneae > Heptathelidae > Ryuthela > Ryuthela nishihirai. The sequence continues at coordinate 46,182,373 of JAWZYU010000029.1, read as the reverse complement.
TTACTGAAGAAAATGTTACCACAGCCGAATAAAAAAATACTATTAAACACTACCTCAAGTAGCTGCTTGCCACAGAGGTCTGACACGAGCCTATCAATTTATACTTTTTCTTCATCTCCATCTGAAAGCACACTACACGTGCTTTCTCAACTCATAGCTCCAGTTGCGACAACGGCTCGGGTTCAAATGGGCAGTTAGGCTCCCCGAGTGAGGACGCCACTTTCACTCTTCGAGAGCCTCGCATCTCTTCTAACTAATCTGTGGCTCAAGTCTGTGGCTGCTATGGCGTCATGGCCTTGGACAGAGAAAGTGCATTAAGGCCAAAACATTCTTATTTTCATGCATTCTTACCTCCGTGAATAGAACCTTCATTTTATTTCCAAGATTCAAAATGTGGGATGCAATTGCAAAAAAAATAATGGAATTTATAAAAATATGTATGAAAATAATATTTTATACATTAAAATGTTAAGTCTGCAATCTGTACTATTTATTAAAATGCCATTTTTCAGATGAAATACATTCTGGAAAGTTAGATGAATTATTTCCCAAAAGCTTAAATACGAAAATTAGGTTAACGTAAAAAAATATTGTTTGAAACGTATTATAAAGTTGTAAGGAAAGTAAGGGATATTTTTGGTATTAAAAATTATTTTTTTCTGGATTATTATTTGGTTGCATAGTAGAAAGTGGCAACATTATTTGTAAATAGAAGCTCAGAAAAATGCGTTGAGTAATGATTTATCAGATTTTGTCACGTTTCAGAAAATGTTTCTGTAATATTATCGTGCAGAACAGCGCGTAAAATATGCATTGAAGAATGGGTGATAGATTTTTGGAAACTAAAAAGAGCAGTAATAGGTAGTGTAATAAATTAAAAAGCATTTTTTCATGTTTGTGTATCAGAGCTTGATAATATAATATACATTAAGCGCTTTCGGTACTTTATATGTAATAAATAATAAAATCTCAAGCAGCTGCTTGCCACAGAGGTCTGTCTTTATATGCCATAGTAGAAGGTCTGAGAGGATGGCAGGACCTCAGCAGAAAAACACGAATAGCCATGCCTTACCCGGGGCTCGAATCCACGTTCCTCAGATCAATAGCAAGCGCACTAACCACATCAGAATTTATTTCAAAAGTTAATGAAAATTCAAATATAAGTGTTAAAATGAATTGCTTACTAAGATGTAATTTTTGAAGTTTTTGTCACCCATAACTTCGTCTGCTCTTTAGATGTTCCGCCTCCAGTAATTATAAATGAATATTTTTTAAAAGTCGAAATTTAGAGAGAGACGAAATAAATTTTTAATTTATATCCGTTCAAAAGTTTATTTTTAAAGTCATGAATTTTTACTGTGACTTTACATCAGACTTCATTCAAATGCCATAATGTGGAAATCCTAGTGGCTTGGTAATTACATTCAGTTCTTTTATGAATGAGTGTGTAGGGGGCCATCCACAACCTAAGTAACACCCAGTGTCAGAACTAGGGTGAATTAAGGCCAAATCCCCAGTTCAAATTCTAAAGGTTGAGTCATATTTCAAGGCCATGCATAATGTTAAAAATGATACACATTTTCTGCCATAAATAACTTTTGGTTTCATTTTATAAACAAAAATTCGACTAATTATATATTATTATTATAACAATCATTTCCTATGTAGGTTACAAAAAGATTAAAAAAATAAGACCCTTAAACATATAATCACCATCAAATTCTTGCATAAAAATAAAGTGCTACATGTCAGAAAGCCAAGGATTACATTAAATTCTTGTGTAAACTGTTCCTTAATTTATGGATACCTCGTAGTACTCCAAGCATTTCAATCAAAAATTACTTTTATGTAGTGGGTTGTTGTTGTTGTTTTACCTCTGAGCGGCACGTTTTTGCACACCATGGGCTAAATGGCCAGGTCACATGGACCCCGAAGGCTCAGAGAAGGTTGGGGGAGGGGACCCACTGGAACAGCTGTTGGGAGACAGATGGTAGCCTCCCGTCAAGGCCATCCAGCGTGTTCTTTAACGTGCACAGGGTATGGCTCTCCCGCACATGGGACCACGGCTTAACGTCCCATCTGACGGACGGCGGCCTTTCCAAGCCCATCGGTGTCCCCTACTGACCGTGAGCAGGGCGGGGAATTTTTGCGGAGATAAATCTCAACGCTGACCCAGCTGGGACTCGAACCTGGGAACTACAGATTATGAGCCTGGCGCGCTACCGACTGAGCCACCCCCGCCCCACTTTTATGTAGTGGAAACGGATATTATTTGCAAGTACATTTGAAGGCATTTTTTTTTCTGAACATATCTCTGTTGCTTTTTCACTTGAATTTTTTGTGCTTATGATTGTTGAAACATTTATGTTGTATCTTCTCAACTGTGGGTCAAAGGTGTAGTTTGAATGGAAGTCTATCATATGAGGTAAGTGGCAGAGACTAGTGGATGTGTTCAACAAGGGAGAATTATAGGGTTGTATCAAGGCCATCTTGATACACCAGGCCTGGACACAGCCTTGAACAAAAGGAGGGAAATTAATTATATGTAAACATGCAATTGATTTAATTTGTTTAAAATTTAAGACCACTTATTTTAAAACCAATTAAAATAAAATAATTTACTCATTAGGATTCTATTAAAATATTTGAAAATATTGTAAAATTAATGGGCCCGTGTAGTGATTACGGTCCTCAGCCGATAGATGGCAGTAGGGGACACCGATGGGCTTGGAAAAGCCGCCGTCTGTCTGATGGGACGTTAAGTTGTGGTCCCATGTGCGGGAGAGCCATATCCTGTGCATGTTAAAGAACACACTGGATGGCCTTGACGGGAGGCTACCACCTGTCTCCCAATAGCTGTTCCAGTTGGTCCCCTCACCCAACCTTCTCTGAGCCTTCCGGGTCCATGTGACCTGGCCCATGGTGTGCAAAAAAGTGCCGCTCAGAGGTAAAACAACTCGACCCAACTCCCTTGAGGTCTAGATAATAAATCCTCAGATTGACCCATTGCTTGGATATAAAGGTCCTTTTGGTATTGGTAGCTGCAATGGGCAACATCACCTACAGATAAGTAAATTTAGTGGTTTGAGAATAACTAACACTTATTACAAACACCACAACATACATAAGTACACATGGATTTCACCAGATAGGCTGCATAAGAATATGATTGATTATATATTAATTAACAGCAAATGGGCTAGTTCTTTCAGGAATGCCAGGTCATAAGGGAGCTGAAATTGGATCTGACCATCACCTTGTTAAAAGTGTCTTGCAACTTAAACTTCAGAAGTGTTGTGCTAAGGTTAAAATAAGTTACCTTAACACTGAAGCTTTGAAAATCCCAGTTATAGCTAAAGCTAACCATGATAGGTTACTTAGTCATTATAACAATCATGGTTTGCTTAAAACTAACAGTACTCTTTTAGGGAAAAAGGAGCAGAGGAGGCAGAATTATTTGAGTGATAAGGCACTTGAGCTTACTTCAGAAAGAAAGAACTGCAGGAAGATCTTTAATCAATTGTGGGTGTATGCGTGTAGGGAAAATGTAAAATTTCTCCATTTATTTTGATAATTTTTTTAAACTGTTTGAACTTTTGCAGTAATTTTATTTGAATGCATGATATGCAAGATATTCCTAGATCTACATGCCTTTCTTTGGAATTTTCTTCTGATAGGTATGAGTGTTGTTTTCAATAGTATTTAGACAATTTTTGCTCTTGTTGTGGAGTTGCTAGTTAGACAGTTTTTTGTGCTTTTTACAAAAACTTGAAATGTGGATCCTGGCAATTTGACACTGCAATTTCTAGGTCATTATTGAAATTATGTCAATTTATTATTTTGTAGTAATTTATATATAATTATTATATATCTTGAAAGGAGATGAGGATAGGATAATGATCATTTCCAAGGGAATCATGAAGGGTGAACCAAGTGAAGAGCTGTGATAACTCTTTAGATATAACAGTTAAGTCTGTTGCAGAATCTTGATATCTAATTGAAGAATATGTAGGAGAGCCATCTAGTAGGTGAAAATGATGTTATAGTATGAGTTCTTCTAAGACTTCTCCTCTCTGCTTTAGTTTGTGAGATCCCCACATTTCCCTGTGTGCATTAAAGTCTCCACACAGTGTGGAAGACTTTAATGCTTAAATTTTATTTAATATAGGGGTGGACATTGTTGTAGGATATTTAGGAAGTGATTAATATTTGTAGAATTTCCAGGATTGTAGCAGTTGATAAGTGAGATATCATGATTTAGTATTTTAATTTGAACTGCAATGACTTTCATAAGATTGTGGTTGAAAGTAATATCAATTTCTCTCTGTGGAATATTTTTTTTTGACTCAGTCATGCCACTCCTGCCTTTTGCCTGTGATTTTTCTGATATGTAACATACCCACTTACTTTAATGTTGTTGCTGGCCTTTGTTTCTTGGAGAGCTAATGCTACAGTAGGAAATTTATTCAAGAGAAAATTTATGTCATGCTTTTTGTTAGGCAATGATCTACAATTCCATTGTATAAAGAATTTCTTGAATGGAAGGTTTTTATGAAGCTCCATAGTTTTCCTGTAGGTCTAGGATAAAATGATTAATTTCATTTTTGTCAATTGGTATGTTGTTTAATAAGTCTTGAATGATTTTGTTGAGAAAACTTCCAATTGCTTTTCACAAATACAATACTTGAAATATTGTTGGGCATAAATATATCAAATGGTTTAAATTGATTCAAGATTGTTTTAATTGACTGGCTTAAATGTGATGGTATAGTAAATGTTTTTAGTTTTGTTTTACGCTTCCTGCTTGTATATAAGGTAAGTACTGTAAACAGTTCTTACTCATTATTCAAGTTTTCAAACCTGCAGTGGTAGTATGTGTTTGTATATGGCCTGATGTATTATGTAATTGTCTGTGTATTTCAGTATATAAATTATGCATCACATGTGACTCATATTTAAGATTAATACTGTTCAGAATGTATATTCATTTCAAATCATTTATTTATTTATTTTATAGTGTTCATAACAGATCTAGATAGAATTATAGTGGACACTTACAATACATAATACATAAAGTCAAAACATTGCATACAAAAGAAAAGAAAGTTGAATGAGAAAAGAGAACACAACCATAACCTGCGAATATGCATATGTAAAATTTTAAAAAATATAAGAAACTAGTTAATCTATTAACAAAGTTGAACAACCCAATCTAAATTCTTTTATACTCATATTAAACAAATCAAGATTATGCAAATATGTAATATAAATGAAAAAAATCTGATAATAGCACAATTTTTCAATGCATTATTTTTGCACAAAGGAACTTTGAAGAAAGATCTTTTCCTTATAACATTTTTTTAGCAGATTAAAATTAACAATCAGTTTAATGCAGTCAATACAATTATGCAATACTTTATAGAAAAACATTCAACATAACAAATCCCTCCTCTTTTTCAAGGACAAAACTGCAAATATATCTCTAAATAACTTAGTTAAAATATCATGAACATAGACACCATTAGATTTAAAATATAAATACCTCAAAAATTTATTCTGAACCTATTCCAAATCATTTTGATAAGTATTATAAAAAGGGTTAAGGACCATGGGTTTGAGCCCTAGGTAAGGTGTGGCCATTTGTATTGTTTTCCTGCTGAAGGCCTGCCATCCTCACAGATCTATTATGGCATATAAACTGACACTCATGTCAGACCTCTGTGGCAAACAGCTGCTTGAGGGGTTATTTTTTTTTTATTTTTTACTCTAATTTTGATCGAACAAATATATTAAATAACACAATAATGGAGTTAATATTTGTAAAATCATTTGTTTTCCTGATAATAAACACTAAATTTTGATAAGCTTTTCTCATTATATCATGAATATGAGTAAAATAAAATAAATACCCCCTCAAGCAGCTTGCTTGCCACAGAGGTCTGACAGGAGCCTGTCAGTTTATATGCCACAGTAGAAGGTCTGAGAGGATGGCAGGACCTCAGCAGAAAAACGACACAAACAGCCATGCCTTACCCGGGGCTCGAACCCAGGTCTCTTAGATCAGTAGTCAAGTGCGCTAACCACTCGGCCATGGGACGGCTTGAATATGAGGACTGAAACAAAACTTAGAGTTAAATTTGATGCCCAAGTCATAGATTTAATATTTACGAGGAAAAGCAGTATTATCCAAATGATTACTGTATAATCATTCTATTATGGGAATAACTTATGATAGAACATTTTGAAATATTCAAATACGATCATCAGCAGTTCAACGATATGATTTATCTAAATCCTTCTGCAGTTTAATAGAATCATCGTAGGTAAAAATATGCTTAAAATTTTTAACATCATCCACAAACATTAACGAATCTGAACAATTCAAGAAACTAGATAAATCATTAATAAAATTAATAAACACAGTGGCCCCAAACTAGATCCCTGAGGTACTCTAGAAGTACTGTAAAAATCATATGAAAAACTAGTGGCACAGTTTACAGAAAGGATCCTATCAGTTAAAAAAGAATACAGAAAATCAATTAAAGTACAACTGAAACCAATTCTCACTAATTTTTTCATTAATATTCCAAAATTAATACTCTCAAAAGCCGTAGAGAAGTCAGTGTAAATAGCATCCATTTGACCCTTCTGATCAAGAGTGACAGAAATATCATTACAAATAGATAAAAGATTTTTAACCATAGACTGTCTTGGTAGAAAACCATGCTGATTAACAGTGAAGTAATTTGTTAGGTTATGATATATTTTCTTAAAAAATTATAGATTCAAAAATTTTAGAAAAGGGGTGAAAGTATAGCAATAGGTATATAATTTGCAATATTAGCTTTATTTCCCTTTTTAAATAACAGAATAATCTTTGTATTTTTCCAACTAAAAGGGAATGTCTTTAGTCAGAGTGACAAATTGAAAAGTATTAAAAGAAGACAGACTAATAATACTGAACAACCCTTGATTACAAAAGCTGGAATAAGATCCAGCCCCAATGAATATGTCCCTTTCAAGTGCTTTATTGCATCAATAATATCAGATGTAATTACATCAATTTTTACAATATCCAGGATAGTTACCTCTTTATCACTAACATGAAAATCGCTATTATCATACTTTGTACTATGAATATAAACATTTAAAATAGTCTGCAAATATATTCACAATCTCTATCAGTAATTCTGTTATCTATTATCAGTAATTCTGTATCTTCAGTTATCTACTATCAGTAATTCTGTATCATTATAATGCATTGTATTAAATACCATATATGATCTTTATTTTTTTTACTATAAAATGACCAAAATCTATTTGGATTTACAGTTAATTCACCTTCAACCTGAGAAATAATAATTTCTTTAAGCTACTTTTTTTTGTGTGTGTACTATTTTTAACCAATTTTTGGTAATATTTAAAGTTATCTATATCTGTTTCCATATTGTATTTTTTAATTTTTCTAAAAAATATAATTTAATATTGTATATAATATCACTTGTAAACCAAGGGGGATATAATTTTTTTACACTCCTTGATAGAGGCACACAAAGTCAATTATATCATAAAGTTTAATATAAAAACATGAAACTGCTTTATCTACATCATCATATAGATTCAAATCATTCCAGTCTACAGTATTAAGGAGATTGTACAATAAAAAAAATAATCACCTGATGATGAATATGTTATAATAATTCCATTGAAGGCATATTCACTAAAATCATTAAGAATGGATCCTGAGCATTAATTGGAATGCTCCTTTGTTGGCCTGGATCTAGAAGTAAATCTGAGGGGGGAGGGGCAGTGGTGGTCATAAGGAGGAGGCCAGGGTGGCCATGGCCCCCTGCAAGAGACCTGAAAAAAATTTTTTTTTTTTTTCAATAATTTTAGGGGTTCAAGGTTTGGTCACCATTTTCTTTTTTTTTTAGGAAGGAAAACTCCTAATACCCTCAGACAAATGATGTGTTAAAAAGGATCTCAATTACTAAGTAACACATTAGTATTTCTGGACTACAGAATCCAATCATATGTTCCCCTACGGACTTGAGACTTATGACCTTTCCTGGAGGGGAGGGGGGGAAGAGGCCAGATTTCCAATGCAGTGTAACAATTCCCCCTCCTTTCTACAGGTCTTTGAAAAATGCATGAAATATAAGTAATAAAAAAATTGCCTCAAACATCTGCTTGACACAGAGATCTGGTAGGAGCCCATCAGTTTATATGCCATAGTAATAGGTCTGTGAAGTAGTCAGGACTTCAGCAAAAAAACATCACAAACATCCATATTACACTGGTTTCCATAAATTAAAGAAAACTCAGAAAAATTATCATAAACAAAAGCTACATGAATGATTTTGATAAAATTTGATGAAAACATGAATTACAATGCTAGTTTCAGAATGGCATAAAATATTTTACACTAGAAACATTTTTTGTCAAAAAATAACACAGGAACTTGTCCAAAAATGAGGTGTCAGAATCAAATGGCAAAGTTCTTTAATAAGGAGTGTGGTCATCCCTTACAGCAATGCAGGCATGACAGCAATGTTCCATGTTGTTTATGATGTTGTGAATCAGCTCAGTAGGGTGTAATGACCATTGTTCCTTTAAAGCAGTAATAAGCTCCCCCTTTGTTTCAAGTGGTGTCAGCAACACATCCCTAGAGCATTCCACATATGCTCAATCGGATTTAGGTCGGGAGATTGAGCTGGCCCCTCCATGCGCATAATGGTCTCCTCTTGAAGGTTATTGTTCCACTAGTTGAGCTCTGTGTGGATGAGCGTTATCATCTTGTAAGATGAATGTTTCACCTATTGCACCAACATAAGGATGTACATAAGGTCCAGGATGCTATCTCTATACCTTTGAGCATTGAGGTTCTCACACGTCAACACATAGAGGTCTGTACATCCATCTAAGGAAATGCCACCCCAAACACACACACACAACCTCCGCCAAAACCGTCTCTTTGACGGATGTTACTGGGATGATAGTGGGTACCTCGTTCTCTCCATATCAAACAATGTCCGGAATCACTCTGCAAGCAGTATCTGGACTGGCTGCAAGAGAGGATCGTAGCTGAGAGGGAGTAGACGTCCTGCTCCTTTGTGCTGTTTGACTGCAGTGGCCAATTCAACAGCCGTAGCTCAGAGTAGGCGTGTGAAGAACTAAATTATGTAGTTTGGTTGGACCTTTAAAACCCATGCCTTGAGTATTATGTGTATTTGTATTCATAGTTCATAGACTACTAAAATGATTTGGGGTGGGTGTTGCTCAGTCGGTAGCATGCCAGGCTTGTAATCTGTAGTTCCCAGGTTCGAGTCCTAGCTGGATCAGCATTGAGATTTATCTCCACAAAATTCCCCACCCTGCCCACGGTCAGAAGGGGACACTGGTGGGCTTGGAAAGGTCGCCGTCCATCTGATGGGACGTTAAACTGCGGCCCTGTGTGCGGAAGAGCCAGACCCTGTGCATGTTAAAGAACACGCTGGATGGCCTTGATGGAAGGCTACTATCTGTCTCCCAGCAGCTGTTCTAGAGGTCCCCTCTTTTAACCTTCTCTGAGTCTTCAGGGTCCATGTGACCTGGCCATTTAGCCTATTGTGTGCAAAAAAGTGCCGCTCAGGGGTAAAAAACTCAACCAACTAAAATGATTCATAATTGTATTCAGTATTAAGCAAAAATTTTTCTTGAGCACTCTGCTAATTTTGGTATGAAATTATGACATTTTCATTTTATATGTAGTTTTAGTTAACTATTAAATGGAAAAAAATTATTTTAAAAAATTTAATGTAATATGCTTTTTTTTCTATTTTCAGTTTGAAAGCATTAAAAAAAAATGATGTTGTGGGATCAGTGGTTCTGTGGAGAATTGATAAATTGGAATCATCCACTCTATGACAAGTGCTTCAGAAAATTAGGATTGACATGCCCTATTTATGTCATACTAACTGTTGTTAGTGCTTTTTATGTAGGGCAACAACAAAGACGTCTCTGCAGATTACACCATCAGCTTGTTCTCATATATATTCGAATTGCAATAACTATTGCACTTCTTTTATGCCCAGTATTATATTTGTCATGGATGTATTTAATTGGTTCACAACTTTACATTGTAGACTATATAACAAGTTCATTGAAAACATTTTGCTGGATAATACATGTAGGATATTTATATGCTTTAAAGACTAAATTGACTATTCATACAAGAGGGCCATTGTCAGTTATTATTTGTTTTGTATTATGTTTAGCAGTATCTGTTTTGGATTTACGTGCTAATTTATATCCTCCAGGTGCCTTAAAAGCATTTCACTGGCAACTGATTGAAAAATATATTACAATCTCAGTAGTAGTACTTCAAGTTTTATATTGCTTTACATTGTTTCCAAAAGGACAAGAGCAAGAATGGCAATATGAAGAACTATGGAGCATAAATTCAGTGAATAGAGAAAGAGAACCACTTATAAGTTCCCTTTCTGCTTGGTATGGTGGTTTTCGTGAGGACACAGATCCATATGCTTTAGGGACAGCTGAAGAAGAAAGCAATTTTGTTTCTAAATTGTTCTTTTGGTGGATAAGGCCACTAATGCAGAAAGGATATAAAAATAAGTTACAGACCACTGATGATTTATTTGATCTTCCTGTTACATTAAGAGCTTCATCTATAGATGCAAGATTCTCTTCTTCAATGCAATCTATTACACTAGAAGAAAAGCCAAAAACTCTAGAGGAAAATGATAACCCTAGCCAAAGAGATGTTGTTATAAGAAGTCAAAGTTTAACTTTGTTGCAAAATCTACATAAATGTTTTGGCTTGGAGTATTATTCAATTGGCATATTAAAACTGTTATCAGACAGTTTAGCTTTTTCAGGACCTTTATTACTAAACATGTTGGTATTATTTTTAGAAGGAAAACTGAAGCATGAAAATGTTTATGGTTACTATTATGCCTTGGGCTTATTTGGTACAACAATTTTAGGAGCTTTACTGAGCACTCATTACAATTACTTAATTAACAAAATAAGTTTGAAAATTAGAGCAGCAATTATTACAACAGTTTATCGAAAAGCATTAAATGTGAGCAAAATTTCACTCTCAGTTTTCAGTATAGGAGAAATTGTTAATTTTATGAGTACTGATACTGATCGCATTGTTAATTTTTGTCAGAGTTTCCATCAATTCTGGAGTTTGCCCATCCAGATAGCAATCACATTGTATTTTCTACATCAACAAGTGGGTTTTTCATTTCTTGCTGGACTGACATTTGCCATTTTGATTATTCCTCTAAATCAATTCCTTGCTAAAAAGATTGGCATCTATAGTAAACTAATGATGGAACAGAAAGACAAAAGAATAAAGGTTAGTAACAAACTTTTTGAAGTTATACTAAAGCAATATGATAAAAAGATTTTAATAAGTTAGTTTTTTTTATATATGATACAGTTAGTATTGAAAAAAACAACAAGAGCCCTAACTTGAGGCTAGAGAAATTAGCTATTATTAATATTGACGTGTTTTTGTGTTCTAACTGATACAGTGGTCAGAGAACCTGTATCTCAGTAGGCATGTACTTATATGAAAAAATATGAACGTAGTAGGAGTAGTTTTTAGATGTCTCTGACCTATAGGTAACATACAAAAAATGAATTTGAACATTCGATATTTATAAAGCTTAAAAAATTGGGACAGCCCTTTTTTATACCAGTAAACAGGTAAAAGAATTTAGTGTTGTCATTTTAACCCTTTGCACTCCAGATGTGTTGTTAACTAGTATTAGTATGTTGCCGTAGCGGCACCTATGGAGTGCAAAGGGTTAATATAGGACAGGTGGGGAACCCTTGGCACGCATGCCAAACGTGGCACGCCAATGACTTTTTCCGGCACGCAACCCAGGGCTCACATTAAAAAAATAAATAAATAACCAACATCTTCGCTGAGTTGTATATTTGAACTTGATAGAATACAATTTTATTAAGTAGAGCGATACCAAATAAAAATGTAATAAAGAAACAAACATTTTGAACTGTTTTAGTAATAATAAGTAATAAGAAAATGAAACAAGTATCTTATTTATAAGCCATCGATCTTCGCGATATACTGATATACAAGTTTTGTCCTGTTCAGTTGTTGCATCATTCGCCAGCAGCCGGACCTGGCATCACCTCTTTACCATCATTTTATATATTTTTTCATGTTTCGTGAAGAATTTATCGATTTTCTAAAGTGAGTATATATGTGAATTTGGATTTAATTAAATTGTAAGGCATTAAAATATGGATTGGAAGTATTTATTGTCAATTAATATGTTTAATTTATTTAGATAATGCAAATTTTTTTTACATTGGCATAAACATAAGTTATTGTTAAAGCTATGTGAAATGTATTATCAATATTCAGGATTATGAAGTATTATCTGTACGTGATTAGATGGAATGCGTATAATATATGTTCCCAAAATTTTGCCTGGCATGTGAGGAAATTTTGCTTCAAAGATTTAGCGATTTTGGCACACACACTTAAAAAGGTTGCCCACCCCTGATATAGGACAACTAAGTGCTTTCATAAGTTGCATTTAAAGTGATGAAATAAATTCACTGATAACACTTGATATTTACAAATATAATAATACTTAGCACATTAGTACTGCTGAAGAACTTCAAAATAGAGCCACATTTAAGCTTTTTAACAGAGTATAGCCACTCTATACTATTTACATAGCTTTTAGACTGTGTGTATTGCTATTCTTGACATACTGCTTTAACCCTTAACTGGTATGGTTTGCTGGAGCTGTAGCAAAATATAATAGGTTTGCAGACTGATAGACCATGCAGTATCAGTAAAGGTTAAGCTGATACATCACAATCTATGTTCCAGCTTAGGACTTCCAAGTAATTTATAGTAACTTTCTTGATGGGAGTTATGGGTTATCCTTACTCTGGGATGACATTACCCATAACACTTCTCTCAGGGTTAATAATATACAATGTAGTACACATAGTTAAAACATCTGAAAAAAATTATCACTGATGCGTCAGGAATTGAACCCGCAACTCTCCAGATACATGCCAGAGTGCTTTAACCATTAAACCACACATCAGACACTAAAATCTTCCAGAATAAGACCTATAAATCTTTCACTGAGATGTCGAACCTTGTGCCATTTATACTTCAGGAGAGGCAACTTTTCCGATTGATGCTAATGATTTAGATGTTGATGAGCAGGTCATTACCCAAGAATGTAATGTACAGAATTGGTCAGTGTCATCAATGAATTGAAGACTAAATTGAGGATCATGGCACTAAAACTCTGATAAGTACAGAAGTTGTCTGTTGGGTATTGCACATGTATGACAGCATTTAGATTTTTGTGAATACTAAAAATAAGGTAGATTATTTGTTTTTAATTTAATTTTAAAAAAAGGTAATATTTTGTGAGCACAAAAAACAAGCAGCATTTATTTATACAGAAAGTACAGAAGTTGTCTGTTAGGTGCTGCACATGTGTGACAGCATTTAGATTTTTTTGTGAGTAAAAAAAAGGAACATATATATACTCTACAATCTACTAATTATTTCAAAAATTTGTGGTAGGCTTACAGTTGCACTGAGATTACTGCCTTTGTTACAGTTTGTAATATTTTTAACTAACTTTAAATAAGGTTATATTATTATCTATTGCCTTTCTGTCAACTAGAGCTTCTAAATACCTTAGTATTTGTGCATGTTGTTTTCACAAATGTTATACTTGGCCTAAAATACACAAAGTTTTTAATCACAAATCAGTGATAAAGGTTACCACACACTTCACTAAAATCATTTTATGTGTGATAGAAGTTTCTTTTTACTAGTTTCCATGCACATAGTTTATATGAAAAAGAAAAAAAAAATCCATCTGACTTAGTTTTCAGGAATGAATCTGACCTATTTCATATTTTTTTCTCATATACTAATAGCAGATAACACATTTTATTTGTCATAGAGATTTGGTATCAAAGATTTGCACATATTGTTGCAATTTTGCTGTAACTCTGGTTTTGTTTTTTTATGTTTTGCCTTTCTCTTAAAATTTTCATCTTTATATTGCAGCTTATGAATGAAGTTCTAAGTGGAATTAGAGTTATTAAGATGCATGCATGGGAAGATATATTTTGTAAGAAGGTTCAAGCAATTAGAAAGCAAGAAATAAAGTTTTTGAAAAAAAGAAAATATCTTGATGCATTTTGTGTTTATTTTTGGGCAACTACTCCTGTGGTTATCTCTGTTCTCACATTTACTACATATGTTCTTTTGGGAAACACTTTAACAGCATCAAGGGTAAGCTTTCTATTACTATTATTAATTTTTTTATGGTCTTTAGATAATCTTTGCTCAGTATGAATAGTTATTTTTAACATTAAAAGCTTTATGGCAATTAACTGCCAAGTTTAACATTCTTGTATAAGTTCTCCACTGTAATTTCTTTTCACATATTTTTTTATTATTAACTTTGCTGTATTATATGTGTATATTTTGTATCTATGTTGAACACAGCTCATTGGCTCAGAGTTGGTTAGAGGAGGAGTACCCACTGGATAATTGTTAGGAGACTGATGGAAACCTCTATTAAGACCATCTAGCATGTTCTTTAACATGCACAGGTTATAACTTTCCTGAACACAGGACCATGGTTTAACATCTTATCTGATGGATCGCAATCTTTCTGTTGTTCCCTTTCTCATCAAAGGCAGAGTGGGGAATAGCAGAGATAAATCTCAATGTTGGCATAGCTGGGACTAAAACCTGGGAATAACAATTATGAGCCTCACATGCTACTGCCTCTTCCACTAGAGTTTTAATTCCCATCTTTAAAGTTTGATAAAGTTGGAAAATGGCAAAATTTTAAACAAATAGTGTAAACATTCTGTTTGTGCCAAAAATTTTAAATTTTTGCAATGGAATTTAGCAGCAAAGGGTGTTTGCATGGACAGCAGTAACTTGCCACCTTACCCCCAGTAGGGTGTAGAAAAATTCATTTTTCATTGTTTTAAGAGATTAATGAAAAGTTTTTTCTGGGTTGAATAAGTACTAATTAAATATGATTTGAAGTTTTGAAATTTTGCATTAGTTTCAATTTCTGTTATTAAAGGACACTGAGATTGGAAATATCTCAAATCTTTTTCTCTTTGAAAACAAGTATTCCATAGTCACCATGAATGATTGGACTTTCTAATTTATTTATAAGAATTACAAGGGAATCATTGCTTCCATAGATGCTTCACCATTATCTTGTAGTCTTGTCCTGCCACCATATTACTTTTTGTCATATTGCCAAGAATTATCTTCTGAGGCATTTGCCTTTCCATACTCAAGAAGGGTTAATTGCACTGCAATAATTTTTTCAATAGCAATTGTGTATCCTGATGTCCCACAGGATACTTTACATCTCTGGTTTATTTATAACTATTTTGTTCTTTTTAGATAATCATAACAATTAATATTATAACATTAATTGTAGTTTTTGTACTGAAATTCCTCATCTTAAGGGATATTCAGTATATCACTAATGAAGAACACTACTATGCTTAAAAACACTATGAATACAAGTTAAGCTGATCTAAAAATTTGGCTTTTAATATTAATTTGTGTGTTATATTATGTTCTTTAATGTTTTATATTCAATCTGCATTTCCTGCCTTTTTTTTTGCCAGTTTTTCATCAATTTCTGGAATTTTTATGTATTTTTCATTTAGTCTGACACACAATACTCAAAGTTGTTTGCACTACAAACTGCATTCAATATACATCTCTTGGGTAATTTTCATCAGTTACAGTTCATCCATATTGGTAAAGCTATATTTTCATTTCATTAATATTTTATTTACTGGCATGGTTGTAAAAAAGAAAAGATGACACTAGCACTCCAAGTAATTGCATTTAATGCACTGGAACCATATTACAAGTGGTATTATTATTGATATAATTTAACCTATCTTTAAATGCAAATAACTTCTAATAAATAAATTATACCATATTTCATTTTTATGCAGTAGAGAAAAAAATTAATTGCTCTTTATTATATTAATAATCATAATATTGATTATTTTATCTAATATAATACATTATATTATTGCAGATTTTTACAAGCCTGGCTCTTTTTAATATGTTGATAATGCCTCTGAATGCATTTCCTTGGGTATTGAATGGACTTATGGAAGCTTGGATATCTGTGAAGAGAGTTCAGTTATTTCTGAAATTACCAGACCAGCATTTGGACAAATATTATTCTGAACCAAAGGGTAAGTTTAATCTTTTTTTTTTTCCTACTAAGGCAACCAAATTCCTCATCATTTAAAAATAAAACATACACACTGATATTTTGCCAAAATCTATTAAGGGAAAAATGCAGTAAAACTTGCATGATTCACAAGAGACTGCCTTAATTCATGTTATAATTGTTTATTTAAATTCATACAGAGAGTGCAAATAGAACACAGTCAGTTTTAATGTGTAATAATTAACACATTCAGAGTTTCATAACTCAAATAGGAACTACTTTACCTAATTTTAAATGTTTCATTTTTTTTTATTCTGTGATGTACATCATGCACAACAATATTTTTTCAAGTTCTGCTTCTGTGTGAGAATATCTTTAAATATCTGTTCATTTATTTCCCTTTATTTATAAACGATATCTGATTTATGTCTTGCAAAGTCATCCACAATTGAATAAGTTCATCCATCTGTTCTGTTCCTGTGACTGATAGAACAATCACACAGGATATTACTCTTATAGTAGGAACAATTTATAACAAGCCCAAGTGGGATCCAAAGACAGACCAGTTCCCATTGTTGGCGAATTTTTGCAATTTATCAAACTGATATGATTTTAATAATTAACTGCTTCTGTTTTTTGCCTGAGACAGGCAGAGTTTTTGTGTGAAAAGTAGTAAGCAAATCACAATTGTCATAATGACTAATTAGCTTATCATGTCATTCTTTGGCTACATCTGGATTTTTCAAAGTATCAGTGTTAAAAGTAATTCTCTTAACCTTGGCAGAATATTTCTTAAGCTTCAATTGCAAGACAGTCTTGACCAGGTAATGTCAGACCCAATTTCAACTCCCCTATATGATCTGGTATTCCTAACTGAACTAGCCCATTTGCTGTTAATTAAAGTATAATCTATCATATTCCTGTGCATTCCATCAGATGAAACCCATATGTATTTTGTTGTTGCCGTGTTTGTAGTATGTGTTAGTTATTTGTAAACCATTAAGTTTACTTATCTGTAGAAGGTGTTCTCCATTGCCATTGGAACTATCAATGCCAAAGGGACCTAAAACTCCTTCCCAAAGGTCAGAGTCAGTACCTACTTGAGCATGGAAGTCACCTAGCACAAAAGAAATATCTCGTTCACAGAATTCAAAATATCCTGAAGCTGGCTGTAAAATGTATCCTTCTCATTCTTATCAGAGTCCTCTGTGGAATTCTGTGAACAACAGATGAAATTAAAGTCTTTAATTTTTTTTTTAAACTTTGCTCTAAGAAATCTTTCATTAATGTAGTCATATCGTAGAATAGTATCATTGGAGTGTCTGCTGAGAAGCAAACCTACAATGGAGATGCTTTCCATCCTCACTCCCTGAAAAGAGAAGTTTAAAGTTATTTTTAAGTATCTCACCTTTACCTGTCCACCTGATCTCTTGCAAGCCTAGAATATCTAGGTTATAACACTGGAATTCCTGCATGAAGACATCAAGAGAATAATCTCTATGTAACATCCTCACATTCCATGTTCCTGCAGAGAGAAAATGATTAGTAGAATTTTTAAAGAAACTAGATTTATTGAGAGAGATAGGGCCAACAATATCAAACAGCCCCCTGATTGCAGGCATGGGGCAAAGACCTGTTCCTCCTCTGCTAAAAGCTGAAATCACCAATGCTGATAGGAACTTCAGGCACCACCTTTCAAAGTGGACCTTTTCAAGAGCCATATGACCTGACTGAGACACATTACTCCAGTTTAGTATTGGTAATGCACAACTAGCTAAGTGAAGGTTGAGGTTCTCCCACTGCTAAAGGCTGAAGCCACCCTATTCTGGTAAGAACTTCAGGCACCACCTTTTCAAGTGCCATAGACCTGCCTGAGACACATTACTCCAGTTTAGGATTGACAATGCCCAACTAAGTAAGGTTCAGGTACCTGTGATGGCCTCTGATCAGGATTATCCACCAGCTGATAAAAGGTATCCCATGCCTCTGTTCACTTAGGGCTGGCAACCCAGAAGCAAGCAGAAAACACAGCGGCAGATTCTCCCTCAACAGAAGCCCACCAGTGCAGCAAGTCCAGGATCCATAATCAAGCTCAAATGCATAAAAAAAAAAAGTCCAGTCTAGTAGGTATAAATGGTCAGCACCATTCCTGTGAATAGGAACTTCAGGCACCACCTTTCAAATGCATAACAGGTCCTTGTGTGTTCACAGGTCCCTCTGAAGTTGACCACTCCTCAGCAGGGTTGATAAAAAAGAAAAGAAAAAAAAAAAGTGGCCATAAATGACCAGATCAGTAGGCCACACTGAACTGGCAGCCCTTCCATTCCTTTCCAAAAGAGAATACTTCTGAAAGGTACTAATGGCCTGCTCCACAAGAAGGTGGGGTCGGACATTTGGTGCTAGACCTGGTCGTTTCTGTGCGTCATCATTGGGGATTGGTACATAGCTCTCCTTCCAGTTTATGCCTAGCTACCATTTACAGACCTATATAGAGAGAGACATATATTGGAAATATGTTATTTTTCTAGTTAAAATTACTAACAAAGCAATTTGTCTTGGGCCATAGGGCACTTCTTTTTGATTTAAAATCTTAACTAGATGGCAAAATCGTTAGCAAGAAAATTTTGTGCTTACATTTTAGCAATTATAGCAGCTTGAATTATTTTTAAGTGTGCTGGTTTCTACTCCAAGAGAGGATAAATGATAGAAAATAAGAGACCAAGATTTTATTGTATAAAATGGAACAGATTGTCCATGACACTGTACATCAAAACATGGTTGTAATAGGTGCAATAGGTGAGTCAATATAGACAATTGCATCAAATATTTTATGGATCCTTATTTTGTATTATATATATATTGCTTGGCACACCACCAACTGAGCCAACCATGTCCCATTAATTATATTCACCACTGCTTATATTCCTTCTTATTGAAATGCATTTTATTATAATGATATGCACACTGAGGTATTCAGTAATTAAGACAACCGTATTATAAAATGGAATAGTTACTTCTAATATATTTTATAGATCCTGAAATAAAATTGGAAGTATGTAATGGAATATTTGAATGGGTAAAGCCAATCACAGAAAATTCTGATGATCCAAAATGTGAAAATGATTCAGCTTTTTCTACAGATGGCAGTGGTGAAAATAAAGCATTTCAGTTAGGTCCATTAAATATTCAATTGATAAAGGTAATATTTTCAATACTTATTGTAGTAATGTAATACATTTGCATTTCAAAATTTTAATACTACTAACCACAACTTTGAGTCTTTATAGTTGATACATTTAAGTGACATTCTAACAAATGTAAAATGTTTAAAAGCTGATTCAAACTAGATCACACAAAAAGATTTTTCTGTTTTCTTAAAATGTATGTATTGCATTGTAGTTAAGATTCATTAGTAGTTATTTTGTCTTATGTGGAGAATAAAATACATTGTGTCATGACAGTAAGTAATGAGATGTCATCTTATGCAGAAAGTGAGCACTTAGCATCCAGAAGCTTTGTAGATATTATTTCTTGATGCTGAATATGAATATTTTAACTTTTCCATTGAAGCATTCAGAACATAAAAATGTAACTGAAACAGCTCAAAATTAAAAGTTTAAGTTAAAAGAGCAGGTCGTGAGCGATCCAAAATTTAATTAAGAGTTCGAACAAGGCATTAGACATTGATTACTTTTTACAGCTATGACACAGTCTGACTCAAAGAGTCTACTACTGCATCACTTACAGAGTTATAAAAATCATATAAGTTGGTAGAAATATGGAAAAAAGTAACTATTCTAATTGTGGTTAGAAAGCTAGCTACTATTCCATCAGAGCAAACTTTATGTGTTATGTTGCTCTAATTTAGGCAGTGGTCAGCAGTGTTAGTAGGGCATGTTCTTGTATGACAGGGCAGGTAAAAGCAAGGAGTAACTTCTAGGATTCATCTCTGTCCTATGTGTGGCCAATGAAAAAAAAAATGTTTATTAACGTTTTTGCTATTTAATGAAATAGCATAATGATTTATTTACAAAAGCTGGTGTTTGAAGTGGGAGAAACGAAGTGGGATAAGTTACGCAGAATAACAGATTAAGCCAACAGCATGTGGTCTCAAACAAAAGATTTTAATTTTGATGTAGGAGAAAAGAAGCAAGATCTTTTGCAAAAAAATTGGAGAAATCCAGATATCTACTCTTTTTTTTCCAGCTGCTCAAGCAGTAGTTTTTAATTTTTATTAGCTCTGTTGTTTTGCAGAACTTCCAGAGTAGAAAACACAAGCACCTAATTAAATATATTTAAATTATTTTCACCAAATATATCAAACACAAAATGTACACTATTTTAGAAAATATTGGTATTGTAAAGATTAAAACTACTGAGCATATCTTTGTCATATTAGTTCACTGGCTGAGTTTGTTGATAAGGTTTTGTCTCTTTGAACTATTTATATTTTGTATATACTTGTCAAATCTAATTTTAAATGGATAATCCAGAAAGTGATATTTTCTCTTAAGAGTTCTTATGATACATGATTTGAAGTTTAAATATGTGTATATTGGTAGAATAAAAATTATCTTTCACAAATATACAGGGTGTCTCAAAAATATAAGTACAAACTTTTAGGGGAGGTAGATAACATCTAAAGGAATGAGAATTGCATAGGAACCGAAAACGTTACCGTAAGTCAATAGGTGGCGCTGTTCATCAATGCGCTAGAGGGGAAATTTCGGATTTCCTCATTCGAGTGGTAGTCAGCTTACAAAGAGCATGCAAAGGTATTCAAACAAGGAGTTGACAGACATGCATTTAGTGTATGGAATAGCTGAGGGCAACGGACGAGCCGCTCAACGAATGTATCAAGAATGCTTCCCACACAGACGTACTGGGCCACCGTTTGTTTGCACGTGCGCATCAAAATTTGTGCGATTATGGGTCATTAAGAGGTAGCAGAAGTGACGGCAGGCCACGATCAACGCATACTCCTGCCATGGAAGAAAGTGTGTTGGATGCCATGGAGACTAATCCTAGTACCAGCACACATGCCGTTGCCTCTGCCTTAGGAGTGTCTCGTTGCAGTGTACAGCATGTTTTGCACGGCGAGTTCTTGCACTCCTTTCATCTCCAGAGGGTTCAGTTACTTCTCCCCGCAGATTATCCTGCAATATCGTTTTGTGCAGTGGTATCTCCAAGAAAGTGCTCAAGATGTGAATTTCCCACCTTATGTTTTGTTTACTGATGAGGCCAATTTCACTCCCGATGGTGTATTCAATCAGCACAATGCACTTTTGTGGGCTCACGAGACCCCCACAGTGTGCACAGCCATGCAGCACAATATCATTTCGCAGTAAATGTGTGGGCAGGTTTGGTTGGCAATTGCTTAGTCGGGCCATACCTTTCACCATCCCACATGACCGCAAAGTATATGATCTTTCTGGAACAGGTTCTACTAGGCTTACTTGCTCATGTTCCAGCAAATGCGAGATGCAACACGTGGCTTCAACATGATGGGGTGCCTCCTCATTATGGAAGGTGTGTTCATGCGCATTTGAACATGTCTTTTGGGCAACGATGGATTGAGCATGCTGGACCAGTTGTCTGGCCCCCACACTCACCTGATGTAACAAGCGTTGATTTCTTTCTGTGGATGGCCCTCAAAGCTACCGTGTATGAATCGCCTGTGGAGTCTGACATGGATCTCGTGGCAAGGCTCGTCTGCGCTGCTGCTACTATCAAAGAAACTCCAGGTGTGTCCGACCATGTCCGGCAATCAATGCTCCGTCGGTGTCACGCATGCATCGCGTCTCATGGTGGAAACTTCGATCATCTGCTGTAACATTATGAAATGTATCATCTAGTATGCCATTTATAATAATTATGTCCCATTAATCACTGTCTTGTGTGTTCTGTTCCCATTAATGTTTTCCCATTAATCACTGTCTTGTGTCCTTTCAGATCTTGTACCTACCACTTTCCCATGACGTTTTAGGTTATGGGTTCCTCTGCAATTCTCATTCCTTTAGATGTTATCTACCTCCCCTAAAAGTTTGTACCTATATTTTTGAGACGTCCTGTATATATATTTACTAAACATTGCATCAAATTTTAAACTAGAAAAACAGTAGCCTAAGTAGTGGCTACTAATGAAATATAAAAAATTTGCATTTCCCAAATCTCCCAGTAGTTTTAATTTTCACCATTAGAGCGAGCTCAAGTGGAAGTTGGTGAAACTATAAATAATTTGTAAACTGTTCATACTAGAAATTTGAAATTTTGGTGATGGAGTGTGGTTCTCAAAGAGTTTACATTAACAACAGTATACATCACTCCTATTCTGCTTTTAACCCTTCCAGGGCCCACATCTTATTTGCAAGTTGACCCAAGAATCCAAAATGAGAGAGAGACGACACCTATATAAGTTCTTAGATATTTAGCATATGAAACTTTTATTTTTTTTTAAATTTGTTGTTTGAAATTTTTTTTACACTTATAGAAATTATAAATACCTTTTTATGTATGTATAATTATAAATACATTACTAATGCTTGAAAAATAATACTTTCGATTTGATGATGCATTATATATGCATCATTTGATTGATGCATATTATATTAAATTATGATATAAATAATTTGTTAAAGCCATCTGATTGCCATTTCTTATAAATGTACGGTATTGCCGATTTGTTGGTTAATGTTACTCTGTGCTGAAGCAATACCCCAATTTAAGCTCATAAATTTGATTTTAACTATTATCAATAAAGTTTTCCTTAAAGTTTCAAAAATCTCCTGGAAATTAACAAAAAATGTTATTTTTAAAATTGGAAGATTTTGGAAGTAATTGTGAAGTATGAGCCTATACATTTTTTTTCTTCCCCTCCTCTTATGCTATGTTCTCTGCCTTAAAACTATTTCAGTATGCCTAGAATTATTTTTTTTCATTCATCATCACTCTAAAACTACAACTAAAAATAACTTGCTTGTGCAAAACTCCTGGTACATACGTAAGGTGCAAGTGTTTGCCATGTGTGGCCCATGTGCACTTCATAATAGCATCATGAAAAAGGATATCTTTACAATTATGTTAGTGCTATTTTCTGCTTTTGTAATTAAATTTCATTTTTATTTATATAGATCTATTATGATTTTATTTCTATAGATTTATATGTAATCAAACTATCAATCTTTCAGAGACATGACACATTGCTGCCTATGACAATAGGTGGCTTATGACTTGTTTGCAGCAGATTTTTTTGCATCAAATTAAGTTATATGTTTCTTTTATTATTTCTTCATTTTCCAGTCAAAAAACTTTTTTTTATCGTTTCCTGAAAATAAATGAGGTTTTCAATGTGGAAGCAGAAGCCTTGGCATGGAAATCAGTTTTAAGGTTGGAAGGGCAAAGGGTGTTGTAATTCCTATAACTCCCCCATTCTCCATGGCTACACTGAGGATGTTTAACCTCATCCCTTCCCCAGGAATTTTTTTTTTTCAATTTTTTTAGATAGGTATTGGTTTTTTACCTTTCTGGTGTCTTCGCTGTTCCACTCTGATGATATCGACTTTGTTTTTGCCTAGTGCACTAACTTTTCTGCAGTTTGCCAAGATCCCTTAAATTCAACACCCAAAGGAAAAATGTAGGATATTTAGTAAAAAAGAAAAGGCCAAGAAATTGTTCCTCCACTTCAGAAATGGGGCAGAAAATCCTGTGAATGTGAACAAACTGTCACATTGCACAGCACTGGCCGTGTTTTAAAATATACCATGCTGAAAAAGAATTCTATAAAAAAAAAAATTAAAAATTAAAAAAACCTGTTTTCATATATGACCCTGAAAAGTAAAAAATCTAAAGCATGTCAATGGTGCAATCTGTCACTGAATTCGTAATAATTTCAAAGGAAGATAGGTGCTAGCACTCTTGTTGTGTGGGTAACTTGGCGCCCTATCATCCTTTGAAATCAATACGAACTCAGTGACTGATTGCATCACTGATATGCTTTTTTTATTTTCTACTATTTACGACCATATAGGAAGATAGGTATTTTTAAAATTTTTTAATTTATTTATATTTTTTGTCACTAAAAACATTTACCTTCAAAAACTTTCATTTGATATGACTCAAACATCGACCACATTTTTGGAGTCATGTTTGAGGTAGCCCATGACTTTGTAGACGTCACAAGCTTCAATTTGAGATATGTCTCATTAAAGTCAAACCCCATGAAAATATGTCCCATCACCTTTTATCACAGGGAATAGTGGTGGCAAAATTCGAAATAGTTTGCGACAGTCATTATGTAAGCTTTCATTTGAAACCTAACTTATAACTGTAGGCCCTTGCATGCGGAAGAAATAGTAGAATGACTTTCACATTTTTAAGGGGGAAGAAAGCATGGACAGTCAATTATTTATACCAAATATGGCAAATTAAGCAATTGTAACTCCAAATTTTATGAAAATAAAAAATTTAAACCTGTTTAAGACAAAAAATAAAAATTTTAATCTGTCTAATGACATTTCCTGCATCATGAGCTATCATTAAACACATAACTTGTTACTTTCCACATTTGTGTTGAGGAGATATAGCCTATCATTTTCATATTTCACCCCTTTTAGGGGGAAGAAGCAAGGGGGGCTCAATTTTTCATAGCCTGTGACATTCCCCACATCAGAAGTATTCATTTGATGTATAGCTTGTTACTTTCAACACTCACATTCTGCAGATATAGGGGGAAAATAGTTTTCATATTTCTCCTTTTTAGGGGGAAGAAAGCATGGGGATAAATGTTTTATAGCCTATGACACTCCCCGCATCACAAGCTTTCATTTGACATATAAATCATTAAATTTCTCCAGCATATTCGAAAGATATGGTGGAACAATGTTTTTTCAAATCCACAAACTAACAAATGTTAAAGCCAAAAGCAAAGATAGGTAAAAATAAATAAATATTACATTTCAAGTAAATATTATACTATTCAGGAAGAAATTTCATTTCAATTAATATATAATTTAATTACACAATTAAAAGGACCTTCTTGCCTAGAAATTAATTAAAAATAACTTAAAATTCTCTGCATTGAGCAGTAAAATTTTAAAGTTTATCCTTCAAACTATCTGTATGTTGAAAGTTTTTAGGAGAAAACTCAGAAGCTTTTTGGAGCAGTGACAGCACTTTGTCTTGAGTGAAGTGATGCTATGTGGTGACGTTGTCTAACAGACCTAACATCAGACAGAGAATTTTAAGTTATTTTTAATACAATTTAATTGTTTTTATGCATCAGGTTTTCCAAAATTAAGATTTAATTCCATAATCAGATCTATTTTTTCACAGTTCCAAAATGAAAAAAAGTCTTATTAAACTCAATATATTTGTAAATCTGTTTAAATTTTTTTTTCTCATGAAATTTGGAGTTAAATTCTGTTTAATTTGCTGTATTTGGTATATTATATGACTTATTTCAGTTGATTTTTTTTTGTTTTGTTTTTTAATTGTAAAGTTGATTTGTTGATGACACAGCACAGTTAATGGAAAGCCTGGACTTTTTTTCAAAGTATCATCATCATCATCATCCTCAAGCAGCCATGGGCTACGGAGGTCCAACCAGACCGTGCAATTTAGTTCTCCAAGCAAGTCTATCCTGAGCTACATCTACTGCATCTGGCCACTGCACACCAATTCTAACAAGGTCCTGTTTGACATTGTCTGCCCACCGCATCCTAGGTCTCCCCTTCTTTCTGAGGCCTTTAGGCACACTGTTCATAACCCTATTCGCCAATCTATAATTATTCATACGGGCAACATGGCCAAACCAACGGAGTCTCTCTCTGCACAATATGCTGCTTAAAGGAGGTTGCAAACTCCTTTGCCTAATCTCATCATTAGTTACAAAGTTGAACCACCTAATGCTCAAGATACTGCGTAAGCATCTGGAATCAAAAGCATCTAGTTTCCTGTTATCTTGTGTACAAAGTGTCCACGTTTCACTACCATAACTAACCCTAGAAAGAACCAAACTATTATACAGTCTAATTTTAGTCTTTAGGTGTATACGCCTATTTCTCCACACTCTCCATAGGTTCTTAAAAGTCCCGGCAGCAATCCCTATTCATCTGTTAATCTCATGCCGCACATCACCATTATCTGTTACATAGCTCCCAAGATAATTAAACTGTGACACCTGCTCAAGACTGCAACCATTCAGATTAACTGAATCACAGCCTGCCTGACCAATTTTCATCACTTTAGTTTTCTCTCTGTTTATAACCAAACCTACTCTACTACCAGTCTCATCAACAGCTCGAATGAAAGAGTTCATCTCATCAACATCATTTGCCAAAAGGGCTAAATCATCAGCATAATCTAAATCAGAAATTTTCGTATCTCCAGCCCATTTAAGGCCAAAATCTTTCCCTTGAAGTGAATTTCGCATAACATAATCAATAACCAAGCTAAAGAGAAAAGGAGACAAAATGCACCCTTGTCGAACACCGGAAGTAATGCTAAACCAATTGCTACAAGCCTTACCAACTCTCACACACGACTCAGTGTTATTATAGAGAGCTTTCATTATGTTAACTAACTTGTCAGGTATACCATACGATCTCACAATCAACCACAAATTATGACGATCAACAGAGTCGAAAGCCTTTTTGAAATCAACAAAGCTAGCAACCAAAGGTTTCTGAAACTCTAAACATTTCTCAATAATCTGCCTAAGTGAAAATATCTGATCCACACATCCCCTACCACTTCTGAATCCACATTGCTCATCACGCAATTGACTGTCAACCAGTTTCTTAATTCTATTAAGCACAATCATGGAAAGAACTTTACCTGGAACAGAAAGTAGGCTGATACCCCTATAGTTATCACAAGAACTGCGATCACCTTTTTTGAAAACAGGGATAACAATAGCTCTGGTAAAATCCTTAGGAACCATGCCATTATCATAAAAGATATTCAGAATTTCAGTCATCGAAGTGGTAACCGAAACATTCCCAGCTCTAAGCATTTCCGTAGTAATTTCATCTACCCCTGGGGATTTATGAAGTTTAAGTTTAGAAACAGCCAAAATAACTTCAGATTGTGTTATAGGGCCAACATTAAAGCCAACAATGCATCTATCATCATTGCAAACAATGGGAGTAGAACTAACTACATTGTTTAGAACATCACTGAAATGCTCAGCCCACCTAGCCATGACAGAATCCTCCCCTTCTATAATCTTACCTTGTTTATCCTTCAATCCTTGTATGCCTGTCCGTTTTCTACCACACAAAACATTAACTATCTGGTACAGCTCTCTGCTGTTGTGCTGTCTAACTGCTTCCTCGGCTTTGTCAGCCAAACCATCAAGCCAAAGATTCTTATCAGCAGCTAACTGATCCTTTACAAGTTTATTAAGGTCTCTGTAATGCTTTCTATTAGGACTAGTAGGGTTAGTATTAGGATTAGTAGGGATTAAGGGCATTCCTGCAGTTCTTTCTTTCCGAAGTAAGCTCAAGTGCCTTATCACTCAGATAATTTTGCCTCTTCTACTCCTTTTTTTCCTAAAAGAGTACTGTTAGTGTCCAAAAAAGCCTGTTTAAAATGATCCCATTCTTCCTCAACTTCATTAGTAAGCAAACCATGACTGTCGTAATGACTAAGTAACCTATCATGGTAAGCTTTGGCTATAACTGGATCTTTCAGAGCTTCAGTATTAAAAGTAAATTTTTTAACCCTAGCACAACACTTTTTAAGTATAAGTTGCAAGACACTTTTAACAAGGTAATGGTCAGATCCAATTTCAGCTCCCCTATATGCCCTGGTATTCCTAACAGAACTAGCCCATTTGCTGTTAATTAATATTTAATCAATCATATTCCTATGCAGCCCATCAGGTGAAACCCATGTGTACTTATGTATGTCGCGGTGTTTGTAATAAGTGTTAGTTATTCTGAATCCATTGAGTTTACTTACCTGTAGGAGACGTTGCCTATTGCAGCTACCAATACCAAAAGGGCCTATTACTCCTCCCCAAAGGTCAGAGTCAGTACCAACTTTGGCATTGAAGTCACCAAGAACAAGGGTAATATCTCCTTTCTTGACAGAATTCAAAATATCCTGAAGTTGTTCATAAAACCTATCCTTCTCATCGGCATCCTCAGTGGGGGCATAACAGCAGATAACATTCAAATCTTTAACGCTTGTCTGAAATTTTGCTGTAAGAAACCTTTCATTAATGCACTCATATCCTAGAAGAGCATCGCTAGCGTGTCTGCTGAGAAGCAGACCCACGCCTTGGTGATGCTTATTGTCGTCCCTCCCTGAAAAGAGAAATTTATGATTATTTTTAAGAATCTGACCTTTATCAGTCCATCTGGTCTCTTGCAAGCCAAGAATGTCTAAATTATAACTGTGGAATTCTTGTGTGAGGACATCAAGAGAAAAAGCTCTGTGTAGAGTCCTCACATTCCAACTACCTATGGAGAGAAAATGGTTAGTGGGATGTTTAAAGAAACTATGTTTATTGAGAGAGGGAATGCCGACAATATCAAACAGCCCCCTAATCGCAGACATGGGGCAAAGACCCGTTCCCCCACTACTAAAGGCTGAAGCCATCTACACTGGAAGACTTCCTCCAATGTAGAATTTGACGATGCCAATAGAAGCAAAGAGTTCAGGTGCCTGCGATGACTTCTGCTCAGGATTATCCACCAGCTGATAAACATATCCTGTGAATCTATTCACTTGGGGCTGTCAACCCACAAACAAACAGAAAACACAGCGGAAGATTTTCCCTCCACAGAAGCCCACCAGTGCAGCAAAATCAGGATCTATAATCAAGCTCAGAGCCATATATCTGTCCAGTCCAGTAGGTTTATGTGGTCAGCACCAGGACCCTGTGTGGTTGACCACTCCTCAGCAGGGTAGAAAAAAAAGAAAAGTAGCCATAGTTGTCCAGATAAGTAGGCCACACTAATCTGGCAGCCCTCCCCTTCCGTTCACTTCCACAAGAGAGTATCTCTTTTGAAAGTTACTAACGGTCCGCACCACAAGAAGGCGGGGTCGGACATTAGGTACTAGGCCTGGCCAGTTCTATGCATCATCACAGGGGATTGGTGCATAGCTCTCCTTCCAGTGACTACCTAGCTACCATTTACAGACCTTTCAAAGTATAGTACTGGGAAAAAATTATAAAAATAGTCATTTTTCTTGTTTCAAGTAAAACTTTATTTTTCTGTTATTCAGAAATAGCCTTTTTATTCATATGCATTATATTTATTTCTGTCTTATTTTTTTTAATAAATATTTATTTTCATTGCCAGATGCATTTTTTTATTAGATGATTCTAAAAGAACCCTATTAAAATAAAACTGATCATCTTTTTTGTTAAATATTTTATTTTCAGAAAATCCAGAATTAAATGCTGGTTAATTTTGCATATAACATGCCTTAATTCCTCTTATTAGCTATTTGGCAAAAAAAAAGTTCAAAGTATTTTTTTTTTGCTGAGCATATGAAAACATAGCTTGGTCTCTGGATGTAAATCAGTTTTTCAGGCTGTGCCTTGAAACACTCTCTGAAATAGAAGGAAGATTTTTGAATTTACTATTCACTAACGTTTTATTATTTAATTTAGTAGGATAATTATTTTGTCACTTAAATATTCAATCATGCCACTTTTTTTAGCTCATTTAAAAGAATCTTTTTGCTGTGTCATTTATCCATTTCTCCATCTGTAGATATTTCAATTTTTTCATGTTTAGAGATAAATTGAAAAGTTCTTTTTTTCAAGTTGAATAGGTACTAATGAAATATTATGATTTGCATTTTCCATATCTCCCAGTAGTTTTAATTTCCACCATTTAGAGGGAGCTCAAGTGGAAAGTAGTGAAATGTAAATGAATATTGCAAACTATGCATGTTTGAATTTTGGTGGTTGAGTGTTATTGTCAAAAGGTTTAACAATAATAATCCCCCCCCCCCCCCACACACACACACCTGCATGGAGTGAGTGGGAAAATGCAACTTTTTTTTTGTTTTAAGAGGAAAAAAATTGTTTTGGTACTAATGAAATGTTACTATCTGCATTTCAAAATCATACATTAATTCAAATTTCCACTGGGTGAAAGGGTGCAAAGTTGGAAATCATTATCTCTGAAAATGATCATTTTATATTCAACAGAGGCAATAAGTTATTCTTATAATTAAATATTCGTCCTTGATTTTTTTAATACTAACATTTTCAATACATTGTATTTCATTATGATCTGTTTTATGATTCTTAACTATAAATTTAAAGTTAGTTCATCTATATATTAGACAGTGATCATTCATTGTAATATAATTTGTTTTTAGTTTGTTTTGTTCAGTTAAAACATTTTTTATCACATTTTTAGGGTAAATTTTTAGGAGTCATTGGAAGAGTAGGTAGTGGCAAATCAACACTTTTGTCTGCCATTCTTGCTGATGTAGCATGTAAACAAGGAGCAATCAACCTCTCCATTGTAGATAGACAACAAGGAATTGGGTTAGTCCCACAAGAGCCATGGATACAACAAACTTCTGTTAAAGACAATATTTTATTTGGCAAAACATTGAATACAACTAAATATAGAAATGTTCTAGAGGCATGTGCACTTTTTGATGATCTAAAGGTAAGCAAATTGGGCTTCATCCTATAAATTTTCAATCTTATGAACTTTTCAGAAATTCATCAAGAATAAAATTTTAAAAGTTCAATTTCAGAATTAAAAAAATTATACTGGCCAATATTTTTATGTGTAAGGTTCTCTGAATAATAATATAATCAAGGGGAAAGAAAAAATTTGAGTGAAATTAGAATTTCAACTATGAGTTAGGTCATCAACTTCAATGTAATTATAGAAGTTGATAATGTTTTTTCTGAAAATGTTTAGGATGAGTGTAACATCAGCCTTTACTATTAAATGTTCTCAACTTCAATAATGCTAAATATTAAAGGAATATTTTTGAGAATCAAGTTTAGATTTGATTAAAATCTTCAGTTTATCATCATTGACATTTTTCAAGCTGATATTTAAAGTTAAAGAGCATTGAATGTGATTTGCCATTCAAATAACATGAAAGTATTTGTGGTATATTGTGTACATTTTATTGTTTCGATAAAATGATAAATATTATGAAACAATAAAATGATTGATTTGTGGTGAAATTGTGATTTGTTTTATTAGCTAATTATTTTATTTGGATATTTTCTGTAGTGTGTAAATATTCTATTTTGTAATTTTGTATGTAAATGCCAATTTTTTAATTTTTTTGAAATTTTTTGTTCTAGGTATTTCCAGCTGGGGATAAGACTGAAGTAGGAGATAAAGGACTCACATTGAGTGGTGGTCAGCGTACTAGAATAGCTTTAGCTAGAGCTGTGTATCAGGTGGGAATATTTTAAGTTAATTAGTGATTTTTTTAACATTTTTTTTTTATTCTCAATGAAGCTACACCAAAGAGTCAAAACATTATGACCAGTGTGTCTTTATGCAAATTGAAGCAACTGCAGGTAAATTGTAGTGTGTGGGAAGGTCATGAAACAGTATAAATAATACCTGATACTGAGCTTTGTTAATCAGTGTTATTGTTATTCTTCAAATGGGAAAGGCAATGGACTTGGTGAGTTTAACAAAGGCCAAATTGTAATGGCCAGACTACTGGGTCAGAGCATTTCCAAGATGGCAAGGCTTGTGGGGTGCTCACGGTCAATGGTTAGTATCTTCAAAAAGTGGTCTGAGGAGGGAAAATCACAACTGCCGGCAAAGTGTGGGCCAATCATGGCTCATTGATGCTAGAGGTGCGCAAAGGCTATCCCATATGGTATGAGCCAACAGAAGGGATACTGTGGCGCAACTCACCCCTAATTTGAATGCTGGTAATTGGAGTAATGTGTCACAACACATCAAACCCTGCTGAAAATGGGGCTGTGTAGCTGCAGGCCATGCCGAGTGCCCATGCTAACCTAGGTTCATCATTGAAAGCACCTATAATGAGCAAGCAAACATCAAAACTGGACTTTGAATGATTGAAAAAAAGGTCATCTGGTCCGATGAATCTCATTTCCTGTTGCATCATGCAGATGGCCGGGTACATGTGTGTCGTTACCTGGGGAAGTGTTATCACCAGGATGCACTGTGGAATGAAACAATGCTGTGGGCAATGTTCTGCTGGGAAATCCTGGGTCCAGTCATTCATGTGCAGGAAACTATGGCATCTACCACCTACCTAAACATAGTTGCAGACCAGGTACATCCTTTCATGGCAATGGTATTTCCCTCTAGTAGTCTCTTCTTTCAGCAGGATAATGCGCCATGCCACACTGCCCAAATTATTCGAGAATGGTTCGCGGAACATGAGAAAGTCTTCCAGGTATTGCCCTGGTCTCCAAATTCCTCAGACAATGATCGAATCGAACACCTGTGGTTTGTGTTGGAACAGCATATCCAATCTGCAGCAACTCAACCACTTAACTTAAAAAGAGTTAAAGGATCTGCTGGTAACGTGTTGGTGCCAGATAACACAAGACTCCTTTGAAATCTTATAGCGTTATAGCCACATGCCGCAAAAAGTTTTTACCTGGGTAAGGACTGTTTTTGCGGCATGTGGAGGACCAGCATCATATTAGGCAGGTGGTCATATTGTTTTGGCTCTTCAGTGCAAGAACTTTTAGATTACTCGTATTAATTTATTTTTCAAATGTTTTCAACAAAAACTATTTATATTACCAGCATATTAAACACACATAAAATAGTAAAAAAAAATGCTACTTGTAGTGTTCTACTTTTGTTTAAGAAGGTGTGTTTTTTTGCACTGAAACCTTACAACAGGGATGGGCAACCTTTTTTCATTTGCAGGCCACATAGGAAATTTTCAGATTGCACAGGCCAGATCCTTAAATTTTCTTTAAAACACTAGCCTCTGTTCTCCACCTCTGTTTGTGGGGGTGGCTCAGTTGGTAGCAAGCCAGGCTAATAATCTGAAGTTCCCAATTTGAGCCCCAGCTGGGCTAGCATTGAGATCCACTGTCTAGATTTATCTCCACTGTCAGACGGGACGTTAAGCTGTCACCCCATGTGCATGTTAAAGAACATGCTGAATGACCTTGACAGGAGACTACCATCTGTCTCCCAATGGCTGTTCCAGTGGGTCCTCTCCCCCAACCATCTCTGATAATCATAATGCAGAAATTAATCATAAATGCATAAATTATAAAAATAGAAATTTCAATAAATATAAGTTTCACTTTATTAATTTAGAACCTCTGTAATATGGTTCTGGAAAATATTTTTAAATATAAAGGTGTTTAATAAATGTGAATATCCCTGTCTAAGCTATAAGGTTTCAGTTGCTTGATTTTCATATCTTAGAAAAATTCAAGGAAAAAGCAAGTAATTTCATATAAAATAATCATGAAACAAGTTTAGGAAGCATTAGATTATATATATTTTTAACCATCATCCTTTAAATATAATTGCATTATGGCTTTGATAAGAATTATCTTGACCAATAAATTTTGTAAAAGTCCTGTAATGCATAAAAAAAATTGTTTCAATATCTTTTACATTTTTTATGCTTGTAGGATGTGGAAATATATCTTTTTGATGACATCTTATCAGCTGTTGATGTACATGTGGCAGAACATATTTTTTCTAATTGCATCACAGGAATCCTAAAAAACAAGACTCGTATATTGTGTACTCATCATATTCGTTTCCTTGAGAAAGCAGATTATGTAATCATTTTAAATAATGGAGAAGTTGTAACTCATGGTAAGTAAGCAAAATAAATTAGAGAAAAATAAAATCCACCAGCAATACTTAGCTATTGTTTAATAAATTAAGTTTTTTCTCCCATGATAATATTGTTTACATGGTTAGTTTGTTTTATCTCTGAGTGAGAGTTTTTTTTGTTTGTTTTTTTTAATAATGATCTTAAATGGCCAAGTCACCAAAGGCTCAAAGTTGGCTAAGGAAAGTCTATTCACTAGATATCTGTTAAAAGACAAATAAAAACCTCCTGTCAAGACCATCAACCTTTTCCTTAATGTGCACAGGAACTGACTCCTGTGCACAATTGCTCCTTCCAATCAATGGTAGCCTATTCAACCCATTAGTATCCCCTTTCTCACCAAAAGCAGAACTTGGATTAGAGGAGAAAACTTAGATGAATATTTAGTATTATAAAAAAATTCTTTTGAATTCTGTTTTGATCATTGAATAAAAAATTATTTGGAAATAACTTATTTCATTCTAATTATGAAAAACAAAATATATATCGAATACAAGTTGAATAAAATGTATTTTTCTTTCTGAAAGTAAATCATAATTTCTGTTTATGAATAGGTGATAGATGGCTAAAAACTTGCCTGTTAATTTGATGAATTGGGAATAATTCATCACTTAATTTTATTTACAATGAGATGCATTTATAAATAAAAATAAATTACCCCTCAAGCAGCTGTTTGCCACAAAGGTCTGACAGGAGCATGTCTATGTCAGTTGGTTTGGATTGTTTACCTCTAGCAGCACTTTTTTCACATAATGGGCTAAATGGCTAGATCACAAAAGTCTAAACCTCCTGCATCAATATACTGATTCCAGTATTTCTGAAGATCTTAGAAGCAGTCCTGGAAAGCAATTTCTGGAATGCTATTAAGCTGTTGTCACAGCTGTCTGAATGTCAGCATAGCAATGGCCTTTCAATGCTTGTTTCAGTCTTGGGAATAAGAAAAAATCAGAAGGTGACAAATCTGGAGAATATGGAGCATGTGGCAATACAGTGATTCGGTAAAAATTCTTTGACAGATAATGCTGTATGCGATCGGGCATTGTATGAGAAACCCTATTGCCCACAACTCAGGGTGACGAAGTCGAATGCTCTCTCGTAAATGTTGCAGCACACCTTTGTAGAAATCTTGATTTACAGTTCGACCTTGTGGAACAAATTCCTTATGCACTATACCTCTGCAGTCAGAAAAAGCAGTCAACAGTTTTTTTTTTAAGGTTGGGCTTGAGGTTTCTATGAGGCAGATGAGTTTGTGCCTCTCCACTCTATGATTTGTCTTTTGCTTGTGGGTCATACTGTAGGCACTGTGATTCATATCCAGTGATGATGGAAGAGCAGAATGTGTCATCCTTGCTTGCAGTTTCCAAAAGCTCAGCACAAATTGCAGAACGATCCTTCTTTTGCTTCTGAATTGGACTATGTGGTATGAGTCTGGCACTCAGCTTTCTCTTGCCTAGATTCTTACGCAAAATTTTGTGGTAGACCGTCTTGCTGATGTTCAGCTCTTGTGACAATATTCAGATGGTTAATTGACAAGTTTTTTTGCAAAAGATCTCTACTCACTCAATGTTCTTGAGAGTGTGCTTGGTGGATGGCTGGATCTTGCGTCATCTCTCTTCTCCCATCCTTCACTAAAATGGTTATGCAATTCAAACACATACACAGATAATGCTTCATCATGTACACTTGCTGTATTAAATTGTAAGTTTTAGTAGCACTTTTCCCAAGGCTTCACACAAACAATGTTCACTCTTTGCTTTTCCATTGGCATGTCTAAACTGCCCTTGGAAACGTCTCGCATAGCATAATCAAGAGCCATTGCAGCGAGTAGCATTGCAGGTCTAAACATACAGCAGTAGGGGAATAATCCTACTTTCCTGCTGCGGAAACAGAACTGGCCAGTTATTCCTGGTTTGTCTGCAATAAATTGTCTCAGAACCTTCTGGACATAGGTTGTATAATACCATTCATGGAAATGAAATGTCTAGCTTAATGTAGGAATAGTAAAGATTAATCTACCCAAGTTTGAATCATGGGTTTTAGTTTGGGTTTAAATTAAAACCCATGATATTGAACCCAACTTATATTTATTATACCCAACTTATATTGAACACAATAAACTTAAATAAATATACTTTAAAAAAATATAAATACATCTTTAGCTTAAATATATCCACTGTGGTTTTTTAGAGGAAATAAAATTTATATTGTCTTATAAAGAAATATGTTATTAAGTTTTATAACATTCTAGAATTAAATACTTTCATGGTTTTCAAAACAAAAGTAAGATGTCACTTCATAGGTTAACTCTGTTGGAATTAGGGAACGAGAATGAAATGTTAATATTAAGCAAATTAAAAAAACACAAGTGTTGTCAGAATTTTTATTTTGTTTTGGGGGAAAGGGGAGGCAAAAATGGTTTCAGAATGGAGTAACATTTTTTGGGGTGTGCAAAAAAACAAATGTTACAAGATAGAAATATTTAGGCCATACCATTCATTATGAAGCACAGTTGTGAAAATATCAATCATGAATATATCATACGACAACTAAAGATTCCCCCCTCCCACCCAAAAAAATATACAAAAAGGGAAATAGTGAAAGCACAAGTAAAAAATATCATATTAATAAATAAATATAAATGATATGCTTCTGGAAGCAAAACAACGATAAAAAAATTGCATTTCATTAAGGAAAAAATAAAATTTTGGGACACTTATATTATTCATCATAAATTGATTTTTTTTTTTAATTGATTTTTTCAGGTAGTGGCAACTACCCCTCTTGCCCCCCCTCCCCTTCCTCCATCAAAACCCATGATTAGAAGTTAAAAAATCAAAAGATTATTACAGTTAC
Source organism: Ryuthela nishihirai (assembly GCA_038380435.1). NCBI lineage: Eukaryota > Metazoa > Arthropoda > Arachnida > Araneae > Heptathelidae > Ryuthela > Ryuthela nishihirai. The sequence continues at coordinate 46,145,459 of JAWZYU010000029.1, read as the reverse complement.
ATGTATACTTTACTTTTAATGACTCAAGTTTAATTCTATTAGATATGGAGATCTGAAATAAATGAAAAATAAACCATTAATCATATACTAATATAATTTCTTTTTGTTATATAAAAGGGCCACCTAATCATACCCTGCCATTGCACTTTATGAACACTGGGAATGGAACCTTTGAAGACTCTGGGGAAATTCAACCTGCCAAAAATGTGTCAGAATCAAATGTGATTGATGGAACTGATGCAGACCAGCTAGTGGAAAAGGAAGAAAGAGATACAGGCATGGTAAAATTTCATGTCTACAAGTCCTATTGGAATGCTGTTGGAACAAGTTTGGGTGTTACAATTTTGATTGCTTGCTTTTTCATGCAAGGTATGCCTTATCTGAAGCTCCTGTACTTAAGAAAAAATGACTAAACTGAGTGCTGCACTTAAATAATATAATTAATTAGTTACTTGATTAAAATTTGTACTGTATTAACTTATAGTAATAAATTGCTAATATTATACATTGTATTATTCTATGTAATCTCATCCAGTAGTACATAGGACACTTTATCTGTCTGATTCCTTAAATATTCGGATATAATAAGATAAAAATGAATACAACCTTTTTCCTTTGGCATGCTGGGGGATAGAAGGCCTTTGTTGCTGTTCTGCCTGATGTTAAGTCAGCTTGTAGCTTAAAATTTTCCAACACACAATTCCACTGTCAAATTATCTACAGAGAAGCAGTAACAACCTAAAGCTAAAGAATAATATTGGAAATATAATTTGGTAAAAATATGGACTTATTAAGCTTTAATATTTATTAATGAGCATATATATATTAACTAAATAAGCTTGGCCTTAGACTGCAATGATTTCAGAAGTTCATAAATTTTTAAACAATTAGTCAAGTCAATCTATTTAGTCAAGTTTTCAGGAGAGACTAAAATGCAATCTTGGGAGGGAAACATTTTTATTGGAATACACCTTTTGGGTTGTTGTGGATTGTTTTACCTCTTAGCAACACTTCTTTGCACACAGTGGGCTAAATGGCCAGGTCACAAGAGCACAAAGAAGATTGGGAGAAGGGGGACCCATTGGACAGCTGTTAGGAGTTAGAAACTTCTGATCAAGGCCATCCAGTATATTCCTTAACATGCACATGGGACTATGGCTTAACATCCCATCCAACTGACAGTGGGCTTTCCGATCCTATCAGTGTTCCCCTTTCTGACTGAGGGCAGGGTGGGAGTTAGCAGAGATAAATCTTAGCAATGGCACAGATGGAACTCAAACCTGGGAACTTAAGATTGGGAACCTGGTTCACTATTGACAGCTACCCATGCCCCTACCTGTTGACATTAATTTATTCCTTCTTTATACCATTTCAAAGTATAAGCTTTTAGGCACTAATGAACATGAAAAGTTAAGCTATGAAAATGTAATTATCATAATAAGGTTCTAGAAACTTCCATGTTTTGTGCTAGAGGATCCTTTAATTTCCCATTTTTCCCTTTCATCATTTCCTCTTTCATTTCAAATCCATAGCATTTTCAGTTATAAGTTTCTAGATGCTAACAGAAACAAAAAAGCTGAGGTCATTGGGTACTAATCGTAATAATGAAAAAAAAAAATAAATAAAATGAGCTACAATATTTTATGCATCCCAGTACAGAAATATATTTTTATATATATAAAAAATGATATATATATATATAATTTTTTTTTTCCTTTTCCTAAGATGTACTCCTGAAATTTTGCTCTTATTCCTTTGACCAGCTGTGCCTTCTTTTGTTTTACTGTTATAGGTCCTTATAAAATTTAAGCTTATAATAAAAACAGATGTCGTTATATTTTAATTTTATTTCATTATATTTTCATTTATCACTGATCTGATTTTTTGGTAATTCATTTGAGAAAGAAATGGCACATATAAAATTATGAGCTTAGAACAACTAACCTTAATATGCCCTTATAAATGATTAATAAAAATTTCTAATCTCAAATAAGAAGTTAAATATACTAAATATTTGAGAGATTCCTAGAAGATGAATGCATATTTCTAATACAATTATAAGATTGCTTCTTCCAGATAGATTAATGCAGTTGTAAGATCATTTCTAGATATCTGAACTGGGATGCACAAAATACTGTAGCCATTTTATTTTTTTAAGCATTTTCTGGGGTTTTTTTTTAAATTTTTCATGCACTGTTAAATCCAAAACAGAATGCAGTTGCCTGTTTTGTATGATGCAAGACATATTAACGAAGATTCAAATGACATAAGCACTTATTAACAATATCCGTACCTTCAGATTTAAAAGTTACTGACCTATTTTAATTATTGTATTTTACTTAAAGAGCTTTAACTTTGTAAAAAAAACTCTAAATTATAGCAGTATTGATATAGAAAGTGCAATAAGCTCCAAGAAATATGACTCTGATTCTTTTTTATTTAATTATCACTCCTAGCCTGTTAGATCAATATTTTGAATATCTTGAATGTTTAAAGGTATTAATAATATGGAGGGCATTAAAAAAGTTCTTGACACAAGTCTGTAGATTTGCACTCATTCTTCCGAAGTTAATGAGCTACAACTTGTTTGAAAGCTTATCTAAACTTGTCATTACATATTTAAACATAGATGACAATCACAGCATTACCTGTTGACTTTTTAATGTCAATATATCAATAAATATTTTGCGGAAAAAATTTTGCCGTCATATGGGACTTGAACCCACATCTCTCCAGAAACATGCCAGAGTATTCTACCATTGAACTAATGCCAGCTCATCATTTTTCCACTAATTTAAGATTTTAAACTCTTCACTGATGATTTCGACACCTACCACTGGCACCATCTATGATCTTGAGTGACAACTATTTCTTTTTATATTGCACTGAGTAAGATGGAAATAAATAATATAATCTCTTCGTGCTACTTAGCATTATTGATTCAAACATAGATTACAATCACAGCTTTACTTGTTGACTTTTTTTATCAACATATCAATAAATATTTTGTGGAAAAATTTTGATGGCATATGGGATTTGAACCTGCATCTCTCCAGAAACATGCCAGAGTATTCTACCATGGAACTAACGCCGGCTATAACACTAAATAGCGTGAAGAGACTTTATTATTTATTTCCATCTTACTCAGCGCAATATAAAAAGAAATAGTTGCCACCCTAGATCATAGATGGTGCCAATGATAGGTGCCAAAACCATTAGTGAAGAGTTTAAATTCTTAAATTAGTGGAAAAAAGATGATCTGGCATTAGTTCATTGGTAGAATACTCTGGCATGCTTCTGGATAGATGCAAGTTCAAGTCCCATATGTTGGTGAAATTTTTTGCACAAAATATTTATTGATATATTGATGTTAAAAATTCAAAAGGTAACACTCTGATTATTGTCTATGTTTGAATCATTAATAATGCTAAATAGCGTGACTAATAGCACTAAATAGCGTGAAGAGACTTTATTATTTATTTCCATCTTACTCAGCGCAATATAAAAAGAAATATTTGCCACCCGAGATCATAGATGGTGCCATTGGTGGGTGCTGAAATAATCAGTGAAGAGTTTGAAGTCTTAAATTAGTGGAAAAAAGATGAGCTGGCATTAGTTAAATAGTAGAATACTCTGGCATATTTCTGGAGAGATGCAGGTTCAAGTCCTGTATGTTGGCGAAATTTTTTCCACAAAACATTTATTGTCATTGCATGTTAAAGACAAAAGGTATATCATCATTTCTCTCTTTGCTGGCAGCTGTAAAGTTCAGACTGCAAAATCTGTGTGTTGCTAATGTAGCCTACTAAAAACAGGAAAATACTCTACATTTTCACAAGGATGCAGCTTTTGGATGATGCGAAAACAGTTCATGCCGATATATCATAAGTATATGCAGCTGATGCCTGTTCATATGGCACTGTTACGGGATAGATGCACAAATTCAGAGAAGGATGACAGAGTTTCGAAGACCTCCCTCATGCAGGAAGACCAAAAGAGGCTGTGAACGAGATAGCCATTGCTGTTGTTTGTAAACTCATTAAAGAAACCAAACAATTATTGATCAACATTTAATGTTCCAAAAGACCTGTACCACATGGGTACCCCACAAACTGACAGAACAGCCAAAAAAGTTAGAGTCAACTTGTGCAAGGAGATGCTGGCAATGTTTGAACCTAATGGCCCCAAATAGCTAACAGATATTGTCGGTGTTGATATGTGGTTTTATTACTATACACTCCCAGAAAGATCAACAACTATGTTTGGGTTGCAAAAGATGAACCATATCTTCAAATCCTCCGACAAGACTTCCTTTCAAGGAAGAGGATGTTCACAATTTTTTTCAATTCCCAAGGATTGGTAGCTGTGGACACCTTACCTGAAAAAATGACTACAAATGGCCAATACTACACCAACATTATTTTGCTCAAAATGGTTAAGGAGATGAAAGAGCAGCATCCAACAACAGGCATGTCTAGAATTCTTCTTCATGGCAATGCCAGTGCTCACCAAACCCAGCAAGTTGTGCCGTATTTGGAATAGGAAAAATTCAAACTGCTACCTCATCCTGCATATTCACCTGATTTTGCACCATGCAATTTTTGGTTGTGTCCAAAAATTAAAAAGGAACTTGCTGGGAAGCCTTTTTTTAAGGGTGCAAGACAAAGCAGAATGCATTCATTCAGAGTTGCAGAGTATTCCCCAATAGGAGTACACCAAACATTCCGAATTGCATAGATGTCTGCAACTTTCCGTAGATGCTGGAGAGGGTACTTTGAAGGACAGTAAAAATTTTTTTGAGGTAAGTGAAATGGTTTTTGTTCTGCAGATACATGTCAAAAACCTTTCAAATATCCATCATATTAAAATGTGTAAAAATTAATAAATGATGTATTTCATGATATATTGATTTGTCACAATGAACCAGACAAAGAAAGGAAGAAGAAAAATTATGCATTAACCATATCAGGTTTTTTTAAATCTGTAGTATTTTTTCCCCCATCAGATTACCCCATTTATGAATTATAATGATTTCTTGCTTTTATATTCCCAACTTTAATTCCTGTATTTGAATTCATGCTTATTTAATTTTTATGATATATATATATATTGATTAGGATCTAGGACTCTATCCGATTGGTGGCTATCATACTGGATATCAGAAATATCGGATTCACAATCAAATAACTCCACTCAAAATCATACAAATTCAAGCATGGTGTATGCACATGATGAGTAAGTTTTTGCTGCTATAAAACATATATGATGAAATATTTGAAATCTTTTACAGTTTTTAATATTTAGTATATTTCTGTATGGCAAGCAGCTGCTTGAGGGGGTATTTATTTTATTATTTTCAGTAAGTTTTGAAATCTGTTTTACTCTTTTTGATTTATATTGTATATATACATAAATTATTATATATAAAGATAATTATAATGTGCATTGAGTCTTAATTTCACCCCTCTGAGATGAAATGATTTTATGAAAATATCAAGAGCTCATCACAGGGAAAATTACGAATGGCAATAGGTGGTCAACTTAACAGAGAAAATTACACTGAACTCTTAGGGTGCCAGGGGCTGGGAGTAATTTAGTTTATAGTATAGACCTCTTCAGCCTATACTACAAACTACTACAAAGCAACAGATAGAAGAATGGTGTTAAAACTTTGGCATTCAAAGCCATAAATGAGGTTACAGCCATTTTGTTGTCTCACACTGTGTGCACTTTCATCTTGGCTGTATTCCTTGCATTTTTTCTATTGTGGTATTTTCTTTATACTGAATTTTCATATCCATTATTTTTTTAAGTTCAATAATGAATAAATTGTAAATTATACTGTTACTGTTATATTTTGATGCATAAACCAATAAAAGTTTTTTTTTTCATCTAAATTTACAAAAAATTTTAATGAAAAGCATTTTTTTGACCTCAGTACAAGAAAAAGGGTTCTTTGTATATTTTTTCATATATTGCACTAGGGTCTTGATTTACTTCTGCAACTTATTCTCGGCTCCACTTTTCCATAAAAAGCATTTTAGAGTTTGCTTTCAGTTTGTCTTTATTTTTTCTGACATAATATGAGGTTCTTCATAGTTCTATATCACTTAAGTGTATTCTTTCTGAATTATAGCACTGATGTAGTTAATTGATAAGGATAGAGATTTGTAAAAGAAATTTTGGAATCAGTGACTGAAAATGAAAATGACATTATGCTCTAAAAAGGACTATTCTGGTTTAATCCTTTGGATTGTGTTAAACTTTATATTAGCATGAAATTAATTATCGTTAGCTATAAAATTTACACAAATTAAACATTACATTTGATTCAAAAGTCCAGAATATTTTCTTTTCCATTTTGTTGGTTTCTTCAATAAATGCTGCTTTCGTGCCATTATTTCCATTTTTTCAGCATTTTTGAAATTAATAATGGTTTATGAAACAAGCATTGTTTGCTGATTGGTTTACCTCTGAGCGGCACTTTTTTGCACACAATGGGCTAAATGGCCAGGTCACAAGGACCCTGAAGGCTCAGAGAAGGTTGGGGGAAGGGACCCACTGGAACAGCTGTTGGGAGACTGATAGTAGCCTCCTGTCAAGGCCATCCAGCGTGTTCTTTAATGTGCACAGGGTATGATTCTCCCACACAAGGGGCTACAGCTTAAGCATTTTTTGCTGCATGAAAGCAGATGGTTGAGAGCAAACCACTGAGTAAAATCTTTTATTTCATCTTCTTGATATTGGCAAAAATGATTTTTAAGGTAATATTTCATTTTTGCCACACTTTTCTGCTGGAACAGCAAAATTTGTACAAACCTTAGTGCACAGCTTTCTTCATCTCATTATCATACTAAAATTGCTATTAACTTACTGCTTCTTTCAGAGTTCCAAATGCTGAAAAATTACTTAGTGTTAAATCAGGGTTAATGTTGGGTGTTATAGGACTCAAAATCTAAATTAAAAAAAATGGAAAGTAAATTAATTTCCGTTTTTTATTAGTCATGTTCTAAATGTTCAAAAAGTAAATAGTGTAAATGTTACGACAGATAAATGTACTACAATAAACAAGGTAGATGTGTCATGAACGCTCACATATGCTTCAGTGTGACAATTATGTTATCAACTGATTAGTATAATGGAGAGATGCTTTGAATAATAAGAATTGTGGAGGGAAAATGAAAGGTATAGTGCAGAAAGAAGGATATAGTGTGTTAAATTAGTGTTGTTTGATGCTACGTAAGAAGGCTACTCTTATTTGATTCGAGATGAAGCCTGGTTCCGGTGGTGAAAGGGAATCAACAGTAAAGTTTGTTTTTTGGGTCCTCTATCAGGGGAAATCAACATTAGATGTTTCACATCTATAAAGTGTAAAGCATTATTAAGGTAATCTTGTACCATAAATGAAATTCAGCATAAATTGATTTGTTTGTTGGATGTTACAAGGTAATAGGTTCTGTTTTGTCATAGGCGGTGAATATTGACAGCACTGTAGTTTAAACATTAAAAGTTCGTTAAGCATAGTAAATCGTTCTTTTTATGGTTTGACTTTATACTAAGAGGATGACGAATACTTGTGTTTAGATAAGATTGTTTTATTTATATGATTTTGTGCCTTTGTAATAAATTACTTACTTCATACTTTGATTTGGTAAATATACATTAGAACTCATCCTCAGTTTCCATCCATTTAATTCATAACATATACATAGAAAAATACTATGTATGATGCACTACGAACATCCAAACAGTGTATGCCGTATTAAATAAATATATGCTTTGCATAAAAGAACATATCTTGGTGTCAGTTTAATCTACTTGTAGTTTTTTGTACTTTTACATGTAATATAATTTCATGTGTTGACCTTTAAAAGATGCTAGTACATCAGTTGTATCAATAAGGCAAAATGTAAAAATTGCACCCTGGTACAGCATTTGTACCAACTAATTCCTTCTACCAAGTGCAGGATGGAATACAGTTAAACCAGTAATGTGATGGAATGTCTTATTGCTATGGGTATTGTCTAAGAGGTGTATATGGTTGGAACTGGAGGCAGGTGAAAGCTCTCTACTAATTGTATGTAACTGTAAGGAAGCAGTCATAGTGTGTGTGACAAAGTTGAAGTAAGAGTGCCCTTTTTACCAGCTGGCCACACATGAAGAGGAACTATTTTGCTTATTGACAAAACAATAGGGCCAGTAGAGTTGGAATTTGTCTATTTTCCTCCATCCTTTTGAGTTAGAAACTTGACATGGTCATCTTCAAAAAGATTTATCATTATTAATTTCATTTTATGTGTGTGAAATGAAATCATTTCCCCTTGAATATGCATTCTGTTTTTTATTAACTGTTTTGCTGTGATCAATTAATTTTCTTTGCTGGTTTGTTTTGACAGGTTCTCAGCTACTGATGCAGATGACAACAATATGACTTTCTATTTGTCAGTATATGGTGCATTAGCTATTGCTAACAGTTTGTTTACTGTTGTGAGAGCTTTTTTGTATGCATACAGTGGGGTAAAAGCTGCAGTATCAATTCATTATAGACTTCTGAAAAATATAATTAAGGTAGGTTTTATTTACCACATTTTAATGGCAGTTTCTAATTTATCATAAATCAAAGTTAAACATTTATTAAACCAACTATTCTTATCCCATGTGTTCATATTTTGTCAGCATCCCATGTCTCTGTTCCATGCTTTAGAATAAAAAACAAAAACAATATTTTCTAATGACAACTCTTAGTTCCATAGATAAGATAAAATCATCAGTCAACTTATATAATTGGGGCTTTATGCTTGGGACATGATATCCACAAAGAGAGGTTCATGAGTTCAAGAAATGCTGCATTTCAAATGCCATGGATGGCTCTTACTATGTATTTTGTAATATCAGAATGCAAGAGGGCGGGGATGGCTCAGTCGGTAGCGCGCCAGGCTCGTAATCTGCAGTTCCCAGGTTCGAGTCCCAGCTGGGTCAGCGTTGAGATTTATCTCCTCAAAATTTCCCCGCCCTGCCCACGGTCAGTAGGGGACACCGATGGGCTTGAAAAGGCCGCCGTCCGTCGGATGGGACGTTAAGCCGGGGCCCCATGTGCGGGAGAGCCATACCTTGTGCACGTTAAAGAACACGCTGGATGGCCTTGACAGGAGGTTACCATCTGTCTCCCAACAGCTGTTCCAGTGGGTCCCCTCCCCCAACCTTCTCTGAGCCTTTGGGGTCCTTGTGGCCTGGCCATTTAGCCCATGGTGTGCAAAAAAGTGCCGCTCAGAGGTAAAACAACCCAACCCAATCAGAATGCAAGAAATATTTCAAGTGGAACAGAAAGTGAAGATTACACACTGACACTGAATGGGCATTAAAGTTTCACATACCATAATTAGCTTTGAAATATTTTTAATGTGTTAATATTATTTAAATTTGTTAGCCATCCCATGGCTGAGTGGTTAGCGTGCTTGGCTACTGATCTAAGGGACCTGGGTTCGAGCCCTAGGTAAGGCATGGCTGTTTGTGTTGTTTTTCTGCTGAGGGCCTGCCATCCTCTCAGACCTTCTACTATGGCAATAAACTGACAGGCTCCTGTCAGACCTCTGTGGCAAGCAGCTGCTTGAGGGAGTATTTATTTTTATTTATTTTTTGATATATATAAACTATGTATGTTTTTATTAAAATGTCGAGACACCCAGTTTTTGCATCCATGGTTTTTGAAAATAGTCACCCTATATTCAAGATTACCCTATAATCAGGGTGGCTCAGTTGGTAGCACACCAAACTACAGTTCCCAGGTTAGAGTCCTAATTGTGCTTGCATTGAGATTTTTCTCCACTAATCCCTACCATGTTCTAAATGAAAAAGGAGGACACTGGTGGTTTTAAAAAGGCTTCCATCTGTCACATAGAACATTAAACTTTGTCTCTGTGTTCAGGAGAACCATATCCTATGCATTTTAAGAACACACTGGATGGCCTTCATGGTAAGCTACCAACTGCTTCCTAATAGCTGCCCAGTAGGTCCCCTTCCCCAACCTTTGCTGAGCCTTTGGGACTCCTTGTGACCTAGCCATTTAGTTCATTTTATGTAAAAACATTACTGTTTAAAAGTAAAACAATCCACAACCCTGCAAATCAATATGGTAATTTGTTAAATTATTATTTTTTTTTTTTTCTAGAAGTTTCTTCATGTCAACTTTAAAAATAGTTAATGGATTTAAAAACATTAGAAATCCCTGTGTTGAAACAAAATGGAAGATTATATTAATGTGCATAATTTAAATGCATATCACTATTCTCCTTTCATTATTCTTTATTTTTGCAGGCACCTATCGGATTTTTTGACATAACACCTTTGGGTAGAATACTCAACCGATTTTCTTCTGATGTGTATAATATTGATGATACACTCCCATTTGTACTTAATATTTTACTGGCTCAAACTTATTCCCTTGTTGGTTGCTTGGCTGTTACATGTTATGGCCTTCCTTGGATAATACTACTTTTGTTACCATTGGGTGCACTTTATTATAATTTACAGGTATGTGATTTTTCAGGCTGCTCTGTAGGATAGTTTGTTTGATTCTAAATTAATAAACATTGCAGAAAATTTGAGAAATGCTTATTTTTTAATATAACAGTTTTGATATCCACTGAACATTTATAATTTTCTAGCCACTGATATATCATTAATTTGAATAGTTACTCATACTTTGAATGTGACAAGTTTTTGGTTAAATAACTAGTAATAATAAATTCGATATTGGTACCTATTAATTTCAATATCTATTGATAATATCAAAGTTTTCTCACATTTTGCAGAACTGCATTTTTACTGCACTTTCCTGGTACATTCCTTGTTACTGTTGTGGTTATTTGCAAAAGAATCACATAAAATACCAAAGTCAGAAATAAATATTGTTCAAGTTCACTGCAGCTCATCTATTTACACTGGTTAATGTTCTCCTCTGACTTTATGCCTCTACTCCCATCTTAGTCCTCACCCTACCCTCGGTCAGTAGGGAGCATCGATGGGTTTGGAAAGGCCACCGTCTATTAGATGGAACATTAAACTGTGGCTCTGTGTGTGGGAGAGCCATACCCTGTGCATGTTAAAGAACATGCTGGATGTCCTTGACAGGCTACCATCTGTCTCCTAACAGTTGGGTCCCCTCCTATTGTTAGGAGTCTGTCCAGTGGAATCCCTTCCCCCAACTCTCTCTGAGCCCTTGGGGTCCTTGTTATTTGGCCATTAGCACATTGTGTGCAAAAAGTGCCACTTAGAGGTAAAACAACCCAACCCATCTTGGTCACTAAGCATATTGTTGACTGAGAATTAGCAACATAAATGCTGTCTAGAATGTGCTTAGTGACTAAGATAGGAGTGGCAACTTATAGGCAGAGGAGAACATTGCCTGTGTAATTCAACAAGCTACAGTGAACTTGGTTGTTTGTTTGGGGTTTTATGATGCATTAGCAACTTATGCCAAGTGACCTTAAGTAATATATAAACTTTTTAGATGGTATTTTATGATTCTTTTGCAGATAATCAGAACTGTAATAAGGACTATCTCAGGAATGTTCAGTAAATCCTATAGTTTTGCAAAAAGGAATGTAATCTAGAGTGATAATAGTGGTAATGAATATTAAATATGACATATTGGTTACCTAGGAATACTATTGTGTATTAATTTAATTATAAATAGAGAAGAAGGTTAATAAATGGACTATGTTAGAAACACCATGTTATAGAGGGGAGCTAAGGTTAATCCTGATCATTAATCCTTTTAAAATGCTTTACAGCTGAAGCTTAAGAAACGTACAAAGGTTAAAGAATTGCCTTCAAAGCTGGAGCTTTGAAAGACCTAGAAATGTGCATTAAACCTACTGTGATAAATTTTAATCATTATGATAAATGTGGTTTGCTTTACATGATTGAGGAAAAATGGAACTATTTAAAATAGACTGTGTGAAATTATCTATGCTGTTCTTGATAAAAAGGATCAGATAAGAGTCATTTGATAATAAGGCTGATAATTTCTGATAAGAGTATTATCAATTAATACCATATTAATAGTAAACTTCAATATCAACATAACCTATTGCAGCAGTACCTATTGCTTCATAATCTAGTGCATCCTCTCAAAAGGTGCAGTAAAAGCTTACCGGTAACTCCAGCCAGCATATTCCTTCAAATTTTAGTATCTGTAAATATGACCTATTGGATAACCCTCTCCTACCGAATACAAAAGGGTGACCAGAATAAGATGGAACCTGATTTAACTTAAACAATTTATTAAGGAAGTAAACAGTTTTTAGCTTACCAGATTATCAAATTACAGCATGATTCATTATGAGGTGTTGAAAATGTTGCCCATCTGCAGTCAAACATGCCTTTGTTTTAAACACAAACAACTTTGTTTTAAAAATTGTAGGGGAAATTTCTTGAATATCATTGCTGATGTTTTTCAGGTGTTCAGTGGTTCAAGGATAATAATTATTGTAGACAGTTTCCTTCAAGTCTCAATAAATAAAAATCAGGTTATCTTAGGGGTGGAAGCTGTATAATTAGCAATTTGTCATTAAAATCATACAAATAGCAGTAAAAAAAAAATGCTTTTTAGAATGCATCTGGTACAAGAGTTCATCACCTTCCATGTTGAAGTCTTAGCAGATGACAGACTGACACTGACACACTGAATACAGAGCAGCACTGCTTTTAGTGCATGCACAGATAGTCATTCATATTTATAATTGTGTAACTTGTACTGCAATACAACTAGTGGTTTAAATTTTAAAAGTTTGTGGATACTTCTTGGACACCAAATGTACTTTGAACAGATATAGCAGAGAGCAGTAGTTCACTACATTTTTAAGAGGAGATCATCCAGAGACAGACTCGGCAAGAACCAAATATCTTTCATAAACTTTTTTTTCCTCATTCAAGTAAATGTGGCATAATGAAAATTGAATTTTTGCCATCTCACTGTTTATCCAGTGATGTTGCTAACCGGAATATGGCAATATTTTAATTATAAAATCATGTTCTAAGTGCTCTTAAACTTTGTTTTATAAATTTAGAATACAAAATTCGTTGTTTTAATGTAAATTATACTGGGCAACACACAAAAAGGCTTTGAAATGAAAATAGCCAAATTTGACTAATTTCGAGGTTCTGAACACAAAAATGACAATAAAACTTGTCGATTGGCTCTTGTTTAGGAGAGACAGAGATGATCATGTATAAATGATTCAGTCCACATTGAGTACATAGGTAACCATTTCGCAACACTGTATTTTAAACTCAAGATTACAACATATTGTGTTGCATTGCATCAGCCCACCATACACACACAACCCCCAGAGGTATTGCATCATTGATGTAATGTAGTTGAGTCATGACATCGCAGCTTTATGATCGTGGACAAAAGATGATGCAATCATTAGTTGTAAGCAACATCTTGTAGGGTGAGCAAGTCTTATGAGCGACTCCTATTTACCCCCTGAGTCATAAGTGCAACACAAGTAATCCTTGCAGTTTTAATCCAGCAGTAGTGATGCCTCGTAACTGTGTTACTAGTGCAGATACATTTTTGTTACATTTGCAAGGAAATTACGTTTGCAAGCCAGAAAAAGGTCATCACTCCAATAGTGAAAGCAGCATATGAGTTGTATTTTGGATGCAAGATCATGGGCAAGGCCTGGATTCCACACATATGCTGCAGTACGTGTGCAAGAAATCTTCCAAAGTGGCTAAAAGGCAAAAAAAAAAAAGTGGCAATGGCGTTTACTGTTCCTATGGTTTGGAGAGAGCCAAGCAATCATGCAAATGACTGCTACTTCTGCATGGTTCCGCCCGTTTCTAGAGGCATCACAAGGAAAAAGAAGTGGACAATAGCATACCCGAATATACAATCTGCTCTCAGACCAGTTCCGCACAGCAAAGGCCTTCCCGTTCCTGAACCTCCAAAAGAATTTTCCACGAATTCAGACGATGGAGGGGAGATGAACCGACATCGGGTTCTCTAGCCTTCGGTGTCTAATGATGATCCATACATCTGCCATGGTGCATGGTCTGCACCACACATTCTCACCAAAGAAGAAATGAATGATCTTGTTCGTGATCTGGAGCTGTCCAAAGCCAAAGCAGAGTTACTTTTGTTGGATCAAGACTTAATGGAATCTTCTTAAGGGAAATGTCCAAGTGACTGTTTCAAACTCATCATGAGCAGTTTGTGTCTTACTTCAGAAAGAAAGATGACCTTGTGTTCTGCTCTGATGTAGGCTGTGTTGCTGCATAATGGAAATCAACTTCCATCCATTCCAGTCGGACACGTTGTCTACATGAAAGAAACCTATGACAACGTAAAACAGCTGTTGAACTGTCTTCAATACAGCATGTACCGCTTTCATCTCTGTTGTGACTTGAAGGTAGCAACTCTGTTGATGGGTCTGCAGCTGGGATATATGAAGTACTGCTGTTATGTGAATGGGACATCTGAGCAAAGACTTCGAACTACATGAAGAGAAATTGGCCACAGAGGAAATCTCTGAATGTCAGAGAGAAGAATGTGGAACACCCAGCACTGGCAGAAATGCACAAAATCCTGCTATCATCGCTAGACATCAAACTTTGTGTGATGAAAAACTTCGTAAAAGCATGGACCGGACTGCATAGCTTTCGAGTACTTGACTGACAAATTCCCTCGACTCAGCGAAGCGAAAATTAAAGAGGGAATTTTTGTGGGTCCTCATCCACAAGCTGTTCAGAGGCCAGATATTTGACAACCTGCTTCAGGGTGACGAGAAAAGGGCTTCGGATGCATTTCATCTGGTGTCAACTAAATTCCTCAGGAATGTCAGGTCAGACATCTACAAGAAACTGGTTAAGGACATGTTGTCTCTGTATCACAAACATGGCTGGAATATGTCCTTAAAGATCCACTTTCTCTATTCCCACTTAGATTTCTTCCCCGACAACTGTGGCATGGTTAGTGATGAGCACAGTGAACGTTTTCACCAGGACATTGCAACGATGGAGAAACGATACCAGGGAAACTGGTTGATTTCAGTGTTGGCTGACTACTGTTGGACACTCACCAGAGATGATCCTGAGCAGCTGTACAACCGACGGGCAAAACGTCGGAAGTAGAAGCGAAATTTTACCGATACATCATATGTACATATTACTCTATTATATAAGAAACTATTGCAGATTTCTCAGAAATCGTAGCCAATTTTCATTGTCATATTCGTGTTCAGCATCTTGAAATCTTTAAGAAATGGCTACTTTTATCTCAGAAGTATGACTTTTATGAAAATTTGTTGCCCAGTGTTATTGGTTATTTTCTCTTTCAAATATAATGCATCAAATATAACAATTTCTTAGAGGTACCATTAAAACTTTTAACTTAGAGGTATCCGAGTTAAAAAATACTAGAAACCATTTTGGTTTCATTTTTATTCTAATAAACTTTTCAGTTGTCAAATTTTGATATTAACTCTTTAAAGTTCAGGATTTCAGTTTACATCTCTAAATTTCAATTCTCATGCAACATCAACATTTGCTGACTTTTAAGAAGAGCTACAACTTCAAAATGATCACCAAGAGATGTTGAAACTACCAGCATTTACCACATAATAATACAAAGCACAGAACCCTGTGTGATATATCTAGCGACAATTAATCGTTGCTTGACCTGCCAAGAATGCCAATGGGGAGGGAAATAGTTATCACTTGATTTCATAAAGGTTAAATGAATAGGCATTTAAATATATTATTAATATAATTATTATGAGATTTGACAAAATTGGAAAATGAAGTTTTTTTACTCATTGCCATTTACAATTGTGGACAGTGCTTTTGATATACACTGAGAGACCAAAAGTCATGGGATACGTGCCTAATAACTGGTTGGTCATACTCAAGCCCTCAGCAGTGCAGCCACACATCGAGGCATTGAGTCAATGAGCTGCCGGTACCATTCTGCAGGGATAGCAGCCCACATATCCTGCAGTGTAGATCATAAATGTTGCATTGGATGGTATTGGATTCATGGGTCGTAAATTTGTTTCCATTGTGTCCCACAGATGCTCCAAGTGGTTCGTATCAGGGGACCGTGGGGGGCCAATTCATGGTGGTAAAGTCTGTGGAGTGTTCCCTCGATCCACCTCCTAGCAACCAAAGACTGATGACACATTGCATTGTATTGTTGGAATACCCCTTCTCCATCAGGGTGTTTGAGAGTGATGAAGAGGTGCAGATGATCTGTGAGAATGTCCATATATCTCATACCTGTCAGCGATTGCTCCAAATGGATGAGCGAACCCAATGTAGACCACGTGAACACACCCCACACCATCACAGAGCCACCTCCAGCCTGAACAATACCTTGCAGACAGGAAGGGGCCATGGCTTCACAAGTCCTATGTCACATTCTAACATTCCCGTCAGCATGAAATAACTGGAACCTCGATTCATCAGACCATGCTACCTGACACCACTGTTCTACTGTCCAATTCCAGTGTCTTTGGGCCCATTCCAGTCATTGAGCTCCGTGATGACGTGTAAGCAACGGGACACGAGTGGGTCTTCGGCTACCAAATCTGATGGAGTGCAGGTGGCGACGGACAGTCCTTTCAGAAATGTTTTGTGTTTGATCCACATTCAAATTGGCAGTGATTTCATGCACTGTAGCCCCTCTGTTGGTCATTACCATTCATGACAGCTGGCGCGAGTTCCATTCGTCAATTGCACATGGCCATCCCGTTCGCTGGTTTATGTGTGTGGAAATGCCATCAATAGAATACTGATAATAAACTCATGACACCGAAGACCTGGGAAAATCGAATTCCTGCACGATCTCTGATATGCCTGACCCATCCTTCTGGCACCGACAATCAAGCCACATTTAAAGTCAGACAACTCACTTGTAGCCATGCTGAATTAACAATTACTCTGAAATGAATGCTGGATTTGTAGGCTATTACAGTGTCATTCTGTAGTTGACGTCCAGTGCTTCAGTTATGACTACAGTGTGCTAGTTCTATTTTACTGCTATTCCCATGATTTTTGGCCTCTCAGTGTATGTCAATTATAGAAAGTTCCATGAGGAGGCTTAAAGGAACTTCTCTCATTTCAATAAAATGATTCACCAGTTTCCAATGTTTAATTTTATAATATATTGCTCACAAAAATTAGGGGATATTTCATCGCTTCATATTCATTTTGAAATATCCCCTAATTTTTGTGAGCAGTATATTAAAAAATGTAAAGAGGAATTTCTGAAATACTACTTACAAAGAAAATAACTCATAATAAATTGCCATTTTTAACACCAAATAAAGTCAATAAAGAGCAGATAAAATTTCATGATGATCATACTCATAAGTACTAAAAAGGAAGGATGTAATAGGACAGATATAATAATATATAATATCATAAAATATGGTGAGCACTTTTAACAGCTTTTTCAGTAGCATGGTGCTTGAAAATGCTTGATACAAAGTATGGTTGATAAAATTTTTTAATATTTTCGCTAACAGAGGCATTGCTATGGGTTGTACTAATGTATGTATTTTTTTTTCTGATTTCGGGAAAGTTCAATAAATAATCAGACAAGTTAGATAATGTACTTTTTAAAGGTTTTTTTTTTACCTAAGTTTTTGTATAATTATACAATCTATAAAATATATTTATTACTGTTCGTTCATTCATTAACATTCACCTGAGAAATTGTTCTGTAGTATAATAATAATATAGTTATTGTAACAAGAAATGTCTAGAACAAGGCATTTTATAGAAATAAATTATGTTTTATGCTAAAATACATAAATTGAGCCATACTAATAATTAATGTTCTAGAGCAGTGATGGCAAATCTATGGCATGCATGTCAGAGATGGCACGCAAGGCAATTTTTGTTGCCACGCAACTGGGACGTAAAAAGAAATACATGTCTAAGACTATTGTAGAGACTTAGGAACAATGGCCCTAGAAATCCAATGCATATTATGAATGAATCACTGGTAGCATGATGGTGAAATTGTACTGTTATTGCACTTTTATCATTTCTTTACATTTATTATTATAAGAAATTAATTTTTATCTCTGCTTTGTAATCTTAATGCCAAACAGTGCCTTCATTGATTTGAAATAATTCTTTTCTTTTAGCGTTATTACAGATATACATCAAGAGAACTCAAGAGGCTATCCAGTGTTACTCTCTCTCCTATATATGCTCATTTTTCTGAAACTTTAAATGGCCATTCTACAATCAGAGCTATGGCTTCAACTGTTAGGTAATTTGCATTTTTTTTGTACTTTTTTGCTATCTCTCTATCATATACATGCAGTACAAATCGTGTCTGTACAGCCTATGGCCCTCTAGGAAAATTTTGGTGAACCACAGAATGATTTTTTTATCTAAAATGGCTTAGCTCAATATTACCCAGTTCTTAAAATTAATTTAGATATAACATCAATCTTGAAATTTGAGTTCAATATGCATTTTGGTATCACTAGGTAAAATGCAAATTAATAATAACCAAATGCACATATAGAAATATGTAATTCTACACTTCTGTGTTGATCTTGTGTAAAGCATGAGGTATTCTTTGTTTACATTAAGGTAAGTGCCCCTTTTCATTCGTTATTTTTGTTAGCATAATTGTACTAACCTTTTAATGTAAATAGATAATTGTGAATGGGTAAAACAATGATCAAACAATATTTTCCTAGATTTCGTCGTGAAAATGCAGAGAAGCTTGATGAGAATCAGCAGGCTATATTTGCTACTATGGCAGCATCACAATGGCTCAATTTAAGACTGCAATTAATAGGAGTTGCAGTTGTCACTGGTGTGGCTTTGATAGCTCTTATACAAAATGAATATGGTGATGTTGATCCAGGTATAATTTTAATATTATATACAGTTTTTTACATTAATATTGCATATTAATATGTGTGTTTCTAACATTTATATTTTGACATGTTTTAAACTGCATGGTAGTTGTTTTACCTTTAGGAAATAAGTTACCCTGGATGCACAAAATCATAAAAGGCATCAGGGAATTTATGATTAATTTTACTATTGTTGTGTGTCATGCAAGAATCTTTCTGGGTTGGGGTGAGGGAAAGAAATGAGTTTGTTTCATGAAAAGTATAATGGAAACTTAAAACAGTAAGTAGCCAAGATAAATTTATAATTATATAATAATCATCAAAGTTTTTTATTATTATTATGACGTTTCCCACACAGAGCAGCCTACCTATTGTTAAGACTGATAATCTACCTATCTTCATTGAATGAAAGAAAACAGCAAACTTAACTCTTCCAGGGCTCACATCTTGTATACAAGTTGACACCAAAATGGGAGACTGATGACACTATATCAGTTTTTAGTACAACTTATGAAACTTATTTTGATTTTTAATTTTATTAAATGATTTTTTTTAATTTGCCATTTGAAAATATTTTTACATATATCTTATAAAGTACATTATTGATGCATGTAAAATAATATTTTCCCTTTACATTTGCTGCATATTTTATTAAGCTATGATATAAATAATTTGTTGTTGCCAATTTATTTGTTAACATTCCTCTGCACTGAAACAACTCCCTGATTTAAGCTCACAAGTTTGAATTATTATCAACAAATTTTTCTTTAAAGCTTCAAAAACTTCCTGAAAATTAAAAAATTGCTATTTTTAAAAATGGAAGATTTTGGAAGTAATATATATATATTTTTTTCCTCCTGTTTTGTACGCTTTTCTGCCTTAAAATTATTTTAGTGTTCCTAGAATTATTTTTATCATTTATAACATTTATCCCAGCATTCTATGTGTCATTCATACACCTCAAATCGAAACCAAAACTTTAAAAAAAGCCTTCTTACACACAGCTTGTTGTTCAAAAACTTGCTGCAGTACACAGCAGAGGAAGATGCAGATTTTATTAATTGCTCGCTCACACATGCAAGAGCCCCATCCGTTAAGTGGCTGCATGGTAGTTGTTTACTTGGTTCAATACAATTATGTAAAACAATACAATACATGGTATTTATTTACATGTCCAAATACTTCCAATACATTAGATATCTCTCCCTTCATAAAGTTAATATTTTATTTACTTTTGTATAATTAACTTTAGTTTCCATTCCTGTAGATTTATTTTATTTGCGTAAATTATCGATCTTTTGGAGTTATGCTACATCAGATGGCTAGCTTACAAGTTGTTGCAGATATTTTATTTAACATTGCACAATATTCTATGTTAATTTTTATTTTATTTTTTCATTTTCCAGTAAAATAAAGTTATCAGTATTGTTTCCTGAAAATGAATGAGGTCTTGGATACAGAAGCAAAAAGGACTTCCTTGACACAGAACTAAGTCCTCGTGTGAAAAAGTCTTTTGGCAAGTTTTTTAAACCCCACCCCTGATGCTGAAGTCATTTTATATCTTTCCCCCCCCCCCCCATGGCAATTTTTTTTAATTATGAGTTTTTAAAATTATATGGAATGGCTTTAGAAAATTCCACTCCCATTCTGATAATATTGATTTTTTTTTGCTTTGGTGAACTGGCTTTTTGGCTCTCAGCCAAGAACCCCAAAATTCAATACCCAAAGAAAAAATTCACAATGTTTAGTAAAAAAAAAAGCAGCCAAGAAAGTGTTTTTTCATTTTGTAAACATGACAGGAAATTGCATTAATGTAAACAATCCAAGCTGCCTTGTATAACAGTGGCCCATGTTCTGAAAAATACCAACTGAAAAGAATCACAAAAGAATTAAAAATCATGTTTCAGATTAATATTAAAATATTCTGGAAGAATTATCTTTTGATTAATACATAATTTAATGGGGTTTTTTTATTCATCAGGTTTCCCAAAATTAAGCCTTAATTGCATAGTCTGATCTATTTTTTTTACTATATCACAATGAAAAAGTCTTATTAAAATCAATAGGTTTGTAATTTTAATATTTTTATTTTCATAAAATTTGGAATTAAATTTTATTTAATTTGGCATATAACAATCTATTTCAGTTGATTGTCTTTTTTTAATTCTAAAGTTGACTTGTTTATGTGGCTCAGCACAGTTGTCGAAAAGCCTGGACTTTTCTCAAAGTATGGTACCAAGAAAAAAAAAAATGCAAAACTAGAGTAATTTTTTTGTTTCTAATTTTTTTTTTCAGAGATAAAAAGCTTTTCTATTTATGTGCTAAAAACAAACTAATTACAGAAAACAATTTTTAATTACATTAAAAACTTTTAATTTACATTAAAAACAAACTAATAACAGAAATGATTATAATAATCATTTCTGTTATTAGTTTGTTTTTATTTAATAAATTTTTATTTGCATTGTCATATTTTTACTACCTGATTCTGAAAAAACCCTATTAAAATAAAACTTTTTTTGTTAAATATTTTTTTTTTGGAAAATCCAAAATTAAATGCTGATTAATTTGGTATATAACTTACCATAATTCTTTTCATTAGTTATTTGGCAAAAAAGTTCTAAATTTATTTTTTTTTTTGGCTGAGCAGAGTGAAAAAAATAGCTTAGCCTCTGGATGTAAACCAGTTTTTCAGACGGTCCTGGAAGGGTTAGAAATAATGAGCAAAATGTGGTGTAGAGTTGTTATATGCTAAGTGACTGTGCTAGTACAAAGAACAAAAATACTCCATAGTACTAAACTATGAAAGTATTTTATTCATAATTTGTATTATGCAAAACATTGAATGTAATATAGAATTATTCAAAAATCCAGTTCTAAATGCAAACTAGGTAATTTCATTGCGCAGATTTTACAGGAGTGAGTCTGAATACCATTGATTGATGTAAAAACTCTTTAAATTATTCTAAGATACTTAAAATATTAATTAAATTTGTCAGTTGTTATAGGAAACAAATATAAAGGTGACTAAACATTCTTGACTCATTTTAAAACATTGCAAACTGTACAAAATACATTTTGTTTTTAAAGTTATAGATTCAATTCCTTTATAGGACTTGTAGGATTGGCAATGTCATATGCACTTTCAGTAACTTCATTGCTGAATGGAACTGTAACATCCTTTACTGAAACTGAAAAGGAAATTGTTAGTGTTGAAAGAGCTATACAGTACATTGAGGGTGTTCGAACTGAAAAAGTAGAAGGACTTATAAAGGTATTTAGTAAAAATTGTTTTTTAGTTGCTAGAGATAAGAAATTGATAATTACTAATAAAAAAGAATATTATTTTAATGACTTTTAATAAAAAGATTTCTTACATCATATTAAGCATACATACCATGTTATGAAAATAGCAAGGAGCTATCATGAACGTTTTTAAATTAGTGTAAAAATTGTCTTTAGCCATTTTGAGTATGAACTTACAACATCCTGATAATATGTCAGGTGCTCTGGCCACTGAGCTGCTGATAACTAATAAAGAGTTTTCAATAAAAAAAAGAAGCTTCCAAGAGGGTTGGGTGAACAGAATTGTTACATGGCTTTATGTGTCAGTAGTAGAACATACGTAGGATCACTGAAAAAAATTGTATATTTTCATATACCATGATGCCAGCTTTATAAGTGGAAAGCTTGGCATTAATAAATTTTGTGTTATCTCCTATAGGTTGAAGAAATACACTTTTTGGTGTAGTAAAGGGGTAGGCAATGTGTCACAGTTAACATGATATGAACTGCCATTTGGCACAGTAGCAAAACAGACTATTGCTATATGCTGGACATTTAAATTTGGTTATTGCATAACTATTCTCCACAACCACCTCCTACCACTCTTCTGTTATAGGAATATACAGGTGCACACTCATATATTCCAAATTATGGTGTTACTAATCAAAGCAACAGAGACAAAATGTGAAAGGAATGTCATTCAGTCACTTCCATTGGTTTTACACAGCCCTTAAATGAATCTCATTGAACATTTATGAAATGATCTCAATATGAATGGCAGAAATCACGTCCAGTTTCAAACAATATTGAGCTGTTCAAGAACAGATTCTGAAAATGGCTAGATCCAGATTGTAGTGTTATTCAGAAATTGATAAACTCTGTGCCAAATTGTTTCAAAGTAATATACAAGTATTGGCTTTTCAAATTTAAAAGAATGAGATAGCTAATTATAGTAATACAGTTGTAGGAATCAATAATGTCTCCTAAATTTTCAGAATTGTTAATCACTACATACCAATACACTGACGTATATGAAATGCAATCAGAAAGGTTCACCGACTGATTATTTTGTTAGAGAATTGCATTACTTATTAAATAATTTAACATATACTCTTTGAATTTTCCCATTCTGAATAGACATTAGTTCCAGTGTCCTGCCACTTCTAGAATAACGTTTTATTTTTATGTCATAATACACATCTATTGCCACATCAAATTGTTAATAATTAGTCCTACATACAGTTTAGTCTTTTTTTTTCCCCTTTCCTTAAAACACTTTTGAGATTAGGAAACTGGGAAAAACTCATTGGCAGATCTGATGAATATACAAAGTCATGGAACTTGTGAAAATTGATTCACCCAAAACTTTGCAACAGATATAGAATATTGTTCAAAGAATAGTGTGGAAAAGAAATGATAATCTGGCAAGTGTCTTACTGCAGCTCACAAAAGTGTTAGAAGTTTTGAAAAGAGGTAGGAAAACTTAATTTTGGAATAAAAGAAAAATACATCCCCCACCTCCTGACTTTGAACTTGGGATCTCTTAGTTAATCTTATTAATAATTTTATTATTAAATCTCTTAGTCTCTAAGGCAATGGCACTTTCACACTTGCGTAAGTAAGGTTATGAATGGTGGTTAGTTATAAAGGGAGTCTAGATGGTAGAAAATTTACTGATTTGTTAGTTCAGTAAATAAAAACACCTGATATATATAATTATAAATAATCAGGTTACATATCAAAAGCCTAACTTTTTTCCTGCTAATTGTTACTGCTAACAGTGCAAAGTGTCAAGAAAAGTCAGTTGAAGCAGTATAGGACTTTAAATGATCTCATTAAATGCAGATATGGGATATATTCAGAATATTGTAGATTATGGTTGCATGTATGTAAATTAACAGGTGTGTGTATGTAATCAAATTAGTATTGGTACTACAAACTCCTGAATAATACCATACTAAACTCTTGTATTGCTGAATATAAATGTTTGGGTTCTTTAAATATTAATACCTAAAAACTTCATTGGCATAAGAAAGACATGTCATATATAAACTCCAAGCTGAGCTATCAACCAGAAAAGTAGCAGTAACTTGAAATCACTTAATATTGTCAATAGTATTGGTGGAGTATCATGGTTTTCATAAACTTGAATAGTAGCATTTAAAAGACTAATGCTTTAAGTACCTAATTGTTTACTTGTGTGAAAATGAATTTTTTTTTTAGTTCTTTCTAACTAATATTCTGAATATTGTTAGGAAGAAAACTACTAACCTCTGGATACGAGAGTTTATAGTTCTAAGGTAAAATTGCAAAATTGTAAGTTTTTTTCCCTTAATTATTAAATTTGAATGTACTGATGAAAGAATTTTAAATATAAGTGAGATATGTGCTAAGTTTTTCAAGTGTAAAAACTCTTTATTATGTTATGTTGCATTGTTATTATATATAAAGGGTAGATCAGAGGATAACTTGTAACACAAATAGTTTACTTTTATTGCATTTGCACAAATAAAATATACCTAAAGACTATATAAATAAGTCAAAAGACTAAAAAAAATGTTTTTTTTGGCTTTCTTAAAAAAAAACTATAAAAGAAATTACTTGGTTAGCTAGAAAATATGTAGTTGTACAGTTAAGCAGCTTTATATTGCTTTATTTTCTGATGTACAAACAAGAATAGTTTTTATGGTCACGTTTTCCTTATTACTATACATACAAATCAAAGTTTACTTGGTTAAAAGGTCTGTTTTTAAACTTGCATGTAATATTAAAATTGTATTTTATAGCCACCATTTGCATGGCCTACACATGGTGTTATAACATTTCAAGATGTGTGTCTTCAGTATCGGCCACGTCTCCCTTTTGCTCTAAAAAATATTGATTTTGAAACTAAACCTGGGGAAAAACTTGGAATTGTAGGAAGAACAGGTTCTGGAAAAACCAGCTTAATCAAAGCTTTATTCCGAATGGTGGAAATTAACCAAGGGGTAATATGCATTGATGGTGTAAATATTGCCAATCTCTGTCTTCAAGAATTGAGGTTTGTATTTTGTTCATCTTTATAAAAGATAAGTTTTAAAGTCACCTTCACTATCTGTACTATTCAATAATATCCCAATATTCTTGTGTATATATTCATGATTATGTACATGTTGCAGTGGCTTATGCCATTAATTTTTGGTCAGATACCTATCAAACTCAAGGTCTGTGATCCATATACTGCCACATAATAAATATATGTATAGTGTTGGTCAAATGGTTATTTTTTTATTGGGACTTGCTGGTATGGAATTCTGGTAATTTTATTGATAAAGGTAAAATGTTTGCAAGCATTTTATCGAAGGTTGTAAAAAACCTTCACAAAAAATATAAATATTTACAACGTTATATCATCTAGTTTCTCTTATGAAAAATAATAAAATAGAAAATGTAAAATTTAATGGTATTGTTTTACTTATTTTTTAACATTGATAAGTTTTGTATTAAATAAAATTTGGTATACATTTTTGGTCAACTAAATCAATAATTTTGTTATTTGATATGCTGAAAAAGCAGAATGACTCACAGAGGGGAGAATTGATATGGTGTTTCTCAACAAGAATTAGGAAGCATAATGTAGAATGAAAACAGCATTTTGAAAGTAGCTTGGCTGACCCAACAGTAATAGTAAAATTCATGATTAGATCTGAAATACAGTCTGCTTGTTAACAGTTGTATTAACATAATGGCTGATCTGGCCTCACCCTCAAGGAGAGAATCACTTTTAAGAAGGGAAATACATAAAAGTTTTGAGAAAGATTTCACTGAAAGAAAGAATCAGAGAGATGAAAGGAGGACAAATTTGAAGATAATGAAAGCTTAGACCTCAACCCAATGATTTTCTCTTATCTCTATAAGATACCTAATATTATTGTACTATTTGCATGATTGTAGATAAGATTAGCTTCAAAGCATTTGTAACTCTTTATAACTTAATATTTGTTTAACCATGTAAAAATATTAACTTGGATTTTGTAATTCTTGAGTTAAATTATAGGTGTAATTTAAAAAAAAATTAAAATAAGTAATAAAAAGAAAAATATTACATTTAGTGCAATGCTCAAATATTTTTCTCCCTCTCATAACAAAAAGTTAAATTTTTATTTTTGTGGGTAATAGCTCACACTCAAATTTGTCCTATCTATTAGATAACTTGGAAGTGATATGGGGGGGGGGGCAAAATATTTTAATTCTACCTGCTTGTTAATCTGATCATAACTAACCTTTCTAGTGTTAAGAATTTATCACAAAAATTAAAATTTAAATAACTGGCATATTGTGATGGCCTACCCATTTACTTTTACTTTTCCTTAACCAGTTTTACTTTATTTATGTTATATTTATCATTTTGGGGATTATTTTTTAGTTGGCCATCATTTCTCTCTATTACAAGCCACTAAAGGAGTTGCACGTGCTCAACTCCGACTTTTGATTGGCAACTGCTAATGCTTATATTTAGGACATCTTGCTTCATAGCTGCGAGCATCAGATTATGCAAATGTTTTTCTCAGCATGTAACACACGTCAGTTGTACGCCACATGTATACTAAGTGACATTACATCAGAGTCAGTAGGTGTCGGAGATGATGATAAGTAATAATGGTGGAGATAGTCAGTATGAGATAGTAATGAGAATGATGTTAGCTGAGAAGTTTGTCAGCTTTGGAAATGTTTAAAAGAGCTTTTATTTGCTCAGACTATTTTGTATTCATCAGTTTTAATGGTTAGTCATGAATTTTTTGGAAATAAACTTTGTTTGTTATATGAATATTTTGACTTTGCTATTTTTTCACTTGAGCAACAATAATTGATTTTCATTAAGATATAACTTTAATAAATTGACAATCTTTTGATTTCTTGCTCAATAAGTAACGCCCATATACCTAACAAATCCTCATTTAACTTTATTTGGCAAGTTAATATTGCCTGGTGCCCAATATGCAATCCAGAATTTTAATTTGGATCAATCAAAAGGTCCAAAGAGAAAAAGTTTAAAAATCTTTTGGAGCATTACAATATCAGACATTCTGAAATAATACTATTGCTAGCCTAATTTTACCCTAAAGAACTTATTTTGCATTGCATCTGAAATTCTAGTGGAAACACATGGAATTAAATTTTTTTAATGTAGACATTGTATACACTGTCATATCAAAATAATATGACCACCTACCTAATAATGGGAGTAACCACCCTTGGCCCGGATGACAGCTGCAAGACAGCTGGGTGATTTTGCCGGCCAAGGGAGAACTGAGACACTGCTATCGTGTTCTTGGAACCAGCCATACACCACCTTAGTGACATGGCAGGACTCATTGTCTGTTGGTAGACACCATCACCACCAGGGTAAATGTCCAACATGAAGGGAATCATGTGGTCAGCAAGGATGGACAGGTAGCCATTGGCATTCAGGGATCCATCCAGTGGTACCAGCGGTCCCAGGTCATATCAGGAAAACATCCCACAGACATGCACACTGCCAGTCTGTACTTGACTGACAAGTGAGTCCTGGTGTTGGTTCTCATGTATCTGACACCGCATCCACCACCACCCATCACTTCTGTGGAGTAGAAACCTCGATTTGTCAGAGAAGGCAACCTTTTCCACTCTTGCACTGTCCAATGACAGTAGTCCCATGCGAATTGCAGGCATCATTGCCAATGAACCTTGGTTAGCATGGGGTGCCTTTATGTAGCGTCGACTACAGAGACCCATGTGTAACAGGGTTTGCTCTACTGTTATCGGGGACACGTACCTGTGTGCCCCAGCGTTCATTTGAGTGGTCAATTGCTGTACTGTTGTGCTTCGATTGCCCTTCACCAGTCGATGGAGGCAATGTTCTCCTCTGGGATCGATGGCCTTTTGGACTCCACAGTTATGACATCTGGAGGTATTCGGTGTGCCAGCGGTCCATTCTTGGTACACCCTTACTACAGCACCTTGCGAACAGCCCACGGTCTGCTGTTTCCGAAATGCTTCCACCCTTAGCACAGTAGCTGATGATCATTCCTTTTTGAGCGTCCATCAAATCAATACCTCTGCCTATTGTGCTCATGTAACACATTATGGCTCATCTGTCCTGGCCAGCCACTTATATCTCCATGTGGTCAACCTCATCGTGTGCACTCTGTGACACGCTGGGCAGGTACGCTGTGATTCCGTGGGTGGTCATATTATTCTGATATGACTGTGTATATATTCAGTGTTTATCAGTAGTAAATAATCACAGGATAAGTCCTGTAGACATGAAATGATGAGCTGAAAAATTTTTCAGCTCATCATTTCACAAGTTCAGTGTTTATGTTTACAACATAATGATATTCAAAAGCGAATAAAAATTACCTGTGGGTGAAAACTTTATGAAGTTACTGATTTTTATTTAATTTCCTTTTATATGTATACAGTCCCAGTGGTATGGCTTTTAGTGCATTTACTTTTGATGCATTGAGTTCGATTTTCACTGTCATATATTTTATAAAGACCTTTATGTACATATTTAGACTTGAACATATGGAATCTCATTATGTCAATAAGGTCATAATACTTGCACTGTAGTTCTTTGGCAGTTTCATATTACCATTTATTTTTATTTCCAGGCATTAAACTGGTGCTTTAATTGTGATGACCAGTGTTATTATGCAGGGGATAGTTTTCAGCATTGGCATTTGCATAGGTATGTAGTTAAGAATAGAGACAAAATTCTGAAACTTGAAGAACCTTGGTCTGTCCAATGTAAATTTTGGTAAAATGGCAATCAGATCCATTAAAATGTTGCACAGTATGTACCAGCATTAACTGTCATTTCATTCTCCTGATTTAATCTGTGATTACTACTCATCTGGATTGGTGTAATAAAAGTATCTTTAAAAGGAGGGCCATAACCTGAGTTCTTATTTGCTGAAACATTTCAAAATCAGGAAAATCAAAAAAGATGGTGATATATTAGTGATATGAACTGTAAGAGAGTACAAACTAATGGCTAAAAGGCTAGCATGCTGACCTACAGAGTAAAGGCACTGGGTTTTTAAGTCCCAGATAAGGCATGGATGTTTTCATTCGAATGTGCTGATTTATGTTGTTGTTGAAGTGTCACCTTCCTCATAGATCTTCTCTATGGTATATATGTTAATAGGTTCCTGTCAGACTTCCGTGGAAAACAGCTGCTTGAGGATTTTTTTTTTTTATGTGTGTATGGATAAAATAGAAATAAAATATAATCAGAAGGGAAAAATAGAATGGCTGTATTATTTGTTTGGTGATGAATAGTTTTCTGGTTTGGAAACTCGAGCATGTCAGTGTCAACACTGAGAATTTTGCAATTTTTGATTTGTAAATATAATGCAGAGTTGCATTTCAAAATACAGCCACATTTAAAAATGTTGTTTCCTCAAGAAATGCAGTTTTCTGTTTACAGTTAAAAACACATCAATAGTGGATATTTATCAGCAACTTGTCAAGGTTTGCAATGAGAATGTAATGAACTGTCAAAATGTTGATAAATAGTGCAGAAAGATTATTTCTGAAAGGTAGAAAGCAGCAAATTGATCACTTCAAACACTGAACTCAATACACATGAAATCGTAAGATGATTAAGCAGGACAAGACAGTGTCTTTGTATTAAATGTCCTCTAAGTTGGATGTTTCACATGAAAGTAGTGAGAAATATTATCATGGTATTATATTTGCACCTATTTGATATTGAGAACTTTGATAGAAATCACAATGATCAATGCGTGATTGCATGCCTTTCAGTGCTTTAATGATACACTGTGGAAGAGAATGATTTTTCACTACTTCATTACAGGAGACAAAACATGTCTTCAACAATAGTTATACTGTAAACATTATGCCGCCATTTTTTGGGATGTTATTTGTGTATTTTATGGAGAATGAAATGACGATTAATGCTGGTACATACTGTGCAACACTTTAACATCTATGTTAAGCAAGCAGAAGAAAATGCCCTAGATTTCTCATGCAGTAAGACATTGTTCACTGTTACAATTGCCACACCTCAGAGACTTCACAAGAAATAAAGGGTATGTTGAAAAAATTTTAAATGAGAAATATTTTGAACTCTCCTCCTCCACATACACACACAGTTGTTAATTCACTTGTATGTGAGCATTCAACATGTTGGCTTGTGGTTTAGTGCATAAATCCTAATTTCCTTGACCCAGTATAAATCACTATATATATATATGAGAAGTATCTCAAATCTCAAAGGAACTAAGTGGAAAAGAAAAGTAGTTCATGTATGTTAGTTCAAATTTCTATTATAATCAGTTTAAGTAAAATTCCATTTTATGAGCCAACACAATACCACTGCTACTTCAGTGGTATCACATTGGCTCGAGGTGATGCTGCAGCTGCTGGGGTCTTGTTTGAGTCTTGGGATGTCATGCTTGTTTGTTCATCTGTGTGTTTATATGTTATGTGAGAAACCAGGATGAGCTTGATAGAGCTTCTAGATGTGTCTTCGAGGTGTAAGGTCTAGTGTGGAGGAGACCTTCCTTTTTTTTTAAATATTATATTCTTGCTTTCCAATATTTTTTTATATACTAAGGTATAAATATATTTAATTTTTTTTTTTTTGTAAACACAGAGAATAACCTGTAAGCTTTTGGCTTGTGTTGGTTTCCCATAAACATTCAAACACTTACACAAGGACATGCTCATTGGCTTGATAGTCTGGTTCTCTAACCACTACACCAGTTACCGCATATAGCATAGTATCAATTTATGTTATAATTAATGGTGTATTTAACTATTACAGATCCCATCTGGCTGTAATTCCGCAAGACCCTTTTCTGTTCAGTGGATCAGTAAAAGAAAATTTAGATCCTGAAGGTGCCCATTCTGATGCTGAAGTGTGGAAAGTTTTGCATAATTGTCATATAGGAGCAAAAATAAGATCTTTAGGTGGCTTAGATGCAGAAGTTGGTGAGAGAGGTCAGAGTTTCAGTACAGGGGAAAGGCAGCTTATTTGTTTGGCCAGGACACTCCTCCATAAAGCTAAAGTAAGAATTTTACAAATAGATCTCATTTTATTACAGTAAATAATGCTTAAATTATCTATTAACAATTTTGTGTAAGGTTCACTCAAATAAAAAGGGACCAACCCTTGTATCTTAGTAATTGACAGAGTGATCATGCCCTCACACAGGGAATTGGATACATATATGTAGAAGGGGCTCAACACTAGAATGAGTGGAAAGTATCAGCTTTACTGCATTAGACATTGCATGGATTACAGACAGTCCCTGCATGGAAACTCCAAAGTTGAACAAATATGTGGTATGCTGATGTTTTAATTTTACTGTCTGGTCCACTATTTATTCTGAACTGATGCCTGAAATATTCTCCTTGTAATCCTGGCATCTCTCCAGTTAGATTTTCGTACTTCTGGACCTCTAAAATACAGCATTAAAAGAAGGAAGTTGAAGTCAGAATAAGTGTAGTGCATCGTCTCACAGACTTCATCATGCAACAGCCAAAGTAGCTCTAGGTAAAATGAGTTTCATGCTAGGACAAATGTCTCAATAGGCATGGCAAATTTGAACATATCAGTAAATGATTTATGCTTCATTACAACTTGTCCACTTTTTATTTGAAATACCTTTTTTTTACCCTTATACATAAGCACTTGAAGTTTTAAGTTAAAATTGGTTGAGAACAGATAATGACAATAAATAAATAGGTAAAAGTTCTGTAGTCTGCTGTTTCTTCACAAGTGACAACTGGGCACTGTATTTTTGAAGTTCCTGCATAGAATATGTCAATTGGCAAATAAACCCAAAATCCAGTTTTAGTAGAATATTATTGTGTAATTACATATGTATCATTAATTAAAAATTTATTTGGTAATAGATTTTTTTCCCTCTCAGATGTTGAAAATTGACTGGAAACTTTTGAAGTTTGCTTTGTAATCTTTGTGCTTTTTTTTTTTCTCTGATTTCAGATTTTATGTATGGATGAAGCAACAGCTAGTGTTGATCATAAAACAGATACCTTGATTCAAATGACAATTAGAATGGCATTCCGACATACAACAATTTTGATCATTGCTCATAGAATAGAGACTGTAATGGACTGTGATCGTGTTCTAGTCATGGGAGAGGGTAAAATTCTTGAACTTGATCAGCCTTCTGTTTTACTAGAAAATACAAAATCTCACTTCTATAAGTTAGTGTATGGAATAAATTGAGTAAAATGTGATTAAATAATGCATATTTTGTACTTAATACTCACGTGTTACAGTTCAACATCTCCTAGACTTTATATTCATCTGATGCATGTAAAATGTTAAAATAGATGGCCATAAAACTTACAAGTCATATGTCCATAAAAAAAATTGGCATGGAGAAATTGCAGTTTGTGAAATATGAAGATAAAATATATATGATTTATAAATGGATAAAAACTGTTTAATTTTGAAGTTTAAAAGCTGCTAAATTGATTGTCTAAAATTTAGACATAAAATGGCCATATAATAAATTATACTATATTACATTTATAACTTAAAGAGAGCTTTTATGTAATTATGCCATATTTATTTCGTGCTTCATGAGATATTATTTTTTGGCAGATCCAATAAGTATAAATATTAGTAAGTACAAAATAATGTGTCAATATTTCTGATATACAAGATAATGTGAATTCATAAAATTTGTTTATTAAACAAAATTTATCATTCTATAGCAAAAAAAAGGAATATATATATACTTATAATTATGTGGTATACAAGCATGCATTTGAAAATGAAATGTACCTTTTCTGGTTTATATATATATATTTTTTAAGCTAAATACATTGCATGTTACTGTATGTGGATTTGTATTTAAGAAATTTTGACTGCTAGATTATGTACTTCATCTTATTCTGGTTGTAAACCTTTTTGGATCTTTTATTTTGTCAAATGCCAAGTACCAATGTTCAAAACAATTGTCAACGTTCTCAGTCATATTTTTTTTATAAGAAAGGTTTATTTTTACAGTAGATTATGGTGTATTGCTTACGTTATTGTTAACCCACATAAAATTTTATTTTCAGCTTATAAATAATATATATGAGTTCTTGATGGGTGGAAGTCATCACGTGTAAATTGCTGATATTGTCTTTATAGTCGATATGTGATGGTTGCAGAACTAAAATAGTGTTTCCTATTGAATATGCTGATTCCTTGTACACTGATCCATAT
Organism: Ryuthela nishihirai; assembly: GCA_038380435.1. NCBI lineage: Eukaryota > Metazoa > Arthropoda > Arachnida > Araneae > Heptathelidae > Ryuthela > Ryuthela nishihirai. The sequence goes on along the minus strand of JAWZYU010000029.1, from coordinate 46,112,045 downwards.
AAATATAGAAATGTTAAAAGCTTGAAAAAAAATAATAACCAAAAGTAAAAGACTATCAAGTAATAAAACATTCCAAGGTTTTCTATTTGTTCTGTAGGTGTCGCACAGTTTTTCACTAGATACTTGAATGAGAACTATGTGCATGAGCACCATGATTATATACAGAGAAGTGGAATGAAAATATTACAAATAGGTAGATGTTGGGAAGTATGGGCTAATTGTGTTAGGGTCATTGTCGGTGTGTTTGCTTCAAATTTTAGATCCATCTGTGAAATATTCTGAAATGAAACCTGTAATGTTGATTTCTAATTTTGGGCCTCTTAATTCCACTGCTGATCAATCAATGGTAAATGCACAGATTACCTGTTGATACAGAGTTCAAGAAATAATTTTGCAGGAAAAATGAGTTTCACTGCGAGTGGAACTTGAACCCACATCCCCAATTACATTTGAAGTATTATCACCACTAAACTATAAATGGCTAATTCATTCTCTCAGCTGACTGTGGCTTTAAATTCTCCAGATCTTGTCACTTGTGGCTTCATCTACGAGCAACAAGATTTGGAAGATTTAAAATTGCAATTAACTGATAGAATGAACTAACTATTGATAGTTGAGTGGTGAGAATACCTGACATAACTGGTAAATATACCTGGTTGATGTGAGTTAGAGTCCCGTTCATGGCGAAACTCCTTTTTCATGCCAAAATTATTTCTTGAATTCCACTGATGATAATGGAAGAAGTGATAAAAACTTTGCAATGATGGGCAAGCAGACAGAATACATGAACCTCTAATTCTCAAGCATTCATGTGTGTTAATTTTATTATCTTATACCATAATATGGTAAACTCTTTAAGATCTGGCCCCTTTGGGGATTGAGATGCTGGATTTTAAAAATTTTCCAGATTTTAGAGAGGTAAACTTAGTGGTTGAGAAATATTTAAGAAGCAAATTTCAATAAATGTTAAGCACTAACAATTTACAAATTTCTCTCCCCTCCCCTCAATAAAATTAATATGTTAAATATCAGGTGTATCAAAATTATTTTTACTCTAAAAAAAATGCATTTTTTTTCTTCTTCTCAGATATATTTATCACTATGAATAAAAAAATTTAATATGTATCTTTTTTGTCGTTTTATTTTCAGACATCTTTAATTGTACCTTGGTAAGATTTAAACGATTCTTTATTTGCAACTGCACTTATTCATGAATTGCTCGACATAAATATTTCTTTCTCGAAATATCGGCACCCATGTTTGCATCTGTTAACATTAAATAATGACTATTACGTAGTGCTACTGGTTACAAATGTAAATAACAGTTCGATTTGTTAAATGCAAACAAATGACAATAAACCAAGTCACGGAAATGTTGCCATGTACTGTAATGTCAGTTTTTAAAAGCAATCCTAGTACTCACTAGGTGGATTCACCTAATTGATTGTAGAGAAGCAAGAGGATAATTAAATGAGCATTTTAATATATTCAGTAATTGTTCTTTCTTCGCTTTTATGTCATTTAATGTTAATCACCTGATATGCATTCTTGCATAAACCTGTTCCTTCTTCGCTTTCTAGCCTTTTTATAATATCCAATTTTTTACCTAAATTAGTGTAACGTGCTTTCTCCTCTGTTTACTCTTTCATTCATGATTTTTACTTGTAGTCGAAATAATAATAATAAAAAATAAATACCTCCTCAAGCAGCTGCTTGCCACAGAGGTCTGACAGTAGCCTGTCAGTTTATATGCCAGAGTAGAAGGTCTGAGAGGATGGCAGGACCTCAGCAGAAAAACAACACATACATCCACGCCTTACCCGGGGCTCGAACCCAGGTCCCTTAGATCACTAGCCAAGCGCGCTAACCACTGGGCCAAGGGACGGCGTAGTCGAAATACGAGATAGAAATTTTGCAATAAAGTAGTACTAGTGAATGCTTTGGGAATACGAGATAGAAATTTTGCGATAAAATAGTACTAGTGAATGCTTTGGGAATACGAGATAGAAATTTTGCGATAAAATAGTACTAGTGAATGCTTTGGGAATACGAGATAGAAATTTTGCGATAAAATAGTACTAGTGAATGCTTTGGGAATGGTGATAATAATTATTTATATTCGACGGCACCAATGTTTGGTAGTGGTGAAAGTGGAAAATTTTTAAAGACTAATGCGACTGTAGATGAAATTGCTTGATTTTTATTGTAATACCCCCAGATTGTAAAGAGTTTACTGTATATAAATATTGAAGTTAAGAACCAGTCACTTTCTATAAATCAATTTTTTGTGCTGCATATTTGTTATATACATTACTTGTACCTGGAATACGTTTTTAGTACATTATTCATGTAAACTGCTAATTTGACCTATGTTTTTTCTATTAAATCTGAGAAAAATCTAATAAAAGCATTGCCAAAGCAGTTTTTCAACAACATAGATCTTAAGTCTTATTTCCTGAATATTAACTATACAGTGTTTTGATTACTTTATAATTTTGCCAGATAGGTAATAAACATATTTTTATGATTCTGTTTCTTACTTCATATATCGCACTCTTTAACGAATGATGAATGGAAATTGCCGTTTATCAAATATATAGATTTCTATAAATTAAGGAAACATCTGAAAACCTGGTTTTTCTTGAAGACCCATTTTATCTGTTGCATGTGAATCGGAAGATAGGTGTATATAAACACTGTATATAAGAATAATAGTTGAAAAATGTAATAACACTTAATTTCCAAAAATATTTTTGGGGTGTCTCAGTCAGTGGTGTGCTGAGCTTGTAATTTGCAATTCCCAGGGCCGACATCTTTTTATCTCTGCAAAACTCCCTGCCCTCAATAAGAGAGCAGTTTGAAAAGGCTGCTGTCAATCGGATGGAACATTAAGCTGTGGCCCAGTTTCCACGAGAGCAGTACACGTTAAAGAACATGCTGGATGGCCTTGACTGGAGGCTATCATCTGTTTTTCTAACAGCTGTCTAGTGTGCCCCCTCCTCCCCCCCCCCAACCTTCTCAGAACCCTAGAGATTACCCTAGAGACTATATCAACTAAGTCTGAATCGTTCTGAAGAGCAAATCTCAATTTATTTTGAAGAGCACAGACTGCTATTACTCCTTAGTTCAGTTAACATGATGTCTGCCCAGTTTAGATGGGCCTTCCTGGGACGTTGGGTCAGTGGCAAGTACACTACTGGCTGCCTAGCTTATTCGCACACTATATGAAAACTAGTGTACAGTAGTAGTGGATATTACTGTTCCACTCACTGATGCTAGGTCTGATCACTGTTGACATCCTGTTCCTCGGGTTTCATAGCACCATATAGGGGTCCTCCCTTGGGGTTCTTGCCCTTTGTTTCTCCACTACTGAATCGTTTGGATGCATTCTGGCCTTGTTGGGATCTGTCAAATTCTATACACCACTAAACAATACTAAGCCATCTGGCTAGTTATCCACTGTACTGATAAATGTAGGTAGACGTAGCTAACAAATCTAGTATCAAAAATCCACATTTTACTGGAGAACAGCTTAGAAACGCCAGCTTTTACTGCTAGACTCCTTTGCATATACCGCTGCCAGTGACATGAATACGTATCTCAATTCTGCATAGTATACATGACTTGTGCATTTCTGTCGCCGCAGTTTTATGATATCGTTTTTTTTTTCACCTGTTCCTTAGTTTCTGAAAACGTGTATAATCACTCGCACGTATTTTTTGTTATTAACATAAACAATTTTTTTATCCCCTGAGCTTATCTAATTTCTCACCCAGTACTATCCTATTTATGGTCGAAAACAGCAATCCTATTAGCAACCAGTTACTTCGTGCCAGTCGCAAACAGTTTTATTCCCATGTACCTTTCAGTTGATATCCTGTAACACTGGTGTGTTTATGGGCCTACCTCATGATAGGTTAAACATCACAGAACTACCTCCAGTTTGATGGAAGGCTTCGTTACTCCTCCGATGCAATCTCCTTGCATCGTTGGAATACAGACAGAACCGCAACTCATCTGAGCAGATAATGGTTTGCAGCTACTAACCCTTTCAATTGGGCTGCTTTATGTGCAGCTGTTAGCATGGGTCTGCTCCAAATACCCAAGGAATGCAGTTCTTTTAACAATGTTCTTTCTGAAATAGGCTGATGTGGTCCTTCATTGACCGTCTATAGCAATTTGTATCTCGTTTGAAATCGGTTTGCAGTCACTAGTGATGATACTCTTTCGCGATCCCTGTCTGAATTCGTGGCTAAAGTCTATGCTTAGCAATCGAATGGCATGTACTCTATTGTTTATGCATTCGTTGGTTCGAAACACCACCAAATACGGCTACTTCCTTCACAGCATGTCGTTTAGCCCTAACAAACGCAATAATACCATTTTGCCACTCATTCACGCCTTCCGAGGCAACAAACTAACTAAACTTACACTAGGCAACAAATTTTCATAAAAGTAGCCATTTCTTAGACTTTAAGGTGCTGAACACGAATATGACAATGAAAAGGCAAAATTGGCTACGATTTCTTAGAAATCCGCAATAGTTTCTTATAGAGTAATAGGTACATATGAGGTATCGGTAAAACTCCGCTTCTACTTCCGCGTCGCTTGTACAGCTGCTCGGGATCATTTCTACGAGGGTCAAACAGTAGTAAGTCATTAATGTGAACCAGTTTCCCTGGTATCCTTTGTCCATCGTTGCAATGTCCTAATGCAAACGTTCACGGTGCTCATCACTAACCATGTTGCAGTTGTTGGGGAAGAAATCAGTGGGAATGGAGAAAGTGGATCTTTAAGCAAATATTAAATATTGCATCCAAGTTTGTGATACAGAGACAACATGCCCTTAACCAGTTTCTTGTAGATGTCTTACCTACAATTTCCAAGAAATTGAGTTGATGCCAGATGAAATGCGTCCCAAGTCTTTTTCTCATCACCCTGAAGCAGGTTGTCGAACATCTGGTCTCTGAACAGCTCATGGATCTGAGGACCCACAAAAATTCCCTCTTTAATTTTCGCTGTCAGAATTTGTCAGCCAAGTACTTGGAAGCTGATGTAGTCCGGTCCATGGCTTTTACGAAGTTTTTCATCACACCGAGTTTGATGTGTAGGGACGGTAGCAGGATTTTGTACGTTTCTGCCAGTGCTGGGTGTTCCACTTCTTCTCTCTGACATTCAGAGATTTCCTCTTCACATAGTGCAAAGTCTTTCTTCGGCTGTCCCATTCACATAAGAAACAGCAGTACTTCGTATATCCCAGCTACAGATCCATCAACAGAACCACTACATTCAAGTCGCAAGAGATGCCAGCCATACTTGCTGCATTGAAGACAGTTCAACAGCTGTTTTAGGTTGTAGGTTTCTTTCGTGCATATATAAAGAGAAAAAAATATCAAATACATATCCCTGGAAATGAGATTTATTTAAATTAGGAAAATATTATTAATTCAAATATGCCAGATTACATAATGCCATAATCAGAGAACATGCTTAAGAAAATTCGTGTGTGTATATATTGCATGCACTAAAAAAAAGTGCTATTAAATACAAAATAATTAAATATATACAGGGTGTCTCAAAAAAAAAAAGGTACAAACTTTTAGGGGAGGTAGATAACATCTAAAGGAATGAGAATTGCATAGGAACCCATAACCGGAAACGTCATGGGGAAAGTGGTAGCAGAGGTACAAGATCTGAAAGGACACAAGACTGATTAATGGGAAAAAATTTATTGGACATAATTATTACAAATGTTGTACTAGATGATCGAAGTTTCAACCATGAGACGCGATGCACGCGTGACACCGACGGAGCATTGATTGCCGGACATGGTCGAACACACCTGGAGTTTCTTTGATAGTAGCAGCGCAGACGAGCCTTGCCACGAGATCCATGTCAGCATTTGCTGGAATATGAACAAGTAAGCCTAGCAGAACCTGTTCCAGAAAGATCATATACTTTGTGGTCATGTAGGATGGTGAAAGATATGGCCCGACTAAGCAATTGCCAACCAAACCTGCCCACACATTTACTGCGAAATGATATTGTGCCGCATGGCTGTGCACACTGTGGGGGTTCTCGTGAGCCCACAAAAGTGCATTGTGCTGATTGAATACACCATCGGGAGTGAAACTGGCCTCATCAGTAAACATAAGCTGGGAAATTCACATCTTGAGCACTTTCTTGGAGATACCACTGCACAAAACGAATATTGCAGGATAATCTGCGGGGAGAAGTAACTGAACCCTCTGGAGATGAAAGGAATGCAAGAACTCGCCGTGCAAAACATGCTGTACACTGCAACGAGACACTCCTAAGGCAGAGGCAACGGCACGTGTGCTGGTACTAGGATTAGTCTCCATGGCATCCAACACACATTCTTCCATGGCGGGAGTATGCGTCGATCGTGGACTGCCCTCACTTCTGCTATCTCTTAATGACCCATAAGGGCACAAATTTTGATGCGCATGCGCAAACGGTGGCCCGGTACGTCTGTGTGGGAAGCGTTCTTGATACATTCGTTGAGCGGCTCGTCCGTTGCCCTCAGCTATTCCATACACTAAGTGCATGTCTGCCAGCTCCCTGTTTGAATACCTTTGCATGCTCTTCGTAAGCTGACTACCGCTCGAATGAGGAAATCCGAAATTTCCCCTCTAGCGCACTGATGAACAGCGCTGCCTATTGACTTACGGTATGTTTTCGGTTATATGTTCCTATGCAATTCTCATTCCTTTAGATGTTATCTACCTCCCCTAAGAGTTTGTACCTATATTTTTGAGACACCCTGTATATATACAGTAAATGAAGTATATAAAAAATGGAGACATGCCTAATCTAAATGTTTGATATTAAGAAGCAATTGCATGCAATAGCACTGTTTCCCTAATTTTTTTAATCATCATTGGATTGGATTGTTTTACCTCTGAGCGGCATTTTTTTGCACACCATGGGCTAAATGGCCAGGTCACATGGACCCCGAAGGTTCAGAGAAGGTTGGGGGACGGGACCCACTGGAACAGCTGTTGCGAGACCGATGGTAGCCTCCCGTCAAGGCCATCCAGCGTGTTCTTTAACGTGCACAGGGTATGACGCTCGCCACGCTCCCACGGCTTAACGTCCCATCTGACGGACGGCGGCCTTTCCAAGCCCATTGATGTCCCCTACTGACCGTGGGCAGGGCGGGGAATTTTGCGGAGATAAATCTCAACGCTGACCCAGCTGGGACTCGAACCTGGGAACTACGGATTACGAGCCTGGCGCGCTACCGACTGAGCCACAGCCGCCCCCTTTTTCATCATCATAGCCATTTTCGCACTTCTAGGAAAATGCTATGATAATGATGAAAAAAAAAAGTGCATAAACTAGATCAGGCAATAATATTAGTAGAAAAAATGATAAAAAAATATCCTGGTAAGTAGTTTCCATAGAATAAGGTAGTTTCGTACAATTGGTATACACTAAATAATGGCAGGCCTAAATTTTATGCAGAACGTAAAACATAAGATTAGATTAAGATTTGTTTTGGAGAGATTGGCTGAGCATTTCAGAGATGTTCTGAAACATGTAGTTATACTACCATTGTTTTTAATACCTTTGGAAAATTTTTTGGACTCTTGTTTCTTTTGAAACCTTTGTAGCCCCATGCTATTTCGCTAACTTTGGCACCACAATTGGCCTTATTTTCCTTTGCTGCAAGAAGAAACACACACAAGGACAAAAAAAAAAATCATATTTATAGGTTGGGTTGTTTTACCTCTGAACGGCACTTTTTTGCACACAATGGGCTAAATGAACAAGTCATAAGGACCCCAAAAGCTGAGGTGGGCCACTGGAACAGCTGTTGGGAGACAGATGGTAGCCTCCTGCCAAAGCCAACTAGCGTATTTTTAACGTGCACAGGGCACGGTTCTCCCACACACGGGGCCATGGTTTAATGCCATCTGGCGGACGGCAGTCTTCCCAAGCCCATCTGTGCCCCCTACTGACCATGGGCAGGACAGAGAATTTTGCTAATATCAATGCTGACTCAGCTGGGATCATCAGATTATGAGCCTGGCCACTACCAACAGAGCCATTCCAGCCCCCATATTTATAAGTTAACCACTAATAATAGGTTAACTACACATGTAACACAGTCCCATGTTAAACAGGGTTATGTTACACGTATTTTGCCCTAATAGTCTAAACCAGGGGTTCTCAACCTTTTATGTTTCACGTATCCACTGGAAATACGTACGTAACTGGCGTACCACTTTTATAAAGCTATATAGTATAACAATGGTTATTTTTACTTTGTTACTAGATCTAGCGACTTTTGAGTTATCACGCGGCGTAACGCAAAAAATTTTACCGCGTACCCCACATTGAGAACCCCTAGTCTAAACTGTTACTAGAACGGAGGAGAAAATGCATATATATAAAGATAATTATTATATAGCAGGAGCGAAATACTAAATTGAACTCGAATGGACCAGAATGCCTTCTTGAGTTTTTTCCCTAAAGTTTTAGCTAAGAACACCTTTGGTGAATAGTTGGAAAAGACTATGCATTACAGATCGTTATTCTAGACTGATATATATATCAGCAGATAGTTAAATTCAATATCATGCATTTCCCTCAAAAAATTCCCCTGTATCTGGACTCTACTGCGCTAGCCAATGCGCCCCACACGTTTAGTCATAAGTTATCACTGTGTATACCAGTTGCCTATCAGCAAAACTTATAAACTTGTTTAAATGCTTGTGGATATTTCACAATATGAACACCAATCTCAAAGACAGATCTTGTTAATATTACAAGACCTGCATCTCATCAATTAACGTGTTTAAAAAAAGGTAATTTTAATCTTAATATTCGTTACATGATGACACACTGAAATCAGTTATATCAGCCATTACAATATACATATATACATAATTTCAATAATACAAAATTGTAACTTTTTTTTGTATATATTTTAAATATATACATTAATTTCCAATCTAAAGAAGCTCCAGTACTTAATAGTCATTTCAAATTTCTTAATCTTTAGTAGTACAATGATTTGCCTTACTACTGTTTATTTACATGTTTTATCATTTCAGCAATAATAAAATTTCACTCTCCATTCAAATCTTTTTCCTATCGGATATTGTATATTTGTCATAGTTTTTGGTCGGATCATAAGGTTCCCAACGAGATGCTGGAAATATATGTTTATTACGTTCGTACCAACTTCTTAATAGTACTTTGCCTGCATGAGATTCATCTTTCTCCACAGTAGCATCACTAACTAAACGTATATCATCATGAACATCAAAGCTAAAGAGAGGTCCACTCTTCCCCCTTGCTTTAGTGACAATGAAATCATAAAAAGTATAATGATGAGGAATAATTAAGTCTTCCTTCACATACATCAGTTGATCAGCAGTAACGGCTCGCAACTCATGGAATTCCTTACGTAAAATTTCCAAACATTTCTGTATAACATAAAATATATTTATATTAAAAACAATACTATTTAGCAACAATTAATTTCAAAAATAAGTTTTTGAAGTTATGACAGTGAAATTTTGAAATCAAAGTCAATCAACATACATATTATCATGTACCATAATCTCTCAAAATCAAAACTTAAAGATATATGTTAAACAGAATTTTATTTTTTTATATCAAATCATGATCATTGATGTTTATTTTTATCATCTGTACCATAAATACTTTAAGAAATTTTTTGCTTGTTTGTGAACATAAAATCGTGGATTTATCTTGAGAATATAAAAGAACAGAGTAAGATTTCACATTATTGGTGATGATCAAGTGACTTATTATTGCAAAATTTACTTATTGTGAATTACCAAAAAAAAATTATTTTGCCCAAAATTAAATGCAATTGAAAGTGTATATAACTCATAATGGCTTTTAGCAAATACAATTAAATTTCACATGGAAAGATATTGTGATATACCTAATAGAAAGTGGAATATAGGAAAATCATATAAGTTGCATGAATGCTGCATATAGCAGCATCAATTCCCTTACTGAAGGTGCTGGAATTAAGAGCAGGTATTAATAAGATGATCACTTCTGACAACCAGAAAACTTATACGTGTTCTCATACTGTCAGTGAGGCTGTTGAAGAGGTAATGCCCATTCCTACACAGATGTCTAAGCTCACACAAGAAGTTTTAGGGGAGACATGGCATCCTGCAATTGTATTCCCAGGACACCCCATACATGCTCAATTAAATTCAGATCAATATCTGGCGACTCCTCCATCTTGTGAATACCTTTACTTTCAAGGTAATGGCAAATATAAGAGCTTTATGGGAACAGACATTATTGTCAATAATGATGAAATCAATGTCATGAGTACTCCTAAAAAGACTTCCATAGGGTGCAAGAACCTCATCTGTGTATCAATGAGCAGTTTGTGCTTCTCTGAAAGATGCGAGGCTCTGTGCAGCCAGTAATCATGATGCCAGCCAGACCATCACACTTCCTTCACCAAAACAGTCCCTTTCTCTAAGTTATGGTGGTTTTGGCAAGATCCTTGTTATCTCCAGATGAACAAACATCAAGAATCGATGTTCAAACAGAAACTGGCCTCATCTGGATAAAACACACTTGCCCACTGGCTGCCCTTCAAAAGTGATGTCTACACTAATATATAAACAAGCTCTTTCATTGAATGGATAAAGGAGACGCAACATCAGTATTCTTCTTGCATACAGATTTTATTTATGAAACCTGCTGTCTTGAAACTTATCCTGTGGTCACTTACGGGTTGCAAGACAGTTGCCTAGTTGGATTTTCTTATTTCTCCTACTATTAACTCTCCTGGTGTTATGTTTCTTTGCTTTGTTCTGTTTCACAGCAGCCACGAGATTTCAGCTGAAAACCAATTTCTGCATGCGTATCTCATGATGGTCAGAAGTGTATGACACTCAGTTGAATAGTAATAGAGTGGTGTATGCCACCCATTTTTGGAGGGTTTGTGAACAGCTTACCTGCATAGCCCCTTCTTTATTACAGAATTTAGTTTTTCACAAAAAAAAAACGAAAAAAAAAAAACTATTTGCAGTTTTATAATATTGTTCTTTAACAGTTTCACATATTCCACATGTGTATAGATGATAGGCTAAATAAAACTCTTTATATATTAGTAGAAAATAAAATTAAAAGCTATGTAACTTCTGAAAATATTGTGAAATAATTTCACTAAAACAGAGTTTTATATCTTTTAATCAAATATTCTGAAAACTCAATAATTTACCCCTCGAGCAACAACTTACCACAGTACAGTAAAATGCCGATTATCAGGGCCCCAATTATCTGTGGGGTTGGATTAATCATGGTCCTCTGTAGTACATAGAAATTTCATTTTTCCCTAATTCTCTATGAGTAGATTCATACAATAACAGATTAGAACATATTTTAAATAACATTGCATGATCCTTCTAGCAGAACTTATTTGTCATCACTGTTGCGGTTTCCGTTCCACCACCAGAGTGCGCAGTCAAGTGTATTACAAATTTGGTCTCTTTTGTCTGTTAAACATTGCAAAAGTATGTTCGTATGTCCCTCTTATGTAACCCAAATTTATCTAGCATTTCAACCTCTAAAATGTTGGGAAAAAGAAAAAACGAGTTGTTTTAACAGAGGAAAATAAATTAGAGATTATTAAAAGAGTAAAAAGGATGAAAGTATTTCATCACTTGCAGCCGAATTTGGTATTGGCCAGCAAACTGTATGGGATATAATTAAAAACCAACTGAAGACAATTTTGTTTCTAAATGTGATACATTTGCTTGTGCTTCACAAAGAAAATCGCTCAAAGGTGCTACAAATGAACAACTAGAAGGTGTAATGATAAACTGGCTTTTACAACTTACAACAAAGAGCTGAAGAAACTCCAATATCAGGACCACTGATTTTAAGGCGAAATATTTTTCTTTTTGAAAAATTAGACATACCCAGGACATTTAAATTTTCTTCAGGTTGGTTAAAACGATTTAAAGAGAGGCATGGTATAAGAAATACAAGGTGAAAAGCTCAGTGCAGATAACATAGGAGCAACATTATTCTGTGATGAATTAGCAACAATTATTAAAGAGAAGGCTGTTGTATAATCACAAATTTAAAATCCTGATGAAACAGGACTTTATTGGTGAGCAATGCCCACTTGCACATCAGCATCTGTACAAGAAAAAAAAATGCACCAAGATACAAGTAAAAACAGAATAACAATTCTCTGCTGCTCAAATGCTTCAAAAGGCAAATTAAAATTAGCCATAGTGGGAAAAGCGAAATATTCTACAAGTTTGAAGGACACAACAAATATTCCAGCATATTATTATAATCATAGATCTGCATAGATGGCTAGGGATATTTTCGAAAAATGGTGGAAAGACAAATTCGTTCCTCACATTACAACATTTCTCTCTCAGAAAGGTCTTCCCCACAAAGCAATTCTGTTATTAGATAACACTCCATCTCATCCTCCAGTAGAAAAACTTTCTTCAGAAAATGTCAATATTGTTTGCCGTTGATTTCTGCCAAACATAACATCATTAGTTCAACTTATGGACCAAAGGGTGATTGAGACCATGAAACCAATTGTATAGAAAAACTCTGATGTTGGACTTTATTACAGAATTATTCCTCTTTTATTTTGGAAGTCCATAACAATTAAAGATGCTATCTATAACATTTCCACAGCCTGGACAGAAGTTAAAAATGAAACAATTGAAAAATCATTCAAAAAATATTGCCTGATAACTTTGTGATCGCTAAAAATAATTTGGAAGTGGAAGACTCAAATAATAATGTAGAAAACAACCCCAATATTTTAAAATCAATTCAAAATATTTACAGGTGCAAAGATTTAGATGAGGAAAATATTAACGAGTGGTTAAATATAGACAAAAATGAAGCAGGATACAAAAAAAAATGACTGATGTCTTAATCCAAAGTGTGCAGGAACTGACACCGACGGCAGGATAAAGTGTTTCTCTCGATGAAGATGATGATGAGGAATTACAACCAACTTACAAACTAAGTTGTACTGAAGCTCTAACAGCTGCAGAAACATTACTTAAATTCGTGGAAAGTCAAAATGATGTTGATTACATTGAAGTTTTACAAATTCGTGGACATATAAGTAAAACAAAAAATAATGTTACAGGGAAAATAAACAAAAAATTACAGATTTTCTATCTAAATAAGTTTTAAAATGTTCAGTTTTGTATTTACATACTACAGAGGATGTTTATCTTATGCTTTTATAAGTTTTTCTTATGCATTTAACTCAATAAAACATAACTTGGATTAACCGTGTTTTTCAATTATCCGGGCTCTAGTATCTCCCAATCACCATGGATAATTGATGTTTTACTGTAGTTTGAAAGGAGCTTATCAATATGATACGCCATGGAGAAAATCTGTGAGGAAAGCAGATTGAAAGCAGACTAGGAAAGAAAAAAAATCTAAACTTATCAATGCTCAAACAGAGTTCTTTTTTGATCAGTAACTAAGCATGTTAACCACTGGGTCATCTGGACAGTCTTATTTGTTAAATATTTATAAAGTTAAAAAAGCGAGAACATTTAACAGAAGTGTCGATCATTCTAGGAATTTTTTACAACACTAATTAAAGTATAAATGTTAAATCTGATATTTAGCAATATACTTAATAAATGTGCTTTTAATCAGTTTGTGTAAAGAATACTTTTTCCTTAGGTTTCTGATACAAATATGCAAATATTGCACAATAAATTTTATAAATTGGGTTCAACTAATTTTAATACCTAAAGCTTTTCCAATTTATTTTTATCATAGGACTTTATAATTAATGGCTCGTAATATGGCTTTTCATAACCATAATTTATGACTAATAGTAAAATAAAATTCAAGACCACCATTAGGTTTTTTTAACAAGATATTATATAAAATTATTTAATAATTAATTTTTGCCTACAGTTATGAAGAAAGCACGATTTGCAGTATACAGTTTGCATCATTTTTAATTGTTTAAAAGAAATTCCAGGGAGTGCTCCTTCTTATAAAACCAACAGATTTGCATAATATTTTCATTAATACTTAGGTGGTTGATAAAATATTATAAGTGTTTTAAATTGAGAAGATCATAATGATGAGAAGAATATTCTTGTGATGTGAGCACAATTTAACAAAAATCAATACTGATAGGTTCATGTCAGATATTTATAGAAAGCAGCTGCTTGAGGTGTATTTTATTTATTCACTTGTCAAATCTATTTCCAACCTTCGAATTGAAACACATTGGCTGGAAATCACATTTTTTTACTCTAGATAACATCAAGGAGATCCTAGCATGCAATCAGCTATGGGTAATTAAATTTTAGAGGAAAAAACAAAACAAAAATTGATTCTGAATTATCTTGTGTACCAGACTATTACATATGATTAGAGAAATAATATTTTATACTGCAGATAAATAGCTTAAACTAAAGGCTCATAATAATAATAGAATATAGCAAAAATTCCAAAACTATAGTGAAGACAAATAACAGCATAACTTAATTATTGCATAAAGCCAAATGAAGTATAGTGAACACAAAACAGTACAAGAATTCTACTTCAAAATTGGGCAGAAACCTTCCCAATAAAGAAAGGTTTATCAGAGAGACAAATAACTCTTGTTGCTTCCAATCTTTTCTAATCCCTCAGGTGTTGATGGAAATGTAGCTCGAAATGGTGCTGCACCTTTTAAACACAATCGAATGCAGAAGCAGTGTCAAGGAGGAGACTTCAACTGACACTTAAAGCTCACTTATGGTATGCAAGGTGACAATGTTCAAGTTACGTTAAACTAAGGGAGATTCTTCAAGGTCAGCTTCGAGCAGGAAGAAGACAGGAGCTATTGTCATTTAAACCACTTAGGGACCACATTTCCGTTGCATCACAAGCATATTCAAGTCACCAGAAGGGTTAAAGAGAGAGAACAATTGTCATGAGAAGTTCTGACCTAGGAAAACCTGATCTTCGGCTATAACATATATTTCTTGAAATTATCTCCAACTTGATAGGACTTTTTGTGGTATATTTAAAGCCCTAGATACTGCGGTCTGGAATTGACCTCATCCATCATACTTATCACGTTCCACTGTACACAATCATCCATATGTTGCCTTTGTGACCTGGAGAAATCAAACTGCTACCAGTTAACATCACCTTAGCTAGAATGAAAATGAGTGGTAACACAGCCACAAGCTCTTTCACAGAAACCTTAATTTGCATGCTGATGATTATGTCAGTTAAATGTCTACTAATTTTCAATATTCTTAGAGTGTATTTGGCAATAATTAAAACTTTTGGATTTTCATTTTATTATAAATTATAAAGCTTTCCTATTTATTCTATGATTATGAACTGGAATGCAACAGTATTTTAACTAAAAATTATTTTAAGTATTTTTAAATATGATTATAGAAACACAAAATTCAAATTATATTCTTTTAATAAATAACATAAAATATCAATTATGGTGGGCGTAAGAAATTTTTTGAGTTTTCAGGCTAAATATACTGTTGTCAGGAGACTGAATTTTGTATTAGGATCATGCTTGTGAGCACTAATACATGGTGCGTGGGCAAGAACTTTTAAGAGCACTGTGGTACCTGCAAGTGATGGGTTACATATGCCTCTTCTAGGAAAATAAATTAATGTACTTATTTCCATTTAAAAATTATTTCTCCCTTCAGCCATTTTTTTTATATATTATACAACAATTAGCAGTTAAGTTACTACAAAGGTAAATTGATAATTATAAACAAAAATAAAAGGTCACAGACTTAGATTTTCAGTTTCCAAAAGCAAAAAAAATTGCTTGAACTGCAATTAAACTCACCTTACTTTTCTACAAGCCCTTGAATAGCTCTCCTTTATTGTGCAAGTTTAAAACATTTTTGCTTTTATAAAATGCTATTGTTTAACTAATTTCTAACAGTATTCATACATATGAAATTGCATATGAGTTCTAGGCTTCAACTGAAAAGAGAACTGTACATTCCTTCAGATGCAAAGTGATCCCCCTCCCCTACCAACACACATCCTTCATGGGCAGACTACATACACCTAGCTCCCTTATTAAGCATTTTTTACTTGAGATAATACTAATGATAAAGTATTAATGATGTGAACCTTTTTTTCAGTATCTTATTTCTTGTGAACTTACCATATCATGATGACTGACTGATCAAGTTAGTCACCTTCGAAAGCCTTTGGTTGCCCACTTAAGTCTACAAAGTAAATATTACAGAAAGATGCAACACGACTACAGCTGGAAGTGACTGTACAGTTAAACATATACATCACAATTTAGTCAGGTGTACTATAAAGGGGTCAATGAATGTGCATTTTTCCCCTATACAAAATCTTTCATGAACATATTTATATCTGAAACCATTTCCCCTTTTTCTAGAAGTTCACATGATCTCCTGTTATTCAGTGTCAGCAATATAATGCAATGAAATTAAAAGTTTTCTTTAATAAATTACCTTCCCATTTCTAGTTAAGAGTGCTTTTATTGCTTAATAACATTTTAATTGCAATGACAAAATTTTAAAGAGGGAAGGAGAATGGCAGGAATAGGGGGGAAGAGAAATTGTACACTTTAATATACGTTTTTATATCAATCTTGAATATAGAGGAAAAAATATCTTCAGCTGGGTGAATACAGGGTGAATCTGAAAAAGTGGGCAAAACTTTACGGGGTGGTAGAACGTAGCTATACGAGCAATATTCGTCATAGAAAGTATGGGCGGAACGCAAACGGCGAGCCGCTAGGTGGCGTTGGAAATGGTATAAAAGGGTCGGTCCTCGAAACCCAACGGCATTTCTACCGTGGATTGCCGAGAGGATGGCTGGTTATACTAACCACGAAATGGCTTTTGAGCAATTTCTTTGAGCATGTACCTCAATTACATTCCTGTTAATAAAATGTTTTCTGAAGTATCTCCTCTCCTTCTTGTGTTCATTCTTTAAATGTGACAGTGGAAAACTACCTTTTAACTTCTCACCGCTTGCATTCCGACCATACATTCTATGACGAATATTGCTCGTATAGCTGCATTCTACCACCCCGTAAAGTTTTGCCCACTTTTTCAGATTCACCCTGTATATTTATAGTTTTTTAGTAGTCATATTTGGAGGAATAACGTGTGAAAGTATTAATAATACTTAACAATGATACCCTTCTTGTACTATGCAAACAGATGAATATAATTCAATGGCAGTTTGTCCTAAGGAGTGCATGTGCACCCCCTGGATATTTAGAAAATAAGATTTAAAACAATAATAGTTGAAACAACAATAAAACAAAAAAAACAACGTTTCATTCTCAATGCACAGTGGAAGTGTGCACCATATAGTACAGTTGGTATATGCATGGTATCACATGATAGAGATGGACAGACAGAGAGTCTTTGGCAATTTAACATAGGATGTGTGTACAATTCAGCTATACACACAGCTCTAGTGTGCATGATAAAGTGATTATTGATTGGATGGTGTCAACATGATGGACAGCAAAAAAACCTGCTCTCAGAATAATTCAATATGGAGTAAAATTCGAATGTTAATTCATAACCTATGGAGTCTACAATTAACAGATAAAAGTTTCTGACTTCCTCACAGTTACAGTTAACTAATTTAACAAAGCCCTTTAACTGGGTGTAAGGTGCTTTGAAAAAATAATCAATTGAAAAACAGTGTGATATTTTCACCTCCTTCATAGGACAGAGAGCTACTCGGTGTTGAGATGGTATTAGTGTCTAAATAGTAAAAGAAAACAGAAATACTCGTCTGAATACTGAACCCCTACCAACAAAACTCACAAGCCACCATTCATATAATTAGGAAATAATAACTAGGTTAATTCAGTTATTTATAATTAACAGTTCAGTTATTTATAATTTTACATATTATTTTTAAGAAATCAGGTACATTATGAAACAAAATTAATATGAAAGTATCATAGGAAAGTATTGGATATTTGTTTTTATAGAAAAATGATAAATGCAAGGAAAGTTTGGTACAGTGGTTTCATTTTTGACTTGTTAGAAAGGACTTGAATTCGACACCGAGCATGGCTGAAGCCTACCCCCCCCCCCCCCCCCCCCGCAAATTTTGCTTTGTCTTTCTTTTTTGCCTGTAAAATGTTTGATGCAGAATCACTTGCCAGACTTTTTTTAATAACTCATTTAATGATAAAATTATTGCAGGTTAATATTACGTTCTAAAGGTGGTGTGTGATGCACTTATTATGCTTAGTTACAAAATGTTATTGCTTTTTTTCAGGACTATATACGGTTTCACTGTAAAATTCATAAATTATTTAATTCTTTATTATGTTTTATTATTATTATTCTATTAATATCTACCTTCTAAATGAAATGCACATTTAGAATTAATTTGTTTTTTAAGTAATTAGTAATAACACCTTAAAATTAACTAGTAATTTAAGTGATTAACAATAATATCATTTTTACAATTAATATTTTATACCTGGGACAATATTTTGTTACTTTTACTATCATCTTTAGTCTGAATACTGAAACCCTACCAACAAAACTCACAAGCCACCACTCATATAATTAGGAAATAATAACTAGGTTAATTAACATTGTAGTATTTCAATTGGAGCAATCTGCAAATTTTCCTGTGGAATTACATTTTATGCTATTTTCATAAAACACTAATCCAATATTTACTCACCTGCAAAAACTGGTATATGCTGTTCCCCTTTTTCATTTTTGCACTGCGTCTGTGACCTGATCCATCCCAATAACTAAAAGTAATCTCTATTTCTTCATTCTTCAACTTTTCCTGTTTTTGCACCCATTCCTAAATTTAAAGATATGGTTAAATTTGTCAGCTATATAGCTACTGAAGATGCTACTAATATACTACCAATAAGTACATTGTTACTAAAAGTAAGAGAAAGGAGAAATAAATTTCGAATTATATATTGATTATAGTGAGTCTTAATTTTCTTCCCCCTGTGTGTGTGAGGGATTTTAACTCTGAGTACTTTATACTGCTAACTTATGATGTCAGGATGGCACTACTGGGTTGCTAAAATAACTGGATTCTACTAATATGTACACTATATACAGCTTTATTTACAGTTGAAAAAATACAGTGCACAATCATATAAATGAACAGTGACCGCTGCCTGGCAAGTCATAGTGCCAGCAATCAAGACAGCAGGATTCCCAACTCTACTAACAAGGCTATAACCTTCAGGTGTTGCCAACACCTAGGCAACAACAGAAAATGGTTCATACAAAAACGGGGCAATGTCTTCATGACCACCCCTTACCAGAGTCCAAGGTGCAACTTTCTGTTGTTTTTTTTTTATCTGCTTCCCTTATTCCAAATATTACCAGTGTGGTCCCATAATGTTTTCCAGGGGTGTAAGGCTCACTTGATTCAATTAGGTATGCCCACATTCCAAGTTAGTGGGGACTTTCTAAAATGCAACTTTGAGTGCGGGACTTTATTAAGCACATGTTGTTTTTCACCTGGCCTGGAGCAACCCTTTAAATAACTCTGCCCCTTAGATAAAGCTCTGCAGGAAATGGTGCTCCTGACTTGCCCTAGCCACTCGAGTCCCTTCATTGATTAATGCCATTCTTAGGATATTGAGATAAAAGAAAAACAAAGACTTAATGATGGCAAATAATATTACAATTGTCTCAGCATAGAAGGCATTATTTTCTTATTTGCCCTTTTTAAGATCAGAATTAGAATTTTAATTTAGAAGAGAAATACTCTGCAAAAGGTTAAATATCTTGGTGACTCAAACTACTAAAAATTCTGGCACTTTGAAAATTAAACAAACTGATTTAGAAAGATCATTGAAGCCAATTTACTTAAATTCACAGAGAAATATTGGGTGGTTTCAAAAGTTCTGCATGTTTTTGCCATCAAAATTAAACATTTTTTTTTCTGAAGAGTGCTGTGCTCTCCAAGTCCAGCTCCAATCTCTTCCTTTTGTTGGGTGAGGATCTTCACTGGCAATGGCAAGTAGCATTGTTAACTTTAGAGGGACATCCCAAGTGAAATTCATCTTGCAACAAAAAATCCCCAGATTTAAATTTCTGAAACTGCTTTGCTAGTGATAACTTTTATCAAAAAAAGTTTGTGCTGTGAAGACATTACATTAAGCATGGCAACTGAAGTCCAATAAATGATGCCTAAATCAATTAACATTTTCTGTTGGAATAAACATCATTGCATCATTTATTGTGAAAAGGAAATAATATAAAATAAAATAAATAAAATAAATACCCCCTCAAGCAGCTGCTTGCCACAGAGGTCTGACAGGAGCCTGTCAGTTTATATGCCATAGTAGAAGGTTTGAGAGGATGGCAGGACCTCAGCAGAAAAACGACACATTCATCCATGCCTTATCCGGTGCTCGAACCCAGGTCCCTTAGATCAGTAGCCAAGCGCGCTAACCACTCGGCCATGGGACGGCTAATATAAATTAGAAAAAACTACTATAACTAGTGATTTGCAGAAATAGGATGATTACAGATAATCATAAGAATGGGAGAATGTATGCATAAAAACTTGAGCCATCAGTAGTAATATTTAAACATAGATGATAATCACAGCGTTACCTGTTGCTCATTTGGCGTTGATAAATCAATAAATATTTAGTGGAAAAAATTTTTGCCGACATATGGGATTTGAACCCGCATCTCTCCAGAAACATGCCAGAGTATTCTTCCTGTTGAACTAATGCCAGCTTGTCTTTTTTCCGCTAATTTTGAGACTTAACTCTATCACAGAGATTTTTTGGGCCAACCATTGGCGCCATCTATGATCTCCGGCGACAATTATTACCTTAATATTGCACAGAGTGAGATGGAAATAAATAAGTCTCATCATGCTATTTAGCGTTATTAATGATTTAAACATAGATGATAATCACAGCGTTACCTGTTGCTCATTTGGTGTTAAAAAATTTTTCTGCTAAATATTTATTGATTTATCAACGCCAAATGAGTAACAGGTAACGATGTGATTATCATCTATGTTTAAATCATTAATAACGTTAAATAGTGTGATGACACATTTATTTCCATCTCACTCTGTGCAATATTAAGGTAATAATTGCCACCAGAAATCATAGATGGCACCAATGGTTAGCCCAAAAAATCTCTGTGATAGAGTTGTCTCAAAATTAGCGGAAAAAAGACGAGCTGGCATTAATTCAACTGGAAGAATACTCTGGCATGTTTCTGGAGAGATGCGGGTTCAAATCCCGTATGTTGGCAAAAATTTTTTCTGCTAAATATTTATTGTAGTAATATTTGCTTGTAAACAGTTAACAAGCAGAATTCTTGGAGCAAATATTAGACCCTTTCACTGCCACTTTAATATTGCATATAATCAGCAAATAGTGAATGTGTTAAACAGTTTTTTTAAATGGATACAGCACTCTTATTAACATATAAAGCTTCAAACTGATTATTCGTGTCTCTCCACTCTGTCTTACTTTTAATGATGATACAATTGTCTAAGTACCAAACAGCTTTTACAATTTTAGCTGAGAACAATGTTTACCTAATAAAAGCTTTATTCTTTTATTTAAGATAAACTTAATTTTATTGCTCATAAGAGAACTTCAAGTTAGTATTTCATTGGAGTGACTATGCAAGTTACAGAGTGTGCAAACATCTGAGTGACAAAAATTAATAGTATATCTTAAAATGTTAACATTAAAGAAAAAAACAGAATATTGCACAATTGTGATTCATTCTTAACACTATTTGTCATGTTTCAAACTTTCTACAATAAGAATTTGAAAAATAAGTTGGCATATTTGTATATTTAGCAACAACTTTTTCCACTTGCTTTATTTCAAGACTGTGTAGGTAAATGAACTTGAATTGTTGTCAACAGTATTTAGATTATAGAAAATTTAATAATCTAATACAGGGTTTTTCAATCTTCAGCAGACTGTGGAACATCTAAGGGTATTAACTCTTTCACATGGAACACCTACAAGTATCAATTGATTTATGTTGAACATCTAATAAAATATTTATATATATATATATTTTTAAAATGTTCACAAAAAATGGTATATACCAGCTACAATGTTTATTATACAGTAAACTCCTGGTTATCCAGCATTTATGGGGAATGGTAGTTGTAGGTTAGATGAATCTGCTGGTTGCATGAGAAGTATTTTTATAAAACCAAATATGGTAAGTATAATCTTGTATCAAAAGCCTTATTGGAATAAAAATGAGTAAAACAACGATAATACAAATGAAGTATAATGCCCTTAATATAAATGTAAATATTTAAAATATAACTGTTTTCGATACATATTTTCACACTTAATGAATGTCTAAATCTGTACACTCAACAAAAAATTGCTTCACTGAAAGCCGCCATGGAAAGAGTTGTAATTTTGGCCTTTGAATGGTGCTGACTACTGGTAGTACCATATTTTCCTATTAACGCAATGTGACCAAGAAGTCTTGAAAGATAAAGTCTGTAAAAAAGCATACATAATACAAAAAATATTATCTGTGACACAAAAATAGTGAAACTAAGCTAAACTTTAATTGTGAAAGATAGCAAATAAATAGAACACAATCAAAATTCAACTATTGCTACCTTAATGGCCATAATGAAATTAGCATGCATAGCATGTCATACCGTGAATGTAACGATGTGTGAAAGATGAACACCAGTGGCACAATGGAGAACTGCCATGTGCATTGAAATTAAATGTACCAAGTTCAAATGCTCAATTTGAAGTTTCGTTGGTTGCATGAGAATTCCAGATGCCTGAGTACCGGATAATTGGGTTGGGTTGTTTTACCTCTGAGCGGCACTTTTTTGCACACCATGGGATAAATGGTCAGGTCACATGGACTCCGAAGGCTCAGAGAAGGTTGGGGGAGGGGACCCACTGGAACAGCTGTTGGGAGACAGATGGTAGCCTCCCGTCAAGGCCATCCAGCGTGTTCTTTAATGTGCACAGGGTATGGCTCTCCCGCACATGGGGCCACAGCTTAACGTCCCATCCGACGGACGGCGGCCTTTCAAAGAATAATTGAGAGTTTACTGTATATGCATATTATGCATTCCTGTGAAAACAATTTCGAAAATAGAATTAAATATACTTTTAAGGGAATGTCTTGTTTATTTCTGAAAAACAGATACATAATGATTATGCACATGATGTATTATAAGTTACAATAAAATTAAGTAATATCAGTTTATGTTAAATTAATCTTAAACTGATACAGGAATTTTTAGCCTGCTTTTTCAAGCAGAGTTAATTTATTTTAGAAGTTTTATCATAGAAAGTCACTGTTAATGAGATATTACCATTATTGCCCATTTGTTAAAAATTTCCTATTTTATCATTATTAATGTTACTAATAATTAGCTTTTCATATTACTTTTCCTAAAGCTAGTGAAACACAGACTAAAAAACACTGCTCTAATATATGATTAGGTATAAGACTTGCTTTTAAACTTTTATTGTAAACTAGTATGTAAACCAGAAGAAATGAAAAATCAGTTACAAAATACATGCAGAGTTAGTTTAAAAACTTTAATTAGCAATACAAATAAAAAAACCTAACCTGACGTAACTCCTCTCGAAGGCGTCTTTCCTCTTCTTCTCTATCTCTATCAGGCAGGAAACTTGTGTCAACATCTGGATTTTTGCCAATTTTCTTTTTCTTTGTTGCAGGTTCAGTCATGACAGCAGAGTCTTTTGAATTATCAGATTCTTCCAAATCGTCCACCTTAATTTTCTTCTCAGTGCTACTACTGTTCACTAAATAAGTTTCTTCTGTTACTTCTTCTTCCTCCTGCTCCAGCTCCTTATTTTCCTCTTCAGCATTCTCTTCTTCTTCATCCATTCTAAATGATAATGCTGCAATCTAAAAAATGTCAAACAATATACATAGTTACATCATAATATACTAAGAACATGAATTTGTCTATCATCAAATATTTCATAAATGCCTAACTGGATTGGAATGCAACAGATATCAATAGGAAAAGTAAGGATGACCTTTATAGTTAAATGTGCAACAGATTTTTTGTATGTTACTAAATATTACACAACTAAATCCTACCAAAGTGTTACACAAGTAAGAAAAAAAAATGTTTCCAGTAGCAATAAAAACTATGACCTAATACATGGACAAATTTCTATGACCTAAACAAGTTCATGTTATATCTATTGCTGCTGTTGATTACTATGCTACTTTTATAAAATACAAAGAAACAATGTTTTCACTTCAGTAAGTTACTACACTAATGAAAAATAAAAATAGAATGGTATGTTATTACATTGTGAATAAATAAGAACTGCAAATTACATTTTGTTCAATCAAAATAGCTTGACATAGCAAAGTTCAACAAAATTACCAAATTTTAAGTGAAATACTACAGAATATATTAAGCACTTTTATTTAGAGAACTGATTAAGCAAAGTTTACTGTAGTGTAAGCTTATAAAATGATACACTTTGATCCTGATAATTTTTTTCAAAATTTTCTTCTGGAAGACCTTGAAAAATGTTTGAGGTTTCAAAAACTATGATTGCAAGCTTTATGATTATCAGGAAGGTTTTATCTCTTCTGTTATGCAAAATTTGTGAGTTATCTTAACATCTAAAAGAGTGGCCAAAAAGGTAGTTAACAAAATCAAAGCTCTGTTTAGTAACATTGTCTTGTATAGAAGTTGGTCAAATCTGTAATGACTGGTTAGTCTTACAACTGGAGTTAGGCAAGGCTTTATTTTTCACTTTTCTATTTGCTTTTGTACTTAATAATGTAATCCGGAAAGATAATGTAATCTGGAAAGCAGATCCTAATATGTATCCTTAATAATGTAATCTGGAAAGCAGATCCTAAGGTCGCAAAGTCAAGACTTTAAAATATAACTGACTCAGATTATGGTGATCGAGACCAATTGTTGAATGATATTTTTGAGATGAATTATTTTGATAGTGCTGTTAATAAGGCTTGAAATGGAGCATACTTGTAATCAATAAAACAGACTGATAGAAGAGTGAAGTGACTTCAGTCTCTGAATGGTTGCATCTTAGAACATGTTTCCAAGTTTTATTATCTGCCTAGATATGCATAAGTAAAGAAAGTGTGCACCAAGGTAAACAAAATATGGGAATTGCTAAAATGTTTAAAGATCTGTGAAGAATTTTGAAAAAAAAAAATAGATGATTATATTAAGAGACTTAAGTCTTTCTTTATGTTTGTCACAGTAAAAAAAATTGAATTTGTTATAAACAGAATAAAAGTATGTTTAAGGATTTTAGTTCCAGATTTTTGTTGAAACTGACTGATGAACAAGCTCTTGCAGACACCAAAGATAATGGATACCAATGATAAACAGTGAGAACTGGCATTAAAGTTTCTTCCTCACTCAGCATATAGTCTATACCTAGCTCCTTCCGAATACTCCCTCTTTTGCTCCATGGCCCATTTTCTTTGAGGTAGGTAACTTCAAACATTTCAGGAAGTTGAAATGGATATCAGGAGTTATTCACCTCTGAAGATAAGCATGGTATCAAAAAGGAATTGAACAACTTGCAGAAAGATGACACTGAACTACTGAAATTGATGGTTTATATTTCACTGATTTGTTGAATAAGGTGCATTATTTATACTGTAATAATCATCTCTCAGAAAGATGATAAAAATGCACATATTTATGAATCATCCTAGTATTTTAATGTGGGATGCAATCAATAACATTGACGAATTTCTTTGTCAATGTTGGCAATTCAGTTCTCTTTGCTTCATTTCTGAAGTTTTCATCAGCTGATCTGAACTTTATGAAATATCTTTGGTATGTTTGAACTGGAAACATCACATTTCTGAAGGTGCTGAAAATGTTTTTTGTTGGATCTACAGCATTTACTACCAAGTTCAAATTTGCAAAACATGCATACATGAATATGACTTTTCAAACATTTCAAATTGCATAAAACAGGGAATATTACCAAGAAGAATAGAACCAAATGACGTAGAATAATTGTCCCTGCCTCTACTTTAACTTGATATGCAACAACCCAAGTGACCTCATTTTATCAGATCAATCTTCTATGTTAGACTTAATCTAATACTGATTAGAAATCAATTTTATCAGATGATCAAAATTGATCATCTGATAAAACTGATTTCATCTGATCAATTTCAAATGATAAAATAAATTACATGTGGTACACTCAATTTCAAATGAATCAGTCTGATAACTTTATCACTAATATCTATCAATAGTTTATTGCTGTATTTGCCTCCTCTAAAGCAAGCAATTCGTACAGATGGAGATATGAAAAGAAAAAATATATTATGATTGAAACATCCAAAATTAGAATGCTAAGCAGAGTTACTTCACGTGCAAAAGATACTGAATAGCACAGGACTGGGAAGTTTATTACAAACATATAGTTAAAAAGAACTTAATATATTATTAAAACACTTAAATATTGCAAACCTGTCTCTTTTGTCTTTCTTTTGCTTCTCTCTTTTCCTGTATTTCTCTTTGTCTTTGGAGTTCCTTTTCATGTTGCTTTTGTGCTAATTGTCGTTCTCTTTCCTTAACAACGTCCTCTTGTTTTGCCTAACATTTGAAAATTCATTGAAAGTAATATTAATGAAATAACTAAACTCTTGTTGTAAATAAATGCTTTCCACATGCAATTAATTTTATATCTATATATTATAAAACAATTAGAATACTTGACAATGCAATCAATTTCAATTAACTTCTAAAGCTTTCTGTAATTAAATTCAATAGCTGCATTAACCCTTTCACGATTAAGGGAAACATTTTTCCCCATTTTAAAATTGGTGATTGTCGTATTTAATTATAACCTTATCTGCATTTTTTATACAGAATGTCAAAATAGAACGTATGCCGAACGCAATTACGTAAACGGGAACGCTTAGAAAACAAAAACAGAACTGTCAGGATGCATAATATATGTACTATATGCAAAGTCCATCTTTGCCTCACTACCAAAAGAAATTGCTTTGCAGAATATCATAATTAGCACATCATTTTGTATAGTAATTTTATTTCATAATTTTGTATTATTTTAGTTAACATTTTGTTCTAATAACCCAATAAATAAAAAACATTGCATAATAAGCCTAACTATAATTTGTGTTACCTTTATAGTCCATTGGGAAAAATATTTCCCATAAAATTCCAAAAAAACTACACATTGTTATGTAGTTTTCTTATGATTTTTATTTATTTTACGTCTAAACAAACTAAAATAAACAGTTACATACTAATATTTACTCTTAGAAACCTTATGGTCCTGAAAGGGTTAAAATCAAATAATACCAATTAATTCAGGTATACTACAGAAGTATACTGCCTTTAACCTTGCTGTGTGCAAAAGTATGGAACTTTAATTAAAAGATGGCTGCATTGCTGTTTTCAGCATTAAAATACAGATACCAGTTTATAAAACAGAATTTTAAGCAGATTCTGCTAATTTTCTCTATTCTTGATCTTTTGAGAAGCTGGAGCACAGGTTCACATGATGAACTGAAAGCTTCAAAAAAATATTACCTTATATTTTTAAAGCAATGAGAAATTTTATGATAAGTGCCAGCTTTTTTCCTATTGCATTACTTCTTTACCTTTTCTTTTGTGGTGAACAGAGCACAAATGCAAGTGTAAGAAAGCTGCAGGAGATTAATTAAGCACTGACAAAGTCCTAGGACAGGGGCATTCAATCTTTTTCACTGTGGGTTACATTGGAAATTATGGTTAGCAGTAGAATAACCAAAAAGTTCTATTGGCAGATGGAGTGTACTGCCATGCTTGAGTCAGATTTTCAAGGACTGATTCTGAAAATATATGCTATTCAAGCCATGCATTATACCCCCCCTCCCTCAGATATGTCACTGATGGTTAGCCATTGTTGAAATGTGATATGACTGTATTTGACAAATGTTGTTCAAATAATTCAAGATTAAATTTATTTTACTTTTTCAAGTAATTTCACTTTAGTTTAAGACATTAATTTGCCCATATTTTACTATTTCAATCCCACTGTAAACCAAATAGCAGTTTAAATTTCAACTTGTAATAAGCTATACTTCCAATTAAAAAAAAATGCTATATTTCATTTCCACATAATCACTGTTACAATATCATGACAATGAATGAACTAATTCAAGCTACTATCTATCTATACCTTACATACTATAAGGAAGATGAAAAATCAGCTTGTTATGCTGTTATTAATTGCATTACTTTAAATACTTAAAGCTATGAGAGAACAAGACATGTTTACTACTGCTAATCCAAATTGCTGCTGTTGTACCATGATGTATGGCTGATGCACTCTGACCTTTTTAAGTTGTTTCCTCCAGAGTTCCTAGATGCACTTGCTTTTACAAGCTGTGATTACATAGCAGAGATATTACCTTCATAGCAGGTTTAACATATCAGTGGTACCTCAATCTCATTATATTTCAACATATTTGCTCATCATGGTCATAACAAAAATGTTCCTTTACCATACCAAATACTTTGACCATGATGAGCAAATATATGAATATATGATGAGATATGCAAATATACTGAAATATGATGAGGTTGAGGTACTGCTGGATACTATATATATATATACCTGCTATGAAGGTAATAAAAAAGTGACAATGTCTAAAAAGATGGAATGACATCTGATCCTTACCAGAATACAATACATTGTCGAGTGATAAAATCAACCTATGTAATCATGGCTTGTAAAAGCAAGTGCATCTAAGAACTCTGGAAGAAACAACTTAAAAAGGACATAGTACAACAGCAGCAATATGGATAAACAGTGGTGAACATGTCTTGTTCTCTCATAACTTTAAGTATTTAAAGTTCTGTCAACTAATAATAGCATAATAAGTTGATTTGTCATCTTCCTTATAGTATGTAAGGATAGATAGATAGTAGCTTGAATTAGTTCAATCATTGTCATGGTATTGTAGCAGTGGTTATGTGGAAATGAAATATGCATTCCAGTTTTGCAGCTATGAAATAGTTCTTGTTCTCTCTCACTAGAAATTTTTAAAATGATATTTTTCAGATTAATTAATTTTGATTTTGAAGTAAATTAACTTTTAGATACCTGTTATGCCACTAACTGAAAAAAGGAGGTGGAGGTGGCTCAGTTGGCAATGTGCAGGCTCATAATCAGCAATTCCCAGATAAGTCCCAGATGGACTAACATTGAAATTTAGCTCCACAAATCTCACCACCCTTCCCTAAGTCAGTAGGGGACAGTGAAAGACTTGTCCATTGAATGGGACATACAGCTGTGGCCCTGTATGTGAGAGAGCAATACCCTGTGCAGGTTAAAGAACATGCTAGATGGTCCTGACAGGAGGCTGCTATCTGTCTCCTAACAGCTGTCTAGTGGGTCCCCTTCCCCCAACCTTCTCTAAGACCTTGGGGTCTTTGTGACCTGGCCATTTAGCCCTTTGTTTGTAAAAAACTCAGAGGTAAAGTAGGTAAGTGAAATACCTGTATTTGGTATGGTAAAGGAATGTTTTTTTTTTCCTGCAAGGCCTATTGGCCTATGGGGGCCAATTCAGATGCTAGACTCAATGATTTATTCATAGCAATAATTTGAGTGGGCCCCTATTTGAATATTTTGCACCAGTGCCTATGATGATATAGTTTTGCCACTACTTTTGTTTAATCTTGTTTATTGTTACTAGGCTTAACTACAAATTGCTCTTAAAAATTACTTTTTCTTAATAAATATTATATAAGTATAAAGAATTAAAGGGCTGCAGTGCTGAACCAAATACGATTAGTTAATTTTTTGCTATGGAAATTTATTTTAAGTTACCTATCAAGCAGATGCTAGCCATAAAAGTGTAACAGGAGTCTATCAGCATAATATGCCATAGGAAAAATCTGTGAGGAATGCAAGACCTCAGCAAAAAGACATTCATGCTTTATCAGAAATTCAAACCCAGGTACCTTTTATCCATTGCCAAGCATGTTAACCACTCGGCCACTTATTTTACTTTGAAATAAAAGTTTATAGCTTTCATCTTTCAAACAGAACAATTATGAGAAAATCAGAAATTTTAAAAGCTATTTCTCTTTTATAAGGAAGAAGGTATGTACTGCCCTACACAAAGGACAGAGATAACCTAGAAGTTATGTTAGGCTTGTCCTGGTTTCTCCCTCATACAACACACAAACATTTATACAAGGACATGCCTCACTGATCTTAGTAGTCAGGTATGCTAACCACTGGACCAGATAGGGTCTAGTGGTTTGAAAATATGTTTTAAATTACACTTTTTCAGTTGGATTGGGTTTTATATTCTACTATTAGAAAAAATGCTCCTTC
Organism: Ryuthela nishihirai; assembly: GCA_038380435.1. Classification (NCBI taxonomy): domain Eukaryota; kingdom Metazoa; phylum Arthropoda; class Arachnida; order Araneae; family Heptathelidae; genus Ryuthela; species Ryuthela nishihirai. Next base: position 46,081,630 of record JAWZYU010000029.1, on the reverse strand, counting down.
CTTTGGGTCAAATGATTGATTTTAATTAATTAGCTGTTTCACAACACAATGCTAATATTAATTATTTGGCATCAAGAAGTTAAACAAAATGCTGACCAGCAGGGTGTACTCATTGTCAACTATAGCAGCATGTTAAGACTTAAAAGTCATTTAATAAACACATAAAAATAATATATATATAACAAATTTTCATACTACAACAATGCATTAAAATGAATATTTTCATCATAAGAAAAACATTTAACAAAATCAACGGCATCAAAAACAGCTGTTACATTCAGCATTTAAGCTAAATTTGATGTATGGATAATTATCTCTCCTTGATTATAACTGTTTTATTTGATTTGATTAATTAATTAATCAAATCAAACAAATTTAAATTAATTGTTTGATTTGATTAATTTAATTTTACACACAGGGCAAAGAGGGGTTCTAGAAACAACTTATAACCTGTACAGGTCTTTCCACCTTAGGCTATAAATCAACAATTTAATAGTATTTGGCATATTTTTTCTGGTACAGGGAGTATGAGTGAGAGAATAAAAGACTTAATTGAATTTAAGATGAGATCCTGATCATATCTGTTAATTTTCAGTCTTCTGACAACTACATAGCTTTTGTTACAAAATTATTATGAAGAGCTGTAAACTTACAGCAATGTTTTCAATTCTGAAAGAAAATATTTAGAATTTAATTACAGTTTCATTTACACTCCCTGGACTCAGTTCAGTTTCCATTAATAAATAATAGATTACCTTTCAAGCACTAAAATGCAGTTGCTTGTCACAGAGATCTGACAGGAGCCTGTCAGTACACCATAGAAGAAATTTAGAAAAATCTGATTATCCACCAGTTTTTACCACAGCCACATCATATATAACAGCACAGAGAGAAGGTGAAAATTTTTCATTTTTATATGCATTAAAAACATTAGATCATTGATTTATAAAAAATATAAATAAATACTTCCTTTTGATTTTACAACAGTGAAATATCGATCTATTAACTACCTTGGTGTTTACCCTGAGACTGTCTCAGGGCAGCTTACTGAAGCAATGACAGTTTGAAAGAAACATAATGCAAAGTGATTAATAATAATTAGGGTTGATGTGCTTTCCCTAGAAAGGTTACACTGTTGAAATTTTTTCTCATTTCTAAAACAACAGGATATGCGTAAAAATTTACTCATCATTGGACAGTGAGTGATTGGATTTCTGCAGCTTGCCTATTAATGATTAAAGATGCCTAAGATTAAACAAAAGCATGGATATAATAACATGTAAAATTAGTCAACTATTACCTTCATTTCATCCAAAGTCACCAAACCAATAGTACTGGATTTCAGTTGTTGCTCTACAGCATCATAATGAGTTGCAAACTTGTTTTCTATATTAGACAACTTCATTTCTTCTTCAATTTTTCTCTTTCTATGTTCTAATTCTTCCAATGCTTTTTCTCTTTTTTTCTTTAATTGTAAAGCTCTTCCAGCTTCACTAGCTGCACCCTTGTACAAAGCCATTTTTTCTTCTAAAAAATCTGAAAAATAATTTTAAAAACTGAAATCCTAATTGCATTATAGGTATACTGATATAAAATAGAACTGAATAATTACATAAAATTTAGACAAACCTTAATTTGCAAATAATGAAGACATAATTCAAAAATGTGGTAAGGATGTGTAGAGAGAAATTTTTGTTAATATCAACTTTAATGACTATACCTTCTACTGTGGCATATAAACTGACAGGCTCCTGTCAGACTTCTGTGGCAAGCAGCTGCTTGAGGGGGTATTTATATTTATATATCTCTTTCATATTTGTATCACATCTGGTACTCATATATGGGTTCTTTACTTCTGCACTAAAAATACCACACTACATCCTTCAATATAACATTTTATTTCTAAAGTTAGGATTAAAGTTATAAAAAAAAATTATTAAAAACACTTTTGACACCAGAAGACAACATCTACAGACTGTGGATCAGCAGAAGGTAACTGGTACATCAGTAAATATCAACAGAACATTTTTCAGAAAGATATAAATTAGCTGAGACTGGATACATTTTTCAGCATAAATGGATAGGCTAACTTCAGTGTTATGCAACAACAACTCCATAGGTATTTTAATTACTGAAAAAACAGTTTCTGCTTTATGCAAATATAAGGTAAACAACATACTTGATTTAGTTATAAGATATTAGATAGAGCTATATGCTGAAATGTTGCATTCAGCATAGTAGATAATGTCTCACATGTATTATATGGTCAGTAATATCACATGTTAAAGCTTTCTATTTATATGATGTTTCCCATGGTAACACAAAGTTAACTGAAATATACATATTTGCCGATAGCTTAATATAATATTAATGCAGCCAACTCCTATCTGAAACTGTGACCCCTCATACTGAGGTGATATATTTCCTGAGAATTATACAATTGAATTGTTGAAAATAGTTAAATAGAAAAACTTATTTATCTCATATAAAACCTCATAATGTTTAAAAAAGATATATTTTCTAAGACTGAATCTATAGTTCACTATTTGGTCATTTGTCACAGTGATTTAAATATATTGCATTAACTTCTAAAGTAAACTTCTGGCAACCCAACTCAACTGGTATAATAGTATTAGTTTAAACTAGGAGTACTTGGCTACTGATCAAAGGGATTTGAGTTTACCACAGGCTAAAATGTCAAGTTTTACTGCTTTTGGTAAGAATTTTCATCAAACTCACTAGCTCATGCTGATCCCAAGAGATGATTGGCTATTGGAGGAAAGAATTTCTGGAGAATTGAATTTCATTATTGAAATGTTTATATTCAAATTGTAAAACAGCAGATAAAGAACATAAAGATAAAATGAACAGCTGATAAAGAACTAGAGATAATACAATCCATTCTTGCAAGTTTTAAGGATGCCTTATTGCATTAACCACAGAAAGAATTAGACTTTATATGGAGTTCTGTGGTATAAAAAAGGTTGGGAACCATTGTAGTAGCTCATTTCCATTATGCCTTTTCCATAGGAATGACATTTACTATTATAGCAGGAATCATCCATTGATTTTTCTTATTTCTCATCCTTTGCTTAATTCAAAATGATTAAAAATTCATCGCTTTTCCAAATTTATTGCACGGAGTGGTTAGCATGCTTGGCTAGTAATCAAAGGAACCTGGGTTCAAACCCATGATAAGGTATGGTTGTTTTCTTTCTTGTGTTGTCTTTCTGCTGAGTTCTCACCTTCCTCACAGATCTACACACCATATCAACTAAGAGACCTCTGTGGCAAGCAGCTGCTTGTGGGGTAATTTATTTTTTCTCAACATTTTCTATGTTCGAATGGAATACCATACTGATATTTAGATTATCCTAATGCATTTCTACCTGAAATGGCATTATACAGAAAGAATTCTTTCCCAACAGTATCAAGTTTTATCTAAACTGTCTGAAACTGTTTAGCTTCACAACACACAGTCTCCTTCACTATTCAATTCCCTTCATCCATAGAGTGATCTCAAAATATCCTCCTTATGCACCATACTTTAATAAACTAACATAGAATGACTTTTCCTGCTATTATAATTGTTCTAAACATAATTACTATTCTGACAGCATATTTTAAAATTAATATAGGCTTTAGTCCTTTCTTCAATCACTTTCTTCCTGATGGGCATAAACTCAGAGGTTTTTGGACATTAAATCCACCTCATTATATCCTCTATTTAATAGATGAAAATATTACCCCAGAACTTACATTTAAAGCTACCAGAGTCCAAGAATATGAAATACCAATTAACAAATTAAAGAAAAACTTTGAATCCTTCAGAATCAACTATTCGACTATTCAGATTGACAATCCAGATTCAAAAATTTGTGAAGCTAATCATCCAATCTCTTTTGATTTCATTTCTTGACATAGTATCAGAGACGTAACTTCAGTTTTAAATCTCCAAGACAATAATTAAAACTAGGCCCCATAAAATAATTTATTAAATGTGCACATGGGCCACAAAAGGATTCGGCCACCTTACATTTCTCATAATTTTGCATTCTAAATGTAGTCAAAACCTAAAAAAAAAATTCATAGAATATTTTATGTTTATGCTCTGTTATATACAAAAATGAAAAATAAATAAACACGAAATACTAGAACATAATGACTTTAAAAAATAAAAAACACTAAATTAGCTACACAAAAGTATTCAGCCACTGTGTAATACAGTATGCAAATTTCTGGATTTATGTAGTAATCATGTGCTAATGTCAATACGCAAACTTCAAGTCACGTGATGTTTACATGAAGCATTTAGTATTTAAAGGAACCTCAAGTTTAGATTCTAGAACATTCATTACCTCGAGTTTCAGAATGGCGAAGGTTGGGTTGTTTTACCTCTGAGCGTCACTTTTTTGCACACCATGGGCTAAATGGCCAGGTCACATGGACCCCGAAGGCTCAGAGAAGGTTGGGGGAGGGGACCCACTGGAACAGCTGTTGGGAGACAGATGGTAGCCTCCCGTCAAGGCCATCCAGCGTGTTCTTTAACATGCACAGGGTATGGCTCTCCCGCACACGGGGCCACGGCTTAACGTCCCATCCGACGGACGACGGCCTTTCCAAGCCCATCGGTGTCCCCTACTGACCGTGGGCAGGGCGGGGAATTTTTGCGGAGATAAATCTCAACGCTGACCCAGCTGGAACTCGAACCTGGGAAATACAGATTACGAGCCTGGCGCGCTACCGACTGAGCCACCCCCGCCCCCAGAATGGCGAAAACCATGAGGGCTTAGTTTAGGTAAAAGAGAAATGATTATCAATTTGAAAAAAAAAAAGAATTTGTCTCAAAGAGATATTTCTAAATTGACTGAAATTCCATGTTCAACAGTGAAAAGCATATTAAAAAGATACCAGCAAGGAGACTTAATGAACAGACACCAAACTGGAAGACCAAAAATTCTAAATCATCGTAAAGAGAAAACACTTGTTAGATGTGCCAAAGCAAATCCTGCTGAACCAGCAAAGGAAATATATTCTAAAGTTAAATCATTTTCTGGAAAGAATTTAAGCATTGAAACAGTTCATCGAATAGTACAAAATAGTGGATATTACAAGACTCAATTTCACAAAAAAATTTGTTAATAAAGATTAGGATTTCTCGAACACAGTGATTTTTAGTGATGAATCAAAGTTTGTGATATTCAACACAAGCAAGAGGAAAATTGTGTTGAGGATGCCCAAATCAGAGTTCAATCAACATAATCTCTGTGCTACTGTCAAATACAGAAGGGGTGCTATAATGGTCTGGGGATGCATATCAGCAGCTGGGTTAGGTACACTTCAATTTATTGATAGTACTATGGATCAATATGTATATACTGATATTTTAAATAGAAATTTGAAAAAGAGTGCTGATAAATTAGGATTAAAGAATGGATTTGTGTTCCAACAAGACAATGATCCTAAACATACTGCTTCGAATACAAAGTTGTGGTTGTTATATAATGTATCAAAAAGTTGAAACCCCACCTCAGTCCCCAGATTTGAACCCTCTAGAACATTTATCGGAAAAACTGAAGAGATCACTAAATAAAATTGCCATAAAAAATCAATTGAAAATGCATCTTCAAACAGAGTGGGACAAAACTGGTTCATTTGACCAAAAAACTGGTCAAATCAATGCCTTCTAGACTTAAAGCAGTCATACACACAAGAGGACATGCAACAAAATATTAGAGGTATTGTTTTTCATGTTTTCATTTTATACTTTTATGGCTACAGTGCATTGTAGGGTCCTCAGCCGCCATGTTGGACTTTTCCCAGGAAAGCCAGAAAACCTGCAACGTTGAGTTGCAATAAGATATCCATCCACTTGTTCCAATGTTTAAGAGTGATGTATGATATTTAAAATAGTTCTCTCTAATGAGATTATTTGTTTTTGGGATTTTCCTTAAGTTTATTCTTTGGCGATGAGCATTATTAAGGAAATTTACTTTTGATATTAATTTTGGGAGCTTTTTTTTTTTAAGTGTGAAATGAGGTTTCATTGTTTAGTGATAACCATTGTTAATGAAATCTTTTGATGAGATTATTTATTTTTGGGGCTTCAGTGAAGAACAAGAATTTATTCCTTAGCGATAACAGCTGTTAATGAAATCTAATTTTGATGAGATTATTTATTTTTGGGGCTTTTTTTTATTAAAGTGCAGAACAAGGGTAAGAAGTGATAAGAATTGTTAATGAAATCTAATTTGATGTGATTATTTATTATTAGCCATCCTGTTGCCGAGTGGCTAGCATGCTTGGCTACTGATCTAAGGAGCCTGGGTTCAAGCTCCATGTAAGGCATGGATGTTTGTGTTGTTTTTCTGCTGAGGTCCCGCCAACCTCACAGACCTTCTACTATACATATAAACTGGCAAGCTCCTGTCAGATCTCTGTGGCAAGCAGCTGCTTGAGAGGGTATTTATTTTAATTATTATTTATTCTTAGGGGTTTTTTTTAAGTGCAAAACTAGGGGTCATTCTGCAGCAATAAATGTTGTTAATAAAATCTTGTTTTGATGAGATTATTTTCAGCAATTTTTTTCTAGCAAAGAAACATGATTTTCTTCTATAGAGTGTTGCATATTTCTTGTATATATATCCTCTAAACATCTTTCAACATAGATGCGGAACAGACTACTTTATCAATTTGGGCTTTTTCATTGCGGTGAAATAAAAACAAGTTGGCGGCCGAGGACCCTACACTGCACTTCTGTCATTTTTATTTTTTACGGCAGGTAGCCGAATACTTTTGTGTGGCTAGTTCAGTGCTTTTTGTTTTTTAAAGTCATTCTGTTCTAATATATGTGTTTATTTTTCATTTTTGTATATAACATCAGAGCACATATACAAATATGTCATAATTTTTTTGTTTTGTCAACATTTAGTACTTTTAAGTATACAAAATTATGAGAAATGTAAGGTGGCCGTATACTTTTGTGACCCAGTGTATATTTTTTTCTTTCGCATTTTGAGACACTTGGACACAAGGCACGCAATGTTATCTGAATAAATTCTTCAATCACAACTAAGAATACGTCAATATTTTACTTTCCTGTTTTGTTGCAAAATCATAAAGCGTATTTATTACTTTAAAACTACAATACACAATTACAAATCTTGTAACTCACCACAGCCGATTCACTAAAATTAATTTCCTTTACTACGATTATTCAGCTGCTTATATTAAATGATTGCAGTGTACTCCTTACGTGGGAAAGACAGGGAAAGATTGAAAAACGGAGCTATACCTCCTTGTTTTATTGCAAAACATAAAATGTATTTATCGCTTTAAAACTATAATAATAAATCTTATACCTCACCACAGCCGATTCACTATAATTTCCTTTACTACGATTACGATTATTCAACTGTATAAATTAAACGAAGAGTTACAATTCTAATTGTAATATTTTCACAAACCACTACAAACTTTATTCCCATAGAGGAGCGCGACCGTATGAACAGCGAACTAAGGTTCAAGGTGTTGTAAATTTCCAAAAAAAAATTTTTTTTTTTGGTTTGGTTGCTGGGACATAGCCAATATCCGCATCTTCATGTGGACCCGGGACTCGAAACTGGCCCCCGGCAATCGCAGTTTGTGGCCGTGGACAGGATCGCGACATGAAAAAATAGTTCCATTCCCTTCCATTTTATATGCATTTATATATACGGGGAAATTAGTATCTGTGTTTATTATTCTGTGATTTGGAACTGTTAAGCCTCTATTCTGATTGGTTAAGTAAGTGGTTCTTAACGTGGAGTACGCGGAAAATTTTTTTGGGGGTACACCGTGAGCGCTCAAAAGTCGCCAGATCTAGTAGCAAAGTCGCTAAGATGGCATTATTATACTATAACTACAGTTTTATTTATCTATATAAGGGGTACGCCAGTTACATACACATTTCCAGAGGGTACATGAAGGGTAAAAGGTTGAGAACCACTGGGTTAAGTGACTGAAATTGTTGTTTTATAACACCACATAATCACTTTGCTTAATATTTTAAAATAAATTAATTCCGAGGGATGGATCATCGGAAAAGCAAATTAAAATCAGGGCTATAAATGAATCCTTATTCTCCTTTTTCTAAAATTCCATAAATTGACATTATTTAGTTAATGCCAAATTGGTTGAAAATTAGAACCCTAAGGCTATATTTAAATTTTACACTAGAATGACTCAAGGCCTCTTAAATTTTTGTTTCCGTTTGTGGTCGTAAAAGGTTACGCCCTGATCTCAGAATTTGTTTTCATTAATATGGAAAAATTTTGTGCAAATTCGGGTGAATTCATTGATCAGTGATATCATATGCTCTATACGAATAATCGAGTTGCGAATGAACCAACGTGAGCCACCAACCATACATCTAAAATAGATGTATGTTCTCATAATGAATCGAATCCTGTTCTCGTAATGAACAGTCTCGTAATGAACGATGACTCGTTTTCACTCGGGTTTCTTTGCAGTCATCTTTAAAGCTCAATATATGTATATTTTCTCATTACTATATCAGTTTGTTAAACTCCATAGATGATAGAGCCATACTCTTCATACGTTAATTAACAAATGAATGGCCTTAATGGCATTTGTCTGACTTTTAACAGCTGTGCAGTGGAACCCCGTTATATACTTATGTCCATAAAACAGCTGCTCAGATGTAAAATCACACGTTTACCTATTTGATTAAAGTTACATCTGAAATAAAAGAGTTGTGTCCCAAAATGGGGAAGTGGGGGCTGGAGAGTTCCCCCCCCCCCACTGCCGCATTTTGATAATAAATGATAAATTTGATTTTTTTCATATATCATTTAATATACTGTCATGAATAAAAACGTTTTATTCTGCAATTTACAATGATAGTTAGATCTTAAAATTTTCACATAATGTTGCAAAATACTTGTATTAATCCATTAAAACAGTTTAAATTATATTTTTTTTCACAGAAATTAGCCATAAAACGTATGTAAAGCACAAATATTATTTGCATGGATCAAATTTCATTACTGAAACCTTCCTCTCAAAATATGAAGTGTCATTTCCTCATCTAATGCCAAATAAAAAGTTTAATTTTAGCCCAACCAAATATTAAGTTCGATTTTGAAGGCGCCTCCAAATCCATTTGAGCTTCCTCTCATTAGGATTCATTACTATATCAGGCTGTTAATATCCATAAATGATAGAGCCATACTTTGTAAACATTAATTTCAGCCTTCATCACCCTTAATTCATTAATTTGGATAGGCCTACAAATGGATAGATCATAATCACGTTAAAATGAAATTGATCAATTTCATATATGTAGAAATTTAAAGAAACAGAAACCATCACATGAAATACACGAAGGTGTGTCAAATAGCACGCTTGGCTTCTGATCTAAGGGACCTGGGTTCGAGCCCCGGGGCTACTGATCTAATGGGACTTAGGTTCAAGTCCAGGTAAGTCATGGATGTTCGTGTTGTCTTTCTGCTGAGGTCCTGCCTATCTCACAAACCTTCAACTATGGCATATAAACTGGCAGGCTCCTGTCAGACCTCTGTGGCAAACAGTTGCTTGAGGGTGTATTTATTTTAATTTTATAAAGTTAAACACAATGCCACTACAGGATTGAATTGAGATATTCTTTTTTTTTTCTACCTTGGGGAGGAAAATTTCCAACGGCATTTTTCTGTAAAAAGTTTTTTTTCAAAAGTTACACTTCGAAAGTGGTTCTCTATTCACATAAAATTGTAGTCTCTGAACACTTTTGGTAACGCAGTACACATAACAACCAAGTTATAAACATAATTTTTGATAGCCATACAAAAGAGAGTGACATGCCTAAATTAGGGGTTCTCAATGTGGAGTACGCGGTAGGTCAATGTGAGGTACGCCGTGAGAGCTCAAAAGTCGCTAGATATAATATGTTATATATAAATATATGTTTTATTTTATTCCCATTGTTATACTATAATTATAGTTTTATATATCTATATAAGGGGTACGCCAGTTACATACACATTTCCAGGGGGTACGTGAAGCATAAAAGGTTGAAAACTACTGGCCTAAAGAATCTGTTTATAACAGTTTTATAGTTTTAATATCGAGGCCCATTATTCTTCAAACATGATTCCAATACAATTAATTAAGGTATCAATTTAAACACAGAGATAGGACTACCCTCCCTCCCCTAAAAGAGAAAACAATACAATAACAAAAAATCAGATTACTACTAATTTTACCTTTGACCACAGATAGCATAAATTGCACAGCTCCAGTTGTTGATCTGCCTTGAATCAATTTGAAGTGAACAGCTAGAGGCTAGATCAGTTATATAGTGATAGACCAGAGGCATTTACAGCTACAAACTGTTGATGAAGGGTAGTTGTTTTCACAAAGTTTTATAAAACTTCCCCCAGCCTTTGATCAGTAGTGGGCACCAATGGTCTTGGAAAGGCTACCATCCGTTAGATGTAACATTAAGCTGTGACCCTGTGTGAGAGAGAGAGCCATACCCTGTGCACATTAATATTAGAACATGCTAGATGGCTTTGACCGAAGGTTACCATCTATTTCCTAATAGTTGTCCAGTGGTTTCCCTTCACCCAACTTTCAGGGTCTTTGTGATCTGGCCATTCAGCTCACTGCGTACAAAAAGTGCCATTCAGAGATAAAACAACCCAACCTAAGTTCCATAAGGTTTTTAATCTTACAGTCATACTCTGTGCACATTGAAGGATACAGTGAATAACATTGAGGGGAGTAGGGTGCACAACCCCATTTTATAAATTCTGTTCAATAATTAACAAATTTTTACTACGTATATTTTAAACTCAAATATTTTATTCTGCAAATTACAGTGGCAGTTAGATTTTTGAAATGCAATTTCAGGTATTTATGATGATAGCATAAAATATATTAGTTTTCCATTCGAAAACTTTGCTCCTTCATATAATAGTTTAAGAATTTTTGTAAAAAGCAGAAATTTTATATCAAGAGTAAGTAACCCAAAAAATATATATAATATACATCTGTCAAATTCTCCTATTGATTCCCCTCTCCAATAATAGTTTCTCTTTTTTGCCTGCCAAATAATTTCATTTTTAAGACCAAATATGTAGAACTGTCTTTCTTGAGCATACCTCAGAATTCAAGTTGCAATTTTGCCATCATCAATCAAGCTCAATATTTGGACCCCCTCCTCGTAAAAGCCAAATCTTATATTTTATCCATCTACCAATATTACAAATTGCTGTACCGTTGAATTTGAATGGTTTCTGGAAGGGTATAATGAGAATTTAAATGATTCAGAAGTCCCCATCCCTCCTCAACCTTAAACAACCATTGGATATAACAAGCACGTGTCAAAGGAGGGTACCTTCACCCCCAGAAATTAAAAAGCAGCAAAAACATTTTAATGATTGAAATTTAAAAAACGGATTTTGTCTATAGTTGTTTCTAAGTATTCCACTCTATCATAACTTTTGAAAAATTTCCCCCTCCGCCCAAAAGATTTTTTTCAGACACCTTTCAGAAAAAGTTTTTCAGCGGCGAATTATAAACAGAAATAAAGGAATTTGATATCATATTTCTTCAAATTTTAATTCCTGATATGTTAATGAGTGATTTAAAATGACTATCAACAGACTACATTTGTTTGAATTGGAAATTGAGAAACTAATCTTTGTTTCATCCGTAGCGGATCGCGGGGAAGAGTTGCATCAGCAGTGGAAGCAGAATTGCTAAATGCTAGTCCAAACTTAACAGTCAAGCGCAAGTATTGGGTTGGTCAATTGCAGTATACTCGACATACTACACGCAAAGCAGTGGTTTTTGGCATTCAAAATCGCTGCTCGTAGAATTTGAATAATATTGGAATTTAACCCATAACCTAAACATCTTAATTTAATTAAGAATCATAAAATCAATGACTTCACCACTTTAAAAAAATTATATCACGAATATGTAAGGCATTGTTTAAGGTAAGAGTGAAACGTGGTGAAATTATGGTTAAATTGCAGTTTAAAGGCGTTAAAGAACACAATTATATATTAGTAGATTTACCAGGCGTTGTTCGGGTTTAAAACTTTCCAAAACTTAGTGTAGATGGCACTCCCCATGTCACAGGCTTTCATTTGGCATAAAAATAATTACAATCAATCCCCTCCGGCTTTTCTTCCTCTTTTAGGGGAGGAAAGAAATGGGCATATATACTTTAGAGGAAAAAAAATCAAATATGGTCCAGAGTTGCCCAAAAAATGTATAGGCACTGCGAAAAAAATATTTAGTATATTGAAACATTTATCAATGAAGAGGTGAAGGGAGGGAACATACGAGATATATGTTTATTAAATTTTACATATTTTTCAAATTAAGTTAATGATTTTAATTTCCGATATCAATTTTTAGTTTTTGAAACTTTCAACAAAGAATCTCGTGTCCTACTCATGCTTAATTAGAATGACTTCAATTTCCACAGAAATGCTCGTGCTACAAATTTAACTTCATCATGCGAAATCAGTTTGATGGATTCCTTCTTTCAAATTTATTGGTGACAACAGTTAATTTGAATAACCCTCAACCATTAATGTTCAGGCTATGGGATTTTGAGAATTTCGAACCCGTCCATCCCATTTTTGGTTGACTCCAGCTGATTCGCAGATAACCTATATTCTTCATTGAGAATATTCTTCCCCTTGGTGAAGGTAACGTTCATGGGAAGTTTGGTGCCTCGAGCTCTTCGGACAGACAAACTTTTATATATTAGATATGGTAGAACTACGATAAACTTGCTTTCTGCCAACCGTTAGCAATAATAAACTTTTTATTTTGCTGACCACTAAAATGTAGGCGGGGGGGGGGGGGGGGGGATTATACTGGAATGGCATTCTGCTCATTCTTGCTGGAGCTTCCTCCCCATCCTTTATTTTTTCTAGATCTGGGCTTGACCAAGAAACACAAGGGAAAATAAATACAGACTTGATTTTTGCTTATCTTTGTGTTGTAGCAGAAAATATTATTATAGAATAATAACTCAGATGAAACTGTTAGCATTCACATACTTACTTTAAAACAGAAGATTCATTTTATCTCTGAGTGGAGCTTTTGTGCACAAAATATAAAATAAATGGCCAGTTCACAAGGGCTCAGAGCTGGGGAGAAAGGATCCATTGAACATCTGTTAGAAAATTTTCTTCAAATACATCCATGTTCATTAATGTGCACTTGGCACAGCTCTCCTGCACACAACCTATAATATCCCATCTGATATGTTTGGTTGTTTTACCTGTGAGCCGCACTTTTATCCATACAATGTATTAAATGACCAGATCACAAGAACTCCAAAGGCACAGAGGTTGGGATAAGGGAAACCAATGGGCAGCTGTTAGAAGACAGATGGTAGCCTCCCATCTAGGCTATCCAGCTGTTCTTTAACATGCATAGGATATGGCTCTCCCGCACACAGGTGCACAGCTTAACATCCCATCTGATGGTGTCCTTTCCAAGCCCACTGGTGTCCCCTACTGACCGAGGGCAGGGCAGTGGTTTTGAGGAGATAAATCTCAACACTGGCCCAGGCAGGCCTCGAACCTGGGAACTGCAGATTACGAGTCAGGCACACTACCGACTGAACCACCCCCATCTGATGGGCAGTGGTTTTCCGAATCTATTGGTGTTCCCTTTCTCAGGGAAAAGCGCGAGTAGGGCAGAAAACTTCATCATCGGCCAAGAAGGAATTGAAAGTCTGAGCATCTGGTTATAATCCTGATGCTGCAGACTCATCCCACCCTAAAAAGGATACAAGCTCCTGCTCTATGATAATGGATGTATTATTTTCTTCCTGCTACGTCATCTAGCAGCAACATCCATTAGCTAGCATCTACCTGTAGCCAGTACTAAATTCCGCACTTATAAAAGTTTCTCACTTGTTTTCCCAAACACAGACCTGAAACAAGCAAGGAACTGTATTAAAAAGGCCAAAAATGAAAACTTTTCTGGAATTATACTAATGCTAAAGAATTCAAAGGCTGGTGTTAGGCTATTTTACCTCTGAGCAGCACTTTTTTTGCACACCATGGGCTAAATGGCCAGGTTACATTCACCCCAAAGGCTGGGGGAGGGATTGGGTTTTACCTCTGAGCAGCACTTTTTTGCACACCATGGGCTAAATGGTCAGGTCACATGGACCCTGAAGGCTCAGAGGTTGGGGGAGGGAACCCACTGGAACAGCTATTGGGAGACAGATGGTAGCCTCCCGTCAAGGTCCGTCTGACCAGCTGGGACTCGAACCTGGGAACTGCAGATTACGAGCCTGGTGCGCTAACAACTGAGCCACCCCTGAGGGACCCACTGGAACAGCTGTTGGGAGACAGATGGTAGCCTCTCGTCAAGGCCATCCAGCATGTTCTTTAACGTGCACAGGGTATGGCTCTCCCGTACACTGGGCCACGACTTAATGTCCCATTCAACGGACGACCCCCCCCCCCCCCCCCCTACATGGGCAAGGCAGGAATTTTGCGGAGATAAATCTTACACTGAGCCAGCTGGGACTCGAACCTGAGAACTGCAGATTACATTATATCCCAGCCTTTGGTCATAAAGTTTTTCGTTTTAAAAAAAATTATGCATGTTTTGCAGCCAATTTTTCACTACCAGAAAAAGGAAAGTTTTTTTCGCTGCTCCGTCCTGTTTCTCTTATACAATGACTTCTCAGACATCCACTTGTCTTGCAAGAGTGACAGAAGTAATTTAACATGTTTTGAGCATACGAGGTCAGCTTTAGTCATTATGTACGCTGTATGTTTAGAATAGTGGTATAACCAGGCGTTTTGCAGGCAGGGTTAAAAAAATTTATGTAAATTCATGAAGTTTCTTTAAACTGTAACTTTGGGTTTATCTTTACTAAGCAATATGTTTTTGCACACAATGGGCAAAATAATCGTCACAATGGCTCCGAGATCTCAACTGGAAACTGTCAGCCTCCCATCAAGGTACCCAGAATGTTTTTCAGCATGTACTATGTATGGCTGTCCTACACATGAGGTCATGACTTAACATTCCATCCACAAATGGCAGCTATTCCAATCCCACTGGTGTTGCCCTTCTCCAAGCGGGCAAGGTAGAAATTAGCAGAAATAAATCTAAATGCTGATACAGCTTGGACTCAAACCTGGGAACTGCAGTTTAAAAGCCTGGTGCACTACAGACTAAGCCTCCTCCCCCTCCCCTACAGAGAAAGTTGCTTAATTCTCCTGCCTTGGCTACATTACTTTTTGGAATTATTATAATGGAGAGGTAAAGACACGAGTGATAACCAGAAAGCAATAAAGGAAGCAAAAACATCAAAATATAATGTATTCTGTATATTTACACTACATATACAGGTATTTTGTACAACTACAAAAATGAATCAAAATAAATGATCTTATATTCAATTTATATTTCAAATCTCACATTCCAGATTGTCCTTGAATGATACAAAATTTTAAAATTTTACATTTTTACGTCCTTTGGTAAGCTTTGTACATTTGTTGATATAAAAATATACTTTTTTTACAGAATTGAATATATACCTCTGAGATGCACATTATACGTTATCTAATTCTTCAGAAAATCTGTGAATAATTGTAATACAAAAATGGCAATGATAATTCACAAACAACATCGGATATTATCACAGTAAACATTTCAAGGAAAAAGGAAACTTAAAAAATATACAATTAAAAGATTAAACCATAATTCATTGCTTTTCTGTCTGTGCAATACACACAGTTCGAGTATACACAACTTCGGTTTCAACACTTCAGCATGAAGTTTTATCTAAGTAGATTTTGTGTGCACAACCTCTTTACCTAACATTGCTGCAATTGATGCAGCAAAGTGAAGCATTTGATGTCATATTTTTAAAATATGGAAATGAAGTTAAAAAAATTATAATACAATGAAGGAACAAGCAAGGTAATACTAATTAATACAAACACTTCTCCTTTTTACATTTCTAAGCAGTTTCAAAACACATTAGCAATTTCATTGCCGTGGGAAATGTACGATTATATTAATTGGTGCATGATGGTATAACAGAATTCTACATAAGCCAGAGGATGAAATTCATTACATATTCAAGAAACGCTGAACGTAACAAAATAGGGGTATAGAAATTGCAATCCATAATAATTTAAACAAAGTAAAAATAGATTTGAAGGATAATCATTAATAGTGAAGATAAAGGTTAATGAGCATGAAAATCAGAAATGAATTATTTTCCTTAGAAATATGATCTAAGAATGTGAACATAAAAAAAATACTCCCTCCAGCAGCTGCTTGCCACAGAGATCTGACAGGCGCCTACGACTTAAATATGCCATAGGAAGTCCATGAGGATGGCAGAACCTCCATCAGCAGAGAAACAACATAAACATTCATACTTTACCTGGGGCAAAAACCCAGTCCCTTTGTTCAGTAGCCAAGCATGCTAACCACTTGGCCACTGGTACGGCAGAGTAAATAACTCTTCTCAGAAAATTTTCCAGAGATCTGACATGAGCTTGCAATATAACGTTACAGAGAAGGCCTGTGACATAGACAAGCTCTGACTTCAGCAGAAAAACAATGTCAACAATTCCTTTTTTAATCTGATTTCAAATGCGCCCATTTATAAACTTGTTGAACACGATAAACCCTCATTCATTGGAATGGATGTATGGAAGTTTGGCTTTTCTGAAGTTAGTGCTGAATGAAAAAAAAATCGAAAGCTGTGTAAAAATACTTGCTATCATTATACTAATATAGAGAAAACATTCTGTAAGATATGTTATTAAAAGTATATTAAAGTCTTGTTAACACTCTTCCCTCCTATACTGATCTAAATTCAAGATTTTGATCTCTAGCTGGAGCCAACATTTCTCTTTCAAAGAGATGGAATCCATTATTAAGTTGAAGAAATAGATGTAGGATTAATTATAAAAAATAAAATGTGATTCGAATTTTTTTTAAAAGTTATATATCTTCATTAGTTCCACTGTTCAATGCATCCAATACAATGAAAAATGAGTAGAAAGTAGTTGATTGTTCTTTCTGAATTATTCCTGAGTACACTGACTAAAAATATCACTTAAACAAGTAGTGATCACATTCATTTATACATGGACACATATCAAGAAATAAACTGTAATGAAGAATCAAATATAATATTAACGAAAAGTCCCTGAAGAACAAAATTTAGCACGTATGAGGCAATTATTAAATTTACTAGTTATAATACAGTACACTAAGGTTGCTACTAAAAGAATATAATTTGCAAGATGTTAATAAAAGTACATTAAAGACGATTTGATATGAAATAGTCTAGTAACAAAAATATTAATATAGCAATATAAATAAATGTAGTAAAACTATTATAAATAAAATTTAGAAAAATAAATAAAAATTAACATTAAAATAAATTTGAAGCAGAAATAAGACATGGAAGCACTGGAGCAGACAAAATTGTTGTTATGAGAATATATTAAAAGATAAAACTATATCAATGTAAAATTATTCAATTAAAACCAAAATTTCAAATTTATGATACTGTTTTTGGATGGCACCAAATATTTCTTTTAACAAGATATATTTCTACTGGCCATAAAAATGCACTCTTTAACACTATTTATCTGTAATGTTGACTTTTCAGATTCTCATGTGCCAATTTGCTATGCGACTTGAAGTAGATCAATATAGTATCCAAGTTCAATTAACAGGACTGGAGATACATTCGCTTAATATAATTTAACAAATACTTTAGTCTACATGTTGACTGTTCAAAATTTGTTCATGGTAGAAAGCTCCAGAAAAAAAAAACGCAAAACATTTCATTTGTTTCAGAAATGCTAATTTCACATAAAATTTATTTGGTCAAAGCGTACCACTTGCAATTCAAGTGTTAACTCTTTGCCTCAATTAAATGTAACAAGTGCTGATTTTTCTGAATTCAGTAATAACATCTTTGAATAAAAAAAGTTTTTATTCATATTGAACAATAACTGTTAATTTGAATTAATGAATCATTACCTTCTATACTAAACTATAACTGACCATCAGTGAATAATCTCCATTATGAAAAATGCAACTGATACTACAGACTTTGCTTAGAAAAGTATATTCTTATATATTTCAAGTCATACAGTAAGTTAGAACATAGGCGTCACATATAAATTACAAGTCTTAATGAAGGAAAGGAGAGATTTAAGATTTTTTTAGTTACATGGGCGAAAGGAGTTTCAGAGGTGATTGGGTTGTTTTACCTCTGAGCAGAACTTTTTTTTACACACAATGGACTAAATGGCCAGATAACAAGACCCCGAGAAAGTTGGGGGAGATGACCTACTGGACAACTGTTAGGAGACAGATGGTAGCCTCCCATCAAGGCCATCCAGTGTGTTCTTTCATCCAATATGCCACTGACACCAAGCAACTTTATTTAGCAGATATATGGGTACACTAATGTTACATTGTTCTTTTGTTATCTGCAACATTATCCATCTATTTATGTGAAATATTTTGGGTAATATCTGATTGTTCAAGGTAATAAAAATTTTTTTGCTTTTTAAATAATTTTAGTGAGAAAGTATTTACATTTAACACCCAATATATGCAGTGTTTTAACTATTATTATATATATAGGAAATGAGTAGTAAATTATGCTACACTACCTAACATGCAAATTATGTAGTAGATTATCCTAAATACAAAAACCAGGGGAAAAATAAACAAACCTGTAAACTATATAAAACTTAGCAACAAATGCCTTAATGTATAAAGTAGCCAACATCTATGACAGGAAAAATCACAAGTAGCCTGTGCTCTACATTTACATGCAATGTAAATGTAGAGCACAGGCTACTTGTGATTAATAGTATATAATTAAAAACCATACTATTGCTATTTAAATGGAACAGTGTATCAATTACTTCTGGTCTAATTTAATTATTCAGTTTCCTGGATATCAGAAAAGAATTAATGGAATTAAGAGTAAAGTATGTAGGAAAAAATTAATTATTAACTTTTTTTTATATCTGTTCAATGGGAATTATTTTCTACGATTTCCCCTTCAGTTAAGCTATTACATATTAAATACGAAAATAAAAAAGGTTCAAATTAAAGAGGATGGATAAAGAGATGAAAGTTATACATAAGAAAAATAAGATAGAACATGTATGTATATAAGATTATATAAAAAATTATATATATATATAGTAAATATAGGTTAATAGAACTATGTTATTTATAAGCATCATACAGAAAATTGAAGCATTTCATAGTAAAGATTAAAATCTTAGTTTTATGATTTGAAAGAAATTTCTTAAAGGATTCCACAATGATAATATCAAACTAGAGTTTCAGAAAAAAAATCAACTATTCTATTTGAAAAAGTCATTTTTCCCTCCAGTTTTTGACAACAAATGTATATCTTTAATAATTATATCTCTTGTTACTGCTTTACACATATCATATATAGTTAAAGCTGCTACTGAAACTGCAGTCATTGCTTCCATCTCTGCACCAGTTTTAGCAGTTGTCTTCACATAAGAGTGTATTATAACTTCATATGATAAACTTCTTAAAGTCAGTTGAAGTTCAACATTATCTATAGCAATATTGTGACATAAGGGAATTAGTTCACTTGTTCGTTTGGCACCTGTAATACCCGCTATTTGGGCAACAGTAATGACATCACCCTTTTTAATTTTATTTTGTTCAACTAAGGAGAAAGCAATGGGGCCAAGATAAATTGAAGCCTCAGCTGATGCAGTTCGTAATGAATGAACTTTTTGACTAATGTCTACCATTTTTGCCTTGCCCTTTTCATCTGTGTGAGATAAATTTTGAGAATTGCAATCATTATGACTTTCTTGGCTTATATGAAGTTTCAGATCAGAAGTGTTGAATGGAAATTGATGCTTTTGTGAAGAAAATAACCTTATATGAAAATCATTAAAAGAGCATATTGGCAAATACAATGAAAATATTAACTTTTTACTAAATTCCTTTCTTTTACAGAATACAGCTTCAAAGCCACTATTATAGGAGAAAATATACTTCTTTTGTTGCTTGATAATACCTAAGCAGTGAAAGAGAATGAAATATACATTAAGTTTGAAACATTCTGCCATTAAAATTATCAGCAAATAAGAGAGAAAAAAGTCATATAGAAATATAATAAACTGCTTTTATGAAATGTTCATTAATAAATCATTCAAACTTCACACCAGAATAATATATGTTTCTCTTCTTATATAAGCCCTGGTTCTATCTGTTTTACTCAAGTTAATTATGGGCTTAACCTTTTTAATATGCATTTGATTTTTGAAAATATTTTCCAAGTTGTGTCATTTTACCACCAAAATATAAAATTCATATTTTTTTACATGCATTTCTGCCATTTTTTAAAAACAATATTTAATAGTAAAAAACAATTTTCCCCCTGAAAACTGTTAAGAAACTTCATAAAACTGTAATAACTTAAAAAAGGCATATTATTTATTCCAGCTATTTCTCCAGTTATGAGAAATGGTCTAGATCAGTGGTTCCCAATGAGAGTGTCACTTCCTCCTAGGGGGGGGGCCGTCACCTTGCCAAACCAATAACATGGGTGATACTGCCATCTGTTTCCAACAACTTTTTATAAAGAGAAAATTATTTTGATTTTAGTGAAGGGGGATTTAAAAATTAATACTTGGCAAAGGACATTGGTTATGAACAGTATGCCCAAAAAGGTTTCAGAAAGAGGGGGATACCTAGGATGCAGTGGGCAGACAATGTCAAACAAGACCTTGTTAGAATTGGTGTGCAGTGGGGCCAGATGCAGCAGATTTATGTCAGGACAGATATGCTTGGAGAACTAAATTGCATGGTCTGGTTGGATCTCCATAGCCCATGGTTGCTTGAGGATGATGAAAAGGATATGTCAGGTTCAAAAAGGTTGAGAACACTGGTCAAGATGCATAAAGTATTATTAGATAAACAGAATGTAATTTTTAGATATAATGCATTACTTACAGCATTGCATTATGCTGAAAAGTAAATGGTGGATGTATTAGAGAAATATTTTTTTAAGCAAAATATAGGAACAACTACCACATGGTACATTTCTTGAAATATGATATTTAATCACAATTGCAGATTTTCTTGTATCTTTTATACACTTGTCCTTTTTACTATAGTGCAAGGATTGAACTGTACAAACAGTACAGTTAGGTTTGTTTCTTGTTTCATGTTGTCAAATTGTAAAAGAAAGTGTCTTTGGCGAATTTATTTCCAGTTGTTGTTGTTAAAGTTTGCCGACCCCCCCCCCCCCCATCCTCCTCCAGTCTCTGAATGTTCCCTCTACTATAATTTTCTAAATGTCCCATAATTAGCCACCCTGTATAATGTCTCTCATTTAGTAATAGTATTTTGAATCCTGGAATTTACAAAACTTCAATCAAGAAACACCATAATGGATACTATTTTCAGATTTCCTGTTAAATGGATAGTTAGAGCATTTTGGTTGAACTTATCAGAAGGTAATCATACTTATCAAACCTACCATATGTTTGTTGTATAGTACTTAATCTTTGACTTTTGAAGTACCACAATCCCCAATGGTCAACATTTTACCTTCGAATAATAAGTTGAAAAAAATTGATTGTCCTGACTGGGATTCAAACCCAGGTCTCCCAGAAGCATGCTGGACATCTTAACCACTGGACCACCAAGGAACTGAATAGCTCTTCAACTAAATGACATATACGTCTTCCTATTGAGTCACCAGTGGCGCCATCTATCATCAAGAGTTCCTTGTCTACATGACCTTTCCTGTGATAATTTATTACCGAATAGTTTATACAATGCTGTGAGCATGAGTGACAAATATTACTACCATCAAAAATGCGGTGGCTTGGCTGCCTAACTCGATAATAGATGGTGCACTGGTGACTCAAGAGGAAAAGGTATATGTCAGTTAGTTGAAAATATGGTCAGTTCCTTGGTGGTCTAGCGGTTAAGACGCCCAACATGCTTCTGGGAGACCTGGGTTCGAATCCCAGTCAGGACAAACAAATTTTTTTCAACACATTATTTCAAGTGTTCCTTGTTTACAGGACTTTTCCTGTGATAATTTATTACTGAATGATTACCTTGCCAGCATCTTGCTAGATATATGAAATTATATTATCTTTGCTATTCCAAGTTGTTTGAATACTTACAGTTTTCATACCAGGAGGGAGCCCTACTCTACTAGTACAAACTGTGGTGCATGCACCAATATTTTCGGCTTTCAATCTATCACTGTGGGAAAAGAGAAAGATTTCTGAAGGGGTGAAGAAAAGTTGCATTCTAGATAAAAAAATTGTAAATTGACTTTTGTCAACTATCACACTGAAAGAGTTAAGAAAGAATTATATGCAACTTTGAAACAGATGAAATGAGTTGCATCAAATAACAATACACAAGAAACTTTGTCTATTGTGGCCAGAAAATTTCCTATAAATTGGAATGAACTTAAAAAAAAATTAAATGAAACCTTCCACTTCATGAAAAAACACACAAATATGTGCCTATCCATAACTCACATTACTATAAACCACTCTATTTTATTAGAAAGAATAAAAACAGGAGATATATAAAATTTATTAGTGCAAAAAATCAACTTTCAAAATCTGATTAGAAATAATCATATATCTTTGTTGTCAACAAGGGTTCTCAGCACTGATATGCAGTAACAAAGTCAATCAAAGGGGAGACTGCATCAGTTAGCCCATGATTCAAGGAATGAGAAGATATAGTTTTGCATTTGGCTTGCTCTAATTTATATAGCTGTACTAGTGAAATATACAGATTACAGTTTCAGTCTTTTTTAAATGTGAACTATTCCTTAATTATTGACAGCTACTAGTTGTACTTTATTACAGCAAACAATGTATATAATTTTTATTATTAAATTCCATTTTTCCATTACTAGGTCAGGATATGAATTGTTAGGGTGGGTAAGAGGAATTTCCTTTTGGAAACCTTGTAACTGCCTGAATGTTACTTAGAGATAACAGTCAATGGTATACGTTAGCAGTTCAAAGATTTAGTCAGCTGTGGACCTTTACATTTAGTTAATAAACATGGGAATTATCTCCAACTCCTTTTTTATTCAGCAACATGGTGAACCTCAATTTTTATTTAGTAAATATGATAGATTCCCATTTTTAGTCAGTAAATATGGCAAAATCCCATTTTTAGTCAGTAAACAAGGCAGACTTCAGCAAATCAACACTGTTTAGGCTCTCTATGAATTTGATATTGTTTAAATTGAAGAAAAAAAAAGTTGAATACAAGTCCTGTAGGAATTTGAAGATTCCTTATAATAGTGTTTTTCAACCTGTGGTCTACAAATCATCAGTGATGTCTTATGCTGCTATACATATATTAGGGAAAATTATGTTAAGTAGTCTGTTATTCAGAAAAGATTGAGAATCACTGCCCTATAGAATCTTCAGAGACCATTAAGAGTTCATGGTTTAAAAACTGCTGGTACATTTATATATTAATGTTGCCACACCATTCCTTCCAACTTGAACTCTTCTAGGGTTATTCTCCACCTTATTACTTTTTTCCTTGCCAGTTTTGCTACTCTGTTGTATAGTGTAAGTCTAATAAATGACGAAATTATTCATTAAAATTATTTCACTTTGTGCAGTAATAATATGTTATTCACCCTCTGATGGAATTTCTTCAAGTGGACACCACATTCACATAAACTGTATCCATTTATACACTACTGTTAGTTTTTTTCTAAAGTTATGCATTGTTCCTACAATTAATCTTCTCAAATACTAAACCATAAAGATTAGAGAGAAGTTTTCTCTGTGTAAACTGCCTTACAGATTTTTGAGGAAGGCTTTGGCAGATGGACAAACTTTATTAAAGATTTATGAGGCCACTTTACTATCCAAATGCACTAACTACTGGGCTGTAAAAAGCAAACAGGGAAAAGACGATCTTTGTGCTTGCTCTTCCTAAGAGATGTAAACACCAAAAAAGACTATGCCTGCTGTTTGCTCCATTTAGTCATAGGGTATATATTTTTTTCAAAAATCTGAAGAATAACTATTGAGCATTTAAATTAAAAAGTACAAGGGGTAAAATTTTACATTGTGAAATTTTACATCCAATTCCCCACTCATTTGCATCCTGTCAAAATCAATTGTTTTCAGAATGGAATTCAGTTTGGAAGAACTTTATCAATGACTGATGATAAATTCATTAAATATGTTAATTTAAACTATCAGGTGAGTTTAACATTCATTTTGGGCATCATAAACAATCAATCAGAAACAAAGATAAAGCAGATAATGCAAATGGGGGAGTATGGACACAAGTCCTAATAGCAGAAAAATTGGAACAGGTAGAGCAAGCATTAGATTTAAGCCTCAATAAATCCCAAAAAATCTATCACAAACCTATACTAATGAACACTAATTTAGATAGTTCCCCAAGAGATGGCAGAAGTATTCACGCTGAGTGATGCTATAAAATAGTAAAAAGCATGATCATATACTAAGCCCAGTGAGGGCAAATTATGACCTGCAAGCCAAATGTAGTCCATAATAGAATTTAATCTTGCTTAGAGGGTGAAAATTGTAATTGACTTATATTTCTAAACCTAACTACTCAATATTAAAGGTGTATAAGAAGGATTCCTCCAGTATCCTAAAAGAACCATTCTGCGAGTTTCAGGAATCAATCCTAGTTATTTTGGTGCACATTTAATATATACCTCCCACAAAAAAATTTGTTAATAAACCTGACTAGGAAGGAAGAAATAATCTTATTATTTTATTATTCAAACAATTTTATTATTTTGCATTCATGTTTTTTTTTCAATGCAGTTCAGTCAGATTTTTAGAAATTTCAAGATGCATTATTGTTGCTATTATGACATTTGACTGAAATACATTTTTATGATGTCTATGTTTAAGTTAGTGACCTACATTTTCTGCTGTGTTTGAGATGCTAGCTGTAAATAGTTATTCAGCACAAATAATAATTAAAATATCTTAAAAATATATAACCACTCACCTTTTTTCACTGTTTTTAAAAGCTGTTTCAATGTTTATATATTAATGATGTCTTCAAGATAAATACATCAAGAAAAATTGCAATGTCATTTGGAACATAAATATGATAAATTCATTTCGTGATCCCATATGTACAAAAGAATACACCATTCTTTGAACATATAAATCGATGGTGTAAACTAATTACAACTTACTATACTTTCACAAGACTAAATTATTAAAATTTTGGATATATTAATGTCATAAAAATTTTTTGACCGATTTTAAAACTTAAAAAAGGGCAAGAGACTATATTTCCAATGCAGTATAACATTACCCCCCCTCTGTTTTACAAATCTTCTAAAAACATTCTTGAAAAATGAATGAAATATAAATTAATTTAATAATTGTTTACCTTACTTATTGTTTTACCCTTACTAGCATTCTGAAAAGGGGGAGGCATGCCCCCCTAGATTTGGCCCTGATCACATCTATGTCCCAAATTACAATATTTCCTGATGTGTTTGTGTTTATCTTCAAGACATCATAAGAACAATTGAAACAACTTCTGTGCTAATATCAGTGAAAAAAAATGTAAATTTATATGCTTTTGATATTTGACACCGAAATAAGATATTTAAAATATCTTAGGTATTAAAAATTTATAAACACCATTTAGCAATACTCATATTTAGATCCTTAATCAGATGTTATATGCTTCAGTACATACTTATATTGAATTTTGTTCATCACCCACCAATAAGAATCATTGGGCGATTCTTTGACTTTGCAATGTTGAACATACCTGAAATAAAAAATGTTTTTTTGTAATAAGAGTAAATTTTAATAAGAGAATCCTTAAAATATATTAGTAAAAAAAATTAAATTGTTCGCTGGTATAAATCAGTGAGTTTCTACCTGTCTGGCAATACAGAAGTATAACAACTTTATTACACTTTGGCATGGCAAGTATTGTTGATCTTAATGTGCTGCTTATTAATTGTTTCATACAGTTTGAAAAATAAGCTCTTTAATAATAACTAATGATAATTTTTCTCAAGTGGAAAGCAACTTATATACCTAACAACAGTCTACCTTTGGTTTTCTACAATGATGATGGAAAATATATGCATCAGTTCACATGTCATTTCTTAAATTTAATACATTTTCCATCTTTCTATAGGAACTTTGCAATTGTAATTATATCATTTAATCCTCTGGTACAGAATTTGTATGATTAATACAATCAATACAAATCAAAACATAAATATAAATATAAAATGAAAATACAAATCAAATACAATCTGTGGTGCATTTTTTTAAAAAACATTATGCTTAATCACGATTATTAATATGGATTATGCTTTTAATCTCTAATGTAAAATTGACATTGGTAACTGACACTAATTCAAAAATGTTTTCTTTGCATTCTAGTCATTGAAACAAAAAAGGAGTCTCTTACAATATAAATATATGATAGTTATGCATTTTTATGAGCTTATTTGTTTGCGGCTATTATTACAAAATCGCAGCATATGTTCATAATTTGAAAAAGTGGTAAGAACAAAAAAAAAGACAAATTATGCCTCTATTCCTCACTCAAAAATATCTAAATATGATACTACAAATGGCTATATATATATATTTGTGTCAGTTTCTAGTAAATACGATCTTAATGTCATGAGGGTCAATTTCACACACATTCTCATTACAATAACAATGGGTTAATAAAAAAGTGGACAAAAAGCTTAAAAAAGACAAAAAATGAAAGTAATCTTTTATAGAATTAAGTATAAATTACATCAAGTCTTTGTGAATATTTAAATAACATTCCTTATTATGCAAAGGTAAATCAGAAAATAAGGTTTCTTATTTAATTTCTGTTATTTTGCAGAGTGCAGGTCGGTGCCTATGTAATGGGAATGCCTGCCGATTTCAAGATATGAAGCGACAGCAGCACTAGTTACATTTTTGTCCACTGTGGTGTTGGCGATCCGCTGTTTTGTTTGTTACTTGCTTCATAATAGTATAGATTATTACAATGTTTACCGCATTTCAAAATTGGATTTTGATACAGATTTGTTCTTATGTAATTTAGTTACTGTTCTGTCTACTTTCTGCCGTTTCTAACTGGAAGTCTGAATAATGATGCAGTATTGTGTGATGTTTTGCAGAAGTGAAACTTATGAAACAAAACTCAGTTTCTATCGAATCTTTTGCAAACTGGATCTGCGAGATAGGTGGCTACAATAATATGTCAGCAATGAAACATTGAAATGAGTAATTGGAAAAAACTTCAGAAATCACTATTGAATAAATTATATTTTAGAATCATAGGAATTGTAAGCAAAGTTATTCTCATTAGGTCAAAACAATGATTATCTTTACAATATACGGAACTGAGTTACACTGTCCTAACAAAATATTAGAGAATTTCCATCTTATGTGAATGGAAATCTGACTTAAGCTCTATAACTCTAAAATATTCATTTAATGAAAAAATATTACTGAAAATAAATTAAAGATCATAATCTTATTTATTAAAATCTCGATTTTCAACAGCATTCATCTAGTATTTAAGGAATTATAGTAGCTAGAATCTTTCACAACTGTAATGGGTCATAAGAATTTACCTCAAATATTAATTAAAACTTAAATAATAAGTGTTGCTTCAAATTATTCAATAAAATATAAATTTTAAAAGTTGCATAATGATTATTTTGATGTTAGATGATTTTTTTATAAAACAAGATAATTTATTATTAAAATTTCCAGCTTCCATAACTCTTTAAATACTGAACGAATATTGATGATAAATCAAGATTTAAATAAATTTGATTCAGTCATAGTTTTTCATTAAATGCATCAAATGCGTATATGTAAAATCTGAGTTTGTGCTTATTGGCCTCCTAGATAGCAGCAACATCCTGACATGGTAGAGACAAGTACCCTTCTACACACACGAGTGGCTCGAAAAGAATCTAGCCCTCACACAGGTCTACAATTACCAGTCTACAATCTTTATCTTCATCACATTTCTCTATTAAATGCATATTTTAGATGTTATGGAGTAGAGATGGCCAAACAGTCGATTGCATAGCTGCCAGTTTTAGGTGGAAAAGTTTTTTTTTATCACAGTTTTAGGTGAGAAAGATTGTATTAAAATACAATCTTTCTCACCTAAAACTGTGCAAAAAAAAATGGATGTGCAAAATGGATGTGCATGGTGTGCAAAAAAAAATGGCTCTATAACAAGGAGAGCCAACTGTCCAAAAATTTGGCTCTCCTTGTTATAGAGCTTCGTTGGGTTGGGTTGTTTTACCTCTGAGCAGCACTTTTTTGCACACCATGGGCTAAATGGCCAGATCACATGGACCCAGAAGGCTCTGAGAAGGATGGGGGAGGGAACCCACTGGAACAGCTATTGGGAGACAGATGGTAGCCTCCTGTCAAAGCCATCCACCAGTGTGTTCTTTAACGTGCACAGGGTATGGCTCTCCCGCACACGTGGCCATGGCTTAAAGTCCCATCCGATGGATGGTGGCCTTTCCAAGCCCATTGGTGTTCCCTACTGACCATGGGCAGGGAATTTTGCGGAGATAAATCTCAATGCTGACCCAGCTGGGACTCAAACCTGGGAACTACAGATTATGAGCCTGGCACGCAACTGACTGAGTCACCCCTATAGAGCTTCGTAATTAGATTCCTGTTGACATAGCATGGAATGATAATGCTACAGCTTTCTTTGAGCATAATATTGTTATTACCAATTTAAAATTTTTCACTATTCAAATAATGTGTTACTTTAAAACAAATAGTGCTGGGTATAGTAGTAAAAATGTTGCTCATTTTCTTTGGACTTGGACATTCTTGTCCAACAGAATTCTTGTCCAACAACATTCTTGTCCACCGGAAACAACTATAATGGATCCTAATCTGCGTCAAACCAACTACTCAAACCAGTCTTGTACATGATTAATGGAATGTGGAAGTTTATAACACTTTGTGAGCGTTCTGAACTGCACAAATATATGTATGAACCAGGACGGATTAAGCAATTGGGAGACCTGGAGCCAAGTTCTAAATGGGTGCCCTGGAACAAAGTTCTAAATAAGAGACTTAGAGCTATATTCTAAATGGAGCCCTTTATCCTTCTAAATTGAAAAACAATAAAAATGAACTACTTTATTATAATATATCATTATTTATACTTATATATATAATCATCAATTGACATGATAAAAAATAACATTACTATAAAACGAGCAAAGAAATAAGAGGGGGCCCTGTAGGTCAGGAGAAGTAATTTAAATAAAAAGACTAACACATAAAGAGTCAAGTCTGTACTGCAGCATAATTTTGCACCTATTGCATTTTAAAACTTACTTTTAATCATAATTTTTTAGCAAATTTTCCATTTCATGCTTAATTAAAAAAATCGGGTATATTAATATCAAAATAATCTTGCTTAAATCTATTGCTTATGCAATAGATTTGATTAAAATCTTTAAGTTATCTTTGATTGCATTTTTCCACAAAATCTTTATAAGTTATATAACTTTAAAACTGACTGTCAATTAATATAAAATGGCTGTTTGTATTTCAATTGCCTTTCAATGTATATGTCACATACAAAAAATATAAAACAGCGTAAAAACTACTATTGCAAGCAAAGATTAGAACACCTAACATTATCAGGAGGTTATGGATTCCATTCCTATTAAAACTAATTTTTTTTCAACTGTTTTATTCCCTTCTACTATTGATGTTTTACAAACACAAACTGCTTTGTATTCTTATCCTATACTCTAAAGTGAGCAATTCTTGTATATTTGTATGTACCTTTTATCTTAAAAACAGGCCTAAGGATATTGATGAAATGGGGTGAATCTACCGTTTTTGGGTACGAGAAAGCAATTTAGCTAGGTCTCGATTTTGGGAAAACTCATCCGGACAACGAAATATTGGTGCATCAGCATGGCAAAAAGATCGTCACTTTGAGGAATATACTGACAAATGCATAGAGCCCTTCACCTACCTGCTGTTCTACCCAAAAGTAATGTTCGACTACTCCGTGGATCTGCAACTATGAACACTATGCCAGCCATCAGAATCTTATGCGACTCGAATTGGCGCTCGCTTTTAGACCCAGACTCACCAAGCACCTTCCACTGGAAACAACTATAATGGATCCTAATCTGCATCAAACCAACTTCAACCCCATCACTTAGCCCACATTTACCGAGCAAAGCTCAGTCTTCCAGGTGCTTATTATTAACTGTATAGCTAAAGCAACATTAAGCATGTTGTTCATAAATGTTAGTGATGGAATTTTAAAAATAGTTTTTATTTAAATTTCATCAATCAGTTTTTATAATTATTACTTCTTAATCAAAATCACCAGCAGAATATAAATTATGGAGTACCAGTTCAATCAGTTGCTTTGCACAACCCATTGCAATATTATACTTCAAGATTGCCTAAGTTTTATCCACTCCTGCTTATAAAATATAATTTGTATATATGGAAATATTCTTACAGACTGAGTAATATGAATGAAGTTGGACAGTTTGGTTTTCTAGTGAACACATAAATGCAATTCATCAAAAACTGAAAAAGTTGAATATTTTATATTATGAGTTGGCAAACATTTTATGTAACCAAATGTTTTTTCTGAATGCCACTCAAGGATATTGTTTCTCTGTGTATTGAGCACATCAGCAAAAATAACTTTGCATATTTCCAGTAGCACTTGTACCATAGGCTGTTAGTCCCTGCTCTAAACCCTACTAAGCAAAATACAGTCCAGCACGATAAATTTTTCAACAGGTTTGATGAAATGCACAGTAAAAGAAGTGCAAAGCAACTATATTGTGCATTTTCTGTGACTATAGAGTAAACTTATTTTTTGGTAGTTAAAAGTTTAACGCCAAGCTATTATTTATTAGTTTAACGCCAAGTAATTATAAGATATTATGGACAAAAACATACCTGCATGCTGTCTTTTCTTTCTAAAAACAGCATCACCTATAATTTCAATCAAATTTTCTTCTGTAGCACCAGATCGCAATGCATCTCTTAAAGATACTTCTGCACTTCCAAACAGGCAAACCTGTAAAATAATCTCAGAGGTAACTGGCAATTCTAGGGCAAAAATAATTTTTTGGATGCTTAACCCTGTAAGTGTTGGAAACTGATTAACCAGTTTCCAAAAATCACTACAAATGACTTGCAACATTTTTTATGCTTATCTACTATTTTTTTTCCACTTAATTTTTTTTACTTTTGTTCAAAATTAAATGCTCTTTTTCTTAGTATATAATGTAACTATTTCACTCATTTGTTATTTCATAATGAGGCTCAGAAGTTGAGTTACATCTTTAGAGAAAAAAACCTGACACTATGAGGGTTAATTATATATTTTATAATTTAAATGTAAGTAATCTTAAATAAAACTACATATATATTAAAAATATAACTATAACCTGCATTCAGTTTCAGAATTTTTCTGACAAAAGTAAACAGAATAACAAAACTAATCATTAGAAACTGAATATAAATTAAGAATTAGGCAAAATGACCAAAAACAAAAATTGAGATTTAATTGCTTTATTTATTTGATGCTACTTAGCATTCATTCCCTAAATATATAAATCCATTTTATTGTTCATCCTACATAATCCTTTTTCATCCATCTTCACAATCTTAACCTGTAAAAAATATTAATGACAAGAATCATGGATTTACTTGTTATAAAACTCTATTAGATAAAAGAGAATTAAGTTTATGTTACTCTGTATCAGTGGTTATCAAACCCTTTCAATCTGCAGACCACTTTGCCAGGTACAAGAATTTGCAAACCACTCAGTGGGGCACAAAGATCCCATGGATTACCTGTCTTATCCACAACCTGCTTAGAAACATACAAAAAAAAAATCGGAAAGGGAATAATGGAGGGGGGGCATAAGCTCCCACCCCTAGATAAGGTTTTGATCAAGTTCATCATTCTTATGAACAATTATGAATCAGAGATGGGTTGTTTTATCCCTGAGCGACACTTTTTTTGCACACAATGGGCTAAATGGCTAGACCACAAGGACCCTGAGGGTTCAGAGAACATTGGGAGGAGACCCACAAGGTAGATGATGGGAGACAGGTGGCAGCCTCCCATCAAGACCATCCAGCATGTTCTTTAACTTGCACAGGGTATGGTTCTACTACATACGAAATCACAGCAATGACCACATGACAAATGCCTCAGAAGGGCTGAACAAGAAGTGGATAAAGCTATATTTCAGTGGCTTGTTCAAAGAAGGAATAAGAATGCTATAAATGAACTTGTACAAACAAGCTCCTAATTATGCCATAATGCTCGAGTAGAAATATTTAAAAGTATTATTCTGCTGGTTGCACTGTTTTTTTTAAATGTTTCAACTTAAAATTTTTAAAATTAGATTGGAGTGGAGGGATAATTGGGTAGTTTAATAGAAAAGATGGCACAAGATGCACAAACTATTCAAAAAAATTAATTTTTGTTATACAAAAATGGTGCAAAAAAAGTATGATTTGGAAAGTACCTGTTGGTTTTCCATCCAAGTCAAGGGAAACCTGGTTTCTAAAATATTCAACTTAGGAGCTAATATAAAAAAAATTCTTAACAAGAAGCTAAAAATTTCAAATTAGTTTTTTAAACAAAATGGATCTTTGGTAGCAACAAGTTGCAATATTTCTTTGGTGGAATATTTGACAGAGATGTAGCCATAACCCTAAAAAACTGAAAATGACATGAAAGATAAAAAAAAAAATACAATCATGCTTAATAAGTACAGGCATATTTATCCAACACTTTAAAATGCCAGCTTTTGCACTAAAACTACTGCAAGTAGTGTTTACTCAGAAGCCACAATTTATGCGCATAATGCTTTTAAAGCTGCTGCCACTTCTTAGTTGAACACAATGGCATTTCCAGAACCAAAAGTTTTGCAGAGATTATGATTGAAGGAATATTGTTTTGTGAAGCCACAATACATATATCTAATGTAAAAATAAATTTTAATAAAATTTTTTAAAAAGTTAACACATAAAAATATAATGTGGAAGATGCACAAAACTATTACTGATGAAACATGTGCATGATCTCAAATCATAAGGAAAAACAGTTTTTCCAATCACTTAACTCATCTTTAATGAACAAATTGTTAAGGCAACAATTCTGAATGCATTTCATTCTGAAACATCTGCATTACATAAAAAAAAAAGTAGAGTCAGTTCCCTGAAACAGTATTGACTTTGTTATGGGATCATTTAATAAATTTCATTAATAGAATTAATAAATCAATAATAATTTTTCATTTTAAAATTTTATTGTTTGACTTTCAGATTCAATTTAGATTTGTTTCAACACTAATTGGCTCATCAATATAGGTATAACCTTGGCCATTGTTCTTGCTAAACCAAGAGCACCTGTGATTAATTGATGGATGCTCATGTTTCACAGCATCAGGTTGGTGTAACTGCAACTACTTGAGGTTATATAATCTAAGATTGTTTCTTGCAACAATTTTAGACTCTCATTCAAAAGCACTCAATTAGGTGATATTTCATTTTATAATTTATTAAACTGTAACAGATATTTTTCTTAATTTTTATATATATATATAAGAGAAAAATTAATGGCTTGTTGTATATAAGATATCCATTAGAGTATTTTCTTAATGCAAAAGAGCCGGAAAAGTTTCCCGCTATAATACTAAATATGGTGAAACAAATATATATAAATATTAATTACCTTTAGGTTTCCATCAGCTGTGATTCTAAGACGGTTACATGATCCACAGAAATTTTCACTCATAGATGTAACAAAGCCAACTTGGCCTTTAAAACCAGGAACTTTATATGCCTAAAATACATACAACATGCTTAAATATATTTGTCATAGTAAATAACAATTTGTTATTAGTTTGTATTGTCTTTCTGCATCAATAAGATCCCATTTTACAACAATTAAATTCTATGATGCTCATTCAACTTGATAGACTTAAAACAATTCTACATTTAGCCATATTTCCAGTAGTTGTTCATGCCCAAAAATTTTAATGATGCACTTTAGCTTGCACAGAGACATCCACTTGTCTATTGGTTGCTATGTTCCTTACCTGCAAACATGTTTTAACAGATCTAAAGATATATTTTAATGATTTAACTTAATATCATTCAATTAGAATTTTAACTTTTCTCAGTATTATGAGAAAAGCAAATTCTATCAAATTTAACAGGGGCTTTACTAAAAACAATGTATACTTTAAATTTCATAATGCAAACTGAAACAAAGGTAACAAAATCCTATACCAACACAACTTATGATCTTCCATCCTGATATTAAATATGGCATACCTACTATGCCACCAATATACTCTCAAGATGGAAATGTAGTGTTGACCTGCTACAACCATTTCAAAATTTGCCTTTTTATTATAAAAAAAAACTTCCACAATTTCAGTATTAGTAATAAGCTCACTGGACAAAAAATTAGTTACCCTGGCTGAATGTCACCTAACAGTGCGTAACGTCTCCATATGCCGAAGAACAACCGAAATTCTGTCTGGCATGGATGCCACCAGTGTGCGGATGTAGTGCACATCAATATTCATCTACTCTTCCAGCGGCAAATGCCACAGTTTGGCCAGATTGGCAGGATGGCTGGGATGGCACTTCACTCGTTGCCCCAAATAGTCACACAAGTTTTCTGCGGGATTCAAATCCAGGGATTTGGCGTGCCAGTCGAGATGTTCGAAGGCTTCAGAATGCTCGTTGTGCCAATTGTCATCTTGGAAGACTGGGGTATCCTTCTGGTGTTCACTATGGAGATGCTACATAAAAGGCTGGGTTGTTTTACCTCTGAGCGGCACTTTTTTGCACACCAAGGGCTAAATGGCCAGGTCACATGGACCCCGAAGGCTCAGAGAAGGTTCGGGGAGGGGACCCACTGGAACAGCTGTTGGGAGACAGATGGTAGCCTCCCGTCAAGGCCATCCAGCGTGTTCTTTAACGTGCACAGGGTATGTCTCTCCCGCACACGGGGCCATGGCTTAACGTCCCATCCGATGGACGATGGCCTTTCCAAGCCCATCGGTGTCCCCTACTGACCGTGGGCAGGGCGGGGAATTTTGCGGAGATAAATCTCAACGCTGACCCAGCTGGGACTCAAACCTGGGAACTACAGATTACGAGCCTGGCGCGCTACCGACTGAGCCACCCCCGCCCCTACACAAAAGGCAATATGTGGTCATCCAGTACCTCCATATAGCCCTTCTAGTTCAAGTGTGACATCACCACAATTAAAAGACCCATTTCCTCATACGTGAAACATCCCCAGAACATAACAGAGCCTCCTCCAGCTTGACAGAACCTTGCACACAATTCACATGGAGCTTAAGATGTACCTGTCGCCTCATATCATGAGGAAAATTCATGTGGCTTACGATGTACCTGTCGCCTCACATCATTCAAGTACAAGCAAAAATGTGACTCATCTGACCAGATCACACACTTCCAAGAGTCGACAGTCCAGTCTTTGTGGCGCCACACCCACTGTAGCCATGCAGAGCTGTTAACATGGGTCTCTTCTGTGGTACTCCGCTCCAGATATCCATGGCATGCAGTTCCTTTCGGAGTGTTTATTTGGAAACAGCTTGTTCTAGGCCTGCATTGACTGACTGAAACAATTCCTGCCTTGTTGCAAAGCGGTTTGCCCTAACAGTGAGTTACACATTGCGGCGATGCCTATTGGTGAGCACAATCTTTCTGCTGCAGTTATGGCGACGATTAGCAGTGGACTGTGATGTACGCCACTGCTGAAAGACCCTTTGGACAGTACGTTTCGACACACCTGCAAAGGCAGCAACTTCTTGTACACAATGCCCTTTAGCTTGGCCAAACACAATAACACCTTTTTGCCACTCATTCACATCTTTGGTACGACCCATGTTTCATGGAGTGACTAACACACACGTGGCACTCAACCACTTCTTGTCACTGTATGAACTCCGTAGCACATGGCACAGCTATTTGTAGGACAAGTTTATTACTGGTGCACCCTCTGTTGCTGTCGAATGGATGTAACCCTCTTATGGCGGGAGATGACTAATTTTTTTGTCCGGTGAACTTATCTAGAGATACTTTAAGGCTGGGGTAGCCAACCTGCACAGCACACTTGCCACTTATGGGATGCTGACTAATCTCAGCAGCTGTCTTTTGATTGCACATGAAGGCTCAATTATTGTACCACTTCCTACGTGCACATCCTAGGTGCATCCTTAGCACTTCCTAGGTGCTCAATTATTGTAGCACATCCTACACAAGACCAGCCACACTTCATGTACACCTGACTGGAAATGTTTTTGAGAAAATCTCATTTTACATGCACTACTGGTATGTATACATGTACTAGGCATATATAATTAATTGACTTTTAGTTACGTTTTATATATAATACTTCATTGCTTTGCAAAGAATTTAACCACTATTACACTGTATAAATATCCTTTTGACATGAGTGTGGATGAAAACCTTGAGCTAGGTGGGATCCAAACCCAGAATTCCCTGATGACTTGACAGGTACTCTGACCACTGAATAAGATCTCTTGTTGATGTTAATCCCCATCATCATAATGTCATAGGCTTGGAAAGGCCACTGTCTGTCAGATGGAATGTTAAGCCACAACCCCTTGTGTGGGAGAGCCATTCCCTGTGCACATTAAAGACAGGGGCTACCATCTGTCTCCCAACAGCTGTCCACTAGGTTTCCTCCCCCCAACCCTCTCTGAGCCCTCAAGGTGCTTGTGGTCTGGCTATTTAGCACATTGTGTGCAAAAAAAGTGCCACTCAGAAGTAAAACTCAACCCATAGAGTAATCAGCTCTTGACCAGTAGCTGGTAGCTCAGTGGTCAGAACACCTGACCTGTCATCAGCTGATCATGGGTTTTGAGCCCACCTGGCTCAAGACAATTTTTCTTCTATGCCCATGTGAACAGGATATTTAAACAGTGCAACTGGGATTAAATACTTTGTAAATCTGAGATTTCACTCTGATCACATTTAATTTTGAAGGCTTATTCAGGACCACTTTTAATTATACTCACACTATTTTTTTGGCACTTTAAAAATTATAAACATTTCCTTTAAGATCATTTGTAAGACTAGTAAAAGTATGTAAATTTTGAAACAGAACCAAATGTAAATATCACACAACTAAGAGTATGGACTTGCTTCTTTATTAGTCTATTTTGTAATTTTACCTTTGAAGTGTCATTTGGATGATCCTGAAGGCGTTCTAATTCTGGAAACTGTGTTTTGATAATATTAATCATCTCAAAATATGGCACCATCTTTTTGTCCATCCACTTATTTCCATCAAAAGGCATATATTCTATAAACCGCACATCAACATTCTACACAAAAACAATGTTATATAAAATTTGTACAGATACGTGTATTTAAGTAAATAAAAACATAATTTATATGCAATAAAGAATAAAAAGGCTTGCAATGGATTAAATTTTAACTATATATGCACATATCTGGCA
The DNA here is from genome assembly GCA_038380435.1 of Ryuthela nishihirai. NCBI lineage: Eukaryota > Metazoa > Arthropoda > Arachnida > Araneae > Heptathelidae > Ryuthela > Ryuthela nishihirai. The sequence continues at coordinate 46,043,961 of JAWZYU010000029.1, read as the reverse complement.
GGTTTCCTTTAAAAATATTCCTTTGAGAAACCCTTAATGTGTGCAAAGAAGATTAACCATTTCTTAAAATTAGGCTTAATATCTTTTATTTTTAATCTGAATTTCTATTATTATTCAGAATAAAACTGTCTTTCATTTAGTATGTAAAGCAATCTATATATTGTAAAACTCAAGTATAAATCAAGAAAATTTGGGTGTTTTCAAAAAGTACAATTTCAATTTATATAGGGTCATGTCAGGTTTTTACATGTGGAATAAAATTCAGGTTAATAGCTCAAAGTGATATTTTAATTTACAAGTTAAACAGTTGCTTAATCATTCATTATTAAAGTTGGTGGTAAACAGTATCTTTTATTTTATAAACTACATTAATATAAATATTTGTCACTAACAAACAAGGTTTGGATCAAATAATTTTGCACAGTTCCCCCATTTCATTATGCCAAAACATACAAAATCAGGCATCAATGGCTATGCCCTCAGAGAAAAATCTCCATATGTGGAATATATATAATATGAACTTATACACAAGTAAATAAATTTTCAAGCTTCCTGAGGCCCAAAACTAGAGCAACTTATACTTGAAGATGACTTGTACTTGAGTATCTACAGTATGTCTATTAGTCATTGTAAGATGAAGTTCTAACGCACAGTTGCTTTTCTGTTGAGCTAATAACATTAATATTTATCTTAGTTGGAACAAACGTTTAGACAGAACTTGGATGAGCTTAGAATAAACATGTTAAACTAGTGGCTCCATTCAATGAATTTTGGCAGACCATGAGCAGGTAATTGTAATAAAGGATGTATGGCTTGGTTCTTATTTTATTTTGTTTCAATTTAATTATGGCATCATTATAGTTATATTATTCTGAGGTTAAAATACATATAACCTCAGGTTAGCATATCAAACATTATTGAAAAATACTGAGATTAGCATATCAAACATTTATTCTTATTGATAAACAGATCAATTCACAACGATGATTCAATTTGCATACCAAGTATATCAATGTTCCTCAGTTTGCTAAGGAAAGAATAAACACATTGAAAAGATTAATGACTATTACCAAATATGCATTTCTCATCATTAATGAAAATGATATCAGAACAAAAAGTGAAATTGAACATCTAGAGGCTAAGTACAAGCAAAAGGGTCATGTTTCCAGAAAAATATTTCAGTGGATTCCAGAAACAGATCCAGTAAGTTAATTAAAATAAGCAAACTGAACTAATATTAGTGTCAAAAGTGTAAAAAATACAATTTTTTTAAAAATATAAAACTGTCTAATATCTTAACCTTTTTGTCGAATTCAGAGTTTTTGAATGCAAAACATGCTTAAAATGATTTATTATATACATATATTAAAAAAAAGTTTCAAAATTCTATGTGGCTTGCTTGAACTATCTGTTATCTAAATGCATCCCTGAGCAACAAATATGTTTGACATGCCTGGCCCATGGAACACCCAGCATTCTATGAAATAATGCTCATGGGTTTAGGATGGACACAGAGAATTGTGTACTGCTGGTAGAAAGTTCATAGCATCAATTAGAGATCTTGATTGGTGGTTGGTGGTTGGTAGCTCAGTGGTCCAGAGCACCTGACATGTTATCAGGAGGTCATGGGTTCATATCCCAACCAGCTCAAGACAATTTTTCCTCTAAAATTGATTGATGTTAACTTCAGAGTGATTTCCCTAATATTCATAAAATATGTTGAAAAATATCTCTTCTATTTAAAGCTATATTGTACAACAGCTTCTATTCTATTAGTTAAAAAAATATATTGGGCATTTTATTCCATGCATAAATTAGTTTCGAATTTTATTATGATCATCATTGTTTATTCTAAGATCTAACAGAACTAATTTTAGACATAATAAAGCAAAACACTTAAAAAATACAAAAATTCACTAACCTTATGTTCTGTAAATCTAACAAAATCACAAATTTCATCATCGTTAATTCCTCTCATGACTACACAGTTTATCTAAAAATACAAATTTTTTAATTAATTTCTAACAATGATACTTAACCCTCCAGAAGTAGTATACAGTCTGTCAGACCAATTGAGAATATATTTTCTAATAATTTTGCAACACAAAAGTTTAGGTTCCTAAAATGATATAATGAACCTAACATTGCAATGTTTAGTATGTCTGATTACTTAAGATTAAGTTACTTGCCAACTCGGTCTGTCACACCAATGCCACTCTTAGTGTTACAGTTTTAATTTATATCAGATATTTTTCTGTGAACACAATAAACTGCTTTTATTTAAATTTAAGTCCTATAAGTAATTCAAAAGGCAAACAATTGGCTTTAATTAGTAGCAAGTATTTATTTATTTTTTACTTTTTTTTTAACTAAAGAATATCTTTATTTATCAGTAAACATTTATTAACATTTACTAGGCATTTTTTAGGATGTATTTTTTTTATTTCATTGAATAAAGATTTTTTTGAAGAAAAATATATTTTTTAAATTATCATAAAATAAACAAAAACAAAGTTTATTTCAAATTTATTTATTATTTATTTATTATAAACTTTTGGAGAACATTTTTACATAATCGGTCTGGGAGACTGATACCATTTCTTTATTTCTATCATTCCATGCCACTTCTTGAGGGTTAATCTAAATATTTTATTCAAAACTCAGTTTCACATTTTTCACTTACAATAATGTATGATGTTCCTTTACAGCCACATAAATAATGTTAATTTTGGTTATAACATAAAAAAAATTTGATTTGAGTTTTTGTGCAACATTTCACAGATATGCTGAATCCCCAATAGCTTTATAAACCATTTATAGAATACTGCAAAACATGAGTCATTTGTGAAAATTAAGAGAAGAAATGTATGGGGGGAGATGTTATAAATATATTCTAATTGGAGCTTATGAAAATGTTTCATTAAGGTTTCTAATTAGCTGGAAACAACATATATATATACATGAAATGAATGAAGAGATGGCTATAAATATCAGTTATTCAAAATCAGATACTTGATGCTTAGGACCACAAAATCCTGCAGAAAGATTCACAAACTTAGGCACATGATGATAGTGATTATCAAATGCTCAGAGATACAAATTAGGTGTGGCAGTATGTGATATAGCACTTGTAGGTGAGTAGTGTACCATTTGAAGACCCAGATGGAAGGCTACTCCAATGATCAGTACTATGAGATGGTACTGCTATATGGTAATTGTCAATGAAATGTCTGGGAAGTTGCATGGCAGTATGCCATGCATTTTCTGGCTGGTCCATATCCAATTCTGGCAAACACTTATCATGTTGTTTGATGGCTCAGAGAGACAGGCAACATAACAGCTTGTCCACAATTGAGCAGATTGACAGATGGGGTATTTGAGTACATCCCAGTGGACAATGGTATGGGGGTACCAAACATCAGTCCCACTGATGTATGGTACCCCCCCCCCCAAACATCAGTGTATGATGTATGTTGTAGCCCATCCATGCATCAGTACCACAGCAGTCAGTGAGGCCTACTGCTTAACAGCAGATTGTGTGTGGCAAATGAGCATGGTGCACACCTACACCATCTCATATTGATGCACAATTTGATACTGGGAGTCAGAATTATTTATATTTCTGCAATTTGGTATTAAATACCTTTGAGGATAACCCATACTTCTTGTCCAAGCTTCTTTGGACAGATGAAGTGTAATTCACCAAGGCTGAAATCATTAATGTGCAGAACACCCATTACTTGTCTCTTAGCAACCCATCCCTTGGACAAGTGGTGAGGCATCAACTAATGTCTGGTGTGGTATTTGAAACACCATACTTGTTGACCTGGTATTCTATGAGTAGCATTAACAAGCTGAAAGTACCTCCAAATGTTATGGAACACGATACCTGACTGGTTGGATGACCTTCCCTTCAGGGATGTACAATGCATCTGGTACCAACATGATATTGTACTGCCACACACCCAGCAAACGTACATTCTTTCCTGTCTGACACATTCAGACACCAGATTGTTGTGTATGGTGGTCATGTGGAGTGGCCTCTTCAGTCACCAGACTTGACTACTATGGCCTTGTTACTCAGGGGTTATTTGAAAGAACAAGTGTATACCACAGAACCTGCAAGTCTACAATGTTGGATCATCACTGCCTGTGATAGAGTGACATCTGCATCGCTTTCAACAAGCTGTTCTTTCTTGCATTCAGATGTGCACTGTAGCCAACAGTGGGCACATCGATGAATTTTGTTTATACCATTAATGAATTAGAATGCAATCATTAATCTGTGTGATAAATGGTTCCATTACTATTTTCTCCCTCTCTTTTTGTTGTTTGTGTCTTGTTTTCCAGTCTGCTAGCTGTCACAACTTTTTTGTGGTATCTAAGAGTTGAGATGTGATTTTGAACAGTATTCATAACCTTCCATCCACTAATTTCATGCATACCATATGTCATTTTCTACTAATTAGATTTTCTACAACTTTGTAATTTCCATTTTTGCTCTCTCTCTCTCTCTTTGTCGCATAGTTAGGTTTGTTAACATCCTAAATTTTCCCCTCTAGGACCCTTTGTTAAAAAGTTATTTGGGTGTTTTAGGACTTTTCTTTGAACCCTGTGTAATGTTTGTTTCCCTATCATGCATTGGTTCCACAACATATGCTTGAGATCAACAATGACAAATAAGGTAAATTACAAGTCTAACTTTTAAAGTTAAAATTTGCAATAAAAGAAAATTCAGGAATCTATGATAATGTTTAATTCCAAAACTTTATGAGTATCAATGCATTTGAATTCATTAAAAATATTATAATTTTAATACCAAAAATGCATTTTCATTTTAGATTCAGGTAAATGTGGCATTTATTCCAAAAACAATAATTTGATACCTGTACTGAGTTGTATGCTCCAAGCTAAGAACTAATTTTACATATCCTAAAGTTCTTGATTAATATATAAACTGACAGGCTCCTGTCAGACCTCTGTGGCAAGCAGCTGCTTGAGGGGTATTTATTATTATTTATTAGTAGGTATCACAGTGCATAAAGTTACATACTTTTCAACTTGTTCTAAAAAGAAACATATTTTCAGAATGTAAAAAAAAACTTAATAATGCAGCTTTTTATTCACCTAAAATCTAGGAGAAATCAGAATTATATGGACATAAACAACAATACTGTATGCAATAGGCAATTAACTTTCAATTAATGTAATTTGATATAATTAACTTCCTTTACTTTCACAGGATTATATCCAAATTCTTCCGCAAGTTTGATACTCTCAATTACTCGCTCCCATCCTCTTCGCCTGCTAATAAATTCAAACTTGGCTGGTATTAAGGTATCCAAACTGATATTAACAGCATTTAGTCCTAAGAACAATAAATATATTTATTAAGAAGCAAACAGATATACATACTTGAAAATATTTTATACATAATTTCAGACATCAAAAATTTTAAATCAAATAATATTTTTTTTTGATACAGTCTATCAAAGTAATTCTATTAATATCGAATTTTATCACTAAGGAAGAGGAAAACTTTATTTATGGTTTCAACAACTACCCCTATTTGCTTCAATATTTTGCCTATTTTATTAATTTAACGATTTTTTTCACATAAGTGTAAGTAAAAAAGCAAAAGAAAATAATACAATACTGAATTATAAAAAAAAAGGCAAATTGCATAATTTGAAAGAGATTTTTCGATGTATTTGTCCAACTATCAAGGAAGATATTCTGAATTTAATGTCGATCAATTGTAGAGGAAACATCGTCTTGAACTGGATGGGTTATGAACCCACAACCTCTTGATAACATGTCAGGTATTCTGACAGCTGAGCTACTGGTTGCTGATCAAGATCTCCTCTAATTGATGTTATGAATTTTCTACCAACAGTACACAATTCTCTGTGTTTCATGAAGGTATTGTCCCAGCTGCTCTCAGCCTCAAGAAACAATGATAAGTATGCAATTCAAAATCACAGTATATATATCAGAAATTTAATAAAATCTCTATGACACTAATATCAGTGGTAATCCTTCTTTACTTGCCTATTAAAGATGTGACCAAACTCTTGGGTCATGAAATGCGTCAGTGTGCAGTAGAGCAGAGACATCCAACAGAATGGTAATTCTTGATACCTTATTCAAAATTAAGTCTTATAGTGTCTTATATTTTCTAAATTAAATCATCTGATAAATGATAATATAATATTACCTCTTACATTGCCTGAAGTCTAAAGGCTCTAATGTTTAGCAGAGATAAATTTCAATGCTGCCACAGTTGAGACTCGAATCTGGGAAATGCAGTTTATACTGTTTTTAAAACTTAAATTTATTGGTATATTTATACTGATAAATTATTCTAATATATAAGGTTGGTTGGTTGGTTGGTTGGGGTTTATTGGCACATTAGCAACTAAGGCTATAATGCGCCAAACATATGTCCGAAAGGTAAAGTATAAAAATCATGTTACCCCTTAACCAAAGTTAAAAATAAATGACAAAGAACAACAAAATAATAGATGTCATTAAAATAAAACAGGTAGAGCAACAAGGAACAAATGTAAAAATATGTTAAATGAATAAAAATATAAAAATAACCCAGCTGTAAGCAGACTGGGTTAAAAATATAGAGAGAGTAAAACTACAAGCGATTAAAATATCCAGTAAATTTTAAAAATTGAAAAACAGAGTTAAAACAACAATGATCTGATAAAAGATGTCCGAGTGTAAGGGGATCGGACGTAAAATTGTGAAAGTTAAAAAACATACGACGTTCCATGTGAAAACCTTGACATGATATTAAAATGTGTTTGATAGTTAAAATGGTGTCACAAAACTCACACTTAGGTACGTCGTCCGCCCGAAGAAGAAACGAATGAGTAATAAATGAATGACCAAAGCGGAGCCGAGCAAGTACAACTTCCTCCTTGCGATTCCTGCGGTAACAAGACTGCCATGGTTTGATGATAGGTTTGATGATAGCAGAATCTGCCAAATCATTGCCCCTGATTCCGACGTGACCGGGCACCCAACAGAAATGGATGGTGGTGGTGGCTGCAAGACAATGTAGCTGCTGGCGGATCTTAGTAAGAACTGGGTGAGGCCGATGCCTCACCGAGATCAAAGCCTGTAGCGAGCTAAGTGAGTCGGTGTAAAGCACACACCGACGATGATGCTTAGCTGCTATATGGTCCAAGGCAATGCTGATAGCATGCAACTCAGCAGTGAAGATGGAACACTGCAGTGGGATCTGGTCTGCAATGATTACATCACAGCAGACCATGGCTGATCCCACTGAAGTGCCGGACTTCGAGCCATCTGTAAAAACAGGCAAGAAGTCCGGGTGCTCAGCACGATGGCTGGCAAAGAGTTGCCAGTACACACAGTCGGGTGTAAAGGCCTTCCCCGTCCTGCACAGGGAAAAATCGCAGGAAGGGGAAACAGCGAGCCATGGTGGAAGTGGCTCAGCTGTCGACTGTGCAACGCTATCGAGACTGGCGTTGATGTCTCTGAGGTAGCCTCGGACTCGCAAACCAAAAGGACGAATGGCAGTCGGCCGATTATTGTAAAGCATTTCCCACTTCGGACTGAAAACGCAGTCCAAAGTGGGATGGCCAGGCAGGGATCGCAATTTAGAAGCATATTGTAGGGACAACTGCTGACGGCGAAGAGATAAAGAAGGTTCGTCGGTCTCAATGTAAAGACTGGACCGGTGAAGTGCGGAAGGCTCCCATGCAAACACGGAGGGCCTGATGATGGAGGGGGTCCAGCACCTTCACCACCGAATCGCGGGCCGCGTCGTACACCTGGGATCCGTAGTCCAGTTTCGATCGGACAAGTGCACGGTACAGGCGGAGCAAAGAACATCGGTCCGCCCCCCAAGAAAGGGAGGAGAGGACCTTAACGATGTTCAATGCCCGCGTGCACTTGGACCTGAGATGACGTATGTGTGGTAAAAAGGTCAATTTCCGATCGAATATGAGACCGAGAAACTTGGTCTCCGCCGCAACTGGAATGATGTTACCCCCGAGCCGCAGCTCGGGATCCAGATGAAGATTACGCTTGTGGCAAAAGTGCACAGAAGCGGTCTTCTGTGGGGAGAACCGAAACCCGTTTGCCATCGCCCAAACCAAAAGATTGTTCAGGGCAATTTGCAGTTGTCTTTCAATGACCCTCATGCTGGATGATGAGCAAAAGATGCTAAAGTCATCAACCATGCCTACTGATGGAGGAAGTTGTCTAGTTATAGAATTAATCTTGACAGCAAAAAGGGTAACACTCAGAACGCAGCCTTGTGGCACCCCCTGTTCTTGGGGGTACGGCCGCGACAGAGTGTTACCGACACGGACACGAAAAGAGCGTGTTGATAAGAAGTTGGAGATGAAGATCGGCATGTGACCTCTCAAGCCGAAGCTGTGGAGGTCACGAAGAATGCCGAATCTCCAAGCCGTGTCGTACGCTTTTTCGATGTCGAAGAAAATTGACACCAGGTGCTCTCTTCTTAAAAATGAATTTCTGATAGCCGATTCGAGGCGTATCAGATGGTCAAGAGTTGACCGTTGCCTGCGAAAGCCACACTGGGTGTTGGAAAGAAGGTTGTGATGTTCTAAATACCAGATGAGTCTGGCATTTACCATTCTTTCCAACACCTTGCACACGCAGCTCGTCAATGCGATGGGACGATAATTGGAAGGAATCTTGGGATCTTTGCCTGGCTTGGGGAAGGCCAAGACGATGGCCTCCCGCCAGAAGTCCGGAAACTGCTCCTCGAGAAAAATGCGATTGAAGAGATGGAGCAGCCGATCCTTACTCGATGGTGAAAGATGTTGGAGCATGGCATAATGGACATTGTCCGGCCCTACAGCAGAGGCACGAGAAGAGTGCAGAGCAAGGTGAAGCTCCTCCGCTGTGAATGGCCTGTTGTAAGGCTCCAGGCCATTCGAGTGGAAAGACAGCGGAGAGCGCTCCGCCCTGCCCTTCTGGGCCAGAAACTCGGGGGAGTAAGAGGAAGACGAAGAGATGGAAGAGAATTACTCCCCCAGAGTGTCGGCAATTGCTTTGGGATCAGCAATTGCCTGTCCATTGTGCTCCAGGATCGATAACGAGTGGGACGTGTAGTTCCCACTCATCTTCCGGACTTTATCCCACACAACCTTAGAAGTAGTCGTGCGGGTGATAGAAGATGTATACTTGATCCAAGATTCCTTCTGGCTCTGGCGTCGGACGAAACGAGCTTTCGCCCTGGCGCGTTTGAAATTTTCGAGGTTGGGGGTTGTCGGATATCTCCGAAACACCCCCCAAGCCTTGTTCTGAGCCTTACGAGCTGCGGTGCAATCTGGATTCCACCATGGTTTCGGAAAGCGAGGAAACCGTGTAGAAGTTTGAGGAATTGTTGATGCAGCTGCATCTACGATACAGTCCGTTATCTCCGCTACTGCCACATTGATTGGCTCCTGGCTGACAGAGTGATCATTGAGCTCAGAGAGCAGCTCGAAACCACCCCAGTCAGCCCGATCGAGCCTCCAATGCGAGACGCGTGAAGGGCTGCAAGGCCCCCCCACGCGAGATGGTGCACACCACGGGGAGGTGATCACTTCCATAAGGGTTGTCCTCAACCTCCCATGTAAAGAGTGGAAGGATCGAGGAGGAGCAGATGGTGAGGTCAATGGTAGTGAAAGAGCGGGTTGGGGAGTGAAAGTAAGTACTGACACCGGTGTTCAACAGGGAGAGAGAAGGATCCAGGAGCCACTGCTCCAGGACCCCGCCCCTCCCGTTGGTGTCAGCACTGCCCCAAAGTGGACTGTGTCCGTTGAGGTCCCCCATAATGAGGAAGGGGGACGGCAGCTGCGAGATGAGATCATCAAGGTCTTCCTGGAAGACGATGCTCCCAGGTGGAAGATATACAGAGCAGACAGTCAGCGAGAACCCCATGAAGAGACGGATGGCTACCGCCTCAAAGTTGGTGGTGAGGGGCACGACCTGGAATGGAGAATGGTTGCTCACGAGGATGGCGACACCTCCGCGAGCTGGACCATCTCCATCCCGGTCCCGGTGAACTAGTGAAAAGTGCCGGATCGTGGGATCTGTGACTGGCTGCAAGTATGTCTCCTGCAGGCACACACAGATGGGCTGGTGTGCCTGAAGGAGGGCCTTGATGTCGTCAAGATTCCTCTGGAATCCACGACAATTCCATTGTAGGAGTGTGGCCATCTCAGGACTTAGAAGAGTGGGAGGACGACGAATTCCTATTCAACTTAACCGCCGCAGAGGACGGTTTAGTGAATAGGGGGCAGTTGGTATCCATGTCCTCGGAATCGTCCGAGGGGCATGGATCGGTGACCGCCCTTTGTGGTGCTGTTATTTTCTTTTTTGGCCCCGGTGGGGGCCCCTTCGGTTTTGAAGGTCTTGCTGTCTGAGGACGGAAAGGAGGAGGCCTTCCAGTGGAGTTGGAAGGCTGAGCTGCAGGAATGGTAACCAGGGTTGATGTCGAAGTCGACACCACCCTCGGTCTCGCCTGCGTGAGGAGGTACTTCGCAGCTGGCGAGAAAGACTCAGTAGGTGGTACATACACTGATGTCAGTCCCGCAACCGAAGTCATTGGAACGATGGGCTTTCCAATGACTGCACTGGCATAGGAAATCTTGCCAGGTGGGGCGGGCGGTGCAGCAAGCTTTCTCGCCTCAGCATATGAGATGTTATTCACGACTTTGAGGCGTTGTACCTCCTTTTCCTCTTTCCACTTCGGACAGTCGCGGGAGTACACTGGATGTTCGCCACTGCAGTTCACACAGCATGCCTTTTCTGCTGTGCAGTCAGGATCGAGATGATCCTTACTGCCACAGCGAGCACAGGTGGGCTTGCCCCTGCATGCTGTGCGGGCATGACCGTATATCTGACACAAAACAGCGCAGAGGGTTTGGGATATACGGCCGAACCTCACAATGTAAATAACCTGCCTTGATGGAAGAAGGCAGGCATGGCGTGTTGAATGTAACAATTAACACCCGGGTGGGTGTTAATTTCCCATCACGGCGTGTCGAAACCCGGTGGACCGCTGTTACTCCTTGAGGTGTGAGCTCCGAGAGGATTTCCTCCTCAGTGACTTTGAGGAGGCCCCACTCGGTGATCACACCCCGAGAGGAATTCAAAGTTTTATGGGGAGTGACTTCGACAGCCACCCCACCAATTGCTTTAACTTTCAGGAGCAGTTCCGAGTGTTTGGAACAAGCGGTTTCAACTTGTAAGTCACCAGATCGTAGGCACTTAACGGATTTCGGTTCTCCCGCAAGACCTTTCAAACCTTTATTAACGAAAAAAGGGGACATGTCCCCAAGTACCTGATCACCTGTGGAGTGGATGATCAGGAACTTTGGGAACGAAGACACAGACATAGAAGACGATGGCAGAGATAACTGAGACAACGAGGAAGATGGGGGCTCATGTCGAGCCCTCTTGTTGGTGGCGATCGCATTATTTTCATCACTCTCTCTCATGATTTTTTTGTGTGGTTCAGTGCCCGCTGTCCCCACTCTCCACGGAGCCCAACAAGGGGATCTGATCACCCGTGGAGTGGATGATCAGGAACTTTGGGAACGAAGACACAGACATAGAAGACGATGGCAGAGATAACTGAGACAACGAGGAAGATGGGGGCTCATGTCGAGCCCTCTTGTTGGTGGCGATCGCATTATTTTCATCACTCTCTCTCATGATTTTTTTGTGTGGTTCAGTGCCCGCTGTCCCCACCCTCCACGGAGCCCAACAAGGGGACACCCAGTCGGGCGCCAGGGCTACACAGGCACTATACCCACACAGACAGTGAGCCAAGCCCTCACAAATAAATATAAGGAAAATAAAAAGAGAAATGTGCAGAACAAAACATTCTACACAAATCAAACAAAGCGTAAAATAATAAAAATTATGAATGGCCAAACTGGCCTCACAAAGAAAGGATAACTACAAAAGGAAAATAAGTTGTGAGGAAACTTGTAAACCTGTACCCGGACCGTGGGCAAGGTTACTCACCGCTCTGCACGGTTGACCCTAGCAGGACCTGCCCACCAGCCGATTGCTCCTGGGGGGGCCACCCCAGGAGCTCCCGTTTACCGGAAGCAGAGGCCAAAGCAGTGTATAGCAGAGGCCCCGGAATCCGCTGCCCAGCCCCGCGACGGACAGGCTCCCCAATGGCAAGACGGCCAATGGGGACCATGCCAGTCATGAGCTGAGAAGACGGGGACCCCCGAGCAACTACCAGGATCCTCATTTCCCGGGACACGGGTCTCCGCGCATGGCAAACACGCGGGCGAGCGTTTAGGACCCTGCAAAGGTAACCGAGCCAGCGGAACCTTCACAGGGTGGTCTCCCTCACCACGTACAGGCGCTCACACTGAGGGGGTCTAATATATATGAATATGAATATTGTTGGATAGTAAAATTAAGTTTCTTTTCAGTATATTCATTTTTGATTTAAAATTAAACAAAAACATATTCAATCAATTACATACTTTCCATTTTGTTCTACAACCATTCTCCATCTAGTTATTTTTCGATTCTCTCTTAATAAAATTTTTCACACAACTTGGATACCAAATTTTAGCTTTTACCTCTGACTGGTACTTTTTTGCATATGATGAGCTAAATGGTCAACCAAATTTTAGCACTGTTATTTGAACCATACATTGTATTGAAAAGAAAGGTAGCAGGTACAGAAAGCAGATGAAATCCACTATCAATATGTTGACTTAATAGTCAACTGAAATGAATGCATGAAAGGAAAACTATAATCGCAGATACTTAATATTTTTGGCTTCCTGTCTATTAAGGTATTGGAAGTTTTGGGGAAAAATTAATTTTTATCAATTTCTTTAAAGATTACTGTACATAAAAACATTATATAATATGGAATTAAAATATTTGATATAATATAGCTTTAATTTTTACCTGCATTTTTTAACTCTTTCAGTTTTTTTCCAAGCACAATTCCATTTGTAGTCATTGCAATTGTATTTAATCCTCTAAGTTGGGACAGGTTTTCTAAAAAAAATATTCACAAGATAGTTTGAAAACATGGACAATAATTATGAAACAAATGAAGTATAGGGGAAAAATCAGTTTTATTATTTCTTCAAGATTATTATTCATATTAATGCCTTCACAAGTGTTATTCATAAAATTTCACACTGCACTCTTGTTCGGGTCTTTCAATACCAAGCAGAATGCTTTCCATATACAATAAGCCATATATGGTGTGATCAAAAGCATTCTAAAATCAGTTTCCAAAGGCCACTAGAATGTCATTAGGAGCAATTTCAAGTTTTCCTATTATGTCTGGTCATCCAGTGTGTTAACATGCACTGAGTACGGTGGCCCTGTACACAGTATAATATAAAATGTGACAAATCTTTCCAACTCCTTCAATGTTTTCTTTATGACAAAGGGAAACACATGGGTATGTAGAGGAAATCTTGCTGTTTGCACAGTTCAGATTCAAACCTACTTACCTTATGCTAGGAAGACATCATGAGAATAATTATATTGTTTATGACCCTGATTTAAATGTATTAAATGTGAACTGCGCAATGTGAGGTGGTTCTTCACATTTTCACAGAGGTTGTCTTCATACTCATAACAAAGTTTGTCTTCACACTTCAGTCACTAATACTTACATCAGTAACTTCATTTTATGACAGCAGAAAGGTAACTTGCATATTAATGATGCAAAACATGTTTTTTAGCATGATACTAGAATATATAATATAGAAATACACAGAATTTTTTTTGACCTTGTGAGAGTAAAAAACATTACAATTGAAAAAGTTAGAAACATTCAAGTTTACAGATAATTTAGAATTAATATTAACCCTACAAATAAGAATTAATATCAACCCTATTAATGTCCAGCCTAAAAAACTGGATTACATCCATAAGCAGAGATATTTTCTCATTGTACAAACAAATTAACATTAGAACTTTTTTTTTAAAAATTAATTAATGAACAGAAATAGATTACCACTAAATTAAGCAGCATTTATTTCTGGATTTTATGAAGATAAAATATTTAACAAAAAACTGGATAATATTAATTTTAGTAAGACTTTTTCAAAGTGATTATTTGAAAAAAGGATGTGGCAAAGCAAATAAAATTTATTAAAAACACATTAAAAACACTTAAGGACCAAAATAATTAAAATATTAAATGAATCTATAGGTAATGGACAGAAAAATGGAAACACCCAAGTTTTGGTATAGAGCAAAGTGCCTTACATAAGTACCCAACTTAACTATATTATTAATGCTAAGGTACCAAAGCAGTAATCAGCTATCATTTGCTTAATACTAAATACACCAGGTAAATATACCAATTGCTGAGAAGCACAAAAATTAGTATTAGAGTCCATTCAGTCTTTAGAGTAAAATACAGAAATGTGTTGTTGTTGTTGCAATACAAAATTGTAATGACAGATCATTATTGCTTTGGTTACCTTAGCATTAAATGGTATCTTATAGCTAAGTTGGGTACATAGCTCAGATACACTGCTTTATTTATATCCTTTCATTCCCTTCCACACATAAACTTTAACTGATGTTTTTTACAGTGATACTGTTGCTTACTTACAGTTATCAATTATAATACAAAGGAAAAAAAAGGAAATTTCTTTCTGAATAACATCAAAGTAAATTTTTATTTGAAACAAGAAATATTTTTTCTTTTCTCTTATTTTTTCTCATTGATATACTTGAAAAAGATCCACTTTTTTCTCAATTATGCTCAATGAAATAAAAAAGTGAACTTGAAAATTTTTCTGCCAAATAACTAATTAACAGAAATATCTACCAAATAAATTTACTCTGAAGAACCTAAGTAACAAAAATAGTTAACAAAAATACATTAACAAAATAACTGAATTTTTTTTTTTAATTTTCTGTTTTCTACAGTTAAAATATGAGCCAGTATTACACATGGCAACTGCCCTTAGCTGGCGTTTTTTCTTTGCAATGGCCACCATACGTTTTTTGCTTGGTTGTTGCACTTTCAGAATTATCCTAGCAAAGTTCTTACAAGTTAGGTTATCAAAGCTATAAAATTTCTAACATCTAAGAGTGGCATAGACAATCTTCTGAGAGTGAGGTTAACCCCACCTCATCATAGAAGTACAAAAGGTCCCTTGCATTATTAAAGCAAGAATCAATAGTAAAAGCACAGATTACCTGTAAATATAGAATTCAAGAAATATTTTTGCAGAAAAAATTAGTTTCACTCTGAGTAAGAAATGAACCAGTATCCTAAATACATGTCAGGTGAGGGCAGGGGTGGCTCAGTCAGTAGTGCACCAGGCTCGTAAACTGTAGTTCCCAGGTTCGAATGCCAGCTGGGTCAGCACTGAGATTTATCTCTACAAAGTGCCCTGCCCATGGTCAGTAGGAGACACTGATGGGCTTAGAAAGGATGCCGTCTGTCGGATGGGACGTTAAGCCGTGGCCCCGTGTGTGTGAGAGCCATACCCCATGCACATTAAAGAACACACTGGATAGCCTTGACGGGAGGTTACCATCTATCTCCCAACAGCTGTTCCAGTGGGTTCCCTCCCCAAACTTTTTCTGAGCCTTCAGGGTCCTTGTGACTTGGCGATTTAGCCCGCTGTATGCAAAATAAGTGACGCTCAGAGGTAAAACAACCCAACATGTCAGGTGCTCTAATCACTAAACTATCAGCAACTAATTCATTTTTACGCAAATTGTGATTGTAAATCTTCATTTTGTTGCTCATGATGCCATCGTCAGAAAGCTCATGATGCCATCATCAGGAAGGGCAACCTTTCTGCATTATCACAAATAAAAGTGGTGAATAATCAGTCATTCATGCTACGAGCATTATTAACAGAAATCAATAATAAAGGCACAGATCACCTGTAAACATACAGGTATTTGTACAAGAAACTAAGTTTAGAAGTTGACGTCATGCATTTTAAATACTACTACTAATAATAATATCCACTGAAAATGAAAAATGCTATAGTATAAAAATTATTGACAGTCTAGCAGTGAATTATAGATGAAGAGACAGGGGTTTATCAAAACAATGAAAACATGTTCTGTTTGTAGAGAACATTTTATTAATAAGCTGTAGGCACACCTTGGGCGTTCAGAACAGATGCAATTCAACATGGAATAGACTTATACAAGTCATGCACATGTGGTAATGGAATGTGGAATCATTTTTCCTGTAAAATATGGCCCAACTGGGTCAATGATGCTGGAGGTGGAAAGTGTGATTTGACCTTGCACTCCAGATATTCCCACAAATGTTCAATAATATTGAGGTCTGAAGATTGAGGTGGCCACGGTAGCTGCTGTACCTTATCCTCATGCTCTGTAAACCACAACTTGACAGGTTTCATACAATGCACAGGTGCATTATCTGCTTGAAACCAGGGATGGCCATTAGGGAACAATGCCTGCAACATTGGGTACAGGTGGCCCCAGAGAATGGATTTGTAAGTTGAGGATGTGACACAAAAAAAAAAATACACCCTCAAGCAGCTGCTTGCCACAGAGGTCTGACAGGAGCCTGTCAGTTTATATGCCAGAGTAGAAGGTCTGAGAGGATGGCAGGACCTCAGCAGAAAAACGACACAGACATCCATGCCTTACCCGGGGCTCGAACCCAGGTCCCTTAGATCAATAGCCAAGCGTGCTAACCACTCGGCAGCGACAACACAACCCTGTAGAATAACTAATGGCCCAAGGAATGCCATGATATGGCACCCCACAGCATCAGGGGATCCACCTCCATGCTTCACAGTCAGAACCAAACAGTTGGGGTTGTATACTTCTGAAGATTTTTGACAGATGTACACTCTTACCAGTGGTGGGAAACAATGTGTAGCACGATTCATCAGATCCGATCATATGTTGCCAGTCTTTAGCATCCCAGTTTTTATGTGCTTTGCACCACTTTACACATTTTGTTACATTGATGTTGGTAATCAGAGGTTTGTGGATTGCAGCATGGCCATAAATACCAGCATGATGAAGTTCCCGAAGAATTGTTATGATGGAAATGGGATCATTCCAATTGGTGTTCGACTCTGTTGCTATTTGCAGTGCTGTGGTCTTGGGCTTCCATTGTACAATCCCTGCTAATGTTCGCCTATCCAACAACTTCGTATGGCATTCATAATTTGCACATTTGGAGGCAACACCCTGTCCTTTTTGATAAGTAGTCATAATCTTTGATACAGTTCCTCGTGTTACACCTACTATTTCTGTCATTCTGGTTACTGAAGCTCCTGCAAGATGCACACCAATGATCATGCCTTTTTGTAGGTCACTGAGAACTGACATTGTTGACAATTACACCACAACAGCTGTTTTACCTATGCCTGTGGCACTGCTACATGATAGCCGATATCATACTTCTCCCCTTTATATACCTCACATCACAGGTGATGACCCTGTGATATGCATACAGTGCATTGGGGTACTCCAGTTGCCATTGGGTGTTTCCATTATTTTGATATACCCCTGTAGAATTCAAGAAATATTTTTGCTGAAAAAATGAGTTTTGTTAGGGTTAAACTGTTTAGAATCATGTATTCATCTGCTACTGTATATCCCACTTTACAAAGATTTTAAGATATCACTTTTTTTATTCATTTGTAACATTATGTCATTATTCAGTTTATATTGTTTGCAATACCTGCAGAGTTTTAACATTCTAACATAAAATGTTTTCCTATAATGAAAAAAAAAATAAAACCTGTCAAATACCCAGTTCAAAACTGTATTAAAACCTGTATTAAACACACCTTAGACTTGAAAAGGTTAAATAAAGATAATAAATCTTTTAACATCACTTTATCATTGGATTGGGATGTTTTTACCTCTGAGTGGCACTTTTTTGCACACAATAGGTCATATGGACCCTAAAGCTCAGAGAAGGTTGGAGGAGGGAACCCACTGGAACAGCTGTTGGGAGACAGATAGCCTCCTGTCAAGGCCATCCAGTGTGTTCTTTAATGTGCACAAGGTATGGTATGAAGTCATGGCTTAATATCCAATCTGACGGATGACAGCCTTTCCAAACCCATGATGTCACATACTGACTCTGGGCAGGGCAGAGAGTTTTGCGGAAATAAATCTCAATGCTGACCCAGATGGGACTTAACCTGGGAACTGCAGATTACGAGCCTGGCGTGCTACAGACTGAGCCATCGCTGCCCCACTTTATCATTGGAAAGTGTGCTTTTTCAGTGTTGACAGAGTTTTATTAAAATTAAACTGTTTGTAACTTATACACTGTGAATTAATAGTTATTTTCACAATAGCATGCTTAATAAATAAACATGTACACAAAGACTGCAATGAGATATAAAACATATTGTCACCTATAATTTGTACTATATCTCCTCTAAGTAGTGGTTCTCCACCAGTTAATCGAATTTTTGTTACTCCCAATTTAACAAAGAAGCTTGATAAAGATAAAATTTCTTCTGTCGTTAAAAGATGTACTTTTGGTGTAAGAGATACACCTTCTTCTGGCATACAGTACTGACCTATGAAATACACAAAAATGCAGCACATTACCAAAGTTTTATAAAAGTAATAACCATAAAAATGTATCAAACAATATAATAAAATTTATTATTTTTATATTAGAAAAGAGAAGACATTTTCATTTAAGTAATTGTTCCAAAAGGCATCACTTGAATTTAAAACTGAAAAATATATAACAATTAGAGTATTATACGTATATTCAGGTCCTAATTCTTATTAATTCAATATTTTTTTTTATCAGGGAGTTTTATTAAGCCATACATAATTTTTTACATATAGCAAAGGAGTTCAATAAAGATAAAATTCCAACATACATAATGATAAAGATATTTATTGATAGATGTTTAATACTAAAATTATTGGGAATCAAACACTGAAAAATAGATATGAAATAGTACCCACCCATAATCATCAAATAATTATCAGTTACAGAGATCCTTCTTGACTGTGCAATTAAGTTTCCCACATTCAATCTTCTTGAACAATAACTACTGAATTTACTGATGGCAATTGGAGAAGGGGTGGCTCAGCTGGTAGCACACTAGGCTCATAATCTGCATTCCTAGGTTTGAGTCTCACCTGAGCAA
Source organism: Ryuthela nishihirai (assembly GCA_038380435.1). Taxonomy (NCBI): domain Eukaryota; kingdom Metazoa; phylum Arthropoda; class Arachnida; order Araneae; family Heptathelidae; genus Ryuthela; species Ryuthela nishihirai. The sequence goes on along the minus strand of JAWZYU010000029.1, from coordinate 46,024,813 downwards.
GAATTGAGATTTACCTCTGCAATACTCTTCACCCTGCCCTCAGTCAGTAGGGGACATTGAAAATGTTTGGGAGGATAACTATATATGATCTAATTTTAGTCTTTACATGAATAAGCCTAGCTATTAGTAAGGACCTCCATAGGTCCTTAGATGTCCTAGCAGCAATGCCTATTTTCCCTGTTTACCTCATGTTACATGGAATGAGGGTTGGCAGCATGCCAGACTCATAATCTGCAGTTCCCAGGTTTGGGCTCCAAATGTGCTAGCATTGATATTTATCTCTGTCCCATGTGCAGGAAAGCCATACCTGTGCCATGGTTGACCTTGATGGGAAGCTTGTCTCCTAGCAGCTGTCCAGTGGGTCCCCTTCTCCCAATCTTTGCTAAACCCTCAGGATCCTTGTGACCTGGCCATTTAGCCCTTTGTGTGCCAAAAACTGCTGCTCAGATGTAAAACAACCCAACTCATTGTTGAAATGACTGTATTAACTTTGATAAAGATGCTTTTCTATGGCAGTGCAAATACTTAAGTCACATAAAAATTACTATATTTTTAGATATAAAAAAAAAGCTATCAATTCAGTTAACCATAATTTGCTAACCAAAAAATGTTTGGCTATCAAAAGCAGTTAGTTGGGTTGTTTTACCTCTGAGCAGTACTTTTTTGCACAGAATGGGCTAAATGGTCAGATCACAAGGACCCCAAAGGCTCAGATTAGAAGGTTGGGGGAGAGGGGACCCACTGGACAGCTGTTAGGAGACAGATGGTAGCCTCCTGTCAAGGCCATTCAATGTGTTCAATGTACACAGGGTATGGCTCTCTTGCACACAGGGCCATGGTGTAACATTCCATCTGATGGATGGTGACTTTTACAAGCCCATCACTGTCCCCTACTGATTATGGGCAGGGTGGGGAGTTTTGCGAAGATAAATCTCAATGTTGGCCCAGCTGGGACTCGAACCTGAAAATTGCAGATTACAAGTCTGGTGTGCTATCGACTGAGCCACCCATGCCCAAAAGTAGTAAATATTAGTACTAAAGTTAGCAAATAGTTCTACACAAATGACTTTTTTTTATTTTGGCCTTTTGAGTGGTAAAAACTATAATTTTACTAACAGAACACATAGTTAAGATTAAAAGTTCTTATAGCTCAGAAAGGGATCTAAAATATGGGGTATCTAAAGGTTCTGTATTGGTATCAACACTGTTTTCAATTTTTAATCAATGACTTATGCAAACTTAAAAGGAAACATTTCATGTTTGCAAATGATACTGTGATACTCTATAATGCAATAAGTGAAGAAGCTTTGACTACACTGTTGAACTCTGATTTATTGAAGCTAACAAAGTAGTAAACTGCAAATAAATGCAGAATATGCTTAATGCATTTTATATTAAAGCTAGTTTCATGCACTAGAACACAAATTATTATTTCAGAATATCCTGTGCTCCAGGATTAACAGCTCTTGCGCTGTGATAAAATTGTTGAAAATTATAAATATTACAGCTCTACTTTAATTCAAATTTAAACTGGAATTTTCAAATAGCATATGTACTGGAGAAAAAAGCATTTTATCTGGCTTATACTATGGAATAAACATAAATGACAATCACAGCATTACCTGTTGACATTTGAACGCTTATAAATCAATAAATATTTTGTGGAAAAAATTTCACTGACATATGGAAATTGAACCCACCATCTCTCCAGAAACATGCCAGAGTAATCTACCTTTGAACTAATGCAAGCTCTGTCTTTTCTCCACAAATTTAAGACTTTAAACTCTTCACCGAGAATCTTGGGAATAGTTCAATGGTAGAATACTTTGGCATGTTTTTGGAGAGATGTGGGTTAATTTCTGATATGTCGAAAATTTTTATTGATTTATGGGCGTTAAAAAGCAACAAATAATGCTGTAATTGTCATTTATGTTTAAATCATTAATAACGCTAAATAGCACGAAGAGACTTTATTACTTATTTCCATCTTACTCAGTGCAATATAAAAAGAAATAGATGCCATCAGAGATCAAAGATGGTGCCAACGGTAGGCGCTGAAAATCTCGGTAAAGAGTAAATCATTAATAACGCTAAATAGCACGAAGAGACTTTATTACTTATTTCCATCTTACTCAGTGCAATATAAAAAGAAATAGTTGCCATCAGAGATCAAAGATGGTGTCAACGGTAGGTGCTGAAAATCTCGGTAAAGAGTTTAAAGTCTTAAATTAGTAGAGAAAAGACAGAGCTAGAGTTCAATGGAGAGCATTAGTTCAATGGTAGAATACTCTGGCATGTTTCTGGAGAGATGCAGGTTCAGTTCCCATACATCAGCAAAATTTTTCCCACAAAATATTTATTGATTTATACTATGGGAGGAACTATGAAGAATTAGTAACATTACACAAACCATATAAACTGCTTGACAAAATTAAAGTAACACTTACAATATGGCATCTTTTTAATTGTATGATGTAATTAAACAAAAATTTGCCAAACATACATTTTAGTATAATGAGGAAATGCATAGAAAAGGAGAATCCTCTGACCATAAATGAATATATTACAATATAATTAAAACAAGAAAAAATTATGCATCACAGATGTTGACTTCAGACTCTCCAAAATATACAAATATTAAGTCAATATGGAGTATGATCCCCTTTGAAGGCTAAAGAGGCATGACAGCATCAATCCATGCTCAATATCAGGTTGTTCAGAATGGCCTGAAGCAACAAATCCCATTCTTCTATAATAGCTAACATCACCTCATGGAGTGACCAAAGAAGTGGCTGGCAGTTTGCAATGTGTCTTTCTCAGGCAGCTCATGCAGGTTCAATGTGATTTAGATCTGGTGACCTTGCTGGACAAGTCATTCATTGGATATCTTCTGCTTCTAAGTATTCTTGCAAAAAGTTTGCTTTATGCAGATAGGCATTGTCATCCATAAACATGGAAATCAGTGTCAAAATCAACCCTAAAAAAGTTGCACATAAGTTTCACGGATCTCTTCTCTGCAACTTCTGAGCAATTACGGAGCATCTGTTGAACACATGAAGATGATTATAGCTGTTGTGGTTATGCCACCCCAGAACAGCACCCATTTCCACCATAAATATCCCTTTCTCTGATATTGAATGGATTGTATTTTATTCCTCATTCTCTCCAGATTAGACAAACATCAATAATCTGGCTGTAGGCTAAATCGACTTGTCAGAAAACAGAACCTTAGCCCATTGTTCAGGGCTACAAGTGATATGTTGGCAGCACCAGTTTTAGACAAGTATTTCAGTAGTTGGGAGTTAAGGAGACATAAACCACAGGCCTCCTGGCATAGAGACCACTCACATTAAGCAGTCGTAACACTGTTCTGATGGAAATTCTTTCACCTCTAGCCTTCAAAAATCTTGAAACACAGTTGACACAAAGCCATCATACTGTTCTGTCTTGCCATTACTGCCAGATAATGTCTCAATTCTGGTTGAAGTAACACTAGGATGGCCTTTGCCAGCTCCCCTAGTATTGGTTTCCATCTCCTGGAACTGTTTACAAAGTGTCCATATCACCTTTGACACATGGCTACATCTTGCCACCTCCATTTATAATGTCCTGTTGCAAGTCTTCCAACAGTCTGCCATTGCAAGGAATCATCTAATCAATGATGGCTTGCCATCTTCAGTAGAAATATTAGATTAACCCTCTTTCCAAACAATTTTGGAAGGAGTGATCTCATAGAAAAAAATGTTTTTATATGCATCAGTAATTTGCATGTTGCAAAGAACTGTGTGTGTGTGGGGGGGGGGGGGTAGATCAATTGCAATTGGATACTAAAAATTTGTATGTAATGGTTGCTTATGATAGCTTATTTTTACCTTTGGGAATGTTGTTAAAATTAAACACTGATGAAAAATGCTATGTTACCTAAATTTTGACAATCACTGTAGTTGTTGAAGTCATAATTTACAGGACAACTTTATATGTGGAGGTACTTATTACAATAACATGATATGACAACTGAAATGGGAACTAACAAAATATCTTCTCATTGATACTGAGGAAAACAGTGTTTTAAGAATACCATTTATTTTTAGTAGTCTACCTGAAAATATGTAAACTGAAAAAGAGCTATGCATTTCTCTATTACATGGTTCTTAAGCTTTTTCTAAATATACTTTGTGGGAAATGTGAATATCTATTTTATACTAAAACTTTATATTTAACCTTTTGACAAGTACAAACATATGGTTTCTAGATTCATGCTGCCATCTATGCACAAAGCAGGGAACTAACATCTGAATTCAACTCATTAATTTTTAATCAATACTGGCAATATGAAAGAAATCCATTCAAATATTCAAACATTACTGCTTATCAGACAATTCAGACTTAGGCAGCTGCACTCAAAAAGCAGAATGCATCATGCCAAGATAAGGCTTCCGTAAGCTGGGATTGAACTGAGGACTCTGAGAGAAGTTGATGCACACCAAGAGGCCAGCCACAAAAGGGTATTGGTATGATTAAGTACATATGCATTTCCTATTGTAATGGTGAACCATTATGATATTTGAAAATAAAAAAAAATCATCTAAAGATTAAAGTGCTGAGTTTACTTGATGCTATTATTGTAATACCCTTGCTATCATGTTACTTGAAGTAAACATACTTACATCTTAAACTGCACTTTTCTGTCAATGATATTCTTAAATAATTGTGCTTTCTGCCAAATGCATCTTTTAGAGCAACATTAGTACCTTTTACATCATCAGTAGATTTCACCTATAAAATTTTAATTAGAATCATATTGAGAAAGAACATGTGTGCCTGCTTCCATTATTATATGCAACAAAACATTTTTGTATAACAAAAATTCAGAAACTTTTAAATTTGTATTGGCTACAAAAATAGTTACACATAACTATTTCAGTGGCATATATTGTTAGAGCTAGTAAGCTTTGATGTGGTCTTTTAACTATTCTAAATATCTAAAAGTATAAAAAGGCTTGCAAAACCAGATGATATGTAAAAAATGACCGCTTAGGCTATGTATTATACCAAAATTGACTAAGGCTATATTGTACCAAACAGGAAAAAAAAATGGATAAAAGTCACTAAGCCCGCAATAACTTAAAAATCAAAAGGAGTAAAAGCAATTAAACTAAACCATAAAACGAAAAGGGGTATATAGGACATATGTAGAAAGCAAAAATAAATAGTTTAAAATACAATAGTGAAGCTAAAAGATTAAATGTAATTAAAATAGATAAATAATAATAATACCCCCTCAAGCAGCTGCTTGCCACACAGGTCTGACAGGAGCCTGTCAGTTTATATGCCAGAGTAGGAGGTCTGAGAGGATGGCAGGACCTCAGCAGAAAAACGACACAAACAGCCATGCCTTACTCGGGGCTCGAACCCAGGTCCTGTAGATCAGTAGCCAAGCACGCTAACCACTAGCCACGGTTGGGTTGTTTTACCTCTGAGTGGCACCGAAGTGAAATTACTTTATAAATCCATGGCATATGTGGAATTTAACAGTATAACTTTCTCCTTGTGATTCCAGAGACTGCCACAATTTGACAAACACTTAAAGAAAAGCAAGCAACTTACTTAAAGAATGATAAACACAAAAGAGCAATTTCTACAGCTGCATCTAGCTAGTCTCATTAACTTTTTTTTTAGGCCTGAGAAAATTGGAAAATTGGCATGGCTGTTGGTGCTATTTTTCTGCTTCCTTACAAAAAAAATTTTTGACTCAAAATATTTTGGACAATTAGACATCTTTTGTGCACTAACATTTATGACAAATATCATTGAAATCTGTGATGGCAAGTGAACTGGCCTGGTTGAATTGACATAGAATGACCCTGAAATGGTTATGAAGTCAATAGTTTTTATGAAAAAAATTAGTTTTGTCAACTTTAGGATTTGGACCCACATCTCTTCAGAGCCTCATTCTCTTCTTCTCGCCAGAGTATTCTCTATCACTAAATTAATGCCAGCTGTCTTTCTTCCACTAAGATAGAACATTGGCATGAATCTAGAGAGATGTGGGTTCAAATCTTGTATGTTGGCCAAGTTAATTTTTTCCACATAACTATTGATTTTATAGTTAATAGGTAATCTGTAGATTTACTATTTATTGATTAATCCATTAATAATGCTTTAGCATGAATGTCTTATTTATTTACATCTCACAAAAGTGCAACATTGAAAAGTAAGGTTGTCTTCCCTGATCATAGATGGTGCCAGCAGCAACAATGAAGGACATTGATGTCACGTTAATGGAAAAATGACAGCTGGCTTTATTTTACTAATCTTCGAACACTGATATGAATCTGGAGAGATGTGGGTTCGAATCCTGCACATTTTGAATTTATTTTTTTCCATACAACTATTTATTGACTCTATAATCAACAGGTAATTCTGTGGATTTACTATTTATTAATACTTTACAAGTAATGAAAATATTACATCTCTATCATAGCTTCTAGCCGTCCTGTGGCCGAGTGGTTAGCACGCTTGGCTACTGATCTAAGGGACCGGGCCCCGGATTAGGCATGGATGTGTGTGTCGTTTTCCTGCTGATGTCCTGCCATCCTCTCAGATGTTCTACTGTGGCATATAAACTGACAGGCTCCTGTCAGACCTCTGTGGCAAGCAGCTGCTTGAGGGGGTATTTTTTTTTATCATAGCTCCTTAAATTTCTGTAATAAAAATCGTAATCAAAATATAAATTTTTATATTAACTTGCAAAGCCTTTAACCATTACAGTGCATTTTTTGCTCTCTCTAAAAATGCAACTTCTAAGCCATCCCATGGCTGAGTGGTTAGCACGCTGGGCTAGTGATCTAAGGGACCTGGGTTCGAGCTCCGGGTAAGGCATGGATGTATGTGTCATTTTCCTGCTGAGGTCCTGCCATCCTCTCAGACCTTCTACTATGGCATATAAACTGATAGACTCCTGTCAGACATCTGTGTCAAGCAGCTTCTTGAGAGGGTATTTATTATATTTAAGCCATTTTATGAAACAGCTAATGAATGAAATAGTTCACATTACATACTAAGAAAAAGCATTTAATTCCTAATAAAAAAATATATAAATCGTAAGGGAAAAAATGTAGGTAAGCATAAAAAACACAATGCAAGGTCATTTGTAGTGATTTTTGAAAACCATTTACTAAACTCTTGGCACTGTAAGGATTAAGGCTAAAAAAAATTAATAAATAAATACTACTTCAAAAATGTGGAAAAAAATCTCCCTTTCAAATAATAAATTTTACCTTCAACTACCATTAAATTTGCTCCCAGCCCACCTGCAAACTCTGACACTCCCCACAAAATATATGCTTACTACGTGCCTGTGTAAACAAGTTTAAAACAGGCTGGAACACAACATGGAGAATGGAATTTAACTATCTCCAGAACAATTACAAACAATTCAAAAATTGCGCATTTTCAGTATCATATATAAAAATTTTGTTAAAAAAAAGTTTCATACAGTGTAGCTGTCCGGAAAAGCACAGCAAAGTTTCTTCGAACTACAAATATTTCGTTCTAAATTATTTATTACATTAAACATGCTTTTATTTTTTTCCCAAAAGCTTAAAGACTTCCAAGAACACCGTAACGCCATATTCTCCCCATATGGTACACTTCTAGAACCTTCTAGCCGTCTAGTTTACTTCTTTTCTGTAGAAATATTTCGAGTTTTCCACAAATGTTCTTAAATAGTTTTTTTTAAAAGACTTTTCAATATCAGTCTTAATTTTAGGTTTGTAGTAAAACCATGATGGGTTTTGAAGACCGATTGATCAATTAGCATATTTGTTTAATTTTTTCTTTTATGTTCCTGAAACCTTTAGTGATGGAAGAATTAATATTTTTATTGATAATTTTTCGAAGTAGAAGAGGAGGTGTGTGTTTTGTTGCAAGCCTGTTGATATAATATTGCCAACATATTAAATATGATATTTGTTGCAAGCTTGTTGTTTAAATAAGGCGATGTTGCCCATTGAGCTGAATTGGCATTGCACTGATTTCTGCTTCGGCAGCAGCTCTTTCTCCAGGAATAAAAAAAAATCATAGTACCTATTTTCAAAAATTAAATATTAAATCACGCTTCGAAATTTTGAGAGCATTCAGAAAGAACCAAATGCACTACAATAAACAAGCCGGACAATTAAAGAGGGATATCAATATTTCAAAATAAAAATAATAATAATAAGTTTCGCCTTAAGTGGAATTTGAACCCACGGTTCCTAAATGCATGCCAGATGCTTTAAGCACTAAACTATAAACGGCTAGCACTGTGTGCGACCAATTTATGGACATACGGAGATTAGAGAGAACAACTGGGAGAATCAGGAATAGGGACTTGGAGCTCAGACCTTGAAAAGTGAAGTCGTACTTTTCCTCCACTACTGGATTATTTTAGTAAACTTGATTAGCTAGTATTTTGCTTAAATTTCCCACTAGCCTTTGGCGAGATCGGGTGAAAACCCCGGTGTAGCCTTTGACGAGAAGGTTAGTTAGGTCTAGCTAATTTTATACCTTAAATTGATAGGTTTTTAGTTAGGGTTTTTCAGGTTAAATTTCACAATTCAGTTCTAATAATGCTTAGACACCTTTGGATATTCAATACATCCTTCAATTAGTATAAGTACAAGCCAATAGCCGACCTAGAGTTGGCCGTTATTGGTTTGGAAATACAGTATAAATATAATTTCTACTCTCCAAGTAAGCTCAAAATCCTCCGTTGAGGTATTCTAATTTATATTATAGAATATTTTCTTCCAGTCATTACTGGAATTTTTATTACTAGTTTATCGCTATTCTTACTGTTTTTAGTTTTATTCTTATTAAATTTGTATCTTTTACATATTTAATTCGTTTATTTTATTCTCAGTTTTCTATTTCTAGTTTTTTTGATTGATTTCTGGTACTTTAGAGAAATCAATTTTTTTTTCCAAATCCGGATTGAACCGCTTTTTTTTCGTTACTAACTGCGCACTTCGATTTTTCAAATTTTGAAATTTTGAAATCTTAAATAATTCACTTAATATTTATATGATTCTAGTCTGTTTACTTGCTTAGTATCTTATTATCATGGTTTTTCACTTTTATTATCTTTTTTTTTGTATTTAAAACTTCACCTTGCGATGGGAAACAAATCTACAACATGAATATTCCTACGAGGATTCTGGTCCCTCGCAGACTCATTCAGAAAACTTTTTTAATTTGATTTAAGATATATTAAATTTTAATTAGAGAACATATAAAATATTTATTTTTTTAAGGTATGAAATTAAAATAGAATAAGAAATAAATTTTTGTTTAAAATTGGAAGGTTCCAAAATATTTTTTAGATTCATTTGTCTAATATTTATTTTTTTGAGCTTTTCATAGAATTCTTTTCTTTCTGTATTATATTTATTACATTCAAATAGAATATGTTCAACATTATGAATGGAGCTGCAGAAGTTACAATTGGGGGAGTCAATTTTTTTAATTTCGAATAAGTAAGAATTAGTAAGTGCCTTATTTATTTTGATTCTGATGATAGCATTAATTTCATTCTTTTTTAATCCAAAATTTTTAAATTCAGAAATTAAAGGTGAAATTTTGAATCTATGTTTATGTGAAGCATTATTAGTGTACCATTCTTGTAGTTCTTTTTGTCTGTTGATTTTATTGTTTGTTTTAAATATATTAAACATGAAAGGTGTAGTAATATTATTTGTTAAAGATTTAGCTTCTTTTGCCAATATATCTACATATTCATTATGAGGAATTCCGCAATGGGCAGGTACCCATTGTAGATAAATTATGTTATTTAATTTTAAATGTTCAATTAATAAAATGTAAAGGTCATTTAAATATATTGGAAAGTTTGATTTTATGGGATTATTTAGTAATATTTCTAAGGAGGATTTACTGTCAGTTAAAATTACTATTTTTCTGTTATTGTATTTTTTTGCCCAGTCTATTGCTAATATGATTGCTGTAATTTCAGTTATGATGACAGGTGTTAAAGTGTTAAATTTAAATTTAGATGAATAGTTTTCAGAAGGACAATAGTATGCTCCAGAAGATGAACCACCTTCTTGGTCTACTGAGCCGTCTGTATAAATGTGTACAAAATTTTGATAATTATTATAGAGGTGAGTTTCTGCTAAGATTTTTAAACTAGAATTATCATATGTTCTTTTTGAATCTATTCCTTGAATATTTTTTATAATTATAGGGTTTATAGAAATCCAGAATGGGAAGTTGGGTAAAAGGCTACCCCTAATTTGATTATTTAATAAATTTAAGCTTACATTTTTCTCATGAAATTCATTTAAGGTGATGTCTTGGAAATTGTTAAAGATTTTTTCAATAATAGTATGAGTTTTATTTTTGGAAATTATTCTAAATATTAAATTAGATAGTAAATATTTTTTTATGAATTGCCAAAGGTGGTATTGCTGTTTCTGCATAGACATCTAGATTAAATGAACTTTGAAATATTCTTAAACAGTATTTTAATATTTTTGTTTGGGTGCTTTCTAGAAGTTTTAATTTAGTTTTTGAGATATTGTTAATTAGTTCAATACCATAAAAAGATTTAGGCAAGATGATTGATTTGTAGATTAATATTAATAGTTTTTGTGAGCAGCCCCATTTTGAATTCCCAAGATATCTTAGAAAGTTAAATAATTTTGAGGCTTTCTCTCTAGCAGCTTTAATATATAAATTCCATGATAATTTTGAGTCTAGAGTTAGGCCTAGAAATTTTGTGTTATTGACAATGTTAATAGGTTTTTTATTAATTTTGAGGATGAATTCTTGTAGTAGTCTTTTGTGGTAAAAATATAAAATATTAGTTTTGTCAATTGAGATTTTTAAATTTAAATCATTTAGAAAGCTATATAATTTATTTAGTGTGTGTTGTAGTCTTTTTTGTATTAGTTCTATATTTGAGTCTATGGTCCAGAAAATTATGTCATCTGCATATGTGCCAAAGTTAATTTCATTATCAAATATTTTGTCGAGATCTTTCAGATAGATATTAAATAAACTGGGAGATAATATATCTCCTTGGATAATGCCATTTTGGAATTTATAAATATTAGAAATTGTCTTTTTTAATTTGACTTGAAATGTCTTGTCTTTTATAAGGTGGAATAAGAAATGATATAAATTTCCACATAATTTAATTTCTCTTAATTTTGATAGTAAAATGTTAAAAGAAATAGAGTCAAAGGCTTTCTCAATGTCTATAATAACTGAAACCATGTATAATTTGTTTTTTAAGGAATATTCTGCATCAGATATGAGGTTTAAGAGTAAGTCTTTAGTTGATTTTCCAGGTCTGAATCCAAAAAATTTATAGTGAAGAATATTATTGTTTTCTATATACCAATTTAGCCTGTATGCTATCATCCTTTCAAATAATTTTAAAATATTAGAGCTTAAACATATTGGTCTGTAAGATTTAAGAGAACCTGAGGGTTTATTTTCTTTTTTAATAAATATCATGTGGTTATGGAACCAGACAAAAGGATAAGTTCTTTTATTCCAAATATCATTAAAAATGTCCAAAAGATTTCTCAAGCAATTTGGAGGGAGGTTTTTTAATAATTTATTTGTAATTTTATCAGGTCCTGCAGAGGTTTTAGGTTTTAAAATATTTATGGCACATTTTAATTCAAAGAAAGAAAATGGTAGGTTTAAAAATTTTGTTTTCTGAGATTCAAATGTTTTGTGTATAATGTTTGAATTAGAAATTCTTTTGTCTAAATTGTTACTTGGGATGAAAGTGGAATCAATAAAATTTTGTGCTTGGTCTTCTGAGGTTTCTTTTAAGGATTTATTAAATTTTAAAGCATATGAGTGTATGGGGCCTGATGGTTTTGTTTCATTATTTAAACTCTTATAAATTTTCCATAGATTAGATTGTTGTTGATTGAGGGGATATTTTTTCTGTAAATACATTCCAGTTGTTTTTCTGTAAATTTTTTATTTTTTTTGAAATTGCCTTTTCAAGTCTTTTGTAATTTTCACATGCCAAAAATGTTCTTTTATTTTTCATATTTCTTTCAGCTTTTCTTCTGATTGCTATAAGCTTATTGATAAATATATTGTAAACTTCACCTTGATTAATACAGTATGTCTAGTTCTGACATTATTGATTTCTCTGTCGCGGCCTGCTCAGAGAGATGTTCCGGAAAGTTTCTTCCGGACCGCACAGAGACCTCTGATTTTCAAGTTAATGTTGAAACCAACTATAACGCGCAAATTTGCGCGTTCTTATCCGACAAAAACAATTTTCGTTTTGAAGTAAATTTTAACCTGATTGATTTACCTTCTATGAAGGACATTCCTGGCTGGTTGCCAGAAGTTTGCATCACCGTTAATGATGCAATTCTTCAGAATATTTATCTCGAAAAGGACGTAAACGAGCATGTCTGCTCGGAACAATGTTTTAATTACACCATTGATTTGGAGGTTGTCCACAAGACAGATCTTCAGATCATGAGCACAGAATGGATTTTTATTCAAAATTTCTTGTCCCCAAAGATGCTAAAAACCCCAAGGGAACGGGCATTAGCAGTAGGAGAAAGGGCTCAAGCGTTCCCTTTCTCCTACTGTCTAATCTACATATGCCTCCAAATCGCGTTTTTCCGTTTTGGAGGAGGAATTCCTTAACCCACAGGTTTCGGAAATGGAAATTAGTGGTGCTCCTTCAAAAGCCAATGTTGGGAAAATTCTACCTATCATTTTGAGGTCACCCAAAAATTGGATTATTATACACAGAGTCCTTATTAAAATTGCTGTAGAGTCATTCACAGCTAAGACTTCTGGAGACACAGTCCGTCTTCCGACGAAGTGCTCAGATGACTACAGGTCCTTTATTAAGACATCCAAGTTACAGTTCATTGAGACTCCAAGTTACAGTTTCAAACCTATAAGCTAAAGGATGAAAAGAATTTACGGGTTGTTCTCAAAAACCTCCTGTCTGACATCAATTCCGAAGACGTTCTCACTCCTCTTGTGGACCAAGGATTTACCATAATTAAAATATCACAAATGAAGAGAGGGAAAGACAGAACTCCTATTTCTGTCTTTTTGGCTGAATTGCCAAAAGATGCTGCTAACAAGAAGATTTATGACATCACTGATCTCTATCATCTAAAGATCCACGTCAAAAGCTACAGGACTAAAAAGAGCCCTACTCAAAGCCACCAATGCCAACGTTATGGGCACGCTCAGAGTGGCTGGTACAATTTACCTCACTGCATGAAATGCGCAAGTAATCATTTAACTAGGAACTGTCTTAGAAAGAAAGAGGACAGTCCCCCTAAATGTGTTAACTGCGGGTTTGGACACACCGCTAACTATAAAGGGCCTCTCCATTTCCCAAAGAAGGAAGTGGTGACAAATAATAATGTCAAACCAACTCATGTTCCTCAGAAGAAAGTTACCAGCTCTACGTTAACTCCAAATCTATCCTAGGCAGCTGCTGCATCCAAAAAAATGAACGCAGCAGAAAAGCCAACATCTACAACTAAGCCTGCTTCTAAGGCGACCAGGCCTTCCAATGAACAAATGCCCATTGGTGATGAGTTCGACGCCAACATTTTGAATGATCTTATAGACATTTTCCTTTTATTCAAGAGTTTTAATATTCCGAAGATACTATATACTGCCAAGTCTTTTATGACCGAGTATCAGAAAGCCATTGGCCCGATGACCAAACTTAAAATTGTCGTGAAAGCTTTCGATACTATACTCCCAACTTTTGTCTCAGATTGCAGATAAATGTACAGGGGATCATCTTCAGATTTATTTCTGGAATTGCCACGGAATTCTTAGTGGTCTGCCTGAGTTCTATATAGTTTTGACAGATACCCAGACATAAATTGTCTTACATGATGAGACGCATCTGCGTGCCTCCGGTGTCTTTAAAATGCCTAACTGTGAGGACTATCGTACAGACCGTTTGCATAACAGTGGAGGTGGCACAGCTGTTATGATCAAGCGGCCAATTCACCATCATCTTTTACCTACTTTAAACCTCATAACACTTGAAGCCAGAGCCGTGGCTATTTTAGGTACCAACAACGCTTATGAATGATGATCTGAACTCCATTTTTGACTCCAGTCTTCCTACAGTGCTTGCAGGTGACCTTAATGCCAAAAATACTGCTTGGTATTGAAGAATCTGCAACAAAAATGGAGGTATTTTATTCCAATATACTACTGACAAGGGATTGATTGTCTACGCGCCCTGTGAGCCGATGTTTTACCTCTTCAATACTATGCATAGATCTACAGAAAAAGAAAGGTCAGATACACAACTCCCATAGGTCCCATGGTAACCGCAAGGTGATGACGGCGCCAGCTCTGCCGGATCCCCGAACTTCAGTGCGGTTACAATCACTCTCTTCCTATGTTTGCGATTATTTTGAGTTAATATGTACAAATGGATGTGAACTAATTTGGTCTTTAGTATATATTTTTAAAAAAATATAATTTTAAGTGATGGATATGTTTCATGCTTGGTTTTGTCCAGAGTTTATACGATATGAGTTTGTTATTGCTAATCAGTGGTCTAAAGGAAATTTCATTCGTATAAATTTTATTCCTATTGAGAATTTTTTAAATATTCGCGTATATTACGCAATTATTGCAAACCTAACAATTTCATATATGTGTATTCTTCATTCATATATATGGTATTTTAGCGAGACACTAAATTTTCCGACTTTACCCTTTTGCTATAAAATACATTGCAAGAAAGAGTAATTTCCCCTAGTTTTTAAATAAAAAGTTAAAAGTATTTCAATATAAATAGAAAATTATTTTTCTCAGGAGTCAGATCAAAAGTGCATAACTACTCCCCCCAGAAAAAAATGTTACTAAAGGTAATAGAGGCAAATATTATTAAACATTTATATTTCACTCATTTTTCAAAATTTTGAGAGCAGAAAAACGGTGCTATGGGGGGTGAGTTTATATTGAATTGTAGATCTAGTTTCTTGTCACCTCTTACATTTTTATCAGCTCGACTGTTTCGTATGCCCCTATCAACTCATTTCCCTCCCAGATCCACGCTTGCATTTTCCTATAAGCATGATAATTCTGTTTTAATAAGTATTATGAATTTATTAGGGAAATTAAAATCTCAGTACTCTGAAATCATTTTATTTAAAGGAAATGCATTTGAATTTTTAATACTTAAATTTTGCAAAAATAAAATAGGAATTTAAATGACACTCACAATCAATAGAACTTATTTCTTACTCAAAAAACGAACAATATCCAATGTACAGAAATACAGGTACTGGACAAAAAGATGGAGGCAGATCCATGTTGCAATAAATACACCCTCAAGCAGCTGCTTGCCAGAGGTCTAACAGGAACCTATAAGTTTAATACACAATAGCAGAAGGTCTGTGAGTATAGCAGAACCTCAGCAGGAAAACAATACAAACATCCATGCATTACCCAGGGTTCGAACCAAGAGCTCAATAATTTCTTTATTACGATTTTTAGTGAAAAAATGCCTAAAGATAAGTTAAAGATCTCAATTTTAAAAATATCTGTTGAGTTTTCAAGAGCAACCTCAAAACTTAATTAAAACGGGGTTGGGTTGTCTTATCTCTAAATAAAGGGCTTATCTCTCTTACAAGAATCCCAACGCAGCTGGGGGAAGGGGACTCACTGGACAGCAACAACCATGTTCTTTGACGTGAACATAGCATGACTCTCCCATAGACAGGCCCATGGATTAATGTCCCATTTGTTGGATGGTGGGATTAAAGCATATTGATTGATCACAGTTGACTCCAGTACAGAGTGTATTACACCCTGTGTTTATCTCTTAGCTTATTTGAATGTATTACATAAATTTTAAGGTAAATTTTTTTAGTCTTTTAAATATTCAGCATTTATCTCCCTGAATACTGAATAAATATTGATCAAAATTGAGATATAGAAAGATTTCACTGATATCTATATCTTTAGATATATTTTTCTTTAAAAATCATATTGTAAAAGTTATTCACACAAAATGTGATTTTCTATTGAGATAACAAGAAACTGTTTCCGTTTTTCTGTCCAAAGCCTATATAAGACATATTTTCTTACAAATATGATATTAAATGAACCAATGACAACACATATATTCTTTCTTATGAGATAATAGGATATTAAATTCATGAAAAACAGTGTTCAATGTAAATATAGCAAAGAAATATGGCATCCATCTATACTGCTACAAATCTTTTAGTGAATTTGTATGTTATATCAATGAGGAACTTTGAATCTGTAAAACTGAAGCTTTTTTATGGAAAAAAATGTAGCATATAACAAGTTTTTTTATATTTCCCTATAACTTAGAAATTAAATACGAAATCAATAACACATTCATATACATTTTCCTATAAGAAAGAAAAAAATTATTTAAACATTGCAAAATAAAGTGTTTAGTGATAAATTATCATAGAAACACACTATATCCATTTGCATATCGTGAAATAAACAACTGTAACATAAAAATATAATTATTCAATGCAAAATTGTAACCACTGAGGTTTAGAAAGAGTACAGTAAATAAGTCAGTTATTATGACTGATTGACATGAAGATTTGGATTGTTTTTCTTATGAGCAGCACCTTTATTGGAAACAACGGGCTAAATGGCCAGGTCACAAGGGCTCAATGGCTCAGAGATTGAGGGAGGACACTCACTGGACAGCTGTTCCATGTTCCTTAACATGCACAAGGTATGGCTCTCCCACACACAGGACCAAGGCCTAACATCCCATCTGATGGATGGTGTTCTTTACTAAGTTACTTATTACTACCAAAAATTTTTTCAAATCATGTGTCATTTTAACAATAATGCCACAATTCTAAATCAAAGTTACTAGATATAACAGAAAAAGGAAATATAAACATTACAGTGAGAGCTGTCCTGTATGGGAAGAGTTATTAGAACAAGAAGAAAACTATTCATTGTAAAATAAAATGCAAAAATATAATATATATTTTCTTAGAAATGTGATATGATTATAAATTAATTACACATACATTATATGCTTTCCTATACAAGATAATGGGATAATAAATTCTTGAAAAAACATTGTTTAATGCAAATATACCTCTCTATCTACATTTCTACCAACTTATTAGGAATTTGCATCTAATATCAAGGAGAATTTTTGAAGCTCTATTACTCCTAACTTCAGCTTTTTATGAAAAAATGCTAATAAAATAAATAATAAATACCCCCTGAAGCAGCTGCTTGCCACCGAGGTGTGACAGGAGTCAGTCAGTTTATGTGCCATAGTAGAAGATTTATGCAGATGGCAAGACCTCAGCAGAAAAACAACATTAACATCAATGCCTTACCCAGGGCATGGATGTTCATGATCAGTAGTCAAGCACGCTAACCACTTGACAAGTTATTTTCCAACAAATCAATTACACATGAATGTACCCATTTCTTAAAAAGTGAAGGCTTATTAAAGAGAGAAAACACATTTTTGAAATCATTGACAGAAATACACCATGTCTACCTGCAAATCATAAAATAAATAACATAAAAATATTCTACTCAATGCAAAACTATACCAACTGGGGTTAGAAGAGTACAATAATTTTGAAAAAGTTTTCGTGAAATTGTGAAAACTATTGCTTAAACTAATTTCCTTTAGGGGAGAATAGTTGTTTAAATAACGCAAACCACAAATGAAGTTTATTTTCAACTATATTAGGAGCAAAAAATTAGGCGTTCAAGTCCAAATTCAAGTTCATTTCAAGTCCAAATTAAATCTTTCATGTCTACAAGAAGAGTTATCTTTGCAGGTGTGCCTCAGGGCTCCCTTTTGGGTCCTACACCCTTCTCTTTATGCTTATACGATTTACCTTCCTTTGAACGTATTCATCTTGCACTTTATGCAGATGACCTTGCATTACTATCTCCCTCCCTCGGTCCTGCTATCGCTGTGAAGAGGCTGCAGCATAGCTTGACCAAGCTGGGCACATGGTACGAAAAATGGAAGATAAAGATTAACTCTGACAAGAGTTCTGCCATCTTTTTTACTGCAAAGCGTATTTCGAATCCCACTTGTCTCCATTTACAAGATATTCCCATTGACTGGAGTGATTCAGTCAAATATCTTGGGGTTGTTATACATAAGAGGTTAAAGTGGGACTACCGTGGCAGAGTGGTTAGGGCACTTGGCTGCTGATCTAAGGGACCTGGGTTAGAGCCCAGGGTAAGGCATGGATGTATGTGCCATTTTTCTGCTGAGGTCCTGCCATCCTCTCAGACCTTCTACTACGGCATATAAACTGACAGGCTCCTGTCAGACCTCTGTGGCAAGCAGCTGCTTGAGGATTATTTTTTAATTTTATTTTATCACATATATAATGTAATCTCCAAAGTCAAATCATTGAGGGGCCAGCTAGGCCCACTCCTTAGGAGAAATTCGAAATTAATGATTGATCATAAGCTTTTACTCTATGATATGATCATATTTTCTATGCTTTACCCATATGGGCGAATACTACACCCACCAATATTCGTAAGATTCAGGTCTTACAGAACAAGATTCTAAGAACTGCGGTCGATGCCCCTTGGTTTGTCACCAACAGACAACTCCATAAAAACCTGGGCATCGACCATATATATATATACACATATGAAACGCACCTCAAAAGATTTTTTGAAGCTGTAAGCAATTATCCCAATGAGATATTTCTTCTCTGATTCTTTACGATCATACTGTTTTGAACAAGTACAAGAGGCCTAAAACGGCAGCGTTTTCTGAGGAGACCTACCCGTTTTAGGTTTCTTATACATTTCTATTGCTACTTTTAGCTTTTTTTACGTTTGCCCTTAGGGGCCCACCTAAGGGTGGTTTACTTATATATTTTATTCTTACTCATGCCATATAAGCATATCTTTATGATGGAGATGGTTACAGGTAAATTCTTACCCGGTACATCGAATATGATTCTACGATCTACGGACCAATTTATACTATGGCGCTTAGAGCATTTGATTTTCTGGACGTTGGCAGAGAGAAAGGTGAGCGGTCATGTTTTTGAATTGCTCTTGAATCTAATTCACTGTTAGCTAATATTTTGCCTAAGTTGTCTAACAACCTTAGGCGAGATCGGGATAAACCCTGGTGTAGCCTTTGGTAGGCAGGTTACTTAGGCCTAGCTTTGCTTTTACTTTACAATGTTAGCATTTTAGTAAGGGTGTGGAGAGATCTTCCATATATTGTGCATACTTAGACAGGTAGTCTCTAACAACTGATCGATATTAGGATGCTACCTTAGTTGTGAAGATTTGGGATTGTCCTGCATTTAACTGAAAAATCATCTTTGTCAGTTTCGTGATACATACTTTAACCGTTACTTACAGATTGTGTTTTCTTTCTCTTACGTGATTTTTCTTGGGATTAGTATTATCCAGATCCTGAATTTTATGTGCGTTACAAATTCTCGGAAGAGGTATTTGTTGTGCTGAGTTTTGAATGTAATTTCATACTTGCTTCTAGCACAATTGCGATAGTTGTGTTGTTTACTAAACGAAGTTTACTTTAGTAAAAGTGGTATAAACTTAGTTCTGATCTGGTAAATTAATCTGTTAAAGTTATCTAATATTAAATTTAATTATCTTTGCATTTTTTCTATAATATATTTAGCTAAATTGAACTTTTAATTAATAGCCTTAATATGATTGAATCTGAAGAGATTGAAACTCTTCCTGAGGACAGACGAGAAGGTATTCTTCTGCTTCCGAGTGAATTGGACCACACGGAAAGCTATACCAACCAAGCGAGTTCTGAAATTTCTTTCGCTGACTATAATGCACGAATTTGTGTATTTCTCATGGATAAAAACAAATTGCTAAATGATAAAAATGACGCTATAGATAAAATCCCAGTACTAAAAGAGTTTTATGGACTTCCACCAGACATACATGCTCATTATAATAAGACAATTTTGAACAAATTCTACATTGAAAAAGAAATCAATGAGTATGAATGTTCTGATCACTGTCCCAGAATCATTAATGAATCTGAAGACATGGCATTAAACATCACTTTTGAACAAACCAGTGAAGGTAATCAGCATATTGAATTAAATCCTATGACAAATACTGACATAAATATTCAAAGTGAAAATCAAACAGAAGAAACTGTTGAAATGACAAACTCTGATAATGAATAAGCTAAGCTAAAAAGGAAAAGGAAAGGGTACAAACGTGCTCTCTCCCCATCAAAGGAGAACACTTTTATTTCTAAAACCCGATTTTCTGTATTGGAAGAAGAAAACCTGGATCCTGTTGAATCAGACATGGAAGAGACACCGGTGGGATCTATAGAAGGAAGGAAAAAAATGGAAAAAATTCCTCCTATCATACTTCAATCACCCAAGAATTGGACCTCCTCCATAAAGAATTAACTAAGCTTGCAGTTGAAAGTTTCACTGCAAAAAGCTCAGGTGACTCCATTCGAATACAAACACGATGCACAGATTATTTTCGTGCGTTTGCAAAAATTTTTGACTTGAATAAGTTGCAAAAATCACACTTATCAACTTTCAAATGAGAAAAATCCGAAAGTTGTGCTAAAAAATCTCCCACTAGATGTAAGCACTAAAGAAATTCATGATGAACTAGCCAGACTAGGTTTTAATGTGATAAAAATATCACAGCTTCGACGAAGTAAAGATAAAACTTTAATCCCAGTTTTCCTCATTGAATTACCTAAAAATGATGCAAATAAGAATGTTTTCAATTTCTGATCTATTTCACTTAAAGATAAAATTTTAAAACTATAAAGCGAAAAAGAGCCCAACCCAGTGCCAGCGGTATCGACACTCCCAAAGCGGTTTTTATAACCTTCCAAGATGCGTAAAATGTGCTGGCGAACACCTCACTCAAAATTTTATCAGACAAAAAGCAGACTGTCCACCTAGGTGTGCTAATTGTGGCATGGGCTATACTGCTAAATATAAGGGCTGTTCCTACTACCCTAGAAAAGAAAAATCTCCTACTGCCAGAAGTAAAGCAACAATTATATCTGAACCAGTACACACCAGCAGACCTGTTTCATCACACATTTCATATGCAAGTGTAGCTGCTATTAATAAAAATACAACTCCACCACTTAACAAAGAAAAATTGGCACCCACAAAGAAATCTTCTACCTCATTGCCTCCCACACAAACATCCTATGGCAGTGAACAATATGATGCAACATTTTTTAATGATCTTCAGGAGCATTTCCTGATTTTTAAAAACTTTAATATTTCTGGAGTCCTACTTACAGTAAAAACACTTATCAATGACTAGCAAAATGCGCAGGGCCTTATGGGCAAAATCATGGTAGGCCTAAAAGCTTTCAATTATTTGTTTTCATTGCTATCTTGCCATGGAGCCAACCCTTAAGAAATATTATGTTCAAATTTTCTTCTGCAACTGCAATGGTATTCTCTCAGACCTACCAGAGTTTCGTCACTTTTTGTGTGATTCTCAGGCGGATAAAGTCTCTTAGAAGAAATTCACCTGCGTGCATCTGACATTTTGAAATTTCCTAATTTCGAGGAATATAGAACTGATCGTTTGCACAATGGCGGAGGTGGAACTGCTATAATTGTGAACCGGTAAATATCATGTCTTACCAAATGTTGATTTTACTACTTTGGAGGCTACTGCTATTGCAATCCCTAATGAGAACTTTGGTACTCTTAATGTGTTCTCTGTTTATAAGCAACCTAATTCGGATCTTGTCCTAGAGGACTTTAACAAAATTTTTGATAGTCATGTTCCAATAACTGTTGCAGGAGACTTAAATTCCAAGAATATGGCATGGAAATTCACGAATCAGTAATAAAAATGGTAGATTGCTCCTTAACTACACCACTGAACAAGATCTCATAGTGGACGCTCCAACGGAACCAAAGTTCTATCCACATAACACCTTACATAAGCCTGATGTTCTGGACCTTGTCATACTTGTCAAATTCTTTCCTACTTATGAACTGAATGTACATAAGTCTTTAAATTCAGACCATTTCCCAGTCTGTCTTACTCTATTTCAGTCAGGATCCTGTGAATCTGATAAAAAATATTTTACTAATTGGGATCTGTTTAAATCCATTGTACATAAAAGAGTATCAGATTATTGTAGTAATCTTTCCCTCCGAAGCATTGATTACTCAATTTTTAAATTTACTGACTTATTACTTGACTCCAAAAAAGAAGCCAGCACAATATTAATTCCAGATAATAACTGTTTTGTCCTACCTTCACATCTACAATATCTTATCAATGACAAGAATAGGGTTCGACATTCCTGGCAGAGGACAAGGAATAACCTGGATAAAAAGCTATATTATTCCCTCAAGAAAGAAGTTAAGAAACTATTAAAAGATTATCGTAGTCAACTTTGAAACAAGAAGATTACTTCGCTTAGAACAAGTGACAAATCCATCTGGACAATGGTTAAATCTCTTAAGAAACCGTATTCTACATACCCCCCCCCCCCATTCAAGGAGCAACTGGACTTTGCTTCAGTAACGATGACAAAGCTAATTCTTTTGCAGACGCTTTAGAACTACAATTCCAGGAAAATGTTGATCGATCAGATGAGAAAACATGTATGGAAATTCAAGACTTCCTTTTACATTTCTCCCAACTGACATGAACCAAACTATTATTTACTTCTCCACAAGAAATTTTACAAGTAACCTCAAAACTTAAGGTGAAAAAAAATCTGGTCCTGACCAAATTATTAATAGGATGCTTAAAAATTTGCCAATGAAAGCAATAACGCACCTGTGCTAAATTTTCAATTTCTTATTTCGAACCCATACTTTCCCTGATGTATGGAAAAATGCATCAGTCCGACTGATCAAGAAACCTGGGAAAAACCCTGCATTTCCATCAAACTACCGTCCGATCAGTCTGCTTTCTTCCATTGACAAACTCTTTGAAAAAGTAATATTAAACCGGTTGGACGATTTCCTTACTCAACATCAAGTCCTTCCTGAAACTCAATTTGGGTTTCGGCGCCATCCATCGACTGAGCATCAGATTCTTAGAGTTGTGGAAAAAATCTCTGAAGCTCTCAATAAAAAAGAAACTGTGGCAGCCGTCTTTCTAGACGTGGGCAAAGCATTTGACCGCGTCTGGACTGACGGCTTGATTTACAAGCTCAACAAAATGGGAGTGCCCACAGGCCTTACATCTCTCCTGCAATTCTATTTAACAAATCGAACCTTCCAAGTTTGTGTCAAGTCTTCTACATCTACGAAGAGAGTTATGGCTGCAGGAGTCCCACAAGGCTCTATGCTAGGTCCTACTCTTTTCTCCTTATCTCTTTATAACCTGCCATCATTTGACCAAGTTCAAGTTGCACAATACGCTGACGATATTGCCCTTATCTCGCCATCACTTGGATCGGAATTTACTATTCGACGCTTGGAAAAATCCCTTGATGAATTAGATAAATGGTATCAACGATGGAAGATCAAAATAAATACAGATAAAAGCAATGCGATACTATTCACCAGCAAACGGATTAAAAATCCTACTCCACTACATTTCTTAGGCCAAGATATCAAATGGCAAGGTACCGTAAAATATCTCGGAATTACATTGCACAAAACGCTCAAGTGGAATCATCATGTGAAGGACATAATTTCCAAAGTTAACGCTGTACGATGCCAATTGGGTCCTCTTATAGGAAGAAATTCAGTGCTATTGGTCGACCGTCCTATAATACTTTACGCATCCCCAATATGTGCGAATACTTCAGCTACGAACACTAAAAAGATTCAGACTTTACAAAACAAAACATTAAGATCTTCAGTTAATGCTCCATGGTTTATTACCAACAGGCAATTGCACAAAGATTTGGGCATTGATCACATTTTTTGTTATATCAAAAAACTCTGAAACCTTTTATGATGCAGTCTTGAAAAACCCAAACGATATTATATCGAAACTGTTTGATTATGATCATGAAACCTTAATCTTTCAAGAGACCTAAAATTATGGTTTTCTCTTCAGAAAGCTATACACTTTAGCTCTCTTGTCTCTCTTATACTGCTTTTGCAATCAGTTCTTCTCTGCCACTCGAGGGCCATTTTTGTGGTTTACTCACCATTCGATTTATATCTGAAGCCAATTAGGCATACCTTTCAATGGAGAAGGTGATGGGCAAACTTTTGCTGGAACTTCGCAATTGAATTGATGACCTATGCACTTGATTTATTCCATGCCTAACTGTAACCGTGTATAGTTGTAAATAGCGGGAGTGAGTGAAAATAGAAAACACTGACTGCTTGTAATGTATCGTTATAGTAACTAAAGTTTTGATACGTTTATAATGGAGCCCACACTTTTGGAAAAGCTTTCTGAAGAACTAGAAGAATTTTCAATAACTGGTAACGATGACATTCTGTTAAAAAGTAAGCAGGTTTCGGAAAATAAATAGTTTTTTTTCTCATGAAATAATAAGATACAAAAATTTGGTTTTGCCGTGAGTGGGATTCGAACTCGCGTCTCCTGGAAATTTTGATGCCACTATTCGAATCAAATAAAAAAATCCGCAAAGTTTATAAGTCACACCAGGTGACGAAAACGTTAGCCGATGATCGTATAGTGGGTAGCATAACTGACATGTTTCCAGGAGACGTGGGTTCGAATCCCACTCAAGGCAAAACCAGTTTTTTCCAGCTTATTATTTCATGAATTGCATGTCTACAGGACACATTCTGTGATTCTTTACTACTGAATTATTAATTTGTTAACTGTGAAAGGACGTAGCCTGACAGCAACCCTGTTCTGCCCACAGTAACCTAATGTATGTTAGAACGAAAATTATTAGTTTCTGATTATTAATTCTTTACAAATGAGTTGGGGTCTCCATGACCCCAGAAGAATTTGTTGCCTAATTTTTTACTTATAACGGTTTATTAGAGATACGATACAAATATAAGATGGGCAACATAGACATGACATATCTATCATTTTTTGTCCAAAGGACAAATCCTGCAGGCCTCACATTAGTATAGTAACACAATTCATAAGTAGGTTTTATCTTTGAAATATCTTAAATTTATACATTCAACTGTATTACACATTGAATAAAGTTGTTCTTTGCCCCATATTTTGAAGCAAAATTAGATTTTGCTTTGTTTACTTTTAAAAATGCTTAGGATACAGATGAAAAGAAGAAATGCACTGTCATTAATATAAAAAAAAATTCAAAACCCCAAATTTGTTCATTAGTTTGCTGATCATGATATAATAATTGTAGGTTTCCATAGAAGAGTTCAATTTATGACATACAAGCAAGTGTTCCATTATTAATAAAATGCAGGATTAAAATTAATAGACTGACAATTCTGTAACATAACATAGATTACTGGGGTGTTTGTGCTCAAATAATAAATATTAATCTTTATTGACACAAAGAAAAGCATTAAATTTTGTAAAATACTATATCCACATAAGAAAACTTGTTTGCAAATATAAAAATTATAAATAAGTAGCAGAAATTATGAATGACAACATGGCCTAATTAAAAAGAGAAATATAATCCAGTTCATTCTACCAACACAAAACTTTTTTTTTTGAACATTGTTAAGCTATTTAGCATTCTAAATTCAGAACTTAATTGATTATATAATCTTTTCCCAATATACATTTTGCATTGTTTAAATTTTGTTTTATAAATTCTGGGTGCAATTGATTTATAATAATTCTCTCTAACTGAATAACATAAGGTATTGGTTATTTTCCCAGCAAACCCAAAAATATATTAATGCTCTACAGGGTGACCAGAATAATATGGAACCTGAAGTAACCCATACAATTTATTAAGGATATTTATAATCACAATTAGGTGAGAAAGAGTTAACCATCAATATTTTAATGGTTAAAACACCAGACGCATTCAGGAGATGTAGGTTCAAGTCCCACCCACAGCAAAACTTGTTTCAGCTAACAATTCACAAGTCCCATGTTTACAGTATATCTCCTGTGCTACTCTACTATTAATAGTTTTTAGTTTATGAAATTACAGCATATTTCATTACAAGAAGTGTTGAAAATGTCATTCTGCAAATAAATATGCCTGAACCCTTTTTGCTTGGTTATACAATACTTTTATTGGAACTGTGGAGGAAATTTCTTGAATATCATTAGTGATGTTTTTTAAGTTTTGAATGTTCTGTAGGTGATTACTGTAAATAGTTTTCTTCAAGAATCCCCATAAATAGAAATCAAAAGAAATCTGTGAAGTAGCCTTTTAGAGATAAATCTATCATCAAATTATTCATGCAAATAGCACAGTGTCGCAGCTATGTGAATATTTACTCCATCTTGTTAAAAGCAACCTATCATCAGCTCCTCATCATCCAGCTAGTGAATAAATTCTTCAAGGATCAGGTTGATGGTTTCTTTGAAAACAAGTAATCTAATAATCTGATGATAGATTGATTTTTAAAGGCCAGAGTATTTCATTTAAATTATTTACACAAATAGCCAATATTTCAGTTGTGAGTATTTGCTCCACCCTGTTGAAAATAACCTAGCATAAGTTTTTCCTCTTCCAGCTGCTAAATGAATTCTTCAAGAATCTGGTTTATGTACACTGTGAATTGATGGTGGCTTCAAAAACAGTTGATCCAATAATGTACCATCTGGAAATTGCACATCAAACACCAGTGTTTTGATCATCTAAGGGAATTTCATGAATTGCATCCAGTTTTTCAGCTTACTAATATCAGTTGTTTTCTGAATTCACGTATCCTGATAAATGAAACCACATTGGAAGTCAGGAGGAATTAATTAATGAATAAGTTTTTTCCCATAAACTTTCAAAGATTAAAAAAAAAATGGAGACCCTTTCCGTACAATTCTCTGTCAACATTCATTCACATAACTAGGCATCAATCAGGTGTTTTCGGACTTCAACTAATTGTTTCACATATTATCTCCAACTTTTCATGTATTAAAACTCTTCTGGCAATAATAGCATTGTGGAGGCTTTAGAGTATTTTATTCTCTACTTTTTTTATTTTTACTACATAAAAGAATTTTCAAATTGAATTGAGTTACCTCCAAATAAATTATCAAATCTCAACTTATAAGCCTGCTTACTATTCAATGAACCATTGATTTACTGGGTGCTGTCAGTCTCAGAAATTTCCATTGAAATTCACTTATACAGTCCTTAAATGCTGATTTTTTAAATTAATTTTCAACAATAAAAGTATTTCTTTTTTCATTTGATTTGTATTTTAAACTACAATATAAATATTAATTAATTGATTCTGAAAAAAATTCATCGCCGCCATGGCGGGAATCGAACTCGCATCTCTCCAGACTCATGCCAGAGCGCGCTACCATTGCACCATGCGTCGGACAACGAACTCTTTCAGAATATGACCTTATAAATCTTCTTCCTGAGACGTGACTGAGACAGCGCCATCTATACTCAAGGAGATGATTGTGCAAATGCAACGACTGAAAAAGTTGCATCTCCTTGAGTATAGATGGCGCTGTCTCAGGAAGAAGATTTATAAGGTCATATTCTGAAAGAGTTCGTTGTCCGACACATGGTGCAATGATAGCATGCTCTGGCATGAGTCTGGAGAGATGCGGGTTCGATTCCCGCCGTGGCGGCGATTAATTTTTTTCAGAATCAATTAATTAATGTTTGATGTCTATCTTAGCAGGGAATACTGTGCATTCACTTTGGATTGATTTTTACAATATAAATAATTTGATAAAGCCATCTGATTGCCATATTTTAGAAGCACTATATAGTTTTGCCGATTTGTTTTTTGATGTTACTCTGTGTTAAACAATCACCTGATTTAAGCTCACAAGTTTGATTTGAACTATTATCAACATATTTTTGCTTAAATTGTGAACATCTCCAAAAAAATTAACAAAAAACTGCTATTTTTAAAAACGGAAGTTTTTTTGAAGTAATTATGAAATATGTACCTATTTTTTCAGTATACCACTGTAAAAAGTGTTATTGAAATTAGTATGCTACTACAATGTTCATATTTTTTACTTCAATAAAATTCAGCATTTAATTCTCTTTAATTTGGTATAGACCTATTTTCAAAATGGACAAAATGTTTACTTTAAACAAGATTTTTTTTTTGTTGTTGTTATTTAGAAATAAACATTCTTTCTATTCATGTACATTATAATCATTTCTGTCTATTAGTGTTTTTTTAAATAAATTTTTGTGTTGCCAGATGCATTTTTTTTTACTACATGACTCTGAAAAAGTCCTATTAAAATAAAATTTTGTCTTTTTTGTTGAATATTTTATTTCTTACTGTGGCATATTAAACTGACAGGCTCCTGTCAGACCTCTGTGGCAAGCAGCTGCTTGAGGGGGTATTTATTTTTTTTATTATTTTATTTCCAGAAAATTCAGAATTAAATGCTGATTAATTTGGCATATAACATGCTTTAATTCATTTTATTTGTTATTTGGCAAAAAAGTTTAAAATCAATTTTTTTACCTGATCAGATTGAAAATATAGCTGGGCCTGGGAAGAGTTAATGGTAGATTATTTTATGACAGTTATTAGGCAATTTTCTATTTGGACAAGCTGCCACTGTTTAGAAACAGACTATGTCACAATTGCTTATAGTCAGCTTCAGAAATTCCTTATGTAAATGTGGGTTCCATCTTAATCTGGTTACTGGTATAATGGAAGAAGCAAAACATTTTTTTTTATTAGCAACTGGAAAAGAAAATTGAGTTATATTGTGGAAAGTAAATTGAAACAATTTTACTTCAAAGTTTTGAAAAGCAATGATTCAGATAATCTTATAATGGCATATAAAAGCTTTTGCTATGAAACCATTATTGAACCTAGAAATATTTTGTTTTGTGGGAACCCATATAAATGTATACAGTTAAAAAAAAATTGTAGACTTTGGCTGATTTACCAAGTTATCCCTGGCAAAAATTTTTCCTGTAATATTTGGCATTGAAAATCTGTTATTTAGCAGCTACTGATTATAGTGACCCAATTTCAAACACCATATAAGGTATCGACTTTCCGCTGAGGTCTTGCCTTCCTTACAGATCTTTATATCATATTATATTGATAGGTTCTTGTAAGACCTTTGTGGAAAGAAGTTGCTTCATTGGATTTGTTTTATATTATTCTACTATATAATATTTATTCTTTGTAGCTTTTGAAAGCCAAAGTGATTTTGTATTTATGTGAATTTGTGAACTAAAAAGAATTCTTATGAGTTAAAAAGTAAAAAATAAATTACTCCTCAGGCATCTGCTTTGCCACAGAGGTCTGACAGAAGCCCGTCAGTATAATAAACCATAGAGAAGATCTGTAAGGAAGGCAAAACCTCAGCAGGACAACACAAGAAAGAAAACTTCCATGCCTTACCCATGACTCAAACCTAGTCTCTTGTGATCAGTAGCCAAGTATGCTAACCACTTAGCCATGATTCTTTGAAAGATTGATTTCTTCTAATTCAATCTTTACTTTTTAGTGCAAGAGCTTTGCTATCAATATGGACGCAGTGCAGAAGACTTAGTACAATCATGGGTTGCCTTTTCAGCAACTAAGCAGTACAGCAATGAACCTACTTTAGAATTACTATGCCAGCTAGAACGGGAGGTAAGATTTATTTAGCTATTAAATTAACAATAAGTTGTGAATATATATATATACATGTGAATTATTGTAGTTCATGTAACGTAAAATTCAGTAACAAATATGAATTCTAATATTTAATGCTCCATAGATGAGGAAAATTTACCCTTTTTTTTTGGTAAAAACAGCAGCTGATTGGATAAAATGTGATGGGTAAAACTTTGTGTAATATGAGTGTCACTATGTAATGTGAGTTGTAACCTCATATAGCATTTAATGCACATTCTTTGTAATTGTAATAAAAAGAGTTTTCACAAATTTTTTCATTTCCTACATTGTGCTCTAGTTTCAGGTCTTTGCAATGTGGAGGTGTTGGGGCTTGGTTTTAACTCCACTTGTAATATCCTGGCTTTGCTACAGCAAAATTTTGAAGTTTTAACTAATCATTTTTTGTTTTAATGTAACTTTATATTTTTGAACAATTGTGTTCATAATAATGCATTAAATGTTCTCCATATTTTAAAACTGAAACTTAGTTTTATTGCTTTTTTTTTTACTTTATAAATTTTTATTTTTTACTACATGAAAGAATTTTCAAATTTGATTAAGAGTTACCCTCAAATAAATTATAAAAGTGTCATGAAACAGAAATGCTTTGCATAAGATCATATTATTTGGGTATCCTGTGCAATTTGTGGTGTATAAAAGATAGCTAGACATAAACTGGAAAGGGAACTGTGTACTGATACACAGCTCTCCTTCCAGTTTACATAATGGTTTAGAGCCTGGCTGGCTGTGTATGTCATCCCCAGAGATAACACAGAGCCAGCCAGGCCTAGCACCCAATGTCTGACCCCACCTTCTTGTGGGACAGACCATTAGTACCTTTCAAAAGAGATATTCTCTTCTGGAAAAGGAATGGATGGGGAGGGCTGCCAGATCAATGTGGTCTATTGATCTGGTTATCCATGGCCATGTTTTTTTTCTGCCCTGTTTAGGAGTGGTGCTGATCATTTATATCCTGGACTGGAATGATTTTGAGCTTGATTATGGATCCTGGATTTGCTGCATTGGTGGGCCTTTGTTGAGGGAAAATCTGCTGCTGTATTTTCTGTTTGGCTGTAGGTTGCCAGCCTTAAGTGAACAGTGACACAGGATACCTGATATCAGCTAGTGTATACTCCTGATCAGAGGCCATTGCAGGTACCTGAACCCTCACTTAGCTAGTCGGGCATCACCATTCTTACACTGAAGTAATGTCTCAGGCAGGTCAGTTTCCTGTCCTGCCTGAGAACTCGAAAAGTATATTTCTTATTCCTACTAATCAATTAAAAGTATATTACATAGTAGATTATTTATTCTGGTTCTTGAAAAGGTTCACTTGTAAAGGTTGTGCCTGAAGTTCCTACCAGCATAGGTGACTTCAGCCTTTGGCGGTAGGGGAAGGGGTCTTTACCCCATGCCTACGTTTAGGGGGTTGTTTGATATTGTTGGCCCTACCTCTCTCAATAAATCTAGTTTCTTTAAAAATCCTACTAATCATTTTCTCTCTGCAGATTATTCTCTTGATGTCCTCACAGAGGAATTCCAGCATTATAACCTTAATATTCTAGACTTGCAAGAGACCAGATAGACAAGAAAAGATCAGATCTGGGAACATTTCCAGGGACATATGGTCACCCTAGGCCAGTGTCTCGCAAATGTTTTTACTCTGCGGCACATTGAATCTAATTTTTTTTTCCGCGCCACACTGAATCTATTTTTTCTTTCCGCGGCACACCTAAAAAAGAATTTTTGATGGTTACGTAAAAAGAGGAAAACAAGTTTCGTTAAATGCATTTTATTTAAAATAAATATAATAATAAATATAATTAATCATAACTCGGTGCTTGTTTTAAGTATTTGTCCATTCTATGGCTTGAAATAATCAAAAATTAATACCAAAATTTGGAAAAAGCTTGATAAATACTTACAAGATCCCAGTTGATAAAATCTGAAAGATTTTTATTAAAGCACGTCGATAACACAAGTCAAGTCAAAGTGAAATCTTTGGAATATCTAGTGTCAATTTGAAAATCTCTCGCGGCACACTTGGAATCTCTCGCGGCACACAGTTTGTGAGACACTGCCCTAGGCAATAGGGATCACTGCTAAACTGCTTCAATTCATAGTATGCATATAATATATAAAGTACTAAAGTTGTATTATTAAATTCAATTGTGAAATGGCAACACAAAAAATAGTTTTCATCAGTCAAGTGCAAGTTTTTCAGTAGTTAGGTCATTTTGCCATTTCCTTGTAAGGGACAGATTAGTGGAAACATAGAAGCCATAGACAGAAAACTTTTGCAATATTTTTGAGCTCGAGCAAAAAAATAGCTGCTCCAAAGCTTTGCTGTAGTTTGGTCAACTCTTTTTGAGATTTGAGAATTTCATAGAGGCTATAAGCTATGCAGAGTCACAATCAGTAATTGTGTTAAAATGCTACTGGACAATAGCATTTTAACACAATCTGCTTTTATTGATAATATAAATACTAATAACATTGCCTTTGAATTTAGTTGATATTTAACCTGTGGAAACAGTAGATAACTTTCAATACTTATTGCTCAAAATATATTTTTTTAATTTTGGCTATGGAGAACAACCATAGTGTCTCAAGAAATTACAGCAAGGACTACTGTAGATGGCAGATTAATTCTCCTAAAAAGGCTTTGGACATTTAAAGAGGGCATCTTATTTCTGTTAACTTGTAAAGCATATTGTGTTTATTTAAATTGATACCATACTCATTTCATTACACAGGATTTAATATCTCAATAAGCTTGCAAATTGAGATTTTATAATTCATAAAAATCTAACAGCTCAGATGTAACAAATGTAATAATTCTCATACAGGATTAGGTTGTTTTACCTCTGAGTAGCACATTTTTGCATACAATGGACTAAATGGCCAGGTCTTAAGGACTCTGAAGGCTCAGACAAGGTTGTGGAAAAGGGACCCATTGGAACAGCTTTGAGGGACAGATGGTAGCCTCCCATCAAGGCCATCCAGTGTGTTCTTTAGCATGCACAGGGTATGATTCTTACGTGCTCAGAGCCATAGCTTAATGTCCCATCTGAGTGATGATGACCTTTCCAAACCCATCAAACCCTACTGATCGTGGGCAGGGTGGGGAGTTTTCTAGAGATAAATCTCAATGCTTGCCCAGTTGGAACTTGAACCTGAGAACTGCAGAATATCAGCCTGTCGCACTATTGATTGAGCCACCTCCACCACTTCTAATACAGGTAACTCCTGTATATATTATAATAATATAATGTATGATATACTAATATTGTATTTGAGTTAATGGCAAATCCACATTTGCCAGGGATATTATATTTCATCAAGATAGTGTACAATCCCCAACCCAAGGCAAAGTTAATAATTATAATTCATAAAATATATACACAGAGATAGCGAAAAAATTTGTAAATAACATTAGTCAAATTTTTACTTATAATTAAATGAAAACAAAAAATACTATGAACTCTCTTGGAGCTTGCAGCTTAACCAAACCAAGACCCCAGACATGATTCCCACCAGAGAAAAACAGACTAACCAGGATCAATTATATAACTTTCTTTTTCTCTTGGTACATAATATTTGTTTATAGCACTCAGGCAGAACATCACACTAGATTTCACAGCACTCTCTCATGTCAAGTCATAGCTGTGCCCCTTTGATAAAACCATGCATTAAGTATAGAAAAGAGCCTCGTAATGATTTTTATAGGCAACACTTTAATGAGACCTCTTGCTCAAGATAACAGTGCATTATTAGACTGCTTCAACAGGAATTTGTTGTTTGCATTGTACTTTAGAAATCCTTTGGATAAAAAAAAATTATAATTTTTTAACTATTTGATGGGGGGATGCATATTTTAAACACTGCATTATAGCAGATTCATGTCAGCTGAAGATGTATTAAACAGGGGTTATCAATGCATTAAATACAGTTTCCTTAAGAAAATAAAAGTTAAAAAAGTAATTTGAAAGTTTTAATAGCCAAACTGTATCATTTTCATGTATTCATATTTTGTTTGTTGGTTTTATCATATGATATAGAGGACTTTTATTTTATTCTAAAAATGTTTTTGTTTTTCTCTTATAGGAATTGGCAAAAAAATCTAATAAGCCAACAAAAGGATTTCGTCAGTCTCAACCATCAAATGCTCTATCAGCACCAATTTACAATGCTGCCACTATTGACCTTATGTATCCTTGGTGATAAGAAGTAATTCATTATTTATAAACTGTACACATAGTTGTTAACTGGAGATACTCAAAACATTTCTTTAACTTAGATGAAATTTTCTTAAATTTACAGAGTATTAATTGCAAATTTCCAGCTTTTCTGTTATTGTAAGATAGTTGCTTTATGATGCCTATGATAATGTAAATAATAATCCTTTGCCTATCAGGTGTAGTGAGGGTGGCTTAGTTGGTAGCATACCAGGCTTGTAATCTGCACTTCCCAGGTTCAAGTCCTATCTGGGCCTGCATTGAGATTTATCTCTGTGAAACTCCCCACTCTGCCCCCAATTAGTAGGGGACACTGATGGGTTTGTAAAGGCTGGTGTCCATTGGATGGGATGTTAAACTGTAGCCCTTTGTGCAGGAGAGCCATACCCTGTGCACATTAAAGAACATGCTGAATGGCCTTGATGGGAGGCTAACATCTATCTTGTAATAGCTATCCAGTGGATCCCCCTCCCCCAACTTCCTCTGAGCCCTTGGGGTCCTGGCAACCTGGTCATTTAGCCTATTGTGTGCAAGAAAGTGCCACTCAAAGATAAAACAACCTATCAGAAAAGTATCAGATAGCTTTTCTTCTTCAAGATAAGTGAAAAAACAATGAAAAAATTATATTTTTTACTTCTGTGTAAAATAAAAACAAAAATGTATCTTTTTATATAATCCTAAAAAGGGAAAAATAAAGGTAAACATTCCAGTGATGAAATCACTGAATTCATATTAACTTTGTAGGAAGAATGGGTGCCACAAATTTTTCTTCCATTTATAAGAGAAACCAGCTTTGCACCCTATCTTTGAAGTTATGATGAAATCATTTACTAAATTCATATTTGGTGTGTTTTACTATTATTTTTTTTATTTTGAGGGTGTATATATGAAGATAGTTATTTTTTAATATATATATATATTTTTTTACTCTTTATCGGCAACCTTTTAGGGAACTTTGTCACTGAAAACACCTAGCTTTCCTCTACTTTAGAGGGGAAAATAGTTATATTTCATATGTTACTGTGCATGTCTTGAGCGTGTCTCATTAAATTTCCTTCCCCCATGTTTTTGAAAGTGGGAGAAAGAGGGTGCATACTTTATATACCTTGGCATTCTGATGTTGAGAGCTTTTGTCTGAGATGTAACTTATTTTGATATACCTCCATAAGGTTTCCTCTTTTCTTCAGGGGAAGAAGGGTAGGGAACAAAACTTGAGGTAGTCAATGATGCTCCTCATATCATAAGCTTTCATATGATGCATTACTTATTACACCTTGTCCTTCTTTGAAAGATATATTGGAACAATTGTTTACATTTCCTCCCATTTTCAGAGGAAAGTATGATAGAGAACACTTGAGGTATCTAGTAACACTGACAGTTGTCAGTTAAAATTTCTGTCCATGTTTTTGGTGGGGAAGAAGGATAGGGAACTAAACGTGAGGTAGCTAATGATACTCCATATATCACCAGCTTTCATATGATGCATAACTTAGACTAGGCCCTCATGTTTGAAAGATATAGTAGAACAATTATTTACATCTTTACCATTTTTTGGTGGGAAAGAAGGATAGGGGACAAAGCAAACGAAGCTAGACAAAATTGAATTAGTTCAAAGACAACATGCAGCTGATTAATACACTAAAGAATGGGAAATCTTTCTTAGCCTAGCATAAATCCTGTGTCTAGATTTCGTTTCTCTCACTGAGTGCTCAGTATCTTCAAATGTCATCTTTACTGATAGACAAGATCAAGTTTATATCTATGCAAATTGCTGCCATGGATTGTGTTCAGCACAGTAATTAATAATTTACAGGCAAAAATCTAAAAGTAACCAAACTCATAAAGATCAAGCTGAATTGCAAAATATTCAGTAATTGTACAGTAAAGAAATGTAAGTAATAGAAACATGCCAAAAGATAGTCTATGTATTTACTATCAATTGATTAACAAAGGAGTTTAAAATTAAGTCATTCGTATTTGCCAATTCTGCATTCACAGTTTTTAATTTGTTCTCATTAACCACCGTTTTATTCCTTAACAATCTAACTTTTGTAAGGTGTTCTTGACCTCCATATTTGCAAGCAACTTCTTTTCCTCATTATGTCTGAAAATATTTCGTAATCCTTTTTGTTCACCAGTCATAGTACTTTGAGAAGTTTGATTTTGCCTTGTGAATTTACCATTCTAAAGTATGGTTACATATTTTTCTGGCAAATTTGTTCCTTAGCACAGCTATACAGGCCTATTGAATAAACTTAGACAGAAGCTGCTCACAAGCATCATGGTGCTGTTAAAAGTGCTTACTGATGCATGCTTTATTTACTCAAGGCATATCTGCACTTATGGACTACTTTATTTGTTGTGATTTGATGTTTCTTTTAAAGTGCAAAAACTAAATTATAAAATTTGAAACATTGCAAAATATTTTTTTTTCTTTGTGAGTAATGTTTTATAAATTTAGCTTTCATACTGTGTGCATTGTTTAAATATTGACATTTGATATTTTTTGACAATTTATGATATGGAATAAATAATAATCAGTAGTTCAACACAATTTACAATAATCAGTAGTTCCTAAACTTTTTGTATTGAGGCATCCTATCATAAAGTTAAATTTTAATGATGCTTCTAAGAAGTTCTTGTATTTGATACTGATATTATATTTTGAAAAAAAAACCTACTCATTTTATATTTGTTAAAAAACATAGTTTTTATATTCCACATTTTTATAATGATACTTGAAAAAAGATAAAAAAATTTTGATTCAAATATAGTGTCGTTCTCATTGGTAATAACTAGAATAAGCATTTAAACTGCAAAAAATTTGAACTACCAATATTTATACAGCTTTTATTCAAATGGGGAATTGAAAAAAGTTCTTGAAAATATCCAGCATTCGCTGTCCATCTTTGAATATCTTGGTGCTCTTCTCTTGAAAAAAAAAAAACCCTATAAAACCTTGTCTTAGCAAATGGAAATACACATTTGTTGAACCTTCTTAGAATAACATTCTTACCTGACTTCCACATATGACCAGATCTAGAAAAAAAATAAAGGGGAAGGAGAGAGGAGGGGCAAGTGGTGCACTTGATCCAAAGAAGAAGTAAAAAGTAAAATGGGGTGGGTGGGGCACAAGAGACTGGATTTTCATTGCCGTATAACATTTTTCATTCTGTTTCAGTAGTCTTTAAAAAATGCACACGATAAAATTGGCAAGATGGTAAAAATCTTTCATGGATCTGAGAGGTACACTTCCTGGTTAAATTATTATGAACACCTACCTAATATACTCTCAGAGCCTTTTTGACATTTTTTGAGATCATTGCCATTCTCCATGTGGGGCAGGGATGGCTCAGTCAGAAGCTTGCCAGGCTCATAATCTGCATTGCCCAGGTTCGAGTCCCAGCTGGGCCAATGTTAAGATTTATCTTTACAAAACTCTCTGCGCTGCCCACAGTCAGTAAGGGACATAGATGGGCTTGGAAAGGCTGCCATCTATCAGATGGGACGTTAAGCTCTGGCCCATGTGTGGGAGAGCCATACCATGTGCACATACCATTTGGGGCAGGTATGGCTCAGTCAGTAGCCTGGCAAGCTACTGACTGAGCCATCCCTGCCCCACATGGAGAGCACATTAAAGATGGCCTAGACAGGAGGCTATGATCTATCTCCCAAGAGCTTCCAGTGGGTAACCTTCCCCAACATTCTCTCAGCCTTCGGGGTCCTTGTGACCTGGCCATTTAGCCCATTGTGTCCAAAAAAGTGCCACTCAGAGGTAAAACAACCCACATCCATTCTCCATGTACTTAGGATATTGTGCCTATGATTTTCCTCCGAGTTCCATCATCTCCATTACGGATGCTCCCACCTGTTGTGCTCCAATGATGAGCCCCCTTTGGAAGTCAGTCAGATCAGCCTGTTTCATCATCATCATTTACCCATGTTGCATTTGACTTTGCTTTCCATCATGCCTGTAATAGCTTTTATAAAACTTTGTAGTGACAGAATACTAATATCAATAAGAAATTTTGCATACATTGGCACATTTCATGGTACTTCTTGCATGATGCAAATGCTTGTAATAATCTTGTTAGATAGTATATGTTGAACTTTAAACAAGAGCTCAACATATGCTGTCTTCAATCAATTGCCATTGAAATATGAGCAATGAAAAGTAAAATGTGTTGTGTA
The DNA here is from genome assembly GCA_038380435.1 of Ryuthela nishihirai. NCBI lineage: Eukaryota > Metazoa > Arthropoda > Arachnida > Araneae > Heptathelidae > Ryuthela > Ryuthela nishihirai. Next base: position 45,986,658 of record JAWZYU010000029.1, on the reverse strand, counting down.
GTTGAAATGTTGAATGGAATCTTGTGTGATAAATATTTGTCACAAAAATCACTTAACCTACCATGCCTGAACCTGGGTATTTAATCCTTTTACTACATACCAGCCCCAAACGGCCTAAACTGCAGGTAAAAGGTAGTGAACAGGAAGAAATAGCATTGATTGGATAAGTTTATTTTAAATCTTGGTTGTTTCGGGCTGGTATGGTAGTAAAAGTGTTAATCCATTGTCCAGAAATCTCTATTCAGGAGTAGTACAGCCCTGTTGTTCATGTATTTAAATTTTATTTGTAATATTTGTTTTAGTTCTATTATTTGAGTGCAAAAACTGTAATGAATACATTTTTGTGTTAAATTAAAGATTAAATTTTATGTGTCTTAACAGAAATTGTATTTGTAATATAAGCTCACCAGACAAATAATTAGTCATCTCCCTCCGTAAGAGGGTTACTTCCATTCAACAGCAACAGAGAGCACACCAGTAATAAGTGCGTCCTACAAATAGCTGTGCCGTGCGCTACAGGGTTCATATATGACAAGAAATGGTTGTGTGCCACGTGTGTTAGTCGCTCCGTGAAACATGGGTCATGCCAAAGATGTGAATGAATAGTAAAAAGGTGTTATTGCGTTTGGCCAAGCCAAAGGGCATAGTGTACAAGAAGTTGCTGCCTTTGCAGGTGTGTTGAAACATACTGTCCAAAGAATTTTCCAGCAGTGGTGTACATCGCAGTCCACCGCTAATCGTCGCCAGAACTGCAGCAGAAAGACTGTGCTCACCAATAGGGACCGCCTTAGTATGTCATGCACTGTTAGGGCAAACCGCTTTGCAACGAGGCAGGAATTGCTCCAGTCAGTCAATGCAGGCCTACAACAAGCTGTTTCCGAATGAACACTAAAGGGAACTGCATGCCATGGATATCTGGAGCGGAGTACCACAGAAGAGACCCATGTTAACAGCTCTGCATGGCTACAGTGGGTGTGGCGCCACAAAGACTGGACTGTCGACTCATGGAAGTGTGTAATCTGGTCAGATGAGTCACATTTTTGCTTGTACTCAAATGACGCGAGGGGACAGGTACATCGTAAGCCACACGAAGCCTTCCATGTGAACTGTGTGCAAGGTTCTGTCAAGCTGGAGGAGGCTCTGTTATATTCTGGGGGTGTTTCACGTACGAGGAAATGGGTCCTTTAGTTGTCGTGATGTCACACTTGAACCAGAAGGGCTATATGGAGGTACTGGATGACCACATATTGCCTTTTGTGCAGCATCTCCATAGTGAACACCAGAAGGATATCCCAGTCTTCCAAGACAACAATTGTCGCGTACACAGGGCTCGAAGTGTGTTGGATTGGCACGTACAAGGAAATGGGTCCTTTAGTTGTGGTGATGTCACACTTGAACCAGAAGGGCTATATGGAGGTACTGGATGACCACATGTTGCCTTTTGTGCAGCATCTCCATAGTGAACACCAGAAGGATATCCCAGTCTTCCAAGATGACAATTGTCGCATGCACAGGGCTCGAAGTGTGTTGGATTGGCACGACAAACATTCTGAAACTTTCGAACATCTCAACTCGTCCACCAAATCCCCAGATTTGAATCCCATAGAAAACTTGTGAGACTATTTGGGACAATGAGTGAAGCTCCGCCCCAGCCATTCAGCCGAACTGTGGCATTTGCTGCTGGAAGAGAGCAGCAAACTACATCCGCACACTGGTGGCATCTATGCCAGACAGAATTTCAGCTGTTCTCCAGTCGCATGGAGGCATTACGCACTATTAGGTGACATTCAGCCAGGGGTGACTAATTTTTTGTCCTGTGAGCTTATGCTTTAGTTCTATTATTTGAGTGTAACACCTGTAATGATTATATTTTTGTGTTATATCAAAGATTAAATTTTATGCATCTTAACAGAAATTGTAGAGATGCCAATTGTTGCACACAACTGATAGAAGGATATGGAAGCCCTGATCAGGTTTTAATTTTTTTTGTCTCGAAACTTCTGTGATTCTTGTATTTGTGTATAAATTTGTGTATTGCGTGGATATGAAGTATTATAATATTTATATTAAGTTCTTTTATATATTTGTATAATTTGTAGCTGTGCATAACACACCTTTTTCCCTATTTGAAAAATACCACCTTGCTCAAAAGCAAGTCAAATAATTTAAATGTAATATGTCTTTCCCATATACATCTGAATTATCTTAGGTTTTGCAAGAAACTCTTTGAGAATGTAAATTTACTCTCCCAAGAACAATAATTCATATCATAAAGAAAATGGAATGATTGTGATTCTGTACCCTCTTCTGGACAAATCTATTTGCTTAAATTTTTTTACCCCGAATGGCAAATGTATCCAAAGGATTCATGTATAGATTGCACATATTGTGCTCTTACACTATGGCAAAATGAACATATGTATATAAAAAATGCAAAACCAACCACATTACTAGCTAAAACTATTACTGACAATAACTTTCAAGCAACTTTTGAAATAGCTAAAATAATTGGAACATCATCTACAAAATTACAATTTGAATTTTACAGAAAATTTATTGATGAACTCTTATAATGTCTTTTTTTTTTCTTTAAAAATGCAACTAACTTCTGAGCTTCATTATGAAGCAACTAATAATTGAAACTTTACACACTAAAATAAAGAGCATTTAATTCAGAACAAAAAGTATAAAAATTAAAAGGAAGAAAAATGTAGGTAAGCATAAACAACATGTTGCAGATTCATTTGTAATGATTTTTGAAAACTGATTAATCAGTTCCCAGTAGTTAAAGGGTTAATATATATCAAAAGCTGTAATGATTGGACCCTTTTGTTTGGGATCTTCAGTTTGAACTGTCTGTAGTGCAAACTGCCTGCACGTATCACACCTCAACCTTCACATTGTCAACAGCAGTCATTCTGTTCACTGTGAAACATATCATAGCAACCTAATTTTTAATGTTTTCAACTCTGAGCTGTTGTACATGATGTGACATCATTAAAACCAAGGTAAATGTAATCTTAATAAATATCTCATGCCGTCCTATGGCTGAGTGGTTAGCACGCTTGGCTACTGACTAAGGGACCTGGGTTCAAGCCCTGGGTAAAGCATGGTTGTGTGTTGTTTTTCAGCTGAGGTCCTGCCAACCTCACAGAACTTCTACTATGGCATATAAACTGACAGGCTCCTGTCAGACCTCTGTGGCAAACAGCTGCTTGAGGGGGTATTTTTTTTATTATTATAAATACTGAAATTGGCTACATCCAAGCATTGAATAGCCATAGCTATATGTCCTCCTAATATTAGACTGCCCTACAAATGCTATTTCAGTGATATAGAACTGAAAGAAACCTGCAAAGAAGGATGCTTCAGCATTTTTCCACAGACTTTTTATCAATTATTGATCTGCAAATCTTGCATCTATCGTCACTGATTAAGAACATCTTATTGCATTATAAGCCTATGTATCAAACAAGCCACACATCATTATTGTGATATAGTAATGGATTGTGGACATCACTACAAGATAATGATATGTATATCATTCTGTTTCTGACAGTATCTGTAATTACCAGCATTAGCTACTGGTAATTACAGATATTGTAAATACTGGCACTAGTATTTTATTTTCATATAGTGATTTGTACAGTTATACTTTGATTGGTCAAGTAATTGAGCTCTGTGGGGACAGACATTTATCATCCTGTAAAATGAAATTGTCTCCTATTGCACCTACATAATGTTACACATAAGGGTCAAGGGACCCATCTCTGTTTGGAGTAGTTATCATAATTCGTGGTGATCTGTGTGACCACTCAGTGAAATGATACTGCTCTCTGCATTTCTCAATTAGTTTGATGGATGATGTTCCCTCCCAATCAGCATTTGTCTACAGTCTCTCTGTTAGGCTAATCTGCACTCACTGTCAAGAGCACTTGAGCGCCACTGATTCTGTGTCCAATCGTGATGTTGTCTAACTCAGTTGTTTCCTTCTGAGGCATAGGGTGAGGGACAGGCAATGTGATGGTTGGCAAACATAAACATCACTTTTGCAAAACCTCTTGCTAATAGTGGTGAAACAAGGGTTCCATTAGTTCCATGTAAGTGAGAATTCATCCTCCTCCTCAAGCAACCATGGGCTATGAAAGTTCAACCAGACCACACAATTTAGTTCTCCAAGCATATGTCCTGAGCTATATCTGCTGTATCTGGCCACTGCACACCTATTCAGACAAGATCTTGTTTGACATTGTCACCCACCACATCTTAGGTTTCCCCCTCTTTCTGAGGCTTTTAGGCACACTGTTCATAACCCTATTCAATAATCTATAATTATCCATACGGGCAACATGGCCAAACCAACCATCTCTCTCTGCACAATATGCTGCTTAAAGGAGGTTGCAAACTCCTTTGCCTAACTTCATCATTACTTATAAAGTTGAACCACCTAATGCCCAAGATACTGCGTAAGCATCTAGTTTCCTGTTATTTGTTTCCAAAGGGTCCAAATTTAACTACCATAACTAACCCTAGTGAGAACCAAACTATTATACAGTCCAATTTTAGTCTTTTAGATGTATATGCCTATTTCTTCAAACACTCCATAGATTTTTAAAATTAAACTGAGACACCTTCTCAAGACTGCAGCCATTCATATTAACCGAACCACAGCCTGCCTGATGTGATGGTCCACCCATTCACTTTTGCTCTTCCTTAACCAGTTTTGCTTTATTTACGTTTAATTTATCATTTTGGGGATTATTATTTCATTTTTTTGGACATTGCAATTCTTGTTTCCAAGCGTAGGAGTTGTGCATGTGCAACTCCGACCTTTTGATTGTCAGCCACTAATGCATGCATGTAGGACACGACTCCTTTTGTGTCGTAGCTAGCACAATCATCAGATTATGCAAATGTCTTTCCCGGTGTGCAATAGACACATGATGGATTTGTATGCATCATGTTATAACTAAGTGACGTTGGATCACAGAGTTACTGTTGTGAGAAGTTAGTAGAATGAGTTAGTGGAGAGAATAAAAATTGTTAGTGAAGATGTAGTATTGTAGTGGAGAGAGATGTAGTAGAGATTAGATAGATGTGAGTTCCTAGTACTTCAACTTTTGTATTTTCCACTCATGGTGAGTCTTTGAATTTTTTGGAAATAAACTTTGTTTGTTTTAGAAACTTGAATTTTTTGCTATTTTTCTCTTGAGCAAAGTAAATTAATTTTTTTGATTAGATTTAAACTTGAGAGTCCTTTTTGAATTCTTATTCAATAAGTAATGCTAAATACATAATGAACCATATTTCAACTCTATTTGGCAAGTTAAAATTGCCTGGTACTCAACAAAGCTATCCGGAATTTTGAATAAATTGGGATCAGATGAAAGGTTCAACTTGAAAAGTTAATAATCCTTGGAGCATTACACTGCCCGATTTACATTACTTTAGTTTTCTCTCTGTTTATAATCAAACCTTCTCTACTACCAGTCTCATCAACAACTCAAATGAAAGAGTTCATTTCATTAATGTCATTTGCCAAAAGGGCTAAATCAGCAGCATAATCCATCAGCAGACCATTTAAGGCCAAAATCTTTGCAGTGAATTTGCATAGCATAATCAATAACCAAACTAAAGAGAAAAGGAGACAAAATGCATCCTTGTTGAACACCAGAAGCAATGCTAAACCAATTGCTACAGGGCTTCCGAACTCTAACACACAACTCAGTGTTATTATAGAGAGCTTTCATTATGTTAACTAACTTGTCAGTATACCAAATGATCTCACAATCAACCACAAATTGTGACGATCAACAGAGTCAAAGCCTTTTTGAAATCAACAAAGCTAGCAACCAAAGGTTTCTGAAACTCTAAACATTTCTCAAGAATCTGCCTAAGTGAAAATACCTGATCTATACATCCCCTACCACTTCTGAATCCACATTGCTCATCATGCAATTGACTGTTAACCAGATTCTTAATTCTATTAAGAACAATCATGTAAAGAACTTTACCTGGAACAGAAAGTAGGCTGATACCCCTATAGTTATCACAAGAACTGCGATCACCTTTTTTTAAAAATAGGGATAATAATAGCTCTGATAAAATCCTTAGGGACCATGCCTTTATCATAAAAGATATTCAAAATTTCAGTTATCCAAAACATGATAAAAAAAAACATTCCCAGGTCAGCATTTCCGTAATAATTACATATACCCCTGGGAATTGTAGTTTAAGTTTAGAAACAGCTAAAATAACTTCAGGTTGTGTTATAGGGCCAACATTAAAGCCAGTGATTCATCTATCATCATTACAGACAATAGGAGTAAAACTAACCACATTGTTTAGAACATCACTGAAAGGCTAGCCCCCCTAGCCATGACAGAATCCTCACCTTCTGATAATCTTGTTTATCCTTCAACCCCTGCATGCCTTTCCATTTTCTACCACAGAAAACATTAAATATCTGGGACAGCTCTCTGCTGTTGTGCTGTCTAACTGCATCCTTGGCTTTGTCAGCCAAGCCATCAATCCAAAGATTCTTATTAGCTGCTAGCTGATCCTTTATACAGTTATTAAGCTCTCTGTAATGCTTTCTATTAGGATTAGTAGGATGCTGATTAAGGACATTCCTGCAGTTCTTTCTTTTTGAAATAAGCTCAAGTGCCTTATCACCCAAATAATTCTGCCTCCTCCTCTTTTTTTTCCTAAAAGCATACTGTTAGTTTCAAGAAAAGCTTGTTTAAAATGGTCCTATTCTTCCTCAACTTCAGTAGTAAGCAAACCATGACTGTCATAATGACTAAGTAACCTATCATGGTAAGCTTTAGTTATAATTGGGTCTTTCAGAGATTCAGTATTAAAGGTAAATTTTTTAACCTAGCACAACACTTTTTAAGTTTAAGTTGCAAGACACTTTTAACAAGGTAATGGTCAGATCCAATTTCAGCTCCCCTATATGCCCTGGTATCCCTAACAGAATAAGCCCATTTGCTGTTAAATAATATATAATCAATCATATTCTTATGCAGCCCATCAGGTGAAACTCATGTGTATTTATGTATGTCGTGGTGTTTGTAATAAGTGTTAGTTATTCTGAAACCATTGAGTTTACTTACCTGTAGGAGACATTGCCCATTGCCATTGCAGCTACCAGTACCAAAAGGGACTATCACCCCTCCCCAAATAGATAATAAGCATGCCTTGGTGATGCTTATTATCTTCCCTCTCTGAAAAGAGTAATTTATTTTTAAGAATCTGACTTTATCTATCCATCTAGTTTCTTTCAAGCTGAGAATATCTAAATTATAATGGTGGAATTCTTGTGTGAGGACATCAAGAGAATAAGCTCTGTGCAGAATCCTCACATTCCAACTACCTGTGGAGAGAAAATGGCTAGTGGGATGTTTAAAGAAACTATGTTTATTGAGAGGGAATGTCAACAATATCAAACAGCCCCCTAATCACAGGCATGGGGAAGGACCCGTTTCCCCTCCATTAAAGGCTGAAGCCATCTACACTGGAAGATTTCCTCCAATGTAAAATTTGATGATGCCCGTAGAAGCAAGAGTTCAGGTGCCTGTGATGACCTTTGCTCAGGATTATCCACCAGTTGATAAAACATATCCTGTGAATCACTTGGGGCTGTCAACCCACAAACAAACAGAAAACACTGTGAAAGATTTTCCCTCCACAGAAGACAAATGTGTGATTATTCAATTTATTTGATGTTCTGTGAATAAACAATAATTCAAGAGGCATTTGTAAAGAAAGATGATTATGAAATTAGGCATGTTTGGAGGATTCCTTTACATGTGGTCATCATATTCAGCAACTTTATATACTAATTGCCAGAAATTTTGGCTATATTTAATTGCTGAATTTTTAATTATTTGGAAATTTTGTAAAATTGTTTGAAACTACAAGGCAGTGTATATAAAGAAGATGTTCAAGGAGCAAAAAGAACTTGAAATGACTAGTATTTCAAATTAAGCAGAGCCAAATTATGATGCCTCATTATAAAAATGATTTATGCTACTAGAATTAGACCTTAGGATCAAACTTTAACACTGAACAGAATAAGTACAGCAGTCAGTAAAATGGCTTTGCTGGAGTAGTAGTTAGGGAGTTCTACTGTTTATGCAGCTGTGTTCCTTGTGAATTGTGTGCTGGATGTAACTGAATTAATGGTGAAAGAACCTGGCATTCTCAGTTGAAATATCCTTGTATGAGAAAGCTTGAATAAACTAAGGGTAGCTTCAAGTTTTTCTGATGTATATTGTATCAAAAATTAAGTAAAATTAATAGTACTAACAGTCTGATTGTTAGCAGAACATATCAATTTCTAGGAAGTCTCTAATGAAAAAGAAAAAGACAAAATTAGTAGCTGTAATTTTAACAGATTTAAGCTTTCAATTTTTTATTTGTTACATCATTTCATTCATTAAGTTTTGTTGCTTCTTTCTAATTTGATGTTTTTTTAAAACAAATTTTAATTATACATACTTATTTGTTTAGGACAATGTAATTTTGTGCTGATATTTTTATAGTTTCACTGAACAAGAAATACAAATTTAAATGTATAGTTTCCATTTGTTTGCCTTTTGATATTACATAAAACCATTTTATGTTTTGTGTTAGAATATTTTTCTTTTATTTGTATTTAATATTTTGTAAGTTTTTCTGTATTGTTTTCTAAATTATGAAGATGTAAACTGAGTTAAATGTATAATTAATGTATTCTAAAAAACAGATGACATCAGAGGATAAAAAGAAGAACCTGTTATCGAGTCAACTAAGAAGTCCAGCAGTACCATTTTCTCCTGCCTCTTTCTCACCAGCTCAGTAAGTTTAAGTAGAAATATATTTTTGAAGGAACAGTATTATTTTTTTAAGAATATTTCTATTTTAACCATATTCTATAGTTTCATTTTTGAAGGAACAGAAACTCTATATTTAAATAAAAAAAAAGTAGTTTTAATTTATTTCAGTTTTAGACAAATTAATCCACAGCTCATCATTGATTTACAAAGTATTTAATCACTATTAAGCTGTTTAAGATAACAGGTTATATTTAGTTTCTTCTATATAAGTTAGTGATTTGGGAAAATAAGGCATGTATTAGCTTAGATTTTTGGCAATTGATAAACTAAGACTAAGGAAATAGTGTCATAAAAATTTGTTTTACTTTAAATATAAGATAATGTAAATGGAAACTAAAAAATGTATCTAAAAAGTGGGGAAAAAACACATTGAAAAAAATTAAAAATATTTCAGAGCTAATAAAATTGAAGTGAAGCATTGAATTGAGATAAGGTTATTTTTAGATCAGGTTGGATTACTTCTATAGAAAATTTTTAATTAGTGTCAAAAATTAAATTTAAAAATCAATTTTTGTGTTAATTATGAAATTATTTAGAATATAATTAAAAGTATGACTAAAATAAATCTTACCATCTGATGTTACCTAAGGACAGTAAAATCGGACATATACCATAATAATTTCTGTTTTGTTAAAGTCTCAAAATATAGTGGTGCTCAAAATTAAGGAAAAATGTACCAAAGTGTACATAATTCAAAATGGGTTTCAACAAATGTAATTAAATGTGATATGATTGAGTAACAGCAAGTGTGATAATATGAAATTGTATAATATACATTAGTGTTGTATATGAGAGTATGAATATTAGAGGTACTGGAAATAGACCAGAGATGTTAATAAGGTAATATATTTTAGTCATACTTTTACAAGTGTAATCACTCCTGACATCCACACAACTCATTCAAGGCATTTTCATATTATCAAAATTAGTTTCCGGATTGTTTAGCTTATTATTTTCACCTGATTAGTAATCATCACCACTGCTGAATATGTATGTTATTCACATAACATGTGCATAAATAAAGGAATTAAAGCTTGTAGGCAAAGTAAATTAACTTTAACTGACTAAGTGCAAGAGTGCATAATTAACAATAATCATAACATTTGGAATGCATGTCTTGCACAACCTAACCAATTTCTTGTCAAATATTTAATTTGAGGTAAGGATGTTGCATAGCAGTGAAATATATGAGTAGGATTTTTTTTTAACTTGTGCTTTATTTATAAAGGGTGGTGAAAAAACTAATTTGAATACAGTTTTTAAAGGCTATAAGTTTTCATTAAAATTTTCTTATATTTAATCTAAAAGCATTTCTTAGGAAACAGCCTCTTTCAAAACTGTAAGATAATCTTTAAATTTTTAGATATAATTATTTTATGGTTGTTTACTCTTATTCAACCATATAATAATGCTCAGTTATACCATAGTATTAAATTATTGCAAAAGTATAACTAACATACTTCTTTCTACTTCACTTAGAGTTACGCCTTCAGCAAAGTATGGTTCTAGAAATGCATCAGGAGAAATAGTTTGTTCTCATGGGAAAACAGAAGATCTTACTTGGAGATCTAATGATAATTTTTCTTGTACCATAGCTCCATATGATAAAGCTTCATCATTACAAGAACGTTACCATTACATGTTTCAAAAACTTCGTGATCAAGGAGCTGTTCTAAATGATATGATTGAAGACAGGGCAACAGAATTTCAAAATAAATATGAAATAAAAGAATGGGCACCTGTACAGCTACCTGCAGTTGTAAGTTTCATACAAACTGTTTGGTTTTATGTTTTATTGCTTCTACTCAAATAATTACTTTTCATGCATAAATGATAAATGAAGTACTCTGACTTTTAAATTTTAAGAAAATGACAGCAACAAGAAGATTAGAGAATAAAAGTTAAGAAAAAAAAATAGGAATTCATAAAACTATTCATAGTAGTGTTATACTGCAAATTTATATGCTCACTGTTTGTCTGCATTTATAGTTATTAGTTTTCTCATTTGTAAAGCAATATTTGATAGGTACAATTACACTACAAGTAATTACACTACAATTAATACTACTAATTAATTACACTACAAGTAAAATTTAATATTTCTTTCTTAATTGTATAATTCAGCTTCTGAGCATACAGTTTAATGATTATTAGAGCACTATATTTATTATAGAATTCCCCCAATTATCATGGTACATGTGTTCCTGCAAAATGGTTCCAAACAAAAATAATTTCCCCGAAGGAATATATATATATAGACAGATAATATGCTCTGATATTTAGTGAAAAACAGTGATATGGAATATTCTTACTCTTTCAATAAAACTTTCAACTCAGCAGTAGATCAAATCAGTTTAATTAACACAGCTATGCTGTTATTTGATTGCTATTGAGCAAGCTATCTACTCCTTGGTTTATCTATGCATTGTGCTTAGGCAACGATAGAAAACTTACCAGTGAGTTTTTACATGTTACATTCTTATATCTCTTCGACCATAGAGGTCCCACCAGCATGTTAAGCAAATTAAGATAATATACCTTATTAGTGGCAACCACTTTTTATCTTATTAACTTATAATAATAATGAATATAAGTAATATCTACAAGTTGTTACAGTTTTTGGTATTACTATCTTTTGCCACTTTGGCATTTACTTTTAACTCAAATGTGAGTTTCAAACATACCCAAATCCTCTAAGAGTTCCAGAGTGATGGATGGTAACATTTTGAGTTGTAGACCACAGATAATGGCGATGTGGTCAATATTTGTGCAACATGGAGTCACTGATGATATATGATTTACACTGCTGTTAGCATTCGCAAACTGGTGTAATTACGTAGTAAGGTCCAAAAGTTTCCAGCCCGAACATGTTAGAACAAGAATTGACAGGTATAACTCCATCAACCCCCCACCCTGTGTTTTGTTGCACTGCAGTTAAAATTTTGCAGCTCTGACATCAGTAGCACTCCAGCTAGCATCACAGATAGATGTGCTGTTGCCCAATATTTTAAAATGTTTAAACTTGAGTATCGCGCAGTCATTAAATTTTTGATGAAAGAAGGCAAAAGCGTAACAAAAATTAAATGATGTTTATATTTTAAAAAATTTTAAAATTTAATTTTTTTAATTTTGATTATTTTTAAGTTTTTATTATTTTTTTAATTTAAAAAAATTAATTTTTTTTTATTTTATAACAGGGGATTCTGCTAGTTGACTTTAAGGAATGAAATACTACAGTTACTGGTGAATATTATGAGTCGTTAATGTACAAATTGATACCATCAAAGAAACACCGAGGAAAGCTGTCTCGGGGAGTGAGGTTATTGCATAGTCGTGCAATGCCAGTGCACATTTCAGTTGTTGCGAAGGCTGCTATTCAGCAGTGTGGTTTCCAAGAATTAAATCACCCACCATACAGCCCCGACCTAGCCCCTATGACTATTTTTTGTTTTTAAAATTGAAGTCGGATATGAGTGGGTAAAAATTTGCAAGTGATGAAGTTTTTAATGAAAAATTTCAGATTATTTTTTCAGTGGTATAGAAAAGTTAATTAGCTGTTCTAAAAAATGTATTGAAAAATCAAAATTATTGTTTGATTCTATTACCTCTTTAATACCCTTGGGCCGGAAATTTTTGAACCTTACTACGTATTTAGGTACTGTCAAACTAGTGTATTATATTATGGTAATGTTCAAAGAGCATTACTGTAATAGCAGCTAACACCACCAGTGGGAGAGATCTATAAATAGGTTATTCACAACAACACTGCCGGATGAAGTGCTGCATGTGTGATGCGAAATATGTCACCATTCAGCTTTTAGTTTTGAGTTCATTTAAATGTTATAAGTTTGCTTATTTGATAAATTTTGAAAGGATGTCAGAATGTAATGGCTTAATTAAAACTAGTTGAGTATGCTATAGGTCAAAGTAATAATGAAGTGTAGAAGAATGTACAATGAAAGAATAATCATATCTAATTTAACAGCAAAGTGTAAAAAACTGGATTGGTAACCTTGAATATAACATCAGAATTTCGGAGTGTGTGTCAGGCAATGCAAGAAGGATATGATCTACTTTAGTATTTCGTCAAGCCTAAGTGCTATGACTAATTACACCAGTCTGCCAGTGCCAACAGCAGTATAAACCATCTGTCATCACTGATTCCATGTTGTACAAATAAAAAATTGGCGACATCACCATTTTCTGTGATCTACAACTCAAAACATTACCATCCATCTCTGTGGAACTCTTGAACTGTAGAGAACTTGGGTATGTTTGAAACTCACATTTGAGTTAAAAGTAAATGCTGAAGTGGTAAAAAAAATAGTATAATACTAAATGTGATGGTCCACCCATTCACTTTTACTTTTCCTTAACCAGTTTTGCTTAATTTACATTATATTTATCAGTTTGGGGATTTTAATTAATTTTTTTGTGGACTGTCACGATCCTTGTCCGAGCTGCAGGAGTTGTGCATGTGCAACTCTGACCTTTTGATTGACAACTGCTAAAGTGCATGTTAAGGACCGCCCTCTCTCTTACATCATAGCTTACGCAATCACCAGTTTATGCAAATGTCTTTCCCAGCATGCAACACAACATGTGTAGGCCTTTGTACATCGCACGATATAACGGTGTAGTGCGGTCACAGTAGTGAGTAGATAGTAGTTAGAGATGAGTTAGTGTAGTGAAATGTAGATTGAATATTGGAGTGATGAGTTGAGATGTAGTAGCAGAGTTTTTGTTTGAAATGTAGTGGACATTTCCACTTTGAGTTTGGTGAGTTGAAATTTTGGAAACAAACTTTGCTTTAGAAACTTTTGAATCTTTGCTATTTTTTCTCATGAGCAATGTGAATTAATTTTTGATTGTATTTAATATTTAAACTTGACAATCATTTTTGAATTCTTACTTGATAAGTAACACTTGGCAATATTTACTGAACCCTATTTCAACTTTATTTGGCAAGTTATTATTGCCTGGCGCCCAATAGCGCTATCTGGAGTTTGAATAAGTTGGATCAGACAAAAGGTCCAAAACTTTAAAAAGTTATTAATTTTTTGCCCATTACATAAATACTGCAACAACTTGTAGATATTACTTATATTCATCATTATTATAAGTTAATAATATAAAAAGTGGTAACTATTGCCACTAATAAGGTATATTATCTTAATTTGCTTAACATGCTGGTGAGACCTCTATGGTCGAAGAGATATAAGAATGTAACATGTAAAAACTCACTGGTAAGTTTTCTGTCATTGCCTAAGCACAATGCATAGATAAACCAAGGAGTATATAGCTTGCTCAATAGCAATTAAATTACAGCATAACTGTGTTAATTAAACTGATTAGATTCTTGCTCGTTAAAGCTTGCATTTACAGTAAGGTTCTTGAAGTTTGGAAGGAAAATAGATGAAGAATGTCTCTAAATGACTTCTGTCATCACTTAATGCTTTAGTAGTTGGTGAAGATGCAATGCCTTTTCTATTGCCTTACAGTGGTGGAAGCTTTTAACCTAGTCTGTTTAACAGACTTGTGTCTCATTTAATAATTTATTTTCTCACAAATAATTGATTGAATCTAGTATGACAGTGCTAAATTAGAATTGTATTGGCAGCTGTATTAAATGAGATTATGTGTACTGTGAATAGTAGTTATTAATTAAAACTTTTTTGTATTCTCAAGTATTAATTTTAAGTGGCATTTAAACTTTTTCATTTACTTTTGTTCTTTTTTTTACATGATGCATATAAAATTTATTTAAAATACTCAATGGGTGCAATCTTTTTATATGATAAGCTTATTAAGTTATAAAATGATTATTAAAAAAATTTAGTTGACTATTTGATAGACTTCATAAAGATAATGTTAAGTACAGTGTGGTAAAAAAAGTGAAATTAAATGTATAGATATGTGAGTTTTTCTTACTGTTAATTATATTATAGTCTAATAATCTCAGCATATTATAGCAAATAAAAAATGTTTTTCATAATTTTTAACATTTAAAATGTACAAGTAGTTCTTTGTATTAAATAGGAAGAAGTACCAGTAGTTGGTCGAATTTGTTCTGATGGCAGTGGTAAAATGAATACTGTGTCTCTCCTTTTTGAAGGTTCACAGGAAACAAGTTCTGGGCATGTTGTTCCTCTTGATGTTAGCCTTTTGCAGAAATTCTCCTTTTTTCCTGGTCAGGTAAAATTATATTAGTTAAAAACATATTTAATGCAAATATCATTCATTACAGAAATCATAATCTGAAGTTTCCACTATTACCAAAAAAAGTACTGATACTGCTTATGATAGAAAAGAAACTGACTCCCTACCTCAATTCTTTAACCCCTCCAAACTGCCTACCGGCTGTAGACACTGTCCGAAAATGGCAGTTCAGAAATTGACACATTTTCCTCATAAAACTTATGAAACTTTAAAAATATACATTCCTGTTTGAATTTATATATGTGTGTTTTATAAAATATGTAGTTTAGATTTAAATATTTTATCTTCTCAATTTGGTGCAAATTTTGATGTGAATAAAACGAAAGTGAGAATAAAAGATTTTTGCTACTGATGTGATCACTATTTCTGATGAGAGCCACTTAGAATTAGCATTTCAGTTATTCTGTGCTTGATTTTCCAATGTTTTTAAGATGTTTTTTTTTTTCAAAGCTGGCAAATTTTGTTTTTTACACAATTGATTATTCTCCACAACTTTGTAATTAGCTTTTTTTCCCCCAGCTGTCATAGTTTTACAGTTAGAACTGACTTTTCAAAAATGCCATCAAGGGCATTGCAATTATGCCAGATTTACTGGCCACTACCAGTTTCCTATCTGCACGCATCATTATTACTCCTGCAGCATTACACATTGATAAGCTTTCTCAAGGTGTGGATTTCTTATCTTCATGTATTTTAAAATTAATTATTTACAGCTATAAATTATACAATTTATTAAACACAATATTAGCTGTAATTACAAAATTAAAACTTGAGGAGAGCTTAAGTGGCTCATATAGAAAAAGTAGAGCATCAATTACCACTGTGGACTCTGCACTTTTTTGCTTCTACATTTAATGCCTTTACACTTATTTCTTTATCTTGTACATATGCTTTTTTCCTTGTAAAGGCTGTCAAGAATAAAAAGAAGAAGAATTGCTAGTTCATTGAGCTTGTATACCTTGCTGGCACAGTTGAACAGCTGATTCTGAGGAGTGGTATGTCCCATGTTTCTGCTCTTCCAGATCGATGTTGGGCTGACATTGTTAATGTGCGTCATCATAGCTGTGATTGCCAGTCCTGATTTACTTGAAGAGCATTGAAGTCATCAGTTTTTTATGGAAACCTCCTTTGCTGACATGCATTGACTTCTGCTTGCAGTTCGTTGTTTCTATTGTTATACTCTGGACGGTTTGACTCATTGAGTGAGTTGACAATATTAAGCACATCCTTGAGAATTAAAACTACTGAATCCCAACTGCATACTAAAATGTTTAAAACTCTTAAAAATCTTTAAAAAAGTTTAAAATACTCTCCAACTGTTTAACCACATATCCTTCCCATGGCTTCATCAGGCTCCATATGATAAGATGTTATGAGTTTATGGGGTATCTCCCTAATGACGTGCTCGCACTGCCAGTGTGTGTGTTTGCCAAGAGGAGATTCCATTCCGCTGGCAGGGGTGGTATCTCTGTGTTGAAGAGCTTATGCTTATGTAAAGTTAATTATTATAGATTCTGCATATTGCAGTTGGAATTTGGTGTGGGGTGCTATTATTGGTTTATGTATTATATTATTTACTTCTAAATTATTTTCTATTACTGCTTGTGCTAATGCTGTGTTAGATTTTTTATTATTAATGTCTTGTTGATGTTTGTACATATGTTGCTCGTATGAATGATATGTTTTGCCTGTATATGTGTTTTTATCATTAATGCCCTGCATCTGGAGTGTGTTTACTAGTTAATCTTCAACCAGTTGGAGTTGGTGGCCAGGTCCAGGTCCTCATGCACACTAAAGTACTCTGGGGCCATGGGCCTGGCCTCCAACCATTTTACCTTCAGCCGCATTACTGCATCCAAGCGTGGGGTACTGGGATGATGGATATTTTAATACTGGGGTGCACCCATTAAAATATAAACAATCAATATAAAGAAGCCCGTACATACTTAGAGCATTTAAATATTGTACATAGCAACATTCTCGGTAAAAAGAACTGGAATTTATATATTAAATAGCATGTGAGACATAGGATACCCTGAACAAATAATTAGAAATTATATTAAAAATATATTATCTGTTATGTGGATCTGGTATTTCTATATTGTATACCCCCTCCAGTTATGGGTAATTTGTCACGATCATTTATTACTAGGTGTTTGATGCTTTAATTAATAGTAATTGGTAGTTTAATGTCATATTTTTGTAGATTATTGTTTAGTGTATGAGTTATTCCTTGTATGTATGTAAAGTTATGCGTGTATTTAGATTGTATTTTTTGTGGGTTGGGGATTGGTTGAGAGTCTTGTTGACTCTTGTATTTGGCTGTTTTTTCCAATTTTCTAATTATTTGTTCAGGGTATCCTGCATCACGTGCTATTTTATATACAAATTCCAGTTTTTTTTACTGAGAATGTTTCTGTGTACAATATTTAAATGCTCTAAGTAGGTATGGGCTTATAGTTGATTTTTATATTTTAATGGGTGTGCTGAATCAAATGTTATAATGTTTGGAATAAATGTATGTTTATGATATACTTTGATATCACATCTGTTTTTTCTTTGTGAACAGCAAATCAAGATAGGAAAGTTTATTATTGCATTCAGTCTCATGGATAAATTTTATAGTTGGTAAGATATTATTGAATATATCAATTGATCTGTGGTATGGTCCAAAAAGGTCAATATATCATCGATGTAATAGATATATAACTTTGGTTTGTAAATGGCTTTCTCCAATGCAGTTTGTCCAACGTCACATTATGATATCGGCCATGGGCCCAGACAGCAGTGATCCCATAGGGATGCTCTCCATCTGGAGTGTGTTTGCTAGTTAACCTTGAACCAGTTGGAGTTGGTGGCCAGGTCCAGGTCCTCATTCACATTAAAGTACTCTGGGGCCATGGGCCTGGCCTCCAAGGGGCGGGGGTGGCTCAGTCGGTAGAGCGCCAGGCTCGTAATCTGTAGTTCCCAGGTTCGAGTCCCAGCTGAGTAAGCGTTGAGATTTATCTCCGCAAAATTCCCCACCCTGCCCACGGTCAGTAGGGGACACCGATGGGCATGGAAAGGCTGCCGTCCGTCGGATGGGATGTTAAGTCGTGGTCCTGTGTATGGGAGAGACATACCCTGTGCACGTTAAAGAACATGCTGGATGGCCTTGACGGGAGGCTACCATCTGTCTCCCAACAGCTGTTCCAGTGGGTCCCCTCCCCCAACCTTCTCTGAGCCTTTGGGGTCCTAGTGACCTGGCCATTTAGCCCATGGTGTGCAAAAAAGTGCCGCTCAGAGGTAAAACAACCCAACCTGGCCTCCAACCATTCTACCTTCAGCCGCATCACTGCATCCAAGCGTGGGGTACTGGAATGATGGATATTTTAATGGGATGCACCCATTAAAATAAAACAATCAACTATAAGCCTATACCTACTTTAAAAATAAATATAAATACCACTCAAGCAGCTGCTTGCCACAGAGGTCTGACAGGAGCCTATCAGTTAGAGCATTTAAATATTGTTTTATTAGTTAATTTATTTAAACATTCTTGGCAAAAAGAACTGGAATTTATATATTAAATAGCATGTGAGACACAGGATACCCTGAACAAATAATTAGAAAATTGGAAAAAGTAGCCAAATAGAAGAGTCAACAAGACTCAACCATTAACAGGCTGGTCGTAATATTTTGGCTCTCCGGTGTGTGTATGTTATAGATACTACTTAAATAAACTTTTTATGAAAAAATGTGAATGAAGATAATTTAAAGGTTGGAATCAGATCTATTTTGATTTTCAGCAATATTCGTTTAGTATTTAGAAAATATGGAAATTTGAATATTTAACATCAACAGTGCCAGTTTAAAAATTGAAAGATGGTTAGGGTTCCACAGAATTCCCCCAATATAATTATAAAATTAAATTGGAAAATAATAGAGTTCCTTAAAAACAGTGGAAAACTGCAACTTAGATTTAGATATTTTTGCTGAAGAATAAATATGCATATCTCATTCTTTGTGACAAGTTTATGCTGAAAATTACATTTATGAAACATTTTACAACTCATTTAAAAATATATCTATTCTTTATATCCAGATAATTGCTGGCCAAGGTATAAACAATCAAGGAAAGAAACTGTATCTTAAGCAGCTCTATGAGGTAGGAAGTAGTGGTTTTTCATTACAGTGTAGAAATAAATTATGTATAAAATATTTTATGTCAATGTAATGTCTTATAAAAAGTATTTTTTTGGCTTATGCAAAACAATTGAAATTTTATATAAATTTTTGTAGTAGTTGATAAATTTCTTAAACAAGTTTTTGTAGACATATACATACCAGCTTTGCCACACATACACTTTTATTAGGATAATTCTATGTTATGTGAATAGTAACTCATATATAGAATTCAGTAACTTCTGAAATAAACTTTTATGTACATGCTTTGCAATTGTTTCCAAAAACTTTGGTCATTAATTATCAGGAAATTTTTGAAACTTTAAGGAAAGATTTGTTGTTAATAGTTCGAATCAAACTTGTGAACTTAATCAGGTAGTTGCTTCAATTAAGAGTGGCATTAACAAACAAATCGGCAATACCATATAGCATTTATAAAATATGGCAGTCAGATGGCTTTATCAAATTATTTATATTGTAGTTTAATAAAATATACAGAGCTGCCAACTACTCCGATTTTATTGGATTTTTTTTATTTTTAGGGGGGAGGGGTTCAGTTTTACACATATGAAAATCTACCTCCAAATTTCACATTTTTGGGGGAAATATTTCAAATTTTTTTTATTATTTAATTTATATTTTCAATTTATTTTTGTCCTTTTCCTAAAAGGACAATGTTAATGAAAGGTAAAATTGTTTCCAGTTCAGCTCTTTTACTGTAGTGTGCAGCTATGTCCCCACTCTTTAATCTGTGCTTGCTTGTGGGCTCACCTGCACACCAATCAGAGGAAATCTATGACTCCATTCAAAGCTCCAGCTGACCATTTTCATACAGAACAGTGTGGCAAAGTCCACACCTAAATTCTTTTACAGAGTTTTGAAAGTCATAGATCATTTCTAAATGGGTGTTTACTGAACCTATACCAATATCTCTCAGCTCTGGCCAACTATAATTGGAAACTTCAGAGTGAAAGAAATAATACAGATTAGAGAACCTCCCTGATCTGTGGGCCATAATTGACATTTCAACTTGAATGGGTCACATGTATGTCTATTTTTATCAGGGTTGGGCTATTGGATTGATAAGGGATTAAAACTTCTTTCTCTAGAGTTGAGGCACTTTTAATTATAATAAATTATGCACTTTATGTTTCTTACTATTATTTATCTTCGTATTGCATTTTGCTTGCCATTTGTTGGCTGATGTCAGTTTTGTTTCATTATAATTTCGTAACATGGCAGCTGCTCACAAGAGGTATGTATTTGGATTGTTTTACACCCGAACTAATCAAAATGCCACTCAGAGGCAATTAGTTTATTATTAGTCAGTGAATGATATTTACATATTGATTGTTAGTTATTAATTATTAGCTATTATGTTAACTTTCATTAATATCAAAAACATACTCTGCGTATAGCTAGCTGTGGTAAGCCACTGCTTCTCATGCTGCACAACAAGCTACCATTGCTGGCGATCCAAATACTTTCAAAAACATCATGGTCCAATAACATTTGTTGTTAATCCCAATGAATTGTAATGCTAACTTTTGAAATTTATTTATTGATCAGGGGATGATGCTTATGTATTGGACATTAATTGTTAGTGATTTAGTTAATTTTCATTGATATCAAAAACTTTTCTTTTGCTGGTTCCATGGGATTATATCTAGGTAAAACAAAAGGATGCAGTTAAGTTGGTAGTCGACAGTCCAAGCACTGCCCGAAAAGAAAAAAAAAATTGGAGAAAGGGGCTCAATGATTTTTGCTATTCCCTCTGTAATTGTAAATGTTAACTTTTGCAATATATCTATGGTTAATTGTTGGATGATACCTATTATATATTGTTGATTATTAGCAATTAAATTAAATTTCATTAATATGAAGAAATACACATGCCAAAAATGTAACTAAACTGATTTCAGTTTTTTTGTCTTATATTTCATATCTTATAAGATAAGAACTTTAATTCATGATTAGTTAATGGGTATGATAAAATGATCATCGCTAAACTCAGATTGCTTGAATGGGAAGGTTAATTTGTTTTCGTCCGTAACTGATTGGGGCTCACAAGGTGCTGATTCTTTTTCTATATGTTGCGTAAATATATTTCAATCACTAATAACTAGTAACAATAATAGCTATTTTGTTACACCTGCAGTTTACGGCACTCACTCACTAGATGGCGCCATGAGTTGTAACTTTAAGTGTATAAAGTAACATAAATAAATAATTTACAGTAAAATAGTTTTCATCTTATCAAATGATTTATTGGATACTCTTGATATGTTTCATGTGGCCTCTGGTTCTTGTTTTTTTTTTATTCAGTTTGTTGTAGGGGGTTTTCCTTCTTTTATACCGTGATTAATCATGTATTTCATTTCTTAATATTAATGATTTTCCCACCCCTATTTGGTTTGGCCGTGATCGTTAATTTAACCAATTATCTCGTGATCCACCTTAAAGCAATCAGTAGCCCAGCACCCTACTGGGAAACCAAGCCATCCTCCCACATAAAGGAGCTACTAAAGCAAGTATGACTTTCTAACATTTACTAAAACACATTTATTTACAGGACTAATTAACACAATTGCATTTAAATGAGAACACATTCTTCGATTTCAACAACTTACATTAAAACTTGTATACATTCTGCGGCTGTGATGCCTACTCTAAAAACTAGCAAATCTCCTGTTACATATACTAGACTTTCTAACATCATCACATTCCTAACTCACAAGCCGTTGACTGTGTCTGCTATTATCGAGAGCCAGGCGACCAACAAGAAAACGTGATTTGCTCCTACGAGTCTCTGAAGCCAAGTGTACTGAAAAAGTCTCTGCTCTCTCAGACACACAAAAAGAAAGAGACGGCCTGAGTGTCTGATTGGTTCTCTCAACTCTCTGCTAGGTGGGGGGAATAGGGTGACAAACGAAAAAAGGAACCTTCTGGAGCTTGTTCCTTGTCGTGCAATCACTTCTGTCCTTCATGGGACATTTGGGCCATGAGCCGGTGGAAGCCCTACTGGGGTTGTCAATCAAAAATTGCAGTCTTTGTACCAGGCTCCTCTTCCACATAGGCTTTGTCATTGACATGAGGTGCTCCCCTTTGTAACGCCAGTCCAGATTAAGCTGGCTTGTCAATAGGTAAGTGGCTTTGGCTCTGCTGAAGCAGCACCTGAAACTGTCCTGTCTGCTTGAGATGCAGATTTAGCTGACTTGACTCCCACATGGCACAGCTCAGACTGAAAGGAGCTGAAATCTGGACTTGAAAACCGTTCTGCGTGATCTAGGCAAATTCACGCATAACAAGATTTCACCCTCTAAAGCAGAGGTGGTCAAACAGTTGATCGCATTCAGCTATTTGATTGATCACATAGCTGATTATCAGCTGGCACTAATGTGAATGCACTGGTCAGTGCCCCTACTGTTTCACAAGTCTTAGTGTTTCTTAGTGTATAATTCTAGTATAATCGTATAATTCTTGATTTATCACCATGCTACTGTTAACATTATGTTTCATAAACAGGAATTGGAAAAGGTTATAGCATACAGGTCTTTTATTAAACATTAAAGAATTCATATTATTTCTTGTATTAAATTATTACTTTAAAAAATTTAGCCAAATTTGGATGTTGAAACTTAGCTGGGCAAGCAGTGTTAAATCATTATTATTACTTAAGTACTATGGTTGATCATGAAAGATTTTCTGTTTTAAAAGTCAATCACAGAGTCCAAAAGGTTGGCCCTCCCTGCTCTATGGTGAATAAAAATTATGAGTTTATTTAATCGGAAAGGGTGGGTTATTCATATAAATGTGTGTTTTTTTTAAATGATATTTGGATTTAATTCCATATATGTAGCATAACAGTGTAAATTTTGCCTCAGGCAAGTACTGAAAGTTGCAGACGATTTGTTATATTTAATTAACGCATAATCCCTATTGTTGTATTCAGTGGGAAATGGGGTGATTTTTTCTTTAACGATATGCTCTGTTTAAAATGGTTGTCTCTGATGAGATTATCTTGTTCTGGTTTATTTTTAGAAATGTGAATGACGGTGTAATGCTTACGATAATTAATGTTTTTTAGGCTTATTATCTCTAATGTGATTATTTACACAGTTCCAGGAACTTTTTATAATGCAGATCAACCATGAACTGTTTGCAATTTTGTTTTTAGGCTTGTTTTGTGATTGGTTTGTTCTAGGAGGTAGTTAAAAATGGGAAGAATTTTTTATTGCTTAGCAGTATGTTCATAGTTTAAAAATGGGTGGAATGGTTTATTGTTTAGCAGTATGTTCAGTTTAAAACAATAAAATGGTTGTCTCCAATAATTTTGTTCTGGTTTTTTTTTAAGTTGCCAAACGACAATTTGTTGTTTAGCAGTATGCATTTATTAGAACAGCTGTCTCTGATGAGATTATTGATTTTTGTGAGTGTTTTTAAATTACCGAATGAACATTTGTTAGTGATAATAGGCTGTTGAAGCAAGTAGCCTCAGATGGTGCTGATCAACATTCGTCATATAACGATATATGTAGTTAGGAAAATGTGCCTTAGATGCTATTACTTCTGGTGGTTTTCTTTTATTTGTGAAAACACGTTTTTGTTAGCTTAAATCACATATTTTGTGGGGGGTTTTTATGGAAGTAATTTTAAGAAACTTTGCTTTATTTTGGAAAAATTAGATTTTTTTTGTCGCCACTAAGAATCGGAAATTAAGTGTTCTGTTAAAAAATGACATCTGAGCAATGTAAACTGCAAAACTACCATGCTCTGATTTCCTCCAATTTTTCATTCTTCCAAATCGTAATTTTCATTGTGCAGTGTTGGCAGCTCTGAATACACAGTCGTATCAGAATAATATGACTACCTACCTAATAATGGGAATAACCACCCTTGGCCCGGATGACAGCGGCGAGACGGCATGGACACAATGAGGCCCTGGAAGGTTGCCAGAAGCACATGTGCCTATTCGGACTCAAGCAGAGCACAGAGGTTCCGGAGATGACGTGGTTGTGGGTCCACATGCTGAACCTGTCGATCCAAATAATCCCACAAGTGCTCTATGGGATTGAGGTCAGGCGATTTCATTGGCCTAGGGAGAACGGAGACATCGCTGTCGTGTTCTTGGAACCAGTCACATACCACCTTAGCAACATGACAGGGCACATTGCCCTGTTGGTAGACACCATCACCACCAGGGTAAACGTCCAAAATGAAGGAATGCATGTTGTCAGCAAGGATGGACAGGTAGCCATTGGTGTTCAGGGACCCATCCAGTGATACCAGCGGTCCCAGGTCATACCAGGAAAACATCCCCCAGACATGCACAATGCCACTGCTGGCCTGTAATTGACCAACAAGCGTGTCCGAGTGTTGGTTCTCATGTGTCTGACACCATATTCACTACTGCCCATCACTTCTGTGGAGTGGAAATCTTGATTCGTCAGAGAAGGCAACCTTTTTCCACTGTCCAATGACTGTAGTCCCTTTGTGAACTGCAGGCGTTGTTG
Source organism: Ryuthela nishihirai (assembly GCA_038380435.1). Lineage (NCBI taxonomy): Eukaryota > Metazoa > Arthropoda > Arachnida > Araneae > Heptathelidae > Ryuthela > Ryuthela nishihirai. Next base: position 45,961,880 of record JAWZYU010000029.1, on the reverse strand, counting down.
CCGATGGACACCTTTGCGTAGCGTCGACTCTGGAGCCCATGCGTAACAGGGTTCACCCTACTGTTGTAGGGGACACGTACCTGGGTGCCCCAGTGTTCATTTGGGTGGTCAGTTGCTGCACTTTTGCGCATCAATTGCCCTTTACCAGTCGACGGAGGTGACGTTCTCCTCTGGGGTCGATGGCCTTTGGGGCTCTGCAGTTATGATGTCTCTAGGTACTCGGTGTGCCAGCATTTCGTTCTTGGTACACCCTTACTACAGCACCTTGCGAACAGCCCACAAAGTTTGCTCTTTCCAAGATGCTTCCACCCTGGGCGCAGTAGCTGATGATCATTCCTTTTTGAACGTCCATCAAGTCACTACCTCTGCCCATTGTGCTCATGTTATGCACTATGGCTCATCTGTCCTGGCTGACCACTTATATCTGTGTGGTCAACCTTGTCATGTGCACTCTGTGACACGCCTGGGTAGGTATACTGTGATTCCGTGGGTGGTCATATTATTCTAATACGACTGTGTATGTGTCAAATGAAAAAAAAAATATCATTTTTCAGGCTTGAATTATATGTTTTTAAAAGTTATATGAAAAAAAAAGTTAAAACGTCAATTTTTTATTTTTTTTTTTAATCAAAGTTTTTTGGTGTACAAAAGACATTTGTGTTTGTCTTTAGCATCTCATTTCAGATTCTGTCAATGTCTATGTTTGTCCTAGACCTTGGAAGAGTTAATAAAATGACCATGAGTGTATATGTGCATATTTGTATGCAATTACGGCTTTCATGAAATATTAGGATACAGTTTAACAGAATCACAGGTACTAACATAACTGGTAAAGTAATGGGCTATAATTCTAATTGGAAATGAAAGTTTGTGTAAGAACAGGGCAGATTGGCTCAGTCGGTAGCGTGCCAGGCTTATAATCTGTAGTTCCCAGGTTTAAGCCCCTGCTGGGTCAGTGTTGAGATTTATCTCTGCAAAATTCCCCGCCCTGCCCACGGTCAGTTGGGAACACCGACGGGCTTGGAAAGGCCGCCCTCTGTCGGATGTGATGTTAAGCTGTGGCCACATGTGCGGGAGAGCCATACCCTATACATGTTAAAAAAACAAGCTGGATGGCCTTGATGGGAGGCTACCATCTGTCTCCCAACAGCTTTTCCAGTGGATCCCCTCCCCCAACCTTCTCTGAGCCTTCAGGGTCCATGTGACCTGACCATTTAGCCCATGGTGTGCAAAAAAGTGCCGCTTAGAGGTAAAACAACTCAACCCAACTCTTGTGTAAGAACTATTAATGCAAGAACAATTTTTCAAGTAGTTTTAGAAAAATGTAGCATCAGAAGCATTTTCTTGTTCATCATTGAATTATGTTTGATTTAAAAAGGAATCAATATATAGAGGAGAACTGAACTAGATATTAATGTGTTCCTGTAGAAAATCATAAGGCATATGCATTTCAAGTATTTGCTCATGAAATGTTTTCAAAAATAGTTTTTTTTATCATTAGTTCAGGGTTCCATTTCAACACAATGCAATTATCTTACTGAAGATCTCACCATGGGTGGATCAGTAAGTTGGAATATGCCATTAATTTGGTGGCACATTCTTAAGGGGAGACCTTGATATTGAGTCTACCATTTAATGGGTTTTCAGTAATTATTTCTAATTAAAAATAAATTTAATTAAAATGTGATTTTGCATCACTTTTTAATAAAGAAATGGGGTCAACTTAAGATTCTATTTGATAATAAAGACCAAATTTATTTTTTCTCTTGGTTCAAAACTTACATATTTAGGTTTCAAGTTATATGATTTATGCCTAATTGAAAAGAAGTAATATAATGAAGATTTTAATATTGTTTCATGATGAAATATGTTCAGTTTTCAAAAATGGTATTATTAACACAAAAGTATTAATGCTAATTTTGTGCGTGCATGTGTGAGAGATCATAGTGTTAAGCTGCACTAAACTCTCTAATAATTTTACCCTATTTGGTATTAATCCTTTATTTATGTAAGGCATGGATGTTTGTGTTGTTTTTATGCTGAGATCTCACCTTTCTCACATATCTTCTCTATGGTGTATTAAAAACTGACAGGCTTCTGTTAGACCTCTGTGGCAAACAGCAGCTTCAGGAGAATTTATTTATTGTAATATTTTGATTATATATTTCTTTTATTATCCTTATTCTCAAGAGTGGTCTACTCTGTTACATTTATCTCCGCAAAATTCCCCACCCTGCCCACGGTCAGTAGGGGACACCGATGTGCTTGGAAAGGCCACCGTCCATCGAATGGGACATTAAGCCATGGCCACGTGTGTGGGAGAGCCATACCCTGTGCATGTTAAAGAACAAGTTGGATAGCCTTGACGGGAGGCTACCATCTGTCTCCCAACAGCTGTTCCAGTGAGTCCCCTCCCCAAAACCTTCTCTGAGCCTTCGGGGTCCATGTGACCTGGCCATTTTGCCCATGGTGTGCAAAAAAAGTGCTGCTCAGAGGTAAAACAACCCAACTCTGTTACACTTTGGTTATATTGGACAGAAACTTGTTAGAATTTTTTCACCATAGAGAGAAGAAGGTGAGGATTCTGATATGAACAATACAAATCTGAAACAGACAATTCATTGCATGAAAGATTTGGTTATGTATACAGATAGATATAATCTTGATCTCTAAAGCTATTTTGTAATTATATTTTTGAAAGTTTTTTTTTAATTTATGAAACTTTGAATTTGACTTTCTGTTAACAGCATGGAAATGCATCAATGTTTCATAAATGTAGTGTACATCAATGTGTGTTAAAGAATATAAGTCGAACATTAAATATATATTAAACAGGTTTAGAATTTTAAAGTAATTTATTCAAATTAAACTTTCAAGCTTTTATGTTTGATTGCTAAATTTATTGCAAATATATATATATTTTTTTCTTTAGCATATTTTTCCACCTTTTCCACCGGAATGTCCAGATTTTGGGATGAAAACAGGTAATAAGTGTAAAAATGATGCATTTGTAAGAAAAACAAGTTATCATCATTCTATTAAAATGCAGAATATTAGTGATTTTAAAATAACTGTAAAAGTATTTATTGTTAAATGCTAAACATCTTTTTTTACATCTTCTTTTTTTTCCATATTAAAAATATGTTGCATATAGCAACTGCTTCTTCATGTTACAGAGAAATTGTTCAAATGAGGAGTGCAGGTGTTCAAATCATGGGCATTTTCACATTTTATTACACTACTAACAAATTTCCCTTTTAAATTCAGTAGGTCCTTTGAACCATTCTCCTAAAATGAAATGAAAAATAAAGGTTTCAAACTCAGTTTCTATCAGGTATAAATTTGCCAGGAGGAAACTATAGTGAGAAATTTGCCACTGGGTAGTCAAGTATTTGGTAAGTTAAAGAGGATGGGTGAGTGGGTGAATTAAAAAATTTTAAATTAATATTGCAGATGATAAATTATAAATCTAGATCTAAAGTGGTTCAGGGCTCAGAATTGGGTTTTATTATAGGTAAGGACTGAAATATATAATGCAAGGGCATAAGAAAAACCATGTTTAAAATGTGGAGCCAGATGGTCAAGTATTAAAAAAAATGCAAATCTGTTCAAAAGTGAATCAAGTTACATGCACATCTTTTGGGCATGTCCCATTGTAAAACTGCCAATGCTATATTAGCATTCATTATTGAAATGATATCTGTTTGTCCAGAAGGAGACTAATTAAATCTCACCAAATGTTTGTCACGAAACACATTTATTGATAACTTTTCCTATCATTAACCATTCATAACTTTCCACCATTAACTTACTACTCTACTCACAACTGTTGTCAATAATGTATTACTCCATTCACATGCCCCTCAGAAATTTTAGACACTTTCAGAGGATTTACTCCTTTACCCACAGCAGCTACGAACCTGATCTCAACCCAACATGGCTAGAACTAAGTGGACCACCACCCAAATTTGGGACCAATCTCTCAAGTACCTATGGAACCACAGGGAACCAAAAATTTCTGCCACCATTGATGTCACACATGTTCACCGATTTTTTATCTGGAATTATGGATATTATATAATTTTTTTTAAAAAGTGCTAAATGAGCACAGCAATTGATAACTCTTTCATTGGTATTTGTTCAGTTGCTTTTTTTTCCTCTATAGTTTTGTCTTGCTGTAAAAAATGTAGTCTCATTATTCTTTCCTTCTGATTTTCTTACTTGTGACAAAGCAGCAGCACCAATAGGTAAATTTTATTTTTTACTTTGCCTTTTTACTTGCTATTCACAATTAAAAAAATATAACTGAAAAAAGAATGTTAAAATCCTGGTAGCAAGTTCAAGATTCAGCTGCACCAATATTGAGATTTTTTTCTGTTAAATCCCCATCCTGACCTCAGTCAGTCTTGGAAAAGCTGCTACCCATAAGATTATACCCATTAAGCTATGGCCCCATGAGCAGGAGAGCCATACCCCATGCACTTAACCCTCCTGGTGTTATGTATTTATCCTTCTCTCTGCTTTGTAAGCACCAAGGTTTAAACAACCATTGTATGATGTTGCTGCCACATCAATACTACTAAAAGCACACTTAGCTGTGGTGAAGAGAACACATTCAAGACACCTGGAAGAGAACACATTCAAGACACCTGGACAGTTAAAAAACTTGCAGGATGGCCTCAACATCCTGCAAGTCTACTACTATCTGTCACCCAACAGATATCTAGTATGTCCCCTTCTCCCAATGTTCTTTGAGCCCTTGGGGGTTCTGTGACCTGACTATTTAGCTCATTCTGTGCAAAAGAGTACTCAGAGGTAAAGCAACCCAACCCATGTAATCCTGGTAGTGATGTTTAGATCATTTCCTGTGATAAATTGGAATGTTTAAGTCCTAAATATTTGACAAAATCCAGGGGCATTAAAAATAGCGTTTCACAAAGGAGTACTAATGAATAGGATCATAGTGACATTATAGCAATATTAGATCTGCTGTTGTTTACCATTAGAGCAACGAGAAAACATTTTTAGTAAACAAACAGATAAATGGGGGATATTACAGAGAATTTGTAATCAACTTAGTACAGAAGGCTACTGCCAATTGCCAGGGTTATTTATATTTCTGAAGTTTGCCACAAACAGCAAATCTGTGACTAAAGGCCTATGGGAAAAGTTGCATTAGGTACCAACAACATTGTACAGTATATGAGAGTGAGTAATGTTTATTTTGCTATATATTTCATCTGATTCTACACTAAAAAAAAGGCATGGGGGGAAGGTGTTTTCAAAATGAAATAATACTTGATAAATAATAATAAAATTATAATATTTTATTTGATGATTATATTGGAGGAGCTTAGAAGGTTGAAAGCTCTAGTTAAGTGTCATTAAGGTATGATGGAAACCTCATCAAGGGATAGCACAGAGATGGTAGTGATGCAGTGCTAGAAAGCTTAGACTGAAACATTGAGATAGAAGAAAGTTAAAGTGAGGCCTTTCATTGCTTAGCATATAAATATTACAATTTGTTGCTTCATAAGAGGTTTGATAAGAATTGCAACCTGCATTGCAAAGAAAAAAAAATATTTTACAGCTGTTATTTTCCCACAAATTATAGTTTCATTGGTAGGATTGAAAATCCATTATTTCTTTAATGGCAGTAGGCATGTAGTTTTAGCTTAAACTGTCAACAGCAGTTACAAGTTAGAAATGAATAACATTACTTTCAAAGATAAGTTTAGCAACCAGGGCTGGATTGATGCCCCCTTTGAGAATGCTAGTAACTAGAATGGATGCAAAAAAATATGAAAAATATATTGCATATACTTTTCAAGCAATTTTTTAAAGACCACTAAAGTAAGTAAAATTTTATACTGGAATGTCATTTCAGCTTGATTATGCCTCTTCCTCCTGACTACTTGCCCACTCAATTCCTCCCCCCCCCCCCAGAACCAGGCTGTTTGCAACATATTTTTAGCAATATGTTTAAGCTGACTTCCAGCTTACAAACATAGTTGTTTCAGATTAGCCCTACATTTATTGATACCTAGTGGTGTCAGGACCGACAAGGACAGGGGCTCTTTGTTTTACCGATGCATTGCTATTATTATAAGAATATTTTTGTAGCATTATTATTAATTTTATATACATTTAATAATTATTATCATTTTTTGTACTTAAAAATTTATTAAAATTTTTAAAAGGGTGCCTGGCTAAGTTGTTTGCCCTTGCGCTGGTTTTAAGTGCCCCTTTCTATGTAATAAACGAATGTTTCAGAAACTTTGTATTATGATATAAGTATGTAATAGTTACCTAGTAACAGTAAGGTACAAGACTTTTTCAGTCTGTTATTGCCATACTTATAAACTAAAATAGAAAAATGTTATTTCATAGCCATACTAATAATGCATTTTATGTGAAATTATCACTCTCTTAAAGAATGATCAAAACTTTTGTACATTTAACAGTTAATGATTCAATTTGATAAAAATTGTAGTGATAATTTTAAAACAATGTCAAAGAATATTTTTGGGGACTATTTTTTTGGCTGGCCCATAATCTGTGATTTCAAGTCACATTTTTTCCTTCAAATGTGTTCCCTCTGAGCAGCACATTTTTGCATACATTGGGTTCAATTTTCAGCCCACAAAAATCCCATTCAATAAGTCCCATGAGGACTTATTGAATGGCTGTTAAGAAGCATGGAAGCATCCAAAAGTCCTTCCATTGTGTTCTTTAATGTGCACATAATATTATAGCTATCCTGCACATTAGGCATGCCTATATCCCATCAAACAGACAATTGCCTTTCTAAGCCTAATAATGTCTCTGATCTTTCTTAGCAAGGCAGAATGAAGATAATAAAATTTTAATTTAGACACACTGGGGATTTCAATATTAGACTTATTCTGGTGTGCTACTGACTGAGTCATCCCCTCTATAAATAGCATACCCCTGATCAGCAAGATTTTATCATGAACTTAATTGTAATTAAAAGTTAACAGTTTGAGATTTGTTTTGTAAAGAAGTGCAAATAGCTGTTTCTGGTAATTGGTAACATTCTTGATTGTTGGGAAGTGCATTGATATGTATTTCAGAATTGCTCATTAATGCTGGATGTGTAATATTGTGCTACAGGACCCCATGAAATTTTGTTTTTTTAATATCTTTTGTGTTGTCAACCTTTCTCTGTGTGATGCTGTGATTCAGTGCCATACCGAATTCCATTATTTTCTGTGTGGATATATATTAATGTAACTGAATTACTAATAAAACTATTTGATTTGATGTAACATTATTCACTGGGGTGGTGTTTTCATCCTTGTGTATATTGTAGTGTCTTTATAAAAGTGTATTATTCATCCAGGATAAAGATGACTACCTGCCTCAACAGTCACCCCTTAAGACTTTCATTACTGCAGGAGCATGGGAAAGCTTAACTCAATAAAATAAACTAAGTAGGCTTTGTATTCAGCATAAATCCTCTTCAAAATTTTAAGTGTCTGATTTAATAGTAACAGCTTTCTTATAAATTGTAATGCTTGAAAGATGAAAATATTGCAGAATTTTAGACTAATCTTAATTTGAAATTGTATGAAGCAACATTATGTGTAAAAGGTAACCAACTTGTGTTATTACAAATGCAAAAATATTGGATTACTGTGATGTTAGTATATAAAGTGTAAGATTATTATTATTTAATTATTTTCTATTTAAAGAAATTGAATAATCAAAATTATTCGGAGAATTTATTTTCTCAGTATGTTTCTGCAATTATTAAACTATGTGATTTTTTTTTTCAGATTCATTAAATTTTTTGATCGCTTCTGGACCTTACACAACTTCAGATTCTTTATCATACGAACCTTTAACTGATCTGCTAAAATATTTAAGGAATAATAATCCCCATGTTTGTATTTTGGTAAGTTTGTTACATTTTATAAATCAGTTTTGAATACAGGATATAAGTCATAAATCATAGTTTTTATAATTTCTTGTTTGTGTGAGATTTGCACTTGTAATAGTTATACATTTTTTGTTATTTGGATCTGATAAGTAGCAAATATGTATAAATGGCACATACTTTTTCCCATTAAATAGTTGTAACTCAAAAAATATATACTTAATAAATATTCGTTGAAACTGTAGTAAGTACTTGACATGTATCTCTATTATTAAAGTTTTTCCTACAGACTAAAGTTTGTATATGTGAGTAAAATCCTTTTTTTTTTAAATCAAAGTTTTGTGTGTTATACTAAAAACATATGTATCCATTTCTGGTCTCCTTTCATATTCTTTCAAATATGTATATCCAATAGGACCCTGAAAGGGTTAATTGGTGTTTTCTGCAGTTGCATTTAAACCTTTCCATTTGCTCTCATTGTCTTTATGTTTTCTGCATCATCATCATCAAGCAGTCATGGGCTGCGGAGGTCCAACCAGACAGTGCAGTTTGATTCTCCAAGCATATCTCTCCTGAACTACATCTGCTGCATCTGGCCACTGCACACCAATTCTAACAAGGTCCTGTTTGACATTGTCGCCCACCGCATCCTCGGTCTCCCCCTCTTTCTGAGCCTCTAGGCACACTGTTCATAACCCTATTCGCCAATCTATAATTATCCATACGGGTAACATGGCCAAACCAGTGGTCTCTCTCTGCACAATATGCTGCTTAAAGGAGGTTACCAATTTCTTTGCCTAACCTCATCATTAGTTACAAAGTTGAACCACCTAATGCCCAAGATGCTGCGTAAGCTTCTAGAATCAAAAGCATCTAGTTTCCCATTATCTTGTTTACACAGTGTCCAAGTTTCACTACCATAACTAACTCCGGAAAGAACCAAACTATTATACAGTCTAATTTTAGTCTTTAGGTGTATATGCCTATTTCTCCACAATCTCCATAGATTCTTAAAAGTCCCGACAGCAATCCCTATTCATCTGTTAATCTCATGCCGCACATCACCAGTATCTCTTACATAGTTCCCAAAGTAATTAAACTGTGACACCTGCTCAAGACTGCAACCATTCAGATTAACTGAATCACAGCCAGCCTGACCAATTTTCATCACTTTAGTTTTCTCTCTGTTTATAACCAAACCTATTCTACTACCAGTCTCACCAACAGCTCGAATGAAAAAGTTCATCTCATCAACATCATTTGCCAAAAGGGCTAAATCATCAACATAATCTAAATCAGAAATTTTAGTATCACCAGGCCATTTAAGGCCAAAATCTTACCCTTGCAATGAATTTTGCATAACATAATCAATAGCCAAACTAAAGAGAAAAGGAGATAAAATGCACCCTTATCGAACACCAGAAGTAATGCTAAACCAATTGCGACAAGCCTTACCAACTGTCACACCCGACTCAGTGTTATTATAGAGAGCTTTCATTATGTTAACTAACTTGTCTGGTATACCTTATGATCTCACAATCATCCACAAATTATGTTGATCAACAGAGTCGAAAGCCTTTTTGAAATCAACAAAGCTAGCAACCAAAGGTTTCTGAAACTCTAAACATTTCTCAAGATGATGCCTAAGTGAAAATATCTGATCCACACATCCCCTACCACTTCTGAATCCACATTGCTCATCAATTGACTGTCAACCAGTTTCCTAATTCCCCGCCCTGCCCACGGTCAGTAGGGGACACCGATGGGCTTGGAAAGGCCGCCGTCCATCGGATGGGACGTTAAGCCGTGACCCCATGTGCGGGAGAGCCATACCCTGTGCACATTAAAGAACACGCTGGATGGCCTTGACAGGAGGCTACCATCTGTCTCCGAACAGCTGTTCCAGTGGGTCCCCTCCCCAACCTTCTCTGAGCCTTCAGGGTCCATGTGACCTGGCCATTTAGCCCATGGTGTGCAAAAAAGTGCCGCTCAGAGGTAAAACAACCCAACCAGGTTCCTAATTCTATTAAGCACAATCATGGAAAGAACTTTACCTGGAACAGAGAGTAAGCTGATACCCCTATAGTTATCACAAGAACTGCGATCACCTTTTTTCAAAATAGGGATAACAATAGCTCTGGTAAAATCCTTAGGAACCATGCCTTTATCATAAAAGATATTCAAAATTTCAGTCATCCAAGTGGTAACTGAAACATTCCCAGCTCTAAGCATTTCCGTAGTAATTTCATCTACCCTTAGAGATTTATGGAGTTTAAGTTTAGAAATAGCCAAAATAACTTCAGATTGTGTTATAGGGCCAACATTAAAGCCACCAATGCATCTATCATCATTACAAACAATGGGAGTAAAACTAACCACATTGTTTAGAACATCACTGAAATGCTCGGCCCACCTAGCCATGACAGAATCCTCCCCTTCTATAACCTTGTTTATCCTTCAATCCTTGTATGCCTGTCTGTTTTCTACCACATAAAACATTAACTATCTGGGACAGCTCTCTGCTGTTGTGCTGCCTAACTGCTTCCTCAGCTTTGTCAGCCAAGCCATCAAGCCAAAGATTCTTATCAGTAGCTAACTGATCCTTTATACGTTTATTAAACTCTCTGTAATCCTTTCTGTTAGGACTAGTAGGGTAGTGATTAAGGGCATTCCTGCAGTTTCTTCTTTCTGAAATAAGCTCAAGTGCCTTATCACTCAAATAATTCTGTCTCCTCTGCTCCTATTTTTCCTAAAAGAGTACTGTTAGTTTCCAAAAAAGACTGTTTAAAATGGCCCCATTCTTCCTCAATTTCAGTAGTAAGCAAACCATGACTATTATAATGACTAAGTAACCTATTGTGGTAAGCCTTAGCTATTATTGGGTCTTTCAGAGCTTCAGTATTAAAGGTAAAATTTTTAACCCTAGCACAACACTTTTTAAGTTTAAGTTGCAAGACACTTTTAACAAGATAATGGTGAGATCCAATTTCAGTTCCCCTATATGACCTGATATTCCTAACAGAACTAGTCCATTTGCTGTTAATTAATATATAATCAATCATATTCTTATGCAGCCCATCAGGTGAAACCCATGTGTACTTATGTATGTCGCGGTGTTTGTAATAAGTGTTAGTTATTCTGAAACCATTGAGTTTACTTACCTGTAGGAGACGTTGCCCATTGCCATTGCAGCTACCAATACCAAAAGGGCCTATTACTCCTCCCCAAAGGTCAGAGTCAGTACCAACTTTGGCATTGAAGTCACCTAGAACAAGGTTAATATCTTCTTTCTGGACAGAATTCAAAATATCCTGAAGTTGTCCGTAAAACCTATCCTTCTCATCCTTATCGGCATCCTCAGTGAGGGCATAACAGCAGATAACATTCAAGTCTTTAATGCTTGTCTGAAATTTTGCTGTAAGAAACCTTTCATTAATGCACTCATATCCTAGAAGAGCATCACTAGCATGTCTGCTGAGCAGCAGACCACACCTTGGTGATGCTTTCCATCCTCCCTCCCTGTAAAGAGAAATTTAAAGTTATTTTTAAGTATCTCACCTTTACCTGTCCATCTGGTCTCTTGCAAGCCTAGAATATCTAGGTTATAGCGCTGGAATTCCTGCATGATGACATCAAGAGAATAATCTTTATGTAATGTCCTCACGTTCCTGCAGAGAGAAAATGATTAGTATGTTTTTTAAAGAAACTAGATTTATTGAGATAGGTAGGGCCTAAAATATCAGACAACCCTCTGATCTCAGGCATGGGGCAAAGACCTGTTCCTCCTCCGCTAAAAGCTGAAGTCACCGATGCTGGTAGGAACTTCAGGCACCACCTTTTCAAGTGGACTTTTTCAAGAGCCATATGGCCCGTCTGAGACACATTACTCCAGTTTAGGCTTGACGATGCCCAACTAGCTAAGTAAGGTTCAGGTACCTCTGATGGCTGATTAGTATTATCCACCAGCTGATATAAGGTATCCCAGGGCTGGCAACCCAGAAGCAAGCAGAAAACACAGCGATAGATTCTCCCTCAACAGAGGCCCACCAGTGCAGCAAGTCCAGGATCCATAATCAAGCTCAAATCCATAAACAAGTCCAGTCTAGTAGGTATAAATGGTCAGCAACAGGACCCTGTGAAGTTGACCACTCCTCAGCAGGGTTGAAAAAAAAGAAAAATTTTAGGTTATTTGTTGTTCTATTGTTTGCCATTTCAATAAACTTACTTAAACAATATTGTCATCTGAAGATATTGTGTGTTTGCTTTAATTAAAATTAATTAAAGCAAACACACAATAGTCAGAATTTTTTATTAAAGTCTAATATGTTCCTAGTATTCTAATCTCTTTCAGAATTTATACTAATGATAATTCTTCCTGTTTTATTCTTCCAGTAATCATGGTTCACTCTTCTAAGTTACAAACCCTATAACAACAAAAATCTTGGAAAACAGTTATACCATGTTTACTTGTGTGATTTCATAATTGGCATAAACATTAAACTAGACAGCTGACATCTATCATTAGACTTAAAATTAATTTTTCGAATGTTAAATGGATTTAATTTTGATTTCCAATTCTGTTCATTAGTTGTATGTGCACAATAAGATGATATTTTTGCTTTTCCCATTTCAGGCAAGATGGTTCATTTGTAATGTTGTAATTTTGTTTTAAAAAATTCTAGTCCCATTAACCAAAATGTGATTATGATAACCAGAGAAAAACAGACTGTGCAGAATAGGTTTAATTTTGCTTTCTGATTCCAGTAAATAACTGATTTTATATTTCCTTGCTGTTTTAATAACTGTAGTTTGCATCAGAAGTAGTTAACATTAAAAGTGTTGATTTACTAAATCTTGAAAACTTTTGCCTAATGATGAAAGCAGATGTTGATAAAATTTTATTTCTTAACATTTCAAGTTATTTTGGTTATAGTTAAGGATTTTTTGTTTTTGAAGTTGTGCAGTTGAATTATATTAATTGTCTCATTGATTTGTGAATAGATAACTTTATTTGATAATTGGAGTACTGAATTATTTTTGCAACCGGCAATAAAAAAGCTTTTTTACCATTAGGATTCTTTAGAACTTTTCATTATGCTTATTTGGGTTGGGTTGTTTTACCTCTGAGCAGCACTTTTTTTGCACACCATGGACTAAATGGCCAGGTCACAAGGACCCCAAAGGCTCAGAGAAGGTTTGGGGAGGGGACCATTGGAACAGCTGTTGGGAGACAGATGGTAGCCTCCCGTCAAAGCCATCCACCGTGTTCTTTAACGTGCACAGGGTATGGCTCTCCTGCACACAGGGTTATGGGTTAATGTCCCATCTGGCAGACAGCAACTTTTCTAAGCCCATTGGTGTCCCCTACCGACCATGGGCAGGGCAGTGAGTTTTGTGGAGATAAATCTCAATGCTGACCCAGCTGGGACTCGAACCTGGGAACTGCAGATTATGAGCTTGGCACACTACCAACTGAGTTACTCCTGTCCCCATGCTTATTTGGCTTTTATTTTACATTTTAAGGACAGAAATAACATTTTTAACCTTTTACTTTCGAAGTAGAAGTTATTCTTTCCTCTTTTCATCAGAATTCCCTAACCACAGCAGTGAGTTTACAAGATTTAATTGATTTTAGTGGTATTATTCAAATCTTGGTTGATGTCATCTGAAGATATTAAAAAGATTTCAGAAACTGTTTGAGAGGAAAAAAGAGATAATTGCAATTATAGCTTATGTCTTTGAACATCTGGCATATGAATGCTGTAGTAATAAAATACATTAGTTATTAAAAAATTAGTAAATTGATATTTTTTTATTTTAAGTATTATATATAAAAAATTTTAGAATATATATATATACTCTATGAAACAGTGCTGAACTGTTTTAAAAAATGTAAATTAAATGATATGCATTCTTATTTTGTCTACTCTTAATATTAATTTTTTTATATTTTTCCAGTGTGGCCCATTTGTTGATATAAAACATGAACAAATAGAGGTAATGTATGTTTTTGTATAAGATCTATATTAATTTTAAACTTTCTTCTAAGATATATGTTTATTATAACTTGCAATGTTTTAAACATTGAAAATTGCTAACTTAGTATTTATGACTGTACATGTATTCAACAGGCCATGGTTTCCCTAGGTCTGGTTCTGAGTGTATTTAATGATTATTAAAAGCTGAAAGATTTAAATTTTATGTAATTTAAGTTTTTTGATTGGGCTGACCTTTCCAGTAGTAAAGCCCTTATACATGTAATGCATCTATAGCAATCTGAGTTATATGCTGTGCCAACAAAGGCAAACACACAGTAGTCAGAATTTTTTTTATCTAGGCAGTATCATTCCAAGTTCACTCAAATATAATAGGATCAGTTATCCATGACAAATCCTTCCTCATACCATAACTGATTGATAATAACCCTCGAATGGTATAGTGGTTAGGGAGCTAGCTACTGTTCCAGCAGGAAAAAATTTGTGTATTGTGTTAGTTCTAATTGAGGCAGTGGTCAGCAGTGACTTCAGCCTTAGTAGAGCATGTCGTTGTATGAGAAGGCCTGTACAAACTAAAAGTAGTTCCTAGGACCCTTCTCTGCCCTGTATATTGCAAAAGAAAAAATATTATTCACCCTCCTTACATGCACTTACTAAGGTGATATAAAAAAAGAACACATCCAGGCAGCCTCCAGGTACACATTGTATTAACCAAAATTTCCTTTTGCTCAGTAGATAAATATCCACTGAGCAGAAGTCCATGAAGAATTTAAAGGGTAAAATGCAAACAAGCTGTGAGATTTCAACACTAGAGTTTGACAATTTGGATGGTCAAAGAACACAAAACCATGAAAATTGTTTCTGGTAGTCTAAGTGCTGACAACTGCATGATGATGTCATGCATTCACACTGAGGCACAATCTTGTTTTTTCATTCACACATTTTCTGTTACAAAAATTTATTATTGCTGCTCCAGCATCAAAGTTTATTGACAATTTGAGATATTTTGACTGTGCACAATTTTCGCCTGTCTCCTAACATTTTATAGCATTACAGCTGTTTTTAACAGCTCATTTTTTCTTCTGTTTTCGAGGAGACTCAAAAGCACAAAGTATTGTTTTGTCCAGAGGGGTTGCAGGAGTGGGATTCAATGGAGCAGTCCATCTCCCAAGAGCATTCCATGCATGTTCTATCATATTTAGGTCTGGAAACCATGTTGGCAACTTCATATGGTTAATAATACTATTCTCCAGATAACAATTGACAAGAGGACAATGTTGCAGATGGGTATTATCATCCTGTAGGAAGAAATTATCACTTAATGCACCCACATTTACCCAAAGGGGTTAAAGATTTCATTGCTACATTTTGCATATCAATAACAAATAATGATGTAATTTTACAACCTGTAAGAGTTTAAATTAAAACTCATTGTTTTCCTTACAGGGCTTCTGTTTTGATGCTTTTAAATGCATCTCATTTCACAATGCATTTTTTCGTGTGTTGATTTATATTTATGTTGAATTGTATGCATTTGTTCATATTGAATTGGCCTTGTATGTTTTAGTCATTGTTTATGTATAAGCTTTATGTTTCTTATATTTATTGTATTTATTAAGTGTGTTATATGTTATACATGGTCAAATAAACATTATTATTTGTAAATAATAAAGATTCATGCATTAAAAAATTAAAAAAAGTTTCAAGATAAGGCTAGGAGCCTTTTCCACAGTTTTAAAATATTTATAAGGAAATGACTGGTGATCATTCTGAATTTTTGGCTAGTATTTGATGCTTTGTAAGATTCTAGGGTACGATAAGTGTGAAGAACTTTTCATCATATGGTGAATTTGTAACTTCTTGTCAGGAGGCAACTAAAGAATTTCCTGAGGTGTTAGCTAAATTATTGAAGAAGGAGGTTACTGTTCCCATCAAGGTCAAAACAAATTTTGAGTAAGGAAATTCAACTTTTCATTGAAAAATATATGAATTTGTTTTAATTGTAAAATCTCTCTCTCTCTCTCTTTTTTTGTTCCCTTTACACCAGGAAAATTGAATTTTGATAAATATTCAATAGGTATTAAATAATTTATAACATTATTTTTTAAGGGAAAAGAATCAAAATAACTTACAAACACATTTACAGGTACACATTATGATCGTACATTTAGGTCCAGCTGTACTTTATGTCAATTGAATCACTTAATCCTATGTTTCATAGTTGTTCACATAATTATCTGTTGATTATTTCAGTTGAATTCTTCTGTTCAAAATTCCTAAAAAATGATATAATGTATAACTTTTTTTTTTTTGCTATGCTAGAAAGGAAATTTGCTTGAGACATATAATGAGATGTTTCAAAGACTGATTTCTACTATTCTCCAAGCTCTAGAAGGGTATGTGCTCAGTTTGTAATATTTATCTCTTCACCCTCGTGAAAAATATGAATATCATTGTAGTCTGTTAACCTTTTAATATAAAATTGTGTATAAATAAAATTTACAGTATTAATATACTAGATTTAATATTAAACATTTCAATACAATATAATACCCAATGAAATAGGTAAAATATTGCATAAATGCTTTATATTCTGTTTAAAATAAAATAAAAAACATGTCTTTTATCGGGTAGAATACCTGATATTGCTCTTGATCTTTTTGCAGGATATGTATGCAATTAAAAGGCCATTCATAAATTAGCTCTTTGCTCAACTTAGTTCACATGACAATATGCATTATAGAGCCACTAATACATTACCCAGAAAATATTGGTAGGATTAAAATGAATTCTTTTTCTCCAGTATTCCTAAACTCAAAAATGGTTTCTACTATAAATATAGACTTGAATTTTTGATGCAGCACAGGGAAGACACATAGGACAAATTTTGGTACATGCAAGGGTGTAGGGGGGGGGGGGGTTCATCTGTTCTAACAGCTGTCCAGTGGGTCCCCTCCCAAATCTTCTCTTAGCCCTCAAGATCCTTGTGACCTGGCCATTTAACCCATTATATGCAAAAAAAAGTGCAACTCAGAGGTAAAACAACCCAACCACTGCTCAGTTTGCAGATCAGCCATAGTCTGTAAAAAACACACATACAAAAATTAACACCTTTCCAAAGCAAGTAAACAACAGAGACTGACTGCATACTGTTCTGCTGTTACTTGCAACCACATTGAAACTTGCTTTAACATGCACCCACTGTTCTATGCCCTTGAAGAGTTGCTGTGTTGTTACATATCATGTATTAATTTGTTTGAAAAGCTGCTAATTGTGGGTAATGGCATTCTATGAAATAAATGATCCACCTACTTTTATTAATTTCATTCCAGAAAATTGAAAGTTCTTTTAGTACAGGCCCATTGATCCATGGCTTATTGCAAGGGAAACTTGCTGCTCATAAAACAAATAAATGTACTAAATCTGACTCATTCCAATTTTTTGAACAAACGTTTTGAGGTACATAACTAAACAATTTTGCCAACTCATAATACTTATCAAAATATATTTTTTATGTAATTTATTTACAGTTCATTACCCATTAGAAATATATGTTTTCATTTTTAAATGGAGAATTTTTCCTGCAGCTCTCTAAGTATATAATTTTTCTCCTAGTGTCTCTTCATTAATTTTGGGTTCAATCAGCCTGTTTTAGTGTATAACATTATCTGTTTCTTTATGTTACTTCAGGATTGTTTTTTTTTTCTATTGCTCAAAACATTTTATAATTAGCTTAGCTACCATAGAAAATTAATTTTTAGAAGCCAAACAATAGAATAATAATTTTTTTAGTGGTAATGAATTCCTTTTCATTTGTAGACAACATAGTATAAAACTTTCTTTTTCACCCTAAATGTAAATGAATAATATTAGTATGAGGTAAAGCACTCCCAAATCTTATGCATATATTTCTTTTGAAGGGAGAGCCACTCATATGGAAACACTTTTTGTTTTGATGGCTAGTACTGATTCTTATAAGACAAAAACAGTTTTGAAATTGATCTGCAAACTATTTGATATTTTTGGAAAATATGTCAGTAACTGCATGTAAGTTTTGGGAATTCAGTTGTGAATGTATGGAATTTGTGCTGCAAATTTCAACTTTTTAGCCTCAGTAGTTCTGATTTGGCAAATTCTCACAGAAAATCTCTTTCTTCTCTGTCCACTTTGTACACAGAACTGTTCTTAATTCTTTAATTGTCATGTTTATCATACTGCATGTAGTTGTGGCAAGATAATTTTTTACTTTATTTCTGCAGAAAAGCAATTGACCTTTATGCCTTTATCCTACAGTGACCAACAGATACATGTATAACAGAAATTTAAATTAAAATTAATGCTACTTCAGTCTAATATTAAAAAAAAATGGTTAACTAGCTTTGGACACTTTTGAGGGTTAATTATTATCTTGGATAAACTTATTATTTCAGAACAAATACAAAAGTTGTGCTTTTACCATCCTTGCGAGATGCTCATCATGATTGTATATATCCTACTCCACCTTATCAAGTCAAGTCACAGTTTAAGGCAAGTGTCATTTTTCATTATTTACATCTTTATAATACTAGTATAATTTGAATAAGTAGGATCAGTAAAAGTTTAATTTTCTGGAAGAAATATTAATGATTAGCAGAAATCATAAACTATATAGGATTATAGATATATAGGATAACTGTGTAATTAAGTATTGAATGAAATAGTTATGAAAATGGTCATCATATGACAGACCACCACCAAAATTTCATATTTCTATCATTAATACCTCATTCAATATTTGTTTGAAATTTCCGAATTTTCAATCTTTTTCACCATTAGAGGGCGCAATTATAGTGTTTGAAAGATTTCGAAAGTGCAAATCATAATATTTAATCAATTCCTGCCTAACCCTAAAAAGATTTTTTCATTTATCTCTAAATACAAACAATTATCTGCTAAAGCAAAAAAATTGTGTCCCCCCCCCACCACCACCCTGAGTCTAACAGGTCAATTCGTTGTTGCCAATGGAAACATAATATTCACATTCCACCACCAAAATTTAAAATTTCTATCTTAAATACATCATTTGCAGTATTCGTTTAAAATTTTGGAATTTGAAAATTTTTCCACCGTTAGAAAGTGCAATTATAATTTTCAGAAGATTTAAAAAGTGAATCATAATATTCTATCAATTCCTATCTAACCTAAAAAAATTTTTTTATTTATCTCTAAAAACAAACAGTTATCTGCTAAAACTAAAAAGGTGTGTTTTCCCACCCCTCTGTGTCTAAGGGGTCAGCTAATTTTTAGCAATAAAACTTTGTGACCTTCACATTCCATCACCAAAATTTCAAATTTCTAGCATAAATACATCATTTGCAATATTTGTTTGAAATTTAGGAATTTTCACTTTTTTCCACTGCTAGAGAGCATAATTATAGCTTTAGAGAGATTTGGAAAGTGCATATCGTAATATTTCATCAGTACCTATCCAACACAAAAGGAATTTTTAATTTATCTCTGTAAACAAAAAAGTTCGATGTGTACAGATGAACATCTCTTTTTCTTCTAAAATTACAAACTTAAATTCTTAAATTACAAATTAAAAAATTAAACATTTAGCAAATTAAACATTCAATAAAAATTAAAATTCATTTTAAAAAAAACTTCAAACAGCTACTTGCCACAGAGGTCTGATAGGAGCCTGTCAGTTTATATGTCATAGTAGAAAGTCTGAGAGGATGGCAGGACCTCAGCAGAAAAAAACGATACATGCATCCATGCCTTACCCATGATTCAAACCCAGGTCAGTAGCCAAGTGCGCTAACCACTTGGCCACAGGATGGCTGTGGTAGCTTTACAAATTGAAACGAGACAAATTATCTTGTTTTCTTTGAAAACGAGAAAAAATATGAAGGACCACGTTAAGCAGATAAGTATACTATGAAATTAGGGTAGCCATACAGGCAAGGCAGGAGAAAAAAAGAGCTTGTTCTTTTTTTTTCTCCCAGAATTTTTTTTAATTAATAACTTATTAGGAAGCTTTTTTTTTTAACTAATATAACATAAATTTATTTATTAGCAAAAATTCAGAGAGAAGAAAAAGTATTATTTTCAAACTGCAAGAATTTTTGGTGGAAGTGCTATTTAACAAGAAAGATGCATCTTGCCTCTGGTACATATGGGATTCTCGTTTTCAAAGACAAGAGGTTTTTTTATTTACCTACTTTTTCACTCCTTAAAAGTTTTTATTTGAGCTAATGGATGATGTGGAAAATGCAAACAGTAGTATTTTATCAGTAATTATAAAGCAAAAATTATTTGCCTTTTATACCTTAAATTTAAGAAGTTGCTTTTCTTACATCTCTCTGAGAAAAGGAGCAAATTTTTGTTGTCAGTGGAATATCTCTTGACACTCTACCACTGAAATTTCAAATTTCTACCATAAATAGATCGCTTGCAACATTCGTTAAAAGTTTTGGCATTTTCACATTTAATAAAAGTAATTTTAATATGTGTATATTCAAAGTTCATGCTCCAAGACATTTCCATTGTAAATCCTGATGATTATTATATGTATTGTTCTGAGTTTTGTTATTTTCTACATTAAATTCAATTGCTTGCTTAAAATTTCCATTTGATTCATGTTACATGATTATTATTTTTTAAATAAGTTTAAAAATGACAAAGTAATTTTAAAAGATTAGTTTTAATTGTGTACTAAAATTAAATATTTGTGTTATAGAATCTATATTTGGCATCAGATCCTTGTCTTCTCAACATTAATGGCATTATTTTTGGTGTCACATCAACTGATATTCTTTTTCACCTGGGAAAAGAAGAAATTAATTTGTATGTAATAGTTACATAATTGTTTTAAATATCTTGCTTCTCTAACACATAAATCTTTAGTTTAATATAATGGGAAATGCTGACTTTTTTTTTTTGTTTTATTTTGTATGGTATATTTAAAAGCATTAACAAGTATCTTCTGATTGTAATATTAGTATTTTGTAATCTATATAGTGTCTCTCTAAATTCAAAAGCCTCAAAGGAAATAACCAGCACACACATGCCTCTGTACCACTCCACAATTTTCATATCCTGTATAAATTTCAATACTGTGATGTGGATATTTATTTCAATGCAGATGCCACATCTTCAGACCAATCTGAAAAAAAAAAATGTAAACTCTAGTTGCATCTGTTGCAAAGTGAATGAATCATCTAACTTTATAGACAACTCCACCAGAAAAAAGATAACCTTTTGACCATCTACCTGTGCAATGCTCACTGAAGGACCCTTCATTAGGAAATTTGAGTAAAAATACAACTCTCTTAGACCAGCTCATTGCAAACTAAAAGGGAAAAGAGCCTCCTAGAAATATATATATATGTATACTAATCAAGTATAAATTAGAATTATAAGTTACCAGAAATATGCCAAGCTTGATCTCCATTGCCAGAGTTGCTTATGTAAATTCCCTCATTAGACCTGACAGTAATACTTGCTACCCAATACACATGAGAAATTAAAATCTTTACAAGCTTTTAGCATTTGCTGTTGTGAGATTCTTAGCAAATAACTTAAAATTATTTTATTTTGTTGTAGATCAGCAATATTCTTTCAAGAGGAAACTAATTACCTAATGTTCAGCAAATGTTTTATTACCAGATTCCTAACAAGTCATATGACTGGAGATAGTCTATTAAGTTATTCAGATTACTGAATGTTTTGGATCATTAGTGGTTAAGAGTACCAACCTTGTATGATTTTTTTTTTTTTTCTTGTTTGATAATAGTACTTATTATGAACATTAATAAAATTTAAGTCATAAATGCCATAAGCTATATCTGTATGTTATATCTGGAGTGCTTAATTTTTTTTTTGTCTATTGATTGCATTATAGAAAAATAGACCTTTTATTAGATACAATAAAAATTCATCTTATTTTCAGATACATATTGGTTACAATAAAAGGGAAAAAAACCCTAATAATTAACAAATGTCTTGTTTAGGAACCACTTTCTAAAGTAGGTTAGACAAACATAATACAACCAAAGGGAGCAATATTAAATCATCAAAAGCATGCAAAACATTTTAGTAGAATTTATTATTTTTATTTTTTTAACCTTTTTTATTTTCGGTGTAATTACCATAGTCAGAAAAAGGTGGAAATTTATCCCTTTCACGTCATAATTAAATTAAGCCTCTTACATTTGTTTACTGTTGGAAGTTCAGACAGTTGTCTCTAAAGGACAGTGCACTCACAAACAAAAATATCACACTTCATAATTGTATAGTAGAGCAGAAAGAGCATTGGAATTTTGGTAATGTGAAGGCAAATAAAGCCGAAAAGGAGTAATATGAATATAGACATTGATATTTTTTTTATATTAATATATGGATCCTAACCTATACTCCAATTCTGGTTCATTGCACTGAATGCTTAACACCTACAAGTTCTGGGTTGGGTTGTTTTACAAACTGTAATAATTCACGATATATGCTGTGCATTGAATTTAGTTTAAAAAACTGCTTAATCTTAAGTTATGAGGAGTGCAAAAGTTTTTACAAGCTAAGTTGCATCAATAATTTGTTGCTATTAAAACTGTCAAATTATACTTCAAACAAGTTCTTATATACCTTATACATTAGTCTTAAATATATCCTTATATACCTTATATATTAGTCTTAAATATATCCTTATACAAAGTATAATAGACCAATTAACAATACAAATATAGTTACTGGTATGTTGGAGGCTGGTACATCTACTTGATTATTTAGCATCGCTTGATGTTACAATAAATAATCACTGATGTTTCTTATATATCAGTGCATCCAGTCCAAATTTGGGTACTGTTGCATCTGCATGTCTATATGACGTCAATTGATGTCTCTTTATGTAGCTAATGCTGTTAATATATTTCAAGCAACCAGTCCTTTGAAGATACATGCAGATTTAGATGTTAATTCAGTACATGCAGATTTAGATGTTAATTCAATACAGTCAACGTATATTTATCTTCAGTACATTTGTCCAGATGAAACATGAATATATCAGATTACTCGGTGTAGTTGTTAACAATAGCAAATTGTCACTAATTATATGTCATTTAGTGATGGCCTATCATCACATATGTTGATATTTAGTTATGCTATCCTTTTCGTTAGAGCTTTAGATATTTCATTTCAAACTACAGAGTTCATAGTTGTTACTTGAAGCTGAAGACTGTTAACTTGCCATACGTATTATGCACGTTACACATTCACTGGCACATATATATGTAGAGGCAACAGTTGCACTTTCCTCAATTCTTTAAGATTTAAAATGCATAATTATGTAACGCTCCAAAGATTTAATTACTTTCTGCCACTTCTTTTCTCCCCACTCTGTAACGGGCCAAAGAATTGAAAATACTTTTAAAGTTTGGACCCTTTGTCTGATCCAATAATTATTCAAGCTCTGGATAGCTAAGTTGGGCGCCAGGCAATAATTAACAAATTGCCAAAAATAAAGTTCAATTAGGGTTCGAATGCCAGCGAGTGTTACTTAACGAGTTAAGAATTCAAAAATTAAATGATTGTCAAACTTCTAATGCAAATTCTAATCAAAACAATTAACGTTGCTCAAGAGAAAAAATAGTAAAGATTCAAAAAAGGTTTATATAACAAACAAATTTATTTCCAAAATTATTTCAAACACTCACTGACAGCAATGAAGAAGATACTACATCATTTCTATCTACTCGTCAACTGACTTCTCAAAAACTACTCCTTTCTCAAAACTGACTCCTGTCTAACTCTGTCTCCTGTGACTAACATGTCACCATTTTAACAAGCGTACAGGCTTAGCAGCATGTGGGTGTCGCAGCGGTAAAGACATTTGCCTAAAACGAAGAGCGCACAAGCTATGACGCAAGAGGGGACATGTCCTTGTACATGCGCTTTAGCGAGTGACAATCGAAAGTTCAGAGTTGCGCATGCGCAACTCCTATGCTCTTGGAAACGAGCGCTGTGATGCCAAAAATGAAATAAAAAACCCCAAAATGATAAATGTAACGTAAATTAAGCAAAACTGGTTAAGGTAAAGTAAAAGTGAATGAGGGGCATCACAATTAAACATAAATTGTTAAAAGCCAACATACTTTGTTATTAAAACAGGTTTAAAAACAATTTCATAGAAGTGCCTAGATGTCAATAGAGCATCAGTCGTATCGGTGCTCAGATGTTGCCAGAGCTATGCATTTCACCATCTGTCAATACACAGCATCATCAGACTCAATTTGTGTGAAGTGCAATGTTCTGCTTTATAGGTGTCCCACTCTTTACATCAGAGGTCAGCTGTTGTTACATATTATCGTTTGATTGGTGGTGTAGAAGGAGATTCCATGCGAACGGAAGGGGAGGAATCTCCATATTGCATATATTATTACATTGTGCATGTATTAGCATTTTCTCGGCATAATTTAATTGAAACTTAGTTTTTGGAGCAATTAGTGGTTTAAGATCAATTGTATGCACTTGAATGTTATTATCAGTTTTGATTTACACAATGATTTCTCAGAACATATCTACTATGTAAATCGAGGGATGTGTGTATATCACCAACAGGTGATATACACACATCCCTCGATTTTATATTAGTTTACCTATGATTGCCTATTATTTCAACACAAATCCTTACACTTGATTAAAGATATGTTGGTTAAAATAATACCATGTAAAAGAAAAAAGATATTTTTGAACTGAATAATATTTTTATGATAGCCTTTTGAAGTTTGATGTTGGCTGGTCTTGTGCACTATTATGGAAAGTGCTTTCTAGACCAGAGTTTTCAATTACAGTCAGGTTGATTTCCTAAATAAAGGATTTAATCACGATAATGCTGTGGTACAAAGTTAAAACATAAAACTTCCAGGGAGTAATTCTCAAACTAGGAAAGTGCTGTACATACCATTACCATATATGGGATCTACTTAACTAATACCTTAGAATTACCCTTAACTTTATACATTAATTCAAAATTAACTCTTCCTTCAAGAGACCAATTAGAACCATATATAATGTGAAAACATATTTACCACTTATGCTGGTACAATTGCATATTTTGCAGCGTTGTCATGCTGTAGTTGGTAATTACATATGCTACCAGTCCTGATAGTAGATGTTCTTCTAGCAGTTACAATGCTGGCATAGATGTTATGAACTGACACTATTTTCTTTAGTTTCCTCATCCACAAGTTTGAACTTCATTCATTTGTGGTGCACAAAAAGATGGTTTAAGTTGTCAGTTGTTCGTGGTGGTATAAGTTCTATTTCTTTTACGTAGGATGTTACATACAGCGACGCTTTTAGCCATGTTGTTGCACATTGTAACCTCAGGGTAATAGTAAATTCTCATAAGGCATTACATGAACAGTTCTTTTGTTGTGAAAAGCACTTTTCCCTGCTTGAAAAGATTTTAGATATGCTCCTTACTGGAAGAAAGCTGATGTTCTGATGACAGTTAATTTAATATTGGCCAAAAGCCATTGCTTTTACAACATTAAAACTTTTAAAAAACATCTTAAAAAACATGAACCTTCCAGGCTCATTACGCGACGCATTTCACCACGAACTCATAACACGTGGCATCCTCAGGCGAATACAATGATAGCTAGGTGAAGTTTAAGTAGCCGCCTTCAGTCTAGCCCAGCCCTTTGCGTACTGAGTGCTGCGTGCGCAACTCGTGACGAAGGTTGCAATAGGAGATGCCGTGCCGACGGAAGGGGTGGAATCTCGGTATTGCAGACCTCGTCATGATGTTTATGTATATTTAAAGTTTCGGCATATTGTAGTTGAAATTTTGTTTTTGGGGCTATTCCAGGTTTAAAGTTAATTTTATCAATTTTAATATTATTTTCTACTATTGTTCTTGATAATACTATTGTGAGGTTCTTTTTACTTGTCTGTAATATGTTCCTGCATCTGTGTCTCATATTGTCTATATGTTTTTCCTATATATTTATTTTTGCCCTCTAATTTGTTATTGAGGTCAGGGATTTCGATTTTGTATACTCCCCCTGTGGGTGGTTTTTGATCTCTATCGTTTAAAATTAAATTTTTAATGGAGTGGGTGATAGTACTGGGTAAAATAATATTATATTTTCGAGTGTTTTCGTTATAGCTTTCACATATGGAAAACTTTTAACATATCGTGATTAAATTCTTTATAAAGTATAGCTGTGTGTTGACTTATTAGTATAGGTTGATTTCCAATGACTAATACTGTGGTATAATGCTTAAAGCCACCAATTGAGGATGATTGTTCTGCAGCCAGAGCACCTGACATGCTATCAGGAGGTCGTAGGTTCAATCCCACCCAGCTAATGACAATTTTTCTTCTATATTTATCCATTTATGGGTATTTGTATAAAATGGGGCATGATTGGATATTGGACATAAATAGAAATATTTTTGTTCATAATTTATTAATGCAATTTCAGAGAATTTTATGTATGTTTATAAAACTGATATTTGCAGCCCACCGCAGTCTTCAGATCGACTTGGAAGACTCTGTTGTCATCTCTTAACTCAGAAAAAGTAAGTATTTCATTGTTATTGTTTTAGAGTTTAAATCTATTCAATGTATTGTATTCGTAATGTAAATATGAATGATCTGGACTAATGGGACTGGATTTGACCTAAATTAACTAAAATCTGGATAATTCAGAAGAAAACTTAGAAAAACTGATAAAATGAAATGCATTGATTTGTTCATACAGTCATAAATTACCAACTGATACATGTAATGCAGGTGAGATTTCTTCATATGTGATTTGAATTGAGTATGGGAATGAATAGTAAAGCCACTTGTCAGTGTATACATTAGCATTTTGGGGATATCTACTGTATTTTAGTTCCTGCATACAGGAAATGCTTTCCAAGCTTTATAATTTTTTTTTTACAAATTTCATGTATTTTGAAACAACTATTAAGATATATATATTAACTTTTCACTGGTAAGCTTATATATAGATACAAAATAATGTGAAATATTGAGAAATACTTTTTTTTTTTTAGCATTGATATAAATAAAAAAAATTTTAAATATATACTTTTAATTATAAAGGAATATATCACTCTGAAAACATTGATCAGTTTTAGAGGAAAAATTGTCTTCAGCCAGGTGGGATAAGAACTCATCTGGTTCATGTCCCACTGGGCTCAACACAATTTTTCTTTTCTAAAATTGATCGTTCAGAGTGATATCTTCCTTCATAATTGAACAAATACTTTGAAAAATCTCTTCAGTTTACAAAATATACTTTTGATTATAAAGTAATAGGAAATTTCTTAGAAATGAATTGTTAAATAATAGTTCAGAAATTCATTCAAAGTCAATGGAAAATGGCAATTTTTTTTGGGGGGGGGGGAAATATATTATGCCAAAAAAAGTGTCATTTTCTTCATAGAATTTTCTCCACTTTAGAGTGCCAATAATACTTATATATGCCAGAAAACTAAGTTTATTTTCACACAAATTGCATGAAAGATATTTAAAGTATAGTAAAAACTATATGTAGATTGCATAATGTACTTTATTTATTTTTAACCCTTCTAGGGCTCAGCCTGAAAAACTGTTTGCATCCAGAGGCTACGCTATTTTTTCACTATGCTCAGCTAAAAATAAATTAACTTTCAACTTTTTTTGACAAATAGCTAATGAAAGGAATTATTAAACGATTTATTTCGCAATTATCACTGGTGACATGTTATATGTGAAATTAATCAGTGTTTAATTATGGATTTTACAAAAATATTTAACAAAAATTTTTTATTTTAATAGGGTATTTTAGAGTCATGTAATGAAAAATGCATCTGGCAATGCAAATAAAAAGTGATATTCTTAAAAATAACCTTAATTTCTCTTTTGAGGGAGGGAAGATAATAAGCATCATCAAGGTGTGGGTCTGCTTCTCAGCATACATACTAGTGATACTCTTTTAGGATATGAGTGCCTTAATGAAAGGTTTCTTACAGCAAAATTTCAGACAAGCATTAAAGACTTGAGTGTTATCTGCTATTATGCCCCCACTGAGAATGCTGATAAGGATGAGGATAGATTTTACGGACAACTGCAGGATATTTTTAATTCTGTCAAGAAAGGAGATATTACCCTTGTTCTTGGTGACTTCAATGCCAAAGTTGGTACTGACTCTGACCTTTGGGGAGGAGTAATAGGCCCTTTTGGTATTGGTAGCTGCAATGGCAATGGGCAACGTCTCCTACAGGTAAGTAAACTCAATGGTTTCAGAATAACTAACACATATTACAAACACCACAACATACATAAGTACACATGGGTTTCACCTGATGGGCTGCATAAGAATATGATTGATTATATATTAATTAACAGCAAATGGGCTAGTTCTGTTAGGAATACCGGGTCATATCGGGGAGCTGAAATTGGATCTGACCATTATCTTGATAAAAGTGTCTTGCAACTTAAACTTAAAAAGTGTTGTGCTAGGGTTAAAAAATTTACCTTTAATACTGAAGCTCTGAAAGACCCAGTTATAGCCAAAGCTTACCATGATAGGTTACTTAATCATTATGACAGTCATGGTTTGCTTTCTACTGAAGTTGAGGAAGAATGGGACCATTTTAAAGAGGCATTTTTGGAAACTAACAGTAATCTAGGGAAAAAGGATCAGATGAGGCAGAATTATTTGAGTGATAAGGGACTTGAGCTTATTTCGGAAAGAAAGAACTGCAGGAATGTCTTTAATCAATACCCTACTAGTCCTAATAGAAAGCATTACAGAGACCTTAATAAACTTGTAAAGGATCAGTTAGCTGCTGATAAGAATCTTTGGCTTGATGGTTTGGCTGACAAAGCCGAGGAAGCAGTTAGACAGCACAACAGCAGAGAGCTGTACCAGATAGTTAATGTTTTGTGTGGTAGAAAACGGACAGGCATACAAGGATTGAAGGATAAACAAGGTAAGGTTATAGAAGGGGAGGATTCTGTCATGGCTAGGTGGGCTGAGCATTTCAGTGATATTTTAAGCAATGTGGTTAGTTCTACTCCCATTGATTTTAATGATGATAGATTCATTACTGGCCTTAATGTTTGCCGTATAACACAGTCTGAAGTTATTTTGGCTCTTTCTAAAGCTACGTAAATTGCCAGGGTTCTATGAAATTACTACAGAAATGCTTAGAGCTGGAAATGTTTTGGTTACCACATGGATGACTGAAATTTTGAATATCTTTTATGATAAAGGCATGGTTCCTAAGGATTTTATCAGAGCTATTATTATCCCTATTTTCAAAAAAGGTGATCGCAGTTCTTGTGATAACTATAGGGGTATCAGCCTAATCTCTGTTCCAGGTAAAGTTCTTTGCATGATTGTGCTTAATAGAAGTCATGTTTCTCCCTCCAAACACTACTTCATTGATCCAACCGATGGATCAGGGAGTTATTGCAGTGTTTAAGTCTTATTATCTATGGGGAACTTTTTCACAAACCATTTCTGCGACTGAAGGAAATGATCAGCCTCTCATTCAATTCTGGAAAGCATTCAATATTTATCATGCTATTAAAAATATTGCTGTGGCTTGGGACGAAGTGACCTCTCAATGTATGAGCAGCATATGGAGAAAGACATTAAAAAGGTTTGTGCACGATTTTGGAAGTTTTGAAAAAAATGAAGACCTTTGTAAATTGAGTGAAGAAATAGTGCGCCTAGCAAACAATCTGAATCTTGAAGTGAATGATGACGACAGTTCAACTCATAGAAAGTGCCCCTGAAGAGTTGACCAACGAAGAATTGGTCGAACTGGAGGAACAATGTGTTGCAGAAGAGGAAGAGGGAAAAGAGAAACAAGAAGTGGTAGTTAAACAATTCACAGTCTTGCAGAAATGTTCTCTGCAGTTAGCGGTGTTCTCAGAATGGCTGAAAACGTGGATCCCAATGTTCAACTCTACTTATTAGTAGAAAGGAAAGTACATAATGCATTTGCTTGCTATAAACAAATTTATGATGAAAAGAAGAGGAATAAGTAAAGCACATTGGACATTTTCATCAAAAAAAAAGCTTACACCAGAAGAGCTGCTGCCTGGTCCTTCACATATGGAAGGTAATGAAGATGTGATTGTGGAGGAAGATTTGGGTGATTATTCTCCTGTTTTATAGTGGCAGTGATGCATAGTACAGTTTTATAAGGTTTAAAAATTAAAATAATATATCATATCAAACGCATTTTCTAATCTACAGCTACACATTTCAGCAACAGTCTTGGTGATTATTATGGTCTTTTTTTTCTTTTTCATCATTATTATTATTCTTGTTTTTTATCAATAATAATTGTTAATAATCCAATATCAGTGAAATATACAGTGTTTGGGACAGTATACTTATGGTTAAGTCCCTAACGCCTATAAATCTGTTAATTTAATATATCGGCATACGTCCTGTTGGATGGATGTAAGTCGAGGGATGACTGTATTTATATCCCAAATTATGTTCTTAATTTTGTATAAATATATATATCTGTTGCTATTCATATTATAATAAATGGCAATTCCTACAATTAAAATTCAGCACTCTTAATTATCAAAATAAAATAAATTTGCTTATTTATTTATTATAAATTTTTTGCTTATTTTTTTTCTTATTTGCTTTTTGTTGCAGCTTTTACCCTTTATATCCTTCTAGTGAAGATGTTAATATTGATTATATACATTTTGAGACATATGCTCTATTGCCTGTTACACCTCACTTTTTGATTTTGCCTTCAGATCTAAGAAGTTTCATCAAGGTTAGTTATTTTTACATTTTAATTTTTTATGAATAGCAAGTGTGTCTCAAGATTTAAACACCATATTTTTTAGGAGAGTGCTTTCTGAAAAAAAAAAATTCTTCAAGTACAATTGGTTCATTATTTATCTAAGGTAAAATTAATATTTTGGAATGTTGTCTTTTTATGTTAATTGTAATCAAAAAATAGAAATTCATATTTGTATGAACTGTTTCGTGCAGATATCTATGGATTAATAACAGTTTATATTGCTTATTGTTAAGTGCTCTCTAGTGAACCCAGAATAACAAAAGATTTAGTAATATATATTATTTTTGAACTTCTAAGTGCTTAAATGTAAGAACTTAATGTACATTAAAATCACTGAGCAAAATAATATCTCCAAAGAAAATCACTACATCCTGAAATTGGCCATAAAAACCACTTTTTTTTCCTTTTGTTAAAATATCATGTGGGGTATATAACATTAAGATTCTGTGTGATTTATGATTCTTATCAAAAACTGTGTGACATATAAAACAGAGTGATTGCATATAGATATATCCTCAAGCAGGCCATGGGCTACAGAGGTCCAACCAGATTGTGCAATTTTAGTCTTCCAAATGCATTTGTCCTGAGCTACATCTGCTGCATCTAGCCACTAAGCATTTCAGTGGTGATTTCATCCACCCCTGCAGATTTATGTAGTTTAAGTTTAGAAATAGCCAACATAACTTCAGATTTAAAAGCCGTAATGCATCTATCATCATTAAAAACAATGGGAGTAGAACTTAACACAAGGGGTGGGGGTAACTCAGTCAGTAGCATGTCAAGCTCTTAATCTGCAGTTCCCAAATTTTAGTCCCAGCTGGGCCAGCATTGAGATTTATCTCTGCTAAACTCTGCCCTGCCCACAGTCAGCAGGTGAGACCAGTGGGCTTGGAAAGGCTGCCGTCTGTCAGATGGAATATAGCCATGGCCCTGTGTACAGGAGAGCCATATCCTATGCACATTAAAGAGACATGCTAG
Organism: Ryuthela nishihirai; assembly: GCA_038380435.1. NCBI lineage: Eukaryota > Metazoa > Arthropoda > Arachnida > Araneae > Heptathelidae > Ryuthela > Ryuthela nishihirai. The sequence continues at coordinate 45,930,188 of JAWZYU010000029.1, read as the reverse complement.
GTGACTGATAGGAGCTACGATCGTCTCCCAACAGCTCTTCCACTGGGTCCCCTCCCCCAACCTTTTCTGAGTCTTCGGGGGTCCTTGTGACCTGGCCGTTTAGTCCATTTTGTTCAAAAATGTGCCACTTAGAGATGAAACAACTTACCAATTAAACACATTGTTTAGAACATCCCTGAAATACTCAGCCCATCTTAATTTTAACATGGAAAGGAAATTTTATACAGCAATGCCTTCACCAATCTGTGACTTCCAATTCTCATCTTCAATAAACTTACCATGTTTATCCTTCAACCTCCATCAATCCATAAACATAGAACATTAACTATCTGGTACAGCTCTCTGCTGTTACACTGTCTAGCTGCTTCCTCTGCTTTGCCAGCCAAGCTATCAAGCCAAAGATACTTATTAGCTGTAAACTGATCCTTTACACGTTTATTAAGCTCTTTGTAACACTTTCTGTTAGGACAAGTAGGGGTTGATCAAGGATTCCTATAGTTCTTTCTTTCAAAAATAAGCTCCAGTGTCTTATCATTCAAATAATTTTGCCTCCTCTACCGTTTTTTACCCAAAAGAGTACTGTTAGTTTCATGAAAAGCCTGTTTAAAATGGCCCCATTCTTCCTCAACTTTAATAGTAAGCAAACCATGACTGTCATAATGACTAAGTAACCTATCATGGTAATCTTTAGCTGTAACTGGGTCTTTCAGAGTTTTAGAATTAAGGGTAAATTTTTTAATCTTAGCACAACACTTCTTAAGTTTAAGTTGCAAGACACTTTTAACAAGGTAATTTGTCAGATCCAATTTCAGCTCTCCTATATGACCTGGTATTCCTAACAGAACTAGCCAATTTGCTGTTAATTAATATATAATCTATGATATTCTTATGCAGCCCATCTGGTGAAACCCATGTGTACTTATGTATGTTGCAGTGTTTGTAATAGGTGTTAGTTATTCTCAAACCATTAAGTTTACTTACCTGTAGGAGATGTTGCCCATTACAATTACAGCTACCAATGCCAAAAGGGCCTATCACCCCTCCCCAAAGGTCAGAGTCAGTACCAACTTTGGCATTGAAGTCACCTAGAACAAGGGTAGTATCTCCTTTCTTGACAGAATTCAAAATATCCTGAAGTTGTCCGTAAAACCTATCTTTCTCATCCTCAGTGGGGGCATAACAGCAGATAACATTAAAGTCTTTAATGCTTGTCTGAAAATTTGCTGTAAGAAACCTTTCATTAATGCAGTCATATCCTAGAAGAGCATCACTAGCATGTCTGCTGAGAAGCAGACCTATGCCTTGGAGATACTTGTTATCTTCCCTCCTTGAAAAGAGAAATTTGAGATTATTTCTATGAATCTGACCTTTATCTGTTCATCTGGTCTCTTGTAAGCTGAGAATATCTAAATTATAATGGTGGAATGCTTATTTGAGGACATCAAGAGAATAATCTCTGTGCAGTCCTCATATTCCAACTACTTATCGAGAGAAAATTGTTAGTGGGATATTAAAAGAAACTATGTTTATTGAGAGAGGGAATGCTGACAATATCAAACAGCCCCCTAATCGCAGACATGGGGCAAAGACTCATTCCCCCACTACTAAAGGCTGAAGCCATCTGCACTGGAAGACTTCCTCCAATGTAGAATTTGACAATGCTCATAGAAGCATAGGTTCAGGTGCCTGTGATTATCTCTGCTCAGGATTATCCACCAGCTGATAAAACACATCCTGAGAATCTATTCACTTTGGGCTATCAACCCACAAACAAACAGAAAACACATGGGAAGATTTTCCCTCAATAGAAGCCTACCAGTGCAGCAAATTAAGGGTGCATAAATCAAGCTGAAAGCCATTATTCCATTCACCTTGGTATATATGGTCAGCACCAGGACTCTGTGTAGTTGACCACTGAACAGCAGGGTAGAAAAAAAGTAGCCTAGATCAGTATGCTACACTGATCTGGCAGCTCTCCCCTTATGTTCCCTTCCACAAAAAAACTCTCTTTTGAAAGGTCGAATCGTTTGAACCATGAGAAGGTGGGATTGAATATTAGGTGCTAGACCTGGCTGGTTCTGTGCATCATCAAAGGGGATTGATGCATAACTCTCCTTCCACTGAATACCTAGGTACCATATGAAAATTATAATTCTTATAATATATTTATTATAAGAATGCAAGCAATCCAAGCACGTAAAAAATGTTTAGAAACATTTGTAGAATTATGTGTTTTGAAGAAATGCACTTGTGGAAGTGGATGGATGAACAAACAACAGAACAGATCCATAGAGATTAAAATAAGACTGTCCTGTGAATATATCCAAATGCATAATATATGCATAATATGTTCATTAAACTTTAGTGTCAGGTGTCTTCAACTGAACTTCCTCTGGTGACCAGATTTGTTTTGAAGTGTTTCCAGCAACATCTATATATATTTCAGAAGCTTATCCTGAAATATATCATGTTAAATATCAGAAACTCGTTTAATTTGTGAAATAAAATATAATACAGTAAGCACCTTCTGATCGTGGGTTTGCCATTCAACAATTTGGGGGGAAATTTTTTGTGACCCAGATCAGACCAGACTTTACTATTCATGGATTGGTGTAGGCATTGCTGTATAAAATGGCCCTTAAATAATTTTTGTAACATTATTTAAAATCATCACCGAAATTGTAATCAAATTTTATAATTACCTTAATTGTTTAATGCATATAAAGTTTTATTTATGCGCTTGTTTGTTAAACGAATGGTAGGTTTATATAAAACTTGTGTTATTATTATTATTATGCATAACTCTGAAATTTCTACATTGATTGAGATGTATGATGGAGAAAATGCTATAAAATTTAAGGACATAGTGCAAAATTCAATTACAAATTTACTTCACAATTTCATTGTAGAAAAGTTTAAAAAACAAACAATTGCTCTCATAAGTCGATGCTTAGGAAGGTAGCTGCTATATATCAATTTTGTTGTCCGGCAAAAATTCCGAGCTTTTCCTTGTAGCTTTCTATTTTTAAGTGTGCACCTATTAGTTAGAAATAAGTAATATCATGATAACTGCTGTCCTGCTTGTTGTGAGAGGCTAGTGCACTCCACCTTTGCACTGTTGCTTTGGCTTTCGGTTGTTTACCACTGTCTGCTGTTGTCTGACAGAACTTTTATTATGTCGGAGATACCAGTCCTTTTATGTGGGATGATATTGACAGTCAGCTTGGTGGATTTGCACTGCTTGATATTCACAATTCTTTAAGGGACACTTAGATGATATTTTCTCACTTCTGAGAGCTTCCAGTTCTTAAAAAATCTTCCTCCAATTTGAGATGACACACATGGAGGGAAGTTAAAAATCAGATTGGTGACCAGACGTGCTTACAACTGGTAGAGTTAGTTCACCTTTCTAACACCAATATTACAATAGCAAGGTACAACATTTTCTCCACAATTTCTCTCATTAGTCAATGCTTACAAAGGTAGCTGCTAGATATCGATTCTGCCGTTCGGCAAAAGTTCTGAGCTTTTCCTTGTAGCTTTTTATTTTTAAGCAACATCTTCCTTCCATGCGTGACATCCCAAATTACAGAAAGATTTGTAAGAACTACAAGCTCGGAAGTGAGAAAATATAATCTAAGTGCCCTGTAAAAAAGTATGAATATCAAGCAGTGCAAATTCACCAAACTGACTCAATATCATCACACATACAAGGACTGGTATCTCCGATGTAATAAAAAGTTCTGTCAGACAACAGCAATATAACAACAGCTAACAGCAGTAAATGACTAGAAGCCAAAGCAACAGTGCAAAGGTGGAGTGCACTAGCCTCTCACAACAAAGAGGGCAGCAGTTATGGTGAGATATTACTTATTTTTAACTAATAAGTGCACACTTAAAAATAGAAAGCTACAAGGAAAAGCTCAGAACTTTTACCAGACAGCAAAATTGATATCTAGCAACTGTCTTTATAAGCATCAATTTATGAGAGCAATAGTTTGTTTTTTAAACTTTTATACAGTGAAATTGTGAAGAAAATGCTGTACCTTGCTATTGTAATATTGGCATTAGAAAGGTAAAAGTACTCTACTCGTAACATAAATATCAAATTTATAGAAAAAATTTTTTTTTGACCATGTTGGATACAAACCCACAGCCTCCTATAAGTTTAAGTTCAGAAAGTCATGGGCTTGTATCCCACCCAGCTCAAGATAATTTTTCCTCCAATTTAATCTCAATGTTAAGATTTCTTGACTTTTCAACTGAAGAAACTTTGAGAAATTTACCAAGTAAACATATAGAGCCAATTTATATTTATATTACAATACAAAAATATTTCTTGAACATTCATTTTCACACTTGGTAATAATAAACATGAAGCTAATTTGAAACAATTCTGTTCATGTCTGAAGGAGAAATAAATAACCCTGGCGATCTAGTAAAAGTCATTCTTAAATATTGATTAAAAATGAAAAACTTTGAACATTCCATTCAAAATGTGTAGTCTTTTTTGATAGGTTTTAAATAAACTATAATATGGATAGGCTCTTCCAACAGTATTTTCCTATCTAATGTATTACTGGTACTGTTATACATTGCTGTTTATTAGGACAGAACACATATTTTCTGAGGTGAAAAATATATTGCAAAATCACACTTTATATTTTGAAACACAATAGAAATAAAATCATGGTAAAATCACCCGATATCTTTGAAATTTGAGAAATATTCTGTAATTCATTTATACATCTGAAAAGCTAAAGAAACAAATATCTGTGAAATATCAATCTGTATCATTAAAGCAGAAAAGATGAGTATCGTTTTCTAAAGTTCAATAAAAAAATTTATTACAAGCTTTGGTTTAAATTATAGGCTGAACATTCTTGAAATGATTGACAAATGCATTTTAAATCAAAAATTAAATTTAAGGCAGATAAGTATTGAAAAATATATGTAGGAAATCATGGTAAAAATCATTGATTTTAATAAGTTTTTGTAAATTAAGTGCTACTCTTTAGATAATCCTTATGAGAGTTTATGCAGCTAGTTTTAAAGTCGTTTTTATGAAAAACATTGATTTTAATAAGTTTTTGTAAATTAAGTGCTACTCTGTAGATAATCTTTATGAGAGTTTATGCAGCTAGTTTTAAAGTCATTTTTATGTTACCATTTTCAGTTGTGCATGAAAATTTGCTGCTGCAGGTTGTTTCGGTTTCTAATTTTTACTTGTTATATTTGCAGGATGTCAATGGTTGTTGCTGTATAAATCCAGAAAGGTTAACCAAACGCTTTGTTGGTGGGACATTTGCACGAATAAAAGTTCAAAGTTTTGACAAGAACAAATATACTGGTTCACTTATAGACTACACACAAGTTGAAATTGTAAAAATTTGAATGTCATTAAAATAATATATCTTTATTACTTCTGAAATAAAATTTTAAAATGTTCAATATTTCAGAAATATAATATTTTACATCTCACTATATAATCACTCAAATCAAATAGTCTTTTTATGATGTAATCTTTTCAAGTGTTGTTATACATTTCCTTGCTCCTTCAAAAATGCAATTAGGTAAATTGTTTTACCATACAATTAATGCAAATTTGAACTTCTTTCTACCAACGCTCTTTCAGTTAATATAGCAGAGATATTCTAACTTGAACCTGAAAATGCTTTCACTTAACTTTTATATAAATTTCATATAACTGCCGAAAATATCCTAGTTGCTTGGTGCTAAAATACAGGAAAGGCTTAATAAGAAGCACCCCACAAAAGCAAGGTTTGTGAAGTTTAACAAATGTTTAAGCTGAAGTCAATGTGACATGGCACTTTATATTTAACTGTAGCGATTTCAAGGAATAAAATTCTCTAAATGGATATTTTTCTCTCAAACTAACATTTGGCAAAATCTTCAAACTATACATTTAGAAACTGTTTGAGCCCTAGTACAAGGCATGGGCATTTGTCTTTCTGCTGAGATCTCTCCTTCCTCATAGATCTCTGGCACATTAAGCTGACGGGCTCCTGTCATACATCTGTGGCAAGCAGATGCTTGAAGAATTTTTTTACTCTATCATGATAATAAGTCTATCAATAAATTGTTTTGTGGAAAAGATTTCGCCATCTCTCCAGAGTATTCTTACGGATTGAACTATGAACTAATGTCGGCTGATCTTTTTTCCACTAATTTAAGACAAACTCTTCGATGGTTTTGGGCGCTTAGCATTGGCGCCACCTAAGATGAGCTGGTATAGTTCAATCGGTAAGATACTCTGGCATGTTTCTGGAGATATGCGGGTTCAAGTCCCGTATGTCGGCGAAATTTTTTCCACAAAATATTTATTGATATATTGACGTTAAAATGTCAACCAGGTTAACGCTGCGATTGTCACCATGTCCAAATCATTAATAACGCTAAATAGCGTGAAGAGACTATTATTTCCATCTTAGCGCAATATAAAAAGAAATAGTTGCCACCCGTAGATCATAGATGAGCCGAAAATCATCGGTGAAGAGTTTTAAGTCTTAAATTAGTGGAGAAAAGATAAGCTGGCATTAATTCAATAGTAAGAATACTTTGGCATGTTTCTGGAGAGCTGCGGGTTCAAGTCCTGTATGTCCAAAAAATTTTCTACAAAATATTGATATCATCATCCTCAAGCAGCCATGGGCTACGGAGGTCCAACCAGACCCTGCAATTTAGTTCTCCAAGCAAGTCTATCCTGAGCTACATCTACTGCATCTGGCCACTGCACACCAATTCTAACAAGGTCCTGTTTGACATTGTCTACCCACCACATCCTAGATCTCCCCTTCCTTCTGAGGCCTTTAGGCACACTGTTCATACCCTATTCGCCAATCTATAATTATTAATACGGGCAACATGGCCAAACCAACGGAGTCTCTGCACAATATGCTGCTTAGAGGAGGTTGCAAACTCCTTTGCCTAACCTCCTCATTAGTTACAAAGTTGAACCACCTAATGCCCAAGATACTGCGTAAGCATCTGGAATCAAAAGCATCTAGTTTCCTGTTATCATGTTTACAAAGCGTCCAAGTTTCACTACCATAACTAACCCTAGAAAGAACCAAACTATTATACAGCCTAATTTTAGTCTTTAGGTGTATACACCTATTTCTCCACACTCCATAGATTCTTAAAAGTCCCGGCAGCAATCCCTATTCGTCTGTTAATCTCATGCCACACATCACCATTATCTGTTACATAGCTCCCAAGATAATTAAACTGTGACACATGCTCAAGACTGCAACCATTCAGATTAACTGAATCACAGTCTGCCTGACCAATTTTCATCACTTTAGTTTTCTCTCTGTTTATAACCAAACCTACTCTACTACCAGTTTCATCAACAGCTCGAATGAAAGAGTTCATCTCATCAACATCATTTGTCAAAAGGGCTAAATCATCAGTATAATCTAAATCAGAAATTTTAGTATCTCCAGTCCATTTAAGGCCAAAATCTTTCCCTTGAAGTGAATTTCGCATAACACAATCAATAACCAAGCTAAAGAGAAAAGGAGACAAAATGCACCCTTGTCGAACACCAGAAGTAATGCTAAACCAATTGCTACAAGCCTTACCAACTCACACACGACTCAGTGTTATAGAGAGCTTTCATTATGTTAACTAACTTGTCTGGTATACCATATGATTTCACAATCAACCACAAGTTATGACGATCAACAGAGTCGAAAGCCTTTTTGAAATCAACAAAGCTAGCAACCAAAGGTTTCTGAAACTCTAAACATTTCTCAAGAATCTGCCTAAGTGAAAATATCTGATCCACACATCCCCTACCACTTCTGAATCCACATTGCTCATCACGCAATTGACTGTCAACCAGATTCTTAATTCTATTAAGCACAATCATGGAAAGAACTTTACCTGGAACAGAGAGTAGGCTAATACCCCTATAGTTATCACAAGAACTGCGATTACCTTTTTTGAAAATAGGAATAACAATAGCTCTGGTAAAGTCCTTAGGAACCATGCCTTTATCATAAAAGATATTCAGAATTTCAGTCATCCAAGTGGTAACCGAAACATTTCCAGCTCTAAGCATTTCTATAGCAATTTCATCTACCCCTGGGGATTTATGAAGTTTAAGTTTAGAAACAGCCAAAATAACTTCAGATTGTGTTATAGGACCAACATTAAAGCCACCAATGCATCTATCATCATTGCAAACAATGGGAATAGAACTAACCGCATTGTTTAGAATATCACTGAAATGCTCAGCCCACCTAGCCATGACAGAATCCTCACTTTCTATAACCTTACCTTGTTTATCCTTCAATACCTGTCCGTTTTCTACCACACAAAGCATTAACTATCTGGTACAACTCTCTGCTGTTGTGCTGTCTAACTGCTTCCTCGGCTTTGTCAGCCAAGCCAAAGATTCTTATCAGCAACTAACTGGTCTTTTACACGTTTATTAAGTTCTCTGTAATGCTTTCTATTAGTACTAGTAGGGTATTGATTAAGGACATTCCTGCAGTTCTTTCTTTCCGAAATAAGCTCAAGTGCCTTATCACTCAGATAATTCTGTCTCTTCTGCTCCTTTTTTCCTAAAAGAGTACTGTTAGTGTCCAAAAAAGCCTGTTTAAAACGATCCCATTCTTCCTCAACTTCAGTAGTAAGCATACCATGACTGTCATAATGACTAAGTAACCTATCATGGTAAGCTTTGGCTATAACTGGGTCTTTCAGAGCTTCAGTATTAAAAGCAATTTTTTTAACCCTAGCACAACACTTTAAATTTAAGTTGCAAGACACTTCTAACAAGGTAATGGTCAGATCCAATTTCAGCTCCCCTGTATGCCCTGGTATTTCTAAAAGAACTAGCCCATTTGCTGTTAATTAATATATAATCAATCATATTCCTATGCAGCCCATCAGGTGAAACCCATGTGTACTTATATATGTCGCGGTGTTTGTAATATGTGTTAGTTATTCTGAAACAATTGAGTTTACTTACCTGTAGGAGACGTTGCCCATTGCCATTGCAGTTACCAATACCAAAAGGGCCAATTACCCCTCCCCAAAGGTCAGAGTCAGTACCAACTTTGGCATTGAAGTCACCAAGAACTAAGAAGATATGTGTTAGTTATTCTGAAACCATTGAGTTTACTTACCTGTAGGAGACGTTGCCCATTGCCATTGCAGCTACCAATACCAAAAGGGCCAATCACCCCTCCCCAAAGGTCAGAGTCAGTACCAACTTTGGCATTGAAGACACCAAGAACTAAGAAGATATGTGTTAGTTATTCTGAAACCAATGAGTTTACTTACCTGTAGGAGACATTGCCATTGCAGCTACCAATACCAAAAGGGCCAATCACCCCTCCCAAAAGGTCAGAGTCAGTACCAACTTTGGCATTGAAGACACCAAGACAAGGGTAATATCTCCTTTCTTGACAGAATTCAAAATATCCTGAAGTTGTTCATAAAACCTATCCTCATCGGCATCCTCAGTGGGGGCATAACAGCAGATAACATTTAGGTCTTTAACGCTTGTCTGAAATTTTGCTATAAGAAACCTTTCATTAATGCACTCATATCCTAGAAGAGCATCACTAGCGTGTCTGCTGAGAAGCAGGCCCATGCCTTGGTGATGCTTATTGTCGTCCCTCCCTGAAAAGAGAAATTTAAGATTATTTTTAAGAATCTGACCTTTATCTGTCCATCTGGTCTCTTGCAAGCCGAGAATATCTAAATTATAATGGTGGAATTCTTGTGTGAGGACATCAAGAGAAAAAGCTCTGTGCAGAGTCCCCACATTCCAACTACCTATGGAGAGAAAATGGTTAGTGGGATGTTTAAAGAAACTATGTTTATTGAGAGAGGGAATGCCGACAATATAAAACAGCCCCCTAATCGCAGACATGGGGCAAAGACCCGTTCCCCCACCACTAAAGGCTGAAGCCATCTACACTGGAAGACTTCCTCCAATGTAGAATTTGACGATGCCAATAGAAGCAAAGAGTTCAGGTGCCTGCGATGACCTCTGCTCAGGATTATCCACCAGCTGGTAAACATATCTTGTGAATCTATTCACTTGGGGCTGTCAACCCACAAACAAACAGAAAACACAGCGGAAGATTTTCCCTCCACAGATGCCCACCAGTGCAGCAAAATCAGGATCCATAATCAAGCTCAGAGCCATATATCTGTCAGTGGGTTTATATGGTCAGGACCCTGTGTGGTTGACCACTCCGCAGCAGGGTAGAAAAAAAAAAAGAAAAGTAGCCATAGTTGTCCAGATCAGTAGGCCACACTAATCTGGCAGCCCTCCCCTTCCGTTGACTTCCACAAGAGAGTATCTCTTTTGAAAGGTACTAACGGTCTGCACCACGAGAAGGCGGTGTCGGACATTAGGTGCTAGGCCTGGCCGGTTCTATGCATCATCACAGGGGATTGGTGCATAGCTCTCCTTCCAGTGACTACCTAACTTAAAATGTCAACCAGGTAACGCTGTGATTGTCACTTATGTTTGGTACTAGTAAATAAAAATTTCGAGCCTTTTGTACAAATATGTTTTTAGTATTTTTTAGCATCGTGATACAATTCAAATTGACTAAATTTCTTGCATCAGAATGTGTATAAAATATTTTTCCCTTTGGAAACATGAAATTTTTTAAGTGTATCTGCGAAAACAGCAGTCTTTTGAAAGACAACTCGCTAATTTTTTGTACTTCGTGTAGCTATCTGTGCCATTATTGACTGGGTTATATTTAAGACTAACTGGATACTAAGGTTGAATTGTTTTTCGCGATAATCTGCAATTGTTTATTCACGTTTTATTATTACATGGGTAATGAAAATTATAACCATTGCATTTATCAGTCTCAGTTTATTTGATTCTTGAAGAATGGGTTATCTGCATACTATATATATATTTTTTTTTCATGGTATACAGATGGTTTTTCGTAGTAAATATCTAGAAAATGGGACATTAATCCACGAAAAGCAACTTTATTCTTGGTGTCTTGCTATTGTACTAGAAATTTTACCCAAATTAATGACCTGAAAATTCGGCATATATAAATAATCATTCTCCAAGTATGAAGATCCCAGGCGGACCAGCATTGAGATTTATCTCTGCCAAACTCCCGCCCTGCCCATAGTCAGTAGAAGACACCATTGGGCTTGGAAAGGTGCTGTCTGTCGGATGGGACGTTAAGTTGTGACCCTGCGTGTGGTTTCACTGTGTGTCGGATGTGGACGTTAAGTTGTGACCTGTGTGTGGTTAACTTGTGCACGTTAAAGAACAAGATGGATGACCTTGACAGGTTACCAGCTGTCTAGTATGTCCCCTCGCATAACTTTCTCCGAGTTTCCTTGTGACCTGGCCATTTAATTCACTGTTGCAAAAAATGCTCAGAGGTACACCAATCTGAGCAGTGATCATTTTTACCAAATAAAATATATGAGGGGCATTCAAAAAATTCTTACATGCAATTGCAGAACAAAAACCTTTGTACGTACCTCAACGAAAATTGTACTGCCCTTCAAAGTTTCAAACATCTACGCCAATTCTGAAATGAGTCTTGCACCCTTGAAAAAGACTTCCTAGCAAGGCTCCTTTTTAATTTTTCGAAACCCAAAAAAACGCATGTTGCAAGATCGGGTGAATATGCAGGATGGGGTAGCTATTTTATTTTTTTTATGCTCCAGATAGGTTGTAACTTGCCGATTTTTGTGAGCACTTTCATTTATCATGAAGAACCATTGACAGTTCTGTTCCTTAGCCATTTTGGGCAAAGCAATGTTTGTGTAGTATTGGCCGTTTATAACCTTTTTTTTCAAGGTCCACGGCTACCACTCCTTGGAAACTGAAAAAAAAATTTATATCTTCCTTGAGCGAAAGTTCTGTCAGAGGATTTAGGGACATGGTTCATTTTCCACAACCCAACACATAGTTGTCGATCTTTATGGGACTTGTAATAAAACCAAGTATCATCACCTGTGACAATGTCTGTTAACAGTCTGGAGCCACTAGGTTCAAACATTTCCAGCATTTCTGCACGAGTCAACTCTAGCACCCTTTTTTTGTGCAGTTCTGTCAGTTTCTGGAGTACCCATTTGGCACAGATCTTTCGGAACTTTAAATGTTGCCGAATAATTGTTTAGGCACTACCAATTGGTGCACTGATATATAAACCTATTGTAAAAGCGGTGATGTATATGTTTTCCTTAAGAAGTTCGCTGAAAGCAGCGATGGTGCTCTCGTTCACAGCCTAAAGTCTTCCTGCACGAGGGAGGTGTCGAAGCTCAGCCATCTGAATTTGCGCATCGATCCTAAACAGTGCCACATGAACAAGCACGATCCCCATATATTTGTCATAAATCGGTAGGAATTTTTTCTTGTCTTATGAAACGTAAAATCCCCCCCCCCCCCCATCTTTTGTTGGCTCTATAACAACAACGCACAGATTTCGCCGACCGACGTTGACCTGCAGCCAGGGAAAAAATAAATACGTTCTTAGACAAGCTTTCAAACAAGTCGTAGTGGTTAACTTCGGAGGAACTAATTCAAATCTATAAACAAATGCCAAGAACTTTTTGAACGCCCTCCGAATAAGTGAAGTAAATAGTTTTTATTTTCATTGTGTAATCTTGTTAGGAGTGTTAAATTATGTCTCCTTTGATGTTTGCTAGCAAAGTTTTATACTTTGTTACAAATTTCCTAGAATATTAGTCTTCACGGGAGTTCTTTTAAACTTGCTTCAATATTACCAAAATATACTGGTTGATAAAACTAGGCTTTTCATCAATATTTTAATATCCCTGAAGAAAAAAAAAATTGCTATCATAGACAACATTATATGCAAATTACTAATGTCTAAAAAACACGTTCCCACCAGATCATTCCATTTGAAAATTGTTGCTTGGGACGAGGGTTAATCTCATTTCTACTGAAGATGACAAGTCATTACCAAAAGAGTTGACCATGGTCTGCCGAAAGTTCCTTTTACCCAAAGTGATCTTATCTATCTCTAATAGTATGATTACTTCAGATCAACTGTCTCGAGGTTTCTTCTACCTCAAGTGAAAGAATTTTCAGCAGACTGTGTCCACAAAGGTTTAATGCAAGTGGGCTCTATTTCAGAAGACCTGTGGTTTGTGTCTCGCTAATCTTCAACCACTGAAAGGTTAAACTTTTGTCATCATGAATTAATGTTTTGTTTTTTGATGAGATACCATCCCTCCAATAACAAAAGGGGTTACTTATGGTAGAAGTGATGTGGTAAGCATAGTTTAGCTTACCGCAAACATGCACAATGGAGGTGTTTCGGGAGGTGGGGAGGAGTCGAAGGTTTGATGCGAAAGCCAAAACAAAGTTTCGACTATTTTCAAGAAGTTAATCGCCCTTTCAATTTTCTATTCTATACCCAAATCATCCCATGTACATAGTGCTTTTTCTAAGTGTCTAAGCCGATCACAGGGAATTGTGATATACCTGAGATTTTCGCCTTATTGTAAATACCCTGTTTTCCTTCTGTGTGAATGGAGACGCCCTTTATTTTCCACTCCGGCTCTTATCTGGCTATCATAAAGCCCTTTCTCTGAGCGCCAGTTGCGATAAAGGTGGCTGTGACAGCTGTTTTCGCAAATTCTTTTGAAATGTGTTATTGAGCAGAGTCACTGAAAGTCTTTGTGCATTGATAATAAAGGTATATTGTGTAAAACAGATAGATCTGTTTCACACAAGTTTCTAAGTATATCTTATAAAGAAAAAAATGGGAAATATGTCAACAAAAACAGAAAACGAAATTAATTTTTCCGTTATTTGTTAAGTTTTATCGCTATAAATATTTTGAAATTCCGTTAACATTTTTCATAACGTTATTCAAAAATCATTTCGTTAAGTTACAATAACGTTTTTCAATACTAATAGGAATATATCCATGATTTCTATTCCTTTCGCTATGTACAACTGTTCCGGCTTCAAGTTGTTCTCTTTCCTACCCCCTTTCCCGTTGCTTTTTCTTACTTATTGCTGAAACTAAAAAAAAAACATCTTAGAAATCCTTTTTGGATACCTTTTATTTTTTGTGGGTTTTTTTTAACGGAGAAATCCGTCAGATATAATCCCTAGGCACCCGGAGAAGGAATCGCAACTATCAATTATCTGAACGTCCTCATGACTATATATATTTTTTTCATCTGAGCTATTTGCCATTTATAGGGAGGTTAAAAATATAATCAAAGGTCCTTTAATTTTTTCTGACCGCAAATCTACAGCAATACTGAATTTACATCAAAAATTAATTTCTTCTGCTAGTCAGGGATCATCAATTACAATACTTTGGGTTCTACCCACACAACCACAATATCCATGGAATACCCATAAGATGACTAGAGGTTATCCATTAGCTATCTGATATCTTTCGGCTATATTCAGGATATTGTGGTTGTGTGGGTAGGTCACCGAGATGTATATCAACTAGGCCACCTCTTAATGAAGTCGACTTTGGACACGAATCCTCCAGGGCAATGGAGAGACTTATCACTAAATTAATACTGATTATAGTGCCGCTACAAGATTTCCTTTTCTGATGTCGTCTTAGTAACTCCAGTGGGTGCCCAGCATGTAGAGAGCGTGAAATAGTTTCTCATTTCATTCTACAGTGCCAACAATGAAACACGTCGTACCTCAATCAAAGAATAAGTAAGTCTTTGCCTCAATGATCAATTACTTCAGATCGCATGTGCTACACAAGAATGCGTCATATGTGATTTATGATATTTTTTATTTATCTTCAATAGTTTTATATTCTCGACTGTAACTTTTCATAAGAATACCACAGATTTTAATCTCTGCTTCCTATTGACTGAAAAGATTTTCTTTAGCGATAATGGACATTATCTGATGTTCTAGAAGAACATATTGCATGATCCTTGTTAAACCTTGGGATCAAAAGCCGAAGGTGCTAAATATCCCCAAAAAAATTTTCAAAAAGACACATCAATGGCAAAACGTTTAATCAATGGTTTAAACCTACAATGTCCATTGTTAACCTGAGACCATTCCTGGGCATTTTATATCGTAGTGAATCATTTGTTGACGGTAGTTGCAGTTACCATATTTAACTGTATATGGCAATATGAACTGAAAATATTTGTTTGATCCGCAGTACTGATGCTTTATGAAAACCATGGAGGTAGGAACCTTTGCGCGGAATCTAGAGATATAGTTAAAATTAACATTTCTAAATTGATTCCAAACATATTTACTTATAAATTTGGTTAGAAAATAAGAATAGTGTGTAATTTAAAAATGGATTAGAAATAATGTAATATTTTACCAAATAAGAAAATTTGAATGACGAGCTTGGAGTACCTTTAAATGTACGTAAATATACTAATAAATTGTAACTTGATAATTTTTGTTGAAAAGAGTGTTTCATTCTCGTGTAAGGCCATTTAAATATATTTATTTTCGATTTTTTTTTTAACACGATTTAAATGAGTAAGACGCACGATGAGAAAAGAGATGGCGATTATTATTACACGGACAACTATCATGATGAGGGGAGGATCGGGAAATGTTTTTTTTACCTAGTTGTGATGCAGCCGCCCCAATAAATACGGCTATCCCTTTCCACAATCCTATTCTTATACTTTTATTTTTCTAATCACTACATTCATTAAGAACAAATATTTGTTTAGAGTATTCAACGAAAAAATATTTTCTCGCGTGATTTCTAGTTAAAGATTGCTACAAGACAGATTCGGTTCCATTTCATCAAACTTTGGTATCATTGTACTAGTATATAAAAACATTTCTAAAATGACAGATGCTAATGAGAAAGAATAACATAGTAATAAATATTCAAATATACTTTTTACATTGTAAAGCTGCATAGAAGTAGTGCAGAACTACTTTGCACACAAGCACACAACATTCGTATTAGATTGTGTGAAACTATATGCATAAAAGTTGTGCAGTTACATTATGTTATACCAACTATAGCTGTTGGCATTTTTTTTCCTATCACATCGCTTTTAATTTTTTTTAAGTTTGTTTCCTTCAGTCAGTTTGCCAACTGGCACTTAATAGGCAATGATCCATAAGGTGAAGCTCAATGAATCTTATGCCCAGTTTATTCTTGTTCGTGATCCTTAGTTTCAGTAATCATACATTTTAATGATTTCTCAGTTATGTATTTTATGCCATGTAGAATGCACTCTTTTGTCCCAAAAAATCACCCTGCATCCATTACGTGAAATTTCAGGTCTCCCATAGGCTAATGAATCTCCCTCAATAATGCAAACAGCCATCACCATTGTTATATAGCAATGATGAGGATGGATTTGTATTGTGCTAAGTATATAAGTGAACATTCAATAAAATATTTTGATTGGCCCATTAATTATTTGTCATGTTATGAAATTCAGAATAAACTGCAATATTGGATAAAAAAAATTTAAAATTTGTGGTAACAAAAGTTTTTTTAGAGGCTGTAATCATTTTACTAAACGTGATTAACATTCCATCAAAAAAGGAATTTTCCTTGGGAGAAAGAATGGGAGTGTGAAATTGGGAGAGTGAAGAATGAAGGAGCCATCACAAACTAAACTTGAAATTTATGTTTTATGCACTATATATGGAAAGCTCTTTTTTTCTTCTGTTACCTAAAATTAAGGTTTTCTGTCACATGCTAGTAAATATACCTACCAGAATTATCACTGAAAATTTATTCAATTTTTAGACTTATTATATCATATTCCATATCAGTAGGAGTAAATGTTAAATGCTTAAATATATTTTAGAAAATTGCAAAGTATTCCCTACTGAAATGGTGGCACCATAAAATATGGTACTTGAAAATTTAATGTATAAAACTGCTGTTAAAATGTAATGCATTTTGAAATTGACCAAGTTTCAAGATTCATGCAAAAAATTATAAATTTTGCAAGTTTCTATAAATTAATTACATGCATAATTTACAGTGCTAAATCCCATTTTAAGTAATAATTTTTAAATTGATTTTTATTTTTCTCCACTTAGTTTTTATGCTTTTATGGCATGCTAATAATGGCATCATATGTGACATGAATGAAAGAGAAGGAGACACATCTACCAGTTTTAATCACTGGATTGATCATAGTGATCAAGGTTTGTATTGTTTGAAAAAGATATTTTTCTAATTAATCATTTTAAATAAATTTTAAAATGTGTAATATCAAATATAACAATATCCCTGTAAAAGTAAAATTTACTTAAATGCCAAGAAATCTATAGACTTTTACAATATGCATGTACCTTGATGTTGGAAAATATTCTGCACTTATAGTGTTTTCAGTGCAATAAGTGCAGCTACTGCAGCTCATTCAATATTCACCTGATGATGCATTAAACAGATAAATGTGTAGCCCTGGTGAGAAAAGGGAACATTGATAGACTTGCAAATGCTATTGTTCTTAGATGTGATAATGTTAAGACATGTTCATATATGCAGGAGAGCCATACACTGTGCATGTTAAAGAACAATGCTGGATGGCCTTGGTAGGAGGTTTCCATCTGTCTCTTGATAGCTGTCTAATGAGGTCCCTTCTTTCAACCTTCTCTGAGCCCTTGGGGTCCTGTATGTTTAGCACATTGTGTACCATAAATAAATAACAAAATACTCCTCAGAGTTCAGACAATCCAAACTACAACCCTTTCAATGCACTGTAACTTTCATGGAGATAAATGTGTCCTGCTACCTGTTGTTATTGTAAATCTTAATGAAATCAACCATAACACTAGAAGAAGAAGAAAAGTCACCATATATATATATATACATGTCCTTATTGATGAAAAGAGTAAAATATTGAAACTAAATATGCTGAAATAATACGACTGAAATGTGTCTTTGAATTCTACCTCTTAACCTTATGAGTAAGTGTTAAATATACAGTAAAATACTATTAAACATATGTATACTATATATGTTTTGAACAAACGGTTTTAAGTCTAATTATTAAATAATGAATACAATTTGTTTTAGGAGATTGTGAAGATGAACTCACGCAGATAGTCTCAGAAGTTGAAAGTAATTTTCCTATTAGTCATATGAACCTTAAAAGCTCTGGTAAGTGTTAAAGCATCAACTTCATTGCTTCATTAATTTTAAATTCAGATTTTTTTCTTTAGAATTCTGATAATTCTTATCTGTTACTTGCTCTGTTGAATAAACTTTTAATAATTTTTCAGAAAGGTTTTATTTGTTTTATAAATCATTGTTGCAGAGCTTCAGTTTCAAATAAAAGCTAATAAGTAATACACTTGTACCAAACAGGTTCTTCACATAACTTTACAAATCTATTCCTTTCTAACTTATCACTTTGTTAATTTCTTTTTAGATGCATTATAAAGCTGCAGAAGTAAATAAACATGGGCCAAACAATAAAGTTTTATTAACCGTATTGTGTTTTACAAATTGATGAACATGTTTGCACATGGTGACTCGATTACTCGAGGTTGATGAGTCCCATTTTTCTCTTTGACTATCAATGTAAGATTGTTTACATATACTTAATACAGCTTCTGCATAAAATGGTGAATCTCTATGAACATAAGTAATGGCAAGAGTCAGTTTTGCAAGTGAAACTGCTTCTTCATAAAGAGGTGGCCTAGTTGATATACAATCATGTTTTACAAATTGATGAAGACCTTGACAGTTAAGTTCATACACTCTGACTAAGTGTTTTTAATTTGTATCTTAAATTAAGAAAAAACTAAATAATAAGTTGAGGTTCTTTTTAATTTCTAAGAAATTTTTATGCCAATAATATATGTAGTATGATACATGTATAGATAAAAACTTTTTGTGTGTTATATAACAAGTTAACAAAGTGAAACACATTTTTTCCCCTTCTTAAGAACTTGCTTATCAGTTGTGCAAAATATCTCAGGTATTATTATTATTAATCATATCAAATTATATTCAAAATCAATCATTATTATATTTGAAAATTCTACAATATAAAAGAATCTGTAAATCCTTATTAAAACTGGAGCAGTTGACTGTGACACTAATATACTTTCATGAATGTCCTAAATAGATTCATGCAGTGACATTTTTTTTATTGAAGTTTCTAGTCACAGTTGTGATGTTAATGGTCACTAGCATAATTACATAATATCTTGTATTTTCATGAGGTCAAAGTATGGCACAGTCTAAAGATTATTTGCAATTTCCTTACATGTACAGAGGGAATTTAATAAAATGATATATATCTTAGGTGCTAGTGTTCTGAGGCCTGTAAATGGTAGCTAGGCATAAACTGGAAGGAGAGCTGTGTACCAATCCATAGTGATGATGCACAGAACTGGCCAGGTCTAGCACCTAATGTCCGACCCCGCCTTCTCGTGGTGCAGGCTGTTAGTACCTTTCAAAGAGATATTCTCTTTTGGAAGAGAACAGAAGGACTGCCTGTTCAGTTCAGTATGGCCTACTGATCTGGTCATCTATGCCCACTTTTTTCTTTTTTTTTCAACCCTGCTGAGGAGTGGTCAACTTCACAAGGTCCTCATGCTGACCATTTATACCTACTAGACTGGACTTGTTTATGGATTTGAGCTTGATTATTGATCCTGGACTTGCTGCACTGGTGGGCCACTGTTAAGAGAGAATCTGCCGCTGTGTTTTCTGTTAGCTTCTGGGTTGCCAGCCCTAAGTGATCAGAGGCATGGGATACCTTATATCAGCTGGTGGATAATTCTAATCAGAGTCCATCGCAAGTACCTGAACCTTACTTAGCTAGTTGGGCATCGTCAAGCCTAAACTGGAGTAATGTGTCTCAGGCAGGCCATATGGCTCTTGAAAAAGTCCACTTGAAAAGGTGGTGCTTGAAGTTCCTACCAGCATCAGTGACTTCAGCCTTTAGCGGAGGAGGAACAGGTCTTTGCCCCATGCCTGCGATCAGGGGGGCTGTTTGATATTATTCGCCCTACCAATCTCAATAAACCTAATTTCTTTAAAAATCCTACGAATCATTTTCTCTCTGCAGGAATGTGAAGACATTACATAGAGATTATTTTCTTAATGTCCTCACGCAAGAATTCCAGTGCTATAACCTAGATATTCTAGGCCTGCAAGAGACCAGATGGACAGGTAAAGGTGAGGATACTTAAAAATAACTTTAAATTTCTCTTTACAGGGAGGGAGGATGGAAAGCATCACCAAGGCGTGGTCTGCTGCTCAGCAGACATGCTAGTGATGCTCTTCTAGGATATGAGTGCATTAATGAAAGGTTTCTTACAGCAAAATTTCAGACAAGCATTAAAGACTTGAATGTTATCTGCTGTTATGCCCCCAATGAGGATGCTGATGAGGATGAGAAGGATAGGTTTTACAGACAACTTCAGGATATTTTGAATTCTGTCAAGAAAGGAGATATTATCCTTGTTCTAGGTGACTTCAATGCCAAAGTTGGTACTGACTCTGACCTTTGGGGAGGGGTGATAGGCCCTTTTGGTATTGGTAGCTGCAATGACAATGGATGTCTCCTACAGGTAAGTAAACACCATGGTTTCAGAATAACTAACACATATTACAAACACCACGACATACTTATATACACATGGGTTTCACCTGATGGGCTGCATAAGAATATGATTGATTACATATTAATTAACAGCAAATGGGCTAGATCTGTTAGGAATACCGGGTCATATAGGGGAGCTGAAATTGGATCTGACCAATACCTTGTTAAAAGTGTCTTGCAACTTAAACTTAAAAAGTGTTGTGCTGGGGTTAAAAAAATTTACCTTTAATACTGAAGCTCTGAAAGACCCAGTTATAGCTAAGGCTTACCACGATAGGTTACTTAGTCATTATGACAGTCATGGTTTGTTTACTACTGAAGTTGAGGAAGAATGGGGCCATTTTAAACAGACTTTTTTGGAAACTAACAGTACTCTTTTAGGAAAAAAGGAGCAGAGGAGGCAGAATTATTTAAATGATAAGGCACTTGAGCTTATTTCAGAAAGAAGGAACTGCAGGAATGTCTTTAATCAGTACCCTACTAGTCCTAACAGAAAGGATTACAGAGAGTTTAATAAACATGTAAAGGATCAGTTAGCTACTGATAAGAATCTTTGGCTTGGTTGACAAAGTTGAGGAAGCAGTTAGGCAGCACAACAGCAGAGAGCTGTACCAGATAGTTAATATTTTATGTGGTAGAAAACGGACAGGCATACAAGGTTTGAAGGATAAACAAGGTTATAGAAGGGGAGGATTCTGTCATGGCTAGGTGGGCTGAGCATTTCAGTGATGTTCTAAACAATGTGGTTAGTTCTACTCCTATTATTTGTAATTATGATAGATGCATTGGTGGCTTTAATGTTGGCCCTATAACACAATCTGAAGTTATTTTGGCTATTTCTAAAGTTAAACTTCATAAATCCCCAGGGGTAGATGAAATTACTACGGAAGCTGGAATGTTGGGAATGTTTCAGTTACCACTTGGATGACTGAAATTCTGAATATCTTTTATGATAAAGGCATGGTTCCTAAGAATTTTACCAGAGCTATTGTTATCCCTATTTTCAAAAAAGGTGATCGCAGTTCTTATGATAACTATAGGGGTATCAGCCTACTCTCTGTTCCAGGTAAAGTTCTTTCCATGATTGTGCTTAATAGAATTAAGAATCTGGTTGACAGTCAATTGCGTGATGAGCAATGTGGATTCGGAAGTGGTAGGGGATGTGTGGATCAGATATTTTCACTTAGGCAGATTCTTGAGAAATGTTTAGAGTTCCAGAAACCTTTGGTTGCTAGCTTTGTTGATTTCAAAAAGGCTTTACTCTGTTGATTGTCACAATTTGTGGTTGATTGTGAGATCATATGGTATACCAGACAAGTTGGTTAACATAATGAAAGCTCTCCATAATAACACTGAGTCGTGTGTGAGAGTTGGTAAGGCTTGTAGCAATTGGTTTAGCATTACTTCTGGTGTTCGATAAGGGTGCATTTTGTCTCCTTTTCTCTTAACCAAGTTAAAGAGAAAGCATAACATAATTGATTATGTTATGTGAAATTCACTTCAAGGGAAAGATTTTGGCCTTAAATGGACTGGAGATACTAAAATTTCTGATTTAGATTATGCTGATGATTTAGCCCTTTTGGCAAATGATGTTGATGAGATGAACTCTTTCATTCGAGCTGTTGATGAGACTGGTAGTAGAGTAGGTTTGGTTATAAACAGAGAGAAAACTATAGTGATGAAAATTGGTCAGGCAGGCTGTGATTCAGTTAATCTGAATGGTTGCAGTCTTGAGCAGGTGTTACAGTTTAATTACCTTGGGAGCTATGTAACAGATACTGGTGATGTGCAGCATGAGATTAACAGACAAATAAGGATTGCTGCCAGAATTTTTAAGACTCTATGGAGATTGTGGAGAAATAGGCATATACACCTAAAGACTAAAATTAGACTGTATAATAGTTTGGTTTTTTCCGAGGGTAGTTATGATAGTGAAACTTGGATGCTGTGTAAACAAGATAACAGGAAACTAGATGCTTTTGATTCTAGATGCTTACGCAGTATCTTGGGCATTAGGTGGTTCAGCTTTGTAACTAATGATGAGGTTAGGTAAGAAATTGGCCACCTCCTTTAAGTATCATATTGTGCAGAGAGAGACCACTGGTTTGGCCATGTTGCCCGTATGGATAATTATAGATTGGCAAATAAGGTTATGAACTGTGTGCCTAGAGGCCTCAGAAAGAGGGGGAGACCTAGGATGCAGTGCAGACA
This sequence comes from Ryuthela nishihirai, assembly GCA_038380435.1. Lineage (NCBI taxonomy): Eukaryota > Metazoa > Arthropoda > Arachnida > Araneae > Heptathelidae > Ryuthela > Ryuthela nishihirai. The sequence goes on along the minus strand of JAWZYU010000029.1, from coordinate 45,907,412 downwards.
ATGTCAAACAGGACCTTGTTAGAATTGGTGTGCAGTGGCCAGATGCAGCAGATGTAGCTCAGGACAGATATGCTTGGAGAATTAAACTGCACTGATTGGTTGGACCTCCATAGCCCATGGCTGCTTGAGGATGATGATGATGAGTGCTCTGAATGTAAGTTTGAGCCATTGATGTTTATTCACTTCACTTAACTACTGCAGCTTAACCCTTACCAGGTAGTTATTTTTTTCACTCTGATCAGGCAAAAAAAATTCATTTTAGAACTATTTTGCCAAATAACTAAGGAAAGGATTTATGGCATGTTATATGCCAAATTAATCAGCATTTAATTCTTAATTTTTTTAAAATAAAATATTTAACAAAAAATAACTAATTTTAGTTTAATACAACTTTTTTTTAGAATCGTGTAATAAAAAAAATGCATGTGGCAACAAAAATTTATTTATAAAACACTAATAGACAGAAATGATTCTAATGCACATGAATAGAAGGCTTTTTATTTCTGGAAAAAAAAATTCTTGTTTAAAGTGACATGTCATCATCAGGCAACATAGGAGGAAGTATGTTGAAATGTGTAGCATTAAGATTGGTGGTTTTAACTGTCAATATAATTTGGACAATAGTTTAAATGTATTCAGTTGAAAGTTTAACATGTTTTAACTTCAAATGCCTTTAAAGCTTGGTAATGCTCAAAAATTAAATCCTGCTACTGGTAAACTGTAAAGTGAAAAGTTGCAAATTGAACTTGAATATCAACCTGTTTATATAATGAGAGAAAACATTGATGATTAAAACAACTAAAAGACTGGAAATTGAACAGTGACTCAACTACAGCATGAATCAACATCGAGTAATCGAGTTATCAAGAGTTCAACAACAACGAGTGCATTGCAAAATAAAGGACTGTGTTTCTCCACAGAAAGTGTTGAGTGTACCAGCCAGTTTTTGCAAGATATCTACTGCACAGTATAACAACTCAATGCAACTTATTTGCGAGTATATAACAACTTTAAATACTCAAATTAGTAGCAGAAAAATTAACACTTAGGTCTTCTTTAGTAGAAAAGTATATGTGTTAATAGCAATAAACTAAAAATCATTGTAGAATGCAACTATGTAATTGTAGAATGCAACTATGTAATGTAGAATAAGCTCTAGAGTGAAAAACTATTTGAATTTTAACAGTGTAGATTGTGATTAAATATTTAATTTTAAATCTAATAATAATAAGATCATCTCAGCCAGCCTTGAAGAATTCACAAGAATGGTAATATACACTTTTTAACATTGATTCTTTGGAACTTTTTTCAATTTAAAAAGTATCTTTAAGTATATGCTATGTAATATGGCTGATGACATTGCAATAGATAAAGCACTATAATTAGCTAACTAGAGTATAGAGCCTCCTCAGGAATATTTTAATGCTTATGCAGCATAATTGTGTAACTATTAATTTTTTTTCACAATGTTGTAGATGTGTCAACTTTTATGATGCTCAACAGTATATTCAGAATCATAGTCTATTGCTGCATATTATTCTTATATGTATTTTATATATCATTTAATTTCAAATACTGATTAACAAACTCTTTCAATTTACAAAAACAATACTAATTAACAAACTTACTCAACTTGACAATTTTTTTTAATGACTATAATTTTATGTGCTTATTTACAGTGTTATGTCCACAAACTAGAAGTCTTACTAGTCAGTATCTAGCTCTGGAACAGCTGAATGCCCATCAGAGAATGATTGCTAGAGCCAAAGGTAATATGTGACATCAATTTCTTTAGTAAAAAATGCTGCTTTGACATAAATCTTGAATTTTCTGCATTACAAAATTTTTACTTTTCAGTATAATATTTTAATTATTGCAGTAACAAATGCTAAAATGTAGGATCATTGAATTTGAAGAACAAAAACATGAAATTAAACTGAATTATTTACTCTATTGTCTGTTATATTTCCCTTTATTTTTCACTATTTTTATGCTTCAAAATATATAGGGTAAGTAGACCTTGATCTAGAAATATGAAGGTGCTAAAATGTATCATCAAATTCAAATTAATTAATTACTGTATTGTCTGTTATATTATCGTACTTCTCTGTGTTTTTCACCATATTTCTTGATCCAGTTCTGCTTCCCCTTATATGCTCTGAAGCATAAAATTCAATTCAAAATTCAAAATTGAGTTGAATTTTATGCTTCAGAGCATTATAGGGGGAAGCAGACCTGGATCTAGAAAAATTACAGGGGGGAGAGACTGGATTTTCATTGCAGTATAAGTTTCCCCTCTGTTTTAAAGGTCTTTAAAAACTTTCTTGAAAAAACCAGAAATATTGAATAAATTGTAAAATTTTTTGCCTCTATTACCCTTACTAGCATTCTGAAAAAGATGGCCCATCTCCCCTTGCCCCACCCTCCCTCCTTATAGATCTTGGCCTTGAGAGGAAGTATACATCAGAATTTATTTTAGGGAAAGTATACATCAGAATTTATTTTCAGTGTGAAAGGCAACTATAAAATCCAATGAATAAAATGGAGTTTTGTGAAAAATAATCACATGTTAAAACTATAATTTTTACAAGAATTGATAATCCATATACCAAAGGAATACTATTGTGCATTTTTTCCCTATTGCCTATTACTTTATTTATATAGAATAGATGCTGAAAGAATGGCTCTAAAATACTGTTTTTAAATAATGATAATAGTAAACTGTTTTGAAACCACAAGACAAAGAAATGCAGGCATATAACTAATGAGATACAAAATATTGTAGTAAACACTACATTGGGATGCCACTTTATTAGGTATATTACCCTTCATCACATAATGGTTCATTCTAACATGTAATACGTCGTGACTGCGATGTAAATCGGGCATACCAGCTCTTCAAACATTAGTTAGATGGGTTGAGCATCAGAATGGGCAAAATGAGTGACTTTGAAGGTTGCTGATAGCTGGTGCTAGGCATCGGTTCTAGCATCACCCAAACTGCTGTCTTTCTGGGCTTTTCATGCACAACCATTTCAAGGGTTTACCAAGAATGGTGCAAAAAAGCAAAAAACTACCAGTGATTAGCAGTCCTATGGGCAAAAAACAGCTTGTTGATCAGAGGGGTCAAAGAAGATGGCACGGATTGTGCAAATGAACAGATGGGCCACAACCAGGCAAATCACATTAGAATTAAACATTAGTGTGCAGAAGGTCATCTCCAAATGCACCACATATTGGACCTTGTCGTGAATATGTCACAACAGCTGCCAACCATGTCAAGTGGTGATGTTGACAGCGAAGAACACAAAAGCATATCTCAGTGGGCACATGTAACACAAAAGCATATCTCAGTGGGCACTGGGCTATTGAGAACTGGAAAATGGTAGCTTGGTTGGATGAATCAAGGTTACTTTTGCATCATGCTGATGGATCAGAATATGGTGCAAACAACATGAGGCAATGGAGTTAACTTGGACATGTTCAACATGATAATACACCTGTTCACAAGGCACTTATTGTCGCTGAATGGTTTCAGAACATGCCGATGAGTTTTCCTTGCTTCATTGGCCTGAACAATCCCTAGATCTAAACCCTATCAAGCATCTTGGGGATGAGGTGGTAAGTTCTGTTTACAGTGAGACTGTGCTGCTGGTCAATTTGCAGCAACTGCACAATACAATCATTTCCTCGTGGTACAACATTTCTGCACAATAATGCATCCAGAATCTTGTAAGTTCCATGCCCTGATGAATTGTTCTAAAGGCCAAAGGAAATACAACATGCTACTAGGTAGGTGTCCCTAATAAACTGGCATCTCAGTATATTTTATGGTAAATAATGCATTAATAATATGTGTGCATGTTCTTTGTTATCTTGTGAAAAAAAAGAATACATATATGGGGGAATTATTTTCTTTCTCCCTACCCCATATGTTCAACATTTTTTATCTCCAGCATGGTGTCTACTGACCTGTTAAGGAATGCAGTATAACAGGGAACGATCAGTGACAAAAGCTATTTTTAGCATAGCCAAAGAATGAAAATACTATAAGTGTTATTTTTGTTGAACGTATTATACGTGTTATTTTTGTGGGGTAAAGTTTGAACTGAAATGAACATGAGAAGCTTATTAAGGTTTTTTACCCCCACCCCTTTGCTCATCTTGTGAAAATTTGGGGATATATATGTATGGGGGAATTATTTTTCTTTAAATTTTGTCTAAGATTCCCATCTTAGACAAAATTAACAAAATTAAAAAGGGATTATGGTAAATAAAACACTGGAAGTTATAACTGAAATTACTAAACAACTTTTTGCAAAATTTTGCATACAAATTGCTATTTCCAAAATTATTATAACATGAAAATTGCTTCATAAAAAAACAAAAATCTGAAAATAATATTTGAAACCTCTGTAATGAGAGTTCCTGGACTTTTTTTTTCTTTAAATTGCTGCACATTCAACAACAGAAATAGCATTTTTCTACTTTATGATATTAATTTTTAGAATTAAATAACACCTAAAGGTACATTAGGAATACCATTAAAATGTTACACTTGTCATATTTTCCTTGCTATAAACAATCCTTATTGCAAAGTATTACGATATATATATATAGCATAAACAGTATATATGATTTATAAAGAGCTCAGATTGAAGGCTTAAGTCACCTTTAGCTTGAAAAACTAAAATATTTTTCTTTAGCAGTTGGTAAATCTAATAAAAATGTGATTTTCAAGTGGAAACTTTTCACTTGCATTGGAGATGCTTTGATTGCCATTGTTTTAGCTCAAGTATAAGAGTATTGATTATAATTAAAAAATCCAGTAATTGAATGATGTTGGTGGTAAAAGGTGATATTTCATTCTTGCTATTAATTGAGTATATTAATTTTATAGTAATACTATGTAAATAAAATATTATTAATTTGTTTAATATTATTTAATAATAAAAGTTTATATCTACAGAACAGATGCTATTTAATATGAATTAATACACTTTTTTTTGTTACTGTATTTTCAGGTTGTGTTGATACATCTGCTCCAAAATCACTGCAAAGCTACCTTAGTTGTAAGTAACAAATTTTTGAAAGACGTAAGGAATATTTTTGCTATTAGTGTAACATACTAAATTTCCAGTATAAGTATTTAATACCAAAATGCTGTTTTATTCACACACAAAAAAATTTCTGCCAACCAACCAAATCTGATAAAACATACCAATATGGGTGGTGTAGACCTGATTGATAATTTAGTATAAATAATAAAATCAGTATTTTTAGAAGAAAATGGAGGGCCACTTTTATGAACTACTCATATGTTAATGTCCCTATAATATGCATCAAAACTGCAATCCCTGCTGGGCAGTCCCTCTTGGAACTGCTTTAGGAAATGCTCTAAATTAGGGGTTCTCAACTGGGGTATGCAGTAAAATTTTTTGGGATATGTCGTGAGAGCTCAAAAGTCACTTGATATATATATATGTTTTATTTTATTCCCATTGTTATATAACTATAGTTTATATATAACTATACTATAACTATAGGCTGATCCCACTGACTGGGATGATCTGATCCCACTATAACTATAGGCTGATCCAGACTTCCATCATGGCTCACTGTTTCCCCTTCCTGTGATTTTTCCCTTTGCAGAACAGGGAAGGCTTTTACACCTGATTGCGTGTACAAGCAACTCTTTGCCAGCTGTAGCATTGTGCACCTGGACTTCTTGCCTGTCTTCACAAATCACTCAAAGTACTGCACATAAGCGGGATCAGCCTAAGTCTGCTATGATACCATTATTGCAGACCAGATCCCACTTCAGTGTTCCATCTTCACTACAGAGTTGCATGCTATCAGTCTGGCTTTGGATCACCTTGTGCTAAGAATCATTGTTGGTGTGTGCTTTACCCCAACTCAGCTCACTACAGGCCTTGATCTTAGTGAAGCCTTGGCCTCACCTTATTCTATCCAAGATCCATCAACAGCTTTATCATCTGACAGCTGTAACAACCATCCTTTTCTGTTGAATGCGTGGTTGTGTTGGCATCAGAGGCAATGACTTGGCAATTGCTGCTTCCAACAGCCATTCCACTGTCCAGCTCTCTGCTTCTTATTCTGTATCTTGACTTCCAGCAACATTTTTCCATCGAGCTCAAGGCTCCATGGCAACAATCTTAATCTAAACAACTTATGAACAAACTCTTTGAAATCATGCCTATTGTCAAACCATGGCAGTCATCTTTTCACAGGAATCACAAGGAGAGAGTTGTACTTGTTCAGTTCTACTTAGGTTATTCTTTTACCACATATTCTTATCTTTTACAGACAAATGATTACCCTAAGTGTAAGTTTTATGACACCATTTTAACAATAAATTATATTTTAATTGAATATCCATCTTTTAATTGCAAATGTTGGCTTTATTTTAACTTTCATCATTTGTTGTTCGAGCCCCTTACACTCAAACACCTTTTATCCGATCACTTGTGATTTATATGTCTGCTTTTTTTTATGCTTTCTTGGTTATTTTAATTGTCTTTAAATGTTTTACCCTCTTTTTGATATTTAGACTTTTTTATTATATGAGTCCTATACACCCATTGTTTTTGTATTTTATGTTTGTTTCTCTTTTTACATGGGTCTTTTGTGCCCTTTATTGTTAACCTCTTTCTGGAGTTGTTTACTTGTATCATTTTTTGCATTGTCTTCTAATTTTAACTTTAGTTGTAGGTTACTAGTTAATAATGGCACTAGTTACTTTAATATTAGTGTCATTATCCCTCAAACAACAAATTGACCATATGTCAATTTAGCAATAGTAAATGCTTAGAAGATAAGGCAAATAACAAATCTGGCAAACCAGACACCTCTTCGTTGGGAAATGAAGACTACACTCATGCAAGCACTTTTAGAATCTGCACACTACATACAAAAATCAAGAGTGATCAAACAAATTTAATCTAGCCATGACTGTGCAAAATGAGAATAGTCTAATCAAAATCAGAATTTCTAATCAAAGTTCCTAAGCACAGATAACTTCATTGCAGAAGTACCATTGCACTATGAATGCAATGAAGCTTACCATAAAGTATATACTGCTTTCATAAAAAAAATGTGCATTGTATCTCCACTCAAAAAACCCCTGTGCATTTGTAACTTTCTATTCAACATGTTGCACAATTCTAATTCTGATATTGTTTTCTGCTGGCATTGCATCAATGTCACAATTGATTTCTCCAAATAATTCACATTTTTATTTCTTCATTTCCAGTGCCCTGTTGAGTCCTTAAAATATATATATATATAACTGACTTTTTACATAGTTTTGAGTTTAGCAGTTGATAGGTTGATAGTTTTGCTTTATTTTAATGAATTATATTTATTCCATGTTTTAAAAAAAATTTGTGATTTCATGGAATAAAGTGCCATTAATTGTAATTAGTTAATAACAGAAGTATCTTAATATGCAGTAACTTTAGCATAAATGTATATTATATTATATTAATTAACTGATTAAAAATAATTATGATGTACATCTATACAGTTATAATACCAATGGTTATTGATTATCAGCTGTGTGTATTATATGGCAATTTTTTATGATTAACCTCTTTCTGGAGTTGTTTATTTTTCTTCATAGTAAAACCAGAATAATGTGTATTTTTGAAAAATATCAGTATAAAATTTTCATAAACTGGAATAAAAATAAAATATATTTTCTTCAGTAATAGCAAGTTTAGTTAACTCAAGTCTTTCTTAGAGTTAATTGCCATCATTACAGTATTTTAACTGCATTCATCTAATTTTTCAAACCTTAACGTACTGTAACGCTCCTAAGAAATGAATTACTTTTAAAGTTTGGACCCTTTGTCTGATCCAATTATTTTTATGCTCCGGATAGCTGTGTCGGGCGCCAGGCAATAATTAACAAATTGCCAAAAAATAAAGTTAAATTAGGGTTCAAAATACCAGCAAGCGTTAATGAGTAAGAATTCAAAAAATATTAAATGATTGTCAAAATGTAAAGATAAATTCTAATCAAACAATTAACGTTGCTCAAGAGAAAAAATTAGTAAAGATTCAAAAGGTTTAAATAACAAACAAATTTTATTTCCAAAAATCACTCACCAAAACTTCAATGAAGAAGATACATCATTTCTCAACTCTGACTATACACACTGCACTAACTGTGCTCCTCTGTGCTTACTACCACTTACTGTGACAACATGTCATCGGTTATAACAAGGGGCTTACAGTGCCCGCATGTGTCATGTTGCATGCTGGGAAAGACATTTGCATAAATTGACGAGCGACGCAAGCAGTGATGCAAGAGGGGGGGGGGGGTCCTTGTGCACGCACTTTAGCGGGTGACAGTTGGAAGTTCGGAGTTGCGCATGTGCAACTCCTAACTCTTGGAAACAAGCGCTGTGATGCCAAAAAAGAAATAAAAATCCCCAAAATGATAAATATAACGTAAATTAAGCAAAACTGGTTAAGGTAAAGTAAAAGTGAATGATGGGGCATCACAATACTCTTACTGTTTCATGTTACATATTGATAGATATTAATGTTAAGTGAAACATCTATCGCTACATAAGTGATAGATATTTCACTTATATTTTACATGCATATAATAGAGTTTGCTAACTTGTACATATATAAGCAGTTGAGCATTTGTGTCCTTTTAATAATTCTCTGTGTTTTGCTTAAATTATTCATAATATTAATGTAAAATAAAATTAGCCCTAGATAAGAGAAAGAAAGCTCTTGGCCAAATGTCAAGTATTGCAAAAGGAACATCAATGAATGGTAGCATCTCAGAATCAAGAGTGTTGTCTCCTTCAGCTGATCATACAGAAAATGTACATGATCAACAGGTATGACTCATTGGTAAATATAAATGTGATAACCTATTGGCAGAAGCTAGCATGTAAGTTATCTCAACGAATTTCTTTGTACACTGGCAGAGATGCTTTTGAACTAGAGTTTGATGTCTGAAGCTTAGTTATAATGTTGTTATATATAAAATATATTGGGGTAGATTTAGGAGCAAGTGACTACCTAGAGCAGGGATTTCAAAGAAACAGCCCTCAAACTCATTCTCTATGGACTGCAAACAATATGTTTTACCATAATTGTGGTAGTGAAATGTGGCTTACTAGCTTGGCTTGACTGAGATGATTTCACATAGAGAATATAGGTAATTGCATTTAGCCAAAGATGAAGCCATTAAAAAATTAAATTTAAGTTTGTTTTGATATTAAAATTATGTAACATTTCTATACTAAAACAACAATATAAGTAAATATGTTTTGCATATTATTTGCATAAAGTAAAATGTAAGACACCATATATTGAGAAGTAACTGATTTGGCCCCTATATGATTTGAATTTGAGACCTCTGACCTAAAGTCTGTACCTCCATTGGCCTCATGGTTGCTTCATAGAGAATCGTACATTTTTAAATGTAACTCTTATAATTTGTAAAGTCATGTATAATTTCATTAAATTTTTTTTTATTTCTAAAACTCTAGTTTTGAAACAATTTTTAATACAGATTTCACTTGGAAAACACTTGTTAAAAATATAATTGACACTGTTTATATGCCTTGCATCTAATTGCTGAATTGATAAATACTTTTCAGGAATTTGACAAGTTTTTCATAAAATTTTAATCATATATGAGGATTAGTCAAAAAGTAAAGTTCCCTGTTTAATTTCTGTAGAGGTTAGGTTATTATACTGAATATATTATACAGGAAATGTTCCCAGATGTATTATTTTTCTTGTAATCACTAGGCCTCTATAGACATTTCTACTGGTCAGTCATCTTACTGAAGCCCTGTCCTAGAAGGATATTATCCTGCTCTTGAATCCACTTTATGACTTCTTCTTTGATAGCATCACTTGATGGAAAGTGTTATCCTTGAAGATGCTTTTTCAGCTTCCCAAATAAGTGGAAAGTCAACAGTGTCAGGTTTGGAATTTATGGTGGGCAGTGCACACTTGCTCATTGCCAGGTGTGGAGAAGGTCCTTTGTTGTCTCTCTGCTTAAGCTGCCACATTGATCTGATGGACAACATTAGATGATATTGATGGGTGTCCACTTCTGTCTCATACACTGAGCTGTACACAGGCACAAACAGTGATTTCCATCAAGAAATAAATTGGCAGAAATAATGAGCTTTGCCTGAGTAGGACACAAACCTAAACATTCCATCAGTTGTGTGTTCTGTGCTCACAGTAACCAAGTTACTGCTCTGATCTCCAGCTTTGTATATATGTACTGTACCTTTGCAGTGTTAGCTCTGACTCTGCACCTCACATCACAGGTGTATAACAGTGATGACTGTTGCCACTTAGTGACACTATTTGATACTAGCAGTGATAGCACAATCCCAGATTTCTTTTGGTGAGGAACAAACCAAGAGCCTTACTTTCTGACACTTCATATATAGTAATCATGAAACATAAACATCAGAAACCTACATATTGAATCTACATTCAGTAGGAAAGTTGGAGTTGCAGGCTTTAAAACCTCTTTTACATGCCTACTTATACTTTTATTCCAGCCCCTATGACAAAGTGTATCTTTGCCACTCACTGAAAAAATAGTGGCTTTTGTATTAGCAAAATGGACAAGAAATAACTATCTAATGAAAAAGAAATAGATTATTATTTAATTTGGTACAGTGTAATTTTGTTATCTGAACCAATTACAGTAAAGTATAAATCAATTTTGTTATTACCATGCATATAATAAAAATTTAGTATATGCAAAATTAATGTTTTCAAACTACTAAAATGAGTTCATGATCTGCTGCTGTGTAGCAAACTATGTGATAGGACATATTTATGAAAGGTTGTAACAAAGATGTAACAACTAAGGTGATACTAAAATAGAAATCAATGTAAATTATGTGCACTATATATATATTGCTATCAACTTCCTATGAACATCAACGTACAGAATACTGTGCTACCACTAGTTGTTCTATGCAAATTTCCATATTCTAGTGTTCTATATATAAAAATGCACTATGTTGAAAAAAGTGTCTGGACACTTCCATATTATGTGAATGGAAAGCCACTTTCAAAGTTCCCTAACATTGAAAATAAACCTTTTATGCAAAAACTGTTATTGGTGATAAATTGTAGATGTCTCTCAAATCTCTCTAAATATATAATGAATGGAAGCTGAAGCATTTACTTCAACTTTTGACACTTGTGAAAAAATACTTCAATAGATGAAACAACTCTTGTAATAATTTGTTCACTAACATAAATTAAATATCTGAAGTTTGTATGATGATTTTTTAAGATTTCATCAATTTGGAGGCAGTGTGACAGTGTTGTCTGCTGTTAAATGGTTCCGCTTCAATGACTCTTTAAATATTGATCGAAGATTGTGAAATTTGACACTGTCGCATTGCCTCCAAACTGATGAAATCTTAAAAAATCATCATACAAACTTCAGATATTTAATTTATGTTAGTGAACAAATTGTTAGAAGAGTTGTGTTTTATCTATTGAAATTTATTTGAAGTTTGCTGTACTCTTTTCTTTAAGGTAAATTTTAATTGCAAAAAGCTATTACACTAGGTATGAATGATGGAATATTTTAATGAAGTGTTTGGCCCGTTTGTGTTCATATACTCAACTTCAGTGAATTACCTTACAGTGAAAGTGTATGATGGTTTCATCATACAATATTCGTTCATATTCATTGTAATAATAGAATTATCAGTGTAATATGTGCTTTCTATTTGTTTGGCAAAAAATACCTATATATTGAGGTTGGGTTGTTTTACCTCAGAGCAGCACTTTTTTGCAGACAATGGGCTAAATGGCCAGATCACAGGAACCCCAAAGGCTCAGAGAAGGTTGAGGGAAGGGACCCACTGGAACAGTTGTTGGGAGATAGATTGTAACCTCCTATCAAGGCCATCCAGCATGTTCTTTAATGTGCACAGGGTATGGCTCTCCTGCACACGGGGCCATAGCTTAACATCACATCTGACGGACAGCTCAGCTTTCCAAGCCCATCGGTGTCCCTTACTGACCATGGGCAGGGTGAGAAGTTTTGCAGAGATAAATCTCAATCCTGACTTAGCTTGGGCTCAACCCTGGGAACTACAGATTACAAGCCTGGCATGCTACCAACTGAGCCACCCCTGCCCTCAATGTTTTGAGGAAAAGGCATAGAAAATGCCCATGCAGTATTGGGCACAGTATATACCAAAGAACCAAAACATGACCAGCGCATCTTTATGCAAAACAACTTCAGGTAAACAATAGCACATGTGAAGGTCATGAAATGGTATAAATAACACCTGATACTGAGCTCTATTAATCAGGTTATTCTTGTTCTTCAGATGGGAAAGGCAGCAGACTTAAGTGAGTTTGACAAAGGCTAAATTGTAATTGCCAGATGACTGGGTAAGATCATTTCCGAGTTGGCAAGACTTGTTTGGGTGCTCAGAGTCAGCTGTGGTTATACCTTCAAAAGGGCGTCCAAGGAGGGAAAAACCATGAACTGCTGGCATGGTGTGGGCCTACCACGGCTCGTCGATGCTAGAGGTGAGTGAAGGCTATCCCGTATGGTACGAGCCAACAGAAAGGATACTGTAGTGCAACTCGCCCATAATTTGAATGCTGGTGATGGCACACAGTACATCAAACCCTGCTGAAAATGGGGCTGCATAGCCGCAGGCCAAGTGCCCATGTTAACCTCAGTTCACCATCAAAAGTGCCTACAATTGGCACAAGAACATCAAAACTGAACCTTGAATGATTTGAAGAAGGTCATCTAGTCCAATAAACCTTGTTTCCTGTTGCAGCTGGCCAGGGGATGGCCAGGTATGCGTGTGCATCATTTACCTGGGCAAGTGTTGGCACCAGGATGCACCGTGGGACAAAAGAAGCCGGTGGAGGAAGTGTAATGCTTTGGGCAATGTTCTGCTGGAAAACCCTGGGTCCAGTCATTCATGTGCAGGAAACTATGATGTCTACTACCTACCTAAACATCATTGCAAAGCGGTACATCCTTTCATGGCAATGGTATACCCCTCTAGTAGTGATTTCTTTCAGCAGAATAATGCACCATGCCACACTTCCCCGGATTGTTCAAGAATGGTTCACAGAACACAAGGAAGACTTCCAGGTATTCTCCTGGCCTCCAAATTCCCCAAACAATCCAATTGAGCATCTGTGGTTTGTGTTGGAACAGCATATCTGATCTGTGGGGACTCAATCATATAACTTACAAGAAATAAAGAATCTGCTGGTAATGTGTTGGTACCAGATACTACAAGACACCTTTAGAAATCTTGTAGTGTCCATGCCTCGACTGGTAAGATTTGGCGGCATGTGGAGGACTAGCATCGTATTAGGCAGGTGGTCGTAATGTTTTGACTCTTTTGATGTATGTGATAAGGGAGTTTGAAGGTAATAGCTTCTCTGAAGCTAGACGGTTGAACCAATGAAATCACTGGTCATGTGAGCTGTAATATAAAGTTGATAAGTTCTGGTTCTAGTGGTTGCATGAAATCATCATTCCATTCTGACATTCAGATATTTTGTTTACCAGAACATGAGAACTGGGAAATTTGGTGCCAGGTCACAGGGAGGTCATTTGGTGGCAATTCACTTCAGTAATTGAATCAATAATAATGACTTCAAGAATTAGGAAAGTATAATTTTTACAAATTCTTTGCCTTTGTAAAGGCCTAGAATTTAATCAACAGTGGAGCAGCTATTTCAAAGTAAATAGATTTTACTAGCAATCATTCGATACTCAGTGCAACCCCTTTTAATAGTTATTTTTTTGATGAAATCATGACAGATGTAGAATTGAAGTCATAAAGAACAACATTGAAACCACTCATATGGAAATTATGTTTTAATGATTTTTTTTTATATATATATATAATCTAGGAATGTTCAAAAAGCTTACTACTGAAGTTAATTAACCCTTACTGTGTCACAACCTGAAGAATCCCTTTCATCTTTCCCATTTTAGTGATTGGAGAGTGAAGTTTTGCTCTTGTAGTTCAAGGTTGTGAAAAAAAAAATTCCAAATAGAAATCTGAATTATTTTCGACTGTTTCTAATCATATGTCGAAAATAACATTTAAATATATGATATAAATTTTTTACCTGTTGATAATGCTTGAAAGAATTAGGATAAAGTTTAAAAATAAATCTGAGTTGGATGCACATGTTCAGTCACCATAAACAGCATCAAGTAGCGCCGATTCAGTTCATACCTTTATTCTGCCATACTGTGCTTAGATTATCGAGGTTGTGTTTCATGCTCGTTTTTGCTATTTATAGCTCTACTGGAGTTGTAATGCTTTCTAAGCTTTTAATCTAAAGATATTGATTTTTTTTTACTACTGGAAATGGCATCATCTGGGAACTACGCACATTGGCTTTTGATCAATATTTTACAGACTTTCGATTTTAAAGACGATTTTTTTTACTTTCATGCTTTTAAATTTTTTTTATTGCTTCTCAAATAGATACTGCATTTATAAACAACAATTAATTAGAAATGATCAAAAGTGAAACTGCTAGCGATCTATAATGGCGCCAATCAGAACAAGCATTATGATTACTCAGAGCATGACTTTATTTATCAATATTTTTAATTACATTTAAAGCATATAAATAAATTAAGGTCAGGAAATTGCAATTTTTAGCCAAAATTTCTGCTAGAAGTTTAAAATTAAAGTTTTCCATAACAGTTATGCAGCTTCATAAATTCGTTGCATCAATTAAACTTTAAATGCTTTGAAACGTTTTTTAAAAAAATTTTATATTCCTTTATCACTTTTCTGATATATTTTTAATTTCTTATTTAAATTATCTAGTTTTTAAAGCAAAACTATTTTTTATGACACTGCTTTACTTAGGCTTAGAGTTTGCCAATCGTCAAAAGTCTAAGAATATGCATAATGCATTATATGCATAAATAACTAATTTAGAAAAAATGAAATAAATGAATGACTTAAGTAATAATCAAAATATTATGATATATATTATAGTTATACTATAAGCTCACCGGACAAAAAATTAGTCATCTCCCGCTGTAAGAGGGTTACTTCCGTTCGACAGCAACAGAGAGCGCACCAATAATAAGTGCGTCCTACAAATAGCTGTGCCATCGCTGCAGGGTTCATACAGTGACAAGAAGTGGTTGTGTGCCATGTGTGTGTTAGTCGCTCTGTGAAACATGGGTCGTGCCAAAGATGTGAATGAGTGGCAAAAAGGTGCTATTGTGTTTGGCCAAGCCAAAGGGCATAGTGTACAAGAAGTTGCTGCCTTTGCAAGTGTGTCGAAACATACTGTCCAAAGGATCTCCCAGCAGTGACATACATCGCAGTCCACCACTAATCGTCGCCAGAACTGCAGCAGAAAGACTGTGCTCACCAATAGGAACTGCCGCAGTGTCATGCACTGTTAGGGCAAACTGCTCTGCAATGAGGCAGGAATTGCTCCAGTCAATCAATGCAGGCCTACAACAAGCTGTTTCCAAACAAACACTCCGAAGGAAACTGCATACAATGGATATCTGGAGCGGAGTACCACGGAAGAGACCCATGTTAACAGCTCTGCATGGCTACAGTGGATGTGGCACCACAAAGACTGGACTGTCGACTCTTGGAAGCGTGTGATCTGGCCGGATGAGTCATGTTTTTGATTGTGCTCGAATGATGCTAGGTGACGGGTACATCATAACCCGCATGAAGCCTTCCATGCAAACTGTGTGCAAGGTTCTGTTCAAGCTGGAGGAGGCACTGTGATGTTATGGGGGTGTTTCACATATGAGGAAATGGGTCCTTTGGTTGCAGTGATGTCACACTTGAACCAGGGCTATATGGAGCTACTGGATGACCACATATTGCCTTTTGTGCAGCATCTCCATAGTGAACACCAGAAGGGTACCTCAGTCTTCCAAGATGACAATTGTCGCATGCACAGGGCTTGAAGTGTATCAGATTGGCATGACGAGCATTCTGAAGCCTTCAAATGTCTTGACTGGCCCACCAAATTCCCAGATTTGAATCCCATAGAAAATTTGTGGGACTATTTGGAGCAATGAGTGAAGCGCCATCCCATCCATCCGGTCAGTCTGACCGAACTGCGGCATTTGCTGCTAGAAGAGTGGATGAATTGTGATGTGCACTACATCTGCACACTGGTGTCATCCATGCCAGACAGGATTTCGGCTGTTCTTCGGTTGCATGGAGGCGTTACACGCTATTAAGTGACATTCAGCCAGGAGTGACTAATTTTTTGTCTGGTGATCTTATATCGTAATATATATCATATTATAGTATACTATTTATATTAGAATAATAAAATAATATAGAAAAAATGGGAAATATATATATATATATATTTTTGAGAATATATAGTCAGAGCTATTTTTTTTTTACAATATAGTGGTCAGAGCTAGCACTGCAAAGGTACAGTATATAAATATTAAAGATAAAGTGGAAAAAAATACAGTAAAAATTTTCAATGTTTTAAAAAATTGCTTAAAAAATTTAAACTACTGTTTTTCCTCCTTCTAATCTTTCCCATTTTATTAAGCACAATTAAATGCTCTTTCTTTTAGTATATAACATGACATATTTCCATTCATTGGTTATTTCAGGATGAGGTTCTAAAGTTGTTTATTTTATTTTCTGAAAACACTAAAATAAATCTGGCCACCACAATAAGTTCAGTTTCAGAAACCTGACACTGTAAGGATTAATGAGTTAAACTGTGTCCCAACATAAAATTTATCTATGAATCTAAGCAAATAAACAAACTTGCATTTCTAAATATATTAAGACTCCATTGCAGCAATAAATAAACATTGCTGTTTACTTTTGTTGCTTTCAGAAAACCAACTTTCATTAGCAGCTTAATATCCTCAGTTTATTTCATGCATATAGGTACTATAATAAATATTATTTTCTTCATAAAGTAAGTTACCTGCAGTTCCCAGGTTCGAGTTCCAGCTGGGTCAGTGTTGAGATTTATCTCCACAAAACTCTCCATGATCCTCATGGTCAATAGGGGACACCAATAGGTTTGGGAAGGCTGCCATCCGCCAAGTGGGGCATTAAGCCATGGTCCTGTGTGCAGGAGAGCTATACTCTGTGCACGTTAAAGAACATGCTGGATGGCCTTGATGGGAGGCTACTATCTGTCTTCCAACCTTCTCTGAGTCTTTGGGGTCCTTGTGACCTGACCATTTAACCCAATGTGTGCAGAAAAGTGCCACTCAGAGGTAAAACAACCCAATCCATAAAGTAATCAATAAAATTTAGTTTATAAAAAGAATTCATCAACCATTAGTAGAAGAATAGTTATTCAGGAGAACATTAATAATATACTAGAAATGAAAACCCCATTTTTTTTCTATATATCTACTAGGATAAAACAATATATTGAAGAATATAATAAAACTTTACAGCTACAAAGGGCTGATAAATATGTTCCTGTTTAAAATTGATAGAGATGATCAGATCACCATAGGAGGATTTGGGTTGGGTTGTTTTACCTCTGAGCGGCACTTTTTTGCACACCATGGGCTAAATGGCTAGGTCACATGGACCCCGAAGGCTCAGAGAAGGTTGGGGGAGGGGATCCACTGACACAGCTGTTGGGAGACAGATGGTAGCCTCCCGTCAAGGCCATCCAGCGTGTTCTTTAACGTGCACAGGGTATGGCTCTCCCGCACACAGGGCCACGGCTTAACGTCCCATCCAACGGACGGCGGCCTTTCCAAGCCCATCTGTGTCCCCTACTGACTGTGGGCAGGGCGGAGAATTTTGCGGAGATAAATCTCAACGCTGACCCAGTCGGGACTCGAACCTGGGAACTACAGATTACTAGCCTGGCACGCTACCGACTGAGCCACCCCCGCCCCACCATAGGAGGAAAAGAATATATAATTTACTTAGAACATCCCAAAAGTGAAGCAAAAATAATTTCAAAAATCATCTGTTTATATCAGACTGACTTAAGAACTCCCCAAGGAAGATTTAAGAACATAAAATCAACATTCAACATAGGAATCCAGTGACAAGCTTCTGTATTCATCAATCATAAAACACATTGTAACAAAATGTTTTTAGCATCTTTTTACAAAACTTATTTTTCAAACTATCATATATATAGAAAATATTCATTTGTATTATACATGCTGCTTGGAGAATATTGGTTAAACAATTTCCAAGCAACCATATTCTCTTTGACAACTTTCTTAACAAAAGAAAATAAGTGAACACTGTGATGATTTCAATAATATTCAGATGAAGATTTTAATTTATTCTTTGCAGGAGCATCTGATAGGCTGCTTACCACACCTGGAAGGCATGTCATTCCTCAAAATTAATTAAGTTAATTTTAACTCAAACTTAACTTTAACCTCAAAATTAACAAAGTTAATTTTTTATTTCTATATCCTTTGGTAATGGGCTAACTATCTAGTTATCATAGTTTAAATGGCAATGTTAAATCAAGTCCAAAATTGCAAGTCATATAAATCATGCTTTGTAGTATATTTTTAGTATGTTATTCTGCTAAATAAAAATAAATACCTCCTCAAGCAGCTGCTTGCCACAGAGGTCTGACAGGAGCCTGTCAGTTTGTGTGCCATAGTAGAGAGTCTGAGAGGATGGCAGAACCTCAGCAGAAAAACGACACATACAGCTTACTAATATTAAAAATTCTCTAAAAACATGCATATTTCTAATGTACCAGCTTTAGAATCTAAAGAATTTCATCATATAAGATGTTTTTTCTAGATTATTTTCTTCCTAAGAATTGTACAGGAGTAAATTGTTTTAATTTCTGAACTTAATGTTAGAGAGGCTTTATATTGACAATAAGTTCAAACTTATCAATGGCATATTCTTACTTTAACATCCTTCAAAAAATTGTTCTTGTGAACCGTGAACCTTTCCCTTACTTATCCAAGAACTTATTCTTGAACCAAGAACAGAACTACCCCCACCCACCCCTTTTTTTTTTTGTCTTGTTTGCATTTAGTTTTCGTATTTGTGCTGTTTTCCAAGGATGTAATCCCTGTAAATAGCAAGGATGCACTGTGCAATATATTGCCAAATGTGCACATCAGACAAATTCTAAAAATTTGAAGTTGTACTAATTCATGCTGTTTATTCTTTAGGAAATTATGAATGATTCTAGTGATGGATTATTAAACAAAGGCATCCAAGCAAGCATTCCATTTCCTGGATACAGCAGCAAAGTAGCTGACAAAATCTCATGGTACCTAGATGCTGTACATCAAGGAGAATTTCTTTTACAAGAATCAGGCAACAGATCTCGGACTGAAAGAAATGCTCACCGCAGTGTCAGTCGAAGTTCTTTGTCTAGCAGCATAAGATCCAGCAAGGTTGTGAAAGGTGATCTCTTAGACTGGCATCAGGACAAATTTACTCAATCAGGAAGACTGTTTTCCCCAAGGATTTTGGTAAATAACAATAGTAAGTCTAAAGTCCGTGATATGAGATGCTATAATCCACCACGAAGAAGAAAAGCAAATAGCAGTATCAACTCAACAGAGGTAAGGAGAATTTTTTTTTTACAAGATAGTAGAAATCATATAAGAATGGAAACAGAAATTATTTATTCTTTCTTTACTACTTGAACTGTACCCAGTGCTACCTGGGTCTCAATTTTAAGATGAACTCCATATATTCTGATTTTCACTGCACTTAAGGTGTTTTGTGAGTACCTCTCTGCCGATTCCCCCTACCCAACACCTTAGCACAGATTCAACACGTATATATTGCTGGTGTAATCATGGAGGTAAGAATAGAATAGAGATACCATATGCTCAAAGATTGTGGCAAGTTTTCTTAGGGACACTTCCTTTAGAACCACAGAAGCCATTGTCAGCATGAGTTTGTGTGTGTTTATATTGCAATAATTCCCAAACTGTTGCCTTGATCATCTTGATATATGATCATCACCGATTCTTCATATAAATTACATATCATGCTCAAAGATGAAATAGATTTGTTGATTAGAAGAAACATGTTAACAGTAATTGTCTGAATAGAATGCAAAATTCATAACATAATTCATTTAAATCTAAATGCTGTACCAGAACAGCTATTTGAAAATGACAATCTCTATTGTATATTTTGCTCATTTCTGATCATTTCATTCACTTACAGTATGGGGCTATCTTATCAAATATGCGACATAGCAACAGGTCAAAAATTTAATGTTCAAATTGCACATGCATTTTGAGTTTCATATGTATTGCCCTGTTGCATCAATTTTACAGATTATTTTAAGCCACCAGCTGCATAGAATTTCCATGCAAATGCCAATAACAAGAACAGTTTATTATTTTATCTGTGATCCCTTGACATTGAAAAATAAGATGACCCAATACTCTAAGTGAATGAAATTATCGGAAAAAGAGTGAACTATATAATAGAGAAAACTTTTCAAATATTTGTACTGGTTAAGCATTTAGAGTCAAATGAAGTACAGGGTGGTTATAATTAAACTGACAGTGTTCAGAGTGATGTAGAGAAGGATCTATTTGACAGATCACAGCAAAAAAGTGGTGGATACCTTAATAAGAGCATGGGGTAGAGAATTTGCGAATAAAAAAATTAGTGTTAGTGCCAGCAGGTGGCATGGGTGACCTAAAAACGTGGTAGAACATGCTAATTTCTCATGACATTGCAACCAGTCACACGTGAGATTTGCATGAGACACACTATAAAATGTGATATTTTTCCTGTAATCGCTAGAAGGAACCATGGGTATCTGCAAGAAGAACCGAGCTTTGCTAGTGAAACTCTTTTACCAAAATGGCAGTAATGCTGCCACTACATTACGCGAATATCATCATCTAAAAGATATAAGGAAAGACCTTTGTCGCTAAATGGACTGAAGAATACAGAAAAGAAAGAACAGAAATTTGAAGATACAGGTGAGTTGGGTGTGACTTCGGGTAGAGGCCAGCAGTCTGTTGCAGAAAGCAATGTGGAAGATGTTGCACTTACCATTGCAGGAATCCAGTCGCAATCAGAGGTGCTCTAGTTAATGTGAGACAGGTATCTCGGCAAATGCAACTTCCATGGTCAACTGTCCGTAAAATTATATGGTCCATCCTGAAATGGTATCTTTATAAAATTCATAGGGTGCAGCAGCTGCAGCACGTGACCCTGAACAGCATAACAACTTCACTTTGTGATTTCTGGTGAGGATGCAGCTTGACAACATGTGGCCTTCAAAAGTCTTATGGACCGATGAAGCACATTTTTCCCCACATGGAGCAGTGAATATGCACAACTGCTGAATATGGGGACCTACACATCTGCATGATGTGTCCCTACACTCCGACTATGTAACTGTATTTTGCGGGTTTACCACAAACTTTATAATTGGACCATTTTTTGTTGAGATCAATCCTCAAGGCCCTGTGTGTCGATTGGTGAATGGACCACATTACACAGATCTCCGCCATAAGATTATTCTGGCTTTGCAAGAAAGAAGTTGCTTAGACTCCATAACCTTCATGCAGGATGGAGTGCCACCCCTTCATATTATTCTGATATGACTGTGTATATACAGGGTGATTCAGAATTCATCATCAATATTTGGTGAGGAGGTGGGTAATAAGAAACGAAGGAGATTTCACATAGGAAAGCATGGGTGCATATGCCATGTAGTAGGGCAAAATGACCCCAGTTCAATGATGGAAAGAACACATAAGAAGGAAGTGGTAAGGAAAAAACATTTATTATCTTACATGTAACATTTCTTTGCATTGGTTGTACAGACTTACAAGAGGTGCTCGAACTGCCGACCATGTGCTAGAATGCATGACTCACAACGGCGTTGCATGGACAGCCGGACCCTGTGGAAGATGCCTGGCATTTCCCGGATGTTTGAGGCAGCAACTGATATGCGTGCTACAAGATCCATAGCACTATCAACAGGGATCTCGTACACCATGTTTTTCATAGCACCCCATACAAAGAAATCGATTGGAGATAAATCCGGTGAACGTGGTGGCCAAGAAACCGGTCCACCGCGGCCAATCCATTGACCACCAAACTGTCTGCGTAGGTAAGCACGCACAGCATTTGCGAAATGTGCAGGAGCGCCGTCATGCTGGAACCACATTCGCCGGAGACTACCATCAGGAACCTCGTTCAAAAGATCCGGTAACACAGTCTGAAGAAATGTTAGGTACTTGGCACCGTCCAAACAGGATGGTAGTAAATACGGGCCCAACAAACAGTCACCGACAATCCCAGTCCACACATTGACAGCAAAACGTTGTTGCGCAGCTCCAGGTCTTGTACCGTGTGGGTTCTGATGAGCCCACACATGCCAATTGTGTGTGTTGAAGACACCCTCTCGAGTGAACAACGCCTCATCGGTGAAAAGAACATAAGTTGGGAAATTGGGATCAACGGCTGTTCTCTGCATGAACCACTGACAAAAAATAACACACTTGGGATGGTCGTCTGCTGCCAATAATTGCACTCTTTGCAGATGAAACAGATGTAACCCTTCATCGTGTAATATCCGCCACGCTGTTGCTTGCGAAATTCCAAACTGCCTAGCCATACCTCGTGTGCTAGCACCAGGTTGTTCCTCGATTTCCTGTAGGACAGCTTCCTCTACTGCTACTGTCCGTGCCGATCTGCGCCTCCCTCGATTAACATTACTAGCAGCAAACGATCCTGTTTCACGCAGTTGGCGATGAATACGTGAAAACATTTGATGCTGTGGCACACGGCGGTTTGGGAAGTGCGCTGCATACAATTGCCTGGCTCGAAGACATCTTTCTCCTGCCGCACCGTAAGTTACATGCATATCTGCACATTCATTCCACGTATACCGGTTCATGTTACTTCTGCAAATTCACCTTGTCGAATGACAACTGACTGCACGCGTCAAACAGCTGTGCTTCTCTATGAGAGATGTGTACACACAGCGCCCTCTACACCACCATGCGTTCGTCTGCCCCCATACTTTCCTATGTGAAATCTCTTTCTTTTCTTATTCCCTTCCTCCCCACTAAATATTGATGATGAATTCTGAATCACCCTGTATTGCTTGTTAATATGTCTAAATGTAAATGGCAGGTATTACAATCCATTGCATTTTATGTAGATAAGGTTGACATGCTTTTTTTTTGCTCTCTGCTGTAATGTATAGTTTTAATTTCTTTTTTTTGTATCAAAATATTTCTATTAAAATTGTAGATTTCTTAGAACTTTCATATTTTTTTATATGTATCTTTTTTAATGTGTATTTAGACATTTGAAAGTTATGAAGATGATGAAACCCCTGCAAAAGACAACTCTAGTTATAAAGACTGGCTCAGTGAACAAGCATGGAGGGCACAGACTAGAAGGCAAATAAAATCAAGAATGATTGATCCTGGGAATTCCCATTACATGTCTAGTCATGATTTGGCAGCACATGAAACACATACTGGAAGGCAGTTCGACAGCAGAAGTCCATTAGAAGTTATTACAAAGTAAGATTGTTTTATAAATAATAGTATAAATATATAAATGTCCATTATTTAAAAAAAAAGTAAAGAGAAACTAGGGGATCTTTCAAAATTTCTAAATATTTTATCCCTTTTTTTGTGCCTTATTTTATTATAGTTTCATTTTTTTTTTGCTGTTAAATGCTAAATTCAACTTACTCTATCAGAATTCAATGCTTCTTTGCCACATTTCACTAAAATGTATGTAGTATATATGTATTTATCTTTGAATGCACTGCCCTTTATTCATAGTTTTGGATGTTACTTTTCTGTTCATGAGACATATCATAGCATTCTATCTGATAGTTGATGATATCTGATGATCACAAATATAGCTATGGCTTGCTTTCTAACTAAGGGAAAAGTGCAGGTGAGCCAAAGAAAATCTGGAAGGCCAGTTGGGACTTTTATACATGAAACATGAGATATGAATCCAGTATGTTATTAGTTGTTCATTCCTCCAGGTTGCTAGATATCAATAATAACACACAAAAAGTAACTGTTTTGATATTAAGTATTTTTAATGATAATTTATTACATTTTTAATTTAAAAGAAAAGCCAAACAAAATGTTAATGCAATATCTTTAACTATTAGTTTTAAATAAATTATTTCTTTTAATATAGCTAATAATTTTAGCCTTTTTATGGTATAATGTGTAATATTTTGATATATTTCAGAGATGAGGAAGAGAAATATTTAAATTTCCTTAGTGAAGTTACTGAAGATATATTGAGAAGTGGTGTCTACACAGATAGGCATGTATAAATAATTATACAAAAATAAACTCATGGTTCATATGTGAAAATTATTTTTAAAAAATTGCATTTATGAATCATATGAAAATTTCTGCTATTTTTATAAATGCCAAAAGGTGAAAACATTTTATTAATTTTTCTTTAAAAATGCTGAAAAAACCTGAAGAAACAAAATATGCCTGCTTTATTTCTTATATTCATTTACACAATTTTAATTTACTGTTACTATTAATCAATTCTCCAGCACCACTGAGATGATACTACTGCACTTCAGTGATGCAGTAGTATTGTGTTGGCTCATGGTGATAAAGCAGCTACCAAGGTCTGGCTTTGAGTTCTGGGATGTCATAGCTGTGTAATGGTATGGAATAAAATATCATTTAGAATGTAGTGAAATCGCAATACATTCAGCAACACGTTGCAGAATAGATACATAGAGATTCTTGATGGTGTCCTAAGAAATGTCTAACCATGACATATAAACATGGTCACATAGGGCAACTATATTTTCAATCAGTTGAGGGTGGGCTTGCAAACCTCATCCACTTGTGTCCTGTTCTGTCTTATGTCCACTTATGTCCTAGTTCTGGAGACATGGCTGCCACAGAATAGTTTGGATGTCTTGTAGACTTGCCCCTGGAGATGGCAGCAGTGTGCAAACAAGTGCTTTGCTGGAAAATGGCATTAGGTTGGTTGGTTGTTTTACCTCTGAGCGGCACTTTTTTGCACACCATGGATTAAATGGCCAGGTCACAAGGACCCCAAAGGCTCAGAGAAGGTTGGTGGAGGGGACCCCACTGGAACAGCTGTTAGGAGACAGATGGTAGCCTCCCGTCAAGGCCATCCAGTGTGTTCTTTAATGTGCACAGTGTATGGCTCTCCCGCACACGGGGCCACGGCTTAACGTCCCATCTGACAGACGGTGGCCTTTCCAAGCCCATTGGTGTCCCCTACTGACCGTGGGCAAAGCAGATGGCATTAGGGATGCTTGTGAAAAATAGTGCAGCTGGCTATAATACACTGTCAACATATTGCAGGCATTAATGTTATCAATTACAAGTACCAGAAGTGGCATGCTGTTGTAAATGATGGCTTCCGAAATGAGGACACCATACAGGGGAGCAATATGGCATTTGCTGCCAATGACTTGATTCACTCTCTTCAGATGGGAATGCTGCAATTGCCTGTAGCATCCAAGTAGTCCCAACAACTGGGACTTGTTGTTGAAGATGTTGCCATTTCCTCATTCCAGGTAGCTCTAACCCAACACCAGTCCAGCCAAGTTTGATAGTAGTAGGTGATCAAGAGCAATCTATGCAATGGAAGTTGGCCCTGTGTCTGCCACTCTCCTGTCAATGGTTCTAGTCTTGATAGGAATTTCTGTGGCAGCAGTTACAGTTTGTCAAATGGTAGTTGTGGTTGGGTCTATTACCACCTGCTAATAAATCACGTGAGCCACCTGTGTTATTGTTGGTCTGATATCATCTGACTTTGTGCAACAAATCTAAGACCTTCTTGAGACCATTGGCATTAACCCTTAAAGTGCTGGAAGACACTAAAATTCCCAGAGATAAATGCAATCTCATATCAATTGGGAACTGTAGTTCCTAAGATAATATGCTCTAAGAGTTTATTTTTTCCCCACAAAAATTGGCCATTTTTAATGTTTTTTTAATCAATCCTGAATGTTTATAAACTAATTTGATAATGTAAACTGGATGATTTTTATCTATAATAATAAAAGGTGTGTGTCCATAACTCATCAGGAAATCATGATAGATGCTTCCAATGTTCACAGTGTGTTTCTGGTTGTCATCTAGGTTGCAGTGCCTGATTATCAACTCAAAATTCCAAAAGGGGGGCTGACTAGAAGCAAAAATAAATTAACTTGCTATTCCTATAAAAAAAATACCCCCTCAAGAAGCTGCTTGCCACAGAGATCTGACAGGAGTTGTAATTACTATCATCAGTCTTGTAGTTACTATCACCAGTATATAGTATTCAATGTTATCGTTTTCCTTAACAAGCTGCATGGGTTATATTTCTAGTTATGAAACACCTTTCAATGTTGTACTGAAATCTGAATTTTTTTTTATTCTTATATCTCTTACAAACTATGTAAGGCAATAACATAGAGGTCACATGTTGTTCTTATTAATTTTCACTTGTCTACTGGTATGTCTCAATGATAGACATTAGTTGTCGCAAACTATTTTTTGAAGCTTACAGTATGATTGAGTTATCATTGGCATATTTGATGTGGATATCAAATATTTATTTGTAATTTTTTTAAATTCTTATGTCTCACAAACTATGTAAGGCAATAACATAATGGTCACATGTTGTGCTTATTAATTTTCACTTGTCTACTCGTATGTCTCAATGGTAGAAATTAGTTATCGCAAACTATTTTTTGAAGCATATAGTATGATTGGGTTATCATTGGTATATTTGATGTGGGTTTCAAATATTTGTCTTGTAGTTTCTATCATTAGTATATGGTATTCAATATTATCATTTTTGTTAATAATCTGTATGGGTTATATTTCTTGTTATTATGGAACATCCTCAAGGTTGCACTGAAATCTATAATTTTTTTTATTTTTCTATGTATTCTCTTACAAATTACGTAAGGCAATAACAAAGTGCTCCCATGGTGTACTTATTAATTTTCACTTGTTTACTGGTATGTTTCAATGATAGACATTTTATGATTTCAATGATAGCTTGTTGCAAAATGCTTTTCGAAGCATACAATATGATTGAGTTATCATTGGCATATTTGAAGTGGATTTCGAATATTTACTTTTTTTGTTGGATGTGATAGTCGATATATTTAGATGTAAATAATTCAAAGTAATATTTGTATTAAATTTTTATGTCATCCTGTTTGTTAAACAAGTCTTTTGTTTTGGTGTTTATATTGAGGTTTTTTTCAATTATGTGATACTGATGATTTAAATCGTAGTAAGAAAATATTCTAGTCTTATTAATAAAATAGTAGAATTGCACTGATGATTTGGTCAGCTGTGAATGACTTCTGATATCAGTAGCTTTCTTTTTCAAACATAAACTCTGTGAAATTTAAAAGTTTTATGTGAAATATAACCATCAACATTTTTAGTGACAGACTGTATATGTGATATTTATCAATATTGTTAAACCCTATCTGTAATTAGTATGTATATATTTTGCTAACCCGAGAATTGATATTTATCTCTTCTAATATGTTTGCAAATGTAGCTCATATTTCGTTTAATTTTTTTTTAATCAATAAAGTTATGCTTTAAAATTTATATTTTATCTATATCCGTTTTCTTATAATACCATTTACAATTAAATATAATTAATAAAAAAATATGTGTAATTACATGTTTAGATAATATGTTTATTGAATATTTTTAACGTTGAGAAATAAAGTTTTTTTTTATGTCTGTGAAAATAAAATATTTCTTGCAAGAATGAAGTTCTCCACATTTATTATAATTTGCTTTATAATTGATATTTGATTCAGTTCAGTACAGGAAATGAAATCATTTCAATAATGCATACATCGAATTAGAAATGAATCAGATCTGCTGACTTAAAACTATGATGTGATTTATGCCCCCCCCCCCCCCTTCTGATGTCATTAGCCATTCCCATCACGTGACATAAAGCTTTCTCTTCAGATGGCTTTGGCCCAAGTGACTGAATAGAGCAGGAATAAATTGAAATGCCATTCTGGTATATAAGTTTTCCCTTAATTTTCATGGTATTTAAAAATTTTCCTTTAAAATAATAATTTGTTGAAAAAATTTTTGTCAACATAAGGGATTTCAACCTGCATCTCTCAGATGCATTCCAGAGTATTCTACCATTGAACTGACATCCTTAACTCTGGGGGCGGGGGTGGCTCAGTCGGTAGCGCGCCAGGCTCGTAATCTGTAGTTCCCAGGTTCGAGTCCCACCTGGGTCAGCGTTGAGATTTATCTCCGCAAAATTCCCCGCCCTGCCCACGGTCAGTAGGGGACACCGATGGGCTTGGAAAGGCCGCCGTCCGGCGGATGGGACGTTAAGCCGTGGCCCCGTGTGCGGGAGAGCCATACCCTGTGCACGTTAAAGAACACGCTGGATGGCCTTGACGGGAGGCTACCATCTGTCTCCCAACAGCTGTTCCAGTGGGTCCCCTCCCCCAACCTTCTCTGAGCCTTCGGGGTCCATGTGACCTGGCCATTTAGCCCATGTTGTGCAAAAAAGTGCCGCTCAGAGGTAAAACAACCAACCAATCCTTAACTCTGACTTTTTTCCACTATATAAGATATATCCCCCTTCTGTTCTGATTATTAACATTATGCCCCCCCCCCCTTCTAAATATTCCCTGTCATGTAACTAACAGATGCTTTGCATTTCTTTCAAAAGTAGTAAAAAATTACCAATTATTTAGATGTGAATGAACAATATTTATTTTTCAGGGCAATCAGACGAGCTTTTCAGTTTCATTTGCAGTTTCATAATCGAGATGCTGATAGGGTGAGTTTATTTCCTACCTGTTTGATGAAATTTAGTTTCATAGGATATCGACACTGAGGGTAAATAATGGGAACTTTCAGTGCTGTTAGCAGATGCCAAAATCCAAAGTTATCTAAGTTTTAAAGGAAGCCTTTTATGAAAACATTTTTCTGAAGCTAAATTAAAGATTACAAATCTCAGAAAATCTGGATATTTGACAATATTTGTTCAGAATTAAAGAGCTTTGAAAATTGAAACAATTAAGCAGTGGCATCGCATTTTATGAATTTTCTTTTAGAAGCCTGAAACTGAAAGAATCATTTGGAATTTCATGTAGAGAGTGCATTAAAACATATGTGTATGTCTATTAGTAATGAGAAGCTTTCTCCTCAGGCTAGAGTGCAGGACCGGGAAGGCCTTTACACCCGACTGTGTGTACCGGCAACTCTTTGCCAGCCATCGTGCTGAGCACCCGGACTTCTTGCCTGTCTTTACAGATGGCTCGAAGTCCGGCACTTTAGTGGGATCAGCCATGGTCTGCTGTGATGTAATCATTGCAGACCAGATCCCACTGCAGTGTTCCATCTTCACTGCAGAGTTGCACGCTATCAGTCTTGCCTTGGACCACGTAGCGACTAAGCATCATCATCGGTGTGTGCTTTACACCGACTCGCTTAGCTCGCTACAGGCTTTGATCTCGGTGAGGCATCGGCCTCACCCTGTTCTTACTAAGATCCGCCAGCAACTACATCGTCTGGCAGCCACCACCACCATCCATTTCTGTTGGGTGCCCGGTCACGTCGGGATTAGGGGCAACGACTTGGTAGATGCTGCTGCCAAGTCAGCCACGCCCCTGTCCCACTCTCCGTTGCCGGTTCCCTATCTGGATTTTCGGCAGCGTTTTACCACCGAGCTCCGGGCACAGTGGCAGAGATCTTGGTCAGAACAGCTTACAAACAAGCTCTTTGAGATCAAACCTATCGTCAAACCATGGCAGTCTTGTTACCGCAGGAATCGCAAGGAGGAAGTTGTACTTGCTCGGCTCCGCTTGGGTCATTCCTTTATTACTCATTCGTTTCTTTTACGGGCGGACGACGAACCCAAGTGCAAGTTTTGTGACACCATTTTAACAATCAAACACATTTTAATTGATTGCTGTTGTTTTACCTTTGAAAGACGTATGTTTTTTAACTCTCATGATTTTACGTCCGAGCCCCTTACACTCGGACATCTTTTATCCGACCATTGTACTTTTACCTCTCTCTTTCAATTTTTACGATTTACTGGATATTTTAATCGCATATAGTTTTTACTCTTCAGCTTTTTATATCTATGATTATACCACCTTATACATTGTTTGTGTATCCCAGGTCATTTACACCTGGTATTCTATTGTTTTCTTTTGTATTTTTACACTTGTTCTTTGTTGTTTTACCTTTTTACAATTTTGCTAATTTCTTTTAAATGTGGTTGCGCGTTTACATGTCTTTTATCTTTTATATTGTCTTTTGTTTGGCGCATTATGGCCTAGTCGCCGATGCGCCATAAAACCCAAAACAACCAACCAACCAATCCTCAGGCTAGCTGAAAAGTTTCGAACTTGAAAAGTTTTTATATAATAATATTTAAAACTATTGATGTTATGAAGATTATAAACCTTTCAAACTGAAAAATTTGTATTTTTATAATAGCTTTCCATTTATTTTAAATAATCTCTGGATCAGAAAGGTCTTGAAATTCAATAGAACTGCTTTTAATTCATATGAATTTTTAAGTATCATAAATCTTTAAAAAAAATCTAGTAACTTTAGAAATCAGTTGATTTTTACATGGAATGAATATACATATTTTATATACAATACTTTAGAAACATTTTCACTGTGATTCTCTTTTGGTTTGTGTGCACATTAATTCTGATGTCAGCAAGGATCTGCAGAAAAAACCTGTAATTCATGGGTGAACCAGAAAAGAATCCTGTGTAAATTGGTAAAAACTGTAAATGGGAATGACGCCTGTTACATGGTGAAGGAGATTAAATTTAACTTTATACAAATAGGCCCATTACCTGCTTGGGCACTTGCTGATTTTAGTTTTGATGGAATTTCATTGGTTTGGATTTCAGGATTTAAAATGTAAAATCCTGTAATTGTGATCCTGTTTTATTAAAGTACAAAAAAAATCAAGAGCATTATTTTTGGTTCATCACATTGAAAAATTTTGTTACTTATTCCGTTTCTATTTCATGCACTTTCTGAAGCATTGTAATAACTGAAGTAAAATGCAGATGAAATAATAAATATCATAATTCAAAATCAGATAAATTTTATTCATAAAATTTAGCATCTTTTTTTTTCAGTTTTAAAAATGATTGTTATCAAATAACATGTCTTCTGCTGCGAAAATTGGAATGGAAGAAGCCCATCCAACCCGTGGCTCATAAAACAGAATCAATGTACTGAATCTGGCTGTTTTCAGTTTTTTGGCAAAACATTTTTAAGTACATAACAATTTTGCCAATTCATAATAGAATTAATTTTTCTTTTAGGTAATTTTGTGTTTTTCAGTTATTTTGTGAGTTCATCATTTGCCATATTAACAGAAAGTGTTTCACATGTAGCCACTGTTACGCATTCTTTTTGTGGAATTAAAAACTGAATTTTTCATGATGTTTGCTTTTCTATGGAAAGCTTAGTTTTTCCTCTATATTGTTTCAGAATGATCATGCATTTTATTACTTCACAAACTTTGTGTAATTTTATTCCTAAACTGTGGCTAATCCAAATAAGCAAAAAAATTATGCTTATTTTATACTGAATATGAAATATTTCATAAATACTAGGTAAACATTGTGTTCTATTTTGTAGTTCATAAATGCCACTTTACCTTCTTGCAGTTTTGTCATTGGACCAAGCCAAAGCAGCATACTATGCACATCATCTAAATGCAAGTTATCACGTCTGACAAAAACATATATCAGTGTTTCACAATTTTATTGTGTGATATATACCTCAATTTTTTTTCTCTCATGTACCCAATCCAGATATTCTGTGTTGTTTACCATCTAATCCAGTAGTTTCGAATATTTTTATGCTCATCCACTTCCATTATAATTTTGTCCAATATTTTATGTAACACGTTTGGCAATTTCAGTATACGAGACTTTTTTTTTCTTCTATTTGGTTATTGATAGAAAGTATCTAACAGTAATATCCTATGATTACACTTTCAGAAATGATCACTACAAATCTTACAGAATTCATATTTAAGACAAAGTTAACTTCTAAGGAAATTATCTCTCAAAAACAATATTGTGAGTGTTTTTATAGTTCAGAATTAGTTTTTTTTTAATGATACATTTTGATATCAACATTCACTGTCAGTTCTAATCAATTTAAGCCAATGATAATGATACTTTTTCATTCGAGGATGAAATAATGTATTTAGTCCTAAGATATGACAATGGCAGCATTCTTAGGCATTATATGTTTCAAATGCATTGTTTTTACTGTCACGTGATAAGTAGTATTCATATTTGGAAAAAAAAAGTAGGTAAAGCTAAAACAGTTCTTTTGCAGTAACTGCAAATTTTATCACTGATCAGTTTATATGGTAAAGAAATATGAAATGAACACATGTTTACTTGTTGACTGAATTTGAAATTCTAAGAACATTGTATACCTTCTCAATTTTTGTGTCCATTTTATTCAAATATTAGGATAAAGGGAAGCAAAAAAGGCATTGCAGCAAGTGCTAAATGTGTTGTTTTAATAAAGTTTTGTCATTCACTATTTTGATATGACATATACCTATTTTTTATTATTTATGATATGTTTTTCTTGTATTTAGGATAAGTTGCAACAACTTTTAGAGCAAGTTCTTGAAGACTTACGAATCTCAAATGATGAGGGTGAAGATCCTTTCAAAAAATTAGAACTTCTATCTACAATTAAAGATACATCAACATTGAGCAGCAGTCCACCAGAAAAAGAAAGTTTAGATCAGTTACTCTCCACAAACTCCCCCCGATCAAAGATGGTGAACTTTGAGTTCTCTAAAGAACCCCAAGGGTTAAACAGCAAAGAAACAAACTTTTCCTCACTTGCATCAGGAAAAGTTCTTAATGTACAGGAACTGTTACCTAAGGGTACTAATGATGAAATTGAGGCATCTGTGGGTTCTCTTATGACATTAGAAGGAAATAATAAAATTTCTTGATAGCAATATTTTCAGTTATTCTTGATTGTACAGTTTTCAAATAAATTATTTTAATTGAAACTTTTAAGTTTGTATAAAGAATTTTAATACAAAAACAGGGAAGAAAAATTTTCTGTGATCAAAAGTATTGGCATATGCTAAGGGATCGTATTTATTTAAATCTCTTGACTAATGACCCACAGAATTATAATCACGACAAAAAATTCAGTTACATTTCTTGTTCTATTATCGAATATTGAAAATAATAACTTTATTGTGAAACAAATGTTTAGTAGGGGGAAACTTATCTTTTTATAATATAATAGTTCTGGAGATAGGAGGGGCGGGGGTGGCTCAGTCGGTAGCGCGCCAGGCTCGTAATCTGTAGTTCCCAGGTTCGAGTCCCAGCTGGGTCAGCGTTGAGATTTATCTCCGCAAAATTCCCCACCCTGCCCATGGTCAGTAGGGGACACCGATGGGTTTGGAAAGGCCACCGTCCGTCGGATGAGACGTTAAACCGTAGCCCCATGTGCGGGAGAGCCATACCCTGTGCACGTTAAAGAACACGCTGGATGGCCTTGACGGGAGGCTACCATCTGTCTCCCAACAGCTGTTCCAGTGGGTCCCCTCCCCCAACCTTCTCTGAGCCTTCGGGGTCCATGTGACCTGGCCATTTAGCCCATGGTGTGCAAAAAAAGTGTCGCTCAGAGGTAAAACAACCAACCAAACAACCAACCTGGAGATAGGAAAAAAGAAAAAAGTCATTTTCCTATCTCCAGAACTATTATAAAAAGATTTCCGTATTAATAAGATAAAAAAGATAAGATATTAAATAAGATAAGTTTTCCGTATTAAAATAAAAGATATTAAATAAATAAGATATATGTAGATAATAATAAGATATATATATATAAGAAAGATATAAGATCGTATAAATAAGATATTAAGTAAGATAAGATTTCCGCTTTAATAATTGAAATAATATTGTTATGAATTTAAACAGATGAAAACAGCGTGAATTCCAAAGTATACAGGGTGTTTCTAAACTCTGTACAACTTTCAATGGGAGATAGGGAACACCAAGACAAACTTTTTTTGTCTATGAATGTATGTCCACTGACGTAACCCTTTGGTGCCAGAGGGCACTGCAGTTGGCTAAAGGGGCAAATTGGGAACTGACTTGTGTTTGCTGTCAGAATTCGTAAATCAGACACATTACGTATAATATGGAGTGTTTCACTACTGCTGAGATGGCTGACATGCGTATGGGGCTGCCAATGGAAACAAGAGTTGCTGTGAGGTTGTACTGACAGTGCTTCCCAAACACCAAACGTTTGCATCTGCAACTACGAGAAACGAACATTCCATGAAAACATGCATGACACTGGTCGGGAGAAAACCCTGCACTCCTGACATGGAAGAAGATATCCTAGGCAGATTGAGGACAATCCAGGCACAAGCACGTGAGCTATTGCACTTAGTCTTGGTGTGAACCACGCCATTGTGTGGAGAGTTTGCACAAGTAGCAGTTTCATCGTCAGAGAGAGCAGACATTGCAACCTCAGGATTATCCTCTTCATGTGGAATTCGTGCGCTAGTTTCTGCAGCAGACCGCAGTGCAGCCAGATTTTCCAGCTCGTGCTCTTCTCAGATGAGGCCTCTTTCAGTGAGGGAGTGTTTAATGTGCACAATTCTCACGTTTGGATGCACGAAAATCCACCTACCACAATGATGCATGGTCATCAACAATGTTTGGGTAGGTATTGTCTATGACATTCTGATTGGGCCATACCTGCTGCCTCCCCGACCCAACGGGCAGAGTTAAAGGATATTTCTTGAAGAAAAATAGCTGGGACTGCTGGAAGATGTTCCCGTGGCTATTCGCAGACGAACGTGGTTTCAACATGATAGGGAGCCAGCACACTTCAGCAATGATGTGCGGGATTATCTGAACGCTACTTTTTGGGAGCCGACGGATAGGCCAGGGTGGACCCGTTGGCTGGCCACCAAGATCGCCCGATTTAACATGTATCGATTTCTTCCTCTGGGGACACATGAAGAACCTCGTGTACGAGACTCCCATTGACTCAGATGAAGACCTTGTCGCAAGAATTGCTGTTGCCACTGCAACTGTTTGCTAAATTCTGGGAATCTTTCAACATGTACAGCAATCAATGCTTCGACGCTGTCATGAATGCAGTGCTGTTGCCGGTCGCAACTTTGAGCACCTTCTTTAAATAAACATGTTCATACTTGTTTTCATTCATGTTATCACCAAGATTTCTGTGAGCGCCCTCTCACATCGAAGGGTTACGTCAGCGGACATACATTCATAGACGAAAAAGGTTTGTCTTGGTGGTGTTATTTACAAATTACAAAAAAAAAAAACTTTCCGGAATCCATAAGTATTCGTGCAATACCATTCAGCTTTGTACGCCGAAAAATCCGAGCGAAAACAAATCGTGGCGCCCAATTTTGAGATGGCCAACCTCTACCTATATATCAAATCCATCCAATAAAAAAACTTTAAATTATTAAGAATTTTTTTAAAAATTTATCAAAATAACAATTATTTATTATAAATTAAAAATCATGACTTCTTGTCACCTTATTATGGTGCTTTAATCAACTACATGTTATTTTGTTTTGATTAAATAAGGGACCTGGGTTCGATCCCCGGATAAGGCATAGATGTGTGTCATTTTTCTGCTGAGGTCTTGCCATCCTCTCAGATCTACTGTGGCATATAAACTGACAGGCTCCTGTCAGACCTCTGTGGCAAGCAGCTGCTTGAGGGGGTATTTATTATTTTATTTATTTCGTTGATGGACAGTATGTGGTTTAGATGTGATGGAAGCACTATAAACACCAAATCTTCAACAGATTCTTGGGAAATGATCAAAACCTAGTTACCTGCATGGTAGATTTGATTTTGTTTGACCATCATAATTTATGGTTTATTGTATGAGCGTACGATATTCCTATTAACATAATGATCACTCTCTGTAATAAGTGAGTCCTGGGAGAGTTGGTAAAAGCGAGGCAGTGATTGTTTAGAATTGGTACTGGAGCTTAACAAGACTGCACTTTCTCACATTTTCTTTTCTATTACTTCATTGCAAGGGAATGACGGAGACCTTAGATGGTCTAGAGTAGTTTCTTCACTTTATAAGTGTTGAAGTACCTGAAAAATATTGCCAAATCCTACAGAATTTCCAACATATACAAAAAAGACTTTTTTTGAAACCCCCAAGAAAAAGTTTTTAAATATTCAAATTTATTATAATTGAACATTGCATCATAGAATTTTTAGAAGTTAGTTTTAAGTTTTCAGTCGAGAGTTTTTTTTCCGCGCAGAAGTCGGAAACTGTTAGATGAATTTTGAATAAATTCGCAGTTCTTCCACTGACAACTTATGATTTCTTTGTTTTTATTATATTCATTAGAGGTTAAAAAGTTATTTTACATACTATATGGTAAAAATTGTTATATGGTTAGCTATTTTTATTTTAAGAATTGCAGGATATTCTTTTTAGATCTGGCTTTTTGCAGATGCAAAAAGCCAGATCTAAAAAGAATATCTTTCAATATACTCTAAGACTGCCCATTATCCTTAGGATTCTGCAAAACTCTGGTTGAAAAACACTGATCTAGAGATATGAAAATTCCTGACGATTTAGTAATGGGATGTTTGGTGACAGAGAAAATTCAAGTGATGAGATTGGTCTGCTGGATTGTGCTAAAGTTTTTCTGAATGGCTATGCTCTTGAGCAGGGCCGGATCTAGGTGGGGGGGGGAAGGGGAGATAGCCCCTATACCCCTCGAATGCTAATATTGGTAAAAGAGGCAAAAAAATATATATTTCTTTATATTTCATGAATTTTTCAAAAAGATTTTTAAAGACCTGTAAAACAGGTGGGGAAATACTCCACCTGTTTCCAGCAGAAATCCCTTTATTTTTTCCCTAGATCTGGGCTTGCTCTTGAGCAACTGTCCGTTTATTTCAGAAATTGTTACTGACACTGGTAACGTAAACATGAGAATAACGGGAAGGCATTGTTCCTGGAACTTTTAAGAATCTGTGAATTGGAAAAAATAGGCATATATAATATATCTGAAGACTAACATCAGACTGAATAATAATTTAGTCCTTATTTAAAGTTTGTTATGGAAGTAAAGGTTTGACAATTTGTAAGCAAGAAAACTTTGTCTTTTATTCTGTATGCTTACATAGTGTCTTGTGCATAAGGTGGTTTGATTATAATAAATAATAAGGTTAAAGGAGACATCAACCATCTTTGAGCATTTTGTGTAGAGCACTGCATTGGATTGACCATGTTGCCCACACATAGCACACTACAGATTAGCAATGTGAACAGCATGTCTAAAAGCCTTGAGAGTGAGACCTAAAATGTGATTAGTGGAAAGTAGAGGCCCTGTATAGTTAGAGGCTGGCCTTCTTCTTATACATCCTTCTTTCTAAGCTGGACCTATTTGTAAAGGGGGCCTCGGCCCCCTTATCATCAGATCCATACGCATAAAGGGCAGTGGGTGCGGATGAAAACAGCAAAGACTGGCCAGCACAGTGAAGGCTGGCAATCGTACATATTGGCAATTGGGCTTTAGGCCGCAGGCCGCCCAGTGGTGGAGAGGCAGATGTTGAAGGGTGAAGGAGAATAAATACCAGTTGCATGTCATGTGAAGGGGGGGAAGGGGGGGAGAGAGATAGAGGAAGAAGTAGTGTATATATTTTTTTTATAATTTTCCGAGTGGCGAATGTTATGTTATTTTATGAAGTTGTGGCCATGGTTGGTTGCCAGTATGGTAGATTTGAGTCAATCAAAGGGGGATGAAATATTTGGTGGGGGAGCAGAGACGGTGGGATAGGTAAAACTCCTGTGTCAGGAAGATGGAGAAGGAAATATTTATGGATGCTTATCTAACACCAGAGGTTAGCATTGGGTTGCCCTGCCATGCAGTGAAATGTTGCGCAGGGGTGGATCTGGGAAAAGTCATAGATCAGTGACAGTCATAGATATGGGAAGGAGTATGATAAAGATAATCTTTTATTTTGGGAGGAGAAGGGAGGAAAATGATATAGCAACGTTATATGAGTTGGAAATCAAATTTATGTGTTCAGTGTGTGGTGGTCAGTGTTTAAATTTTATAGAGCCAGTAGAAGGTCAGCCATGAGCTTGGGGTGTGTGGCAGGAGTGCAGTTTAAGGTTCCCATCAAAGGGTAGTGGGAGATGTGGTGAGAATCCATATGTATATTAGGTATGATAATGTGTATAGAGATGTTATGTTCTGGGAGAGATTCCATATAAGTTATTGGGTTAAAGAGAAATATAAAAGTTTCCAATGTAGAAATAAAGTTTTCCTTTATGGGACTTTATTTTTGATAGTTAGATTGATTTTTTTTTTGATGATTTTATACTATATATTTATTTTTATTTAGTTTCTATGGAATAAGTTGTCCAAAATGCGTCTTTTGATGTCCTATGGGGATCTTTTATTGGCATCTGGATCTTTTAGTGTCCCAAGGATCTTTTAAAAGTGAGGTAGAGGCCTTTGGAGAGGCAGAGAGGCTTTAGGGGAATCTTCCAGTGCTGTTGATATATAGGGCCAAGGCCCTATAGTGGCTTTTTATATTATTATGAGTAGGACCAAGAACTGTTTGGGCTGAGAAATAAGTAGTTCCCAGTGTGGTGAGTGTCTGGAAGAGGGTAATTCTATGTATTGTGTATTTGGTGCAGTGTAGAAGGTAGTATGGAATGTCTTCTATCACATGGCATATAGTGCAAAGAGCAGATGGTACCTTTTGTATCATGAAAAGGTCCTTGTTGAGATTTGTTCTGCCAGTGCGTAGTTGATGAATTGCTGTTTGGGCTCTTCTTGATAGGTAGTTGAGATGTAGTGTGTGTGGGATGGCAGCAATGGTGGCTCTGAATGTATTTTTAATTGTGGCCTGTTGGATCCAGTTTTGTGTCCATGTGGAGTGGAAGAATTTGTTGATTTCAATTAGGTGTGATTATATGTCTCAGGGGTGTGATAATTTGGTGTAGGGATATTGTGTCCTTGTTTAGCAAGATGGTCAGCAGTGCCATTATGGGTTATGTTACAATGAGAGGGTATCCAATGGAATGTTAGTGTTTTGTGAGTGGCAATTATATTGTGTGAAATTCTGTGAATATGGAAAAGAGTTTAATTTTGTGATAGGTTGTATGTATGTTTGTTGATGCTGTGCAAGGCAGATTTTGAGTCAGTGATAATATGTATGCTGTGTGTATTTTGTGTGGAGGACCATTCCAAAGCCATATGTATTGCAGCTAGCTCTGTAGCAGTACTGTTTTCTGCATGGTTCATTTTGATTATATGTGAGAAAATTGGTTGGTTAGAGTGGAAGGCAGCAGAGCCATTTGTTGTGTGTGGGATGTGGGAGCCATCTGTGAATATAATGAGGTCTGTGGTAGGAATGTTTGTGATGAGTTGTTCCGCAGCAAATTATAGTTCTTGTGGGAGGTGTTTATATTTTTGGGTGATGTGTGGTAGTGTGAGATTTATGGAGGGTTTTTTAATAGTCCAATAGGGGATTGTGTAACTAGGGTTGAAAGGTTTGATTTTTCTCCATGTTGAATATAGTGGATGCTGCTTTATGATATGTGCAGTGGGGGATGTGTTGGTAGGAGACTCAATTCTATTTATAGTGGGGTGGTTGGGGTTTAGATGTTTTAATTTGACATAGTGTTTGCAAGTGAGTTTGTGTCTGATGTTGTCGAGGGGAGGCATGTTGGCTTCTGCCCATGTGGCCAAGTTTGGGCAGCCAGTTTTAAGACCCAGTGCAAGTCTGATGGGTCTGGTTTGTATGGTTTCAAGTTTGTTAAAAAATGTGGGTGAGGTAGTGTTTAGAGCTAGCAGGCCATACTCCAGTCTGCTGTTGATAAATGTTTTAATAAGGGTGATCATAGATCTGTCACTTGCACCCCAGCTAGCTCTTGTGATTGATTTGAGAATGTTGAGAGCTCCATTACATGTGGATTGTGTATTTGTGATGTGTTGTTTCCAGTTAAGCTGTCGGTCTATAGTTAGCCCTAAATATTTGTAGTGTTTAACTAGGGGGATGGCGTGGTTGTTTATAGTTATGCTGAGTGAGTTGGCGGGGGGTTGTTTATGTGTTATGGGTAAGACCGCAGATTTAGGTGCAGAGATGGCTAGTCCCCATTTGTTTGTAAAGTCAAGGACCTGGTTGACTGCTGTTTGTAGGGCTGTTTGTATAATGAGGGTATCATTTCCTTTGGTCCAGAGCACTATGTCATCAGCAAAGATGGAGCAATTAATGTCCTTTTTAAATACTGTTGGTAGATCATGTAGAAGAATGTTGAAAAGTGTAGGTGATACCACACTGCCCTGTGGCAATCCCCTAATTAAATTGTGGGGGTCAGAGAGAGTAGTCCCCAGTTTGACTTTAACCTTTCTCTGTGTGAGGAAATTTTTGTTAAAATGCAAGATGTTTCCTGTGATTCCTAGTTGGTGTAATTTGAAGAGTATACTGGTGTGTGAGGCAGTATCAAAAGCAGAGGTTAGGTCTAGAAAGACACAGCAAAAGATTTCTTTGTTTTGAAGAGCAATTTCTGCTGAAGTGACAAGGTCAAAGAAATTGTCTGTGGTGGACATGTGCTCTCTGAAGCCAGTTTGGCATAAGGGGAGTGTTTTTTTGGTTGCTAAATAGTATTTGAGTCAGGAGAGCACCATTCTTTCTAGAACTTTGAGGACACATGATGTGAGTGCTATGGGTCTGTATGAGCTGATTTGAGATGCTGGCTTGTGTGGTTTGAGAATGGGAATTATGTGAATTTCTTCCCATTGTGTGGGGAATGTGTGTTTTTCCCAGCAGTCATTGAATATGTGAAGTAGAGTATGTAAAGCCTGTGTGCCTAGATTTTTAAGTGTACTATATGTGATAGAATCAGGCCCAGGTGTGCTTTTTTTATTGCCATCTCGGTGATTCACTGCCATTGGTTGATTGAATCACGTGGTTTATGGGCGCCATATTTTGTCGTACCATGAGACGAAAGCTTATGAGTTAGTGTGTGTACCAAGTTGAAACTTCTCAGTTGTTATAATTTTATATATTTCTATCACATTTTTTGTCTATAAAAGCTGTCATATTTTATGAATGCCTCACTGCGCTGCATTTGGGTGTAAAAATTTCACTTAAAGAAATAATGAATTTTTTTTCCGAGAAACTCCATCTGAAGACGGTAATCGGCTGCAAAAGTGAAATGAGTTAACTGAAAACTAACAAATAATTTCTTTTGAGGTTCGTTTGAAAAACGAACTAATATTTTCACTTTGTCGTCTGCCTATGCCAGTATTTGTTCTTCTGTCTGTCCGTCTCTCTGTTAACTGTTGTCTGTCCATCAGTCTTTCCACCTGTCTGTCCGTCTATGGAAAATCATTTTTTTTTTACTTTTAGAGCTAAGGGAAAAATTATTTTTGAATTGGATAGGTGTCGAACAAATATTGCGATTCGCAATTTCAAAAATTTTCAATAGCTTTAATAGCGCTCTATAGCGGTGTAAAATGATGGAATATACTAAAATTTTAAAGAGAATATTGCAAATAAACTATATACACTAGAAAACCGAAATTTTGGTAGTACAGTGTTTACAATGACAAGGCTTTGCACTCGTAACTAAAAGGGGGGTGTGAAATGAAAAAAAAATTTTAAGAGATAAACGAAACAATATTTATGCATTTTTTTTTTTTGTTTAGCGCGCTTGGCTACTGATCTAAGGGACCTGGGTTCGAGTCCCGGATTAGGCATGGATGTGTGTGTCGTTTTTCTGCTGAGGTCCTGCCATCCTCTCAGATCTCCTACTGTGGCATATAAACTGACAGGCTCCTGTCAGACCTCTGTGGCAAGCAGCTGCTTGAGGGAATATTTATTATTTTTATTTTATTATTTTACAGGCCCTAACAAAATAGTAATGATTTAAACAATATTTGATAATCTCAACGTTACCTGTAGGCGTTTAAACATCTATAAATCAATACATGTTTTTGTGAAAAAAATTTCGCTGACATACGGGATTCGAACCCGTATCTTTCTAGAAACAGAGTGTTCTAATCTGTTGAACTAATGCCGTCTGTCTTTTTTCCTCGAATAATGACTATTACTCTTCCCTTGAATTTTGGACGCCACCTTTGGCACCTTCTATGATCTCGGGTGGCAACTATTTCTTTTTTAGTGCTCTGAGTAGGATGGAAATAAATAATGAAGTCACATCACGCTATTTAGAGTTATTAATGATTTAAACAATAGTTGATAATCTCAGCGTTACCTGTAGTCGTTTAAACGTCTATAAATCAATAAATATTTTCTTGTGAAAAACGCCGGTTAGAATATTCTGGTGTTTC
The DNA here is from genome assembly GCA_038380435.1 of Ryuthela nishihirai. Taxonomy (NCBI): domain Eukaryota; kingdom Metazoa; phylum Arthropoda; class Arachnida; order Araneae; family Heptathelidae; genus Ryuthela; species Ryuthela nishihirai. The sequence goes on along the minus strand of JAWZYU010000029.1, from coordinate 45,864,984 downwards.
TGGAGAGATACGGGTTCGAATCCCGTATGTCGGCGAAATTTTTTTTCACAAAAATATTAATATTTACATTTTTCGAATCCCCATCAGTTGGAGTTTCCAAAGTTAGAGAGTGCTAAAAACGGTAAATAAAAACTCGAAAAGCGACCTCTAGTGGCGGAAAAAAACTGGAAAATACGTTTTTTAAATATTGCAAACGATCTATTTTTGATAGAAACTTAAATTTTTGGTAAGAGAGTGTAATGATAAAGTGGTTTACACTAATAGTAATGATTCGTCCCGTTGGTAAAATGCAACTTTTCTGCTTGAAGAGAGAAAGGAAAAACTTATTTTGCACATTACAGCTACTAATAAAACATTAATAGTTTATTTTCTCAATTATACAGTAGTTCGAATTTCCACTGTCAGAGGGTACTGAAAATGTAAAATAACTACATAGAAGAACGCATATCGCCTCGGGCGCTTATGGGAATCTCATTTTCAAAGAAGGGGCGGGGGTGGCTCAGTCGGTAGCGCGCCAGGCTCGTAATCTGTAGTTCCCAGGTTCGAGTCCCAGCTGGGTCAGTGTTGAGATTTATCTCCGCAAAATTTCCCCTCCCTGCCCACGGTCAGTAGGGGACACCGATGGGCTTGGAAAGGCCGCCGTCCGTCGGATGGGATGTTAAGCCGTGTGCGGGAGAGCCATACCCTGTGCATGTTAAAGAACACGCTGGATGGCCTTGACGGGAGGCTACCATCTGTCTCCCAACAGCTGTTCCAGTGGGTCTGGCCTGGCCATTTAGCCCATGGTATGCAAAAAAAGTGCCGCTCAGAGGTAAAACAATCCAATCATTTTCAAAGAGAATGAAGTTCTTCCTTTGCCTACTTTTAATCCTTAAAAGTTTTAATTAGGAATGTTCGTGTTGTTCTGCTGAGGTCCCGCCATCCACATGGACCTTCTACTATGGTGTATAAACTGACAAATTCCTGTCAGACCTCTGTACAAGCAGCTGCTTGAGGGGTTTTTCGTTTTTTAATGTATGATGGGGAAATGCACACAGTAGTATTTTATTAGTAATTATAAAACAAAAGGTATTTGTCTTTTAGTTCTGAAATTTAAAAAGTTGCTTTTCTCTCGCTCCTCTGAAAATAGTGGACTGATCATTGCTGTCAGTGGAATTTCTACCATAACAGAACTCAACACGCTGAAATTTCTACCATAAACAGATCACTTGAAACATTTGCTAAACGTTTTGCAGTTTCGATATTTAGTGATCTCTAATGAGATAAATTAAAACTACCTTTGAAAATGCGAATTACATTTCATTAGTAACCAACTAAAAAAGAGATTTCCAATTATCTTTTAAAACAAAACCGTTCCATTTCTTACCTACCTTGAGCTTAGGGTTAACTCATTCTTGTCAATGGAATTTTCAAGACTGTCACATTCCACGACCAAAATTTCAAATCTTTAGCATAACTACATCATTTGCAATATTCGTTTTAAATTTTGGGATTTTCCGATTTTGTTCACCGTTAGAGGGCGCAATTTTAGCTTTTGGGAAATTCGCAAAATGCAAATTGTAATATTTCATCAATACCTGTCCAACCCAAAAAGAATTTTTTATTCATCTCTAAAAACATACATTTTTCTGTTAAAACAACAACAAAAAAAGTTGCATTCACCTCCTCCCCTGGGTCTAAAGGGTCAAGTGATTGTTGCCAATGATAACTTCGTAACCTTCACATTTAAACACCAGAATTTCAAACTTCTAACATAATTGCATCGTTTGGAAAGAAAGAATTTTTTATTTATCTGTATAAACAAAAAATTTCGATGTCCACAAACAGACAACAAAGCAAAATTCTCTCTTTTTTTTTTTAACAAAAAAAAAAACCCCTAAAATTTACTTTTCCTTTTTAATCGTTTTCTAAAGTGTTTCCAATCATGAATACTGAAATCTGTATCAAATATTACCCTACCCTTTTCCGGAATCCATAAGTACCGTGCAATATCATTCAGTTATGAACACTAAACAATCCGAGAGACGACAAAACATGACGTCCAATTTTGAGATCGCCAACCTATACCTATACAGGGCCTCTAGTGGAAAGTGTCAAACAGGACCTTATTAGAATTCAATTTGCCAAGTGCAATAGCAGTAGCTCAAGTTCCATTTTACTTCTTCGCACATTTTTTGCATACTATGGGCTAAATGGCCGGTCACAATGGATCCACTAGAAGCAGTTAGGTGACAGATGGTAACCTCTTGTCAAGAATATCCAGTGTGTTCTTTAGCATGCAAAGGAGATGGCTTTCCTGTACACAGGGCCACGACTTAACAAGGTTCAAGGTATAAAATCATGGCGATATTAGCCTCCAATGAGGGGTTCCCTACACCAATACGATCATTAACATCCCATCCAACAGACAATAACCTTTCCAAGCCCACTTGTGTCCCTTTCTCATTAAAAGGCAGGATGATGGTATAGTGAAGATAAATCTCAATATTGGAACAGTTGGGACTCATACCTGGGAACTGCATATTACAGGACCTATTGTGCTATCAACTGCGCTAACCCCAGTCTCTAGCTCAAGATGTCTGAGGGAACTAAACCGCAGTCTGATTGGACCTCTTGATCCCATGATTGCATGAGGATTATGTTGTGTTTTTATGCAACAAATATTGGACTAGATTGTAAACATGACAGAATCATAACTTTATTTTGTTTCTGCGTTGCTCAATTTCTACATTATACAGTATCACGTTTCAAAACGAATTTTTTTGACCAAGGTGTGGAAGAAGTATAAAATCTATTTGTATTATCTTTTGAAAGAAACCAAATTCATCAAAACGATGAGTAAAAAGTGAGAATTCATATTTAAATATGCATATATTATATAAATATATATATTTCTTTGATATTCTAATACCATAGTGGTATATCATGTTGATTGGTGGCTGCAATGCAGGTGGAAATACTGGGTGGTCACCTGAGTATTTGTTTGGCAGCGTAAACTAACCTCTGGCACATTGCCTGCCTGACTTTATGGCTAGCAAGCTGTTCTACAAGTTTTTTGTTTAGCTGCTCTTCACAGAAATATTTCTTTAAACGTTTTAACGATATGTGCTATGAATAATCATATAGAAATTATAGTTTGTAAATTCAGAATGGCAACAGGAATAGTACAGTAAAATGACCTCTGAATACGCACGATACATGGTGTCAGGAGTAAAACGCGATTTCAATTAGAAATGGATTATAATCCATAGAGCATTTAAGACTTTCTGGAAACATCGCAGAGAACTTCAAGAAGTTCAAGCAAGCTTCGTACCGACAATGCTGAAATGACGTTATTCCTTCACATCGCGGGAAAAGAAGTTCTTGGTGTGTACAATAATTTTACCTTTGGATCTCGGGAAGTAAGAAATTAGGGAAATGTTTAAACGTAAAAACTTGTACAATATTGTATGCCGCTTAGAAACGAAACTTGTGAAAGATATGCGTTCAGATGTAGAATGCAGCGAGATGGTGAAACTGTTCAGCAGTACGTTGTGCACTTGAAAAATAAAGCCAGTACATGTAATTTTCGAAATTTAACTACCTCAATGATCAGAGATCAGTTAGTAATTGGAATTTCAAATGTAAAAACGAGTAAAGCTTCTGAGAAGAAAATTTAACTCTCGATCGTGCTGTTCAAATTTGTCAATCGGTGGAACAAACGCTTATGGATATGCGTGCAATGGAAGAAAACCTATATGATGTAATAAGCAAAAACAAAAAAAAATCGGTATGTGGAAACGAAGGTCAATAAGTCAGCCAAAAACGAAGCCTCAAAAATTGATTGCGAAATCCTGAAACAACCATGTAAGTGTAGTTATAAGCACAAAATTAAATTGTCCACCTGATGGGCAGAAATGCAATAAATCATCATCATCCTCAAGCAGCCATGGGCTACTGAGGTCCAACCAGACCGTGCAGTTTAGTTTTCCAAGCAAGTCTGTCCTGAGCTACATCTACTGCATCTGCTTAGTCACACTAATTCTAACAAGGTCCTGTTTGACATTGTCTGCCCACCGCATCCCAGGTCTCCCCTTCTTTCTGAGGCCTTTAAGGCACACTGTTCATAACCCTATTCGCCAATCTATAATTATTAATACGGGCAACATGGCCAAACCAACGGAGTCTCTCTCTGCACAATATGCTGCTTAAAGGAGGTTGCAAACTCCTTTGCCTAACCTCATCATTAGTTACAAAGTTGAACCACCTAATGCCCAAGATACTGCGTAAGCATCTGGAATCAAAATCATCTAGTTTTCTGTTATCTTGTTGACAGTGTCCAAGTTTCACTACCATAACTAACCCTAGAAAGAACCAAACTATTATACAGTCTAATTTTAGTCTTTAAGTGAATACGCCTATTTCTCCACTCTCTCCATAGATTATTAAAAGCCCCGGCAGCAATCCCTATTCGTCTGTTAATCTCATGCCGCATATCACCATTATCTGTTACACAGCTCCCAAGGTAATTAAACTGACACCTGCTCAAGACTGCAACCATTCAGATTAACTTAATCACAGCCTGCCTGACAAATTTTCATCATTTTAGTTTTCTCTCTGTTTATAACCAAACCTACTCTACTACCAGTTTCATCAACAGCTCGAATGAAAGAGTTCATCTCATCAACATCATTTGCCAAAAGGGCTAAATCAGCATGATCTAAATCAGAAATTTTCGTATACCTACTTAAGAAACGTACAAAACTGAACTATAAGATGAAAAAATAGTTATTGGAATAAAATTAATTTTTCATAGCGTTTGTCGATTTTGGGGTACTGTGGGTCACGACAGAGATGCACCCATTTAATCTTCCTTCTGAACCTTCTTAAATTCCTTCTGAATGACCTCCTGTAGGGGAACAGAATGAGAACTCCTTCTAAGGCAAATGTTTACTATGTATTTTAAAAATCTAGGTAGGGTGTGAAAGACTTTTTTTTAATGGCTATGAAGCTATAAAAAAAAAACTGGTCTTTTAAGCCATCTGCTAAACTTTTGAGGATTCTACACAGATGTATTCAGATGCGCACTCCCAAATTCTACAACGGAAAATATTTGAACGATTAATATTTAAAAAATTTTGAGGTATATTAATTTGATTCAACAATTTACGTTTCACCTACATATAATTATCAACTTTAACAAAAGTAAAAATATTTATTTTCTTTTGATAATTTTATTTGAAGATTAAGTAAAAGTTATTACAGAAGCATGCCATGGTCTAGCAGTTACAATGCCTGGCATGCATTAGACCTGGATTTGAATTCCACTCAGGTCGAAACCGAAATATTTTCAGCAAATTCGTTTTTTGTCTAAATATTTTCCTGTGATATTTTATTACTGAAGTAGTTGTGTAATTGGAAAGCACTGAATATCTACCACTATGCTGCTACTGCACAATGGCTAACGTACCAAGTTTACAATTTGATAGAAGTAATTTAAAATAATTTAAAATTCTCTGTCGTTCAGTAATAAATTTTTAGAGTTTATCCTTCAAAATATTTGGATGTTGAACTTTCAACATCCAAATAGTTTGAAGGATAAACTCTAAAATTTTATTGCTCGACAGAGTATTTTAAGTTATTTTAAATTAATTTTTGATGCGAAAAGTATAAATGATGCTTCACTATTAAGTAGACATTTTTTTAAGAAATGTTGAACTATTTGAACTCTATCCACCTGCATAATAGAGAAGTAATGAATAAAATTCTAACCAGTAATTAATTTGTCAAAAAAACCTTACGCTATAATTTTTACAAAAAAACTTTATTTTACAAAATATCAAGTCAGCTAAATTTATTTGTAATATTTAACTATTACTTCTAAGTTTTCTATATACATATTACAAATATATTTCACAAAAATTCACTTTAGTAGTAAGCCTTCCAATTCTTTCAATTTATGCTTCCGGCAAACTTTAACAGCCTCACATTCTGTTAATGTTGGAACAACATCTTGACAGACCCTAACTAAAGCACTTAAGAATGCTTGATAAGCAGACTTTATGCTTCCTTCAATGGCTTGCTCACTAACTCTTGACAATGACAAAATAATATATTGTGGCCATCCACTTTCCATTAAGAAACTAGCAATCCAAGGCATAAGGGGTAAGAGAGTAGAGAGTGCCTGCATTCCAAGAAACCAAAGCTCCATGATATCATTCCACACTTGGCGATATTCCCTCATTATTACAAATGAGGCAGTGTCATTATTATCTTCAACATGATGTGCATCCCAAAGAAATTTGACACTAGAAGATAAAAAACGATAGAAACTTGTTTCGCATGATTTAACCCTTTTATAGTACTGTTTAGTAATGAGTAAACCAAGAACAGAAAAATTGGCTCTTAATGTCAAATGTTCAAACTCAGTTGATAACTGAGGTAAAGAATTAAGCAAAAATTTCAGGAAAGAAAAAAAGGCATCAGTTTCAGCAACTAATTTTGCTTCTAGTACAACAATGTTTAAAAAAATTCCACATAGTGTGGTAAGCAAAATTTCAAGGTCTGATGATGGTAACATTTGATGTACTGACCATTGATATTCCACATATTCAAATAAAGTTAAGTGCAACTCTTCCTGCAAGAGAATTTTACGAGATGCATCATCTGCTGTTAAATGACACAGAGGTGGTACTAAAAATCGCATTAAATCTATGTAACAAATCTGTGGAATGCGTGGATTTTTTATTTCATCTGGCCGTGATTGAAGAAAAGATTCTTTACACACTTTTAAAACAAAAGGAAGGATTTTGCAAACTTCTTCTCGAAGAGCAAAAGTTTCTTCAGCTAGCCAAGAACACAATACACGTATAGTTGCAAATGTCAACTCTCTGCTAGTAGCAGCTCGTTCAAAATCATATGCTGTAATAGACTGCCATTCAGTAGATATCTTCTGTAAAAAAGTAATAATGGCTTCAAATGCTGCTTTAATTGAAACAAGCAGCTGCTCTGTATATGCCTGGTTAGAATGCCACAAGTTTTCATCGATCATTACAGCAATGACACATTCCAGAATGCTGTAACATGCACTAAGCAAAAACATTTCCTTTGAGATATCTTCAACTGCTCTATCTTCTAAAATCATTCTTATTTCAATGCATACCAACTGAACAAGCACCAGGAAAAATACTCTAGAGTTTTCAGAATCTTCTGCTAACCAATTAACTCCAAATTTGTCAACCATGACACTTGCTAATTTAAGTGCAGGATCACGCTGTTCTTTTGTAATTTTACTTCGCAATATTTCTGAGAGTGTTTCACGGACTTCTAAAGCCCATTCATCATCAGGCTGCAAGCTACTACTTGGAGTTTTTAATAAAATATTCATGAGTATTTCACACAACTCAAACTTTTCTGCAGAACATTCTTGGTGAAAATCTTGGGACAACTTTTTTAGAAGACTGTTAAAAGCAATAGTCTCATTTTCCCAGACCTCACTTCCACAATGAAAAATCAATAGCACTAATATCTGAAAAATTTTCTTCTGACCATAAATTCCAGATACATATGAATTAACCAGAGTAGAAATCATTCCATTTTCTAACATATCTTTTCTACCTTTTTCATGATTAGCTAAACCAAGAATGCAATCAAGAGCATCATTAACTAAGGGTTCTTCTTCAGAAGATGACGATTTTGTACTTATAATATCCTTAAGAACTGGTATCATACTGCACATCTGTTCATCTATTGCTAATTCAGAATCCGTAGAAAAACATGCCATCACTGCAAGAGCAACTGATTTAAAGATAGTTGGTGGACAGCCTTGTGGTACATCTTCAGTATGCAGAAGTCTAGAAAGGAATGAAAATCCTAGCGAATTAAATACTTCATGTCTCTGACTGCTTGTTAAATCAGAAGATTTCAGCAATTTCATAATAATTAAAAGAGCTGCAAAGCGTTCTGTATCTGAAGAAGCTGCAGCCCAAGCATCTTTGCATTTTTTCACTGCTTCCATATTTTAAGCTTTTGTTTGGGAAACTCCTTATTTAACTTGAATTGGCATTATGATTTCTGGGAATTGATTTTTTTTTTGTACCTGCAAAATTAAAAATAGGAACATATTTCAAATGTAACAAAACCATTAATAAATAACAAATTAATTTAAGTGAAAACAACAACAACAACCAGATATTAACTGTTTAAGTCATATTCTTAACATATAATTCACTTACTTATTTTTAATAAGAATTTACCTTAAATTATGCATATTGTTACGACAGAAGAATCTGGCAACCGAAAGCAAAGTTTCAGCCAACGAATAAGAACTTTGGGAGAATTTGGAGAAGAAGAGTGGAGCGTTAACGGTCGTTTTGTATTGTAACGGTCGTTGTGTTGTAACGGTCGGGAGAGTTCGAAAATGGACGGTGAGCTGTTCTGAGACAGTGCGCGTAAGTATCAAGAGTAACTTGATGTGTTGTGTATACGCGGAAGGATAAAAGTGGGATCTTTTATCGTTAAGTATCAAGAAGTAACTTGATGTGTTGTGTATACGCGGAAGTATAAAAGTGGGAACTTTTATGGCTAACTTCGAATGTCTACACGGACTGTCTTTTTGTTCGGCTAGTGTGTGAAAAGTTATTAGCACAGGACGAGAATTGGTTTACGAGTGAAGATCTTCGGGTGACCTGGTAAATCAAGTAAAAGGTAGTATTTAGTAAAATACACAGAGCTGATGTTGTGTGCTCACGCAGGAAGATTGATGACTTGTGCATGTTAATAGTTAATTTGTTAATAAGATACTTCATCCATATTTCCTTTGTAACAATTTACCTTGTATTGAATTTGGTTTTGAAATATAGCTTTTAATACTCACGCTCAGTGGCTATCCATTTTTGTAATCCGCAACATTTGGTGTCAGAAGCGGGATAATTTTTTGAATGCCGTTAACTAGAAGTATGGATGAATTAGTAAAGTTGATAAATAGCTTGAAAGTCGATATGGCTACGCAGATGACTGTTATGAAAGATATGAAAGCCGATATGACTACGCTGACGACTGATATGAAAGATATGAAAGCCGATATGACTACGCTGATGACTGATATGAAAGCCGATATGGCTACGCTGATGACTGATAGGAAAGCCGTTATTGCTACGCTGATGACTGATAGGAAAGCCGTTATTGCTACGCTGGTGACCGATATGAAAGCCGATATGGCTACGCAGATGACTGATATTAAAAGTGATCTAGCTGCCCAAAGCGATAAAATAGGTGACTTGAAAGCCGAAATGGCCGCACAAAATACTGAGATGAGAGATGAAGTGGCTCCTCAAGTTGGTAAGATTATTGATCAGTTCAAGGATAGTAAAACCGAACTCAATAGACAATTCAATAGTTTAAATGTTGAATTTGTCAGTGAAAAAGTTGATCTTGATAGTGTTAAGTTAGATTGTAAACATGGAAAAGAAAAAGAGAAAGGCAACGCATATAAAAATGTGGATCTGCTACTGGAAATCAAGAATCGTAGAGATAGCGCAGATAATGCCTTTGACCACGCAACTACTGGTGATGCATGGCAGAGTGTCTATGTCGCTGGTGACATGTCTAGGAACTGTGAAGAACAATCACACAGATCAGAGAGCTGTGAGACTATACAGTACGCTTTGCACTTCAAAATACCTAGGTATACAAGTCTGGCACGATCTGAAGAGAGATCCACACGAAAGGTATTCTATTCCTCGCCGTCAGCAAAATGTGTCATGGACAATTATCGCAAAGGCAGAGTAACGAGTGGTAATGAGGGGGAACGAAACAGAGTTTACGTTTCGCAGAGTGGTCCGAGTAAAGAAGAGGCGTCCATTCATCATAGATACAAAGTGCCATTCGACGTTACTGGGGAAGTCGGAGAGATTTTTCCGAAACATATAGCCACACTCGAATCGTTTATAGAAAGTGGGGATTTAAGAAAGAAGAATTCCGAAGAATGGCTTAGAAGCGTAACAGGTGATGCTAGTAAAGGAGCTTCAGGCAGAGACGGTACTTCAAAGACTAACTTTCTGGATGAAACTAAGCCTCAGAGTTACGATCAGAGAGAAGTGAATCCCTCAGATAATTTCAACGTAGCCACGCTGAATTTCTTTTCTGAACAGTCAATGTGCAGATTTGGACATTATAACCATTTAGATTATAAGGATATAGAAAAGTTTTATCACGACTACAAGAGCTCTAAAGTGGACAATATCATGTTACAAAACTCGTCGCTGATCTCCAGAATGAACAATTTGGCAATCATGACTGATGTTTCCCTGGCTAATTACAATGAGAGCTCCAAGAAAGTGAATTCCGAAGAAACAGCAACTATGACCTCCTCGGGTCATGTGTTTTGCTGGAGACCCGAGTGGCGCCATCGGATGGTAGATGAAAACAGCACAGGAGGTGTCGGCAACAAAGTGAGTCTTGTCTTGGCTCCTGCACTTGCTGCTTTAGGTCTCAAGGTCCTTATGATCTCCGGTCGTGCTCTCCAATTGACGGGAGATACTCTGGACAAATTGGAATCCATCCTTGGCTTCACAGTCGACTGCACTAAAGATAAAATCGAGCAGATGATGGAAGACGTCGGATGCTGCATCGTAGGACAGACAGAGGAGCTGGTGCCAACAGATAAGGAGATTTACCGCTGCAAGGATCTGATGGCTACCATAGATAGCGTTCCTCTAATGATATGCTCAATTGTGTCCAAAAAGCTGGCTGAAGGAGTGTGTGCTTTGGTTTATGATGTTGAATTCGGAAAAGGAGCTATTGATCTCATCAGTACAGAAGATGTTGCTGTTGATTTAGTTAAGAAAGTGGTTGCAGCATCACAAGCTCGTGGAATGGAGAGTTTGAGTTGTTCAGCTGTTATCAGCAACATGGATTCACCTCTTGAAAACTCTGTTGACAACTCTCTGGAAGTGATGGAAGCTGTTCAGTGTTTCCTTGGTAACGGATCCTTGGAACTGCAAGAGCTCGTCGAAGAGTTAGGAGGAGAACTGCGTTTGGTGAACATTGTGGATAATAGGGTAGATGAAGCATCACGTGTCCGTAAGGTTCTGCATAACGGCAATGCTTTGAACAAGTTTCGTAACATGTTAATAGAACAAGGAGTATCTGAAGATGTTGCAAGCTGGCTATGTGAAGGTAAAACAGAAAAAATATTGCTAGCAGCCCGACACATCACTGATTTCACTTATACAGGAGAAACAGGTAAGGTTGTCGGATTAGAAGCTGCAGTTCTAGCAAGAGTATGGAAGGAGGAGATGGACCGAAGAGCTAAAAAGAATTATGGAGCTGATATTATATTTGTGAAGCACCTTGGGGATCAAATGGAATCAGGTGAAATATGGCTGAAGGTTCATCACGACAGTTCTGAATTAAGGGAAAGTCAACTGACAAAAGGGTCAGACTGGAGGATGAAACTTCTCCCTAGATTTTATGTCACTAATGACTTTCATTCCTTGTTACTGTTGATAGAAGTAAAAATCCAAAGAAGAAAACTTTCGACAAAGAAGAAAACTTTTTACAGGTTTTGCACGAAAACTCTTAGTCGATTCTTCTCCCTGCAGAGACATAAACGTGTTCACAAGGGCTATAGGCCTTACACGTATTATATTTGTGGACGAGGCTTCAGTCAGAAAAGAAATCTAAGTCATAATGAGATTCGCTTTCATTTTGACACAGACGTGGAATATCGCATTCGTCGACGTCCAGCTACAAAGTGCAAGGTGGTTCACGTGGATCGTTTGGCCCCGTTTCATCGAAGAACTGAAGAAACTTTGGAATCCAGGATTGTTTGGGACGAACAAGACCTAGGAAGGGGGCAGTGTTACGACAGAAGAATCTGGCAACCGAAAGCAAAGTTTCAGCCAACGAATAAGAACTTTGGGAGAATTTGGAGAAGAAGAGTGGAGCGTTAACGGTCGTTTTGTATTGTAACGGTCGTTGTGTTGTAACGGTCGGGAGAGTTCGAAAATGGACGGTGAGCTGTTCTGAGACAGTGCGCGTAAGTATCAAGAAGTAACTTGATGTGTTGTGTATACGCGGAAGGATAAAAGTGGGATCTTTTATCGTTAAGTATCAAGAAGTAACTTGATGTGTTGTGTATACGCGGAAGTATAAAAGTGGGAACTTTTATGGCTAACTTCGAATGTCTACACGGACTGTCTTTTTGTTCGGCTAGTGTGTGAAAAGTTATTAGCACAGGACGAGAATTGGTTTACGAGTGAAGATCTTCGGGTGACCTGGTAAATCAAGTAAAAGGTAGTATTTAGTAAAATACACAGAGCTGATGTTGTGTGCTCACGCAGGAAGATTGATGACTTGTGCATGTTAATAGTTAATTTGTTAATAAGATACTTCATCCATATTTCCTTTGTAACAATTTACCTTGTATTGAATTTGGTTTTGAAATATAGCTTTTAATACTCACGCTCAGTGGCTATCCATTTTTGTAATCCGCAACAATATTATGAAAATTTATACTAATAGAAATGTATTTAAGCCTGTATCTGGAAAAAAATTCATTGGGAAGGGTAAAAAAAAAGGGGGGGGGGAGTAGTTAAAGGACGCCACACCCATGGCACAACAGTACTTTAATATACATGAGGCCCTGGACGTGGCTACTAGGTTCAACTGATTTGTTGTTGGCGGTCGCCCTTGGGTTCAGACAGAGGGAGTTCCAATGGGATCACCACTCTCTGGACTCATGGCTGATGCTGTTATGTAGCATGTCAACGAAACGGCTTTAAAAAGAATAAAATTTAAGCCATTACCATATTTACATTACATAAATGATATTTTAATTTTCTGGGACCACCCTGTACATGAATTAGACAAATTAATAGATACATTTACTAGTATTATGGTCACTATTAAATTCATACACAAATCAGAAATTAACGGAGAATTACCATACCTCGATATATTGATTAAACTTAAGCATTCGAATTGCACTACTGCAGTGTATCGAAAACTACATTCACCCGTAATTTAATACCATAGGATTCCACACACCTATTAATTATAAAAGATCGGCAATAAATACATATTTTATACAGGCCTACAGATATTCATCTAACACTAAAATATTAAAGAAATAAGAGTAATATATGATATAACAAAGTCAGCAGGATATCCTGACAATTTTGTTAACAAAATTCAGAAAACAGCTAAATTTAAAATGTAACAAACATCACAATTTAACCCAGCCCAATCAATAAGTAAAACACAATATATACACAGTTTTCCTTATATCCCAAGCATATCTAAAACTATGAAAAATACATTAAGTAAATATGAATTAAAAATGCCACATAGAGTAACTAATACAATTAAAAAATTAATTATTAATGATAGAGATAAAAGTATTCCAACAGGAGGGGTTTATAATGTAGAGATACCAGACACTGAAAATAAATTGTGAGGGGGAGGAATCAATACATAGGAAAAACATATAGAACATATAAATAACGCTTATTAGAACATCAACAAGATATAAAAAATTCAATACAGTTTATCACAAAAAATTCTTCAAAATCATTTACAAATATAAAATTTAATATATAAAGCCACAACAGCACCTCCAAACAAATATCAACTGCAATACATGGAAAACATCATGATTAATTTACATAAAAATTACCTTTGTAACACCGAAATCCCGCCCCTTCCGGTGGCGTGGAACCTTCTGCTGCATGAGGAGCACGGCGAAAACCAAAACTGCCGATAGATGGAGACTTATTTAAAGCCATAATGTCGGGAGGTATGGTGCCAGATGAAGTCCCGCTGGTGTAAAGGACGAAACATGTTGCCACGTGGAGGGGTTGAGCCCTTTCAGATTTTAATGTAAATGTCTGTAACTTTTAATATTCTTTGAGTTAAAATTTAAGTCCATTGAGCCTTTTAAAATGTTTAAGTATAATAGATGTAGGCCATCCCATGGCTGAGTGGTTAGCGCGCTTGGCTACTGATCTAAGGGACCTGGGTTCGAGTCTTCGAGCCCCGGGTAAGACATGGCTGTTGGTGTCGTTTTTCTGCCGAGGGCCTGCCATCCTCTCAGACCTTCTACTATGGCATATAAACTGACAGGCTCCTGTCGGACCTCTGTGGCAAACTGCTGCTTGAGGGGGTATTTATTTATTTTTATTTATTATAAGAGATGGTCCTTCTGAGCAACCTATTTCTGCAGTATGAGTTTTAAGGAATATGCAACACAACCAGCAATGGTTGGTGGAAAATGACTTCCTGAATTGTGTCTACAGTGCAAAAAACTTGGACTGGTATCCGGAAATTAAATATCAAGTGAAAAACATCAGTGCTATATATTACCTGAAAAATGGTAATAATTTCCATCTCTTTACTTGGGAAATTTTTGCAAAGATAAAAGTATCCTTACATGACAGTATACCATGGTGAAAAATATTCATGGCTTGACTATGTGAATAGTACTAAGCTTAACTTAGAATAATATTGCTCGAGAGCTTTTAATGTTACAGCATAATCGTGAATTAAACAAATTGCTGTATAGTTTAAATTTAAAAGTAATTTCATAACTAGCATTCAGAATTGGTAATTTTTAAATAAAGTTTTGGCCATTGTGAAGTTTAACTTTTCCATAATAGTATCTGATGCAAATAGATCTGGAATGGTTTTGATCTCAATTTCAGTGGTTAAAATAAACTATATCTGCTTTGAAATATTTTAAATTTTTTCACAGCTTTTTACCCTTTTTTATTACACTGATGGGTCACCCATCTGCCACAAAAATTAGGGGATATTTTAAAATGAATATGAAGCGATAAAAAAAAGAAGCATTTGATTTTTTTTTAATTAAACAAGAACATCAGAAAAGCAAACAACAAGTCAAAAAAAGTTGTTCGATTATGCAAATGAGATACAAAACCAACTTTTACTTCATTGGTGAAAATGCCCTATACAAAAGGCTGAAAGTACTGGAGTATCTGCACGTTCCCTGATCTTGAAAGTGCACATCCTGCAATTTTCCAGCCCTTGCAATGCCCCTGGCAACACGATTTGCCCGAATGCGAAGCCTGGAGAGCCATAGGACGTCTTGAAGCTGGTCAAACACAGACGACAGTGGCAACAGCACTTGGAACATCCCAAAGCAAGATTAGCAGACTGTGGAATCGCTTTCAAGAGACTGGCACAGTACAAAGAAGACGAGGGCAGGATCACCCATCTGCCACAACAGAAAGAGATGACCGTTACTAGACCTTATTGGCAAGAAGGAACAGGCGCAGCAATGCAACAGAGCTGTGGGGCAAGTTTCTTGCTGCCACTAGATGATGGATATGCACCCAGATCATACGAAATCGGCTCCATCGTGTTGGACTGCATGACCGGCAACCAATGGTATGCATTCTGTTATCTGCTGAACACCGTAGAACCAGTAGAAGGTGGGCTGATGAGCATCGTCATTGGACCCGTGATGAGTGGTCAACTGTCCTCTTCTCTGATGAGTCATGGTTCAGTCTGCAGCCTGACAATCTTCGTGTCCTGATCTGGCGTGAACGAGGAACACAGGAGAATCCACGTTTCATGCGAGAAAGGGACTCCTTTGGTGGTGGTGGTGGAATCATGGTGTGGGCTGGCATCAGCATTGGTGGTCATACCGACCTCCACGTCATCAGAAATGGATCGCTGACTGCTGTCAGATATCGAGATGAGGTCCTGCACCCTATGCTGGAGCAGTTGGAAACAACTTTCTTTTCATAGACGATAATGCAAGGCCCCCACCGTGTGCATCTCGTCAACAACACGCTTCAGGAGGCAGGAATCGAACACATGGACTGGCCTTCACATTCTCCAGACCTGAATCCCATTGAACATGTTTGGGATACACTGGGAAAACGTCTGGCAAACAGTCCAATGCCTCCCACAACACTTTTTGAGCTGGAAGTTGCCCTGGAGCAAGAGTGGCAGAGGATCCCACAAGAACTGCTGGACATTCTGATCCTGTCCATGCCCCATCGCTGTCAGTGTGTTTTGGCAGTCTTGGGTGACCATACACCCTACTGAACAGTTAATGTGTGGCACTCTCATCCAGTTTGACATGCTTCTGTTTACCCCCACCAATGTCACTTGCTACTCAATCACGACAATTGAGTTTGCATCTCATTTGCATAATTGAACAACTTTCTTTGACTTCTCGTTTGCTTTTCTGATATTCTTGTTTAATAAAAAAATTCAAATGCTTATTTTTATCGCTTCATTTTCATTTTGAAATATCCCCTAATTTTTGTGAGCAATATATATATTTTAAAAATAATTTAAAGTTCTCTGTCATTGAGCAACAAAATTATTAAGTTTATCCTTCAAACTATTTGCATATAAAAAGTTTTTAGAAAAAAACTCGGAAGCTTTTCGAAACAAGGACAGTCCTGTTTTCAGTGAAGTGACACTAACTGGTGCCTCTCCAGTTCGTCAACATGTTCAGTGCATGACAGAAGACAAGTTTCTTCATGCTGCACTCCTGTGAAAAAGCAACACATTTTGAGAACTGAAGCAGAGGCATACCAGACACACCTGGACTACTGCCACAGATGCCCTCCCATCATGCTCATGGATCGTCTACACAAAGAATCAAGAAACTTTTTTTTTCTGAAAAATGCGAAAACGACACCAGATAGAAGCATCTAATGATGATCCAGTGGCTCACTGAAACTTCAGATTAGCTGACAAAATATGCCAGTTTGCTATTATGAACAAAAAAGATTTTGATGCCAAAGTTTTGGACTTTATTAAAAGCTCCAATTGTATTAGTCTAAATACTGATCCCACTACTGGCATCAAAAACAAGGTTTATAAGCTAAAAAATAACCAGGGCTTTGCAAGGACCTCAAAAAGAGTGCACTGTCTAAGAAGTAAGATCTAACTGCAGTCACCATGAATGTTCACCTAGTGCAAAGTTCACAAAGACAATCATCCTATTCAGCCCTTAGCATGCAAAAGATCATCTCCAACATTCTTTCTAGAAAAGAATTTGTCGAAACTTTTATCTGGCTTCATTTGTGAGAAAGAGTTTTTCATTAAATCTACAGTAAAATTTCTCAACAGACTCAAAGATCTGTCTATTCCTCCCAACAGCAAATTAGTCACGATGTAGTCTCCTTGTTCCCATCAACTCAGGGGCGGACTTGCACATAAGCTAAGCTACAACAGCTTAGGGCCTCACGATTAAGAGGGGCCACAAAATTTAAGTTGAACTGTTCATCTCAGCTTTACTTAGTTATTATTGTATACCGATGCTAGTATAATGTTTTCATCACATCAATTTAGTTATTTATTTTTTAATATTCCCTTCAATCAGAAAAATACAGTATATATTTCAACAAACTTCTGCTTCGCCGATGAGTGGGACTCTAACCCACACCTCCTAGTTACTTGCCACACTGAATTCTATATCAACAGGTAATCTGCATATTTACTATTGACTGATTCATATATTTTGACATTAGAATTTTTGGGCCTCTTAAACTTACTCCAGCTTAGGGCCTCAGAAGATCGAAGTCTGGCCTTGCATTCATTCCAGTTTTTGATGCTGTTATTTCGGACAAAAACCAATGAAGTGCACAAATTTTCCCTTCCTGAAATCAATGGCATTCACAAAGCACTAAAACTAGTCACTGAAAATAATCATTTCCAGTTCTGCAACACCCCAATGTGTCAATTCTACAGGAAGGACCCATAGACTCACCCCATTCCGACATCCTGTCCGAGATTGTCCTTCAAGACCTTGAAACAAAATTATTCAACTCGTCAGAAATTTTGATTGATGATATATTTTTAATTTGGGATGGCAGCAATGAGCAAATAAACTGCCTCATTTATAGAACCAAGAGTTTCCATCCTACAATATACGTTTCATGAAGGAGGAGGAAATAGCAATGCCATCCCCTATTTAGATGTTTTTATCCAAAAAGATGACGCAGGAGCCTTGACAACATGAATATACCGAAAGCTTACCTATGTACCCTCCATCACACATGCAGATTCATGCACCCCCCATGGGCATACAAAATTTCAGCCTTCTGTTCTCTCATCTATATGGCCGTCACCATATCATCAAATGAGCATTTGCTTAAAAAAAAAAATTCAAAACATTCAATCGATTGCTATGTCCCATGACTTCCACCCAAAAACAACAGAAAAGCCCAACAAGAAGTATAGAAAATGACAACGGAAGATTCAGCTCTCCTCCATATCACAGCCTCTGAGTGAGCAACCTTTGCTGGATCTATATCCTACATTCCTGCCCAGCTCTAAATCTGAAGAAATCACAAAAAAGGTACAGCCTCCTCAAAAATTCGGTGTATAGAGATTTCTCCTCCACTCGCAGAACAATTCCTTTGTTTACTATATTGGAAAAACCATATGTTCTCTATAGGAGAGGTTCACAGAGCATTAGACAGATGTCAGCAAAAACAAACTGACTGCCACTGCTGAACTGGCATACATGCAGCTACATCACAGACTGGGAGCATGCCACACTGCTAGCATGTGCATCCACTTACTACAGAACCATCATCCACGAGGCTATAGAAAAAATGTCCTCACCCATCCCCACCTGCAACTACAACATTGGAATCACCTTTCATGACATGTGGGAAGAAGTTCTTAACCCTTCCAAGGTTCCCGACGATCATAGACGTTGACAGAATCAAAGAGACCAAAGACGAACATAGATGTCTTTTGTACAATACAGGAAACTTCAATTTAAAAAAAAATAAAATTGCAGTTTTAAAATTTTTTAGGTATATCTTTTAAAAATACGTAATTCTAGTTTGAAAAATAATATTTTCATTTGATGCAATTTTATTAAATTACAATATAAATAATTTGCTAAGCACGCTTGGCTACTGATCTAAGGGACCTGGGTTCGAGCCCCGGATTAGGCATGGATGTGTGTGTGTCGTTTTTCTGCTGAGGTCCTGCCATCCTCTCAGATCTCCTAGTGTGGCATATAAACTGACACGCTCCTGTCAGACCTCTGTGGCAAGCAGCTGCTTGAGGGGGTATTTATTTTTTTATTTTTATACTAAATGGTATTGCCTATGTGTTTGTTAATGTTCATCTTTGCTGAAGCAACCTTCTGATTTAAGTTCACAACTCTGATTTGAACTATTATCAACAAATTTTTCCATAAAGTTTGGAAAACCTAAAAATTTAACCAAAAACTGAAGATTTTGGGAGTAATTGCACAGTACATACTACTACCCCCCCCCCCTTCCAAAGTTCATGTCATAATTCCTTTCATTAGCTGATTGGCAAAAAATTGTAACATATTTTTTTTGTTGATCATTGCAAAAAAAAAAATAGCTAGGCCTCTGGGTGTAAATGTTTTTTAGACAGGATCCTGGAAGGGTTAACTACTCTAATGTCACCACAGAGTGTCATTTCACTTAAGGTGGAGCACTGTCTTTGCTCCAAAGAGCTGAGTTTGCTCCTAAAAATATTTAACATGGCAATAGTTTGAAGGATAAACTGAATAATTTTATCGCTCAATGACAGAGAACTTTAATTATTTTTCGAGCAAGAAGTTTTTTTAGTTGCATATATTTTTTCAGTGTTTATTTAAATTGCATTGCTTTAAAATTTTTGAAACACTACTATCTTAATTTTACAATTTGCTGATTGGCAAAATATTCAAGTATATGCATTGTTTGCATTAATGACCAAAAAATTACAAAAAAATTTAATAGATGAAAGATTGGTGTAATAATGATAAAAATATTATTAATTATTTAAAGCAATTACTTTAGAAAATGAAGCTAAAATGAAAAAAAATACAGTATAACTTTGAAATAAAAAAACATAAATAAAATTTTACTTTTTTTTCCCCATTGAATTACTCTCTCCATATCTCTACTCTCTTTTTCCATATATCTACTCTCATTTTCATTTTTTTAACCACAATTAAATTCTCTTTCTTTAGGTATATAACAGAAGCCCACCAGTGCAGCAAAATCAGGATCCATACTCAAGCTCAGAGCCTTATATCAGTCCAGTAGGTTTATATGGTCAGCACCGGGACCCTGTGTGGTTGACCACTCCTGAGCAGGGTAGAAAGAAAAGTAGCCATAGTTGTCCAGTTTAGTAGGCCACACTAATTTGGCAGCCCTCCCCTTCTGTTCACTTCCACAAGAGAGTATCTCTTTCGAAAGGTACTAATAGCCTGTACCACAAGAAGGCGAGGTCAGACATTATTGCATCTAGTTAACCACTCCTCCCTTCCCCTTCAAATGCCCCTCACTCCAAATAACTTACAATAACATTCCTCCCCTATACACAGCCATAAAAAGGTACTGAACTGCCACTTCCGAACATGACCATAACGTTACAAAACAGTTCACTAACACTTTCATCAACAACCCTCCTAATATTAAATAATTTCAATTCCAAAATATCCCATCAAATCACACACGACATGCGACTTTAAGTTACCCATCTAAAAGAAACAAATCAAAGAACTATAGGCCACCAACAACCAATGGTTACATCACCTCGGTGTCATATGCTTCTTAAGCAATGCCATCTGTTGGCTGAAGATCATGAACAACAAACTGATCCATAACAAGATATTATACACATATTATTAGAGTAGCAGCAAAACTTAGGGAAGTTTAATATATATTATATTAATACTTAATATTAAGGATGGTTAGTATATAATTATACATGTATATGGAAGTATATAATGGCTTCAGAATGCCCTACATACTTCCAAAAAAATTAGTTTTTGAATTTAATAAAATTCTAAAAGGGTAAAAATTTTTTTACCCTTTCAGAATTTCAGCAAGCAGGTGTCACTTTATGACTAATTGTAACAGATTTTTTTATGAAATAAGATGTCAGTACACCTTACTCTGAAAAAAAATAAAAACGCAATATTCTATGCTAGTAACTGGTACATTTTAACCATATAAATTTAATGAAATACTAAATACTAAACATCTCTTAATTTTTAAATGCATTCATTCATTATCAGTAATTTGTTTTAAGTTATTTATTAAAATGAAAGCATAATTTTCACATTACTTAAATAATATTATATATACGTACTTCTACATACCCAGTCAATAATATTCAATGGTACATCCAAAGCATCAGTTCATTACGAATTTACTTGCTATAAAGACAAAGTTCTGAATAAATGACGCAGTTTTCTCTTTCCACATGGTTTTTGCAGCCGTTCCAAGAAATTTCAACACCTACAAAAATAACAAAAGCCTTGTCCTTGGCCCGACAAATGAAAGCACAGAAGTAAATTTGGCAACAGGGTTTCTGACCCTAGAATAGTTAAACCATATTAAACACTGCCAGTCTCATTGGTAGTACTCTAACCCAATTCAGGAGCAAGATTAATTTGCTTCAAATATGAGAACTAACTTTTTCTAGAATTCTGCAATCTATTTAACTTTAATACAAAACTTTTTCCGATTTCTGCGAAATATCAGTAAGTTATTTCTAAACGACCATAACAAAAAAGACTATGACTAAAAGTGCTTCTTCCTAAAGCACAAAACATTTATTCACTTCCTTTATAAATGAAGTTAAAAAACCAACTAGTTAAATTTTTTTTTATTCTTTGCAAGTAATCTAATATTTTTATTCATTGGCTGATAGTATCATTGTTTATTCTTCAACTGAGGCTTCGTTGTCGATTTGTTTTCTTTACTACAGTAATGAAATGCCATTAATGGCCCAATGGTTAGCCTGCTGGTTAGAATTCCTGGCTTCCGATCAATGATAATAATGCGAAAGACTGAACTCTCTTTTGCAAGAGAGATTACATTATTTGCAAACATTGTAAGTAATAATAATTTGTTGCAGTCAATTTATCATGCTATGACCTCAGTTAAAATAAAAATAAACATAATTTCTTTTAAAGTTTTGAAAAACGAGCTAATGTTTTCACTTTGTCGTCTGCCTATGCCAATATTTGTTGTTCTCTCTGTTTGTCTCTCTGTTTACGGTTGTCTGTCCATCTCTCTTTCCACCTCTCTGTCCGTCCGTCTATAGACAACAGTTTTTTTTTTTTACTTTTAGTGCTAAATGAAAAATTTTTTGTGGGTTGGATAGGTGTCGAACAAATATTGTGATTCGCAATTTTGAAAAAATTCAATTGCTTTAATAGCGCCCTCTAGCGATGGAAAAATGGAAAACGCTAAAATTTCAAACGAATATTACAAGCAAATTTATGCTGAAAATCTGAAATTTTGGTAGTAGATTGTTATGGTCACAGAAAAGGAAGGTACAGATACGCAACTCCCATAGGGCCCATGGTAACCGCGAGGCGATTAAAGCGGAATCACCGGTGGTTTTCCGAACTACAATGCGGTTACAATCACTCTCTCTTCCTATGTTTGCGGTTATTTTGAGTTAATATGTACAAATGGGTGTGAACTAATTTGCTCTTTAGTGTAACTTTTTTAAAATATAATTTTAAGTGTTGGATATATTTCATGCTTGATTTTTTTCAAAGTTTATACGATATGCTTGTTATTGCTAATCAGTGGTCTAAAAGAAATTTCATTGGTGTAAATTTTTTTTTTTTGAGAATTTTTTAAATATTCGCGTATATTTCCCAATTTTTGCAAACCTAACAGTTTCATATTTGTGTATTCTTCATTCATATATATATATATGGTATTTTAGCAAAACACTAAATTTTCCGACTTTACCCTTTTGCTATAAAACATATTTGCAAGATCAATTTTCCCTAGTGTTTAAATAAAAAGTATTCAATATAAATCGAAAATTAATTTTCTCAGGGGTCGGACCAAAAGGGCATGACCCCCCCCCCCACAAAAATGTTATTAAAGGTAATATATTAAACATTTATATTTCATTTATTTTTCAAAATTTTAAGTGTAGTAAAACGGGGCTGGGGGGGATTTATATTGAATTGTAAGTCTAGTTTCTTGCTCCCTCTTACATTTTTATCAGCTCGACTGTTTCGTAGGCTCATATCAACTCGTCCCCCCCCCCAGATTCACGCTTGCATTTTCCTATAAACATTATAATTCTGTTTTAATAAGTATTATGAAGCTAAGCCGTCCCGTGACCGAGTGGTTACCGCACTTGGCTACTGATCTACGGGACTGGGTTCGAGCCCCGGGTAAGGCATGGATGTTCGTTTCGTTTTTCTGCTGAGGTCCTGCCATCCTCTCAGACCTACTACTGTGGCATATAAACTGACAGGCTACTGTCAGACCTCTGTGGCAAGCAGCTGCATGAGGGGGTATTAATTTTTTTTATTTATGAAGCTAAATAGAAATAAAAATAAATAAATACCCCCTCAAGCAGCTGCTTGCCACAGAGGTCTGACAGGAGCCTGTCAGTTTATATGCCAAAGTAGAAGGTCTGAGAGGATGGCAGGACCTCAGCAGAAAAACGACACATACATCCATGCCTTATCCGGGACTCGAACCCAGGTCCCGTAACCGTAACAATAACATATTATGATGCTAAACCGTAACTGTGCTTATCATTAGCAAGCATTGGTTGAAATATGGCGTGTTATAGAGAAGTTCGTTCATCTGGTAGTTGTGTTTCTGTTATAGAGTGTGACAGTTCTTCAGAGATGTTAGGTAATTAGTAACTCTGCATCATAAAATGCTGCATATAGTTTTGAGAAGTTCAAGTTTTTTTTTTATATAGTATAATTCCAGTGGCCGAGCTGGTAGCGCGCTTGGTTACTGATCAAAGAGATATTTGTTCTAAGGGGGCAAGGATAACTCGGTAGTTCTAAGGTAGCGTGCTGGCTCGTAATTTGTAATTCCCAGGTTCGAATTCCTCTTGAGCCAGAGTTGTAATTTATCCCCACAAAACTACACCCTGCTCTCAGTCAGTTGGGTCAAGGGTGGCTTAGTCGGTAAGCGCCAGGCTCGTAAACTGTAGTTCCCAGGTTCCAGTCCCAGCTGAGTCAGCATTGAGATTTATCTCTGCTAAACTCTCCCACCTTGCCCACGGTCAGTATTGTATGCCGATGGGTTTGGAAAGGCTGACGTCCATCAGATGGGATATTAGCCGTAGCCTTTGTGCAGGAGAGCCATACCCTGTTCATGATAACACACTTGATGGGAGGCTGATATGTCTCCTAACAGCTATTTTAGTGGTCCTCTCCCAACCTTCTCTGAGTCCTTGTGACCTGGCCATTTAGCTAATTGTGTGCAAAAGAGTAAAAAAAAAATAAAATAAATACCCCCTCAAGCAGCTGCTTGCCACAGAGGTCTGACAGGAGCCTGTCATTTATATGCCACAGTAGGAGATCTGAGAGGATGGCAGGACCTCAGCAGAAAAATGACACACACATCCATGCCTAAATCCGGGGCTCGAACCCAGGTCCCTTAGATCAGTAGCCAAGTGTGCTAACCACTCGGCCACGGGACGGCTGTGCAAAAGAGTGCTGCTGGTAATTTGCCCAAATTAAAATTAATATATAATTCTTGGAAATATCTTACTTGGAACAGGCATTATTTCATGGGGTGGCCATTATGAATTGAATTTGCAGCCTATTCTAAATCTTTAAATTATGTGTTGAGGTACATGCTCAAAAAATGAATGTTGGTAGTATTCAAAATTATTATAGTTCATTACAAATTTTACAAGTTTGAAAATTATATATTAACCCCTTGTTAACATGTATTACAAAGGAATGGGAGGATTCAAATGTAAAAGTGTTCAAACATTAATTAATTGATTCTGAAAAAAATTCATCGCCGCCACGGCGGGAATCGAACCTGCATCTCTCCAGATTCATGCCAGAGTGCGCTACCATTGCACCACGCATTTCAGTCATGTCTCAGGAAGAAGATTTATAAGGTCATATTCTAAAAGAGTTCGTTGTCCGACGTGTGGTGCAATGGTAGCTTGCTCTGGCATGAATCTGGAGAGATGCGGGTTCGATTCTCCCGTGGCGGCGATGAATTTTTTTCAGAAGCAGTTAATTAATGTTTGATGTTTGTCTTAACAGGGAATACCGTGCATTCACTTTGGATTGATTTTTAATTATATATTAACATCTTAGCGTTAGTGACCTTCTCATTAACATCTGATAATCAATAGCAATGACTGAAAAAGTTGCATCTCCTTGAGTATAGATGGCGCTGCCTCAGTCACGTCTCAGGAAGAAGATTTATAAGGTCATATTCTGAAAGAGTTCGTTGTCCAACGCGTGGTGCAATGGTAGCGCGCTCTGGCATGAATCTGGAGAGATGCGGGTTCGATTCCTGCCGTGGCAGTGACGAATTTTTTTTCAGAATCAATTAATTAGGTTTAACAGGAGCCTGTCAGTTTATTATGCCATAGAGGAGATCTGTGAGGAATGCAAGACAGCAGAAAGTCAATACAAACATCCATACCTTACCCAAGTCCTTCTGATCAGTAGCTAATCCTGCTAACCACTCAGCCATAAAACAAAAAACAAATTTAAAATAATCAATTTGTGATGTTTCTATAGTTTAAATATACAAAATTCTACGTTAACATCGATATCAAATTTAGAGGAAAAAAGAACAATAAACAAAAACTGAAAAAACAACCACAAATCACACCTATTATTGGGTGGTCATGAAATTTTATCCCAAGTTCAATACAATTTTTCCTTTAAATTTGATACTGATGTTATGAGTGACAATTCATTTGAAAAATAATACCTGTTAAATTGCAGTAATATATGCTTTGTCAGCTGCTTAAAAAATGTATAAACCTTTTATGGTGAAACATAGTTTAGGAACACATTGCAGCATGGTTCTTCCATTTATTGAAGATCTTTTTAACCAAAAAAATATACTCACAAAACTATGAAGTGTCGGTTCAGTTTTGCTCGAGTGAAGCTCAGGCATAGCAGTTTTGTAACAGGATTATTTCCTGAGCTAGCTAATGTAAAATGCAAAAGTTAAAGTTTGGAGACCTAAAATAATTGGATATAGGGAAAAGGCTTAATATCATAGTGCTTGCATACACAATAAATGCCTATATTATTTAATGTTCACTCTTCCATGAATACTCATTCCCCTGCCCCATATTTGTTACCAATTAAATACTCATTTGACATAGTTGATAAGCACATTTGATAATGAAGGTGAATTGTTGGTAAGGTTAAAGAACTCTGGCTCTGTAGTAAGTCAGTATAACATGAAATATTGCAGAATTATATCTAATTTCTCTTTGGTAGAATGCCTTGTCATATGTCATCTTTCCTTGCTTTGGAGGTTCTCATAATTGTTGCTAGGCCTGTTATTTTTCAACCCCTAATCATTGCCCCTTAAGTTCTTCTTTATATAGTTTTATTTAAGTACTAACATTCTCTCCCCCCCCCCCCTCCGTATAAATTGTCTAAATTTATAATAAATATTGAGATAAACTCGACGGTTCAACATCTAGTAATAAATAGGCACTTTGACATCAACTTCAATTTTAGAGGAAAAATTGAAATCGACGTCAAAGTGCCTATTTATTACTAGGTGTCTAAATTTATTTTTACCTTCACATGCCTTTTATTTTTTCAGAAAATGATGAAGGTGATTCTCAAGAAATGAAAACTGGAAATGCATCGTGGGCTGATGCTATGTCCAAGGTTCTTGGCAGCAAGGGTACAAAAACAAGTAAAAGTGCTATATTGTCAAGAGCAAAGAAAGATTCAAATATTTCATGGACAGACGAAAAGGAAGATATAGAAATGATTGATGATAGTGGTAAGGTACTATTAATGAAGGACAAGGACAGAAAAATGAAAAATAAAAATACCATTTTAGTAAAAAGGAAAGATATATTAGAAAGACAAAAAAAGGTAATTATGTTATGAAATTTAATTAGATTTTGATGAAATAAGTAGTAAAAATTCCCAAAAATATATAGGGCAGTTTAGAAAAATCAAGTTAAAGTGTTGCTGAAGTTTCTATACAAGGTGAAGCTAAATTTTGGAGGAGTAAATATCTCGAAAACAAGAAAGTAAATGGTATGGGGGAATCCAATATTGCTAGTGAATAATAACCATGCTTTTCTAGGTCCTTCATGTATAATTTGTGAATAATTAAAGATGAGTAAAAAGGTCATTTACAAAGTTATAGAGCTCCATGAAATTGAGCTAGATTCATTAAAAACATTTGTTGAACAATTTAACTTGTAATAGCTGTGACATTATTTTCCATTTTAAGTTTTAATGCACAAAAGCGAAAGCAATATAAAGTATCTAATGTTTAAAATTATGCCATGAACTTGGGGGGGGGGGAACAAAAGGGTCACCCCTCAGAAAAATTGATAAAAAAATTATTTTGAATAATAAATATTTTACTTTTAATACTGAAGCTCTGAAAGATCCAGTTATAGCCAAAGCTTACCATGATAGTTTACTTAGTCATTATGACAGTCATGGTTTGCTTACTACTGAAGTTGAGGAAGTATGGGATCATTTTAAACAGGCTTTTTTGGACACTAACAGTATTCTTTTAGGAAAAAAGGAGCAGAAGAGGCAAAATTATCTGAGTGATAAGGCACTTGAGCTTATTTCGGAAAGAAAGAACTGCAGGAATGCACTTAATCAATACCCTACTAGTCCTAATAGAAAGCATTACAGAGACCTTAATAAACTTGTAAAGGATCAGTTAGCTGCTGATAAGAATCTTTGGCTTGATGGTTTGGCTGACAAAGCCGAGGAAGCAGTTAGACAGCACAACAGCAGAGAGCTGCACCAGATAGTTAATGTTTTGTGTGGTAGAAAACAGACAGGCATACAAGGATTGAAGGATAAACAAGGTAAGGTTATAGAAGGGGAGGATTCTGTCATGGCTAGGTGGGCTGAGCATTTCAGTGATGTTCTAAACAATGTAGTTAGTTCTACTCCCATTGTTTGCAATGATGATAGATGCATTGGTGGCTTTAATGTTGGCCCTATAACACAATCTGAAGTTATTTTGGCTGTTTCTAAACTTAAACTTCATAAATCCCCAGGGGTAGATGAAATTACTACGGAAATGCTTAGAGCTGGGAATGTTTCGGTTACCACTTGGATGACTGAAATTCTGAATATCTTTTATGATAAAGGCATGGTTCCTAAGGATTTTACCAGAGCTATTGTTATCCCTATTTTCAAAAAAGGTGATCGCAGTTCTTGTGATAACTATAGGGGTATCAGTCTACTCTCTGTTCCAGGTAAAGTTCTTTCCATGATTGTGCTTAATAGAATTAAGAATCTGGTTGACAGTCAATTGCGTGATGAGCAATGTGGATTCAGAAGTGGTAGGGGATGTTTGGATCAGATATTTTCACTTAGGCAGATTCTTGAGAAATGTTTAGAGTTTCAGAAAGCTTTTGGTTGCTAGCTTTGTTGATTTCAAAAAGGCTTTCGACTCTGTTGATCGTCATAATTTGTGGTTGATTGTGAGATCATATGGTATACCAGACAAGTTAGTTAACATTATGAAAGCTCTCTATAATAACACTGAGTCGTGTGTGAGAGGTGGTAAGGCTTGTAGCAATTGGTTTAGCATTACTTCTGGTGTTCGACAAGGGTGCATTTTGTCTCCTTTTCTCTTTTTAACTTGGTTATTGATTATGTTATGCGAAATTCTCTTCAAGGGAAAGATTTTGGCCTTAAATGGGTTGGAGATATGAAAATTTCTGATTTAGATTATGCTGATGCCCCTCGATGCGAGAGCCTGTCCGTGGTGAGGGGACCACCCTGTGAAGGATCCGCTGGCTCGGTTACCTTCACAGGGTCCTAAACGCTCGCCCGCGTGTTTGCCGTGCGCGGAGACCCGTGTCCCTGGAAAGGAGGATCCTGGCAGTTGCTCAGGGGTCCCCGTCTTCTCTCCCCAGCTCATGACTGGTGGGGTCCCCTTTGGCCGTTTTGCCATTGGGGAGCCTGTCTGTCGCGGGGCTGGGCAGCGACTTCCGGGGCCGCTGCTATACACTGCTTTGGCCTCTGCTTCAGGTAAACGGGAGGTCCTGGGGCGGCCCCCTCAGGATCAATCGGCTGGTGGGCTGGTCCTGCTAGGGTCAACTATGCTGTTCAGTGAGTAACCTTGTCCACCGTCCGGACAACGGTTTGCGAGTTTCCCCACACATTTACTAATTTTGTAGTTTTCTTTCTTTTGTGAGGCCAGCTCTTGCCTCACACTTTATTGCTTTGTTGCTTCTTTTCTTTTGTGGGAACTCTGTCGAGTTTCCCACCATTTCTCTTTTACTTTTCCTTTTTGTTTTGTAGTGAGGGCTTGGCTCACTGGCTGTGTGGGTATGGTGCCCGGGCAGCCCTGGCGCCCAACTGGGCGTCCCCTTGTTGGACTCCATGGTGGGTGGGGACAACGGGCACTGAATTTTTTAAACACAACCATGAGTACACCTACTCATAATTCTTCGAACAATGCCGCGAAGAGGGCACGCCATGAACCCCCAACTTCTCTGTCTTTGCCTTCGTCTTCGTGTGTGTCTCCGTCTCCGAAGTTCCTGATCATCCACTCTACAGGTGATCAGGTTCTTGGGGACATGTCCCCTTTTTTTATCAACAAGGGTATTCAAGGTCTTGCGGGAGAGCCGAAATCTGTCAAGCGCCTAAGATCTGGTGACTTGCAGGTGGAGACTGCATGCTCCAAGCACTCGGAGCTTTTATTAAAGGTTACAGCGATTGGTGGAGTGGCAGTCGAAGTCACTCCACACAAAACGCTCAATTCCTCCCGGGGCGTGATCTCCGAGTGGGGCCTCCTCAAGGTTTCTGAGGAGGAAATCCTCTCGGAGCTTTCAGCCCAGGGGGTGATCGCAGTCCACCGGGTTTCGTCACGCCGTAATGGAAAGTTAGAGCCCACCAGGGTACTAATCCTAACTTTCAACACACCACGCCTGCCTACTTCCATCAAGGCAGGATACTTACACTGCGAGGTGCGGCCATTTATCCCCAACCCTCTGCGTTGCTTTCAATGCCAGAGGTTTGGCCATGCCCGCACCGCATGCCGGGGCAAGCCCACCTGTGCTCGTTGTGGCAGTCAGGATCATCTCGAACCTGACTGCACAGCAGAAAAGGCATGCTGTGTAAACTGCCGTGGTGAACATCCGGCGTACTCCCGCGACTGTCCAAAGTGGCTGGAGGAGAAAGAGGTACAGCGCCTCAAGACCCTTCATAACATCAGCTATCCAGAGGCGAGAAAGCTCGCTGCACCGCCTGCCCCACCTGGCAAGGTCTCCTATGCCGGTGCGGTTGCCGGAAAGCCCATCGTTAAGATGGCTTCTGTGGCGGTGCAGACTGACATCAGCGTTCCACCTGCTGAATCTTTCTCGCCTGCTGCCAAGTACCTCTTGACGCAGGCGAAGCCGACGTCGGTGTCCATCTCGACATCGACACCGGTTTCTATTCCTGTGTCTGTGCCTTCCACGTCCACCTCCGGAAGGCCCCCTCCACCCCGCCCACAGACAGCAAGACCTACGAAACCCAAGGGGCCCCCGCCGGGGCCCAAAAAGAAAATTTTACCTCCTCGTTCGGCGGTCTCTGATCCGTGTTGCTCGGACGACTCCGAGGACATGGACACCGACCGCCCTAATTTTCCTAAACCGTCGCTGGCGACGGTTAAAATAAATCGCAAGTCGTCCGCCACTTCCAAGACCTGAGATGGCCACACTCCTTCAATGGAACTGTCGTGGATTCCAGAGGAATATTGACGACATCAAGGTCCTCCTGAGGGCACACCAACCCCTTTGCGTGTGCCTTCAGGAGACATTCTTGCAGACAGCCAACAATCCCACTATCCGGCACTTTTCTCTCGTTCGCCGGGACCGGGATGGAGATGGTCCAGCTCACGGGGGTGTTGCCATCCTCATGAGCAACCATTCTCCATTCCAGGTCATTCCCCTTACTACGAACTTAGAGGCGGTAGCCATCCGCCTCTTTGTGGGATTTTCGTTGACTGTCTGTTCTGTCTACCTCCCACCCGGAAGCATCGTTTTCCGGGACGACCTTGATGACCTCATCTCGCAGCTGCCGTCCCCCTTCCTCATCATGGGGGACTTCAACGGACACAGTCCCCTTTGGGGCAGTGCTGACACCAACGGGAGGGGCCGGGTCCTGGAGCAGTGGCTCCTGGATCCTTCTCTCTCCCTGTTGAACACCGGTGTCAGTACCTACTTTCACACCCCAACCTGCACATTCACTGCCATTGACCTCACCATCTGCTCCTCCTCGATCCTTCCCCTCTTTACATGGGAGGTCGAGGACAATCCCTACGGAAGCGATCACCTCCCCGTGGTGTGTACCATCTCTCGTGGGGGGCCTTGCAGCCCTTCGCGTGTCTCCCGGTGGAGGCTTGATCGGGCTGATTGGAGTGGCTTCGAGCTCTTGTCTGAGCTCGATGAGCACTCTGTCAGCCAGGAGCCCATCAATGTTGCAGTGGCGGAGTTGACGGACTGCATCGTCCATGCAGCTGCCTCTACTATTCCTCAGACCTCAACTCGGTTTCCACGGTTCCCCAAACCGTGGTGGAATCCCGACTGCACCGCAGCTCGTAAGGCTCAGAACAAGGCTTGGGGGGTGTTTCGGAGATATCCGACGTCCCCCAACCTCGAAGCATTCAAACACGCCAGGGCGAAAGCCCGTTTCGTCCGGCGCCAGAGCTAGAAGGAATCTTGGATGAAATATACTTCTTCTATCACCAGCACGACCAGTTCTAAGGTCGTGTGGGATAAGGTCCGGAAGATGGGTGGGAAATACACGTCCCACTCATTATCGATCCTGGAGCACAATGGACAGGCAATTGCTGAGCCTCGAGCAATTGCCGACATTCTGGGGGAGTCATTCTCCACCATCTCTTCCCTGTCCTCCTACTCCCCCGAGTTTCTGGCCCAGAAGAGCAGGGCCGAACGCTCTCCGCTGTCCTTCCATTCGAATGGCCTGGAGTCTTACAACAGGCCATTGTGATGCCCCATCGTTCACTTTTGCTTTACCTTAACCAGTTTTTGTTTAATTTACGTTATATTTATCATTTTGGGGATTTTTTATTTCCTTTTCGGCATCACAGCACTCGTTTTCAAGTTTCTAGGAGTTGCGTACGCGCAACTCAGAACTCCCGACCGTAACCGTTAAAGCGCGTGCCAAGGACACGCCCCCTCTTGCGTCATAGCTTGCGTCCGTCATTGTATGCAAATGTCTTTCCCGGCATGCGCCGGTCTTTTGTCAAAACCGTGCCCTGCGAGGCACTTGGAGGATTTTAGCACTTGAGAGTGGTAGAGAGAGCAGAGAGATGTAGTAAGGTGCGTAGCAGCAGCACAGATTTTAGTTTCTTCATTGATGTCTTGGTGAGTTACTTATTTTTGGAAATAAGTCTATTTTGTTATGTTACAAACTTTTGAGTCTGAAGTTTTTATCTTGAGCAACGCTGATTTAGAACCTTTTTTACATTAACTCTATATTGTTAAGAATTCTTTTGACTCTCACTTATGAACGCTCACTGGCACTGGAACCCTAAATCAACTTATTCTACATTTTTGGCAATTTGTTAATGATTGCCTGGCGCCCGTTAAAGCTATCCGGAGCATTAAACTTTAAGTATTCTACATTGTTTGGAGCGTTACAGAGTCACATAAAAGAAGTGGCGCCCGAACAGGGACGCGCCAGTATTTAAAGATAGGAAATTTTTTTTGAGCTCAATAGTTGTATGTACTAGTTGTAGATTTAACGGCAGCTTAAGCCGAGAATTTTTGTTGAGCAAATAGCTTAACATTTGTGTGGATTATTCAAAGGTACTGAAGTTTCAGCTTTGATATTGCTGAATATTTAAGATTGTTGTATGTAATGATTAGAAGTGTCCGGACACACAAGTACGTAGGACGATAAGAAATTTTTTTTTTACAAGCAAATTTATATTATTGTAAAGCTTAGTTATAGCTTTAGTATTGTTGTATAGCAGTACCTTTGAGCGCTGCTCAAGATAAAACGTTTTCAAAATTTTCAAAATTCCAAATTTCAGCAGACCGCTAAACATGTCTGCTAATAATATGGCCGATTCCGCCATAATGACTCCCGACATAGAAAGAGTAAAGGGTAGATTGCAAGAGGTAATGATGGAAGCAGAAGTGCTAATGAATCTGCTTGATGATAATCGGGAGAAAAGGGGAACGACAACAACCCCTAAATTTGCTGACAATGCTACGTCAGTTCACCAACGAAGAAACTTTGAACGTAAGGTTCCATTTTCTGTTCCGTCAGAAGCAAGCGATAGAACAGAGTATTTTCAACCGCCACAACGACGATTTGCCTACCCATCCATTAACTATAGTCCTTATGTTAATTGGCCTTTACCTGAGATAAGGTTCGACGGTTCGAAACGTCCGTCATCGTGGACATTTGTCAAGTCCATGGAGGAGCACTTCCGTTTACATGAAGTGCCAAGCAACAAAAAAGTTGTTTTAGCAGTATCTTGCCTAATTGGATGCGCTAAGCAATGGTGGAATAACGTAGGATGTCGTCATGGCATAGAACTTTGGGAAGAATTTAAAAACGAAATCATGGACATATATCCGGCTTATAATGATTTTACAGAACTAGCTACAGAGTTGTTTTCACGAAGACAAAGGGAAAGAGATGACATAGAAAAATTCATATGGGGTACAGTAGAATTATACCAGCTGTACGATGCTAATGCCGCTGAAATTGATATTGTAAATTGCATATTGTCTCAATTACTGTTGCCCATCCGGGAATTCCTAGAAATACGAAATGTGAATTCCATTGCCAATTTAGTCAAACTGGCTCGGCAATACACTGCAAGAAGAGAATCTGCAGCAAATACACATAACCAACAATGGATGCCATTCCCGCCAAAGCAGCAACATCAGGTTGAGTCGCATAGAATGACTCCCGCACGACCGCAATTTACACGGTCCCGACCATTTGCGTCGAACGCGCCAAGAACTATAGAATATGAACGAAGTAGAGACTTTTTGCCACGTCAAGCTTCAAACCATAACATTAGACCTAAAACTTTGGTTAAACAACCTCAATCTTTCACTTGTAACTTTTGTGACCGACTGGGACATACTGAAAATTTTTGCTACCGAAGGAATGAAAATTCGGGAAACTTTCATCGGGATCTTTGAAGCGAGAGGCCAAAGTTCCTCAAGAAAAGCCCTCTCAAGAGTTATACCTTGCCACTATGGCTTTACCTTTTGTTACTGATTGCCACGAAGTAACTAAAATAACAGATCAACACGATACAGAAGTCGATCTTCAGTTTGCTAAGGAACAAGTTTGCGACGATAATAATGACGAATGTCAATTGACAGTGCAGCCGCGGTCCAGTGGACTTTTTGACTTACCTTGTGGTCCAGAACAGATTATTTCAGAAGCACCTATAAAATGTCCCGTTAGTGCAAATAATGAGTGTTTAAATAACGAAGTTTGTGAAGTAGAAGAATCGTATGAGGAAGCCGTTTTTAAAAAGGTTTTTAAAGTAGAAGTTTTAAAAGAAAATAATAATAATGAATATAATTTTGAGTCTGATTTAAGTGAAGAAAAAACCAACCAAGAAGTTGTGCCGACCGCAAGTATTCCTGACAAGTCTGGAGGTCATCACCTATTAAAGCGTCATTTGGAGGCGGACACCAATAGACCTAGAAAGTACGAGAAAAGGTTCTTCAAAAATCCGCACGGAGCAACGAAAAGCCGGCGAAACGACCAGAGCCTGCAGAGCGACAACCGGCAGCGAAGCAGCGAACATCGGGAAGATGACGTCACGAGAGAGATCTACAGCGACGACTTGACTTGAACGAGATCTTCAGTAACAACTTTACGTGAAGCCACCCAACGACGACGGAAAGATGTTGTCGGAAACGGACTAGATGATTTATCGCCACGGAGTGCCAACAATGAAATTTAAGTATATTTTTCTTTCACTTGGCACTTGATTGAGTTATAAAATGTTTTTTTCTTGGAATAGATGAAGACGAAGAAGAAGCCTTATTGTGAATTATACAGTTAGCGATGTTTAATTTCTTGTTGAAACTTTAGAGTTCGATATTTATTTTTGAAAAGTGAAATTTTTGTACTTCGAGTTTATACTTGTGTGAATAGAAATTTTTTTTGCATTCTTGTTCATCGAGGTTCTAGTTATTGTATTTACGTGAGTTAAAATGTATTTTTGTAGATTTTTTTTTTCAGCTGACTGATAGCTGAAAATTTTGTAAGTCGATATTGGAAAGTTTAGAAATTGTAAAATGTTTCTGGATATGAATGAGAAGAGTGAAAGAGAATTAGTGATTTAAGAATTTGTATTGTAAAATAACGTGCATTCCAAAGTGAATTTATGAAAAAAAAAGGAGATTCATGTAAAAGTTATTGGATGAAATGTGATCATCGTATATTATAAATTATTTACACTCTTTTTTCTTTATTCTTAGATACGATTTATGTATATGTGTTTAAATCTGTTCAGTGTCATCAGTGATATTTATGTGTCAATGATACGTAATTTTTGTGGATGACATTGACAGTATTTATTGGTATATATAGATGATGACCATGATGATGATTGCAGAATTTTGTTTTTTTTGTGTACCTTTTTGGAGCTGTCCCCAAATGGCATAGTCTGATAACAGAGTTGTTATCAGCATAACTCCTTTGGGAGGGGGACGTTAGCTCTGAAGGGGGAGGTAACTAATGATTTTTTATTTCAGCTAGATCGCGATTTCTGTGAATAGGAGAAGAATTAGCGGATGATTACAATCCCGCTTGTTTGTAAATTTTGAATTTTCTTAGCTTTGCGTATTTGAATGTAATTAGGAGGAGATAACGGTGTTCGAATACCCGTTTTTCTATGTGATTTAGGAGAAGATTTAGCTTTCACGAATTTTTTATTGTGGTTAGGGGAAAAGGAAGTTATTACCCCGCTAACAACAAATGTAATGAATCACTTTTTCTTTTCATCTTTTTAACATTTATTAGACTAGGAGTTCATTAACCTGTTTTTCTGTACGGTTCAAGATATGCCAATTTCGAGTTTGTATCAGAATGTGATACTAGTTAGACCGATGATGCTAGTATACAGTTAACTGTCACAGCCACTGGTACGTAAGTACACTAGGATAGCTGTAACACATATTTTTGTTAGGAGGAAAAGGGAGGAGGTACCTTTGGTTGTGCTGGAAAATTGTGTCAAAGTAAGAGTAGTTCATCGTATCCAAATTTGCGTTAGCATACTTCTACTTATTTATGTTTAGCCATGTGTAAATGACGTAAGATGTGTCCTTTATTCAAAATTTGCTCGTCAAAATTTGTTAGGTCAATCATTTTGACTCCCTTTGGAAGGGGGAGTTGTGATGCCCCATCGTTCACTTTTGCTTTACCTTAACCAGTTTTTGTTTAATTTACGTTATATTTATCATTTTGGGGATTTTTTATTTCCTTTTCGGCATCACAGCACTCGTTTTCAAGTTTCTAGGAGTTGCGTACGCGCAACTCAGAACTCCCGACTGTAACCGTTAAAGCGCGTGCCAAGGACACGCCCCCTCTTGCGTCATAGCTTGCGTCCGTCATTGTATGCAAATGTCTTTCCCGGCATGCGCCGGTCTTTTGTCAAAACCGTGCCCTGCGAGGCACTTGGAGGATTTTAGCACTTGAGAGTGGTAGAGAGAGCAGAGAGATGTAGTAAGGTGCGTAGCACCGTGCGAGTAGCACAGATTTTAGTTTCTTCATTGATGTCTTGGTGAGTTACTTATTTTTGGAAATAAATCTATTTTGTTATGTTACAAACTTTTGAGTCTGAAGTTTTTATCTTGAGCAACGCTGATTTAGAACCTTTTTTACATTAACTCTATATTGTTAAGAATTCTTTTGACTCTCACTTATGAACGCTCACTGGCACTGGAACCCTAAATCAACTTATTCTACATTTTTGGCAATTTGTTAATGATTGCCTGGCGCCCGTTAAAGCTATCCGGAGCATTAAACTTTAAGTATTCTACATTGTTTGGAGCGTTACACCATTCACAGCGGAGGAGCTACGCCGTGCTCTGCACACTTCTCGTGCATCTGCTGTGGGGCCAGACAATGTCCATTATGCCATGCTCCAACATCTCTCACCATCGAGTAAGGATCGACTGCTCCGACTCTTCAACCGTATTTTCATCGAGGAGCAGTTTCCGGACTCCTGGCGGGAGGCCATCGTCTTGGCCTTCCCTAAGCCAGGAAAAGATCCGAAGATTCCTTCACATTATCGTCCAATTGCATTGACGAGCTGCGTGTGCAAGGTGTTGGAAAGAATGGTAAATACCAGGCTGGCCTGGTATTTGGAACATCACGGCCTTCTTTCCAACACCCAGTGTGGCTTTCGCAGGCACCGGTCTACTTTAGACCACCTGATCTGCCTCGAATCGGCGATCAGGAATTCTCTTTTACGACGAGAGCACCTGGTGTCAGTTTTCTTCGACATCGAAAAAGCGTACGACACGGCATGGAGATTCGGCATTCTTCGTGACCTTCACAGCTTCGGCTTGCGAGGTCACATGCCAATCTTCATTGCAAACTTTTTATCTTCTCGTGTTTTTCGAGTTCGTGTCGGCAACACTCTATCGCGGCCTTTCCCCCAAGAACAGGGGGTGCCACAAGGCTGCGTCCTGAGTGTTACGCTTTTCGCTGTCAAGATAAATTCCATTACACGGCAACTTCCTCCGACTGTAGGCAATGCCCTTTATGTTGATGACTTTAGCATCTTTTGCTCATCGTCCAGCATGAGGGTCATTGAACGACAACTGCAAACTGCCCTGAACAATCTCTCGGTTTGGGCGACGGCCAATGGGTTCCGGTTCTCCCCACAGAAGACCGCTTGTGTGCACTTTTGCCGCAAGCGTAATCTTCATCTGGACCCCGAGCTGTGGCTCGGGGGTAACATCATTCCAGTTGTGGCGGAGACCAAGTTTCTCGGTCTCATCTTCGACCGGAAATTGACCTTTTTATCTCATATTCGACATCTCAGGTCCAAGTGCACGCGGGCATTGAACATCATCAAGGTCCTCTCCTCCCTCTCTTGGGGGGCGGACCGATGTTCTTTGCTCCGCCTTTACCGTGCACTTGTCCGGTCGAAACTGGACTACGGATCCCAGGTGTATGACTCCGCCCGGGATTCGGTGGTGAAGGTGCTGGACCCACTCCATCATCAGGCCCTCCGTGTGTGCACGGGGGCCTTCCGCACTTCACCGGTCCAGAGTCTCTACGTTGAGACCGATGAACCATCTTTATCTATTCGCCGTCAGCAGTTGTCCCTACAGTATGCATCAAAATTGCGATCCCTGCCAGGCCATCCCACTTGGGACTGCGTTTTCAGTCCCAGGTGGGAAATGTTATACCAGAATCGGCCGACTGCCATTCGTCCTTTCGGTTTGCGTGTCCGAGGTTACTTGCGAGACATCAACACCAGTCTCGATAGCATCGCACAGTCGACAGTTGAGCCACATCCACCTTGGCTCGCTGTTTCCCCTTCCTGCAATTTTTCCCTGTGCAGGACGGGGAAGGCCTTTACACCCGACTGTGTTTACCGGCAACTCTTTGCCAGCCATCGTGCTGCGCACCCGGACTTCTTGCCTGTCTTCACAGATGGCTCGAAGTCCGGCACTTCAGTGGGATCAGCCATGGTCTGCTGTGATGTAATCATTGCAGACCAGATCCCACAGCAGTGTTCCATCTTCACTGCTGAGTTGCATGCTATCAGCATTGCCTTGGACCATATAGCAGCTAAGCATCATCGTCGGTGTGTGCTTTACACCGACTCGCTTAGCTCGCTACAGGCTTTGATCTCAGTGAGGCATCGGCCTCACCCTGTTCTCTCCAAGATCCGCCAGCAGCTCCATCGTCTGGCAGCCACCACCACGATTCTCTTCTGTTGGGTGCCCGGTCATGTCGGGATCAGGGGCAACGACTTGGCAGATGCTGCTGCCAAGTCAGCCACGCCTTTGTCCGACTCTCCGTTGCCGGTTCCATATGTGGATTTCCGGCAGCGTTTCACCATCGAGCTCCGGGCACAGTGGCAGAGATCTTGGTCTGAACAGGTTGCTAACAAGCTCTTCGAGATCAAGCCCATTGTCAAACCGTGGCAGTCTTGTTTTCGCAGGAATCGTAAGGAGGAAGTTGTCCTTGCTCGGCTCCGCTTAGGTCACTCGTTTTTAACACACTCTTTTCTTCTTAAGGCGGACGCAGTACCTAAGTGCGAGTTTTGTGACACCGTTTTAATGATCAAACATATTTTACTTTCCTGTCCTGCTTTTAACTTTGAACGTCGACTCTATTTTAACTTTCATGATTTTACGTCCGAGCCCCTTACACTCGGACATCTTTTATCCGACCATTGTTGTTTTAACGCTGTTTTCCAATTTTTAAAATATACTGGATATTTTACTCGTCTATAGTTTTATTCGAATGTATAACCCAGGTCGCTTACCCCTGAGTGCTTTTTATATTTATTATACATTTATACCTTTGTTTCTTGTTAACTATGTTTCCTTTTATTGTTTTACATTGTTTTTTCTATATACATGTAGTACATTTTTAACTTTGGTTGTGGGTGTGATGACTTTTAGCTTTTATTTAGACATTAGTTTGGCGCATTATAGCCTGAGTTGCTAATGCGCCATTAAACCCAAAACAACCAACCAAATTATGCTGATGATTTAGCCCTTTTGGCAAATGATGTTGATGAGATGAACTCTTTCATTCGAGCTGTTGATGAGACTGGTAGTAGAGTAGGTTTGGTTATAAACAGAGAGAAAACTAAAGTGATGAAAATTGGTCAGGCAGGCTGTGATTCAGTTAATCTGAATGGTTGCAGTCTTGAGCAGGTGTCACAGTTTAATTATCTTGGGAGCTATGTAACGGATAATGGTGATGTGCGGCATGAGATTAACAGACGAATAGGGATTGCTGCCGGGACTTTTAAGAACCTATGGAGAGTGTGGAGAAATAGGCGTATACACCTAAAGACTAAAATTAGACTGTATAATAGTTTGGTTCTTTCTAGGGTTAGTTATGGTAGTGAAACTTGGACACTTTGTAACCAAGGTAACAGGAAACTAGATGCTTTTGATTCCAGATGCTTATGCAGTATCTTGGCAATTAGGTGGTTCAACTTTGTAACTAATGATGAGATTAGGCATAGGAGTTTGCAACCTCCTTTAAGCAGC
The DNA here is from genome assembly GCA_038380435.1 of Ryuthela nishihirai. Classification (NCBI taxonomy): domain Eukaryota; kingdom Metazoa; phylum Arthropoda; class Arachnida; order Araneae; family Heptathelidae; genus Ryuthela; species Ryuthela nishihirai. The sequence continues at coordinate 45,824,799 of JAWZYU010000029.1, read as the reverse complement.
ATATTTGCAGAGAGAGACTCCGTTGGTTTGGCCATGTTGCCCGTATGAATAATTATAGATTGGCAAATAGGGTTATGAACAGTGTGCCTAAAGGCCTCAGAAAGAAGGGGAGACCTAGGATGCGGTGGGCAGACAATGTCAAACAAGACCTTGTTAGAATTGGTGTGCAGTGGCCAGATGCAGTAGATGTAGCTCAGGATAGACTTGATTGGAGAACTAAATTGCACGGTCTGGTTGGACCTCCGTAGCCCATGGCTGCTTGAGGATGATGATGATGATTAGATATACAAAAATTAATGTTCTATCCTTAACAGAATGTAAACTTGATTCTTTTTACATTTACTTTTGCTTTCAGAAGTATACAGTATTTACTTTATTAATATGAAAAAACATTTTTATATGTATTTCAAATGTAAGTGCCCTCTTTTTCATTTTGTTTTAAGTATTCTTAGTTGTATTATGGCATGATGTATGCATATTTGCTTATTTGCAACTGAACTCCTTAATGAATATCTTGACCTAATTATATCATGAAATACTGATTTATCCCCCCCCCCTCCCCAAGAAAATTCCTGTTGATGCCCATGGGTAACGCATCTTATTCTGAAAGAAAGGAGTGTGCAGGAAACTGAATCAATACTAGGACAGTATTGCAGGGAGCTATGTTGAAATGTTTAGATTTTTGAGCAGGTGTCACAGTTTAATCATCTTTGGGAGCTATGTATGAAATGTTTAGATTTTTGAGATCAGTTACAAACTCATAATTTTGGCTTGGTCACCTGGCTGACAGCAGAGAAAGCCATCTAGACAGTATAACAACAAAGTGTTACACTATGTAGTAGAATTTTGCTGAGATAAATCTCAATGCTGACTTTTTCAGGGAGGGACGAAAATAAGCATCGCCAAGGCGTGGGTCTGCTTCTCAGCAGACACACTAGTGATGCTCTTCTAGGATACGAGTGCATTAGTGAAAGGTTTCTTACAGCAAAATTTTAGACAAGCATTAGACTTGAATGTTATCTGCTGTTATGCCCCCACTGAGGATGCTGATGAGGATGAGAAGGATAGGTTTTACAGACAACTTCAGGATATTTTGAATTCTGTCAAGAAAGGAAATATTACCCTTGTTCTAGGTGATTTCAGTGCCAAAGTTGGTACTGACTCTGACCTTTGGGGAGGGGTGATAGGCTCTTTTGGTATTGGTAGCTGCAATGGCAATGGGCAACGGTAAGTAAACTCAATGGCTTCAGAATAACTAACACTTATTACAAACACCGCGACATACATAAGTACACATGGGCTTCACCTGATGGGCTGCATAAGAATATGATCGATTATATATTAATTAACAGCAAATGGGCTAGTTCTGTTTAGGAATACCAGGTCATATAGGGGAGCTGAAATTGGATCTGACCATTACCTTGTTAAAAGTGTCTTGCAAATTAAACTTCAAAAGTGTTGTGCTAGGGTTAAAAATTTTACTTTTAATACTGAAGCTCTGAAAGACCCAGTTATAGCCAAAACTTACCATGATAGGTTACTTAGTCATTATGACAGTCATGGTATGCTTACTACTGAAGTTAAGGAAGAATGGGATCATTTTGAACAGGCTTTTTTGGACACTAACAGTACTCTTTTAGGAAAAAAGGAGCAGAAGAAGCAGAATTATCTGAGTGATAAGGCATTTGAGCTATTTCAGAAAGAAAGAACTTCAGGAATGTCCTTAATCAATACCCTACTAGTCCTAATAGAAAGCATTACAGAGAACTTAATAAACGTGTAAAAGATCAGTTAGCTGCTGATAAGAATCTTTGGCTTGAAGGCTTGGCTGACAATGCTGAGGAAGCAGTTAGACAGCGTAACAGCAGAGAGCTGTACCAGATAGTTAATGTTTTGTGTGGTAAAAAACAGACAGGTATACAGGGATTGAAGGATAAACAAGGTAAGGTTATAGAAAGTGAGGATTCTGTCATGGCTAGGTGGGCTGAGCATTTCAGTGATATTCTAAACAATGTGGTTAGTTCTATTCCCATTGTTTGCAATGATGATAGATGCATTGGTGGCTTTAATGTTGGCCCTATAACACAATCTGAAGTTATTTTGGCTGTTTCTAAACTTAAATTACATAAATCCCCAGGGGTATATGAAATTACTACAGAAATGCTTAGAGCTGGGAATGTTTCAGTTACCACTTGGATGACTGAAATTCTGAATATCTTTTATGATAAAGGCATGGTTCCTAAGGATTTTACCAGAGCTATTGTTATCCCTATTTTCAAAAAAGGTGATTGCAGTTCTTGTGATAACTATAGGGGTATCAGCCTACTCTCTGTTCCAGGTAAAGTTCTTTCCATGATTGTGCTTAATAGAATTAAGAATCTGGTTGACAGTCAATTGCGTGATGAGCAATGTGGATTCAGAAGTGGTAGGGGATGTGTGGATCAGATATTTTCACTTAGGCAGATTCTTGAGAAATGTTTAGAGTTTCAGAAACCTTTGGTTGCTAGCTTTGTTGATTTCAAAAAGGCTTTCGACTCTGTTGATTGTCATAATTTATGGTTGATTGTAAGATCATATGGTATACCAGACAAGTTACTTAACCAAATGAAAGCTCTGTATAATAACACTGAGTTGTGTGTGAGAGTTGGAAGGCTTGTAGCAATTGGTTTAGCATTACGTCTGGTGTACGACAAGGGTGCATTTTGTCTCCTTTTCTCTTTAGTTTGGTTATTGATTATGTTATGCGAAATTCACTTCAAGGGAAAGATTTTGTCCTTAAATGGATTGGAGATACGAAAATTTCTGATTTAGATTATGCTGATGATTTAGCCCTTTTGGCAAATGATGTTGATGAGATGAACTCTTTCATTCGAGCTGTTGATGAAACTGTTAGTAGAGTAGGTTTGGTTATAAACAGAGAGAAAACTAAAGTGAAGAAAATTTGTCAGGCAGGCTGTAATTCAGTTAATCTGAATGATTGCAGTCTTGAGCAGGTGTCACAGTTTAATTTTCTTGGGAGCTATGTAACAGATAACGGTGATGTGCGGCATGAGATTAACAGACGAATAGGGATTGCTGCCGGGACTTTTAAGAATCTATGGAAAGTGTGGAGAAATAGGCGTATACACCTAAAGACTAAAATTAGACTGTATAATAGTTTGGTTCTTTCTAGGGTTAGTTATGGTAGTGAAACTTGGACACTTTGTAAACAAGATAACAGGAAACTAGATTCTTTTGATTCCAAATGCTTACGCAGTATCTTGGGCATTAGGTGGTTCAAATTTGTAACTTTGTAACTAATGATGAGGTTAGGCGAATGAGTCAGCAACCTTCGTTAAGCAGCATATTGTGCAGAGAGAGACTCTGTTGGTTTGGCCATGTTGCCCGTATTAATAATTATAGATGGCGAATAGGGTTATGAACAGTGTGCCTAAAGGCCTCAGAAAGAAGGGGAGACCTAGGATGTGGTGGGCAGACAATGACAAACAGGACCTTGTTAGAATTGGTGTGCAGTGGCCAGATGCAGTAGATGTAGCTCAGGATAGACTTGCTTGGAGAACTAAATTGCACGGTCTGGTTGGACCTCTGTAGCCCATGGCTGCTTAAGGATGATGATGATGTGGACTAACCTACACACTTATACTCTGCAGGTCAGAGGAAGTCTACAGGACTGCAGGTGACCTCTTTCAGACATAGCATCAGGCAAAGGTAGCACTTAAATCTTGAACAGAGTTCAAGGCCAAGATTTTATCTAAATGGGTGTATACAACTTGAGCTTATCCTCTACTCTCTATACTCTGGACAATTAATTGCAAATCAGATTAACCCTTCTGTCTTGAAGCTTCAGGGTGAGGGAGATCCTTGCTGGCCCTATTTCAGTGGTTATAATTATAAGAATTCTTTATTGTTAAATACTTTTGTGCTTTCTATTCATATATAGCTTTCAAATGAAGCAGTGTGTTGTATTATATTATTGTTCCTGAGTTGCTTGGTGCCTCATAATTTTGTTATTTTCATCTTATAGAAATTATTATGGGAAAATATGGGTAGAGTAAAGCCAGATATCACAGATAAAGAAAGAGAAAGACTACTCATGAGAATAGCTACCAAGTAAGCATGCTTTTTGCTTAAAAAATTAATCCTTCTTTCATAATTGCATATTTCTACATAAATCTCAACGATTTTGCCAACTGATGTCATGATATTTTAAACACTTATTTTTAAATTTTTTTACTGTGTTTTGAAGTGTTCTTAATTTTTGTAACCACTTTAGTATGGGCTTTTTCAGTACTTTGCTCACATTTATCAGCATATTTTTTAGAACACATGTACAAAATCTATAATAATAACCATAGGAGATGTGTATATATGTGTCTGTCGTTGCCCTAATTCATCACGTATAGGGGCGAGGAACTTGTAATTTTGGCAGAAGATTGGGTTGGGTTGTTTTACTTCTGAATGGCACTTTTTTGCACATCATGGGCTAAATGGCCCGGTTACATGGACCCCGAAGGCTCAGAGAAGTTTGGGGACCCACTGGAACAGCTGTTGGGAGACAGATGGGTAGCCTCCTGTCAAGGCCATCCAGCATATTCTTTAACGTGAACAGGGTATGGCTCTACAGCACATGGGGTAATGTCTTAACGTCCCATCCGACAGACGGCGACCTTTTGAAGCCCATCAATGTCTCCTACTGACCGTGGGCAAGGCGAGGAATTTTGTGGAGATAAATCTCAATGTTGACCCAGCTGGGACTTGAACCTGGGAGTTACAGATTATGAGCCTGGCATTCTACCAACTGAGCCACCCCCTGCCCCAGCAGAAGATTGAGAGTAGCATGACAATGTGCAGTGCAAAATATGAACTTGATAGGTAATTGGTGGTTAGAAATTGGTATTTTTGATAAATATTAATAGATCTTTATGCTATTAATATTTATGGCCTGATTCTACTCAGCAATGCATGATGATGTAACACTTGCACTGATCAGATTTAAAATACCCATTAGTGACTTGTAATTTGATCTGACTGTTTAAAATTTACTGTTGTTTTCGAATTGGCCAGATATTAGTACATGTAGTTTGACATAAGGAAAAATAACAATATCATTGAATGAGGTTATACTGCATTACTCTAAAGCTCTTTCAACTAACATTACTTGTGAGTTCCATAGCCTAGTATTTAAATACTTTTAGTTCACTATTAGGTTAATGCAGAAATTCCCTTTCAAGGAATGAGAAATATGTTTAGGATGACATCACTGGTGGCAAAAGTTTTCACCCCCCCCCCCCACCACCACCATTAATTTCATAGTACTTTGTGAAAAAATTGGTTTATCAGACCTGAATATTTTTTAGCAAATAATATTTAATTATGTAATATTTTTATATTTGAATAACTTTTTTATTTTATTAATTTCTCTGTGAGAGACCTCTGACAACATTAAAAGGAATATGAATTGCTAACAGCATAACCTGTTATTTAAATGCAATTTCAGTTCAATTGTATGCAGAAATGCACTTAAGAAGAATGGTTCTTAAATCCAAAATATTGTCTGGTGCATGAAATTCTAGATGTATTAAAAAAATCCTTTAAATTGAGCATATATGTATTTTAAATTATGGTTAAGTACAAAGTTTTAAAATAGATTTGTAACATGGCAGAATTGCCTGACATTACTCAGACATTGATATAATGACTCAGAGTAATAATGTATTTCAAAGAGTGTGCTGGTACTCATGTATGTCTGGGATGATGTCACTGATGGCAAAAGTTTTCAGTCCCCCCCCCCCCCCCCCATTAATTTCACAGGTATTCAACTGATCTGTCCCAAATTTGGTGTGGTGATCCCACTTATTTCTTGCTATGTAGGGTTACTAGCTGTGGTGGGTAGGAATTGAACCCATCACAAAGTGTTCAAAATATTTTGGAGCACTGCCATTTCCTACCTTTGGATGGAGAGTTGAAAGTTATGAATGGTTGAAAATTCACCTTTTTAAGAATGTGTAACATGGAGTTCGTTAAGATTGTTAATTATGCATTTAAATTAAGATGGTAAAAAGTTGAAAATTTGGACTGTGCAATGCATTTTTAGCATGCATTATGTTGACTGCTTCATCTGGCAAAGTAAAAGCTAACTCTTGCAGCTCTCATGTAAGTAAAGATAGCTCCCTCTGCTGACCAACTGGGATTGGGTGTTATGCAATTAATGCTAATTTTGTTCTATCTATAATTTCCAAGCAGAGGGGACATTTCAGTAAAATTAACAGATCTCACAAAAATGCATGTATGTAATTTTCATAACATGACTGAATGTGGGGGCATCAGGATCTTGATATCCAAAATAATATACCTACAACTAGCTTTTAAGCACAAACATTTGTGCTAAAGCTGTTGTAGGTATATTATTTTGGATATCAGATTGATGCCCATTCAGTCATGTTTGAAAATTACATACATGCATTTTTGTGGATCTGTTAATTTTATGAAATGTACTCCCCTGGTGGTAAGAAATTGATCTTTATCAGTAATAAGTCATCTGGTTAAAGAATAACAAACTTTTTAATAGTGACCAATAGAGTTTTGAAAGTTATATGCAATTGTTCATGACAATTTGCTAAAAGAATAAATTCATTAATCAACTTGCATTAGCAAGTACAATGCAACTTGCATTAACAAGCAACAAGAGACACCTCCCATCAGATGACATCACCCCCTTTTCAACAGCTGAAGCCATATCATACCTTCCAGTTTGACACGGAAACTGAGATGGAGTTCCAGTTCATTGTTGCAGTCGTGTTGCTATCATTCATGCTAACTTACAAGGACTTGCTAATACTTCACTTCCAATAATTGGTGACGCTGTTAATCAGATAATAAACTGATATACCCAACATGACAGGTGTGTATAGTTATATTATATGCATGTTATATAGCATGTGTGCAGCAGATGTAAATATATTCATATATATAGCCACAGTTAAGGCTCTAATTTTTTTTTTAAAGGAAGAAGGTACTTCTGTACACATAGGGCCGAGATAACCTAGAAGCTGTGTTAGACATTTCTCACACAACATGCAAACACACAAGGACCTGCCTTGTTGGTCTTAATAATTAGGTACACTAACCACTAGACAAGGTAGGGTCTAGTGGTTACCACAGTGTTAGTGTGTTAAAAATATATTTTATTTTCTGAAAAAAAGAAAGACAAAGATTAGAGCAACACTAGGGAAATTTGCTAGAAAAAAAAACCATGTAATTTGTTTTATTCACCTCATTATGAGTTAGGCTCTAATTTTTTTTTAAAGGAAGAAGGTACTTCTGTACACATAGGGCCGAGATAACCTAGAAGCTGTGTTAGACATTTCTCACACAACATGCAAACACACAAGGACCTGCCTTGTTGGTCTTAATAATTAGGTACACTAACCACTAGACAAGGTAGGGTCTAGTGGTTACCACAGTGTTAGTGTGTTAAAAATATATTTTATTTTCTGAAAAAAAGAAAGACAAAGATTAGAGCAACACTAGGGAAATTTGCTAGAAAAAAAAACCATGTAATTTGTTTTATTCACCTCATTATGAGTTAGGCTCTAATTTTTTTTTAAAGGAAGAAGGTACTTCTGTACACATAGGGCCGAGATAACCTAGAAGCTGTGTTAGACATTTCTCACACAACATGCAAACACACAAGGACCTGCCTTGTTGGTCTTAATAATTAGGTACACTAACCACTAGACAAGGTAGGGTCTAGTGGTTACCACAGTGTTAGTGTGTTAAAAATATATTTTATTTTCTGAAAAAAAGAAAGACAAAGATTAGAGCAACACTAGGGAAATTTGCTAGAAAAAAAAACCATGTAATTTGTTTTATTCACCTCATTATGAGTTAGGCTCTAATTTTTTTTTAAAGGAAGAAGGTACTTCTGTACACATAGGGCCGAGATAACCTAGAAGCTGTGTTAGACATTTCTCACACAACATGCAAACACACAAGGACCTGCCTTGTTGGTCTTAATAATTAGGTACACTAACCACTAGACAAGGTAGGGTCTAGTGGTTACCACAGTGTTAGTGTGTTAAAAATATATTTTATTTTCTGAAAAAAAGAAAGACAAAGATTAGAGCAACACTAGGGAAATTTGCTAGAAAAAAAAAAACCCATGTAATTTGTTTTATTCACCTCATTATGAGCCATAATAAATTCATTATTATAGGAGCTATTTTAAAATGGTTCGCAGTAATTAGTAACAAAATTGAAGACATTTTTTTCTTTATTTCTCAGACCATCCACTAAGGGCACAATGACAATAGTGAAGGAGAACACAATATGTGGAGAACCAAATCTCCAAATCTCCAATAGAGACATTTTCAGGAAAAATATCGGAAAACTTCACCAACAAAACAATCACTCGTGATAGCTGAAACAATTTGAAGAAACTGGCAGTGTGCTACATCAGAAAGGAGCTGACATGCCTAGTGTGTCTGAAGATAGGATAGCAGAAATTCAGGATATGTTTATCCGAAGTTCTAAAAAAACCATCTGCTGAGCAAGCCGAGAACTGCAAATCCATGTTCAACAGTGCATAAAGTGGTTCACAAGAGGTTGAAACTTTGCGCTTACAATTGCAAACCTTGCAGAAACTCCTATCAAATTACAAACCCCAAAAGAGTACAGTTTGATGTTGACATTCTTGAATATTATTGATGAAGATGAGCATTTTTTGAACAATGCCATTTTCAGTGATGAAATGACATTTCATCTGTTTGGTAAAGTCAACAGACAAAATTGACATATATGGGAATCAGAAAATCTGCATGAATTTATTGAACATGAACACGACAATCCCAAGATAAATGTTTGGTGTGCTCTCTCCCATACCCATATGACTGAACCATTTTTCTTCCATAATGACAATGTGAAGGCTACAGTTACCTAGATGTGCTTGAGGATATGCAGCCCCGTGTGTTGTTTCAGCAAGATGGGGCACTGCCACACTGGGGATTAGAAGTGCGCAAGTTCTTCAATGAAAGTTTCCCTTCTTGTTGGATTGGGTGAGATGGCTCTTCCATGACCTCCTCACACCCCAGATATCACACCTCTGGATTTCTTTTTATGGGCTACATAAAGGACAGTGTACGCAAAGAAGGTTAACACATCACAGAATTAAAACACCAGATTGAAGATACATTAGCTTCCATCATGCAAAACATTCTTCTTAATGTTTGGAACAAATTCATCTATCACATGCTTCTTAATGTTTGGAACAAATTCATCTATCACATTGATGTTTTGCATGCTACTAAGGGGCTCACGTGGAAGTTTACTGAATTCTGTTTACTGATGGATTGACTGAACTGTGGTAGTCTACTTAATTAAAACAAAAATATCTTGTTGTGTTATTAATTACCGCACACCACTTCAAGATAGCTCCTAAAATAATAAATTTATTAAGGCTTATAATGGGGTGAATAATTTATGGATACCCTGTTTAAATTATATTGTGCTTCCTATTTTTGTCCCATCTGGGCTTCAGTATTTTGCACTTATTTATTGGCATATTTTTTGAAATCATGTACAAAATCTTTAATAATAGCTGTTTTTGTGTCTATGGTTGCCGTAACTCTTCACATAAGGGGACTAGTAACTTAGAATTTTGGCAGTAAATTGAGCATGAGGATGTGCAGTGCTGAAAACCTTTTCAAAATGAGTTATACACTATTTCTATTTTGAGATAATTTTGAGATAATCCCTGATTCATGGTTATTTGTTAAAAAAAGACAAAATTTTATTCTTTAACAAGATTGATTTAATAAAGAATCTTTTATTTTAACCATATGAAGAAAAAATACCTCAAACCAGTGGGTTTGTCTTAATAGAAAAATAAGTCACCCTAAAGTGTTTAAATATGTTATAGAAATACAAGTTCGTTACTTTTCCTCCAATATAGGGGTGTAGTACAACTTTTCAATGCAGTGCAACAGCATCAGAAATTATTGAACGCAAAATTAAGTAAAGCTGGAAAATCAGAAGTAAAACGTGAAAAGATAATTAAATCTGTTTCAAAAGGGAATTTCTTGGATATGCTGAAAGGAAATACCGAAGAAAAAAATAATTTAAAAACTGATGTAAGTAATTATTTATTGTTGAATATTGTACAAAATTTATATACTCCTTCATTCTTTAATGTTCTAAACATTGGTGCAATAAGAAAAAATATCTGTAGTTTCTGTTTACTATTTCTCTTCTGATTCAGTAGCAGTCATAATTAATATACTGAAATACTCTGATCTACTATGAATTTTTGAAAAGTAAAAAAATATACCATCATCATCATCCTCAAGCAGACATGGGCTATGGAGGTCCAACCAGACCGTGCAGTTTAATTCTCCAATCATGTCTGTCCTGAGCTACATCTGCTGCATCCAGCCACTGCACACCAATTCTGACAAGGTCCTGTTTGACATTGTCTGCCCACCGCATCCTAGATCTCACCTTCCTTCTGAGGCCTCTAGGCACACTGTTCATAACCCTATTCGCCAATCCATAATTATCCATACGGGTAACAGGGCCAAACCAGCGGAGTTTCTCTCTACACAATATGCTGCTTAAAGGAGGTTGTAGACTCCTTTGCCTAACCTCATCATTAGTTACAAAGTTAAACCACCTAATACCCAAGATACTACATAAGCAATTAGAATCAAAAGCATCTAGTTTCCTGTTATCTTGTTGACAAAGTGTCCAAGTTTCACTACCATATACTGTCTAATTTTAGTCTTTAGGTGTATATGCCTATTTCTCCACAATCTCCATAGATTCTTAAAAGTCCCAGCAGCAATCCCTATTCGTCTGTTAATCTCATGCCGCACCTCACCAGTATCTGTTACATAGCTCCCAAGGTAATTAAACTATGACACCTGCTCAAGACTGCAACCATTCAGATTAACCGAATTACAGCCTGCCTGACCAATTTTCATCACTTTAGTTTTCTCTCTGTTTATAACAAAACCTACTCTACTACCAGTTTCATCAACAGCTCGAATGAAAGAGTTCACCTCATCAACATCATTTGCCAAAAGGGCTAAATCATCAGCATAATCTAAATCAGAAATTTTCGTATCCCCAATCCATTTAAGTATCAAATCTTTCCCTTGAAGTGAATTTTGTATAACATAATCAATAACCAAGCTAAAGAGAAAAGGAGACAAAATGCACCCTTGTCGAACATCAGAAGTAATGCTAAACCAATTGCTACAAGGTTTACCAACTCTGACACACGACTCAGTGTTATTATAGAGAGCGTTCATTATGTTAACTAACTTGTCTGGTATACCATATGATTTCACAATCAACCACAAATTATGACGATGAACAGGGTCGAAAGCCTTTTTGAAATCAACAAAGCTAGCAACCAAAGGTTTCTGAAACTAAACATTTCTCAAAAATCTGCCTAAGTGAAATAATCTGATCCACACATCCCCTACCACTTCTGAATCCACATTGCTCATCACGCAATTGACTGTCAACCAGATTCTTAATTCTATTAAGCACAATCATGGAAAGAACTTTACCTGGAACAGAGAGTAGGCTGATACCCTTATAGTTATCACAAGAGCTGCGATCACCTTTTTTGAAAATAGGGATAACAATAGCTCTGGTAAAATCCTTGGGAACCATGCCTTTATCATAAAAGATATTCAGACTTTCAGTCATCCAAGTGGTAACCGAAACATTCCCAGCTCTAAGTATTTCCGTAGTAATTTCATCTACCCCTGGGGATTTAAGTAGTTTTAGTTTAGAAACAGCCAAAATAACTCGGATTGTGTTATAGGGCCAACATTAAAGCCACCAATGCATCTATCATCATTGCAAACAATGGGAGTAGAACTAACTACATTGTTTAGAACATCACTGAAATGCTCAGCCCACCTAGCCATGACAGAATCCTCCCCTTCTATAATCTTACCTTGTTTATCCTTCAATCCTTGTATGCCTGTCCATTTTCTACCACATAAAACATTAACTATCTGGTGCAGCTCTCTGCTGTTGTGCTGCCTAACTGCTTCCTCAGCTTTGTCAGTCAAGCCATCAAGCCAAAGATTCTTATCAATAGCTAACTGATCCTTTACACGTTCATTAAGCTCTCTGTAACCCTTTCTATTAGGACTAGTAGGGTATTGATTAAGGACATTCCTGAAGTTCTTTCTTTCTGAAATAAGCTCAAGTGCCTTATCACTCAAATAATTCTACCTCTTCTGCTCCTTTTTTCCTAAAAGAGTACTGTTAGTGTCCAAAAAAGCCTGTTCAAAATGATCCCATTCTTCCTCAACTTCAGTAGTAAGCATATCATGACTGTCATAATGACTAAGTAACCTATCATGGTAAGCTTTGGCTATAACTGGGTCTTTCAGAGCTTCAGTATTAAAAGTAAAATTTTCAACCCTAGCACAACACTTCTTAAGTTTAAGTTGCAAGACACTTTTAACTAGGTAATGGTCAGATCCAATTTCAGCTCCCCTATATGGCCTGGTATTCCTAACAGAACCTGCCCATTTGCTGTTAATTAATATATAATCAATCATATTGTTATGCAGCCCATCAGGTGAAACTCATGTGTACTTATGTATGTCACAGTGTTTGTAATAAGTGTTAGTTATTCTGAAACCATGGTGTTTACTTACCTGTAGGAGACGTCCATTGTCATTGCAGCTACCAATACCAAAAGGGCCTATCACCCCTCCCCAATTCAGTACCAAACTTCCCCAACTTCAGTACCAACTTTGGCACTGAAGTCACGTAAAACAAGGCTAATATCTCCTTTCTTGACAGAATTCAAAATATCCTGAAGTTGTCCGTAAAACCTATCCTTCTCATCCTCATCAGCATCCTCAGTGGGGGCATAACAGCAGATAACATTCAAGTTTTTAATGCTTGTCTGAAATTTTGCTGTAAGAAAACTTTCGTTAATGCACTCATATCCTAGAAGAGCATCACTAGCATGTCTGCTGAGCAGCAGACCCACGCCTTGGTGATGCTTCCCATCCTCCCTCCCTGTAAAGAGAAATTTAAAGTTATTTTTAAGTATCTCACCTTTACCTGTCCATCTGGTCTCTTGCAAGCCTAGAATATCTAGGTTATAGCACTGGAATTCCTTTGTGAGAACATCAAGAGAATAATCTCTATGTAATGTCCTCTCATTCCACGTTCCTGCAGAGAGAAAATGATTAGTGGGATTTTTAAAGAAATTAGGTTTATTGAGATTGGTAGGGCCAACAATATCAAACAGCCCCCTGATCGCAGGCATGGGGCAAAGACCTGTTCCTCCTCCTCTGCTAAAGTCCAAAGTTACCGATGCTGGTTGGAACTTCAGGCACCACCTTTTCAAGTGGACTTTTTCAAGAGCCACATGGCCTGCCTGAGACATATTACTCCAGTTTAGGCTTGACGATGCCCAACTAGCTAAGTAAGGTTCAGGTACCTGCGATGGCCTTTGATTAGGATTATCCACCGGCTGATATAAGGTATCCCATGCCTCCGTTCACTTAGGGCTGGCAACCCAGAAGCAAACAGAAAACACAGCGGCAGATTCTCCCTCAACAGAGGCCCACCAGTGCAGCAAGTCCAGGATAAATAATCGAGCTCAAATCCATAAACAAGTCCAGTCTAGTAGGTATAAATGGTCAGGACCCTGTGAAATTGACAACTCTTCAGCAGGGTTGAAAAAAAAGAAAAAAGTGGCCATAGATGACCAGATCAGTAGGCCATACTGAACTGGCAGCCCTTCCATTCCCTTCCAAAACAGAATATCTCTTTTGAAAGGCACTAACGGTCTGCACCACGAGAAGGTGGGGTCGGACATTAGGAAGCTTTTAAGTGCTGTTACTGGCACTTTAAAGCTTACACTGCCAAGCATGAAAATGTTGTTCACCAAGCCTACATATTTGACTGAAAATACTTTACAAATATAAAAAAAATATAAATTTCAGAGCTCCTAAATAAAGCTAATTTTTTAATAGTAGAATATGACAGAAGATAGATATCCTGTAAACATGGAATTAATGAATGAATAGTTAACTGAAAAAATCGAATTTTTCAATGGATATGAACCCACATCTCCCAACATGTTGGGTATTCTGACCACTAAACTATCAATGGCTAACTCTTTTTCAGCTAACCATGACTATAAACTTTTTCTTGTTTTTTTTTGTGTGTGTGCTAGCTATGTCAGAAAAAGGCAATAAGTTGCCTCAAATGGTATTAATAAATATATAGTCAGTCACACTCTTGGTGTTATATGAGTAATTTATTGCAATATTAGTAAAGTATCACAGGAGATATCCCATAAACCTGAGACTTAGGAATGGTCAGAATACCCAGCATGTAACTGGGATATGTGGGTTTGAATCCCACTCATGGTGAAACTCAATTTTTTCAGCTAACTATTTATTAATCCCAAGTTTACAGGATATCTTCTGTGATACTAGAGAGAGAGAAGGGGGAGAGGGTGCTCAGTTGGTAGTGTGCCAGGCTCACAATCTGCAGTTCCCAGGTTTGAGTCCCAGCTGGGCCAGCATTGAGATTTACCTCTGCAAAACTCCCTACTCTACCCTCAGTTTGTAGGGGGACTGATAGGCTTGAAAAGGCTACTGTCAGTCAAGACGTTAAGCCATGACACCATGTTCAGGAGAGCCATACCCTGTCCACGTTAAAGAAATGCTAAATGGCCCTGACGGGAGGCTATCATCTCTCCCAATATCTGTCCAGTGAGTCCCCTCCCTCCAACCTTCTCTGAGCCTTTGGGGACCTGGTGACCTGGCCATTTAGTCCATTGTGTGCAAAAGTGCTGCTCAGAGGCAAAACAACCTAACCCTCTGATACTCTACAAATAAATTATTGATATAATGCTGAGAGTATGAATAACTATATTTTTATTAACACTATTTGAGGCAACTTGGTTGTCTGTTTCCAACATAGATCTTGCTATGAGCAAAACAAAAAAAAAAAGGAAACGTTTATGGTCACAATTAGCTGGGAAAGAGTTAGCCATTGATAGTCTAGTGGTCAGAATACCCACCACGTAAATGGGAGACATACGTTTGGAGTTCCACTCATGGTGAAACTCAATCTTTTAATTTATTCCTCAACTTGATGCACCTTAGGAACAAACCTTAGGAGACATAACAAAAACTTGTGTTTTTAAAGAAATAACTTAGTTCTATTTTTAATTATTTACTACTATTACTTATTAATTATTTACTATTTTAAAATATTAAAAAATAATTTTATAACTAGAATTAAGAAATTAGGATTTTCAAATGAAATTTTCTCCATTGTTTTGAACCTCAACTTTTCTGTACTTGTACCTGATGAAAATTGATATGGAAATGATTCAATCTCAATTTTAGTGGTTTAATTAAACATTATATGATTCAAAATATTTTTTTTAATTTTTTACATACCTCTTTTTAGTTAAATTTTTAAAAAATTATCTTATTTTTAACCTTTTCCCTACCATACTGGTCCAAACTGCAGGTAGGAGGTAGTGAAGAGGAAGGAATAACATTAAATGGAAGAGTCCATTTAAAAAAAAAAATTGGCCATTTCCCACTAGTATGGTAATGAAAGGGTTAAAGCAATTTTTTTAATTCATAGTCTTAGTTTGCTGATCATCAATAATTCAAGTAAATGCAATGTTTGTATAAATGAGTAAAAATATTGCATAAGTGAAATATTTAATAATGGGAATATTATGAATTATTTATAATAAAATACTTTAAAAAAGTGGCAATGTTAAATTTTTTTAATTGAACCAAAGTTAAAATGGAAAATATAGAGTAAAACTTATATTTTTCATTTTGAAAAAAGCAATTAAAAATGTATAACATTTCATCCACTTTTTTCTGTGAATTTTTTGCCATTTGACTAATCACAATTAAATGTGCTTTTTTTTTGTAATTCCTTTCATTGAACATTTTAGGGGTAAATTTCCTTTGGACAAACCGTAGGATATCTCAGAGTTTGAAACTCATAATAGATTATTTCTGTTAATTGGTTATTTAACAAAAAAAAAAAAATCTAAAGTTCACTTTTTTTTTTTGAACAAGCACAGTTGATTAAAAGTCAGGACCTCTATGTTAAATAACAAATCTTTTACTGTATTTTATAATAAATATCTTAGGGTGAATTTGGTTGTAATAAATACAGCAAATAGCAAACTTATACTTAAAGTGTGTTAAATACTTGATCCCACCATGTGTCTCTGTGTCCAATGCATTTTCTTATGGTTTGAATAAGTACTTTGCATATAATTCCCACGTCTATTTGGTGTCCAAATAAGTTTGCGGCTTTTGCATGATTGAAATTCCTATGCAAAATATACAATGCCATTGAGCCAGACAGGTCAAATGTTTCAGAGACACAATGCAAGTGCTTAAACAATACAGTTGCATTTGTATAAACTAGGAAAAGTGTATAAACTTCCCAAATGGGTTCCACGCGAACTTACAATTGACCATAATCATCTGAGATTATTGGCTTGCATATTGTTGCTTTTACAACACAACAACGAATCTTTTCTCAATCAGTTGGGGACTTTCAATGAAAACTGAATATGTGTAGCAACCCTTAAACATTCACATCGCTGATTATCTTCCTGAAAACCTGCACACTCACATTAAAGCCCACACCTCAGAAGAAAATTATGCATGTGGTGACATACAGAAGTTGCACTACAAACTCTGACCAAACCATCACAGGGAATATGTACTTAGAACAACTTCAATAGGTTCATGATGCTTTACTGTAGAAGAAATCTACACTCGTTAATTGGAAAGGTGATTTCTGCATGATAATGCAAAAGGCACAACTTGGATGGGAAACTTTATATCACCTACCTTATTCTCCAGATCTTTTCCAATCAGACTATCATCTGTTTTTGCCATTAGATAATCATTTGCACAATAAATAAAAATAAAAAAATAAATACCCCCTCAAGCAGCTGCTTGCCACAGAGGTCTGACAAGAGCATGTCAGTTTATATGCCATAGTAAAAGATCTGTGAGGATGGCAGGACCTCAACAATAGACAGTCAAAAACAAGAGATAAAAATGGAGTTAAATTTGTTTTTCACTTTAAAGACCATGAATTTTACAGGAGTGGGATCTAAAGTTCGTGTCTCTATGGGAGAAAGTAATAAGCATTTTAATTTACTACACCAAAACTGCATGAACTTATGTGGACACCTAATAACTGGATAATGAACTTTTTATATTGTATTTGCCATCAAAAATTTTATAATCATTCCCTTCTTTGGATATCAATAAAGCCATTCTTATATTTAACATACTTTACCTATTCTAAAATGGCAATGAATTCAGTTGTTATTGTGAGTCTATTTTTGATTAGATGGTTGCCCTAAAAGTGATCAGGGTCACACTTGAGAATCACTGATTTAAAGTATATATCATCAGTTAAAATAAATTTGTATTATATAAGAGAACACACCAATAAGGTTCTTATGTAAAATATTATTTAAGATCAATAATTTTAAATCATAATTTTCAATGGATAGACATTGATATTTAAAAAATTTAAAGTTGAAATATTTAGCAATGGATTGGATTGGATTGTTTTACCTCTGAGCGGCACTTTTTTGCACACCATGGGCTAAATGGCCAGGTCACATGGACACCGAAGGCTCAGAGACGGTAGGGGGAGGGGACCCACTGGAACAGCTGTTGGGAGACGGATGGTAGCCTCCCGTCAAGGCCATCCAGCGTGTTCTTTAACGTGCACAGGGTATGGCTCTCCCGCACACGGGGGTGGCTCAGTCGGTAGCGCGCCAGGCTCGTAATCTGTAGTTCCCAGGTTCAAGTCCCAGCTGGGTCAGCGTTGAGATTTATCTCTGCAAAATTCCCCACCCTGCCCATGGTCAGTAGGGGACACCGATGGGCTTGGAAAGGCCGCCGTCCGTCGGATGGGACGTTAAGCCGTGGCCCCGTGTGTGGGAGAGCCATACCCTGTGCATGTTAAAGAACACGCTGGATGGCCTTGACGGGAGGCTACCATCTGTCTCCCAACAGCTGTTCCAGTGGGTCCCCTCCCCCAATCTTCTCTGAGCCTTCGGGGTCCATGTGGCCTGGCCATTTAGCCATGGTGTGCAAAAAAGTGCCGCTCAGAGGTAAAACAACAACCGCACACGGGGCCACGGCTTAACGTCCCATCCGACGGACGGCAGCCTTTCCAAGCCCATCGGTGTCCCCTACTGACCGTGGGCAGGGTGGGGAAATTTTGCGGAGATAAATTTCAACGCTGACCCAGCTGGGACTCGAACCTGGGAACTACAGATTACGAGCCTGGCGCGCTACCGACTGAGCCACCCCTATTTAGCAATGTCTCATACATTTAATTTCTTTTTCAAAATTTATGAAAACAAATTTCTAAAAAATATACTTATTAAGTGCTTTTCTTTAATAGCTACTATTTATATTTTAATTAACTTTTGAGATGGGGGGAGGGTGGCTCAGTCGGTAGCTTGCCAGGCTCATAATCTGCAGTTACCAGGTTTGATCCCACCTGAGCCAGCATTGAGATTTATCTCTGCAAAACCTCTGCTCTCAGTCATTATGGGACACTGATAGGCTTGGAAAGGCTACAGTCTGTTAGATAGTGCATGGCCCCATTGTGTGTGGGAGCGATACCCTTTATTCATTAAAGAAAACTGGATGACCTTGATGGGAGGCTACCATGTCTCCTCTCAGTCTTTGGGGTCCTTGTGAATTGGCCATTTAGTCCATTTTGTGCAAAAAAGAGCTGCTCAGAAGTAAAACAGCCCAACCTTTGATATTAACATTCTTATGATTGGCAGTGTTGCCACTTAATACTCCAGCCATTATCTCTTTAACCCATTTCTTCCCAGTGTTGCGTGTACGCAACACTGGGAAGAAATGGGTTAAATCGTAATGAATATAGTAATAAATATATATATCCTATGAGATAATAAGCCAAAAAGAGAATTGGTTTTGCCGTGAGTGGGATCCTGGGATCCGAACCTACGTCTCTTGGAAACATGCCAGTTATGCTAACCACATCATCAAAGGCTAACGTTTTTTTTCTTCAGCTGGTGTGACAAACTTTACGAATTTTTATTTGATTCGCACAGTGGCGCCATCTATCCGGGAGGTGGACAGCTGTATTGTCTCAGAGATGGAATTTACTATTGTCACTCACGCTCATGGCGTTAAATCAATAATTCAGTAGTAAAGAATCACAGGATGTATCCTGTAGACATGGAACTCATGAAATAATAACCTGAAAAAATTTCTCCCAGTTTATTATTTCATGAATTCCATGTCTACAGGACATCCTGTGATTCTTTACTACTGAAATACTGAGATCCATCTGTGCCATTCGATACCAAAATAACGTATACCAATGTTTATATCCAATTTCATTAAAATCTGTGAGGGTATTTAAAAAATTTTGAAAAGAGCCCATAATTCACTTTAAATGGCTATAATTCCTATTATTGTGTGCAATTGTACGTGTTATGTATTCTAACGTTTATGCTCAATTTCATTGAAATATGGGTGGTCAACTTTTGTAAAAATTTGGACCATTTCGTAGAGAATCGACTTCTGTAGCATTTTTTTTTTTACATAAAAATTCTTTTCAGAATTTCAAAAGTAGCTTTTGATTGATATTTGTATATTTTTAAGTTTCAAATTTAAATACCTCTATAAAAAAACTGCATTAAAATTATATTATTTTACAGCCAAAACAATTGGAAAAGTGCGAAGAGCAAGAAACGTGGAGCATATTGCGAGATGATTTTATGATGGGAGCTACCCTAAAAGACTGGGATAGAGAAAATGAAGTAGTAGTATAATCATTAATGTATTTTTAGAGGATTTCTTGTAATTTATGCTGATCGCCATTTTTTCCCTAATTGTAAATAAATATTTTTTCCAGTTTTTCACCGAGTGTGCTTATTTTCAATAAATTAACTAGTGTTTCAGTAAGTCGTTCTGGGGGGGGGGGGAGAGTTAGAATGGCAAAATCGGTAGTGCACTAGTTTCATAATCCGTAGTTCCCAGTTTGAGCAAGCTGTGTTGCAAGATTTCAATGCATAGTCATAAGGTTCCAAGACGCACAGGCAGTTGACAGACGAACAAATATTGGCATAGCCAGATTAACTAAATAGAAATTATTTTAGTTTTCAGTTATCTCGTTTCGCTTTTGCAGCCCATTGTTGTCGTCCGATGTGAGGCATTGATAAAATATGGAAGATTTCATAGACAAAAAAAGTAGTAGAAATGTATAAAACTCCAACTGAGAATCTTTAATTAATTACACACATTAACTCCTACGCTTTCGTCTCAAGGTACGAAAAACATGACGCCAATAAACCACTTGACTCGATCAGCAATGGCAATCACCGAGATGGCCAACCTCTAACTATACAGGACCTCGTGGATCGCTTGCAGCCGTGCTGCGCATGTGAAGTTTTGCAAAAGCTCAAAGCCAGGTTTGCCATTTTCATTTGCAGACGGTGTGGTTCAGCACGGAGACGGTAAGCCTCTACTGTCATATTGGTTTCCAGAGTTTCATACTGGAGAAAATACTGAATATGGCCAAAAAGAGGGCATTTTGAGAACAAAGCTGGATACTGGGCAAAAATTGGGACGATCCCGTTAAAACTGGATCGGTGGAAACCTTAATTGCTGCACAGGGGCGTACTTAAAAGGGTTCAATCAAATCCCATCCAAGTGCAAGTTAGTTTTTGGTATTTTTTTAAAGCTTTTGACTTTAAAGTATTGCTGCAAAAATACAACTAATTTTTATTTATTGATTACCATTTTTTAAATATTACTTATTTTTTTAATAAGGAGAACGAAAACAAAAAATATATTTTCAAAATGCATCAGTAGTTGCATGTCAAAACAGGAAAGCCAGTCAAGCACCAGCATCTTTTTGGACATTGATTATATCACATCTTTCCCATCTTGCGGCAGATTGGTGGCTAATGACAATGCTGCATGTATTGACGACATCTCAGGTGATAAGTGATTTATTTATATCTGCTTTGTACCGTAGTTATGATAAGTAGTTCACAGCTTCTAATTTTTTGGCCAGACAATAAAGATTGAAGAAACTAATATTTTTGCATGTATTAGTTGTTTTTACTTTCTTCCTATTGCTTTTGGCTTTAACATATGTCGGTTGGTGGATTTGACAAAACGTTATTTCACCGTATCTTTCGAACGCGATAAACTTAATGATTTATGTCCCAAATGGAAGCTTGTGATTTAGGGAGTGTCATAGGCTATATATAAAAAAAAAATTGACCCCCGTACATTCTTCCCCCTTAAAAAAGGGTAACAGTATGAAAATGATTTTCTCTATCTCCTGAATGCGAGTGCGGAAAGTAACGAGTTGTGTGTCGAATGAAAGCTTGTGACGTGGGGAGTGTTGTCAGCTATAAAAGAATGATCCCCATGATTCCTTCTCCCTTATGGAAAAGATGAGTCTTTCTACAATACCATTGGAATGAGGCCTACAGTTACAAGTTAGGTATCATTTGAAAGCTTCTATAACGACGGTCGTAAAGCTATTTCGAATTTCGCCCCCACAATTCCCCCCAGATAAAATGGGGGAGGCTGATTTTCGCGAGGGTCGACTTTAACGAGTCGTATCTCAAATTAAAGCTTGTGATGTCTCCAATGTCGTCATCTCAAACATGACTCCAAAAGGGGGGTAAATGTGCTCAATGTTTATGAGTCTTATTTCAAAGTTTTTGCCATCCCATGGTCGATTGGTTAATGCGCTTGGATTCTTGGGCCTATTATGTTCGAGCCCCGTGTAAGGCATGGATGTGCCGTTTTTCTGCTGAGGTCCCGCCATCCTCTGACTTTCTACTACGGCGACCATATTTTTTTGAAGAAAATAAAGGACATCAGAAATTGTTTCATAATAAAAAAAAACAGGTTGCGTTTATTTGTTTCATTAAAATGCTTTATAACATTTATTATAAAATATAAGCATACACATAGTATTTTAAACAATCATATTATTACTAAAAAAAATTTTAATTTTGATACTTTTCACATGAATGAACTTTTTTTTTAATAAATCAGGTTTGTTTTAAAAATTCATAAAACTGTACACAATTCCTGTCAAAATTGCATTTGGTATAAATGCATGCTTTCGATTTTTAATTTGGTTTTTTCACTAGTCCGCATATTGTTCGCTAATCAAAACACTCGTTCAGTGGTGGCATTAGATCCAGGGAGACATAAGCAAAATTCAATGATTTTTAAAATGTTTTTAAAAGATACGTGCTTATCTGTGAAATATTTAAAAATTTCAACCCATTTACTGCGCGCCAATATTCAGTTTACTATTTTAATTCACAAAAAAAGGGCAAAATGACCATTTTAGAAAAAAAATAAATCTAAAGGACGTATGGTCACCGTAACTATGGCTACAAACTGACAGGCTCCTGTCAAACCTCTGTGGCAAGCAACTGCTTGAGTGGGGTATTTTTATCAAAGTTTTGGAAGGTATGTGTTTTCAGTGACAACAAAAAAAATGTAAAATTAAGATACTTAAAAAATACCTATCTTCCTATAGGGCCCTAAAAAGTAGAAAATAAAACTAAAGCATATCGATTGCGCAATGTTACTGAGTTCGTATTCACTTCGAAGGAAGATAGGGTCTATTTACCTACTCGCCATGATTGCCGGTACCCTATCTTCCTTTGAAGTGAATACCAACCCAGTGACTGATTGCATCATTGATATCTAGTGTATTTTTTCCTTGTTAGGTATATTCCCTATAGGATGATAGGTAGTTTTTAACTATTATTTTTTAAACCGTGGCCGAGTGGTTAGCGCGCTTGGCTACTGATTTACGGGACCTGGGTTCGAGCCCCGGGTAAGGCATGGATATTCGTGTTGTTTTCTGCTGAGGTCCTGCCATCCTCTCAGATCTTTTACTGTGGCATATAAACTGACAGGCTCCTGTCAGACCACTGTGGCAAGCAGCTGCTTGAGGGGGTATTTTTTTTTATATAGATTAATTATTAATGTATTACGTGTAATTACATATTTTACATAATAAATGAAGCATATTTCACCTATATCAAATTTATCTTAATTTATGGCACCTTCCGAAATGTTTGGCCTCAGTAAATTGCCCTAAATAAAAATTACCCTTCAATCGGCAGTTTGCCATAAAGGTCTGACAGAAGAGTGCGTTAATATGCTTTAGAGACCTGCGAGGATGGCGAGTCTTCAGAGGAAACATTCATCCCTTATCATAGGCTCGAATCTAGTTCCCTTTGATAACCACTCAGCCAGAGAACGATAATAAACTACTTTAAAAGAATAATTTAAACCAGTGCTGTCCAACTTCTCTAAGACTGCTGGCCATTTTTCCTTTCGCCAATATTTCGCGGGCCATTTTTTCTTTCGCCAATATTTCGCGGACCAAAAAAAGAATAGGACAGGATAGGTAATTGAAAAGTCAGTTCACGTCACCTCAAAAATTATTTTATTTACACGAAAAATAAGTAATAATAAACCAATATAAATTTTCTAAACCTTATCAAATATTTAATAAATTTAATGGGAGCACTGTGGCCGCAGTTGTTGGGCAATAAGAATAGAATGAGTAATTTGAAATAATAATTGCAAATAATTTACTTGATATCCAAATCTTCAACTTACTTTGAATATCAAGTTGAAGATTGCATATCAAGTAAAGTAATATAAGTTGACAAAAAATTATAAGGTGGATTATAGATATTTATTTAAAATTTCAAGTAAAAACTTGATTTTGTTCGCGGGCCACAAAATCTCTGTGCGGGGCCGCTAGTTGGACAGCGCTGATTTAAACGAAACTTTTTTGCTGAAGTCATAATAAAAAATGCAAAAAAAAAATTGCCTTTATTAGAAAAATATCTTTATACCTTGGTTTTCCATTGTGATTTTAATAATGCATTCAAAAGATTAATGGCGAGGTAGACAGCGGCTTTATCCGAGAACAGCTGTAGGCCTATGTATTACAGAAAGCGGGGACATTTCACAGTAATTCAAGCAACGGGTGTTTTCAACTTAAGACAATAGGGCGGGGTGGCTCAGTCGGTAGCGCGCCAGGCTCGTAATATGTAGTTCCCAGGTTCGAGTCCCAACTGGGTCAGCGTTGAGATTTATCTCCGCAAAATTTCCCCGCCCTGCCCACGGTCAGTAGGGGACACCGATGGGCTTGGAAAGGCCGCCGTCCGTCGGATGGGACGTTAAGCCGTGGCCCCGTGTGCGGGAGAGACATACCCTGTGCACGTTAAAGAACACACTGGATGGCCTTGACGGGAGGCTACCATCTGTCTCCCAACAGCTGTTCCAGTGGGTCCCCTCCCCCAACCTTCTCTGAGCCTTCGGGGTCCATGTGACCTGGCCATTTAGCCCATGGTGTGCAAAAAAGTGCCGCTCAGAGGTAAAACAACCCAACCCAAACTTAAGACAATAAATGCTTCTTTGGATTAATGACAACTCATAAAGACATGCTTACACAATTCTGCAGGATAAGATATTTATTCTCCCTGTCACAAATTATTTCTTTTTCGCTAAAAATACTGAAAACGAAATGCACACAAAAGAACTTGGCTTTTAGAGGAAGTTCAATTGAAACAAACATAAAAAAAAACATATGTTGGGAGTTAATAAAAAATGACACTGCTTTTAAGAATTAAGTAATTTATTTTTATCATCGTACAACAGTCTTGTATTACAGAAATCTGGGACATTTCGGACTGATGTAATTCACGCAACGGATGTTTTCAACCAAGACACTAAATGCTTCCTTGGATTAATGACAACTCAAAGACGTTTACACAATTCCGCAGGATAGTAGATATTTATAATTCTGTGTGCATCCATTTGTTTTGATTATGAGAAAAAAGACTCTGCACTGTTGCTGCCTCATATCTGAACACAATAATTTTTGGAGCAAAGAAAAAAATAAGACTAAAATCCAAGTACGTTTAAATTGAACAGAATTTGCATCATCGTGGCACTTCCATGATATATATCTCTGCCCTAGAGACCAGATGTCATACACATACACAGGATTCAGTTTCGCGAAGGGGGTGGGAACCCGGAGAGGTTGAAATATTTTACCCGGAAAAAAATTTTATAGCTAGTTTTTAAAATCTACTTTTTGTGTCGGGCATATAAACATGGGGCTAAAATAAAATGATACATATTAATGTTTTGGATTTCAAAAAAAAATACCCCTCAAGCAGCTGCTTGCCACAGAAGTCTGACAGCCTATCAGAAGTATATATATATACGTATATATATAATAATATATATATAAGTATATATATATATACGCCATAGCAGAAGGTTTGTGAGGATGGTGGGACCTCAGCAGAAAAGCAATACCAAAATCCATGCCTTACCCGGACTCGAACCTAGGTCCCTTAGAACAGTAGCCAAGTGCGCTAACCAGCAGGTAGACAAGTTCAAGATTTCGTATACGACGATGGGGATTTCGCGGGGAGTAGTCCGCTCCTGCCCCGGATACATCCATGCCAGATGGGTTTATAAACGATTCAACCAAAAGACATTCTCCATGTGTTCACCGTATTATCCAAATCATATTTAGATGACAAAACTGTGGCTATCTGACGTTTCTAAATTCAGTATCCGAAAACTTTGTTTTAATTCCAAACGTTCTGTAAATTGTAGTATAATTTTGGTATCTGGAAATATATAAATGCTACTTATCTATCAATTAGAATTCGTTCAGATACGAGGCTCAACAGAAGAAATTTAACTCATAAGTGACAAAAAGTACAAAAATGAAGTCATTATACACAAAAAGGTGATAATTCTGTCATAACCAGTAACAGATGAGAACACTCCTAATCTGCACGTATTAATTTCTATTGTATAAACTGTCCAACATGTTAGCCACCGGGATTGTTTACTGTTTTAGATAGAACAGTGATCGATTCTTTTCTGACGAAGCACATCAGGTCATTACATAAATTGTTTAATGGTGCATGCTAAAACTGTACTCTTAACAAGTGTGTGTGCTATTTTACTACTTATATACTTAAAAATAACTTTGTATGACAAACTATACAATTACAATTTATAACATGAAAACTGCGCCTAATTCTTTTCTAGTAACCTATTATTTTTTAGGAACTGCATAACTGGGAAATGTACACTGTAAATGTACGCCAATGATATACATGAACACAGCACATTACATGATCAATTTAAAACAATCTAGAGATAAAATTAAATACTATTTTTAGTATATCATAATGGCAAAATTGATTTCTTAGTTTGTGGCATATTTAGGAATCCTAGCACAAATGAACCATATTCAACTTCTAGCAGCCACCAATAAAACGTTAGAAAACGGGGGAACGCTACTTGCACATGTGACAGCATATAAACAGTACTTGAACAACATAAAAATATGCCTAATTTTCATATCGGTAACCGCAAAGAGTTTAGCTACCCACTTTGTACTTTTCCTTTTGTTAGTAAAAATTGTAAAATGTTAGAAGCATTAACTATTTATTGCATTAATATGCTATTAATATTATTCTGAAAATTAAAAAGAAACTCATTAAAACTAAGTATATATATTATATATAAGGAAACAGCAATTTTAAATCATTCTACTTTCAACAGAAGAATAAAATTCCCTCTGATCCTGAGGCGTTTTGGATTTTATTAAAACTTAAAATACTTAACATATACTTTAATAATGTGAAAGCATAGATGTAATGAAATGCTTCAACAAAATATTTTAACATTTTCACAAGACTAATGGATCTAACGATAATATCCTTAAAGTACTTTTGAGTACCTGTGTCGTTTTTCTGCTGAGGTCCTGCCATCCTCTCAGATCTCCTACTGTGGCATATAAACTGACAGGCTCCTGTCAGACCTCTGTGGCAAGCAGCTGCTTGAGTGGGTATTTATTTATTTATGCTAGGTACTATATTACAGTTTTACCATTTATTAATTTATTGCAGGTATGTTTTTACCTTTTTTAAGTTCCATTTCACATTTTTTAAAAATTATGATTTAATGGTTCTGGAGCAAAAAAGGAAAAGTACTTATGAAAACTATATGAATCTACTGCACTGAAATATTTTCTATAGAATCAAAACACGATTTTCAGTGCATATTTCCAAGTTTTTTCTGGGTTTGTGAAAAAAAAAAGGTTGAACTACTATTTGAAGCTGCACTGAGGCCCACCATTTGGTCAGTTTTATTGGTAAATATTATTTGCTCCAACCTTCCTCCTCCTATTACTCTTACCTAAGATACACAATATGTTTATTTTTCAAATACAGAGAACAATTACATTTATTTCGGTGATATCATTATGGGAAGTAGCTGCCAATATTAAAATGTTTTTCTACAATATTTTTTAATTATTTTATAACCTTTTCATTTAAGATCAGTGGCGTAACTACGCCAATGCAGCGGAACTGGGGCCCTTGAGCCTTAGTAAAAAAATTTTAAAAAACTTTTATTTTAACAATTGTTTCGTAAAATTATTTTAAACTATTTTGTCAATATAGGAAGTTTAATGCAGCAATGATTATTCTATATTTATAATACAAATTCGAATATCTGCATTTAAATTATATCTAAATAAAAGACGGTTTGCAATAAGAGCTACACAGACACATGCAATGATGGAGTGATTCTCTTTCAAGCTTTATAAAATGTCTGCTCTTGCTAGTATAGTGGTAACATATGTTACAGTAATTTCCGTTTAATACATATTTAGTTAAAAAATTCAAATATCTTAATTTAAAATTTTTATAACACAACTATTATGAATTGGGGTAAAAACGGGGGGGAGAGGGCTTTGACTTTGCATTAGGGCTAACATCCCCTAGTTATACTACTATCTAAGATATTGTTTCTCTTGTCATGAATGCCATCAGATATTACTATTCACGTGTTGGACCATCATGGCAAAATTTACTTATATAACCTTTAATGTATTCAAAATATTGCAGCCAGGAAAAAAACATTTCAGTGATTTGTCAGTTTCTGCAATATATTTTTAACTATTTGGCTTCAACGTCAATAAACCACAATCTGATAATTATTGATACAATAATCTCAGCAATCCAAACCCTTGGATCGAAATATTCAGAAACCTAAGGCTCTCTCGCTCTTATATCTTAAGTGGGCAAAATATCTGAAGTACGTAAGTTGTAATTTCTTCTGTGAAGAATATTACTGATATGAACTAGAATAAAGTAATTTTAAATATTTAGATAAAAATTTGGGGCACTGAAATATTTATAGATTATTAAAATTTTATTTCCTCTGTAAAGTACACTACCTTGCCAAAATAATGGAGAATTTCCATGTTATGTCAATGGAAATCTAATTTTGAAGCCATATAATTTCTAAAACATGCATTTAATAAAAAAAAAAATGACTGTAGATAAAGTTGATCAGCAAATCTGTTTATATCTCGATTTTCAACAATATTCGTTCAATATTTAGAGTTACAGAAGCTGGAATATTTAACAATAAATTATCTTGCTTTATAAAACTCATTCATAATCATCTAATATTGAAATAATTATTATGCAAACTCCTAAAATGTACATTTTATTAAGTAGTTTAAAACAATACCTAAGTTTTAATTTCCATGTGATAAATTCTTATGACACATTACTGTTGTGAAAATTCTAGCTTCCACAACTCATATTTTGGTTCGGTTGTTTTACCTCTGAGTGGCACTTTTTTGCACACCATGGGCTAAATTGCCAGGTCACATGGAACTCAAAGGCTCAGAGAAGGTTGGGGAAGGAGACCCTCTGGAACAGCTCTTGGGAGACACATGGTAGCCTCCCATTAAGGCCATCCAGCATGTTCTTTAATGTGCACAGGGTATGGCTCTCCCGCACACAGGGCCTTGGCTTAACATCCCACCCAAAGGACAATGGCCTTTCCAAGCCCATCAGTGTCCCCTACTGACAATGGGCAGGGCAAAGAATTTTGCGGAGGTAAATCTCAACGCTGACCCAGCTGGAACTTGAACCTGGGAACTACAGATTATGAGCCTAGTGCGCTACCAACTGAGCCACCCCCACACCACTAATATTTTGGTAGGGTAGTGTATGTTGCATTCAGCTAGTACTACTTCTTGCTTGCCTTCTCACTCATTAGTTGCATATGGTGCACAGGACTGAATTTGCTAGTATGCATAAGTCTATAGTGTATCCACCACTCATATGCAAAATTAAATTTTTAAGTAGAAAATTTCAGTTTTTAGCTAACTTTTTAAGGTGCAGTATATATGTGAAACTATATGCATAATGATCAAAACATAAACCTATCACTTCAACCAGGGTTAGAAATTTTAAAAAACTTATCTGTCCTCGATAATGGACAGCAAAAAATTTGGCCTGTTCTCCAAAAATACAATTCCATGCATAAAACCAATAAATTTGCCTATATGATACCTAGTTTTTAATATGATACTTATTTATAATTCAATTACAAGCCTATCTACTCAAAATTCTTTACTAATCAGTCCCTTAAATGACAATGTAAATTAAAATGCATACAAGTAATCTATACTAAAAAAGTTTATCTTTTCATAATTTGATTTCAAGTTCTTAATTATGCTCTTCAACATCACTTAACATCTATTAATTATATCCATAAATGCGAAGAGTTCCTACTCCAGCAGCAAGCCAGTTTTGGGTCAAAGTTATCAAACGACAGCCATTTAAATTTCTTTATATGATTATGTTCAGTGTTTCTTGTGCCATTTAAGTAACGATTAATTTCGGTGGAAATGTAACCTATGCCCCAATTCGGTGGGAAAAACAAGTATGTCCCTTTCTTGAGGGGTAAATCTATAAATAGATTGCACCCACTTGTTTCTCAAGAACAGGATAGTTTTGCACACATTTGAGGTGGTGTTAGAAAATTTCCAGTTTCCTAATTTGTGGTTTTATCTCATGTTTGCAGTCTTATTTCACTAAAAGTAGAAATAAAAACAAGCTAAAATCCAAATAAATCCTTAAGAAAAAGTGGAAAATAAAGAGTTTGTAATAGGAAAGAAAATTATTCACCCATCTGCATGGAAGTCAGTCTTTAATTTTCAGTTGTCCTCCAGTAAAAGTTAGTTGTCACAAACAAGCATTTTTTAAGTCCTGCTTCAAATTGTAAAAATTTAAGAGGAGAGAGTGCTGCAAAATTTTACAGTATAGAGAAATTTATAGTGATGATATATAAAATTCAATCATTAATATCTTTTACTGATCAGGTAAGTAAAAATCATTAAGTTTGATAAAAATTCAACACTGAGAATGCATTGCTTAAACATTTTCCTTGTAATAAAAATCAAGAAATAATCCCTTATCAGGAAAAATTCCACGTGAAAATGATAATTTTTGCACTAACTGATAATGAAAAAAAAAATGGATTATCTCTGCAATAATCCGAATTTATTACTGAGGTGAACTTGCCATTGTATGAATTAATTTGGATTACTGAGACTGTTGTTGTTTGGGTTGTTTTACCTCTGAGCGGCACTTTTTTTGCACACCATGGGCTAAATGGCCAGGTCACATGGACCCCGAAGGCTCATAGAAGGTTGGAGGAGGGACCCACTGGAACAGCTGTTGGGAGACAGATGATAGTCTCCCGTCAAGGCCATCCAGCGTGTTCTTTAACGTGCACAGGGTATGGCTCTCCTGCACACGGGGCCACGGCTTAACGTCCCATCCAACGAACAGCGGCCTTTCCAAGCCCATCGGTGTCCCCTACTGACCGTGGGCAAGGCGGGGAATTTTGCGGAGATAAATCTCAACGCTGACCCAGCTGGGACTCGAACCTGGGAACTACAGATTACGAGCCTGGCGCGCTACCGACTGAGCCACCCCCGCCCCAATTATTACTGAGACTGTACTGTATACAATTTCAGCATTGGGCACATACCACCCTATATTTTAACCAGCTATGATGAGAATCAGGCTGAGAACCACCACCTATAAGCTAGAATAGATGTATCCATGTGTTACAATATATTTTAGGTTGGCATCTATATATTTCATACCACAAAAGCAAGCATTTTCATTGTTTTTGAGGAGATAGTAAAAAATTTCCTAAAATGATATTTTAATGTTTTTTCCTTTCAAAATTACCATTACCAAGGACTTGTTTTAGAGGTATAACTAGGATCCAGACACAAAACTACTTGTCTAGTAGTTGCTTATAGGTCAAACTCCAGAAGGTATGCAAGATGTTACAGAACAATGAAACATGACTTTGATAGTCCACAGCATCCAATCAAACCTCAAAAATCGTATCTTCCATCTTTGTTGCTATCTTTTGGGATGGTCCATTTATATGTAGACATTAAGCTTAATGTTTAAAGAGAAGTTAAAAAATTCTTTTGGCTTACCTCTGATGGTTATATATACAATATATTATTACCAGATAAGTAACAATCTGTAGTATAAGTAATGCAAGAGATTTGTCTCTATGCATACAGATATTTGCAAATTTAAAAAAAAATAAGGATTTCATAGTCTAAAATATTTGGATCTTGAAAAATAGAAGCATATTCTGGAAGGTCTTATTAGAACTATGGTCTAATTCATTATTTCTAACAAAATTTTCTTACTCTATTTGGCACATTTTATGCTATTTAGTTTGTTATAATTCATTGGATGTAGTAAGAGTAGTGGTCATGCTGTTTGTTTTGGATTTTAACACAGTCCAATTATTGTTCTGAATTATGCAGATAGAAAATATATCATTTTTCAACACTGAAAAATAAACCTGAACACCTGTTAAAACTGCACCTAGAATAAGTGTATAATTCCTTTCTCCCTTCTCAGCTGAATAATGACAGATTAAATTTAATGAGATGACTGTTTTCTGGAGTTGCAATGCATAACTAATACGAATTTGTCAAGATTAGAAAATTATGCTACCTCACTGAAACAGAGCATTTTCCTAGTCCTGAGAAAATCAAACTGGAATTCAGAAAAGCTGAGAGTTAAGATTTAGAACAAAAGAAATAAAGAATGGATATATGCTACTTTAGAGCATTAAAATTTTGAACTTTAGGCGAGATGAAATAATACTAATTTTGTTAATGTTTCATTTGTTTTCCTATTGCTGTTATAAGGAATTTTGTAATCGACTCCACCTGGTACCTGAATATAACAGTTATGTACTCAGAGACAGGAGTGAAAGAAGATATAAAATGATATATTTAAATGGCATAAGAAATGCAATATTTTAATTTAAAAAGTTGTTATAGAATAAATCACTTATGTTTAAATAACCAACAAAAAAGTCTTACAAAAGCAGCAAAGCGTAGTAGCATGTAAATCCAACATCTATACATTCTGAAACATATTTTCTACAGTAACATTCACCCCGAACACAAAATCCCAGATGCATCACTAAAATAGAATATGTTTTAGAGATTGATTAAATTACTTAAGCAAAAAAAAAATAACAACTTAATTTTTTTGGATTAGAGATATGTAAACTTTCCTTTAAGAGGAAGGATATTAAAACTCAGGGATAGATAACTATAGCAAAAATATGGTATTAGTTTAATATATTAAGTTGCCAATAAATCAATGTTTTTGTGAATAAACTTAATTAAGCTCTTATAAACTTTTAAAATTTGTGCTAAACAACTGTCATCGTTCAAATATTCTCATTGTTGTACAGAATAACTAGAGATTACATATAGAATACTTAGCTAAAGTTTACAATAGTGTTGAATGAGTATTATTTTATATCTTGTCTAAAACGAGACATTGTATACAATGACAAGGAATTTTATAGAATGCTAAAATTTCATACTTTGCATGAAACATATAGTTAATATAATAAAAGAATTTACTAAGTGAAATATTCTAACTGAGAAAAATTTCCAACCATCTGCCTCCTGGATTCGATTGTGGGATCTCTTGGTTTATGCACCAATTGCTCTACCAGTTAAGTCAGTGGCAACTGACTCGAAAGGTTGCAGGTGAAAATTACTATCAGGATGCTATCAAGTACTATTTGAATTGGCATACAAATGAGTAATAATAACCAGAATTATAATTGTATCAATATAAATTTATCCAATGGTAATTTACAACCTTATTGTGCTTTTAGGAGAGGTGCAATGAAAATATTTTATACTTGTATAGTGTTGAAATTTATCTTTCACTTACTGTAAGACTTCTATTATTTGTATATCAATGTCTTAAGATGCAATAAGATTATAATTTATATTTACCATCAACTAAATATATCATGATAGGATTTTAATAACATTGTGGTTATTAATTATTCAGTCCCTGTTAGTGTAAATCAGAGGTGCATAAACGTTTTTGGCATTGGGCAGAATATAAAAATATCAGATTTGGTGTTAGCCAATAGTTGGGAGGGGGTGCAATAGAAAGAACAAAAAAGATTTTTGTTTTTACATTTCGCTTGTCATATATATATGTAGGCACAAAATAATAAGAAAAAAATGAAATATTAATATATAAAGTTTATTTTAACATCAAAACTAAAGTTGGCTTGTCAAAGCAGCATGGAACTGGAATCCAGAAATGAGCTGCTGAAATTTGGCTTCAATGATGTTGATGGTGTTATTCAAAATTTAATCTTATTAAAACACGATTTACTTTAGTACAACCAGATTAAAAATATATATTTTATATTTCCCAATTTTCAAGTGGGCCAGATAAAAATAGCAAAAGGATCAGTTTGTGCACGCCTGGTTTAAATAGTGAATGCCAGTGTCCTGACAACGTGAGTTACCTTTACCTATGACCAACTGAAACAAGTGAGAATTTTCACTACATTAGCAACTCATACATACTCAACTACTAGAGCAGTTAGTGATTAATCAGGAGATCCTGTGTTTGATTCCAAGAGATGAATGAATGGAAATTTTTGTACTTCCCTACTGTTGAAACGAAGTTTTTTTTTAACTTCTGCAGGATCAAACAACTTTCAAAATAGTAACTTACAGAAAGATTTAATTAACAGCAACAAATGACAGATTATTTTTATGAGCAATGCTTGAAAGTTACCAATGATACTAAACCAACATTGTATGTTTTATCTAGTAACTAGAAAGAAATGGTACAGATGCAATGGGTAAAGAAAGATATTAGACTAATTTAACCTTGTGCACTCTTTTGTCATCCAATTGTATCATTTTCTTTTTCTGTCTTATAATCTGAGAGGGTTGGGTTGTTTTACCTCTGAGCGGCACTTTTTTGCACACCATGGGCTAAATGGCCAGGTCACATGGACCCCGACGGCTCAGAGAAGGTTGGGGGAGGGGACCCACTGGAACAGCTGTTGGGAGACAGATGGTAGCCTCCCGTCAAGGCCATCCAGCATGTTCTTTAACGTGCACAGGGTATGGCTCTCCCGCACACGGGACTACGGCTTAACATCCCATCCGACGGACAGCGGCCTTTCCAAGCCCATCGGTGTCCCCTACTGACTGTGGGCAGGGCGGGGAATTTTGCAGAGATAAATCTCAACGCTGACCCAGCTGGGACTCGAACCTGGGAACTACAGATTACGAGCCTGGCGCGCTACCGACTGAGCCCCCCCCCCCCCTAATCTGAGAGGATATGATCCTCAAGTACAAAGTATAATTTCAAGGTTTGTATTATGATAGGCCCATCTGTTAATAATTGGGGAACTGGAGTTATGAAAGCTAGCTCAAGTTTGTTTTCTAAACAATACTAGAGTGCTAAGATTAAAGTGCAATTCATGCTTTGAAGGTTGCAATGATAATTAATATGTACAGCAGTCATTACAGGTATTGAAATATGCATATTAATAAAAATATAAATGGTGTACTTTCTACAATTATATATTTAAACTGACTAAAACCTTCAATTTAAACTACATGAAATGTATAATTACATTTATTGGATTATTAGCTTCACCTGCATTTAATGAAAGATAATATTTTTAGACTACAAAACATTATAATACATCAAAAGGAAGTGGTATAATAATTATAGGCATATTTCATACTTTTTTTCTTAAGCAACAGATATGTTGAAAAACTATGATGAATTCAGAGATCAAAAGCAGAAAATTTAAACTTTCTGATAAAGATGACAATGACTAATGATCAGGAAATCAGAAAATGCAAAAACTGGTTATCTCCTGGATTTGCCCTCAACATAGCTTAGTAATGCATCACCTGTCCTAACCAGCTCTAAGACTGCATTGCCTCATAGCCACCTAGTAAGGTAACAATGCTTGTATTCGTGGCAGGATTCACTTTTCATTACTTAAACTGATATAGGAATGTGTTTATAATTATATGATGTCTCTGACAACCAAGCTATTACAGTCTCAATTTGTATTGTGAAGTACTACTGTCTTACATTATTAACATGTTAAATTGTGTAACCAGGTAATTCCAGACTTTAGTTCCAGGAAACAAACACGTTTCATTACACTTACTTAGCTTACTGAAATTAAGTTTAGTACCAATTCAGTTTGGCTTTAGAAAAAATATGCTTCTTCTAGTACTATAGATTATGTCAAAATATATGAAGGCCTGCTATTTCACATGCAAGTTTCAATACTGTTTATTCAGAAAGGATGTACAACTACTTACGTAATTCTCAACGATACAGCAAAAATATGGAAAAATATAAACAACTACTCTTAAAATACAGTTTATTGCCATATATACTTTTTAAAACTGTCCTTCCTAAAACTGTGGAAACTGAATTAAATATTTAGCACAAAAAAATAGATTACTAAAGTTGTTTCATGAAAACTGCTTTCAAATAAGAATGAATCATTAACGAAAGTTTATTTGGAAATCCTTAATTATAAGTATTCAAGGTAATTTTTTGCTTTTAAGACTATAGTACTTGTCACAACAAGTAGAAGCAGCACTCTCCTGGATTTTAACCAAATGATGAGATTACCTGTGATTATTTATAAGGCACATATGATAGATAATTTTATATTTCAGGGGTTGAATATTGAAAAATATACAGATTTAAAAATAATGTTGGAATGTCTGCATAAAAATCAAAAATAATTACATAAAAAATTGCATTTAAATTATAAAGAGAAAAAAGCAAAAAGGTGTGATCTATCAGGAGCTTAATTTTTTTCTTCAATTATAAACAATAACACCGATCAGTGTTTATTATAATTACAGTGGCTTCTTAGCAAAGTTTGTTTAGTGCAATTGTTTAGAACTTATAAAACTTGTTTTCAGGATAAAAAATTGACTTCCCCTACACTGCTGATTTTGGTACAATGACTGCAGATTCAAGATCTTCATTTTTAAACTGTTACTTTTAGTACAAGGCAGTTTTTTTTAGAGAACTTCTCATAATTATTCCAATAGTCCTAAGAGTTCACCAAGAAATTTTATACATTTCAGTGATAGGAAATTTATTCTAGGAGGCATCAACTCCTAACCTTCACTGTCATTTATCATTATGTAAGAACATGTACCTCTTTACAGTGGTACGAGTGGCAGTATATCCTATGGCATAAAAAAAATAAACACTTTGTGTAAAGCAATATCTGA
The DNA here is from genome assembly GCA_038380435.1 of Ryuthela nishihirai. NCBI lineage: Eukaryota > Metazoa > Arthropoda > Arachnida > Araneae > Heptathelidae > Ryuthela > Ryuthela nishihirai. The sequence continues at coordinate 45,788,172 of JAWZYU010000029.1, read as the reverse complement.
AACTTTGAAAATAAGCAGTGTGTTGGGTTGTTTTACCTCTGAGTGGCACTTTTTTGCACACCATGGGCTAAATGGCCAGGTCACATGGACCCCGAAGGCTCAGAGAAGGTTGGGGGAGGGGACCCACTGGAACAGCTGTTGGGAGACAGATGGTGGCCTCCCGTCAAGGCCATCCAGCGTGTTCTTTAATGGCACAGGGTATGGCTCTCCCGCATACGGGGCCACAGTTTAACATCCCATCTGACAGTGGCCTTTCCAAGCCCATCAGTGTCCCCTACTGACCATGGGCAGGGCGAGGAATTTTGCAGAGATAAATCTCAACGCTGACCCAGCTGGGAACCGAACCTCGAACCTGGGAACTACAGATTGCGAGCCTGGCACGCTACCGACTGAGCCACACCCACCCCAGCAGTGTGTTGCAAAATGCTTTGGGGACAAGATAAAGATCTCAAACAAACCTCTCTAAATCTTGATTTTCAATAATATACACTGGTTTCCAAAAAAATAAGAAAAAATCGCGATAATTCGCCAAAATACTGTGCGATCCTCACCAAACTTGTTCATGTAACCAGTAATGTTGACTGAGCATATCGGTAACCAGTAATGTCGACTGAGCTATGCAAATTAGTTTAGTTCAGTGACCTGTAACCAGTAAGTAGTCGACCTGTAGCTCAGTCAATCATGTAACCAGTAATGTCGACTGAGCTATGCAAATTAGTCTAGGTTTCATCAATTTGCGTAATTGGATAGGGCATAAAAACGGGTGTTTTGGAGTGGATCACTATTTTGTATTGAAAATGTGAATAAAGAAATTAAAATAACCATTACGTAGGAATGACCGGGAGACATCATTTGACAAATGAACTGTGAAGAGTTATTGGCCGGCTTGAAGCAGGCCAAAGTCAGTCAGATGTGGCACAATGGATGAATGCGAGTCCTTCTGTGGTTCATAGACTGTGGAATCAATTTCTTAGCACGGATTTTGTCTCGAAGGTTTAGTCGAGGAAGGGCTAGAGTTATGACTGCTGTACAAGACTGATATCTGTGATTATGAAGGAGCAGGACATCTACTCCCTCTCAGCATGAAAGAGCAGGACATCTACTCCCTCTCGTTATGACCCTCTCTTGCAGCAGCCACTGGGAGCATTGTATCAGCTTCTACTGTGCAAAGACTGAAGGATTCTACTGCATGAAGGACTACTGTGCATAGAAGGACCTTCATGAGGGTGGTCTATGCACTAGAAGACCAGTAATTTGTATACCCCTCACATCACAGGAGAAAGTAAATTGAATGAATTGGCACACACGCATGTTAACTGGACAGAAGAGCAATGGAGGTCCATACTCTTCACAGACAAGTCCAGATATTGCTTGCAGAGAGATTCCAGACATTGATATGGAGAGAATGAGGAACTCGCTATCATCCCAGTAACATCCTTCAAAGAGAGAGTTATGGCAGAGGTAGTGTGTATTTGGGGTGGCATTTCCTTAGGTGGACACACAGACCTCTATGTGTTGAGTGGGAACCTCAATGCTCAAAGGTATAGAGATGACATCCTGGACCCTTATGTACATCCTTATGCTGATGCAATAGGTGAAATATTCATCATACAAGATAACACTCATCCACACAGAGCTTGCCTAGTGGAACAATACCTTCAAGAGGTTGGTTGGTTTACCTCTGAGCAGCACTTTTTTGCACACCATGGGCTAAATGGCCAGGTCACAAGCCAAACCCGAAGGCTCAGAGAAGCCAGGTCACAAGTTAAACCCGAAGGCTCAGAGAAGGTTGGGGAGGGGACCCACTGGACCAGCTATTGGGAGACAGATGGTAACCTCCTGTCAAAGCCATCATCATGTTCTTTAATGTGCACAGGGTATGGCTCTCCCACACAAGGCCACGGTTTAACGTCCCATCCAACGGACAATGGCCTTTCCAAGCCATCGGTGTACCCTACTGTCAAATTTGTGGGCAGGGGGGGGGGAGAGAATTTTGCAGAGATAAATTTCGATGCTGACCCAGCTGGAACTTGAACCTGGGAACTATAGATTACAAGCCTGGTACACTACTGACTGAGCCACCCCCACCCCACCTTGAAGAGACCATTATGCGCATGAAGTGGCCAGCTCGATCTCCCAACCTAAATCCGACTGAGCATGTGTGGGATGCTCTAGGGAGACATGTTGCTGCCTCAACCGCCACCTGCAACAAAGGGGGAGCTTATTATTGCTCTAAAGGAACAATGATCATTACCTCCTAATGAGCTGATTCACATCATCATAAACATGGAACATTGCTGTTGTGCCTGCATTGTTGTAAGTGGTGACCACACTCCTTATTAAAGAACTTTGATGATTGCATTCTGATATCTCGTTTTTGGACAAGTTCCTGTGTTATTTTTTGACGAAAAATGTTTGTAGTGAACAAACTAAAAAATATTTGATGCCATTCTGAAACTAGCATTGTAATTCATGTTTCCATCAAACTTCATTAAAATCATTTGTATAGTTTTTTATCATAATTTTTTCTGAATTTTCTTTAATTTACGGAAACCAGTGTATTTCAGTCTTTAAAGAGTTATGAAAGTTTGAAGTTATACAAAGTTTTTGTTTTAAGTTTGAAATTACCCATATGCGTTTTCTATTTGACATAAAAATGAGCATTCCCCAATTTCATTTTATAGTGCCACCCTACATGTAATACAAACATGTCCTACATTAAGGTTTGATGTAAAATGATGTAGTGTGCCAACCAAATTATATTTAATCTTTTAAGTCAATTTAATAATGAAATGAAGCCTTGTTTTAAAATATTTTTTTCCATTATCAATTATACTGCAAATGATTAATAGCTTGTTTGCTATTCAGAGAACACAAGTTTGAATCACACATATACACAAAAAAAATCTTACTTCACTTGTTATGGAGCGGTCAAACTATTGTGTGTAGCTTAGACCACCAAATACGATTTTATCTCAAAAAAAAAAAAGCTTGACATAAATTAAAGCACAACAATTCACATTTGTAGTTTATTAGTATTTTGTCTCTGCTATATTTCATAAACAAAATATCTTCTGAAGAGCAAACAGTACATAAAAAGAAAGCACAAAGATTGAAAAATACATAAAATCTGATTTTAATATTTTTTACATTGCAGTTTTGGGCAAGAAATATATTAAGCTATGTATGTGTATAAAATAATATAAATAGCTAAATGTCCAGATTATTCTTAATTATTTATTACAAAGTGTAACCTGCACAAAAATAATTTTTTTTTCTTCTCACTTTTGGGTTATTTTAATTATTACTGAAATTTTTAATTTCAAACACTTTTCCAAAATATTGCTACTGCAATCTCATTACCCTGTTGCATTAGAATCTCAGAATTATAATTTACATGTGATAAATGTGAGTTTATCATTATATTTGAAACTCAATAATTAATAACTTTAAAATAAACAAAGCATTCTGTTTTCATTATGAAAGGAGCCAAAATTTAACAGCATATCAAAGTAAGGTTTTCAATTAAAAATTTCCAATAGTATTAAGATATTTGGAGGCAAAAGTTTATTTTAGTAATAAGTTAACATAATTTAGTAACTATTCTAAACAATATTTAATTTCAATATTTTCTACACAATACCAAAGTAATTTTTTGCACAGTCACAGTTATAAGTTTGAAAGCTAAACTGGCTTACATAAATTAATTTGATCATGCTTATAAAAGCTGAACTAATAAATGCCTTTAAGATATCTCTTTGACCTCCCCCCTCCCCCCAAAAAAATTGTTTGAATTGCCCTATTACAGTCCCTGAATAAGACTAATACAATGTCAAAAATTGATTGCATGATTAAAATTTTGTGTTGTAGGATGTACAATTTTCTGTATTTAATCAAACATTATGTTTATCATGAACTTTATAGTATACAGAACAGTATTTTTAATGGTATGGCAACTTTAAAAATGTAGTTTCCATGCATCGTGCATAAAACAGTTAATACATAAATAACACAAATATATGATAGTACAAGAAGTGGCTTTGCACACAAAATTTTATTTGAATGTATTTATAGCATTTGCTAAGAAGGTATGCTAACACATGGATCTGTAAATTTTAACACAAACCATTCAGTACTTTTGTAAAGCCAGTAAAACCTTGTAGAAAATTTACTAACTTCATCACACTATTTCTAGTTATAATTTTTGATATACTAAAACATATTTACACACTTTAAAAATGAGTTTCTAATAATAGAAGTTTTGAGTTAATATTTGCAGATTTTATGTACCAAGCTCCAAAAAACAAATGAACATTAAAATTAAGTAGTTTTAGCATGATATTCTAGTATGGCTATTCAAGTAGCAAATATATTATGATCTAGATTAATTGACATTATTCATTTAAGTGAATCTTGATTCATTACTTCAAATGTATTAGTTGGGTTTCATTAACTTTATATGCAACAAAGATGTATAACAGTCAGATGGAATAACAAATAGCATATACAAACCAAATTTAACTACCTTATATTCAATTGCAAGAACAATTTTACAGTATTACCTGATTCAGATTTAATTCTACACATAATCAAATTTATTCTTGCACTTCTACTGCATTACAAAGTTTCACAAAAATATATGATGCATGTGTTATGACATTAGCATAGTGCTTTTAATAATTTTAACTGCCTTGTTACCATTATCTGATTTTGATATAATGAAACAATGTATTCCAAGACTTGAATAACACTTCTAAAAATAAATTCTACTTTACAAGTAGATGTTTTACATGTATATCATACTTTGATATAAAATTGAATTTCAGCATTATTTTTGTCATGCTAAGAATGTACTCCAACCATTCCTGGTTCATGCAATTTCCTCTCAGTGAATATCAGTAGTTTTATAATGCCATTAATATATATTTGCTTTCATTACAAAAATACATCAATGGCTATCTTTCAATTTATTTTTAACCCACATGAAAGATGCTTTTATTATATTTCTTCAACCAGTGAAACTGATTGCTGTTGTAGCTACTTCTAAACAACTACATTAAATCAAGTGGCACTGTTGACTGCATGTTGACACCCACCACAGGCAGTGTTTAGTGTGACATCCATAATGCAAAGCACACAAGGGAATCTCCTGAACTTCATCATAGGACGATATCAGATTCAACTCGTGGTATATTAATTTTTCATTGGTCAATGCTTCGACCCAAAGTGCTAGTGCTGCCATGAAAAGAAAACTGTTGAAAGTAGGGCTGTTCCATCTCTTCAGTGATAGAATTCAGAGGTCCTTGATCTGGTGGTGTTAGTTCAACAGATTCACCAGTAAACTCTTGATCAAAATACCTTGTGTCTGTGTCAGATGTCACTTGGGGTTTAAATGGAGGAGTCACCTACAATAATTATAAAATTTAAAAGCTCACCTAAATGTTATGAAATATACACAATGTTTTCAGTAATTTAATAAAAACAAAAAGCATCTAAAATATTTTCAAAAGCAATTTGCATTACATATTTCCCATTCAGTTTTTAAATTAATTACTTTTTTAGTTCTAAAATTTACTTCCAAAAAATATATATTATTTTGAAAAATTAAGACTGTTTATAGTGTCAAATACCATATTAGAATAAAACTATAATTGTTAACACACTATAATAAATAAAAATTATCAACACACTATAATAAAAAGCACTAATATAGTTTCCTGCAGGTCAATCAGATTAACATTTTCACTGTCATTCTGAAATCACTGACCTTAGCTTCTAGTTGTTTTTCTCATTTGCTTTTTAACCTCACTGTAGGATTCCATGCTGAAATCGCATTTCTATTGTTCTGTTAGTAAAAAAAAATGAGTTAATGTTTACACTTTATCATATGTTTTTCTGTGGACATTAAATTTTTTTGTCTTTAAGAAAGAGATAAATGAAAAATTCCTTTTGAGTTGAATATTGGATGGTATTAATAAAATATCTGATGTGCATTTTCCATCTCCCAATAGCTTTAACAGCATCCTCTAACAGTAGAAAGTATCAAAACTTTAAATGAATATTGCAAAACTTGCTAGATATTTATTGCCCATGTGCCATAAAGCTCCAACAAAAAAAAAGATAACAATTTTAATGGTAGAATATGATGGTCAAGTGGTTTACATTAAGAGTAATAATTTGTCCCTTACCCCAGAGAGTGATAAAACACAACTTTTTGTTTTAAGAGATAAAAAGTATTTTTTTGCATGTGTTGTGTAAGTGCTAATAAAATATTAATATTTGTATTTTCCAAATCATCCATTAGTTTGAATTTCCAATTTTAGAGGGTGTTAAATGTAAAAAATAAAAACTTCATTCTCTTTGAAAACATAAAATAAAAAAATAAATAACCCCTCAAGCAGCTGCTTGCCACAGAGGTCCGACAGGAGCCTGTCAGTTTATATGCCACAGTAGAAGGTCTGAGAGGATGCTAGGACCTCAGCAGAAAAACGACACATACATCATGCCTTACCCGGGGCTCAAACCCAGGTCCCTTAGATCAATATAGCCAAGAGTGCTAACCACTCGGCCATGGGATCATTGTACACTTCATATTTTTACACATATTTTATTTAAATATATAAACTAATTTGCATCTATTTTTTTTTCATCAAAGCACATGAAAAATTCTGTTGTTTAATGCCCTGTTTTATATTCACCATTATTCTCCATATTTTCACTTAATGAAAGTATATTTGATGTCAGCAGAGTAGAATCAGAAAATGAGCATTCTTGGGTTTTGTGTTACAGATACAAGTTCTGTTCCAGAATATACTCAGGTGTGGCAATGAAAGGCTTTAGTTGCAGTATAGAAAGTAAAAATTTCCCTATACAAATCTGTAAGATTAACTATGAAGGAATTAGGAGAGTTATATACTATTTACCCTGAAATGATGCATGGAACCAGCCAATCACAGCACCTGCCTTCAGATACTGCAGATATTGGTACCTTCCAGAGGAGATTCTTTTATGATTGCTTTTTATTTATATTTTGTCCTGCTAAAAAGTGGTCAATTTCACAAAACCCCAGTGTTAATTTCCTGAACCAATCAGATTGTATTTTGCATTCTGATTTGAATATCTACATTTACTGCTTTGGTAGGCTGAGAGAAAAACTATTGCTGAATTTCATTTTATTTTCTGGATTGTTTTTACCATGTGAACACATACACAAGATACATTATATCAGAGGATGGCTGATCCCATTCAGTGGTCATTGCAGATACCTGATTCTTTCTATTGCTAAGGGTATCAACAATCCTAAACTGGAGTAATGTGTATCAGCTCTACTTTCAGCAGTATCTTGAAATAGTCTATCGTAACAGTAGTATTTGAAGTTTCTACCAGCATGGTGGCTTAATTCAAGATAGTTGTGTGATCTTTTAGTTGTTCTATGTACTATTTTAAAAATAAATAAATTTTTTAATGTCTGCACATGTCTGCTTGTCTAGCTGGTCTTGAATATTCTTGCTATATGAAAAGTTTTTGTCACTTGACTAATGCATTTCAAATGTGGTGGAAACTCGTTAGAGGTCAAAAGGCCAATAGTATAATTATTGACATCAATTACTTTTCAGCATATTTCGGTATTTAAATAATCCATTTTTCTAGTAATTTTTTTTCTTTATAATAAATTCTTGACTTTAGCTGCATAACTAGAAGAGCTGGAGTCAGGTCCAACAAACATGGTGGTCACTCAGGAAAAGTAACAGGAAGTAACCCTATTGGAAACTTTTCTTTTTTCTTCCAGAATCACCTTCCCATCCTGCCCAATATGTCATTGAGCTCTACTTCATATGTATAGCATTTTCTCCAACATCTGCCTTTCTTCAAAACAGATGACACAAGGATAATGAGTGAGGAGTGGAAGCATCTTCATGTGGTGGCTTACAATGTAGGCTATTCCCTTTTCATTCTTTGAAGAAATATCCAAGCAGAATACTGCCTATGAAGCCATACCACATTATCACTTTCTTTCTGTGAATTGGACTTTTGAGAATGCAATAAGAGTGTGTCTCACACCAGATGATGCATTTTTTGTGTGTTCACATCTTCCAAAATGGTGAAGTGTACCTCATCTGTTAAAGGATGTTGTAGAGTCATTCTTCATCATCATGTATCTAGCCAGAGATTGTATCACAAAGTCAAGACTTCTGGTAACACTGTGTTCTGTAAGACAACTTTGCACAGCTTATACAAAAACATCTAAAGTGTTACCTGAAGGATTTTCCATACTGTGGTGGAAGGAAAATTAAGTTCATGGAATGCTGTACCCTACTACTACCATGTGGGATACAGGTTATTTATTCCTCTACCATAGTTGTTCCTATTATGTTCCTTACACCACTGTTTTAGTAATTGCAGAATGTTGTTTTTTGCATGGTTTGTCATGGGTGCAACATGTTGCCTTTAACTATTTTATGATCCTGCATATCACTCAATTGGAATACTACCTATGACGGAGGTTACACATTGATATTCATGTATGACAGCTTCTATGCTGCATGTAATACTGTTTCTCTAACTCTTCACATTGTACTCCTGTCAATGGCATAATCAGCTAGAACAGACTGCTTGTGCAGGATTTCACTGTAGTTAATAAAACAAACATTGCTCAAACTACTTTAGAATGTAAATTTGCTAAGGCAATCTAAAATGCATGCACACAATAACATTCCAACATTGCAGGTCTCTGGAACATCTACATCCAGAAATACCTGGTCTTAAACTCTGGAAGTTATTTTATAAACAACTGTATTTCAACAATAAAAATTATTTATGGGGAAATATAGACTATGCCAATAAAATATACAATTTTAAATATATCAATCATGATAAAAGAACAGTACCTTTTTCTCTAAAAGATCTTGCCAATTTGTGGAGCGGAAGAAAGGATCAAACATAACTTCTTTTGCATCCTCTGGACCACCCCCCAACCTAGTTTGAAAAAGGCACTTATTTCAGAATTTCTTCTAATTTTGCAGAATACACAAATAATGCATTTCTTTTTTAAATTAACAAAAAATTCTATTTTTTTAAATGCAAGTTTCATGCATTTCATTAACCATTTCTAATACCAAAAAATAATAAATATTCGTATTCAAATTGTCTATGCTTGCAATTAGCTAATTCTTAAAATGAATGACACACAATGCACAGAGTTCAGCCTGATTAAGCTTTCTAAATATTAGTTTTATTCATGCCATCTACATGTATATTTTTAAAATATGAGGAAATTACAAATGAATGTAACAATTTAAAAAAAAATTCCTTATAAATATATAAGGCATGTATACACATGCCAATTTAATAAAGTTTGCTTTATTAAGGAAGATATCATTCTAAAGTTAACGTTGATTGATTTTTAGAGGAAAAATTGTCTTGAGCCGGGTGGGATACGAACCCACGACTTCCTGATAACATGTCAGGTGCTCTGGACCACTGAGCTACCAGCCACTGATCAAAATCTCTTCTAATTGATGCTATGAACTTTCTACCAGCAGTACACAATTCTCCATGACTCATGCAGGTATTTGTCCCAGCTGCTCTCAACCGCAAGAAACAATGATAATCATGTCATGAAGATGGTAAGTACATTCTGAGTGTACAATTTTTGAAATTGAAGAGACATTTTTCGATGTATTTAATGAATCTTAAGGAAGATATCACTCTGAAGTTAACATCAATCACTTTTAGAGGAAAAATTGTCTTGAGCCAGGTGGGATACGAACCCATGATGACTGAGCTACTGGCCACCTATCAAGATCTCCTCTAATTGATGCTATGAACTTTCTATCAGCAGTACACAATTTTCCATGTCTCGAAAATTGATCGGCGTTAACTTCAGAGTGATATCTTCTTTAATATTCATTAAATACATTGAAAAATATCTCTTCAATTTAAACAATTGTACACTCAGAATGTACTTACCATCTTCATGAAATGATTATTATTGTTTATTGAGGCTGAGAGCAGTTAGGACAAATACCTGCATGAGATACGGAGAATTGTGTACTGCTGGTAATAAGTTCATAGTATCAATTAGAAATTGATCTTGATCGGTGGCTGTTAGCTCAGTGGTCCAGAGCACCTGACATGTTATCAGGAGGTCATGGGTTTGTATCCCACATGGCTCAAGACATTTTTTTTTAAACTGATCAACATTAACTTCAGAGTGATATCTTCCTTAATAGTCATTAAATATGTCGAAAAATCTCTCTTCAGTTTGTTTTATACTTTAACAGGTTTCAACAGATGTCACCGTCAATAAGTGGCAGTATGTCATAGTGATTGCTACCTATATTTCCATTACCTAAAAGATGGCAGTGTCTGTTAAAAAGTCATTTTGTGTTCTCCATTCTCATGGAACGAAAACTTGGATCATGCAGCCTGCTTATAGAAACAGGTTTAACAAAAAACCTCCACATAGGAAGGAAATTCATGTATATGTTAAATCACTGCATTTGTTAACAAGGACACACTAAGAAAAGCATGGGACAAGCTGTAATATAGGGTGCATGTATGTAAGGTGACCTATAACATTAAAAATATGTAATGCTTTTCTGGTATGTAATAGATTATAAGTCCTTGGGGTTGTGATATTGTTATTTAGATCATTGTGAGGAAAAAAAAGTGCTGCTCAGGAGTAAAATAACCCAACCCACAATTTATTTTGGCACATTAAAGTCAGTTGACTGTATTGGTAATTTTTCCTATAACACAATAGCAATAAATCAAATTGTCACTTATGGAGAAGCTAACAGCCAATGTTAGTCATACTAATCATTTAAGACTTAAGTTTCATGCTTTTGTATCATTTAATCCTTTTCTGGCATCTTTGATAATTAACAAATATAACTAACAGGTTTATGAAACACTTGCAAACAAGGTTGGGTTGGGTTGTTTTACCTCTGAACGGCACTTTTTTGCACACCATGGGCTAAATGGCCAGGTCACAAGGACCCCGAAGGCTCAGAGAAGGTTGGGGGGAGGGGACCCACTGGAACAGCTGTTGGGAGACAGATGGTAGCCTCCCGTCAAGGCCATCCAGCGTGTTCTTTAACATGCACAGGGTATGACTCTCCCGGACACGGGACCACGGCTTAACGTCCCATCCGACGGACGGCGGCCTTTCAAAGCCCATTGGTGTCCCCTACTGACCGTGGGCAGGGCGGGGAATTTTGCGGAGATAAATATCAACGCTGACCCAGTTGGGACTCGAACCTGGCGCGCTACCGACTGAGCCACCCCCGCCCCCTTGCAAACAAGGATAACATTAAATTATGTTGAAACTGATTTGTACCCAACATTGTCAAAACTAAAGGTAGAACCTGGGAGATGTTAATAACATAATTCTACACCTATAACTTCTCACAAGTAACTTTTAAACATGAGTCAGAACATATATATATATCATTAGCAATGAAAGGGTTAAAAATAATTTAATTAAAACATTCTTATAGGCCATTTTTTTAATTTTTTTTACTGTTTTTCTTTCACAAATATAAACTATACATAATGCTTAAGTGGATTATAACAGCTTAAATGCATGAAGTCAAATAAAATTATTTCATAATCAACTTTTAGCTATGATATTTGTTTCAACCATTAGTACACATTACACATTATTCTATAATTATATCTAAATATTTCTTCTAAAATGTTTTTCTCCCAATAGCCATTCCAGTGGGTCCCCTCCCCCAACCTTCTCCGAGTCTTCGGGGTCCTTGTGACCTGGCCATTTAGCCCATTGTATGCAAAAAAGTGCCACTCAGAAGTAAAACAACCAACCAAGATGTTCTTTCAGTTCAACTTTTAGTCTAATATATCTTTCAATTTAAAAATTCTCATGGAATGGAATCAAATACAAATGGCTATTGGTATTTTGTTGTACACCTTCCATACATTCAACTTTAGGCAATCGATACTAACCTTTTTCTAGTCTTGCAGTTTTATTTCATTGAATTTTTTTTTATATTATCAGAGGATTATTTAGAATTAAGTTATGGTTGTATAAATTATTGTATGATAAAAACACTTAAAAAACGTAGTCTATCTGTTGTTTTTTTATATTTATTTTGAGCTATAAGATTTCACGTACATTCACATATAAACTTTTGAAATTTTAATCTTTTTTGCCATTTTCAGTACTTAAATATCACTCCATTCACAAACAATAACTGCAAAACATAATACAAGCATTTCCTAACCTTAATTAATCACTATAATGCTGTTAATATAAATTAGCTGATGAGCATGACTTCATAACTCCTAGGAGTAACTCCTTGGCAACCACAGTAACTCATATTTGTATTTAATATCACTCAAATATGCTTTTACCATATAAAAAGTTCTCGACTTTTTAGATGTTATATTTTTAGCTTTATCTAATCAATGACATTGTTGCTGAATAAATGTTGTTACAATCTAAAATTGGAAGAATAAAAGTTCATACCACTTATTAAGTTTCTTTTTGTTGGCTGGTTCATTTGGTATGGTGTCACAGCATACTCATGAACATTCTTCTGCGAAACTTTCTTTGCTGGTGACTTGAAATTGATGGCACACCGAATACCAGTCCTTCATAAACCTGATGTTTCCCTCTAGTTGTTAGTTGCCTTGATTGCAGTGGTTGATTCGTTATGATGTTGGGTCTTCCGGTTTTATTTTTGAGTTGCACTAGCATATTTTGTATTAAAAGCTTGCTCACTTAGCATAAAAAATTCAAATGATTCAAAAATCACAACATTAAAACCAACTTAAAAAAGTGAAAAACTTTAAAAGATGTTAAGTGACATGTTTCACCTAGTATGTATGAGTCTTCATTTGGCAATCATATAAGTGGTAAGCAGAGTTTTCATTTCCCTCTCCTCTAGCTGTTAGTGTCGATTTGTACTTGCTCATTGAGCAGTAGATTCCAGACTGGTGGTGGGGTGATGGAGTTATTTGAGTATTGCAGATGTGATCTTTACGTAAATTTATTAAAATATTTTTTAGATAATTAAGTTGAAATTTTGTGGAGGGGTGCGACTAAAAGTGTAATCGGTAACTCTTCTGTATTTTGAAATGTACACCGTTGGAGAATAACACAATACCTAATACAATTAAAAGGTTAGCAGAACTAAAGAATGACCCATTCTTACCCATACAAACAGCAAAAACAAGAATACCCATGTACCCAATAGTATCAATTATTCATAAAAATTATTAAATTACACAAACAGTTATCCATTCAGATCATTAGTAAACAAAAGAAAATCTCCATAAATTTGGAAATAGCTTTATTTAAAATTTTTACATCTTAATTTTTATGCACATAAACTTCATGCTTAACAACAGCAAAAATTATTCAATAAACACATGTTCAAGACATTATGACCATTCACTCTCTAGATGTCATATCACTGTATCTGAATACAATTCTGGATGAAGCAATGCAAATGTACGCTGAATGGTTAGAAGTCGCCTGGCCCATGGCTCAAGAATACTTTAGTATTCATGAAGCCTTGGAGCTGGCCACCATCTAAGTAAACAGACGGCCATGGGAACAGGGAGAAGGGGTCCCAATGGGGCCACCACTCTCTGAGCTCATGGCTAACGTAATGATGAGACATGTAAAACTTACAGCATTACAGAAATCTGAATTAAAAACGTCCTTGTACCTTCAGTACATAGATGATAAAATTTTTTTTGCGATCATCCTATCATAACTGCAAAAACCTATTGATACATTTAATAATGTATTACCTAATATAAAATTTACTCATGAAGCAGAAAGAAGAGGTGTATAACTAAAGTCTACAGTACACCGACATATACACCCAACATTATCCCACAAGACTCATCACACTCAACAGTTGTTACAAAAAATTGGCAATAAACACATATTTAACTAGAGCGTATAGATATTATTCAGGAAAACAGTGCTAAAGAATGAAATAACTTTTATCTACAACATCAGTAAAGAGGCTAGATTCAACTAAATTTAATAATAGAGTACATAAATCTGTAAAATATAAATTAAAACAATATTCTCAACCAATACAAGCACAAAGAAACAAAAATATCCAATAACACAAAGTTTCTTGTTTATACTAGGAGTCTCCCAAACCATAAAAAAACATAGCTAATAAATTTGATTCAAAACTACCACATACAATAACCAACAACATAAAAAAAAATTATTAAATGGGAGAGATAAACTTAAATGAATGGGGGAGTATATAGTTAAGATTCCCAACCCTGACAATAAACTCCAAGGAAGAAATGTAGGAAAGACATAGAGAACAATAGAAAAAAAGACTCACAGAACATAAAAGAGATATACTAAAAGAAATACCAACAACTGCTTAGCACAAAATATAATTGATAACTAAATAAATATAGTTGTCAATTGCACTATTAGCTGTACCCCCCACACAAATTTCAACTTAATTATCTAGAAAATATTCTAACAAATTTACATAAAGATCACATCTGTAATACTCAAAAAATCCCCATCCTGCCAGCCTGGAACCTATTGCTCAATGAACAAACACAAATTGACACTGACAGCTAGGGGAGAGACAAATAAAAACTGTGCTTACCGCTTATACCGGGTGATTCAAAACTCTTGGGACAAACTTTAAGGGGTGATAGAACACACCTAAACAAGCACTTTTCGTCACACAATGCACGGTCGGAATTCAAGCGGTGAAGTGCTGGGGTTAGCAGTTACTGTGTTAGGAAATGAAGAAACACAAGAATGACAGAAGAGGTTTGAAACAATTGCAGAAATTACAGAACAGAAAGTACAGAATTTTATTGAACAAATTACAGAAACTGCTCAGAGTGACCACCAACATTAATGCAGGCTTCACACCTTCAACGCAGTGATCGGCATACATGGGCAAAAACACCAGGCATTTCTCGTACAGCAGCAATAGAAATCCTGGCAACAAGGTCCTCATTGAAATCGATGGGGCTATCGTAAATGAGGCTTTTCATATGGCCCCATAGGAAAAAGTCCAGACGTGAGAGATTGGGTGATCATGGCGGCCAAGCGATGGGACCACCCCGACCAATCCATTGTCCTGGAAATGTTGTATCCAAGGCGTTCCACACATTCACGCTGAAATGTGGTGGCACTCCGTCATGTTGGAAACACATACATGTTTGAACGTTTGCTCGAACAGGGTTCAGTAATTCTGGCAAGACTTCTTGAGAAATATGAGATATGTTCTCCCTTTCAGTTGGGCTGGCAGGTATGGGCCAATCAAATGGTCATGGAGGATTCCAGCCCAAACATTTATGGAGAAACACCGCTGGTACAAATGTGGATGTATGGCATGCGGATTACTGGTGGCCCACACGTGAATTGTGGGTATTAAAAATGCCCTCACGTGTAAAGGTGCATTTGTCAGTGAATAAGACATGTGCATCAAAGTCCAGTTGCACTGCAGTCTGCTGCAGGAACCACTGTGAAAAATCCATACGAGGCCGATAATCTGCAGGTGTCAAGGCGTGCACCCTCTGTGCATTGTAGGGGTGTAATCGTTCTCGTCTCATAGAGCTCACCACACCATTGATTGGGACACACTTATGGCATGGGAAATTGCTCGCGTGTTACATTCGGGATGATTACCCTACGTAGAATTTCCTCTGTAACATGTGGCGTCCTCACACTCCTTGCACACCCTGTATCCTGCAAGCCGCTGACAAAAGAGCCCGTTTCGCACAGATACCGGTGCAATGGCCGAAAGGTTTTACAATCAGGCACGCATCTGGTCGGAAAGCGCTCCCGGTAGTCTTTGGCTTCCCTCGCATTCCAGTCTGCAGCTCCATTGTGAAATGCATGTCCACCTTCTCCTGATTCATGAAACAATCCATCTGTTCTGCAATCCATGGTAGAAATGACGAGTGCGAAAACCAGTGCTTATAAGTGTTCACTGGAAAGCGCCCTCTAGCACTTCACCGCTTGAGTTCTGACCATGCATTGTGTGGCAAAAAGTACTTGTTTAGGTGTGTTCTATCACCCCTTAAAGTTTGGTCCAAGAGTTTTGAATCACCCTGTATAACTGCCAGATGAAGCCTCATATATACAAGGTGAAATATGTTGCTTAACATCTTTTAAAGCTTTTCACTTTTTTTAAGTTGGTTTTAATGTTATGACTTTTGAATTGTTTGGTTTTTAAAGCTAAGTGAGCAAGCTTTTAATACAAAATATTTTAACTCAAAAATAAAATGGGAAGACCTAACATTGTAAGGAATCAACAACTGTAATCAAGGCAAATAACAAACAAAGGGAAACATCAGGTTTATGAAGGATTGATATCTGGGGTCTGCCATCAATTTCAAGTCACCAGCAAAGGAAATTTGACAGAAGAACATCCATCAATATGCTCTGCCACAGACCAGATGAACTAGCCATCAAAAAGAAACTAAATAACTGGTATGAACTTTTATTCTTCCAATTTTAAATTGTAACAACGTTCAATTGGCAAGAATGCCATTGATTAGATAGACTAAGGCTAAAAATATAACATCTAAAAAGTCAAGAACTTTTTATATGGTAAAAGTCTTTGAGTAATATTAATCTCAAATGTGAGTTATTATGGTTGCCGAAATGGCAATACTATATAGCAAACTCCTAGGAGTTATGAAGTCTTGCTCATAAGCTAATTTATATAAATTTAAACAATTGCTGTGTTTGTAATGTTAATTATGAATTTCCTAACCTTTTCTTGGGATCTTTGATAAGAAGGCCACTAAGTAGTGACTTTGCTTCTGGAGACAATGATTTTGGAAATTTTACCTCTTCTATAAGGATTAGTTCAAAAAGTATATCATGATCACGATTGTAAAAAGGCAGTCGACCACACATCATCTCATACATGACAACTCCTAGACCCCACCAATCAACAGCACGGCCATAATCTGTGTCTTCTAGCACCTGAAATAATTTTATATTTTAGTTATTTTTCTAACAGTTTGCTTTATTAAGAGATTTAATCGCAAACTACACTGTTTTAAAAGGGTTATTCAAATGCCTGTATTGCTCATTAGCTTGTTCTCATATACATCGTTTCAAAATGCAATGTGTAATAGTACTAGCTTATTATCCTAACAACACAAAGACTTCTACATAAGAAGCATGAAGTGTTGGCCTTTGATACTAATTGAGTATTTTATAAGTTCTTATATATACTCAAATATATTATACTGGTATGTTGCACTTGCTGAGTTGTACGTCCTGTGAAGTAGATGTTTTGAGTTGTAGGACTTGGCTGGTACACTCAACACTTTCATGAAAAAACAGTTCTGACACTTGTTGGCTTAATTGATTGAAATTGTTGGATGCATTCTATCTCAATCATTCGAGCCACATTTCAGTTTCTGAAAAAACAACTAGACACTTGTTGACTTTCATATATGGGTTATTATAGTTGCCATTATCATAGATGTTTTTACAGAGATTTGCTATTGACTTATATCCAATGTTAACAGGCAGCATTTCCATTTAATATTATTAGTTGCAGGTTTAATTCTTGAGCATAACTGATATTTAAAGACATTTGAAAGTTAAAAAGACAAATTTTTCAACTGGATACATTTAAAAATTTCTCATAAATCATATTAACAGTTAAAAAAAATCCCCCCCCCCCCCCCCCATAGTACAATACATCTCAACATCACTCAGTCAATGTCATTGTCAGGCAGCAGAATGTCCGGTGTGCACAAGGTGTGTATATATTATAAGGCTGGCCCTCTATAGGTGAATCGAGTGTCCAACTGATAATTATAAGTAAGGATATTCCATGCTGCTGGTAGGGAGGTTACGTCAGTGTTGCATAGTGTTTCTTTATGCAAATGTATAGAGAATTTCCATAAAATTTAATTGATATTTAGTGGGTGGAGAGGCTACTATTCTGTAATCTGATTTATTTATAGGTAATTGATGTTGTATTATGGTATGTGATAATGCTATGTGGCCTTTTTGATGTTTAATATTATATTCATGTTCCACTATTATTACTTCGTCTATAGTTCTGTATGTTCTACCAATATATTTATTTTTATTATTTAATATATTATAGGGATCATCTTTTTGTACTACATATATTACACCAGAAGGATGCATTCTATCTCAATCATTCGAGCCACATTATCTAATGGCTACTATACAAAGACATTAAGCTAATATATTTTAGAAGCTTTTCATGCTTCTTTCCTTAATTACCACAGAAAAAAGTAGTCTAAAATATGGATTTAAAAAATTTGCACACTGAAACTTTAGATTTCAAATCTTTCAGTTGACTTCACAACAACATAATTTGTTATATCTGTTTATAAATAAATTATAAATATTAAAACCCTTAAAGTGTCCAAAGAGAATTGCTGTTTTTAAAGATTAAGCTTATCCAGGCTTCTTTTAGTTTTAATGTTTATTTTATTATTCAAAAGGAAATGCTATTTCATTTGGTATGTAACATGACCTATATATATATATATCAGTTAGTCACTGCTTGATAAACTTTTAAAGTTCAGTAGTTTTTTCAGCAGAAAAAGTTAAATATCATCTTGGCCACAATTGCAAGCATTGTGAGAAACCCGACACTTTAAGGGTAAAAGACTGGGCAATCCATGGCTCTTTTCATAATTATTTGTGGCTATTATATATATATCTTTTTAGCATGTAAATAGCACTTTTTTGATTTCTTGTGTAACTTAAATTTTGCAGATCTATTGTTAGATTTGTAATGGTTATGATATGTTGAGCATCTCCAGACCTTGACATTTAGAATCCATTAAGTAATCATTTGTGGTTCTGTAAAGGCAGAAGGTTAGATGACTATGTTTTGCTTGGACCCAGTATACCATTTGCTATAGATTCAATATGTAAATTTAATTCATATACTGTATACAATTTAATGACAAAACCAAAGACATTTTACATTTTTTTACCTCTGGAGCTAAATATTCTGGTGTTCCACAGAAAGTCTTGGTTGTGGCTCCATAACTAATATCTTCTTTACATAATCCAAAATCTGCTATTTTAATGTGACCATCCTTATCAAGCAATAAATTTTCTAGCTAATAAATGAAAGACGAGTATTATTTCATGCACTTTTGAATCAAATCTAATAAGTGTTTATTATACTACCAAACCAGCAAATATGTCATGAAAAAATATCATATTCTATAATTAACAACGTAATGTAAATATATTACTGCAAAATATTTTATATTTTCTACTATCATTAAAAAAAAAATAATTGGTTTCTAGGAAAATTTTGAGTAGGAATTCCTCAAGACTCTACCTTGTGACTTCTAATCTTTCAGGTGTGTTATATAAATGATTAACATACATTTATTTAAATAATAAAATGGTTGTAGATTTGCAGATGACACATTCATTCAGTTGAAAGGTTAAAGATGTTACACAAAAATTCAGTTATCAAGTATTCAAATGTAGCTTAACATTAATATTTTTTAATATTAAAGACAAAATATATCCATTCCTCTTTTTCTACCCCACATTGCACTTTCTCCCCTTCAGAAAAAAATAATATCTTCTCTGAAAATATACTATCTGCAACATGTGAACAGGTTTTGCACCTGGTTTGTTATATGCATCATTCCAGGCCATGGGTAGATCTGTAATAAGTAATGCCCTGGGAGTAGCAAAAGAGTATTTTGTAATAATTTTTCATAAAATTTTATTCCTAAAAATTTAAGTGTAAAGTTAACCAAAATCAAGCACTGTTTCAGAGGTGATTACAGATCTCATTTCAATTGAATTCAGTACCAAAATCAGATTTAAGTGTGTTATATTCCAAAAATACACATGTAGACATACACACAAATTCAATATTATATGCACAAAAATGTATAACATACCTTTAAATCCCTATATATAATTCCTTCATTATGTAAATAATCGAGGGCTAATAAAATTTCACCACCATAAAATTTTGTCCTTTCTTCACTAAATATTCTTTCTCGAGATAAGTGAAAAAATAACTCTCCTCCATTTACATATTCCATTACGAAACACAACCTATCAGATGTTTGGAATGAATACTTGAGAGACTAATCAAAGGATAAAAAGTAACATATTAAAATTTAATTATTTTAAAACAGCTTTTACAGTTCTATTTTTATAACTACTGCAATATATCTTAAAATATTTCATAAATCTCACTCTAAAACTAAATTATGCATATTTATAATTAATATTCCTTTAATCTGGCATAAAATTAAATTTAATTCTTTAAATTGACAGGCTACTGTCAGACCTCTGTGGCAAGCAGCTGCTTTAGGCTTATTTATTTATTATTTTTATAATTAATTACCTAAACATGCAAAAATTTCAGGAAATTTTGGTAGCTCTAAAAAAAATTTGTGTCTAAAATAAAGCTTTATTTTAAATGCTTGACGTATCTTTCCATTCAAATTCTCCAATTGTCCAGACACATTGGTGATCACAATTTACATGTCAGATTCACATTAACAAGAGGTAAACTTCAGTTTTTACAATAAAAAAAAAAACTATTTATTCTACATTATCCTGGATTTTCATACACATAAAACAATGATAAAGGCCTGTGCATTAAATAGATATCAAGATTTCTAACCACTAGGCCAAATTAGCAGAAATGATTCTATACCCAAATATCAATGATAGATACTGCTCTTGTGAACACAATAAACAGCAAAAAGAGGAGCTCATTGGCTAGAGTATTTAATAGTATTCCTGAAGTGCTATACTTTCATATAAAATTAACAAATGAAATAATTTAATATATATACGACTTGCTAATCTATGAATTATTTACAACTTCAACTTTTAAAATAACTTTCAAAAGAATTTCTTAGTCTAATTCTTATTATTAATATAAAAAAATATTTAATATCTTGTGCTGCTGTGTTTGAAATAATAATTTTTATTATTTATAATGATGCAAAAATTGTTTAGCAATCTTCAAGTGTAACTAGCGAGTTGAATAATATATATATATTTTGCAAATATTATTAGAATCTAGATTACCTTTATTTAAATGGCAAGCAAATTAATGAAGTTGAATATTATATTATATATGGTTTTTAACATATTTTTAATACACTAATCAATGATGAATTAACTGTTAGATATAGTATTTTTAGTTTACTGTAAAAATATTTGAAAAAAAAAGGACTCAAAACCCTTTTCCACTAATAAGTTGAAATATGATCAGCATGGTATTTTATTGCAGTTCATTACTATCTGTTGATTGCTTATATGGTGATGGTTTTTCTAACATAGAAGATGCAATATATTCTTCATTAAGCATTCTGCACAAAGAAAACTAGAGTGGTCTACAGGTTACAGTTGAACAAAATATTGGACTACAACGATTAAAAGTTAGTTTTCTTATTTGTAGCATGCAGATTTAAACTGAAAAGTCTGGCATTTGTATTCCTGGCAGAATAAAAAGATCATTCAACTTTTCATTCAATATTTTATTTTAAATATCAGTATACATGAAAATAAAACATAGGGTCATTATTAAAGAATACCCATATTTTTAAGTGCTATAATTTATTAAATAATTAAGTAACAAAGTAATTCCGTGTACAAAATGTGAAGAAACATTTTTTGTGCTCAACAGACTTCAATGTGGGTGTACACTCTAATTTGGGAGTCTAATTTTTCTAATTACAATGTCTAATTTGTTGTCACTTCCTCTGATACATGCAATCTGCCTATTGACTTTCTTTTGCCAATACTGCCCATTTCTTTAAATTGACAACACTGAGAGAAAAAATAATTGCTTTGTAATCAGACCCATTTCTTTTTACTGAAAACATTGACAAAAAAAAAAAACTTTGTGATCGGGAGGATCTTTTCCTATTTGTGACAATATTTTAAAGATTCAAAAAAATTACCTCCCAAGCAGCTGCTTGCCACAGAAGTTTAACAGGACCCTGTCAGTATAATATGCCATAGATAAGATCTCTGGGGAAGACAAGACCTTAGCAGCAGAGCACAAGAAATAAACATCTATACCTTATCCAGGTGTTGCACTTGGATTCCTTTGATTAGTAACCAAGCACACTTACCACTCAGCTACCAGAAAATGACACTTGCTTCCAGCACACCACAACACACTGAGCTGTCTCTCGAACAGTTGCCATCTTATTAGCATTTGCATGTGATGGAATGCAATACAATTCCATGTCAAATAAGTGAAACTTTGAGAGTTTCTTAATATTCTGGGCACACAATTACTTCTATTATTTATTTAATAAAATATAACACTTAAAACTGCAGGCATTTGTTTATAATGATGCTGTATTTTCTGAAAATTTGAATAATCATTCAACTTTTCAGAAATTTTAAAAGTACAAAAGTATACTCAACTTGTAACTATACTCAAACATCAATGATAGAATTGGTAAATACAACAGCAAAACAAGTTCACTGACTAGGGTACTCAAAAGTACTCTTTTTTTTTTATTAGTGCAGTGCTTGTTTGAAGGAACATCTGTATTATACTTTTGATGCCCATACTAGTTTATTTAAATGAATAAATCCAAATGAAATGCTACTTTTTTTCTCCTTTATTCAGAGATACGAATGTATTAATAAAATATTGAATACATTTGTCCATATAATTTTGCTTTAGTATATATTTGCTACAGCAAGGAAAATGTTTTTTAGTTTTAAAATCAAAGCACATTTATATAACATTTTAATACTATAAAAGCAGTAATGAAAATTTAATAGTATAAATTTTAGTCTAGATCTGATTGCAAATCCAACTTCATTATTTTATCAATAGGAAAAATATATTTTAATATACAAAATAATATAATAAAATGATAGAATACTTACAATTAGGAAAGGATGTTTTGTATTTCGCAAAACCCTGTTTTCAGTTAATGTATGTGCAACTTCATCCTAAAATTAAAAAAAAAACTTTTCATATACTTAAAAATAACATTAATCAATACTTTCAATGAATGATAAGAGTTCCACAATGCATTATATACTATACATTTATGTTATATTCATTAAAAATTTTGTTTTAATATGGTGATAAAAAAAAAAAGGTTTTATAACCCAAGTTCAGCATACAGATTTTGATGTCCCAAAGGAATCAATGCAAGTTTTGATTTATGGCAATGAACCTATGGAAAAATAGCACTTTCAAAACTACTTCTTGGTTGTCTTTTTATTTAATTAACCATGAAACCAATATTTGAACCACTGAGATTCCACTTTTTGGTTATTTTTGTTTTGGCAAACAAACAATAACTTAATTTTAGTACTTAAGAATATTAAAATAATAATTTTTTTTCACATATATAATTTCATATTAACATATTAGTTTTCTCAGTGGTTGAGCAGGTATGTGTCTGGCTGAAGAGCAAAAACTCCAATTTGAATCCTGTACAGTATGATTCAAAGTCTGGACAAAGCCATATTTAGTTAATACATAGCTTATGTTACAAGGATCAAATGGTTACAAATACAACTTGGTTAGACTTGTGGAATACAAAGAAATCAGTATCTTGTGTAGCTACCGTGAGTGGCAATAACCGCTGCTAAACAGTCTGGCATCGAGAGGATGAGACGTCGGATGTGTTAGGGGAATATCAGTCAATGCAGTTCGATATGTAGCCAAAGTTCATTTGTTGTAGCAGCTGCTGGAGTGCTAGTCGTCATGAGATCATGGACCAGACATGTTTAATTGGGGATAGATTGGGTGAATGTATAGGCCAAGGCAGAAGTATCACATGGTGGCTATCAAGGAATTGTTGAACAATGCATGCCACATGTGGTCGAGCATTGTCCTGTTAGTAAATGGCACCAGAGAGCCCCTGAAGATAAGGTACAACCACAGGCTCCAACACCTCAGTGATGTAATGCTGGCTGTTCAAAGTATTGGTAATGCATACGCAGTGCGTGGTGAGTGGAGTCCAATGGCATCCTATACCATAACACCAGGGGCCAGACTTGTATGGTGCAGCATCATGCATGTCTCATTGAGCCTGTTGCCACGGTACCACCAGATAAGGATTCATCCATCATGGTGCTGCATACTGAAGTGGGATTTGTCTGAAAAGATGATGCGATGCCATTCGCACATCCATGCACGACGTTCTTGACACCAATGCAGTCATATGCCTGTTTTGTACAGTCAATGGTAGCCAAAGCAATGGCCACCTAGCAAAGATGCACCAATGCTGCACACGTCAAACCGTACGTGCGGACACTGGTTGATGTGCAACACACCTAACTGTTGAGCTAAGGTGTTGATGTAGCTGTATGATCATTCAGAGCCATGTGCACAAGATGTCTGTCCTCTTGTTTGCTTGTGTGACAGGGCCATTGAGATCCCTCACATCAGTGAGGTTGTTCCTCCTCTACCCACTGACGCCATATTCTCATTATTGTGGCAGCATTCTGTCCAACATGAGCACTGATGTCTTGGTACAATAATCCGCCTTCCCGTGATTCCACAATTCTCCCTCAATCAAAGTCATAAACCTAGTTGTATGGATGCCATGTTCTTCGATGGGGCATACTTGATCCTTTAAGTGTGCAAGAACTGCAAGCAAACACAATTCCAGTGCTTTACACTGGCTCTTTGTTATCTCCTCTTATATCACTTCCTGCAGCCTTATTGTCACACATGATGTGCTGTGCTTTGAATCATTTACATGTTGTCACATGGGCTACCCATCTTGCATATTTCGGGACAATCTGATGAGTTCTTCCTGGTGTTGCATTTTTATTGACCAGCAGTGTACCTCAAAATTTCTAACATTTGTCACCAAGAGAATGGGGAACAAAGTGAAACACTATCCACAGAATACATTATGCAAAACAGCACAAAATAGTGTCAACAAGCCTTTTCAGCTTGAGAATGCCAATAGATCTGCAGGCTTTTCAACAATATGACCTAAAATACATAGTCATGCACAAAATGAATTTAATGATGAATTATTTATATCTTGTCTGATGATACTATTTTGTACTTTTTATAGATAAGAAACACTATGAAATCTATTATAAGTTACATCAAGAGCAGCAAAAACAACTTTCACACTGATAGCATGACTGCCAGACTTTTGTAACCTCTTTAAACCAATATTAAATTTTTTTCACTGAGTTAATTTACATTACACACTTTTTATTTTCACAGAAAAGTACAATCTACAGTTAAAATTACCTTGGCAATAATTACTTCCTTTTTTAGGACTTTAATGGCATATAGTTGACCAGTTCCTTTTTCTCGACAGAGGATGACTTTTCCAAAGGTACCTTTGCCAAGAACTTTTAAAAATTCAAAATTATCTAGAGTCTGGGGGAGAATAAAAATACTTTACTGCTGAAAGCAACAACAAAAAATCCTTATTTTTTTTTACAACAATTTCATTAACCTTTTCAGTGCTAAGCCCATACATATATATGATCAGGAATTGACTTTCATTTTTAAATGAAATGTTAGTAATTTTTTTATCTCACCTTGTGATTATATATTTTATATAAAAACAATATCTTGATACTGATATCAGATATTATTATAATACCATCATTCTACAAGAGTTTACAATGAAATTTCATACATAAAAGTGTGTCAACAGAATAGTAAGCAATGTTAAAAACTGACACAGCAGATGTAGCAATCTCATAAAAATGGGCACTCAAAATTTAACAGATTCTAGTGCATGTACACAATTCTGAAACGGAATCAACATGCTAATATTCTATTGTATACAATAAATATTTAAAACTGTTGCATATAATATATACAACAGAAAATAATAAGGCATAAGCAATTATGTTATGATCTGAGTTGGAAGAGCATAAAGGAAAAAAGTTTTGAAAAATTCACAAACAAATGACATACAAAAAGCTCCAATATCAATTATAGCATTAAAAAATGCTAAGAAAGGAATATTATTAATTAATAAATTATTATTAAATACTAAAACATTTACTGGTTATTCATAGTTGTATTTTAATCTTTTGCAGTAAGAGGATAAATTTACAGAATGAATCATACATGCAAAACAACAACACTTTAAAGAAATCAAAATCCTTACTATTTTTCTGCCTTTAGAAAGGGATGTTCTTGTGGAAATATTTATTCTGCCCATGAGGTCATCTTGTTCCATCATTTCCACATCTGTGTCTTGGTCTTGCTCCTGAAGTCTGTCTGCCACATACTGGATGGCCTGCATCCATTCTTCTCTATTTCAAATGAATACAGGGATTATCATTTTCAATTTCTATTTACAGTAGATATTCTGTTTCAAAATTTATCTTCATCTTACCAAAAATATAAAATGAGGATGGTAATTAAAAAACATATTAGTGCTAGCAACATTTATAAGTGCAACACCAAGGTTATACGAAAAGATCTTGCAAAGAACATATCTTTATTAATTAATAGCTATCTGTAAATTTCGAGTGGAAATTTAGTTTTCTTAACCAAATATGGTTGGTTTTTATGACTCTGAAATACACTATATTACCAAAAGGGTTTTATGTTTAAATTTTCAGATGATGGGAATGGAAGGGCATTTAAAGTGCTCCAACTCTGAAAATAAGCTTTTACCTGAACAACTGAAGATCTCAATAGATCTTTCTAAAGCTCAATTTTCAATATTATTCATTCAACATTTAAAGAGTAATGGAACCTGAAACATTTAACAATTGAATTGCTACTCATAAGAATTTACTTCAAAAGTTAACTAAAGAAAAATAATGTCATAACAAATTGTTCATTAAAATAAATGCAATTTTAGAGCTTTGCACAATGATTCTTTCAGTTTTCCCTGATTAACAAACTAAGTATAATAAAGTGTAACAGCAGAAAATATTGTTAATGTTCCAGCTTCAACAACTCTTTAAATGTTAAACAAATATTGTGGAAAATTGAGATTCAGAGATTTCAGGAACTTTTCAATTTATATGCAGTGACATTTTCCTGTAAATAATTTATTCATAAAGTTAAGGAACTTTGAATGTGGTTTTCCATTCACATAGCATGGAATGCCCCATTGTCCAACATTTCTGGTAATACAGTGTGTTTCTCATGCCAGTTTTGACTTTCAGTTGACTTCTTGGTCTTCCTGCTTAGTGATCAACTGCAATCTGAGGTTGATACATTACATGGCACTGTTTTCAGAAGCCTACAGAATATCACATACCTTTACACCATCATCGATCATGCTCAAGCTGATGCCTCTGTTGTGCAACAATTGTCCTATATACTACAGTAGAATAATTACCTGCCTACTACAGTATACAATGAGATATGACAGTGCAATACACCATCATATCCAATTGATTCTATTCCTCTTTAGGAGCTTTCCATAATCCATCAATCGTCTGCAGTCAACTTTTACTTAGAGCCCATTTCAAGAGTCCAAATGTGCAAAAATCCACAGGTGAAGCAAACTGGTGACATCACAGAATGTCTTCAAATGGTATAATGCATATTCCAGTTCCTCTGCCATCCAATGAAGATATTTGTGTGTAGATACTGAGGCATGCTTGAAGCTTTGACTTGATGCAACCATATGGTGTTAACATCTACCACACAAGGCAGGAAATTCACCCCAGTCTATTGGGCTTCATGATATTTTCTTACAGTAGAGGGAGTTCATTTTGGCATTCTTTTCCCACCATATGGATTTACAACTTCCCATTATAGCTGTACCCAGAAATGACCATAAAATCTTTGGGAAAACTTTCAGTACATTCTTTGTACCACTTGTGACAGGCTGTTTGGTTGATTAGTCAGAAATACGTTGTTGCAGTTGTCTAGGTAGCTATCCCTCATACAATGTGTTCACATTTTTCCACTTGTCACCTGCCAGGTAATGCTTATACAGCTTGCAGCACTTGGTATGCCATTATGTGGTAAGGAAGCAGCTTGTGGGCATGAGAGTTATAAGTGAACTGTAAGTGAAGTTTGTCTTGGATGATATTCTGGACAGTCAACTTTGTTGGCTTTGTCACCCATTCTGTGGGTTACAGGATTTTGTCCACTGATCATTGTGTGAACCTACTTGATAACATCTGGTGTGTGGCTGGGTACTCTAAGCTTTTTTTACGTACTTGCAACTACTTCCTGGGGTCTGCCTCCTACACACTGCTTCACCACATAGATTTTTTTGCCCTTTTGAGAAATACTAAAGTTTCTGGTTTTGCACATCTTTATAATTTGACTCAGAATATTGGTTGTTGAAAAAGGCAACAATGTGCCCTTCCCCCAAATGTGTCATTCTTGGTGTTACATTGCACAGTTCATGCTCACAAAATGGTATTGCATAACTATTGAGACATATACATTGCCACCACAATTTATTCATTGCGGGATTCCCCCATGGATTGGCATGCACACCCAACTTTGGAGACCATTGATCTAAGTGACTTATACCAATAGAAATTATTTCATCAGTTTTTCATCCAGCTGCAAAAAAAATTAACAAAAATTGTAAATACAGTTTATATAATTTATTTAAAATTAAAGATTACTTTTCATACATGCACTATGTTATCAAAAGTTACTAAAATCCTAGAATTTTTCTTAAAAGATTTATTGACAATTTTAGTACTATATAGGTCCACCTTTGGACATGATGCAAGTTTTGATCTTTCTTGACATACTTTCTCAAAGTTTTGGTAACAGGCTGAAACAATATTATGCCACCCCTCATGCAAAGCATCCCAGATTCATGGTTGAAGTGAACTGCTCTTACACATATACAACACTTCAATTCATCCCAAAGATGTTCAATATGGTTAAGATCAGTCCATTTTAACAACTTTATTCTGTTCAAATCATCCTATAATCTAATTTTTTATGCACCCTTCTATATGAAAAGTTACAGTACAAAAAAAACCTATTGAATTTTGAGAAAATTACAAACCTCTCTTGTTCAGATTCCACATGGAAAGTTCTTTCTATAACTGTAGTCCACTGCAGTCCTCTAATTAAAAATGTAAAAGGTTTTGGGCGATCAGCCTTCATTATCTGGCAACCTAATATAGTATAATTTATAATAAAATGTTTCAAGAAACAAGTTTGTGTAACATATTAAGTTGAAGTGATTCAACAAAGCCAGAAATGATAAGTTATTGTTTATTTACATTAAATTGGAATAGCCAATATATACATTTGCTACAATCTAATGATTTAAAAACTTTTTAGTGGCTTAGCATAAAAAAATTAAGGAAAGGAGATTACCAGATTAAACCTCCTTAAAGAGCAATTAACTAGATGAATTTAACTAATATTTATTTTTGAAGAATAATAGTAAATCCTAATATTTAAAAAAATGTCACCTGTAATAAAATTACATTTGCATTCTTACCACTGAAATGTTATCTATCGTGTAACAGCTAAGGATCTGGAAGAGGAGCCTTAATCCTTACCTTTACATCCAGAGGCCAAACTGTTTTGTCCCTATGCTCGGCTGAAAAAATTTTTTTAACTTTTTTGCCAAATAACCAAAAAAAAGAATTATGGCATGTAATATGCCAAATTAATCAGCATTTAATTCTGGATTTTCTGAAAATATTTAGCAAAAAAGATAACTAGTTTTATTTTAATACGATTTTTTTTTTTGAGAAATTTTATAAAAAAAAATGATCTGGCAATGCAAATAAAAATTATTAAAAAATACACAAACCAATAGGCAGAAATAATTATAAATCATATGAATAGAAAGGCTATTTATTTCTGAATAACAAAAAAAAAATTTTACTTCAAACCAGAAAATTACTCTTTTTATAATTTTTTCTTGGCATCATACTTTGAGAAAAGTCCACGCTTTTTGCCAATTGTGCTGAGTAAGATAAGCATCAACAAATAAAAAAATTATTTAAAAAAAAATCAATCAACAGAAAGAGATTATGTTATATATCAAATTAAACAGAATTCAACTTCAAAAATTTCTACAGAAATAGTTATAGTTTCTTTAATGTGTGTTATTTGAAAAAAAAAAAAAATCATGAAGCATTAACCACCACACTACAGTAACTATGTGTGTAGAACACAAGGTAATTTGTTTTTGCTATTGCTTACTAGAAATACATATAAAATATTACCAATAACTGAGTGATCCTATCAGTTTTTCTTATTTTTTATTTAAATATAAGAAATTGTTCTGAAAACAATTGATTTTTAGAGTAAGGGATATTGAACAATTTTAGAGATTTCACAGTTAAAAATATGCTTGTTACAATTTTTTTTTAAATCCCATGGCATACCTGATGGTGGTATACTTATTATTTTTTTTTCAATTTAGATCTTCTAGAGAATCTCTAGATAATCATTAAGTACACTTCTTTACAGTTCTTCAAAAAATATACTGAAAACATTTTTCTTTATCTTAAAATGATCCCCATTTAGGATCACATATAACCATTACCTTAATGTGTCTCTGAAGTGCATTCTGCATGTGAAACATGACTGAAGCATAGATATATGGGAACATGTGTGCATTATATTTAGGGCATGAATTTTTTGAGGGTTTTGCCCATTTATTAACCAATTTTTATCTCATATCATTTTTAAACATTCGGGGAAAACCTGAAATTTTTTTAAAACACTACAATATGAACAAAACAATATTAATGGTATACTAGGGGCACTGTCCTTTGCAAGAAATGTTAATTTATTATTGACCTTAATGGAGTCAGTAAAAATTTTATTTTTTATTAAACTCAATTTAAGAAATTTCAAAACTAAATTTCTATCAAGGTAAATGTTACTTTTAACCTAATAGAAACATGACCTAATTATACTACAGATGCTATTGAATGCAATTTATTGTATAAATTAGTTATAATTTTAATCTAAATTATTAATTTTCCATATTATATGATACCCAAAACATGGTTGCCATCAGAAGCCTCCCTTCCCCTAAACTATCAGAAATGTTTCACTATCACCTATGCCAGAAAGTAAAGTAGCACAACTCCAAAAGCACTGGAAAATGGTTGTGGAACGAAGGAGGTAGTTTATTCTCATAAATGAATAACAATCAAACTAGTTTTTTTGGAAATAATGGTTTTGCTGATGCACAGAATTCAAACTCACGTGTCTCCAGATTCATGCCAGTGTTCTAACCACTAAACTAGCACCAGTTTTCATCATTTATCCACTAACAGGTAACTCAGTATATTTACTATTCATTCATTATTTCATTAATAATGCTGTGAGTGTGAGTGACTTTCTTATTTATGTATTATTCAGAGCAACATTGAAAAATAGAAGTTGCTGTCCCTGATCATAGATGGAGCCATAGGTGACACATGCAGGATGATTTTTAGTGGTATTGGTGGATAAATGATGGAAGCCAATGCTAATTTAGTGGTAGAACACACTGACATGAATTTGGAGAGATGTGGGTTCAATTCCTTTCATCGACAAAAGCAATTTTTTCTACAAAAGCTGTTCACTGATTCATTGACTTTATGCCAAACAGAAAACTCTGTATATTACTATTAACAATTAAACTAATTACATTACATCTGCCCTATGGAAATGTCTATAGAGCTCTTTTTATATTAGCTCTTTTTAAAATAACGATTAATTGATTATACAACCAAAAGTTTCTATTTTTGGCTAGGAAGAAATGAATACACAATTTCCATGGTCCAGACAATATGTCATTTTGACAATTATCTTTAATTTTTTTTTTTAATATTGACTACTCTTTGACATTACTATTAAATTTATAATCTTCAGAGAGTGATTTTTTTAAGTTCTCCAAAGAAATGATGTATTTGCCCATTCTACATTTACATATATTTATTACCCCTCAAGCAACTGCTTGTCACAGAGGTCTGCTGACAGGAACTTGTCAATATCATATGCCAGAGAGAAGGTCTATGAGAAAGGCAACAAAAATTAAAAAGAAGGCAACATTTATGCTTTATTCAGGACTTGAACCCAGGTTCTTTTCATCCACAGCCAACCAACCACACAGCAACAGCTCAGTTAATACTGATTTAAGATTAGTATTCATTAGTCACAGAACCTGATATGTTATTAAGTAGGCTCATATCCAACATGACAGAAATGTTTCATTTTGCTAACTCTAACATTTGTATCAAATTACATACGATTCAGTAGTAAAGTATCATATGAGATACCCTGTAGACATGGTTCTCGTGAAATATAAGTTATTAATGTAGAATAACTAAAAGTATCTGTGTAAATAATTGCAAATAATATGCAGATATAATGATAAATATCCATGGAAAGATGATAAAGTAAATAATAAATTTTGCTTTAACACTAGTCACTATGGTATGTAACAAATAAAAATAATATATTTTAAAAAAATGTAATCTAACCAGATTTTAAAGTGTGCTATCTAAACAACAAAATTTTGAGAAAACAAATACCTTTAACAGTAAAATTATTAAGTGGATCATCAAAACCATGCTCTGGTTTGCTCTTAAAGCCAATGAGGGCTCCATTATCCAAAAGTATAAAGTATCGGGGTCTCCAGTTTTTAATGTGTTCACCTGGAATAAAAATATTTTGAGGGATATGAGAAGAAATATCTTGATAATTATATTCAGCATTTCACATCTAATTAAAATGCATAATAAGCAATACAGTGCAAAGAAGTATGAAAGCAATTTTATATTTATGGTGGTCAATCACAAACAATATATTGAGAATAAATGCAAATAAATGCAAATTCTTCAATTACCAGTAAAAAAATATGTCAACTATCCATTAAAACTGGAGGTTTGCACAAATGCAATGATCTTCAGCTCTATACTAGAGGTAAATATAGCGATCTCTGATCAACCAATGGTAAGACACAAAAGATGCTGTTATACCAATTAATGCATAGCATTTCAAATTGCAAAATGTACTATATCAGACCATTTTTATGGATATCTGAGGTTAAAATGAATGAACAGAAATTCATAAGGATTTTAAGTTTTATAAACATAAATCTTTATATTCTAATAACGTGTAAAAAAAGCAAGAAATATGAAGAAATAAGGGACATGTTAAACAGTATTTGGTTTTTAAACAAGAAATATGGAGAAGTGACATTTTAATAGCTTACGTGCTCAGTTTTCACAGGAAATTTTAGAAAATTACTTTGTCTACCAACTCATGTATGTACCAGCTGTGTGGATAGCAAAAGTTCTTATCCAAATCCTCAAGGTCTTACCGCAAATACATCTGCCACATCTTATCCGCATCCACAAAACTTTATCAGCATCTGAACATACTGGCTACCTAATAACGATCAAGGTTTTGCAAATACTTCAGATCCAATGCATGTGTGTGAGTAAAACAAGTCAATCTAATGTTTATTAATGAGTAGTAATTAACTAAAAACATATTCTCTGATAAAGATTGAATTTCAGAAAAAAATGTCTTACTAAATATTACATAAAAATTTACCAAAATATAATTTTGAAAATTATTCTGAGGAAATTTTGCACTTTTATGTGCAGTTATCATTGATTATGGGAAGTCACTCCTTTTCATTACCTAGTAACTCCTATTGACCATTCACTCTGTTTCATGTAATTAATTTCAGTTTTTTAGGTAACACACTGAATTAAAATCTCTTTTTTCATCATCTGTTTCAAATTCTCTATAGCAGAAAATTATCTAAAGTAATATTTTATTTATGTCAGCCATCAATAATACCATAATGTTTGCCCGTGTCTCTACAGATTATATCTGCATTAACATATATTGGAATGCAGATGGGCTTGGAAAGGATGCTGTCCATCGGATGGGATGTTTAAACCATGGCCCAGTGTGTGGGAGAGCTATATCCTGCGCATATTCAAGAACATGCTTGATGGCCTTGGTAGGAGGCTACAATCTATCTCCTAACAGCTGTTCCAGTGGGTCCCCTCCCCCAACCTTCTTTGAGCCTTTGGAGCACTTGTGACCTGGCCATTTAGCCCAGTGTGCAAAAAAAGTGCCACTGAGAGGTAAAAAAAAAAACCAACCCTAGTATTTGTAAAATGCTTCTTTTGCTTCTTATTGTATTTTTTAGATGGACAAAATTTACATTGTGCACATTTTGTTTGTTTCTTCTTATGTTCTTCCTTGTATTCTATTTACAAAGTGCTTCTTCATTTCAAGGCTTACATTTTCTGCAAGTGGTTTATGTAACAAAACACCAATTAGTTTAAATGATTGCCTTTAGGATTTATTAATCATGATTGCAAAAGGCTAATAAAATAAAAATACTGCGTCAAGCAACTGCTTGCCACAGAGGTGTGACAGGAGCCTGTCAGTTTATATGCCATAGTAGATCTGTGAGGATGGCAGGACCCCAAAAGAAATACAACATAAACATTCATGCCTTACCTGGGGCTCGAACCCAGGTCTCTTTAATCAGAAACCAAATGCACTAACCACTCAGCACACACTGGAAATTGACACCAATATAAAACAAATAAATATCGTCATGTTTCGTGTT
Organism: Ryuthela nishihirai; assembly: GCA_038380435.1. Lineage (NCBI taxonomy): Eukaryota > Metazoa > Arthropoda > Arachnida > Araneae > Heptathelidae > Ryuthela > Ryuthela nishihirai. The sequence goes on along the minus strand of JAWZYU010000029.1, from coordinate 45,753,666 downwards.
GAGATTTAATTCCCATTACAAAAATAAGCTACTTTGTTAGCACTGGACTAAATAGTTTTTCCTATCTAGTGGATCAAAAACTCAACAACAAAACTACATCTATATAAAGTGTGTTCCACACAAATGCCTAAATTTTTTATAGTAGTAAGATGAGTGAAAAAGATAAAATTATAGCTAACAAAATCTTTATTTTCATTATTTTGTCAGTGTTGTGAGTTATGCAAGCTGAAATATTTAACAGAAAACAATGGAAGAGTTAGCTAAACAATTAAGTTCTAATAAGATTCTAATAAAATCCATAGGCATCAATTTTTCAGCTAACTCTTCACTTGTTCCACATTCTATGTGATATTTGACTGTAAATTACTGCACCTGATTTTAACAAATGTTGATATTTTGGTCTGTAAATGGTAGCTAGGTAGTCACTGGAAGGAGAGCTATGCACCAATCCCCTGTGACGATGCATAGAACCGGCCAGGCCTAGCACCTAATGTTCAACACCGCCTTCTCATGGTGCAGACCGTTAGTACCTTTCAAAAGAGATACTGTCTTGTGGAAGTGACAGAAGGGGAGGGCTGCCAGATTAGTTTGGCCTACTGATCTGGACAACTCTGGTTACTTTTGTTTTTTTTCTACCCTGCTGAGGAGTGGTCAACCACACAGGGTCCTGGTGCGGACCATATATACCAACCTGAATGGAATTATGGCTCTGAGCTTGATTATGGATCCTGATTTTACTGCACTGGTGGGCTTCTGTAGAGAGAAAATCTTCCGCTGTGTTTTCTGTTTGTTTGTGAGTTGACAGCCCCAAGTGAATAGATTCACAGGATATGTTTATCAGTTGGTGGATAATCCTGAGCAGAGGTCATCGCAGGCACCTGAACTCTTTGCTTCTACTGGCATTGTCAAATTCTACATTGGAGGAAGTCTTCCAGTGTAGATGGCTTCAGTCTTTAGTGGTGGGGGAACGGGTCTTTGCCCCATGTCTACGATTAGGGGGCTGTTGAAATTGTTGGCATTCCCTCTCTCAATAAACATAGTTTCTTTAAACATCCTACTAACCATTTTCTCTCCATAGGTAGTTGGAATGTGAGGACTCTGCACAGAGCTTTTTCTCTTGATGTCCTCACACAAGAATTCCACCGTTATAATTTAGATATTCTCGGCTTGCAAGAGACCAGATGGACAGATAAAGGTCAGATTCTTAAAAATAATCTTAAATTTCTCTTTTCAGGGAGGAACGATAATAAAATCACCAAGACGTGGGTCAGCTTCTCAGCAGACCAGTGATGCTCTTCTAGGATATGAGTGCATTAATGAAAGGTTTCTTACAGAAAAATTTCAGACAAGCGTTAAAGACTTGAATGTTATCTGTTGTTATGCCTCCACTGAGGATGAGGATAGGTTTTACAGACAACTTCAGGATATTTTGAATTCTGTCAAGGAGATATTACCCTTGTTCTAGGTGACTTCAATGTCAAAGTTGGTACTGACCTTTGGGGAGGGGTGATAGGCCCTATTGGTAGTTGCAATGGGCAACATCTCCTACAGGTAAGTAAACTCAATGGTTTCAGAATAACTAACACATATTACAAACACCACGACATACATAAGTACACATGGGTTTCACCTGATGGGCTGCATAAGAATATGATTGATTATATATTAATTAACAGCAAATTGGCTAGTTCTGTTATGATACCAGGTCATAAAGGGGAGCTGAAATTGGATCTCACAATTATCTTGTTAAAAGTGCCTTGCAACTTAAACTTAAAAAGTGTTGTGCTAGGGTTAAAAAATTTACCTTTAATACTGAAGCTCTGAAAGACCCAGTTATAGCTAAAGTTTACCATGATAGGTTACTTAGTCATTATGACAGTCATGGTTTGCTTACTACTGAAGTTGAGGAAGAATGTGACCATTTTAAACAGGCATTTTTGGAAACTAACTGAACTCTTTAAGGGAAAAAGGAGCAGAGGAGGCAGAATTATTTGAGTGATAAGGCACTTGAGCTTATTTCAGAAAGAAAGAACTGCAGGAATGTCCTTAATCAATACCCTACTAGTCCTAATAGAAAGCATTACAGAGAGCTTAATAAACGTGTAAAGGATCAGTTAGCTGCTGATAAGAATCTTTGGCTTGATGGTTTGGCTGACAAAGCCGAGGAAGCAGTTAGACAGCACAACAGCTAGAGAGCTGTACCAGATAGTTAATGTTTCGTGTGGTAGAAAACGGACAGGTATACAGGGATTGAAGGATAAACAAAGTAAGGTTATTGAAGGTGAAGTTTCTGTCATGGCTAGGTGGGCTGAGCATTTCAGTGATGTTCTAAACAATGTGGGTAATTCTACTCCCATTGTTTGCAATGATGATAGATGCATTGGTGGCTTTAATGTTGGCCCTATAACACAATCTGAAGTTATTTTGGCTGTTTCTAAACTTAAACTTCATAAATCCCCAGATGTAGATGAAATTACTACGGAAATGCTTAGAGCTGGGAATGTTTCTGTTACCACTTGGATGACTGAAATTTTGAATATCTTTTATGATAAAGGTATGGTTCCTAAGGATTTTATCAGAGCTATTATTATTACTCTTTTTAAAAAAAGGTGATCGCAGTTCTTGTGATAACTATAGGGGTATCAGCCTATTCTCTGTTCCAGGTAAAGTTCTTTGCAAGATTGTGCTTAATAGAATTAAGAATCTGGTTGACAGGCAATTGTGTGATGAACAATGTGGATTCAGAAGTGGTAGGGGATGTGTGGATCAGATTCTTGAGAAATGTTTAGAGTTTCAGAAACCTTTCTTCTAACCAGAGTCGAAATCAGAGTTGAAAGCCTTTTTGAAATCAACAAAGCTAGCTTTGTTGATTTCTAAAAGGCTTTCGACTCTGTTGATCGTCATAATTTGTGGTTGATTGTGAGATCATATGGTATACCAGACAAGTTAGTTAACATAATGAAAGCTATCTATAATAACATTGAGTCATGTGTGAGAGTTGTTAAGTCTTGTAGCAATTTGTTTAGCATTACTTTTGGTGTTTGACAAGGGTCCATTTTGTCTCCTTCCCTTTTTAGTCTGGTTATTGATATGTTACGCGACATTCACTTCAAGGGAAAGATTTTGGCCTTAAATGGGCTGGAGATACAAAAATTTCTGATTTAGATTATGCTGATGATTTAGCCCTTTTAGCAAATGATGTTGATGAGATGAACTCTTTCATTCGAGCTGTTGATGAGACTGGTAGTAGAGTAGGTTTGGTTATAAATAAAAAAAATAAATAAATACCCCCTCAAGCAGCTGCTTGCCACAGAGGTCTGACAGGAGCCTGTCAGTTTATATGCCACAGTAGGAGATCTGAGATAAACAGAGAAAACTAAAGCGATGAGAATTGGTCAGGCAGGCTGTGATTCAGTTAATCTGAATGGTTGCAATCTTGAACAGGTGTCACAGTTTAATTATCGTGGGAGCTATGTAACAGATATTGGTGATGTGCGGCATGAGATTAACAGACGAATAGGGATTGCTGCCGGGACTTTTAAGAATCTATGGAGAGTGTGGAGAAATAGGCATATACACCTAAAGACTAAAATTAGACTGTATAATAGTTTGGTTCTTTCTAAGGTTAGTTATGGTAGTGAAACTTGGACACTTCGTAAACAAGATAACAGGAAACTAGATGCTTTTGATTCTAGATGCTTACACAGTATCTTGGGCATTAGGTGGTTCAACTTTGTAACTAATGATGAGGTTAGGCATAGGAGTCAGCAACCTCCTTTAAGCAGCATATTGTGCAGAGAGAGACTCCGTTGGTTTGGCCATGCTGCCCATATGGATAATTAAAGATTGGCGAATAGGGTTATGAACAGTGTGTCTAAAGGCTTCAGAAAGAGGGGAAGACCAAGGATGCAGTGGGCAGACAATGTCAAACAGGACCTTATTAGAATTGGTGTGCAGTGGCCAGATGCAGCAGATGTAACTCAGGACAGACTTGCTTGGAGAACTAAATTGCAGTAAATTGTCTGGTTGAACCTCCGTAGTCCATGGCTACTTGAGGATGATGATGATGATATTTTAGAATTGACAAAAAATAGAAGGAATTATTATCAAAATTTTTTAATAATATATTTATTTTAGCCAGTGGCTTAATACAACAGGTATTATTTATTCTTTAACTTTGAGACAAATTCCCATAATTGAAACATTGCTGTTAAATGTTTTAGCTTTTATAAATTTTTAAATAAGAACAAATATTGTACAAAAAGAAACTTTACACATATTGGCTGATATAATTTTTTTAAAATGGTTTAAACAAACATTTCTTTCCATTCCAAATCAACTCTAACAGACTGACTGCAGAGAGAAATGAATTTCAGTGCTAGCCTACAAATCAGACACTACACCTTCACATATTTATATATTTAAACATATCCAATTATATTTTTCTAAAGTTTTTCACTAAAAAATTTTAAAAGGATAAATGATAAACTTTATTGTTATTCATGGGTTCCATATTTTGCTATTTATGTTTCAAGAAAGTGTTCCTTGCTTAAGACCAACTATATGGTCATTTTAATTTGAAAAGAACACAGTATTAAACTTAATTACAGTAACACTATTTAATAAACATAATGCATTATATAAATATAAATCAACCATAAAAGTTAATTAAGGAAGTTGAACATAGTTCCCATTATATGCAGTAAGAGAGAAGAAAAGATGCCTAATTCCTAAGGTGGAGTCGACAGTAGGTATTGACCCTAAATTTTTGCAAGTACTGTTCGTGGCAATTGTAGCTGAGTAAGTTCTCAATTACTGTTGAGATTTATTCGTGTTTGTAAAGGGGAACTAGTAACTCATCAGCCTTGATACATTTACAAAGTAGCATTGCAAATGGTATTAAATTTAAAACTTTTAAGATGTAAATTTTTTAAAAGACTTAATGCAACATTACATTTAAAACTATGATAAAAAATATTTAAAACAACCTTTGGTGCTATATGCATGCACTATTTTTTTGCAACTGTACTAGTTGATACTTTATTAGGCAACAAAGAATTAAAATGCACTTTTTTTATTGAATAAAACCTGTATAAGCTAGGAGGAATAGCTTTCTCTTTATATGTAGAATCAATATATACTATGTAACAATTAACTCACCTCTTTTGAGAAGCCAACCTTCTTTTACTATAGTAGCAGGTGGTTGAGGCAGCATTAAATCTGGCCCTGTAAGCCCACTCATGGTAATGTTTTCAACAAGCTTTTCCAAACTGGCACAAATAGGTGGCAGTGGCTGCAAAAAGTCAACATGCAGAAAGTATTACTTTTATGTTGATATCTAAAATAAAAAAAAAATTAAGATGCTTGAATTATTCTTATAACTATTATACATTTTAACCCATTTTCATTTTGTCATGCATGTGTCTGTAAAAAAAATCAGCTTTTTGAAGAGATAGATGAAAATATTAAGTTTTGGTTAGAGTGGGAACTGAACCCACAACCTTATGAAAACATGTCAGTGCTATTCTTATTGAATTATCCAAGGCTAATTCAACTACAATTAATGGGCTACTATAAATTTTAATTCAGTTCAATTGGTAGGTTACTCATGTTCCCATCTGTTGTTTGTGGATGACTAAGGCTGTCCCATTTCTATTCAACAAATGCAGACCATGAGCTCTTACTGATCAAGGAATCAAAGTTCATAGTTGTCCTATAGCTGAACTAATACTATTTGTAGTTTTAAAGTTAATACCATTTGCAATGCTACTTTGTAAATGCATCAAGGCTAAGTTACTAGTTCCCCTTTATAAATATGAATAAATCTCAACTTACTTGTGGTTTCATGTGTGCATTATAACAAACTTGTTGACTACAATGATACTGTATTTTTTTTTAAATCCAACTATTGCTTCTGAAAGGATGCCAAGCTGTGGTATTCAACATATGGTATATATGATACAGAAACGTGAATTTAATGATATATTATTCTTGAAATTAATAGCTGATCTGAATCACTGAATTTCAATAACCAACTACATTTATGGTAATACATACAACTGCATTTTTTTTTAAAAGCATTTTCATGTTTTACATTGATATTCAGCAATTAGTTTTACATCCAAATGAACTTTTAGGAACATTTTTCCAATTTAATTTAAGGTAATTTTGAATATATGCACTCCTATTATTATGTGCTCTTTCCAAGAATTTTGAAATTAATCAATTGTGACCATTTTTTTTTAATCTTACACTTAAAAGACCTCAAATGGGTATAAAATGAATAATACATGCATGTGTAGGACAGAGAAGAATCCTAGAAGCAACTCCTAGCTTTTACAGGCCTTCTCACACAATGATTTAAAGGCTTAAAAATATATTTTTGATTTCTTTGTAAGCCCACTTATTGCTTACATGGCCTCTTGAGTCATGCACAGGTATTGAGGTTTAAGCACTGAAATATATAGAGGTCAACAGCTTTTGAATGGTTCTATTCTTTCATTGATAGCCCATGTTGATACATCTACTTATTTATAAACTATCTACTTTTACTGATGACCTCAACTTACTTTAAACAAGATTTATCACACTGGATCCTCTTTTACAGAAAGCAGTGGAAACAGGCAGCACTGACACAATTTTTCTAAAACAGGAAACCTTTCCTGTTGACTTTATTCAAAAGCTCACCAAAAACATTTGAAACCACTAACTGAGATGATATTGAAGTTTCGCTACACATTTGAAGATGACTGAATTTCTCAAAAATTCAGATAAGTCCTGATATTTCTTTAATCCGCTCCAAATTATTTCCTGTTAGTTATGGCACACCTTTTAATATTGGAAATACTGCTCAAAAATCTTCACATAGTTTCACTTCTCGATGAAATCCCTTTCATATATGTGTTAGCAACAATATTATCATTGTAGCCTGGTTAATCATTCAGTAGATGTGAGTGTCAACACAGCACTTCGTACAGATAGTACAAAAGTATATAATAGGTTTTGTTTTTGAAACAAGAGACAGTTTCTTAACCATGATAAGGTAATCCAAAAGAAAATTAATGTAGCACACAAAGCAAACTTCAGTTTTCTGAATAATACTTTTGCACATGTGCAATGTGTGATACAAATTCCATGTGTTTTTTGTCACTGTGGTATTCATTTCTTATTTAAACACCCACTTTTGGCAACAAAGTAACCCCTTTTACTACTTTTGAACTGTAGTTTGATAAATGACAAAAGGTTTCACTCATCTCACATTTCACCACATCTATGCTATGATTAAATTTGAGTCACTTCAGTTCATTTAATAACTCTTCTTTAAACTTTCATCTTCTGCTCTGGAAGTGGCTTGTTGATGAATGGGAAATATTTGTCTTCTGCAGCTATTTCAACCATTTCTACCTCTTCCAAGTTTTATTTCTGGTGAAACCAAAGTTCTGTTATCTTTCTTTTCCAGTGAAACAAAAAGGCATTTGTCATGACTCTTTCAATAGTCTATGCAATCCACAAACTTTAAGCCACATTTGGATCAGTGCAATTCATATTTTCATCAAATGACAAAGCAAGTTTTTTTGTTTCAGTTTGAAATATTTAATGCCTCTGATATTAACATATTGAATCACTCAGATATTAAATACACCACTATTCGTATTATTTAAGAGAAAATTAAGGGCTAACCATTTTAGTAATAAGCAATGGGTACAACTGGACCAATAGGGTAAAGCTTTCTTTATCTTTTTCTCATCTTTTGAAGGAAATTATGCATATCCAGTTCATTTGCATTTACAACAATTTTTAAGTCCCTTTGATAGAGTATGGAAGATGAATTCTGCTGCCATGGTCCATAAGTCACCCTGCTTGGAATGAGCACAGAATAAAACCATAAAATTAGGATGAATAATTTTGTTTACATTTTGGTAGAATAAGACTTAATATTGCTGTTTATAGATTTGATTGTTTTGTTGCTCATTATTTGCAAGCAAGCAAAATCACTAAAAAGCCATTTAAGGAACGAAAAACTTAAAAAGTGAAAATTCAAGTTCAGCAAATACAAAACCACTATTTTAAGTAGAAGGACGCAAATCGCCTCTGGTGCATATGAGAATCTGGTTTTCAAAGAAAAAAAAGTTTTTCCTTTACCTACTGTTTCATTCCTTAAAAGTTTTAATTTGAGCTAGCTGATGATGGGGGAAAATGCAAATAGCATTTTATTAGTAATTATACAACATAAAATTATTCATCTTTTAATTCTTAAATCCAAAAAGTTGCATTTCCCATATCTCTCTCTCAGAAAAGTTGGTAGATTATTGCTGTCAATGGAATATCTGATAAAAACTACCACTAATTTTTCAAATTTCTGTTCTATACATATTATTTGTAAAACTCGAAAATTGTTCTATCATTTCATCATTTCAGTGATCTATAAAGATATATCAAAACTGTTAAGTATTTGAACAATGTGAATTATGGTATTCGATTAGTACCAATCAAACTAAAAAACAGTTTTCTATTATAATATTCATTTGTTTCCATTTGAAACTTCATGACGTTCACAAGTCCAAAAATAATTTAAATCTGTTGAATTAATATTAAACTAAATTGTCAACTGTTTCTGGTTTATGAGTTGTTTTCTAAGAAGTCTATATGTGTCAAATCAATAAAAAAGATACTTCTTAGAAAAAAGTAACTTAAAAATATCATCACATGCTTTTGGATATAGATTCACTATTCCCAAAACAATCTGAATATGAAGCAAGAATGTTTTTATTTTTTCAAAAAACAACCCTCACTTCATAACAATAATGGACTTCTCTTTCCTAGTCATTAACAAAAATTATCATGAAGAAAACATAGCACCAATTCTCTTGCCATGACTTTTACCAAATGTTCCACAGAACATTGAAAATAAAAGATCATTGAATTAATCTGGGTAAGATATATATACTGGCAATGAGCTCCTATATGTTCACAGATGAAGTACAAAAGTTCATAGAACTATTTAACCCTTCCAGCATCCAAGTTGAAAAACTGGATTATATCAATAGTCCCAGCAATTTTTCACCACTCAGCAAAAAAGAAATTAACTTTAGAACTTTTTTGTTAAATAACCAATAACAGAAATAGATTGTTATATACCAAATTAGGCAGCATTTAATTCCAGATTACAAAAATTAGAAATATATTAACTTAATAAGACTTTTTCAGGGTGATATATTAAAAAAAAAACTAGCAAGGCAAATAAAAATTTATTGGAAGAAAAAAACTTATGATGAACCAAAATAGTCATAATACATAAGAACAAAAAAGAATTTTTTTTTTCCTGAATAACAGGAAAATGAATTTTTACTTGAAACAAGAAATTTATTCTTTTTATTTAGGGTTTAATTCTGAAAAACCTAAAGAACAAAAATAGTCATATATCAATGGAAAGAAAATTTCTTTCTGAACATTATAAAAAAATAAACCTGAAGCAGCAACATGGTTTTCCATTATTTTTCTTTGTTCACTACAGTTAAAATAAAAACCAGTATTACACAAGACATCTGATCTTGGCTGTTTTTTTTTTTGCAATGACATGAGTTGATAATCCAGCAGACATTTGTTGTGTTTGGCTGTTGCTAATCCCAGCAAAATGCTTATAAAAGTTATGACTATAAAATTTCTAATATTCTCCAAATGACATAGCCAAAACCTTTTATGGTGGAAGGTTGGTAATATAGTTTTAAGTAATATATAAACTTGGCATATTTGGTATTAAGCTATAAAATACCACTTTGAAGTCAATTTAAATTTTAGAGGAAAAATTGTCTTGAGCCAGGTGGGATACAAACCCACGACCTCCTGATAACATATCAGGTGCTCTGGACCACTGATTTCATCAGAATATCCTTTCAGATGAAATTGTATTGTCATTCCCCTCCCACAGCTGGGGGAGGAGGGGGTGCAAATTTCCCAGAAATCTTTGTTTTTATTATGAGACTGTGTTCAATTTTAAGAAATGATAAATGATCAGAGGTTTACAATGGAAAACAGAGGAAAAAAGAAAAAATTAAATAACCTGTCGAATTGGATTTCTGGTACAAAAAACAACTAACAAAGATGTAGCCTAACTGCAAAAGATCAGTAAAGATAAATCAATCTAAAGGAACAAAAGCTATATTTTCCTTAAAAATCTTACTGAGATGTATCCAGATATCAATCAGGCTGTTCACAATACACTGACCAGTGACTGACACCACACATTCTAATTACCTTAACCCAGAGACACATTTTCAATTAGCACAAGTTGTAGAAAGTTGGCATTGTACCGAAAACTAAAGTTCCCAGAAACTAAGACTCTTAGCGGTTTGTTTTCCTTTCAGGTTGTTAGAAGTTGAACGTTTAAAATATTTCTAAAAATATTGAAATTGGTTTAAATGAGGAAAAAGTAATAAAATGAAGAATGATGTGCTTATTTGACAACTAATTTCAAATCCTCCGATTTTATCCAATTTAGAAAAAGAAAATAGATTTTTTGCTAATTTTCCAGATGCATTCTGAAACTTAAAGGAAAATGTATCAGCAACCTTCAGATGAAATGCACCAGTAAAAATCAGAGGCTTGGCAGAATATATTATGAGAAAAAGATATGGTAGCGAAGCTGGAAATCGATATTTAGAAATGGTGATCACAACCATAAAAGATATTTTATTGAGTATCAAAATCTGCATTAAATTGAAATTATAAACAATATTTATTAGGTCTAAACTATATATTTTTTATAAGATATACATTTCATATAATTATTCAAATTGGAATTTATCCAATTTTATCTAATTTAGAAAAAAGTGTTGTTTTTTTTTGCTAATACCGGATTAGGCATGGATGTGTGTGTCGTTTTTCTGCTGAGGTCCTGCCATCCTCTCAGATCTCCTACTGTGGCATATAAACTGACAGACTCCTGTCAGACCTCTGTGGCAAGCAGCTGCTTGAGGGGGTATTATTATTTATTATATTACTTACACTCTAGTTACCTTAACCAAGAGACATGTTTCAATTGCTACACCTATTTAGTTCAAGTTCCATTTATTGTACTAAGAATGGATATATTTATTTCTGGACTGTCATTTCAGAATATATCACCATTGAATTGGTACATTCTCTAGATGTTGTTATCATGGAAAAAAGAACCTTAGATACAGAAGTATATAGAATTTGACTTGTTTTATCGCTGAGTGACATTTTTTTTTGCCCACAATGAACTAAACGGCCAGGTCACAAGGACCACAACGTCTCAGAGAAGGCTGGAGAAGAGGATCTGCTGAGCAGCTGTTACAAGACAAGGTACAAGTCTCCATTAAGTATATTCTTTAATGTGTAGAGGGTATGGTTCTTCTGCACATAGAGCCATGGCTTAACATCCCATCTGTTGGACAACAGCCTTTCCAAACCTATCAGTATCCTTTATCACATCGAGGACAGAGTGGGGCTGAACTTGGGAACACCATATTACAAGTCTGGGACACTATCAACTTAGCCAACCCCAAGCCAAGACACATATATAGGAAAGACCATTGAACATTTTTATACCAGAAAATTCATACAAAAAAAAAACTAATTTTCTATTTAGTGTTATACAGCTTTCATAATATTATCCAATCCATAGGCATTAAAAAATGTCATTTATCAAGAAAAAAATGGAAAAAAATACAAAATGAATAATTTTCCCAAAAAAATGAGTTTCGCCATTGAATGGGCCTTGAACACTTGTCTCTTGGTTGCATGCTGGGTATTCTAACTACTAAAACTATCAAATGAACTAACGATTGATAGTTTAGTGATAAAAGTATCTGGCATGTAACTGGGAGACGCAAGTTGCAACTGCTCATCAGCAACACTCATTTTTTCAGTAAAATTATTTGATTTCTAGGTTAACAGGAAATTTGTATATTTACTATCGACAGATACAAAATGCTCTATTTCATCAAATCGATATTATAAAATGCAAGATAGGATGTCAACAACCTAAGTTATCAGAAATACAATAAAATCAGTACCATATTAAAACGATTTTGTACATACTAAGCATCATAGCAAAATGCCATATATTGCTCCATTTTCTTCAGATATAAGCACCACTGCTTTGAATCTGGAAGACCTAACCCTGTTTTATAAACCAGCTGTGAGGTAACTAAATGCTTAGATTTTGCAACTTATTGCTGAAAAACAAAAACTCTTGTGAAACAGTAGAAAACACACAGAAAAAAAAAACTGGGATTCTTTTATCTATTTCATCCTTAGTGATCTAAGTGTATATATGCAAGGTCTCTGTTCATGATATGTAGTCTTCAGTTTTACTTGCAATATTACAACACCCAAGAAATATAAAAAAAATAAATAAATACCCCCTCAAGCAGCTGCTTGCCACAGAGGTCTGACAGGAGTCTGCCAGTTTACATGCCATAGTAGGTCTGAGAGGATGGCAAGACCTCAGCAGAAAAACGACACACACATCCATGCCTTACCCGGGACTCGAACCCAGGTCCCTTAGATCAGTAGCCAAGCGTGCTAACCACTCGGCCATGGGAAGTATAATAGCACATTATTTTTTCTTATGGACTCTTGCATCTTACAGGCTTTATCTTTCTTTAATGGATTGTCTACTTTTACTGTTCAGCATATGCAAACCAAGCAGTAAAAGATTTGATCATTGCCTATATCTGAACTTGATAGGGCACTGCTTAATTTTATTTGTAGTCTTATTAACATTTAAGTAAAAAAAAATTTCCATGTGTATAACCCTAATCTTGGCAAAACAATATTAATACTTAAGGATTTTTTCAAGGATACAGTTATACAAAAGTTGGCAGAATGGGAGTAGGATAAGAAAGAATAGTTTTTCAAGTTGACATAAAAATTCTCACAAATGGCTTTTGTTACTAATTGGATATTAATTTTTAAAGGCTGAAGCTAAATGTAATTTTTTTCAATGTGAAGAGTTTCAAGGTCAGATAAATTGTTAAAAAAGAGCTGCTTAAAAGACAACATAAATTTTTGTTTTTCCGTTTCAAAGTTAATTTTAAATTTTATATTGTTTATATACTTGCCTCTCACTACAATTTACCTTTCAACAAGTTGAAAAAAGTTCAGATGAACACCAAGCTGTGTCCACTTCTAAGTCATTATTTACAAGTTTTTAAATTATTCCAAGCTTTCACAGCAATTACTTTACGTTAATCGCTCTTACGTCGTACATTTTATCTCCTTCAACATAAACAACTCATGCTGTACGAATAAAATTAATTCGATTTACTTAGATGCACAACATACAAACAGATAAGCCTGATTCTTGGCTCAATCTCTATTATGCTGTTTGTCCCAGGCTCTCAAGCCAGCCTTTGCAGGGACTGGACTGATAGAGTATTTTATAATACGTATTATTCAACCGTAGCATCCGTGATTTACAAGACGGAGGCTACGATCAACTACTTCCATGAGATCAGCAGTTCACAGTAATGTATTTCTGTGGTTTCAACGGTCTCACAGCGATTGTACTGTAATTGAATGCTCCATGTAATTTAATTTAAATAAAAAAAGGCAATTTGGCATTATTAAAATAGCAATATTTAAAAAAGTTTGTTAAAAATATTAAAATTGCAAAGGATTTCTGCCATAAATATGCATTTTACAATACTTTGAATTTAAATATTATTTCACAAATTCTTGTTTTTATCTTCTATGCCCCTATAATCACATTGATCAATTTCAAAATCTGAAAACTTGATGATTGACAAATTGCAATGAAACACTTGCAAATTACACTGAAAGCACAATTCATTGTACACACAGCACCCATCCACAAACCTGCCCAACACTGCCACAATAATTCGGCCAGCCGAAACCTCCTGCGGGCTAGCAGTAGACCATCAGTAGACCAGGTACCTGTATAAGATACCCACGACTGTGATGATGGTAAACTCGGTGACCATGGTAGCGACCTTAGCGAGTTCGATTGTGGGCAGAAAATGGTTCTGAGGAAGTTTGAGTCCTACATATATGTGACTGCAGAACGTCTGCGATTTTGGCATCCGACCGTTGCATATGTGTATCAGGACTACATCAAAACCGGCAGCTACTCGGGAAAATGTAGCTGTAATGTGCTGCCTCTCCAGTATTGTATCGTAACGTCCGAATGGAGGGCCACAATGCAGGTGATAACGTCGGCATTCAGCGATAGGGCAATTACAAAGGCTTCTGTAAATCCCTTTTGGCATACGATGACACGACTGGGCTATGGCAGTCGACGCCCACATTGAATAGTCTTGTTAACAGTACGTCATTGAGCTTTGAGGCTACAGTTGGCGAAGAAACATTGCGAATGAACCCTGAAAGACTGGAAATGGGTAGCTGGGCCGACGAATTGAGATTCGAATTACAGCAAGCTGATGGGAGGTTGTATGTGTGGCGCAGACTACATGAGGCCATGGACCTCAACTGTCAAGTACAGGTTGGGGTTGGGTTGGGTTATTTTACTTCTCAGCGGCACTTTTTTGCACACCATGGGCTAAATGGCCAGGTCACATGGACCCCGAAGGCTCAGAGAAGTTTGGGGGAGGGGACCCACTAGAACTGTTGGAAGACAGATGGTAGCCTCGCGTCAAGGCCATCCATCGTGTTCTTTAACGTGCACAGGGTATGGCTCTCCCGCACACGGGGCCACGGCTTAAGCGTCCCATCCGACGGACGGCGGTCTTTCCGAGCCCATCGTTCTCCCCTATTGACCGTGGGCAGGGCGGGGAATTTTGCGGAGATAAATCTCAACGCTGACCCAGCTGGGACTCGAACCTGGTAACTACAGATTACGAGCCTGGCTATTGACTGAGCCACCCCCGCCCCACAGGCTGGGGAGGTGGTGTAATCTGAGGCGTGTTTACATGGGCAACCTTGGGACTTCTCGTACTTATTGGGACCATCATCACCATACAAGGCTATATTGACTTACTCTGTGCTCACTGATTACCTACACCCATAGCTGGTTATCCATTTCCCAAAGCAGGATGCTCTCTGAGACGACCCATCTCATCGTTCCTGTTTGGTGAAGGAGAGGTCGTGTAGCTCTCTTACTTTTCGAATTTGAATACTATTGAATATCTGTGGTACGAAGTGGAATGATGCATTCGAACCCAAACCTACCAGTGGTAAGTCTCGGCACTTCACGGAAATTTGTTTGGAGTCATGGATAGCACTACCACCCAAATGTTTCTAACACCTGGTAGAACCATGCCAAGACGTGTTGCTGATAGTTTGCTAGTTTGAAAGTGAAATGTGGACTATTCATTATAAAATGGTTGTGTATAATAAATTATCCTTTCAGTGGAAATGTTCCTTGTACTTTGGCCGTGGCCCATATTGTGGGCAGTTTCAGAGTCAACACATGAAGTGGAATTATCTTTGAATAGAATGTTGCTTCCAAAGAGAGAACACGCCCATTACATCCATTACCTAACGGTGCAGAAAATTTGTTATGGAGATGTAAGGACGTTTATTGTTCAGAGCCGTTTGAAGTACCGGTCACAGCCCAACGAATTTCTCAAACGTGGTGTCACTACCGAGGGTAGGGCTCTAGATAGGAGGGGAAAATAGTACTCTTAACTGCTTTCATAAAACTTTCCCGCTCGCGAACTTGCCCAATTTTTTAAAATTCCAGACACCAGCTAATTATTCAGTTGTTAATAAGCACGTCTATGCTACAGTTCTACCTTCAAGGTTTCCGCTTCAGACTACACTGGAACTTTAAATTGTAAAGACTGGGGAAAATAGAGAGGCAAGCTTCATTTTTGTTACTCATCCGCAAACCATAGACAGCGTTAATTTTGCGGAAGTAGCAGATTTTAGGCTGCTGTTTTTCCGACTGATAGGATTCGCTTGCCGTTTCTTTCTCTATTCTATCTTTAGGTGTGGAAGTTGAATTTGATACAATGGCCTCCATCCAAAGTTCTTCCGTTCCGCTGTTATCTCTTTCGTTTCTTTTAGTAGAGGGAGGGTGAATTAGCACTTCTCTTGTATTTTCTTGGTCTTCTTCATCCTTTTCATCGTCATTATTATTTTTTTCTGTTCTCTCTTTCTGTGTTTCGTTTGTTGTTTCTTTCATTATTTCTATCATTTCGACAAACATTATTGTCTCGGTTTTTATTTCTCCTCGAGGGTACTTAACTGTGAAGTGTCCTTGTTGCCTGCATCCCTCTGTATTTAACTGTGGCTGTGAAAGTTCGATTCTGATAAAATTTGGGATGCCTTCTTTTATTTTCATTTTTACAATTCGCGATCCAGTTTTTGTATTTATCATATCCATTTCTGTATATATTTCATCAGCAATGAATAGTATTTCTCCGTAGTGGTTTAGAATTTTGCCAATTTCGACATAAAACGTTCGCCTACCTCCTTCCATGCCAGGAGTTCTTCTGTTGCATTGTCATTTTTCAGAAGTATAATCGTTAGAGATTTGTTTTTTTTTATGCTAGTTCCATGTATTTCTATCACAGGTGATAAAAATCTGCTGCATAAGATAGGTGAAGTTGATTTCTGCATGAAAAAGCCTGAAAATGCTAAGCATTTCTATATCTTCCATGTCGTTGCTAAATTAGCCTAAAGTTCTGAGAAGAACTGTTTGCACTATCTTTTTTATATAGAAGTTCAAAATAACCTAAGCTTCTCTAAAGTATGTTCTCTCCGTTAGCTTCCAACTAGAGGTCCCGTATAGTTAGATCATCCTTATTTAAACACTGAACCATTTTGTAAAAGTGTATAGTTAGAGTCTAACATCCTTCTTTGAAAACTGGAGCATTTTGTAAAAGGGACCTTGGCGCGTTTATCATCTGGTCCACGAGAAAAAGTTTTTTTTGTGTGCGTCAAAAGTAGGGACCAGTACAGTGAAGTGCTAGCGACCCTACATGTTGGCGATAGGTTTTTGGCCGCAGGCCGGCTAAAAGTGAAGGAGGTGGTTGAAGTTTCGTGCCAAGGAAGTGCTGCGTCGTAGTTTTGTGGCAAGGGGGTGGGGAGGGGAGAGGTTTGGAGTAAAATTCTTCTGGGAGTGAAAATTGTAGCGTGTGTGATCACTGTGTGGCCCATGTTGGCCGGAAGTTGGTAAGGAGGGTGCAAGGTAAATATTCAAAATCGCCCCCGAATCTCTTACAATTAAGGATGGCCTAAAATGGTCGGCAGATCTTGAAATTTATGATTTAGAATATGCTGATGATTTATCTCTTTTGGCAAGTGATGTTGATGAGATGAACTCTTTCATTCGAGCTGTTGATGAGACTGGTAGTGTAGTAGGTTTGTTTATAAACAGAGAGAAAACTAAAGTGATGAAAATTGGTGAGGCAGATGGTTTTCCACCACTAGTAATCATTTTTGAAAAAGGGTACTTTGGGAGTTGTAGTTTATTGTTACAGAGGAAATATAAAGATAAGGAAAAAAAAATAATGGTATCAAATATCCTTTAATTCACAAGGAATACAGTTTGCACTGGACCCCTTCGAGTCTACTTCATTGCATTCCACTTCATTATTATTGCTAACCTAACTGGTGAACAACCCTCTGCTTACCCCCATATACCTCAATTGACATCCCCATTAAATTAATGGCACATTTTAAAAATTTTTAGGGCAGTTAATTAAAGACCCTCTCCCCTTCACCCCTAAAAATTCCATTTCTACAGTTAACTCCCTCCAATGTAAGAGGATTTAAAGAATATAAAAGTTCTATCTTAGCCCTCCCTCAGGGTACAAATTTCCATCTCTATTCAAGACCCCAGACCCTCCTCCCCCACACCATTAAAAATTTATAACTCTCTCAATCCCATACCTTTAACTACAGTCCATCCCATTTCCTTGGTAGTTACGCTACGTTGTGTAACGCAACGCAAGCTCTAAAATCTACCTTATTGACACCAACTCACAGAATGTCACACAAAGAGCATTATACATTTCACCCTCCATCATGGAAGATATTTTAACTACTCCTCACCACTCTCGAACACCAAATGGCGTAGCAGCTTCCCTTTGTTTCTTTTTTTTTTTTCATTTTTCAACGAATCTAGGCGGCCTGCGAGCCATTAAGCCTAATCGGCGAAATGTGAGATAACCAGCATTTTACGGTCCTGGTCCCGACAGTCGTTCCTTACAGCGCCCAAAATTGAATTTTATTATTGGACCAGATGATAAAGGGGCTGAGGCCCCCTTTACAAAGTGGTCCAGGAAAGGATGAAGGATAGTTAAACGCTGATACCATCCCGGGCTGAATGCCATGGCATTTTATTACCGTTAAGTACTGGAACATAGGTCATGGAGTTGATAGGAACCAATAACAGCTTTACCGTACACACAATGCATATTAACTTGAATGTCCTTAAACGTAAAAACAAAACCTCAGTAATTTATGTATATTTGAGTAGAATCTAAAATTCTAAATATTACTCTTAAAAATTCTCGTCTTAACTGCACTGTGCAAAAGAAAGTTGTTACACTGAGAAAAATACTTTTAAAACTGTTCGTTGCAATCGTGAGCTAGCGGTTCCTATCGCTTCAAGATGCTGCATGCAAAGCACACCTTACTACGTTAAAAGTACAACGGACGCGATCATGCCTTGCCGCTTTATATTTTAGCCACGGCGAGCTGAATTTCTTACGGCTACACAGTATTCAGCAAGTTGTACTTGAAATTGTATTAAATGTCACGTGAGGTTAAATACGAGCAAATATAAACTATATAATTCTCTCCTTTTCATACCGTTAAACATAGCAACACTGGAATTTACAACTTCCCTGAAACTTCTATAAACGATCAATTATGCTAAATAAATTAAACAAATTAAAGGTTTTCACTTTATACCCACCAAATTAAAATGTATGTACAAATGGGATTTGTGAGGATGCCACCCCAATTAAACAATTTCTTTATTATGTAAGTTAATTGTTAATATTTAAATTTCTGGATGAAACTAACGAAGCATTTTAGCTGCTTATAGAGTATCATGTTTTTTCATGCCCATAATGTTTCGCGATATCATTTTTTATGTAGAACTACTTTTTTCCTATCTAGAACTACTTGTGGCGGAGCAATGTGGCGTAAAATGGTACTATATCAATATCTTTTCACTGCGCATGTACGAAGTTATGATGCGACTCTAGTCCCCCTGTCGGTAGGGGATCATTATTGGCCACTTTTTAATGTCTAGGATATTGATGAATGACACACTATTACTTATAGGCACTATACTGAAAACCACCAAATAATTTCATTTAAGGTATATCTATAGACAATCAATTTTTTTGCTTTTAGAGCTAAATGAAAAATTCTTTGGGGGTTGGATAGGTGTAGAACATATATTGCGATTAGCAATTTTGAAAAATTTCAATAGCTTTAATAGCCCTCTAGCGATGGAAAAAGATGGAAAATGGTAAAATTTCAAACGAATGTTACAAACAAACTATTTACACTGGAAATCTGAAATTTTGGTAGTAGAGTGTTATGGTCAGAAAGTTTACAATGGCAACAATGCTTTGCCGTCTTACCCAAAAGGGGGTGCGAAAATGAAACCTTTTTTAAGGAGATAAACGAAACATATATATATATATTTGTTTTACAGGCATTAACAAAATAGTAATGATTTAAACAATATTTGATAATCTCAGCATTACCTGTTGACGTTTAAACGTCTATAAATCAATAACCGTCTTTTGTGAAAAAAAACCGGCATTAGTTCAACAGGTTAAAATACTCTGACATGTTGCTGGAGAGATGCGGGTTTGAATCCCGTATGTCGCCGAAATTCTTTTCCAAAAAATATTTATATTTTCATTTATCCAATCCTCTTCAGTGGAATTTCCAGTGTTAGAGAGTGCGAAAAGCGGTGTATAAAACTCGAAAGGCGACCTCTAGCGGCGGAAAAAAAGCTGGAAAATACCAAATCTTTAAATAAATATTGCAAATTAAAAACTATTTTTGCTAGAAACTTAAATTTTTGGTCATCGAGTGTAATGGTTAAGTGGTTTACCCTAATAGTAATGATTTGTCGCATTGGTAAAATGCAAATTTTCTGCTTTAAGAGATAAATGAAAAACTTTTTTGCACATTACAGGCACTAATAAAATAATAGTTTATTTTCTCAATTATATAGTATATCATAAGTTCCACTGTTAGAATGTACTGAAATGTAAAATAACTAGAAGAACGCATATCGCCTCTGGCGCATATGGAATCTCATTTACAAAGAGAATGAAGTTCTTCCTTTGCCTACTTTTTCATTTCTTAAAAGTTTTAATTATGGATGTTCGTGTTGTTTTTCTCCTGAGGTCCCGCCATCCTCATGGACCTTCTGCTATGGCATATAAACCGACAGACTCCTGTCAGACCTCTGTACAAGCAGCTGCTTGAGGGGGTTATTTACATATTTTTTAATATATGATGGGGAAAATATGCATAGTAGTATTTTATTAGTCATTATAAAACATAAAAAAGTACGTCTTTTAGTTCTTAAATTTAAAAAGTTGCTTTTCTCTCGCTCGTCTGAAAATAGTGGGCAGATCATTACTGTCATTAGAATTTCTATCATAACAGAATTCTACACGCCGAAATTTCTACCATAAACAGATCACTTCAAACATTCGTTAGAAGTTTTGATGTTTAGTAATCTCTAATGATATAAATTAAAATTACCTTTGAAAATGCGAATTACATTTCATTAGTAACCAACTAAAAGAGAGATTTCGAATTATCTCCTAAAACAAAACCGTTCCGTTTTTACGTACCTTGGGCTTAGGGTCAACTTATTACTATCAATGGAATTTTCAAGACTGTCACATTCCACCACCAAAATTTTAAATTTCTAGCATGACTACTACATGGTTTGCAATATTCGTTTTAAATTTTGGGATTTTTCGATCTTTTCCACCGTTAGAGGGCGCAATTACAGCTTTTGGGAAATTCGCAAAATATGAATTGTAATATTTCATCAATACCTATCGAACCAAAAAGGAATTTTTAATTTGTCTTTGTGGCAAGCAGCTGCTTGAGGGGGTATTTATTATTTATTTTTTTTAACGTACAATTTTCTGTTAACCCTTTCAGGACCATAAGGTTTCTAAGAGTAAATATTAGTATGTAACTGTTTATTTTAGTTTGTTTAGACGTAAAATAAATAAAAATCATAAGAAAACTACATAACAATGTGTAGTTTTTTTGGAATTTTATGGGAAATATTTTTCCCAATGGACTATAAAGGTAACACAAATTATAGTTAGGCTTATTATGCAATGTCTTTTATTTATTGGTTTATTAGAACAAAATGTTAACTAAAATAATACAAAATTATGAAATAAAATTACTATACAAAATGATGTGCTAATTATGATATTCTGCGAAGCAATTTCTTTTGGTAGTGAGACAAAGATGGACATTGCACATAGTACATATATTATGCGTCCTGACAGTTCTGTTTTTGTTTTCTAAACGTTCCCGTTTACGTCATTGCGTTCGGCATACGTTCTATTTTGACATTCTGTATAAAAAATGCAGATAAGGTTATATTTAAATACCAAAATCACAAATTTTAAAATG
Source organism: Ryuthela nishihirai (assembly GCA_038380435.1). NCBI lineage: Eukaryota > Metazoa > Arthropoda > Arachnida > Araneae > Heptathelidae > Ryuthela > Ryuthela nishihirai. Next base: position 45,732,069 of record JAWZYU010000029.1, on the reverse strand, counting down.
GGGAAAAATATTTTCCTTAGTCGTGAAAGGGTTAAAACAAAAAAAGTTGCATTCACCTCCCCCCCCCCCAACACTGGGTTTAAAGGGTCAAGTGATTGTTGCCAATGGTAACTTCGTAACCTTCACATTTCAACATAAAAATTTCAAACTTCTAACATAACAGCATCGTTTGAAATATTCGTTTGATATTTTGGAATTTTCAACCTTTTCCACCGTTAGAAAGCGCAGTTATAACTTTTTGGAGATTCAAAAATGCAGATCATGATATATCATTAATACCTATTTAACACAAAAAGAATTTTTTATTTATCTGTTTAAACGAAAAATTTCGATGTCTACAGAAGGACAGACAACAAATCGAAATTATATCTTTTTTTTTTTATGGAAAAAGCCTTAAAATTTACGTTTTCTTTTTTTAACCGTTTCCTAAAGTTTTTCCAATCATGAACACTGAAATCTGTATCAAATACCACTCTACCCTTTTCCGGAATCCATAAGTACCGTGCAATACCATTCAGTCATGCACGCTGTCCAATTTTGAGATGGCCAACCTCTACCTATATAGGGCCTCTACTTCCAACTAACTTCAAATACACGACTAGACCAGTCTTGATCTACACTTGCGATATAGAAATATTAGTACATCTGGCAACATTTCCCGCGGAATAATAACAATTGTGGTTTCTACATATGAACGTGCTTCTATATAACGAAATAGTTACCTGAATCTTTAAAGCATGATAGTGCTTACACTCTTAAGTATAGTAGATATTTAAGGTGTGTTAAACTGTTGTTTCATAAGTATTGATGAAGGATTTCGTTATAGTTAAATAAGACGAGGTAAAAACAATATGTTACTTAAATATATAGTGTGTATTATATAGTATATGAGCTAAAAGATATTTATAGTTTCGTTTAACCAACAGTGAATGTGCGGAGTAGCAAAAACACGTTTTAGTGTTAAATGGTCGAATGAATTCTGCAACGAGTAATCAGTGCCCTTAATGTGGTACTATGTAAGATTCAAATAAGTTTTTGTAACCCTACTTCGCCATCTTCAAAACTTCATTTGCAGATATTTTATGCAAAATAATTAGTAGTTTAAACTGAGACATAAAACATCACTAAATTCAGGTAGTGTTCCACATAGCTCCATCTGATCTGCACACAAACCAAACGTTTTAGGGTAAGGTATGTTATATAAATAGTTTTGCAGTTGAAAGCCCAAGGGTTTGTATATAATGCAGCTGTACTTTTTAACAATTTGAACTGTACTTATTGTAGGCTGCTCTGCAGTGTACAGTGCTCGGGTGCCATTTTTTTTTAATGCAATACTCTGCGTCTTGACAGAATTGCTGACTTTCATACTCTTGGTGGCGACTGATGACGAAAAAGTTTAGGTTTTTTCAGAATTATACCAAATGTTTCTTAAAAATATTTCTATAACAACAGCAGAAAGAAAACACCATGCAATTTAAACTACTGAAAAACACTTCACTCACACACAATAGCGATATGAAAACCATCACATTATAAATAAAACTTTTTAGAAAGTTCTCAAATAATAACTTAAGCAATCCTATTACTAGCAGGAAAGAGTCCATACAATGAGAATATGCTGAGTAAAGAATATAATGATTAATACTTATTTTTAAGCATAAAATTTTGTTTCCACAAATAAAACCAATAAAATCACTATATGACTAATGTTGGTCAGTAGCATCTGAGGCTAGTAGTTTCAACATCTTATTTCTAACAAACAAACATTCATTCCATAATTTTGAAAAAACATAGAAATCGATAATCTCTTTGGGGACTGCTATTCTAACAAGCTCATATTCATTGTTCAGGCAGTGATATTGTGAAAATAAATCATTTTGTTATTTGAACCACTAAACAATGATTTGGTGTTCCTCAATTTAAGAAAACCCAGGAACAAAATTTTTGTTATCAAAGACAACTATTTTAGCCTGAACACACTGCTAAAAATGAATGTTTCTGCACATTTTTAGCTTTATTCTTTATTATTCCCCTTCCAGAACAATGGTCTTATTGGAGAGAACAATTGTAAAACTATTCATTGCCAATCCGCTGTATAAAAATGTCCCCGGAACTAAATGATCCCATCAGAGACAACAAGCCTGAAAAGCATGAATAGCCATCTGCATTACAAAAAAAAAAAAAATCCAGAACAACGTAATCTAATTGGAGACAACCATTTTAAACAGCATATCACTAAAGAAGAAATTGCCCTATTTCCCATTTAACACAATAATAGGGAATGTACATTAACTAAATATCATGAATTGTCTGCAACTTTCAGTACTTACCTGAGGCAAAATTTATACCTTTATTCTACATATATGGGAATTAAGCCTATTTCCTGAAAATAAACTAGCTTTTATTCACCTTAGACAGTTAGATTTAGAAAAAAAATTAAGAACCAGAAGCCACACAAAACATACCATAGACAATCCAAGAAATCATTTGATACGATGAAAGGCTACCATGCTATACTTTACACATCTTACATTCAGTTACCACTCATGGTGCCATCTAATGAGCAATGCCATCTGTCGGCTGAGGACAAAGTAAACTACACTAACCAAAATTGTAATATAAACACAACTTTAGTAGAATTTCATTCTGCTTGCCGATGTCTAATTGACATTTGGCATTTTTTATCGTTAATTTTTTAACCATTCTAATCTGAGATATGTATTATTGTCATATCAGTAAAGTGTTGATTCTTGTAGTCATGAATTCTTGTTTCATATGAATCTGTCTGCCATATTATAAAAATGACACCAAAAAAAAGTTGCAGAGAGAATGAATCATTAAACTCTAGAATCCTTGTTCATGATTTTTATCAATCATTAATTTTCCATCTATGTTGACATGTAATATGCCATTTAGCAATAGTAAGAAAGGGAAAATTAAGCTGCTTCAAGCACTTACATTTTACTTTTCATTTATATACTTAAAAAAGACACCGAGGGTAGGCAAAGGAGTCTGCAACCTCCTTTAAGCAGCATATTGTGCAGAGAGAGACTCCGCTGGTTTGGCCATGTTGCCTGTATGGATAATTATAGATTGACAAATAGGATTATGAACAGTGTGCCTAAAGGCCTCAGAAAGAGGGGGAGACCTAGGACAGGATCTTGTTAGAATTGGTGTGCAGTGGCCAGATGCAGCAGATGTAGCTGAAGACAGATATGCTTGGAGAATTAAACTGCATGGTCTGGGTGGACCTCCATAGCCGATGGCTGCTTGATGATAATGATGATGATATTTTACTTTATGTTGACAAGCTTAAAAACCTACTGAAAGTAGTCTCATTACAGAATGTTTTCAGAAAATAGCCCAAGAGGGTGTCTGCAGAACTTGTATCAAACTTTCTGAAGACAGATTAGTAGAATTGTTCAACCTATTAAATTTTTTTGTGAACCTGAAGTTTTTTATATGTTTTGGCAATTTTCCACAAAAGCTGCTATAGGCTATACAAATGTTTTAAGATATGAATATTTAAGTCACACATTCATTAAATATCATAATGGAACTAAGGATGTCTGAAAATGAAAAAAAAAAGAGAAACTTGTTATTTTAAATGCATGTAAAATAGGTTGAATACATTTAAAAATGGTTTTCATTAAATGTAAATGGTTTTTTCATTTATATTTATAAATAAAAATAAGTGATATGCTTCTGAAAATAAAGCATAAATATTACATTCTGTTAAGGAAAAAACGACATTAATTTTTGGTACCCACAGATTTTTATTAATCACAGATTAATTTTTTATCAGCTTTTTCTGGAATGGGGAAAACTGCCCCTCTTGCATCCCCCCTTTACACACACATCCCCATGTAGGCCACCAAAATATTTCTATAATTCAGAGGTACAGAACTTAGTCTGAGTCAAAATTAAAGTTTTTAATTCTCTATGACACTGTTTTTAAGCACTTCAACACATGGACTATGCTATCAAGTATCGAAAGTTATTAAGGAGAGATTTATGTAACGTACCATAGAGGATGGGTAGTAACAGGAACTTTCGGGATGCTTTCAGTGACAAATTTAATAATCGATGTTCTTGCCAGCAAGTGATGTCTCAGTGGAGATTAGAAGGATAATGGATGCCAGTGGTCTACCTGCCTTGGCGAAGGAAATAACCATTAAACCTTTGATAACATCATCATCATCATCTTCAAGCAACCATGGGCCAACCAGACCGTGCAATTTAGTTCTCCAATCAAATCTATCCTGAGCTATATCTACTGCATCTGGCCACTGCACACCAAATCTAACAAGGTCCTGTTTGACATTGTCTTCCCACTGCATCCTAGGCTCCCCCTCCTTCTGAGGCCTTTAGGCACACTGTTCATAACCCTATTCGCCAATCTATAATTATTCATACGGGCAACATGGCCAAACCAACGGAGTCTCTCTCTGCACAATATGCTGCTTAAAGGAGGTTGCAAACTCCTTTGTCTAATCTCATCATTAGTTACAAAGTTGAACCACCTAATGCCCAAGATACTGCGTAAGCATCTGGAATCAAAAGCATCTAGTTTCCTGTTATCTTGTTTACAAAGTGTCCAAGTTTCACTACCATAACTAACCCTAGAAAGACCAAACTATTATACAGTCTAATTTTAGTCTTTAGGTGTATACGCCTATTTCTCCACACTCTCCATAGGTTCTTAAAAGTCCCGGCAGCAATCCCTATTCGTCTGTTAATCTCCATCACCATTATCCGTTACATAGCTCCCAAGATAATTAAACTGACACCTGCTCAAGACTGCAACCATTCAGATTAACTGAATCACAGCCTGCCTGACCAATTTTCATCACTTTAGTTTTCTCTCTGTTTATAACCAAACCTACTCTACTACCAGTCTCATCAACAGCTCGAATGAAAGAGTTCATCTCATCAACATCATTTGCCAAAAGGGCTAAATCATCAGCATAATCTAAATCAGAAATTTTCGTATCTCCAGCCCATTTAAGGCCAAAATCTTTCCCTTGAAGTGAATTTCGCATAACATAATCAATAACCAAGCTAAAGAGAAAAGGAGACAAAATGCACCCTTGTCGAACACCAGAAGTAATGCTAAACCAATTGCTACAAGGCTTACCAACTCTCACACATGACTCAGTGTTATTATAGAGAACTTTCATAATGAACTAACTTGTATACCATATGATCTCACAATCAACCACGAATTATGATGATCAACAGAGTCGAAAGCCTTTTTGAAATCAACAAAGCTAGCAACCAAAGGTTTCTGAAACTCTAAACATTTCTCAAGAATCTGCCTAAGTGAAAATATCTGATCCACACATCCCCTACCACTTCTGAATCCACATTGCTCATCACGCAATTGACTGTCAACCAGATACTTAATTCTATTAAGCACAATCATGGAAAGAACTTTACCTGTAACAGAGAGTAGGCTGATACCCCTATAGTTATCACAAGAACTGCGATCACCTTTTTTGAAAATAGGGATAACAATAGCTCTGGTAAAATCCTTAGGAACCATGCCTTTATCATAAAAGATATTCAGAATTTCAGTCATCCAAGTGGTAACCGAAACATTCCCAGCTCTAAGCATTTCCGTAGTAATTTCATCTACCCCTGGGGATTTATTAAGTTTAAGTTTAGAAACAGCCAAAATAACTTCAGATTGTGTTATAGGGCCAACATTAAAGCCACCAATGCATCTATCATCATTGCAAACAATGGGAGTAGAACTAACTACATTGTTTAGAACATCACTGAAATGCTCAGCCCACCTAGCCATGACAGAATCCTCCCCTTCTATAACCTTACCTTGTTTATCCTTCAATCCTTGTATGCCTGTCCGTTTTCTACCACACAAAACATTAACTATCTGGTACAGCTCTCTGCTGTTGTGCTGTCTAACTGCTTCCTCGGCTTTGTCAGCCAAACCATCAAGCCAAAGATTCTTATCAGCAGCTAACTGATCCTTTACAAGTTTATTAAGGTCTCTGTAATGCTTTCTATTAGGACTAGTAGGGTATTGATTAAGTGCATTCCTGCAGTTCTTTCTTTCCGAAATAAGCTCAAGTGCCTTATCACTCAGATAATTCTGCCTCTTCTTCTCTTTTATTCCTAAAAGAGTACTGTCAGTGTCCATATAAGCCTGTTTAAAATGATCCCATTCTTCCTCAACTTCAGTAGTAAGCAAACCATGACTGTCATAATGACTAAGTAACTATCATGGTAAGCTTTGGCTATAACTGGATCTTTCAGAGCTTCAGTATTAAAAGTAAATTTTTTAATCCTAGCACAACACTTTTTAAGTTTAAGTTGTAACACACTTTTAACAAGGTAATGGTCAGATCCAATTTCAGCTCCCCTATATGCCCTGGTATTCCTAACAGAACTAGCCCATTTGGTGTTAATTAATATGTAATCAATCATATTCTTATGCAGCCCATCAGGTGAAACCCATGTGTACTTATGTATGTCACGGTGTTTGTAATAAGTGTTAGTTATTCTGAATCCATTGAGTTTACTTACCTGTAGGAGACATTGCCCATTGCCATTGCAGCTACCAATACCAAAAGGGCCTATTACTCCTCCCCAAAGGTCAGAGTTAGTACCAACTTTGGCATTGAAGTCACCAAGAACAAGGGTAATATCTCCTTTCTTGACAGAATTCAAAATATCCTGAAATTGTTCATAAAACCTATCCTTCTCATCCTCATCGGCATCCTCAGTGGGGGCATAACAGCACATAACATTCAAGTCTTTAACGCTTGTCTGAAATTTTGCTGTAAGAAACCTTTCATTAATGCACTCATATCCTAGAAGAGCATCGCTAGCGTGTCTGCTGAGAAGCAGACCCACGCCTTGGTGATGCTTATTGTCGTCCCACCCTGAAAAGAGAAATTTAAGATTATTTTTAAGAATCTGACCTTTATCTGTCCATCTGGTCTCTTGCAAGCCGAGAATATCTAAATTATAACGGTGGAAATGGTAGCTAGGTAGTCACTGGAAGGAGAGCTATGCACCAATCCCCTGTGATGATGCATAGAACCGGCCAGGTCTAGCACCTAATGTCCGACCCCGCCTTCTCGTGGTGCGGACCGTTAGTAACTTTCGAAAGATATACTCTCTTGTGGAAGTGAACGGAAGGGGAGGGCTGCCAGATTAGTGTGGCCTACTGATCTGGACAACTGTGGCTACTTTTCTTTTTTTTTCTACCCTGCTGAGGAGTGGTCAACCACACAGGGTCCTGGTGCTGACCATATAAACCTATTGATAACATAGAGTACTTAAAAATGTTTTAGATCCACAATGCGCATTTCGCACCCTTTGGGTGCTTCGTCAGGTGGGAAGTGAGGTTGGGTTGTTTTACCTCTGAGTGGCACTTTTTTGCACAACATGGGCTAAGTGGCCAGGTCACAAGGACCCCGAAGGCTCAGAGATGGTTGGGGGGGGCGGGGACCCACAGGAACAGCTGTTGGGAAACAGATGGTAGCCTCCCGTCAAGTCTGTCCAGCATGTTCTTTAATGTGCACATGTTATGGCTCTACGCACCTGAGACCATTGCTTAATGTCCCATCCGACGGACAGTGGCCTTTCCAAGCCCATTAGTGTCCCCTACCAACTGTGGGCAGGACAGGGATGGGAAGTGAGGAGCTTAAGCTCATGCAGCAGAGGCAGTTGGTTGTTGAGTTGGGGGAGGGGTGGGGTGCCATAAATTGAATTGTCAGTGACAGCTCTGAGGATCAGAGTGGTCGGCAGATGTGCTGGTGGCCGTAATGCGATCTGCATGTGACAGAGGTTGGGAGAGGGTGTGGGATTATGGGAAATCGCCAAGATTAACTAGTGTTGAGGGAAGCTTCACTGTTTGTGGCTAGTAATTCATAATTATAATGAGTGGGGTACTTTTAGTGAGTTTATAAATTTTGTAAACTGAATTTTGGGGTTAAGATAATTAGCGAGGGCTTGAAAATCCTAAAATTGGCGATTAAAGTACCCCCCCCCCCACACACACACACAACTCACTATAGCAATTCCGATATGAAAATCATTATTCAGGCCCTCACTAACATAATTATCTTAACCCCCAAATTCAGTTTACAAAATTTATAAACTTACTAAAAGTACCCCACTCATAATTATGAATTACTAGCCACATATAATGGAGCTTCCCTCAACACTCGCTGATCTTGGCGATTTCCCATAATCCCACACCCTCTCCCAACCTCCGTTACATGCAGATCGCATTACGGCCACCAGCACACCTGCCAACCACTCTGAGCCACCGACAATTCAATTTATGGCACCCCACCCTTCGCCCACGCTCAACAACCAACTGCCTCTGCTGCATTAGCTTAAGCTCCTCACTTCCCACCTGAAGAAGTGCCCAAAGTAAGGGCACAAAACGTGCATCATAGATCAAAAACTTTTTTAAGCACTCTATGCTCTCAAATGTAATAAAAAAATAAATAAATACCCCCTCAAGCAGCTGCTTGCCACAGAGGTCTGACAGGAGCCTGTCAGTTCATATGCCATAGTAGAAGGTCTGAGAGGATGGCAGGCCCTCAGCAGAAAAACGACACAAACAGCCATGCCTTACCCGGGGCTCGAACCCAGGTCCCTTAGATCAGTAGCCAAGCGCGCTAACCACTCGGCCATATGAATGGTTATTTCCTTCACCAAGGTGTGTAGACCATTGGCATCTGTTATCCTTCTTTTAATCTCAACTGAGATGTCACTTGCCGGCAAGAGCTTCGATTATTAAATCTGTCACTGAAAACATCCTGGAAGTTCCTGTTACTACCTATCCTCTACGGTACGATACGTAAATCTCTCCTTAATAACTTTTGATACTTAATAGCATAGTCCATGTGTTGAAGTGCTTAAAAACATTTAAGTGTCATAGAGAATTAAAAAGTTTAATTTTAATTACCACACTGTTACTCTAATTTTTGTCTAAGTCTAAGTCTGTTAATGTGGATTGGTATCAACAAAAACTATGGCTAAATGTTATTGAAAGTAAAAAAACTTCAACTTTTCTAAAAAACAAACAAACAAACTTTTGAGTGTTCTTAATCCTAATGGTATTTATTTTGTTGCTGGAATGTCATTTCAGTTATTTCCACTCCTTGTTTAATACAATGGCATAACCAGTTACTCTGCTCTTTGGAATGACCTAAAACAGCTTTTAAAATGTGCTAGCCCTGGAGAAATGTTTGGTCACCTGACTTCACTGCTAAACAGATCCTGTAATGAATAAAGTATGAATGCTTTGTGCTATGTACTAACTAGGGAGGTGTATCTTTAGTTATGGTGGTTTTATATATAATGTAGCCGTGAATTGTTTGCCAGTGCTGATTACTCTTACTATAAAATCCCATGAGGAGCAGAATGATTAGCAATTGAGCAAATCCAATGCTCCAGTTATTCTTTTTCTAATTATGCCTTTTTTGCAGACATAAGTGTGAAAATATTACTAAATGCCAGATTATTATATTAATAAAAGTATATTTATATTGCCTGTTGATTCAATGTGTTTTATATTTCATCTGTGTGTCATTTTAAGTAGAGACAGAGTAATGATTATAGTGGAGATAAAAGAACTATCTTCAAGTATAAAAACAAATGGAACAGGAGCTTTTTCAAAGAATTATACCTTAAAATAAATGTTTTCTTTTGAAGGGGTTGCCAAGTGACATTTGTTGTTGTGGTCATTGAAACTTTAAAGCTGCCCAATTTATTAGCTAACAAACATTTCAGTGGCAATTATGTAGTTGCTCTTGAGTTTTCTGATAGTCATTCATTTTTCATGTGAAGAACTCAAAGAATTGTTTCTATGCCAAAAGATAGATATCTGAACATTTATTGCTAGTCCAGTGGGGAGTTGGAATCAGTTTGCAGTCAAGTGAAACTCTGAAGCAGTTGTAGAATTGGTTGTTAGAATCTGTGCTGCATGCCAAACTTTTTCTTTAAAAGAAATTGGCAACTACTGTTAAAATGTAAAAATAAAGACAATAATAAATTCAGCATTCCTGATTTTGAAACGGAAAATCAAAAAATATCACTACTGCAATTAATTTTGCACAAATAGAAGTGGTTTTTGTTTCATGGCATTAAAAGGCAAAGCTTAACAATTAAACATATTTCAAATTTCTTTTTAATGTATATACAAAGCAACATCTTTGTCTAAAAGACATATATAAGACAGCAGAAGATAAACTTCTTAAAAGGACAAAATATTTGGGCTGTCTTAATTGAGATTGTGCAATAGTGTAGTCTTTAAGTTTTAGTTTGGAAACCACAGACTCATTTGCCAAATCTTGGCAGCTTGCGGTTTTCAAATGGTCTGTAGATATTTATTCACATTTTATCATCCTTTTTGTATTCTTAAAGTAATTGTGAAAAATCAATATTTTTCCTTCAACAAACAACATACTACACCATTGTATGAATGAAAGGGTAAATCAGGAGCAACCATTTTCTTATGTAACTTTGCTTTTGCTATCTACCCAAGTTTTACCAAACATTGATGATCTTGTAAAAAATGTTCAGTTTCAAAACTCACATTAAAATGCATTCTATTTTTAGCAGTACTGCAGTTCACAATTATGCAGTGAAGCATAAGAAACCATCTTGTTTTTTATGCAATGAAATGATATGTTGTGTTTTGACTGTAAAGCCAAACCTCCTGTGTAGTAGAAATGGAAAAAAAAAAATTTTTTTTCTCAGTAAACAAAAATCTACTTCCTAAATTACTGCTGTAAAGAAAATGAATGCTAAATGCACAATGGAATGAAACAAAGTGTAGCAATAGCATATTTCAAAGATATTCAACTAAGTTGTACCGAAAATGCCCTGAAATTCATGAGCTAGTGACAGTACTATAAAGCAAGAATGTGGCAAAAAAAAATGTGATAAGCATTTATTTTGAAATGTAAAATTTTTGCGTAGCTTATAAAATATCAGCAAAAAAACTGTTTCCAATGTATTTTTTGCTTAACTGAATATATTGCTAAACAACAAACAGCACTTAAGTATTTAAACAATGACACATGAAGCCACTTTTTTCAGCAATATATATCATTAACCACTAAATTATAAAGTCTTTGCCAGCAAGGATTTATAAAATGAACTTATCACTCATTATCAACTTTCATTTATGAAGACCCTCTCACTCGTCACCTCTGCAGTATGTAAAATCTCATTCATTACTTTTGATACTAGGTAGCATAGATATTTTGTTGAAGGGCTTTTAAACATTTAGCAGTGTCATAGAGTGTTAAAGATATTAATTTAAATTTATATATATATAGTGTACTCAGGACATTGGATGAGGGTTGGGTTTAGACTGTTTCATGCAATAACTAAGGTTCTGGCCCATGACACTGTGGAAAATCCCCATCCAAGCCTGCTAATGAGAAAAATATGCCCATTCTTGCTCTACATGTTCAGAGACTCTTACCAGAATTATTGATTAGATAGTAGCTTTTTAAAAATGCAGGTGGACTAACAAATGTATGATATGGGTAATTCTTGAAAAATAACCTTTACTCCTAATACATTTATTTTAGTTGCATACAATAGAATGACAAGACTTATGTTTTGCATTTTTCAGGAACATAATTGAAGTGTACCAAACCTTTTTTGATAGAAAAATGAGCATAATACAATTCATGAAACATTAACTGCAGTTAGTATTAGACTGTATACTTATATAAGTTTAAGTAGTTTCATTCTTGAGCTGCATTTTAAACTTCCATACTTATCAGTTTCATTGAACCAGAGATCACCAATGGCAAAAGGAGGATAATTATTAACTTTTATGAATATTTTTAAATTCCCCCAAAGAACATTGTGTTTATTTGCATAATGTCTACCATCACATAAAAGCTACATTCCTGTTTTATGACTGAAAAATTTGCTCCTTTATTTCCTTCATAATATTCACATCACTATTTTGTGAAAAGTGTTAATATTCTTTTTGCAATTAAGTTTGAATTAGTATGTTTTCCAAGTTGTACATGCAGTTTACTGCTAGTGGTGGAATTCATTTATAGTTAGATTGTACTGGTACTAGATAGAAAGATGGAAACATTTCCAAGTTATATCAACAGTGAGTCAGATTCAGAATATGGTAACTTTTCAATTCCCTTGCGCCTAAAAAATTGAAGTCATACACAACCAAAGAATTTTTTAAACTCTATTAGGTGCATTTGGTTTACTGCTAGTGGTGGAATTCACCATTGCTAGAAGTTACAGCTGTGGCTGCAGAAAAAATAGTTATCAATCAAATTTATTAAAATTTCAATTTTCAGAATGTTTGTTCAGTATTTAAAAAATTATGGAAGCTCAAATTACTAATACCATGTTCTGCAGAAATCTCTAAAAATTGGTGAAAATTGGATTTATCTTTGCACAAACTACTTAAAATATGCTTTTACTTTTTAGTAAAATTTAATATGCTTATTGCTTTCATTTTATCCTCTTTTAATTTTTTCAGACTGATTATTTTAACTTATTTAAATATTCCAGTTTTTATAACTTTAAATGCTGAAAGAATATTGTACAAAATTGAGATTTTGATGTCAGATTTAAATGTGATTTTTAATTTTTTTCAATTCCTTTTTTCCATAAAAAGCATATTTAAAGAGTTATTAAGTTCTAAATCTGACACTATTTTAACCTAAAACCATTTCTTTTGTCTAAGATAAGAGCAGGGCTAGGTTTAGTGGAGGAAGGGCTCTTTGAGAATGTTAATAATTGGAATAAAAGCAAAGAAAAAAAATTAAACACGTATTTCAAATCAAAAGTTTTTTAAAAATTATTAAAATGGAAATTCTGTTGCACCATACAAATTTGTAATTAGACCCTGATAGGAGTATTCCTGTCATGTAGCATTGAATGTGGAACAACTAAACCTCAATTAGAATAAAATAATTTCTAGAAAATCTACCTTGTTTGTAACAGTGATCATAATAGCAACTTAATCCTCTTCCCACCTGTCAGATTATGCTAGAACTGTCTGCTGTAGTTAACCAGTTTAGCTGAAAAGGATATATGTTGCATTTTATAGCACCCATAACTTGACATAAAATTTATCCACACATACAGATAGGAAATGCTATCAGAGCTGAGAAAGGAATTTGGCCTAACATTGATTTAGAGGTATTTTACAACCAACCTTACAAGACACAAATATATCTAACAATAAATCTGATTTCTGTAGGAGCTGTACAGAATACCAATTTATGGTTCACAAAAGAGAATAAAAAAAAAAGAAATTTGTTACTTGTATTGCTTTGCCACATAATTTTATTCAACTTTTTCTTAAAATTTCTGAGGCCCTACATTGCTACTGTGCAATTTTTGTTTCTTGAGTATAAAGGCTCTTTTGTGGCGAAGTGGTAAGCATTCTTGGCTGCTGAGCAATGGGACCTTGACTGGAATCATGAATAAGACATGGCTATTTTCTTCCTGATGTATGTTCCTTCCTGTTGTACTATTATCAAACCCCTGTGGCAAATAGGCTTTTTTTTTTAAATTTAATTGAATTTTTGATGCAGAAGTAATGCAAAGCACATAATTTTTATATAGATTGTTGTTCACTAATAAATAATATTATTATTATTTATTAGTAAAAGGTACAAAATGGTTTTAATTCACATGGCCATTTATTTTTCTGCTTTCTTTTTTTATGAGGAGAATGTTTAATATTCAAAATTTCTATCAAAAGAATGTAGAGTTGAAAGTTTAAAGCACTTGAAATGATTATGAAGTATATAATGATCTGATGTATAAGATGATACATTGAAATCATTAACGTTATTTTACATGTGCCATGTGTATATTCACTTATCAAAGCTTTCATTACTAGATTTAAAAAGTTTTTTTATGTTTCATCTGCTTTATTTATCAACTGTTAAGTGTAGTTAAAAATTATATTCTTGTTTATGTTAATATTAAAAAATTAAAATATTTTTTGCTTATTGTAACAGTATTTTGCTATACTCAGAGGTTAAAGTGATTCAGGATCAGCATAACAGCATTTCTTTTTTGCAGATGTTATTCAGATTTTCTCTTCTTTCAATGTTTAAATCAGTGTCTCGCAAACTGTGTGCCACGGCACAGTAGTGTGCCGTGAGAGATTTTCGAATTGACACGAGATATTCGAAAGATTTCATTTTGACTTGTGTTATCGACATGCTTAATATCGACGTGCTTTAATAAAAATCTTTCATATTTTATCAACTGGGATCTTGTAAGTATTTATCAAGCTTTTTCCAAATTTTGGTATTAATTTTTGATTATTTCAAGTCATAGAATGGACAAATATTTAAAACAAACACCGAGTTATGAATTAAAGAACGAGAGCAAATCTTCAAGTAAAACCAGGATGATGACTTCAACAAAGCGCAAATATAATGACGATTATATAGTTTGCTTTTATTCTTCTTTTGGTGTGCCGCAGAAAAAAAAAATTAGATTGAGTGTGCCGCGGAAAAAAAATTTGATTCAGTGTGCCGCAGAGTAAAAACGTTTGCGAGACACTGGTTTAAATGAATACTGATATATGCGTTGCTCCTATACGTTGCAGGAGCAATAAAAAGAATATCTGTCATAGTTGATGAAATTCTGTTATATTCACACTCACTTTTGATGTCCTCTTTTACCATTGGCTATGCATGATATTAAGCATTTAGTTCCTAGAAGTATTAATGCCATTTTCACTTTTTTTGTAATTAGAACTTAACTAATATGAATTATATCATTTTATTCTTAGACAGTCAACCTTGGCATGTTACAATGACATCAATTATCAAATTTTTGGCATTATCAGGAGTACACGATGAATCTCCACACTGCTATATTCTTCAGGTTGATGAGTTTAGATTCCTTCTCGACTGTGGTTGGGATGAAAGTTTTAACATGATTCATTTGAAAGAGTTAAAAAAGTAAGTTTATTTTAAGCTACTTAGTAGAACTTTTAATGCTGTAATAGTTTAAATGCTATAAATAAGTTTCTATTTTTACCTATTTTTAATACTCAAGTGTCATGCAGTGAATGTCATATTTCAAAATATTTTCCCCAAGGCAAGTTAATATGACATCATAGTGAAATTAGCCTCTAATAAAAGATTCCCCTACACCCAAACATTAAACAATTATTAAGTAAAGAAATATGTAAATTTATTTACACATCATAATCTGAGTTTTGTTGTTTTTATTATTGATTAATATTAACTTATTTTTAAAATCAGAAATATCTTCCTTTTTAGGCATGCACATCAGATTGATGCTGTTTTATTATCGTATCCAGACACACTTCATCTTGGTGCAATACCATTTATGGTAGGCAAATGCAATCTCAACTGCCCTATATATTCTACAATACCAGTGTACAAAATGGGTCAGATGTTTATGTATGATTTGTTTCAAGTAAGTAATAATTTATATATTGGTATACCATTCTTTAAAAAAATTTCAGTCCATTAACTCGCACCTACCCTTTCTAGAATTTGAATTCTGGTAAAAAGGTATGGTTTAGTTCCTCCTGGAGGTTGGTCAAAGTGAAAGTGCTTATTTATATTTATATTATTTTATATTACATCCCCCTCCCCCATAGTCAGTATCTTAATGTGCAGGAGTAATGGTATATTTCTCAGTCTAAAGTAAATTTAATGGTAATTTGCATAATATTTAGGCCAGTTGTTTGGGGCTTATGTACACTATTCACTGTAATGTTTTTATTTTGTGCAATGTTCTTTTAGTATATTTTGTACATTGGTTTATAAACTTAAAATACTGAAAGATATATATTTTTGTAGTCTCGACATAATGCAGAAGATTTTGATATTTTTACTCTTGATGATGTGGATGCAGCTTTCGACAAAATTATTCAGCTGAAATTCAATCAGACCATAAATCTGAAAGGTGAGTAGTAAGAAAAGTAAATGCTCGTGTATTTTAAAATAGCATTAGAAGAATTTTTTTTAAGGATAATTTTCTAACTAAGAAATGTTTTACTTAACTACAACTTTTTAGGCTAGTAGGTAATTTAATGTAAAGTGCCCAAAGGAAATAAAAAATCATTGCAGAATGTTTTTAATCATTTATAAGCCCATTCCATACATACCATTTTTCTCACTTTTTCAAATTTTATACACATTTAGGTTTCCTCCATACCAAATTTTTATCTATGATGGAAACAAATTAAAATTTTAAAACCAGTTTTAATTTTTTCTAAGAACCTGTTGAATTTCATTTGAATTTCAAAGGAAAATTTAAATTAAATTAAAATAGATTTAATTACTGCACTATGAATTTTTACATTATTTTTGTTAAAGGGAAATCTGCTAGTATAACATAAACTTTGATGTTCAGCTGAATATTATTACACAACATTACAACATTCAGCACCAAACATTCAATATATGCTTATTATGACTGGAAAAGAAAAAAAGTCCAGTTGCTTGTGGTGAATATGGAATGTTCATTTTTAAAGAGATTAAATTTTTATCTTCAAACTTTTGTGCTCTCTAATTGCAGGTATTTAAACTAATGGGAGATTCAGAAATGATGAATAATAACTGAAATAGTATATTATATCCAAGCAACCAAAAAAGAAATTTGCATCTTTTCCTTAAAAAAAAGTTGTTTTTTTTACCCTCATATCCCAGTGGTAGAGGGGCAAGTCACTGTTTAATGTAAATCCTATGATCACAATACTCTACCACTTAAATATCAAATTTGTAGTATATTGTTCAGAATGAAGTTTTGCCATTGGTAAAACTTCATTTCTATCTAAATGATAATTTTTGCCCTGTAATGGTGCAAATAGCTGTCCCATGGCCAAGTGGTTAGTGCGCTTGGCTACTGATCTAAGGGACCTGGGTTCGAGCCCTGGGTAAGGCATGGCTGTTTGTGTCGTTTTTCTGCTGAGGTCCTGCCATCCTCTCAGACCTTCTACTGTGGCATATAAACTGACAGGCTCCTGTCAGACCTCTGTGGCAAGCAGCTGCTTGAGGGGGTATTTATTTATTTTTTTATTTTATTTAATGGTGCAAATTGAAACTATTGGGAGATATGGAAAAGGGGAAAAGTTATCTTTTATTAGTACTTATCAAACCCAGAGGCATAGCTAGGCTTTTGGCGCCCTTGGCAAATTTGTAATTGTCTGCCCTAGTTCAGTTATTGATAAAAAATACACGTTATTTATGTTATATTTATTGTCATTATTTTAATACATTTATAAATATTAATTGCAAATAAATAGTTGCAAAAGAAATTGCAATTAATTATGAAAATAATTATTTTTTAAAGTTATTAATTTTTCCTACTTTTTTGTTGCAAAATCATTAATAATCTCATTAAAATTAATTTTTTGAGTCAGTTCTCGCTCGATTGATAGGAAACCAAGTGATGATGTATGTTCCTGTCCTTATGGTTGATCTTAAACAATCCCTGGGTTTATAAACAATATTTCAATACAATGTACAAATTATGATCTCCCATCCAAAGAAAATGATATCTATGTAACAAAATTTTATTTTGTAACTGCATGATATGTAAAAGTAATATGAACAGTTGAAAATTGTGCCACAAAGCTGTTTATGGCATGCGTGGTGCAGGGGGGAGGGGGCTAATTGTCCGCCGATAAAGGGAAAAAAATATTTTTGTAGGAAATAACGAAAATTTATAATGTGCTGTCTTGACGACATGACGGTATAAAGAATATATATTAAATTCAACGAACTATAGGCGGCTAATCATTAGATTTCATTTTGCACATAAACATTAGATATCGTGGAATGGCTCATGCCGTCCTAGCACCGCCCTGTGATTCTGGCGCCCTTGGCAACTTCCCTGATGCCAACACATTCCTACGCCTCTGATCAAACCCAAAAAGAAATTTTCATTTATCTCTTTAAAAAACATTGAATATTTGCAATGATCTGATGATACTTCATTTTTAGCTCATTTCCAAAAACATGCAATTAAGATCTTGATATATAACTGAAGATGTAGAGTATATGATCATTAATTGGAAAAATAACTAGCGGTTAATTTAAAAATCAATTCCAAAAAATTTAAAAAGTACTTCAAGTATTGTGAAATTAAATTCTGAATGAGGGGATATTATTACAAACAAGGTAACATGCATAATTTAAAGCCTCTAAATGATGAATTTCTTTGAACACTTTTGTCTTAATAAATTATTTAGATGGTCTAAAATTATTATTTTGTTTTTAAATGAAACTTATAAATCTAAATTAAGTATTTTTTTCTACATGTTTCTGAGTTATTTAGCAGTAATTTTGCATTGTATTAACAGGAAAAGGGCAAGGAATAACCATAACACCATTACCTGCTGGCCATATGATTGGTGGAACAATTTGGAGGATAGTAAAAGATGGTGAAGAAGACATCATATATGCTGTGGATTTTAATCATAAAAAGGAACGCCATTTAAATGGTTGCATTTTAGAAACCGTAACTCGCCCATCTCTTCTCATTACAGATGCTTATAATGCCACATATAATCAAGCAAGGAGAAGACAAAGAGATGAGCAGTTCATGAGTAATGCTAATATATATATTTATTTGTATTAGTGAATTACTGAATATTTTAATATGTACATTTTTTAAAGCCCATTTCCAATTATAGCTTCCAGGAAAAGAGAATAAAAAACTACCGTGCTCACTTGAATAATTGTAATGTGGTGTTTAATTTTTTTTCAAAAAAGGGTGTGACCATTAATATTTCCAGGATTCCCCACATCCACAAAAGTTGAAGATTCTGAAATGATAGTCCAGAAATGGATATGAAATTCTGAAATGATAGTCCAGAAATGGAAATGAATGGATATGTATCATTCTTAGTACAACACATGAAAGTTCTATATTTCAAAAATATATATAGTTCCTGTTTGAATTGTTTTGCGAGCAGCTGCTTGAAGGGATATTTATTACATTTTTTTATATAGTAAAAGTATAGTATATATATAGTTGAGAATAAATGTTTATATTTTCAATTAAATGTGAATTTTGATGCACTGTAAAATAAAATATCCTTGCTACAGTTTTGATTGCCGTTTCTAAATACTAGTTTGTGGTATAAGTCCCCAATTCTACTCAGAAGTTTGATCTTAACTGTTGCCTTTACATTTTTTCATAAAGTTTTAAATATTAAATATTTATTTACATGATTTTACTGCTAAAATTATTGAATGCATTAGTGCAATTCAGTTAAGTTGAATACATTAATGACTCTGTGGTTCTAATATATTAACACTGCTTTTTTGGCTGAATGGACCATAGCATCACATTTTTATCTAGTATAAACTAAATTTGTCCTAAATTGTTCATAGCACAAAGAGTTCAGATTATATTACCCTTTTTGATGTCAATCTCATCTGGTGCAGATGTCAGTGTCTTCTTGATGTTAATAGTTGATATAAAGTTCAACTTGAGAATCGCCAGTCATAAACTCAGCTGGCTAGAAGAGGCAGTATGTCTTTGCTGCTGCTGTTAACACAAGACACTTCTAGGATATGATGTCAGATGTGCTTTTTTACATTATTATTTTGAAATACTTCCAAAAATTCAAGAAAACATTTTTTTTCCTCTAAATTGGATGAAATTGGAGGATTTGAAAGAAATTACCAATAAGTACTTTTTTTTTTAAAATTATTTTTATCATTCATTGCATAACTTCTGAAAAGGAAACAACTCCTAAGAGTCTTAGTTTCCCAAAATCTTTGTTTGGATACAGTAAGTAGCTGTATTTTTTTTTCACTACATCACTCTGAGAAGGTTTATTAAAATTAATATGTGCAATTTTATTTGCATATTTTTTCTTATAAAATTAGGAATTCATCATCATCATCCTCAAGCAGCCATGTGCTACGGAGGTCCAACCAGACCGTGCAATTTAGTTCTCCAAGCAAGTCTATCCTGAGCTACATCTACTGCATCTGGCCACTGCACACCAATTCTAACAAGGTCCTGTTTGACATTGTCTGCCCACTGCATCCTAGGTGTTCCCTTCTTTCTGAGGCCTTTAGGCACACTGTTCATAACCCTATTCGCCAATCTATAATTATTCATACTGGCAACATGGCCAAACCAACGGAGTCTCTCTGCACAATATGCTGCTTAAAGGAGGTTGCCGATTCCTTCGTCTAACCTCATCATTAGTTAAAAGTTGAACTACCTAATGCCCAAGATACTGCGTAAGCATTTGGAATCAAAAGCATCTAGTTTCCTGTTATCTTGTTTACAAAGTGTCCAAGTTTCACTACCATAACTAACCTTCGAAAGAACCAAACTATTATACAGTCTAATTTTAGTCTTTAGGTGTATACGCCTATTTCTCCACGCTCTCCATAGATTCTTAGAAGTCCCGGCAGCAATCCCTATTCGTCTGTTAATCTCATGCCGCACATCACCAGTATCTGTTACATAGCTCCCACGATAATTAAACTGTGACACCTGTTCAAGATTGCAACCATTCAGATTAACTGAATCACAGCTTGCCTGACAAATTTTAATCACTTTAGTTTTCTCTCTGTTTATAACCAAACCTACTCTACTACCGGTTTCATCAACAGCTCGAATGAAAGAGTTCATCTCATCAACAACATTTGCCAGAAGGGCTAAATTATCAGCATAATCTAAATCAGAAATTTTCATATCTCCAGTCAATTTAAGGCCAAAATCTTTCCCTTGAAGTGAATTTCGCATAACATAATCAATAACCAAGCTAAAGAGAAAAGGAGACAAAATGCACCCTTGTCGAACACCAGAAGTAATGTTAAACCAATTGCTACAAGGCTTACCAACTCTACTTACCACACACGACTCAGTGTTATTATAGAGAGCTTTCATTATGTTAACTAACTTGCCAGGTATACCATATGATCTCACAATCAACCACAAATTATGACGATCAACAGAGTCGAAAGCCTTTATGAAATCAACAAAGCTAGTAACCAAAGGTTTCTGAAACTCTAAGCATTTCTCAAGAATCTGCCTAAATGAAAATATCTGATCCACACATCCCCTACCACTTCTGAATCCACATTGCTCATCATGCAATTGACTGTCAACCAGATTCTTAATTCTATTAAGCACAATCATGGAAAGAACTTTACCTGGAACAGAGAGTAGGCTGATACCCCTATAGTTATCACAAGAACTGCGATCACCTTTTTTAAAAAGAGTAATAATAATAGCTCTGATAAAATCCTTAGGAACCATACCTTTATCATAAAAGATATTCAAAATTTCAATCATCCAAGTGGTAACAGAAACATTCCCAGCTCTAAGCATTTCTGTAGTAATTTGATCTACACCTGGGGATTTATGAAGTTTAAGTTTAGAAACAACCAAAATAACTTCATATTGTGTTATAGGGCCAACATTAAAGCCACCAATGCATCTATCATCATTGCAAACAATGGGAATAGAACTAACCACATTGTTTAGAATATCACTGAAATGCTCAGCCCACCTAGCCATGACAGAATCCTCACCTTCTATAACCTTACCTTGTTTATCCTTCAATCCCTGTATACCTGTCCATTTTCTACCACACAAAACATTAACTATCTGGTACAGCTCTCTGCTGTTGTGCTGTCTAACTGCTTCCTCAGCTTTGTCAGCCAAACCATCAAGTTGAAGATTCTTATCAGCAGCTAACTGATCTTTTACACGTTTATTAAGTTCTCTGTAATACTTTCTATTAGGACTAGTAGGGTATTGATTAAGGACATTCCTGCAGTTCTTTCTTTCTGAAATAAGCTCAAATGCCTTATCACTCAGATAATTCTGTCTCTTCTGCTCCTTTTTTCCTAAAAGAGTATTGTTAGTGTCCAAAAAAAGCCTGTTTAAAATGATCCTATTCTTCCTCAACTTCAGTAGTAAGCATACCATGACTGTCATAATGACTAAGTAACCTATCATGGTAAGCTTTGGCTATAACTGGGTCTTTCAGAGCTTCAGTATTAAAAGTAAAATTTTTAACCCTAGCACAACAGTTTTTAAGATTAGGAATTAAATACTATTTAATATGATATGTACATGATCTGTTGGTTGGTTATTTGGCTGAAAATTTAAGTTCAATTTTTTATTTGACTGAGCACAGTTAAAAAAAGTCTTTGACTTATTTCAAAGTATATCACTGAGGAAAAAAAAATGCAGAAAAGAATAAATTTCTCATTTTAAGTAAAAATTTATGTTTTTCAGAAATATTTCCTTTCTATTTATGTTTTATAATTATTTTGGTCCATTATTTTTTTAAATGAATTTTTATTTCTTGTGCCAGATCCTTTTATTAATATATTTCTCTAATAAAACTGATATCTCTATTTTCATTAAATATTTGATTTTCATAAAACCCAGAATTAAATGCTGTTTAATTTGGTATATAATATGACCTATTTCTGTTCGTTAGTTATTTGGAAAGAAAAGATCTAAAGTTAAATTTTTTGGCAGAGTGCAGTAAAACAAAATAGCTTGTGGATGTAGTCCAGTTTTTCAGACTGAACCCTGGAAATGTTAAGTATGTATATTTTGTGTGTTGGATTATTTTACCTCTGAGTGGCACTTTTGTTCACACAATCAGCTAAATGTTCCACCTTTATATTGCTATAAGTGAGTCACATATATAGAAACTCCCAAATATATACAAGATTAAGAGTACAATAAATGAGCTTTGCTTAACTTATCTTTTGTCTTGTTTTACATTTTGTTTAGTATTTACCCAAATTGAATGTATGTTTTATACATATCAAGATGGAATAAACTATTCCCCTCTAAGTCACTCTGTGTTATATTTATCTTTTTTGCCACTGAAATAATAGTTGCAGCCAAATTAATTGCCCTAAAATTAATGCAAAGATATTGTGCCTAAAATTGATGCAAATTGGTAAATTGCCCTAAAATTAATGCAATCTGTATTGTTAAACACATTGTAATATGGTCTGGCTATATAGTAGGAATTGTAATTTAAGAGGAACCATTTTATTAACATAATAATTAGATACTTCTTTATCATCCACAACTCTTTCTATTCCAAATTTTCATATACTGATTATTATAGATAATGATATTCTTCACCTGAAATAAATTTTTATGAAAAAAGTCTAGCTGTATATTTTATTTGTTATAATAAGTCT
This sequence comes from Ryuthela nishihirai, assembly GCA_038380435.1. Taxonomy (NCBI): domain Eukaryota; kingdom Metazoa; phylum Arthropoda; class Arachnida; order Araneae; family Heptathelidae; genus Ryuthela; species Ryuthela nishihirai. The sequence continues at coordinate 45,708,874 of JAWZYU010000029.1, read as the reverse complement.
TTCATAATTTAACAGTGTACTTATTATCTTCACAGTAAAAATGTTGAACCCCAGCTAGAAATATACTGAATATGACAGTTAGATCTGCTCTGACATAGTAATGGAAAAATGAAATATTTTTATGTAACTAATATTTGGAAAAACAACAAATACAGATTGTTTTTCTGTAGCATTGGCTGGTGAATGACTTATGATTAAACCTCAGTGTTTTAGAATGATTTTCGTTGCATTATGATTTTTATAGTAAAATATTTTTTGCTTTCTCTTTGTAATATAACAAGAGTTTAGTGACAGACCAGTTTTGTTACTAAACTGGATTAATTTTTGCTGTGGCTCCAAGTTAGAGGACAGCTCATCAAATTATCCAATGATTGGCCACAAAATGACTAACAGAGTCTAGGTCATACCAGATCCAATACCACAGTCTACCACAAAGTCTAATCCATACCAACCAGATCCAAGCTCTTCACCAGAATGTTTTCTCAGCATGTTGAGCTTCCAAATATGCTGCTTTCCCCCATTCATGAGGGGTCTTCTTGGAAGTGGTAGGCCACCCACATGGTCATTGTACAGGTGCTTCAAGTATTTTCACTCACTTCTTTCCATTACCAAGCAGCCTCATCTCTTCCCAATTTATGTGTAGTTGGTTGCCTTTTGCCACCCACCAAATGCACAATGGCAATTCACTATCCATTTGGGAAAGAGGAGGTTGAAAATGAGAGTTGGTAGAACTGGGTATCTGTCTTCAGAATGGTTTCTATGTTTTGTAGGGCTTTTAAAAACAGTATTTCAAATATCAGAAAAACAAACCAACAGGTAAAACAATCAAACCAACCCTTTCACAACTTAACAGTGAACTTAATATGTTTACAGTAGAAATGTTGACCCTTTCTAGAAATATATTGAATATGACAGATCTACTCTAACATAGTAGTGAAAAAAATGAAATTTTTTTAAATATATAAATAAGTTACGTATATAGTTTTTGCATAGCAACTTTTATCAATTTAGTCTAATAATGCATATTTTTCTATTTACAGCAAATATCCTGCAAACATTACGAAATAATGGTAATGTATTAGTTGCAGTTGACACTGCTGGAAGAGTTTTAGAATTGGCACATATGTTGGTAAGCATTTTTTTTAAACATTTTTATTTGCTTATTCTTCAGAGAAATCCCTGACTAGATTAAAACCTGCTATTTGTTCCCTTTAGTAAAACTAAAAGTTTCTTCTGCAATCCAGGAAGCTGAATGGAAATGAATTGACTTATAGTGCTTTATTATGATTAAGAATATGAGAGACTTCAATTATGATGAGTTTCACAAAGTTGAATACCAGCAGTGTAAAATTTTGAGGCTTGAAAGCTCTCAAACTTATACATTATTCCACCTAAATTATAGTAAACAAATCAGTCAGATGAGTGCAGAAGCAGACCACTATTGAGAGAGTAATATTCTAAGTAAAAATATCTGTATTGTTTGTAGATATAGACATGTATTTGAAGTAACTAAATGTTATACACTGAAGTGCCATTGAATTAGGGATAGGAGACGTTATCCAAATTCAGTATCACAAGTTCTGCATTTGCGCTCATGCGTGACTGAAACTCTGCTCATGTATAGCTGTCAGCTTTGGCTTCCCCAAGCATTCGTCATAAGAAGTGTAATGGGAAAGGCACAGGATTTGATGCATTTGACAGAGGGCAGATCGTAGGTACCCAACGGATGGGACACTCGATCTCCGAAATTGTCAACGAACTTGGATTTTCTCCTACGACAGTTTCAAGAGTATTCCAGGAATATGAAAATTCTGGCTGAAAAACAAGTACCCGGACAAACTGCAAAGGACAACCAGCCTTGAATGATTGTGGGCTCCGCTGTCTGACCCGCATTGTAAGGACCAATAGGGGCCAGACATCTGAAATCACTTCCCATCTGAATGTGGATTCCAGCTGGGAAGTCAGTGCACGAACCGTGCAATGCTCACTTCATCGTCTTGGCTTCGGGAGCTGTCGACATACGAAAGTTCCACTTCTAACGGCACAACACTGGGCTTTTCATGCCTTGCCTGGGTTAAAGAACATCAAAACTGGACCATCGAAAATTGGCAATGGATAGCCTGGAGTGATGAATCCCAATTTAAACTTCATCACGCCAATGGGAGACTGAGGGTATGGCGCCAACCCCATGAAGCCATGGATCCTGCATGTCAGGTCAGAACAGTACGAGCTGGTGGTGGCTCAGTAATGGCCTGGGTGTCATCAGTTGGATGTCTGTGAGACCTTTGGTATGTGTACCAATGACTCTCAATGCATCCAGGTACGTAGAACTCATGGCTGACCATTTAACCCATTTATGGCCATCATACATCCCAATGGAGATGGCATCTACCAGCAAGACAACTGTTCATCTCACAGGTCCAGGTTGGCTACTGCATGATTGCAGGAGCATTCTTCTGACTTTGTAGTAATGAATTGTCCATTTAGAAGCCCAGATTTAAATCCCATTGAAAATCTTTGGGATGCCGTCAAGCAGTGTTTGGCCCTTGTCCCATCAGCAACGACCTTGATAGAATTGTTTACAGCTCTGGAGGATGCATGGGTCACCATACCTGTGGAACATTTATGCAAGATTGTGGAGTCCTTGCCTCATCATGTGGCAGCTGTTAATAGGGCCAGAGGGGATCCAACATGTTACTAGGTTGCTATCTCTAATTCAATGGCACTTCAGTGTATACAAGAGATAAGATGATAAACTGTTAATAAAAGTATAGAGACCTTAACCAATGTGTAAAGGAATTATCAGAAACTATAGAAATGTTTAATAGTTGATAGCAGAAACAACAATCATATAGAAATATAATGTTTTTAGTGGGGAGAAATAGAATGGTATCATGAGGGACAAAACAACAAATGATGAAGTTCATTATTGCAAGATGTTTAGCATTTTAAGCATGTTATGAATACAAACAGTCTTTGACATCAGTTTGACATGGCAGTCTGCATTTGCAGCAGTTGTCACAACTCATGTTAGTTACTTATGGTGGTCAGACTTTGCATTTACCTCGTGATGGCAAATTAACAGTTAAGTGCACAATCTGCCTGAGGATGTGCTTTGGTTTTAAATCTGTTTATTTTTTAGAAATTTTCATAGCTTTAAGGAGTTTTGTGATTCCTTAAAACTGGCTGATAAAAGGAAAAGTGACTGCCCTAGTGATGGTATTACGAAACAAAAGTAGTGGAAAGTATTTCATGGTGAAGTGGAAAAAATGGAAGTGAAAGTTAAGAGAAAAGTGGTAAAACATGAGAGAGTGGATTGTCAAACTCTGAAATTGAAAGACAGTTGGACCTTTCTCATATAATTGGATAAGCAATAGTTAATGAAAAAACCAGAGTCATTTCCAAAATGAAAAGTGCAGCTTTATTTCACTTAACTTATAAAGGGCCAAATACATTTTTTTAAGAATACAGTTCAACTTTTGAAACTGATTTTGTAATAAAAAATTGAAATAGTTCAAATTATATACCAAGAAAGCATTTAATTCTGAACAATAAATTTAAAAATCAAAAGAAGAGTGTTAGATAATCATACAAAAAAATGTTGCAGGCTCATTTGTAGTAATTTTTGAAAACTTAAGAATAATTTTCTAGGTGGTCTATATCAATGTCACAGAGTGTCTATCTAAGATTTAATTAAGTAACATCTGTATTTCATTTTAAGTATACACTGAGATGCCAGTTTATTAGGTACACCTACCTAGTAGTGGGTTTTGCCTCCTTTGGCCTTCAGAACAACTCAAATTCATTGGGACATGGAACTTCCACAAGAAGGGAATGCCTTATGCAGAAATGTTGTACCATGTGGAAATTATTGTCATGCAGTTGCTGGAAATTGGACAGTGGCAAAGGTTTGCTGTGAATGTCCTTACACCTTATGCCAAAGATGCTCAGTAAGATTTATATTGGGGACTATGCAGGCCAATGAAACAAGAAAAACTTGATGATATGTTCCTGTAACCATTTGGTAATGTTATGTGCCTTGTGAGCAGGTGCATTATCATGCTGAATGTGTTCATCCGAATGAAGATAAACTGAGCCATGAAGGGATGAACTTGGTCAGCAACAATGTTCAAATGTGTTATGACATTCAATATCCTTCAATGGGTATCAGGGGGCCTAATGTGTGCCAGGAAAACATTCCCCACATCATCACGCTGCCACCACCAGCCTGTATTGTTAACACTAGACAAGTTGACACTAGACCAATTTCTGATCCAACAGCTTGATGCAAAAGAAACCTTGATTCATCAACCAGGCTTCCTTTTTCCAGTCCTCAATGGTCCAGTGTCCATGCTGCTGCACCCACTGGAGATGCACTTTCGTCTTCTTTGCTGACATTAGCACTCAACATGGGAGGTGGCTGTTGTAGCCCATTTGCAACCAGGCCATTACGTGGTACATTTGGAGATATCCTTCCACACCACTGTTCAATTCTGCTGTGATTTGCATGGTTGTGGCCTGTCTGCTCACTTTCAAGATTCTCACCAGTCCCCTTTGACCCCTCTGATTCACAAGCTGTTTTCATCCACAGGATCGCTGATCACTGGTAGTTTTTTGCTTTTTGCACCATTCTCTGTAAACCTTTGAAATGATTGTGCATGAAAAGCCCAAGTAGGGTAGCTGTTTGTGATGTCAGAACTGACATGCCTAGACCAACTATCATGCCACGTTGAAAGTCACACTGGTTGCTTGTTTTGTCCATTTCGACACTTAATCCAACTTTAACTGATGCTCGAAGAGCTAGTCTACCTAATTTTTACCACACACTGTGGTCACATGACATTTTATATGTCAGAATGAACCATTTATGTGATGAGTGGTGGTGTACCTAATAAAGGAGCATCTCAGTGTAATGAATTCTCGGAACATCAAATTTTTAAGTTAGCAAAAAAATAGTCTTGATCTGGTAATATATGAAACTGTTACCTGATAACATGTCAATTGCTTTCACACTAATTATGATTAATGATAATGGAGATATTCAAATAATTTTATTGAAATGAACTCAAAACTAAATATAAATTATTTTTGGATAATCTGTGCTACTTTCCTTTCCTACTATCATTGTTAATTGAGAGTCTTGCATTTTGGTCTTTGAAAAGCTTATATAATGTTGTTGTTTATTTCAAAAAAATTAAGAACCAGCTGTGCCACACACCACTCCCAAGTTATTTATATATTTTTGTAATCTCAAAGCAGTGTTATTCAATCTTTGTCTTATTGTAATTTTTTTTATGTTATTTAATGGAGTTAAAGTATCACTGCTATAAAAACTAATATTTATCAGTTTATAATTCTGAGAATACATATCAACTCTTCTTGATATAAATGTGTATTTATATTGGGCAGTTTTCATATTTATGTGGGGTGGGGGTGGCTCAGTCGGTAGCGCGCCAGGCTCGTAATCTGTAGTTCCCAGGTTCGAGTCCCAGCTGGGTCAGCGTTGAGATTTATCTCCGCAAAATTCCCCGCCCTGCCCACGGTCAGTAGGGGACACCGATGGGCTTGGAAAGGCCGCCGTCCATCGGATGGGACATTAAGGCGTGGCCCCGTGTGCGGGAGAGCCATACCCTGTGCACGTTAAAGAACACGCTGGATGGCCTTGACGGGAGGCTACCATCTGTCTCCCAACAGCTGTTCCAGTGGGTCCCCTCCCCCAACCTTCTCTGAGCCTTCGGGGTCCATGTGACCTGGCCATTTAGCCCATGGTGTGCAAAAAAAGTGCCGCTCAGAGGTAAAACAACCCAAACAACAACTCATATTTATGTTATCCCAAACTTCATGCACAAGTAAATAAATACCTGTATTAAAAATGTTTTAAACTCTTTTCAGGATCAGTTATGGAGGAATCAAGAATCCGGATTGATGGCTTATTCTCTAGCTCTTTTGAACAATGTTAGCTACAATGTAGTGGAGTTTGCAAAATCTCAGGTATGTTCAATATGTTTTATTTAAGCAATATATTCAAATATTTTGTGTTTAAATATTTGCATAAAAATGGCTAATTTATGTTAAACTGTGTTTTAAACTTTATATGATTGTGAATTTAATACATTAGCATAATTAGTGTAATATTTATATATATTAATTTTTTCCAGGTGGAATGGATGAGTGATAAAATCATGCGATCATTTGAAGGCGCAAGAAATAATCCCTTTCAGTTTAAACATCTTCAACTATGTCACAGTTTGGGGGAATTGAATAAAGTTCAAGAACCAAAAGTATGACACAAGTATTCCTTAACTTTTTGTGTGTAGATAAAGTTCTGTAATAAAATATAAAAGTTTCATGCTTTACTGCTTACATTCTAAATCTTTTGAAGCCTGCATATCTTAGTATGTTGGAAGGAAATACAGTTTTGGAAAGAAAAAAAATGAAAATTATATATTTTGCATTGTTATTATTGGATTACAGCTTGACAATCATACATATATGCACTGAACTGGAGCCAAATATTGCTGCTATGGTCATCCAAATTCTTGCACAAATATTTGAGTGTGACGTATCTAAAATTAATGTTATTTGGGACTGAACATAACTATATTTTTTCTTGTAGCTAAATGCAGTGGTGATCCAGATATAATTATTTGTCTGATCATCAAATTAGTAATAAAACACAATGACTGTAACTTAATAAAATTTAATTTCACTGTAAAAATAAATGCTTCAAACCTGTAAAATTAGCAAGCACTCATTTTTATTGCAATGTTTGGGGCAATGGATGACAACTATTGTAAGAACAGAACAGGAGCAAAGATGCTTTAAAGTCTAAAGAACTATTTTTCAACTGTGATGGTAAGTATGTAAAAACAAAAAGATGTTACTAATAGTTCTGATAGGCTGATACAATTTGTGCTGCCTCATATGCCTGTTGGACTTTAGGTGATAGCTTGGAAGTTTAATGTGAAGAGTGGAGGTTGGTTATTTAGAATAACCAGTTCATAGCTTCACAATGGTTGAAGTAAGTATCTATTGCAGATTATTTGAAGATTATTTTGTGGTTGATTACTTTGTAATGGAGTTTAATTTTGATGATGTGGCAGGTAATTGTACTGTCAGTAGAATATAGTGCTTCTCAGTCACAAGAAAGTGGCTAAATATTGCTTTGTAAGCCTTAGAAACATTTATTGAATTTGCTTTTAAAAATATTCAACTATGAATGATAATGTTAGAATTTAAAAACTAAAACTACAATGTGTTACATCACTGCACAGTGAATGGCTTCATCAGGTGATTAAATATAATAGTGAGATAGTGTTTAAAGGATCTTTCACTAGTGGTTATCCAGTAAATGAATGCTAAAACTGTATAACAGAAGATTCCTTGCATTTGAGAGGGGTATCATATCAGTATTGCACTATGAGATTTTCTAAATAATTTAATGGAACTTGTGGTAAGACTGTTATACTGAACTTAAGTGAGGATACTGTTTTGGAGAATTGACTAAGTTAAAACTATTTTTCCCACACATTTCTTTGTATTCGTTTTGTGTTCAGATATTCTTTAGTTAATTGGTAAATATTCTATTCTGATATATTTATTTTTTGTATTTAAAAATTTTCAGTTGTCTAAATTAATGATATGCATTACTCCAGATGAGTGGATTTTATTGTGATTATTCAGAACAAGTGTTTTAATGTTATTTGTTATGGCCATTGGGACCATATTACATTTTGCAATATTAAAATTTGAATTGAATGTGAAAATTTGTGGTATATATAGAAAACTAATGCTATAGTTATGCTTTTATATTTTGCTTTGTTTTTAGTATTTTTGTGTGGCTTAGGTTGTAAATTACAAACCTGTTGAAATTTGGCATTTGCTGTTGAATTTTATCAAGATACAAGTTATAGATGGTTATAAAGACATGGTTCAAAATTACTATGTTGTGCTATTAGCAAGATAGATTGACAGCATTAGTTATTGCTATGAAGATAAAAGTAGCCTTGGGTGTCCTCCAAACTGTCTGAAATCAACTGCTTATTACAGGAGTTACATTCCTTGAAAAGACTGATCAGCAGAACTGAATTTGCAAATCCAATATTTCATGGAAAAGATTAAAATGGGGATACATAACCACATAATTGATTATACCCACCCACCTAATAATGTGTGGGTCCACCTTTCACCCTCACAACAGCAACAACACATTGTGGCATGGACTCTACCAGGTCTTGGAAATGTTTGGGTGGTATTGCAGCCCATGATTCCAGGGCAGCCATCCATAAAGTGCTGAGAGTTGCTAGTGGTGCACTTTAGGCTCTAATACATTGCTCCACTTCATCCTGCAGATGTTCAATAGGGTTCAAAAAGGAGAGCGAGAGGGCCATTCGAGGGTTGTGAACTCATTGGAATACTTCCACAACCAGACCTTCATCAAATGGGAATCATGAGAAGGGTGTTGTCTTGTTGAAAGAAGGCATCCTGCTGTGGAAAATGGATAACCATGAATGGGTTTAGGTGGTTGGCGAGTACTTCAGCATAGCCTTATGTGGTAATGTTAATCTTAGTAGGTATGATGGGCCCCAAGGTATCCTACATAAACATGGTTTAAAACATTACACCACCTCAGTTGGGGTCCATGGCCTCATGTGATTTACACCACACACACAACTTCCTGTTGGCTTGTTGTAACCTTGATCCATCAGACCAAGCTTCCAGTCTTCCATTATCCATTTGCAATGTTCCTTTGCCCACTGCAGCGTCATAGTCCAGTAATATGCTGTTAACAAGGGTACTCGATGTGGCCATCGGCCCAGTTATGCCATTGTACTTTGAATGGTCTTTTAACAAGTGAATTGCACATTCACCTGTTGTTGAATGCTGACAGTATCATCTGCACTGTGGCCCTCTGTTCCAGCATTACAATATGAGAGAGAGGTGGCACTCACCTCAAACATTGACTTGGCTAAGGCAACATTTTTCCTGGCTGCTGCAGGTTTTATTGATTTTGATGTAGACCTGGTACACGTGCAAAGGTCGCATGTGGAAATCCTAGACATTCTGTAGCCGTGGATATGGAGCACTCGGTCTTCCTCATGCCGACTATCTGCCCACAATCGAACTTGTTCAGGTCACAATGTTTACCCATCATAACAGTCAGAGATATGCTATACAGCAGTATCTGACCTATTTATAGCCCACAAGGCATTTTGGTTGGCCACATTATTGTGGCAGAATAGGACAACTTTGTGGGTGGGTGCAGAGTGTATAATGAATTGTGTTTTCAATGTATAATGTATGAGATTAAAAAAATATCAGAAAACAGAAAAATTCAGTTGGAAGGTATGAAATTGTGTTGTCAGGTAACTTATGCCAAGTGCTCTTGCACCTGGAATATTACCTGACATATCTGTCTCCCAACAGCTGTTCCAGTGGTTCCCCTCCCCCAACCTTCTCTGAGCCTTTGGGGTTCATGTGACCTGGCCATTTAGCCAATGGTGTGCAAAAAAGTGCTGCTCAGAGGTAAAACAATCCAATGTTACCTGACACTGAGTTACTGGCCCCTGATCAAAGACTCTGTTTAATGATGTGAACTTTCCATCTGTAGTACACAATTTCATCTGTGTCACTGAAGAAACATCGACGAATTTATTAAGTAAAAGAAAATATCAAAATAAAATTCATGTAGTATACAGCAAATTCTGCAGTGAAACAGTAACAATAAGAATGTAACTGTATTTTATTCACCAATTCAAAAAATTATTTATTACTTGTAACTGAGTCATTCATTTTTGATATTCTTAAGCAATAGATATTGCACTTTTACTGCTATATCATTTACCTAAAGTGACTATCTTTTCAGCCAATTGAAGAGGATTTAGATATAGTCATACATTTTAAAATGAATTTTTTTAATGTAAAAGACAAAAAATGAAAATAGAAATTTCATAGGAGAAACAGTGTCAATGAAATATAACAATACTAAACTAACAGAGCACACAGAAACAGTTGATATTAGATTTTGATTGAAATTAATATCTTGGTTGCATAATCACTCTTGTCTTTCGGATTGTAATTCCTTAGAATGATATTGATAGAATTATCATAAACATACTTCCTTTTTCAGAATCATCTGATAATGTACCTTTAAACCAGAAATAACCCCTATTGCATTGTTATGCCAATAATAAAAAAAGCTTTTTTATCCTTTTTTATTATGTTATATATATATGCACAGTCGCATCAGAATAATATGACCACCTACCATAGTATATGTATGGTAGGTGGTCATATTATTCGGATACGACTGTGTATATATGTGTGTGTGTGTGAGTAAATATGGATATCTAATTTCTGCACTTTTCTCTATTTTAGGTTGTTTTAGCCAGCATGCCAGATATGGAATGTGGATTTTCTAGGGACCTTTTTATACAGTGGTGTGGAAATCCAAGGAACAGTATTATACTGACCAGTAGGAGCTCACCTGGAACACTGGGTAGAACATTAATGGAAGCAGTTGATCAAAGAACAGTAACTTTACAAGTAAGTTATCAGAACTTAATCAACTTGTTGAAAACTGTATTTTTAGCTTTGTTTTTTCACTGAAGATTAATATTGAATACATTGTATTACTAGACATGTTAGTTATTTGTCCTTTATAAATATGCTACACCTAGTATTTGCCATTCTTAAGTAAAATTTGACAACTTTATAAAACATCACAAAAATATAAAAGATCTCAGTATAAGTACAGTGAAGTAAGTTAAGATAAAAAATATGTTGCCAAAGGCTTAAAGTAATAACATCACATACCATGGATAGAAAATATGTATCTTACAATATAGTGGTAAGATTCATCAGTGGCGAAGCATCCATGGAAGCAATGCTTCCCTTAAAATTCTCATGAACAAGAAAAAAAGATATATTGAATATAATATGTAAATGTTTTGACATAAGGGTGTTTTTCATAACTTTAATAAGTTCATTTTAACATAAATTTTTCATTTGCATAATATTTTTGAATTTCCTGTTATATTACACTGTATAATAAGTTGAAGCATCAGTTTGCCAAGTAGGTTGAGCTAGGAGTGTATGAAAAACCTTGCTTCATCTCCACTGCATTAGTCATCATGTTGCACAACAGAAGCCCCATTTTCCATATTAATCCAGCAGAAATTTTTCTCGTAGAAGCAACATAACTAGTTGCTTTATAGCACTGTGTTATGTTTCAGACCTTTCTCACTAACTGCTAGAAGCAGACTGTTCACTTTGTGATTGGTTGCCACGATTATCATCAATGTCTTTGAAGAAGCAAGGAGCAGCAGCCATTCATCAATGGTTAGTGTATTAATTTTGATATCTTTTTTGCATAAATTAGGAGAAATCCTCCTTTTCCCTTTATTGCCCTATGTATGGCTTTCATTTATTCCAAATTATAAATGAATCTTTTATGTCATATGCTCTGCCAGCAAATGCAATCTTGCCTTTTTGCATTCAGATATCTTCTAAGCCTAATTGTCCTGATGCATATTTGTTGAAGTTATAACTTCTTGACTATGTTTTACTGTTCTCATTATTATGATAATAACTAGAGATAATTTTATTACTACTATAGATGTAATAGAAAACATACAAAAGAAAACATTTTATTTTATGGACAAAGAGTAACTTAACTAACATTACAATCTCTCAAGGTTATACTCAGTATAATGTGAAAAATATATCTTGTGATACATTGTCTTTCGATACATTTATTGTTGTTTCACTTTGGATTTTAAAGAACAAATTAATACATTGCAGTACTTCAAATGCATGTAATTGCATGCATTGAAAATTTTTGAAAGTGTAAGAGAAGCATATGGAAATTTGAAACTGAAAAATGTTATCCAAATAAATATTAAAATATTAAAAAAAAAAACTACAGGTGGGTGGGCTGATTCAAATTTATTGACAACCATATCTCTGCAAGTGTATTTTTTATTTTACTTTTTTAAAACATACATTGATATGAAAGACATCTAGGGTAATTACTCTGGTACCCATCTTTTGTTTATACTAATCAGACTTCAACTGTATGTTTACATAGTTATTGTAAATGAAATATGTCGTATGCAAATTTTAGGACAGCCAAAAATCGAAAATCTTACCAGATATAATTTTGTGTAGAAACTTTTGCTCCTAGTGTAACAAATTTATAAAACATAATTGTGCATTGTTTCAGTTCTTCCACAAATTGTATTCACAAATTACTATTGAGCAAGCATATTTTACCTTTGCAATAGTGATTTAATTAAATAATTTTTTTAAGTATATAGATATAATGTAAGGACTGGAGTTATCCAATTTTTCTATACAAACAAGGTTTGCTTTTACTGATGTATGGAACTCAGCATAAGCCATATCATATTGTCTTAAAAATTTGATTCATTACCTATAATAACATTCACATTTGAACTTAAAACTAGTTTAAACTATGATGTAAGTTCTAAATAAAAATAGAAAAATAAAGGACTGAAATATTGAAGTGGTAGAAAAGTTTAAAACAGTTCATAAAAAATTCTGTCATGTTTGAAAAATGATGGTTTAGAGTGAAATTACAAAACTTCTTTTTTGTTATTTGGTTTTTGTATCAATCCTATCAGTTCAGATAGAAACTTGATCACCATACTCAAAGACAAAAAACTCAAAGTATGTATACTGTAGTATTTTTGATATGACACTCACTGCTTGCAAGTGAAATTGCCCCACTTACAAGGAGTGCTCACTTTGATCTCAAAACAAGTGGAGTGACAGCAATATAGGCAAGAAATAATGAAATTTTTGTATGAAATCAGCAGTACTTTCAAAAATACAGTATGCATCAATAAAAATGTCTTTCATGAACAGTGATATAAGTGACCAAATGTTATGGTAGTGAGTCAAAAAGGTAGCAATATCATTGTGGTGAATATTGAGCCATGCTTCATGTACCTGTGCTGTAAGCTGAGCAACACTGTTAGGGAGCTGAAAGGCAGTGGTCAGTAAACTTCCCATCATATCCCAAATGTATTTGATGAGCAACAGATCTGAGGGGCATGCAGGCCAAGAAAGCATATCCACATCATGTAGGCACTGTCGAGAAATCTATATGTGGGTAGGCATTGTGCTGAAAAATAGCATTTGGGGCAGAGTGTAGAAAGGGCAGAAGCACTGGTCTCAGAATGGTTTCAACATAATGTCTTGCCATCAACCTGCCACCAATAATGACTATTCATGAATGCCCATTGTAGCTGATGGCTACCCCATACCATGATACTGGGTGTTGGCCCAGTATGATGCTCTCTGATACAGGCTGGATTCCTTCTGTCATGTCTCCAAATATGCATATAGTCATCACTGGATCCCAAACAGAAATGTGATTTGTATGTTCCCAAACAGCTCACTCCCTGCACTGCTGCAGATGATAATGGGATGGCGTGAGAGGTACACAAGCTGCCATATGGCACAAATACAGCCCTTATTCCCAGAGTCATCTAATCATGCTCCCTGACACAGGTGTATACAGGGATGGCATTATGGTGTTGGAAATGTGATGGCTTGTGGCAGATCTGTCTTCTATTGCTATGAGGGGCGTTCAAAAAGTTCTTGACATGCATCTGTAGAACAAAAATCATTGCACTTACCTCAACAAAACTTTACTGTTCTTCGAAATACTTCCCTCCAACATCTATGCAAAGTTGCAGAGTATTCCCCAATAGGAGTACCACCAAGCATTCCAGAATTGGTGTAGACATCTTAATTTTTGTAAACAACCAAAAATTGCATGGTGCAAGATCGGGTGAATATGCAGGATGGGGCAAGTATTTGTTTTTTACTTGCTCCAGATAGGTTGTAATTTGCTGGGTTTTGTGAGCACTGGCATTGTCATGAAGAAGGAGAACCCTTGACACGCCTGTTGTTGGACGCACGCGACAACTCGAGAACACGACACTCAAGAACCCTTGACACGCCTTCATCTCCTTAGCCATTTTGGGCAAAACAATGTTAGTACAGTATTGGCCATTTATGGTAATATTTTCAGGTAAGATGTCCATGGCTACCACTCCTTGGGAATTTAAAAATATTGTGAACATCTTCCTTGAGCAAAAGTTTTATCAGAGGATTTGGGGACATGGTTCATCTTCCACAACCCAAACATTGTTGTTGATCTTTCTGGGAATTGTATAGTAATAAAACCACATCTCATCACCTGTGACAATGTCTGTTAACTGTTTGGGGCCACTAGGTTCAACATTGTTAGCATCTCCTTGCACAAGTTGACAATAGCCCTTTTTTTTTGCATTTCTGTCAGTTTGTGGGTATCCATTTGGCACAGATCTTTCAGAACTTTAAATATATTGATGGATAATTGTTTCCACATTGCCAATCAATACACTGACATCTAAACTAATTATTACCTGAAGGTGATGTACGGGTTTTCCTTAATGAGTTCACGAACAGCAGTGATGATTCTCTCATTCACAGCCTCCTTCGGTCTTTCTGCATGGCTCTCTTTGGTCTTTGAAACCCATCCTTCTCTGAATTTGCACATCCATCCCGTAACAGTGGCATATGAATAGGCATGATCCCCATATACTTGCGGTAAAGCAGCATGATTTTTTTTTTGTCCCCAAGCTGCATCCTTGTGAAAATGTAAAATCTTTCCACATCTTTAGTAGGCTCCATAACAACAATGCACAGATTTCTCAGACCGAATTTTACATGCTGCCAACAAAGAGGGAAATGATATTACAGCCTTTGATTTTAACATGTAATGACAAGTTTAGTGTTAACTTCAGAGGAATGAGTGAAAATGTACAGTTGTGTCAAGAACCTTTTGAATGCTCTCCATAGTTGTATCTGTTGATTCTCCAGTTCAGGTATTCTGAGTTCACTAGAGCCTTGGTGCCATGTCCAAATATCTTCCTTTACCCATTGTTGCCAACAATGCCCAATCATTCGGGCATCATGACTCTCACAAATGACGATTTGATGTGTTGACAATCCAGCTTCTGACAACTCAAAGATTGACTCCTTTCAAATTCCATCAATTGTTCATAACATTGTTTCATTAAAGGCTTGCACACTCTTCACAGGTCATTTGTTCACCACTTCATTTGTCTGCTAATATTTATCCCCTATTTTTACAGCTACTTGGATATTCTACTGACCAATAAACCTGATATGCAAATCATTTATGTCCATATGTGTCACAACTCTGCATGTTTGTCAGATCAATCCATCCATTCTTTCTAGATAGGACAATTTTATGATGAGCAGTGTTCATATGAATACAATAAAAAAATATTATTAGGTGTTAACATAAGAAGCATATCCCTATTATTCCATTTAATATGTATTTTCCACAAAAGGGAAAAAGTTTATTAGGTAAACATATAAGGAGATCAGGAGCATTCACTTGAAAAGTGGGCAACTTATTATACTAGTTATGTCTACTTTTCAGTTGAACATTATGCCTATTTTTGTTTTTATGAATGATTTAATTTAATAATTTTCAATTATATGGAAAGTAATTTTTTAGAACTTATTCCTTTTTTTTTTTGCATTGTACATATAAATTAGTTGTAATTAATTGAAAATATAATCAGAATTGTGGTTTATGTTTAAACATCACTATGTAAAATAGAACTAAAGTTGTTTTATATTCGCTACTTGATTAGGTCACTCGTCATGAAAAAAATATTGAATTGATTGAAATTTCCTCCATTGAAGAAAGTTACTATACTGCTGTGTTGAAAGTACATTTCATTCACATTGCTTTATGTAAAGTGTAAAAAAAATATCATCGGGTAACTCCCTTCACTATAATTCCCAAAATAACATTTTATTTGTTACAAGAGCATCAAAGAAAAGTACTATTTGAGTTTAAAGGTATAATTAATTTTTTATAATGTTTTGAATGCAGATCAAACGCAGAGTGCGCCTTGAGGGAGCAGAACTTGAAGAGTACATGAGGAGAGAAAAAGAAAAGGAAATGGAAGCAGCTAAACAAAAAGCTGAGAAGGAAGCGTAAGTTACTATTTCTCCCATAATGCCAACTTCAATTATTTTATATAATATCCTGTTTTTTCTGCCATATTATGCTTAATGGCTATTGAATTTATGACCACCTAATATTGTGAGTGGTCATAAATTCAGTGGCCACTAAGTGATTCCACTAACTTGTTATTTTATAACTTCATATATATTACTTTATTTGTACTATTTAATCCAATTGCTGTGTGAACACATTGCTTGGATTCTACTAGGTTATGATACACCTCTGGAGATACGTTCAGTGAAGCTGGCTGAATACGTGGCACAATTGAGCCCATCATATTGTCCATTTCACAACATCCCACAAATGGGGTTGGGATCTGAGGAGGATAAAGTCATTTGCATATTTCAAAAACCATTCCTGTGCATTTCAAAGTCTGATAACATAGTGCATTATCTTGTTAAAAGATGCCATCATCTTTGGGGAAATGTTAATGTCTGTACTTGATCTCCAACAATATTCGAGTAGTATTCTATGCATTACTCATCCTCTGTATACTGTTACATTTGAAGCAGAGAACCCAATGCATCCCAACAGAACAACCTCAAAACCATGACACCACTGGTCTTGTACAGTCTGCCATATGCAGTGTTTATGCTTAGCATATGGGGTCCATTCCTCATACTGCTTTTGTATATGCATAACCACCCATCTGCATGTGCAAAAGGAAACATGATTCATTGTCCAGCAGACCTTTTTTTTCAATTGCCCATAGTAATGTTTAATGTTCCTGGCATTATGATTAAAAAAACCCTCAACAGCTGCTTACCACAGAGATCTGACAGGAGCCTGCCAATTTATATGCCATAGAGAAGGCATGTGAAGAAGGTTAGATTTCAGCAGAAGATAACACAAACATTCATGCCTTACTAAGGGCTTGAACCCAGGTCCCTGTAATCAATATTCAAGCATGTTAACCACTTGGTCATGGGACTCTATATTGTGGGATTAAGAGACTATATCATTGTGAATGTGTATTCTGATATCCCAAACAATGGAGAGTTTGACACATTGCACTGGAAAACTGCTGTGACTGTTTAGCATTGTATAGGTGAGTATATTGTACTGTTGCCTGCTTGTTAGCTATGGGAGACATTGGACCTTTGTACTAGAGCACTTGGCTGCTGATCTAAGGGACCTGGGTTCAAGCCCCGGAGTTAAGGCATGGATGTTCTTGTCGTTTTTTCTGCTGAGGACCTGCCATCCTCACAGACCTTCTACTCTGGCATATAAACTGACAGGCTCCTGTCACCTCTGTGGCAAGCAGCTGCTTGAGGGGGTATTTATTATTTTTATTTTTTACACTCACCTTTCCTTTTCCCATCACAGTTCTTGTGCTTATTGGTTGTTTATCTTCAAAAGGCGCCCGTCCTTCCTTCCATCCATCCATTGGATAGGATGCTAAGTCATAGCCTTGTGTGTAGGAAAACCGTACATACTTTGTGCATGTTAAAGAACATACTGGATGGCCTTGATGAAACCAACTCTCCAGTGGGATCCCATTCCCCAATCTTCTCTGAGCCCTTGGGGTTCTTGTGACTTGACCACTTAGACCATTGTGTCCAAAAAAGTTCTGCTCAGAGATAAACTCCAACGGCTGGTGCACACCACTGTTGGTGTGTACACCAGTTTTATTCTGCTCACATAGGTTCATTCTTTAGCATAGGGTGGAATGATCATAATCCAGTGGCTGCTGACTGTAGTTCAGAAATATAGTATTTATGCCAATAATATCTCAGTTTGAATAAGTTATGTATTTTGTACTCTATTTTTAAAATTTTACTTCTGTATCTTCTTGGAATTTATGAGAGAGTATCCTATATTCTAAAATTGTACTCCTGCTTTAAACAAAAGCACATTTGCTAATTAATGAGATTCAAAAAGTTTGTTTCAGCCATGTCACAAGAAAAATTTTTGGTAGTCAAATAACAAATAGACAATATTACTTCAAAGTGATGAAATTAACAAATCTGTTATTCCAATTGATGTAAGTAAATGAAATATAAAAGTTATAGGATTTTAAACAATTCAAAAAATTATTTTCATTTCAAATGCCTAAAAATAATGTTTGTAAAAATGGAAAATCGAATGAAATTCTAGATATTTTATGAGTTATTCTCATATAATATGCTTTTGCTAATAAATGAAAAATTTGTAAATGATTTCCTTCTTAATTCAGATAGTTTTTGGGAGTTTTTTTTGTAATTTTAATCTTATAATAGAATTTTTTTTATTTTCACTTAGTGAACTTGAAGGCTCAGACTCAAGTGAAGAGAGTGATGATGAGATTGAAATTGACCGGGGTGGTAAAGCAAGACATGATCTTATGATGAAAATGGAGGTTAGATCATAATTTTGTATAAGTTTTTTTTATTGATGATTGCATATAGAAATTGCATGCATGTTTCATGTATCAGAAATAGGGCTAATCAATTACATTTTTTAGCAGGCCAGGTTTTTGCTCTTTTTTTAATGTGAGTCTTTTTGTGAACTAGAGGCAAACAATTCAGAAAAAAAAATTACACAGTACAGTTACATTTATATAATATGTTTAATTTTTCATCTGTTTGATTGTTTTTAATATTTTATTTGTGGAAAGCAATATTTTTATTGTTTACTTTTTTTTAACACATTCTGTGGTGGGGTTTGGTGCAACATTTCTACGATTTAAAAAACACCCTTTTATATATCAGGTGTGACATTAAGCTCCCAGAATGCCTGTGCATATGACACATCAAGTAATGAGTGAGCAATAATTAAGCAGCAGTGTGTTTCAATGTGTCTGTGTGTTGGTGAAGCAAATAAGGCAGTAGTAGCAAAGCAGTGGTAGTGTTGCGTAAGTGTGTTTTCATCCCAGCAAAAAAATGAGTGATAAGTTGGAGCAATGCATTAGCATCAAGTTTCATGCAAAATTAGACAAAAGTGTGAGTGAAACTCTGCATATGTTAACTGAAGTTTATGGTGCTGATGCTATGAAACAGTCGAGTGTCTTTGAATGACATAAAATATTATAGAGGGTCACAGCCAACGAAGCATACTGTCACAAGCCCAGGTAAAGAAAGCTGATTTGTGTTTTGTATCACAAGGGCATTGTTCACTTTTAGTTTCCTGAACAAGTTTACATGAAGCTGTTTGTTGGAGAAGACCTGAACTTTGGCATGGGCTTGGATCTTACATCATGACAATGACCTTGCTCTCAACTGACTCTCAACTTGCACTCACTGACCAGGAGTTTTTGAATCAATATTGAAATTGAATCATCCACCATATTTGCAAGATTTTGCCCCATATGACTTTTTACTATTCCCAAAACTGAAGATTGCTTTGAAAGACCACAGATTTTCAGGCATTGGCAACATTCAGCGACATGTGATGACCATCCCAAAGAGCATTCCAGAAGAGGAGTTCCAAAAATGTTTTGAGCAGTGGAAAAACCAACTCATTAAATAGTTACTCATTTATATAATATGCAGGAGACTTCAAAGGTAACACTTTGGGAGAGGAGAGATCTCTGAAGAAAAAGCAGTATCACTCTGAGATTTAAATACAAGTTTCTTTTCATTGGTGCTAAATTTTTATATTGGCCTTTAGAAATGTTGCCTTTTATATTATGTAGTTAATTCCTGATACAAAGTAAGAACTTGTAGCATTCAATTCCTATTGTGGGTTCAAGAATTGCTCTTTAACATGGTGGTTGTTGGATTTTTGCCTTATGGTGACAGATGACCAATTTTCACTTTATAGTAATTGACTGATTTATGCTTTCTCACTTCTGGTGCAACTGACACAGATTTGAGATACTATTGATAGAATGATTTATTTTTTTCTGAAATGAGTTCACTGATGTCTGAATTCTGTGTGACTGTCTCTGGAAGACCAGTAGTTTAACAGCTCCTAAATGAAATGAATATATTGTAATAATTTAAAGGAATATTGTTTTGCAATATTCTACAGATGCATTAAATGAATTACTCAAAGAATTAAATCAGGCCTACAACTCTATAAATTTTACCATTATCTATGAAAATAACAAAAAAAATTTCTTTTCTGGATATATTAATTCATCGCACTAACTTGTTTTCAAACTACAGTTCATAGAAAACCATCATTTATCAACAACATTCAACTCATCTCACAATGGATCTTCACTTATCTCTACCATGTTTTCCTTATTCTGCAGCAACAAGTATTTTTTGAATAAAGAACTTTATATATTCTCTATGTCAAGACTCAGGATATCCTTGAGAATTCACCTCTGCCAGAAATAAAATCAGCAACTTCCGTCTTCAAGACAACACTTCTCAAGATGTAAAATATATCTCATCCATTTTACATTTTGCAGCCATCAATAATACCATCAACAATATTATGAAAAATTATTATTATAAAGTACCTACCAAATCTTGTAAATAATAATAAAATAATGTAATATTTAATAATTATGTAATATATAAAATTTAATTATTATTATACAATGTAATATTAAAATAATAAAATAATACAATCTCTTGTAAAGCAAGACAGAAATGTGTCTTCACTTACAGGTGGCTTATATTTAGTACCCATCACTTACCCTAAATCAGACTCTTGCAGTCCTTTCAAACCTCTTGGCTACATAGAATAAACCAAAAGAACTCTTCAAGAAAGAATAAAGGAACATCAAAAGCTCTTTCATCTACTGTTATACTTGAAGGAACTATACTTTTATTCAACAAAGCTTTCATCATTAGCAATCCATCATCCATCTTTAAGTTATTGTTCACAGAAAATCTACTAATTTTTGTCAACAAAAACTTGTTATAATACTGATCAAGCTCAGCTAAATCCAGCATGGAAAATTCTATTACAAAACTTTTCCACAAAGCAATATGTATTTGCCACAGTTATTAAGCAAAATTTAATCACCAAACTAACCCTCCAACAATCACCAGCATCTCTCATGATTGCTGACCTTGCCTATCATACTTCATGACTTGTGAAGCCCATCTCTGCAAAACTACAATTTGAAGCAAGACTTAGAACTTTGAAATTTTACCTACTTTTGTAAGTTAATTTCTGATCATTGTATGTCTGAAGAACCCTAATAGTTAGGACGAAATCGATCACTTCGTTTATATATTCTGTTACACTGTTTAATGATCATCTCATCTATTAATTTTTATCAATCTTCATGATTAGTGTACAAAATTTAGTAAGTATAAACTTCTGAAATGTTGTTTAGCCTTCTTATTATTCCATCTACTACACTATTCTACAAGACACGGTGTAACATCGATAGATGAAACAATTATAGTGAAACAAATAACGGGACTACTATATATATTTGAAATGAATACATTTGTAATATTCTTTGTTCCCTATGTAGCAACACGAGCTAGGAAGTATTTGATAGCGTTTGAAGTAGGCGAAGAGTAGATAAAATTAATGTTGGAGAAACAGGTGTAATGAAGAGAAGAGTTAATAAATGAGAAAATGATGCATGAAAAATATTGTAAAAATTTAAGAAAAGAAAAAGTACTAAAGTTAAACCTTTTGCACGAGATGAGATTCAATAGAGTAAGGTGTGGATGTAGGAAAGGTAAAGTAATTTGTTTTGTAAATGTGGGAGATCTGCAGCATGCAGAAAAAGCATTAATATGGATCATCATGCAATGAGATTTTGACTAATGGCCATCTCTTGGCTGAGTGGTTAGAGCACTTGGCTACTAATCAAAGGGACCTGGGTTCGAGCCCTGGGTAAGGGATGGATGTTTGTGTTGTCTTTCCTCACAGATCTGTATGGCATATTAAGCTACAGGCAGCTGCTTGAGGGAGTTACAGGATCATTGGTAGCAACATAGTTTTTTTTTCCTTATTATTAATTCTGTCACTAAGTTTTCTTCATTACATATTATTTTTCAGAGCTGTTTGAAGAATTTGCAAACATCGCATTTTAATATAACTAAGTGACAGGTTCAAATGATGAAAAATTAAAAAGATTGTAATGTGCAATCTTTATTTTGGAATGTAATATGCAATCTTTTTTGAAAATTCCAACTCAGTGCAAAGTTGATGATTGAATGATCAGTATATCAAATATTGGAGGAATTTCAATAAAATGTAATGTGAATGTTTAAAAAATGTTGAAAAATTTCTGCAAAAAAAAAATAACTAAAGGCACTTTCACAGTCTAATAAGTGGTGTGGAAAGTTGAATCTACTTTTAAAATAATATTGTGTATAATCATGTATTTAGCAACCAATTGCTGGAATACCCTACATCAGCAGTTTGAAGTTAAGGTCACATTGGGGATATACTACATCTGCATTTGAAAGTTCTGGTTATGTGTCAGGATATTCCTGCATATGCTTATTTCGATTTTATTGGATTTTCCTAAAATCTATTTAGTGTTTGATGAACTTCATGTCCAATAATAAGACTATGAAGGATTAAAAGTTTGATTTTATTTTTGTTTTGGTAAATCCAGTGAAAATGTTTATACATTATGCAATCTTTGGACAGCAGAGTAAGAAATAAAATTTTATGCAATTAACAAAAAAAGGTGCTTGTTGTGTGCATTTATTAGTAATGCATTTTTAAAAAACTGTTTCAGAATGAATTAAAACTTCTGATGATTAATGTCGAAATATAAGCCCTTTAATCATATTTTAGCGTATCTTTTTCGTTAGTGTGTGAGATTTTTCATATGACAGAAAAGATAAATTTTCTTTCGTATTATCCTGATGCTTTGTAATGTTGTTAATGATAAAACCTTTTTCTTTTTTGCGGAAGAACTGATCAGTATAAATATATTTATTATTTCTAGATATAAAGTATATAAAATATTGTGAAGTTCATTGAATAAAATTTGCTTTCAGGGTAAAACAAGAGGTGGTGGTTTCTTTAAACAAGCAAAAAAATCTTATCCCATGTTTCCTGTGAAAGAAGAAAAAATAAAGTGGGATGATTATGGTGAAATAATAAAGTATGTTTTAATGTTACAACTAAATTTATAACTGATATAAGTAATAACAATTAAAGTAAGCTTTATCAAATCCAAAAATAGATGCATTTATAATTTTAAATTATGTAAACATTTTTACTTAGGTTAAAGTCAGAAAAAATTGTTGCAATATATAAGTACTGGTATGGAGGATACACAAGGGTCACTTGGATAAAAAGCAGGCGACCTCTTCATTACATTGTAATGGTCTGAATGCTCTTTGTCCCTCACACAGGGAAACTGGTATACATAGAAGGAACTCATCAGCACATGGATTGATTGCAAGTACGAGGGGTGTTCGAGAAGTTCTTGACATGCATCTATAAAACAAAAACCATTGCACTTACTTCAACAAAACTTTTACTTTCTTCCAAAATACTCCCTCCAGCATCTATGCAAAATTGCAGATGTCTATGCCAATTGGAATGCTTGGTGCTTACTCCTGTTGGGGAATACTCTGCAATTCTGAATGAATATATTTTGCAAGGTCTTTGCACTCTTGAAAAAGGTTTCCCAGCAAGTTCCTTTTTAATTTTTGAAAACAAACAAATATTGCATGTTGCAAGATTGTATGAATATGCAGGATGGGAGTAGCTGTTTGATTTTTTTCCTGCTTCACATAGGCCATAACATGCCAGGTTTTGTGAGCATAGGCATTGTCATGAAGGAGAACCCTTAACATGCCTGTTGTTGGACACTGCTCCTTCATCTCCTAAATCACTTTGGGTAAAATAATGTTGGTGTAGTATTAGCCGTTTATAGTAATTTTTTCAGGTAAGGTGTCCATGACTTCTGCTCCTTGGAAATTGAAAAAAATTGTGAACATCCTCTTTCCTGAGTGAAAGTCTTGTTGGAGGATTTGGAGATATGATTCATCTTCTACAACCCAAACATGGTTGTCATTCTTTCTGGGAATAGTTTAGTAATGAAACTATGTCTCATCACCTGTGACAATGTCTGTTAACTGTTTGGGGACACTAGGTTCAAACATTGCCAGTATCTTGCACAAGTCGACTCTAGCCCTTTTTTGCTGTTCTCTTAGTTTGTGGGGTACCTATTTGGCACAGAACTTTTGGAACTTTAATTCTTGATGAATAATTGTTTCCACACTGTGAATCGATACACTGATATCTAAATTTATTACCTGAATGGTATGTATGAATTTTCCTTAATGAGTTTACAAACAGCAATGATGGTTCTTTTGTTCTTGACTTCCTTTGGTCTTTGTGCACAAATGAGGTCTTTGAAGCTCTACTAACATTCTCTGAATTTGTACACCCATCCCATGTGAACAGGCATAATCCCCATATACTTGTGATAAATCGGCATGGATTTTTTTTTTTGTCCCCAAGCTGTATCCTTGTGAAAATGTAAAATCTTTCCCCTTCTTTAGTAGTCTCCATTGCAACAATGCACAGATTTCATAGACCGAACATTATGCACTGCCAGCAAAGAGAGAAACGATGATGATAATAACTAATAATATGCCTTAACTGGTGTAGTGGTTAGGGAGCTAGCTACTATTCCAGCAGGGCAAATTTTGTGTTGTGTTAGCTCTAACTGAGGCAAAATGTGCTAGACATTGTGTAGAGTCTAGTCAAACCTCACATAGAAGCATTCAAAATTGAATGTGTGATATGCCTACATTTTTCTCTATTAGGATCTGCTGTTGATCTGGTTTCAGGACAGGTGACACTATCAACTTGCAAAATGATTGCAAGACTTTTGGCAGTTTAAGGCAGGAAATAAAGTCAAAGCACCCAGGACTTCTGAGCAATAACATTGTTTCATTTCATGACAATGCCCCCCCCCCCCCTCAATTAACAGTAATAACATTAAACAGGTATTGTTGGGAGTGTGTTAAACACTCTCCACTTTTTATTTGAATAACTTTTATAGCATAAAATGCCATCCCATGGCTGAACATGATCCACTTTTTATTTGAATAGCCCTTATACCATAAAATGCTGTCCTATGGTCGAGTGGTTAGCATGTATGTGTTGGGTAATGTATGTGTTGCTTTTCTGCTGAGGTTCTGCCATCCTCACAGACTTTCTACTATGGCCTATTGAACTACAGGTTCCTGTCAGACCTCTGTGGCAAGCAGCTGCTTGAGGGGATACTTATCATTTTTTATACCATATATATAAAACTCCTGTTTAACAGTCACAAAAATTAGGATAATTCTTAAATAAAATAAAAATGTATTACTAAAATTGCATAGTCATTTTAAAACAAACCATTACATTAATGATAAAATGTAATATTAACTTTGCAATATGTGAATAAATATTAAGACCACTGTTATTACTAATGTTAAATCTCCCTTAGATATAGAATGCTGAATCTAAATTTGCTATAGTTAAACTTTAACCTACTAGGTTTCTAACTGTAAACTTCTCATGGTGGCAAGAATAATTTTGCAAGTGCTTTTAGTAGAAGAAAACTGGAAACCTTTTGCTGAAGCAGCAAACAAACATAACTAGATTATGTTAGATACCTTACCATATAAATAATCATTGTTAACAATCATGGAGAAAGCCTATCAGAGGAAGTCTCCTATTACATTATATTGTAATGAGTGAATTAACAGATTTATATTGTTAAATCAGTTACTTCACTCATTACTTATGAACCAGTTAGACCAAGATATTTATGAACTTTATTAAAATATGTTGCTACAATGTTCAAAGTGAACTTTTATTTATATTAATTCTAAAATAATTTTTTCTATCTTCACAGATTAGAAGATTATATGATATTAGAGCCAACAACTGCAGAAGAAGAAAATAAAGAAAATAAACGTGAAAATGATGAAGCTTTTCAAGGTATTGCATTTTTCCATTTGTTTTGATCATGATTAAATGGGTTTGTTTTTTCAAGAGAAATTCAGCTCAGTTATCTTGCAGACTATGCAAATTCACTATTTTATACTAATCTTTGCAGTTATAAGGAAATACAAATGATGCTCATTGCTCACAATTTTTACTCTCTAAAATTGGTTTTGCTTTTTTCTTTAATATGTGAAATGTTACTATGTAAAATGCACAGATTACAGTTAATTAAAAAAAAAATTTTTTTTCAAAGCAAATCAATCCCACAACACAATCTCTGTCTTATACCATTATGTATTTGAATAAGCTATGTCAATTTATATTTTTAAGTAGCAAACAAAAAGTAATTTTAAAAAAATCAATTTTTATGTTATATTTGAAATTAAATATGTAGTGGAAAACACAATTTCTTTATACAGTTGAATAGCCAAGAGACTAAAATGTCTTTTCAAGGTTCAGATGTTTTATCTCAACATCAATTTTTACATTTTTTTTATTTACAACAAATAAGACAGAAGAAACCTAGAAGCTACTCCTAGTTTTTACAGGCCTTCTCATACAAGGACATGTCCTGCTAAGGCAGAAGTCACTGCTGACCACAGCCTCAGTTAGAGCTAACACAGCACACAAAGTTTGCCTTGCTAGAACAGTCACTAGTTCCAGCAAGCTTTTAGTTTTTCTTCACTTTTATCTTGCATGCTTCTGAAACAACTAATTATTGTACTGAAAGTAAATTATTCCCTTATCATCTGCATCACTATGATGATATATATATATATCATTATATTTTTCCTATTTTCTTTACCCTGAAGCATTTTCCTAACACTGCTGGATCTACACCTCTTTGTTTCTTTGCACCACATTTGTAGCTGTAGTTTTGTTGAACATGTTTTCATTGCACCAACTTTCAGGAGTCAAGATATTTAAAAGATTTTTTTTTTTACTTATCATTTTCACAACATAAATAGCATAATAGGTTTCTGGAAAGTGACTAAGACTGGCAGTTGTTCTCCCAAGGACATCCAGTGTTCTGTAGGATTGAGTCTGGGGATCTTGCTGATCCTTCAGTATGGGTGTAGTCTCACTCTGAAGGCTCTAAAAGTTTTAGTCTACTTGGTGAGCTCTATGAACCAGCATTATCCATTGAAAGCAAGTCTGGACCAGTTGCACTACATACAGGTGAACATGAGGATCAGGTATCTCATTTAGATAATTTATATCTGCAAGAGTTCCTCCTGAGAATATATGAAGTTCTGTGTTGCCATTGACACATTCTCAAACCACCAACCACTACCACCTCCACCTCCATAGTTGTCTGCTTGATGCTAATAGGGCAAAATGTGGTTTATCATTCTCCCCAGATGAGCATTCATCAAGAATCTATTTGAAGACTTTAATCATGACTTATCTGTGAAGAACATATTGTCCCATCACTTCTACATCTAGTCTGGTACCTATTGACACCAAATTCAAATGGGCCTCCCTCTGCAAGGAGAGTCAAAAGTAGATACATCTTGGATTTTCAAGGACAATTCTACACTTTTCCTGCACAAGAAAGTGTCCTGGAAAATGACCCTCATAGAAATGTGAAGAAAAATCAACATGAACTAGAAGAAAATATCACTTCTGGGAATATGGTATGTTCATTTTCAAGGAGAATGAAGTTTTTCATTTTCTGACTTTTGCACCAATGACAGTGAAATTTTGAACTAAAGAATGTTGGGGGAATGCAAATGGTAATATATCATTAGTTGTTAGACAACATAAAAATTTCTCATTTATCCCTTAAAATGAAAAAAGAAGTCTTAGTTAATCACAAATTTAATCTTTGCATTGTAATTATGAAGTGTAACAAAAACCTGTGTTTTGATATATTTTCAGATGTAACAGAAGTGCCAACAAAATGCATATCATTGATGCAGACTTTAGATATCAATGCATCAGTGCAATTTATTGATTTTGAAGGAAGATCAGATAGTGAGTCCATCAAGAAAATTATCACTATGATCAAACCACGAAGAGTAATTGTAGTACGTGGATCAACTGAAGCCACTGAAGCCTTAGCATCATATTGTCTTTCCTCTGGTGCAGTTCAGGGGAAAATATTTCGACCAAGACTTTATGAAACTGTTGATGCAACTACAGAAAGTCACATCTATCAGGTATGAATTTTTCTTAAAGTGTGATTTATTGCAATGTACACTGAGATGCCAGTTTATTAGGTATACCTACTTAGTAGTGTGTTTGGCCTTCAGAACAGTTTGAATTTGTCGGGGCATGGGACTTACAAGATGCTGAATGCATTGTGCAGGAATGTTGTACCATGAAAATGATTGTGTCATGCAGTTGCTGCAAATTGGAATGTGTCATAGTCTCATTGTCAACAGCCCTTACTACCTCATCTCAAAGATGCTTGGTAAAGCCTCATCTCAAAGATGCTTGGTAAGGATTAGATCTGGGGACTGTGCAGGCCAATGAAGCAAGGAAAATTTGTCAGAATGTTCCTGGAACCATTCAGTAACAATATGTGTTTTGTGAGCAGGTGCATTATCATGCTGAATGTATTCATCAGAGTGAGGATAAACTAGCTATGAAAGGATGAACTTGGTGAGCAATGGCATTCAAATAGGCTGTGGCATTCAGATGTCCTTCAGTGGGTATCAGGGGACCTAATGTGTACCAGGAAAACATTCCCCATACCATCACACTACCACCACCAGCCTGTACTGTTGACACCAGACAAGATGGCTCCATGGCCTCATGTTGCTTGCACCAAATTCTGATCCATCAGCATGATGCAAAAGGAACCTTGGTTCATCCGACTAGGCTACCTATTTCCAGTCCTCAATGGTCCAGTGTCTATGATCCTGTGCCCACTGAGACATGCTTTTGTGTTTTTCGCTGACATCACTCATCATGGTTAGCAGCTGTTGTGTCCTATTCGTGACAAAGTCCAATATGTGGTGCATTTGGAGAGGACTTTCTGCACACTAATGTTTAATAATTCTGCTGTGATTTGCCTGGTTGTGGCCCATCTGTTCACTTGCACAATTGTTGTGTCTCCTTTGACCCATCTGATTCACAAGCTGTTTTTGTCCACAGAATCGCTGATCACTGGAATTTTTTTGCTTTTCACACCATTCTCAATAAACCTTTGAAATGGTTGTGTGTGAACAGCCCAGGAGGACAGCTGTTTAGGAGATGCTAGAACCAGCATGCCTAGCACAAACTATCATGCCACATTCAAAATCGCTCAGGTCGCTCATTTTGCCCATTCTGACACTCAATCCAACACTTAACTGTTGCTCGAAGAGCTGGTCTGCCTGATTTATACTGCACACCATCATCAAGCGACATATTACATGTTGGAATGAACCAATTTATATGGCAAGCATCCTCAGTATATAACATGATTAGAAAACTAACAGACCAATATAATTACTTACCAATATAACTTACTGAAATTAATAGATGACAAAAAAAGTGTTTATTCATATATGTATTAGGGCAAAAACAGAGTAAGAACGGTGGAAAAATAACTTCTAACATTAGAATTGTTTTGGTGGAATTGTATCTGGAAATTCCAACACACCCTCTTATTCAAATATTGATACAAGAATATAAGGATTTAGAACCATGTTTCTAATTCCTCTGCAAATGATACTAGTCTCATAACATGGTGTTTAATTCCCCCCCCCCCCATTTTGACATATGAATAATGGACAGAAAAATGAAAATGCCAAGATTTGCAGAAAACCTGTTTATGTTAAACAGTGGCATTACATGCCACTGACAAAGGCATGAAATATGCAAATGACATTCCAGCATACTTAGCATCATGTCAATAAAGGCAAACCCAATGTAACTGCATGCAATTGTTTGTACCATGTTGCCAAGAGAGGACCTTAGCAATTTCGAAAGGGGTATGATTGTTGGAACATTTTTGGCAGGAGCTTTGATCACTAAGACAGTTGAACTGAATAACTAATATCTCACAAGGAACAGTTTCCAAAGTCATGCCAGCATGGAAATCTAAAGGGAAGATATCATCTGCAAAAGGCAACAGTAGGCGAGAGCACATACTCCAGAATTGGGATGTTCGAGCATTAGTGTGATGTGCAGAGTGAAACCGGTGAGGTACAGCTGATTAATTGTGCACGGATTTCAATGTAGGACACAGCCAGTTTCATCAAAAACAGTATGTCGAAGATTCCATAGAACTGGATATCACAGTTGAGTTTCACTTCACAAGCTACTCATCACATTTGTCAATATGCATTGTCATGTCCAGTGGTACAAAGAGCACAAGCATTGGACACTTGAGCAGTGGAAGAATGTGATATAATCTGACAAATTATCCTACACTTTGTTTCTGACAAATGGATGAGGGCATATGTGGTGCCAACTAAAGGAAACTTACAACTCTGATTGCTTGTTTCTTACTATTAATTGTTCAGGCAGTTCTGTAATGGTGTAGGATGCTTTCTTATGGCATGATTAGAGTGCACTCATTCTGTTAGAAGGCAAATTAATGCCAATCACTATTTGACAGTCCTGAGTGATCATCTTCATCCAGTGGTACAACATTTCTTTCATGAAGAAAGAGCTGTCTTTCAGAATAACAGTGCTCCATTCTGCAGAGCATATGTGGTCATCCAGTGGTTTTTAGAGCATGAGACTGAATGTTTTCACATACAATGGCCACAACATTCACCAGATATCAACCTGCTGGAAAAGCTATAGGAACTTGAATGAAATCTCGGGCAGCATTTTCTAGCTCCATTGAACAAGCAGGAGTTGATCAAGTTTCTTGTGGATGAATAGTGTCGTATCTCTCCTGTTGACTTTGACACTGGTAGATTCTATGCCATGACATATACACGCTGTATTGGATTCACATGGTGGTTCAATAGTATATTAGTGATTTTATTTTGCTGTTTCCATTCTTTTTTTTATCCATTACATTCAGATTGGTAAACTACTTTAAGACTATTTACACTGCAAAAATCGTGATGACCATATGCTAGTGGAACCACTGATGCACAGATTGAGATGGAAAAGGCTAGAAAAATAATCAAAATATATATGAGTCTTCATAAATGTAAATGAAATAAAGCTACCCCTCAAATTACTGTTTGACATACATAGAATTCTGATAGGAGCATATCAGTATAATATGCCACAAAGAAGGTCTATGAGGAAAGCAAAATTTCAGCAGAAAGACAAGCAAGAAATATCTATACTTTATGGCATTAACCAGGCCCCTTTAATCCATAGCCAACTGCTAACAACTCGGCTAATGATATCCAAATAAAAAAAAATCAGCAAATTACTCAGTTCCATTTCTTTAATTGATTTAATAGATTATATTCGTTTGATGTAAATAGACTATATTCATTTAATCATTTCTTTCTGACACTTTTGCAATATATGTTAACAGTATAAAATCCACTTTAAAGATAGTCCTTGCATCTGCCTGTGATAGACCATAAAGTGCACTGCATTATAAAAAACGTTGAGTGTTCATTTTGCATGTCCTCTAATGTGCATAAGTATGGCTCTCCTGCATACGGTCATGGCTTAACATCCCATTCGATGGATGACAGCCTTTCCAAGTCCATAGGTTTCACCAAGGGTATGATGGAGATAGTGGCAATAAATTTCAGTGCTAGTACATTTGGGGATTCAAACCAATATCAAAGTCATGAAATAATAAGCTGGAAAAAAAATGGTTTTGCCATGAGTGGGATTCGAACCCACATCTCCTGGAAACATGCCAGTTATGCTAACCACTATACCATCATCAACTAACGTTTTTTTCTTCAGCTGGTGTGACATAAACTTTTCGGATTTTTATTTGATTTGCACAGTGGCGCCATCTATCCAGGAAGTGGACAACTGTGTTGTTACATAGAGATGGAATTTAATATTTGTCACTCATGCTCAAGGTGTTAAATCAATAATTCAGTAGTAAAGAATCACAGAGTGTCCTGTAGACATGGAACTCGTGAAATAATAAGCTGAAAAAAATTGATTATGCAATGAGTGGGATTCAAACCCAGTTCTCTTGAAAATATGCCACTTATGCTAACCACCATGTGAATCCCACTCACGGCAAAACCAATTTTTTTCAGATTATTTTACGAGTTCCATGTCTACAGGACACATTCTGTGATTCTTTACTACTTAATTATTGATTTAACATCATGAGCGACAAATATTAAAATCCATCTCTATGTGACAGCACAGTTGTCCACTTCCCAATAGATGGTGCCACTGTGCAAATCAAATAAAAATCTGGAAAGTTTTTTAAGTCACACCAGCTGAAGAAAAAAACGTTAACTGAAGATGTTATAGTGGTTAGCATAACTGCATGTTTCCAGGAGATGTTGGTTTGAATCCCACTCATGGTAAAGCCATTTTTTTTTTCAACTTATTATTTAATGAGTTCCCTGTTTACAGGACATATCCTGTGATTCTTTACTACTCAATATAAAAGTCTTTAATTAGCTAGTAGAATTTGGTTCAGTGTATAAATGTTGCTTTAAATAATTATGTAAGTTCATTTCATCTGTAAAACTCATATTCCAATAATGAAATATCGATAATAATTCACTACTATTGTAATTTTCAATAAAGTTGTGAACAATTGTATCAGACAGAATACAGATTAAAGCATGTTAAACTCAAGTTACTGTTAATGCAGTTGAATTTTAAGCATTTTGTTTTTTACTTTTAAATTCATTAACCCTTTGCACTCAAGAGGGATCCTTAGTCGCCACTTGGTTTGATGCAGCAACTCAAATGGTGACTGAGAGGTGACTTTTAACTGTTTTATAAACATATTTTTCCTCTTTACATTTTGAAAGTTTAATTCCTACATCTTATATATATATAAACTTGTAAAAAAGCAAAGAAATGAACGTTTGTTTAGTCATTTGAAGTGCATTAAATTACTGGTTTATCAACTAAGAGGTGATTTTCAACATGTTTGTAATACTTGTCCTGACAAACTGAAAATGCATCTTGGAGAGTGCTTCCTAAAATATAACACAAGGCAAAATTGCAAAGCTTGATATTCAATATTAGGTCTTGTATAATGTAAAAATACATGAAATATTGAAATAAAATAGTTCTATTCGTTAATTTATGTATGATTTATTTTTATGTTGTAAAAAATTTCAACTTTTTAGCAAAAAGGCTTCAAATTGCTACTTCCCTATAGCAAAAAAAAAAACACCTTTGAATGCAAAGGGTTAAAACTCATATTTGAGTGTCCATGTATAAGTGATATTACAGAAAAATTAACACAATTGCAAAAGTGATGTGTGCAAAAAGTTCAAAATGTGCACGATATTCAATGGAATTTTTAATACCATTAATAAGTACTGTTGCTTAAAATAGAATTTTTTATTGCAGGTAAAGCTTAAAGATTCTCTTGTAAGTTCCTTAGACTTTTCTCGATCAAAAGAAGTAGAGCTTGCATGGCTCGATGGTGAAATAATAATGGATGAAGAAATTGATAAAGTTGTCTCTATGGAAACTGATGAAATTAAGGAAGAAGAAAGTGAAGATAATGTGTCAGGTAAATGTTTTAAAATGAATGAAAGTTTTTGCCTTCAGAGTTATTGTTGTTTTGTTTCTGTGGCACTTTCATGCAAAAAAATCAGCTGTTAGGAGACATATTGAAGCCTCCTGTCAAGGATGTCCAGCATGCTCTTTAACTTGCACAGGGCTCTGCTCTTATAACGACTGATCTTACGACTACTTATAATGACTACTTGCTCTTATAACAACTACTTGCTCTTATAACGACTGATCGAATTTTGCCTCCAACATTCTCCCCCCATGATAAAGGGGGTGTCATATTTTCTTGGGGTTGACTTTAATGAGTTATATCTCAAATTAAAGCTTGCAACGCCTCCAATGTCATGAGCTGCCTCAAGCACAACTCACAAAGGGAGAAAAAATGTCTATGTTTGAGTCATATATCAAATGAAAGTTTCTGAAGGTAAGTGTTTTTAGTGACAAAGAAGAAATGTAGATAAAAAAAAAATACCTATCTTTCCATATGCACCCTAAAAATAGAAAATGAAACTAAAGTATGTCAATGGTGCAATCGGTCACTGAGTTTGCATTCATTCAAAGAGCACTGAAATACTGAACAAGATTGCTGGCACCTTATCTTCCTTTGAAGTGAATACAAACTCGGTGACTGATTGCACCATTGAGATACTTTAGAGTATATTTAGAAGATATGCATTTTTTAATTTTTTAAAATTTATTTAAATGTGGCTAGCTAGAAAAACATGTCTAATGATATTTAAGGTGTATATGATTGATTGATACACATAGATAAGAATGCTTCTTTAGATGAACTCTTCAAGTGAAAAAGTGAAATCAAAATTGCGTCAAATGACTTACTCCATGTTATATGGCCATTAGTAGAAAAGATCTTGCTCATTGTGTGTAGTTCAATAGTACACACTTGATATGCTATCAAAAGGACATAGGTTCATATCTTGATCAAGATAATTTTTCTTTATTTAAGATTGATGTGCACTTACTTCATTTTGAAAATTACAATATGAAACTTATAATTTTAGAATTTTATCTTTGATAGGACAATGAAAAAAATATATAGTTAGACCTAATCATAATGAGTGATGCACTTCGAAAACAAAAGTTGTCGAGCACAAGTGAAAACAGGATAATGCAAAAGAAATACAATGTCATACCACATACTTGTAGAAAAATATGGAACCTATTTTGGAATGAAAAGATTTGTAGAAAATTTTATCAGAAATATTTTACATTACTTAACTATGCTTTATTCATATATGTATGTCATAATCACCGGAGAGGTGGGTGCTTTCTGAGTAATATCTCAAAATGTCACATGCCATTAGGGGTGGGGATGGCTCAGTTAGTAGCGTGCTGGGCTCATCATCCGTAGTTCCCAGGTTTTAATCCCAGCTGAGCCAGTGTCGAGATTTATCTCTTCAAAAATCTCTGTCCTTGGTCAGAAGGGGACACTGATGGGCTTTGAAAGGCCACTGTCCATTGGATAGGATGCTAAGCCATGTCCGTGTATTAGGGAGAGCCATAACCTGTTATCAGAAATAGTGAAAGGTTGTCAGAGAGATCCCAAATAGGAATTGCTAATTTTAAAAGTAAAACATTTTTGAATGATTTGTTTCTCAGCTAAAGTGACCTGCAAAAAAAAGGATATATGTAATAATATTAAGATATTTTAATATGTATTTTTAATTTCGTACCATTTTATTAAACGTATTGTTTATTTAACATATAATGCTTTTTAGCATTACTATCATCTTCAGCAGTTGTAATCTAATATCTTGCATCATAAATTCCAAACAAACAATATATATTTCTTTTTTAAACATTCTTGATATTTACAAATGGCATGAAATGTAAATTCAATAATAATAAAATCTGACAGCATAATGATAAAACGAATAATGGTTGATTTACATGCCAAATCAGTTGAAGAAATGGACAGAAATATATACTTAACTGATTAAGAACATCAGGAAATGAAGTAGTATTAAATGCTTAGTCTGTTTTTCTACGTTAGTTCTTTTTTGTTTTCAGTGGAGTTAAGCATCCACTTCAACCAAGTAACAAATTTTTGTTTATCAAACCTTTGTATAAATGACTCTTGAATATTGGAATAAAAGTATTTATATGGTTTTTTGCTGTTTTATTTTTTCATCTTTTTATTTCAAAATCATTTCTATTTTTATATTTGATCCTTTATATAGGTTTTAAATAAAAGACATAAATATAAAAAAAAATAAATCTAAAAAATCACTAACTTTGAATAAAGCACAAGATAGAATTATGCATGAAGGCTTAAGCTCTCAACATTACCAAGTTCTTTTTACTATAGCCCCATAGCAGTATCCATAAACACATTCATGTTAATATTAAAATTAAGAGATGCTGCAAACAGATTATTGAATAATCCTCAGTTAAAAAATCAAAATAAATGTAATATTATATATTTTTTTTGGAAGTTTTTGATAATTTTTACCTTTTTCTTGTGTAAAATACAATTCAAGTTTTTTTTTCTTTTTCTCTAGCTGAAGAAACCAACAAAGAACTCATACCCATATTACAACCACTTCCATTGAACCAGGTAAGAATGAAAAGAAAATATAATTTTTCATTTATTTCAAAACAGTTATCGAAGAAATATTAGTTCCATTCTCTAAAGCCACAGTTCTTTTTAGATTTTCTGTGTAGCACTAGTTTCAAAACCAAGATATTCCAATTAATAATATATGCTAAATTTAATAGAACTGAATTATTTTTATTAGGTTTGATTTGAATGCTACATTATGAAATCGCCATTTCTGTAACATAATTTCTTTTTAGATAGAGAAATATATTAAACTTCTATTAAACAGTATGATTATTGTTTTCACTGATATTTTGAAATAGAGATTCATATGTTTTATATATATATTCAATAATTGACAGAGGTGAAAGATTTTTGGTCATGTGGAGTTAGATTTTAATTTCATGTAAAATTATAATTACATGTATTCTTGGAAAGGCTGCCATCCATCAGATGGGACATTAAACCATGGCATTGTGTGGGAGAGCCATACCCTGTGCACATTAAGGAACAGCTGGGTGGCCTTGACAGGAGGCTACCATCTGTCTCCTAACAGCTGTTCCAGTGGCTCCCTTCCCCAAACCTTCTCTGAACCTTTGGGGTCCTTGTGACCTGGCCATTTAGCCCATGGTGTGCAAAGAATTGCTTTTCAGTGGTAAAACCCAACTACTTGACCTAGAATTGTTATTTACAACTGCACAATCAGTAGCTGTTTCAAATGGAAATTTCTCCACAATGTGATTCTCTGGTCTTAAGATCATAATTGTATCTCTTGTTTTTACTTTAATACTTCTGAATCAAACATGGATCCTGGAAGTCAGCATGAATCTAACTTAATATTTCAGCATAAGGGGTTAAAAAATGCCCAAATTAAATAGCAACAGCTATTAACTGTATGTTCATATTTCAATGTTTTTAAGCACATTCTACATTGGCATTTAAAGAGTTTAATATATATATTTTGATTGTTTTTTTTAATTGCAACATATAGGACAGAGGATGGTTGCAGAAACTCTCCCTAGTTTGTATAGGCCTTTACATAGAAGGATATGCCCTACTAAGACCAAAATCACTACTAATCATTACTTCGGAGTTAACAGACGAGAGCCTGCTGGAACAATAACTAGCTTCCTAAACTCTATGCCAAGTTAAAGCTAATATTATTAATAACAGATTAAGTAATATTTTGTTTTTAATGACAGAGATTTTCTTTTGTGAGATACCATTCAAATCTTCAATGTATGAAATAGACTATAAAAATACTTAGAAGTATAAAACATAATGGGCAAGGAAAGCATACAGTTTGGCTTGTGAAAATCTGGTTCCTGCCTTGAACTTTAGAGGCCTGTTGCTGCACTAAGCTCTTTCAAAATATCATCTGACTTAATATTCCTAGAAATGAGCTGGTTCCTTGCTATCTAATATCACTAACTCCTGGCAGGATAGGTGTCACAAAAGATGGCAACTCCATTAATGATTGTATGGCTTGGATTATATCAAGAGAGAGAGAGAAATATAGGCATGAGCAGTTACATATAATTGAAATGAAATAGTATTGAAAGTTGTGAGAAACTTCAGATTTTTTTTTATATAGTAAAGTATTATATACACAGTAATTTTAAGTGTAACTGACAAAACCTGGATCATGACCATTTTTCTGAGACAAAAAAATATAACTGGAAAACATATAAAATATTCCATTGTAATGCATTTCAATACAGCAGGTATTTCTGAATAATAAAATTATTTGTGCACATTTGTTTTTATTCTTAATAAATATTGGTACATTAGAATTGGAGTAAATTTTAAAGCTTACAAAGGGAATACATTGTACAGAAACTTACTAAAAGAGGTTAATTTAATTAAATTATTTTTAAAATAAAGGAACATTTCACATTATGTTAAGCATGTTTAAATCCCATTACAGCAAAAAATTTTTGAGGAGGTGCAAAGTTATAGAAAGCTGATATGGTATGTTTGAGCCATTAGTAATGGATGCCTACAAATTCATTACCATGTGTTTTCTTACATATATATTTTTTCACAGAACTAGTTATTACTAGAATTTATGTGTAGTCTATTTAGAATTTAGTGAATAAAGAATTCTATTCCTACTTATATATATTATATATTATCATGTTAATTTTGTAACTAAATGGATGTTAATTGCATATACTAAATACTTAAAACTGCTGCAGCTTAATTTTCACATAATTTATATGAACATTTAAATATAGATTAAATTTTGTACTCTCATAGAGATGAAAATATTGCATGTTTTGTATGTTTCAGATAACAGGCCACCCAACAATTTTTATCAATGAATTGAAGCTTTCAGACTTCAAACAGGTACTCTTAAGACATGGAATTCAGGCTGAATTTTCTGGAGGTGTATTATACTGTAATAATGTTGTTGCTGTTAGAAGGGTAAGTGGCAGAATTGTTTTTTGCAACTCAGTTATTCTCTCATGCATGAAATTGGTTCATTTTCAAAAAAATGTTGAAGCTTCAGTGTAAGGCTATTTACAGATTACTTCATCAAATTAATATTAAAAAAAAATTCAAGAACAACAAAGTTTGTTTTGATTACCAATAATAACTATCAAACCATCTTTTTTAATTTTCATTTTCTTTTGAGGTGAGGATACATCTTGGCTGTGCCAAAAAGCAAATGAAGTAGTAAATACTTTGCAGTGAAAAGACTTGATTTAATGTTTAACATTATAAATCAAAAGTTTTTGCAGAATGAACATTCTGCGAATATATATTTTATGTTTCTTTAGACTAATGTTGCTGATGATGATGCTGTCATAGCATGTAAACACAACATGAAATTGTTTAGGGGTATATATATTTATATTCTTGAGAAATGTGACTTTTTGGTATTATGATTATTTAAATTTAAATTTTGATTTTTGGGCATTTAATCATTATTTAGCAATAGATCATTGTTAAGAAGTAGAGTTTAACATTCAGGTTTATGCAGCAAATGTCACAACAGTTGGCTATATGAGAAAAAGAATAGCAAAACATTTGCTTTTAAATGAGGCCTAGTATGATATACTCTTATGGGCTTGATAGGCTGCATGAAAAGTTTTTTTTTTTTTCAAAAATTTGAAAAGTTTTGCTGCAAAAAATTTTTGTATGTTGTAATAATTTTGTTAAATCATGACTAAGCTTAACAAAATTATTTGTGTTCATATATTATGTTTCTTGTATAATTTCTTTTTAAACAAAAAGAATACTTTGTTTAATATAATAATGTTTGATGAAAAATATTGTTATTTGGATCCAAATAAGCATCTTTTGCCAAAATAAAAAATAAAAGTAGAAAAATAGTAAATGAAAACTAAAATGAAAAATAACAAAAATTCCTTTATAAATTGGCAATTGATTACATGTTCTCTTACAGGAAACAATTTTTGAAAAGCATATTTTTTAGCAATTTTAGATTAATCAGTAGTTTTACAGCTAGTGTTCTCATATGGGCACAAGGGGACTGAAAGGGTTAAATATAGGCTACAAAATTCAGCTGGATAGATGAAAAATGTGCAAAAATATAAAGTTGCTGTGTAGTGCATTATATTTTTTTCTAAGCATTGGTAAATTTTGTTGGTAAGTTTTGTCATTTCTTACCTTAAGACTCTAATGCTGTATTTATAAAAGTTTAATGGGAGAAGAAATGGAGAGAGTCTGAGGTTAGGAAGGTGTTTAGTGTTAATTTGAGACTATTCCCATCTTCTGAATTTTTAGCTCAGCAGTCATATTAAATGATCACCTTTAAATACTAAAAGACGAAAAAAATATTAAAATTAAAAAATAAAACCTATCTTTCCATACGTGCCCTAAAAAGTAGAAAATTAAACTAAAACATATTGATGGTGCAATCAGTCGCTGAATTTGTATTCACTTCAAAGGAAGATAGAGCACTCGCAATCTTGTTAAGTAGGAAAATTGGTGCCTTATCTTTCTTTGAAGTGAATATGAATTAAGAGACCGATTGCACATTAGGGTGGGAGTGGCTCAATCTGTAGTTTCGAGGTTTGAGTCCCAGCTAGGTCAGTGTTGAGATTTATCTCTACAAAACTTCCCACCCTACTCATGGTCAGTAGAGGACACTGATGGGCTTGGAGAGGCTTCTGTCATCGGATGGAACATTAAGCCATGACCCTGTGTGTGGGAGAGCTATACTCTGTGCACGTTAAAGAACATGCTGGATGGCCTTGATTGGAGGCTTCCATCTGTCTTCTTACAGCTGTTTCAGTGGGACTCCCACCCCAACCTTCTCCGAGTCTTTGGGGTCCTTGTGACCTGACGATTAGCCCATTGTGTGCAAAAAAGCGATGCTTAGAGGTAAAACAACCCATCCCAAATGATTGCACCATTTATATGTTTTAGGTTTATTTTCTACTTTTTAGGGTGCATGGGCATTTTTAGTTCATTTACATTTTTCATTGTCACTAGAAACGTGTACCTTTAGAAACTTTCATATGATATATGACTCGTAAACATCGACCCCCCCCCACCCCCCCACCCCATTTTTGGAGTTATGCTTAAAGTAACCCATGACACTGGAGACATCACAAGCTTTAATTTGAGATATAACTCATTATGGTCCAACCCTACAAAAATCTCCTCCCTTTTTGGGTGAGAGAATGGTGGGGACAAAATTGTCTATGAAGGTTCTCATATAAGCTTTCATTTGTCACCAAGCTCTTAACTGTAGGCCCTCATGTTTGGAAGACATAGCAGAACAATAATTTTCATATTTCCTTTTTTTTAGGGAGGAAGAAACAGGGGAGTGGATTTTTATTTAACCTGTAACATTTCCCATCTCACAAACTTTCATTTGATGCATAAACTTACTACTTTCAGCCCTCCCTTTGTGAAGACATAGCAGAGCAATAATTTTCATATTTCCTCATTTTTAGGGGGGAAGAAAGTATGGAGAGTCAATTTTTTTATAACCTACGACACTCCCCACATCACAAGCTTTCATTTGACACATAACTTATTACTTTCAGCTGTTGCATTCCAAAGATACAGCAGAACAGTGTATCCCTGTATTAATGCTAAATTATTAATCTTTGATCAAATAGTAAGTAAGTGCAAAAACTTTTCAACCATCTCTCTCAACTCTATGAGCCAGAACAAAGACTAAAGAAGGTTTATAAGCATCATGTTTTATTGTCAGTGCATTTCCATCCATTATTGAAAAATGTTGAATTGAGTTTCTAATAATTGATCAGGTTATTAGAATTTAGGAAACTTGCAAATTTTTCACATTTGCCTAATATCTATTTTAAAATAGTTCTGTTACTTATTCTACTACATTAATATTCAAACTAATTTGAAATCTGCTTAAACAATAAGACAAATTCCTTTATCTTAGAAGTTTTAATTAAAATATGTTCTGTTTCAGAATGAGGCTGGACGAATTCACTTTGAGGGATGTTTAAGTGAAGATTATTATAAAGTGAGAGAACTTTTGTATGAGCAATATGCTATTATATGAAATGTACAATCTGAATTTGCCACTCATCATTGTCATAATCATCATCTTTGTTGTGTATATTTCTACAAACCACTGTTATTATCATATAAAAATTCTTAAGTCCTTATTAAATTATTTTACTTTGAATTATATTAGTTACACAACGATGTATTTCATCATTTAATCAAAACTTTTTATGTATTGAAAGAAAAAAAAAGGTGTTTTTTTGCTTTTATAGAACATTAACAAATTATATTTTTAAAAAGTAGTTTTTTGTGCAAAATATATGTTTTCCATGTCTTTGAACTAATGATCAAATTATAGATGAAACCTAAGCAATAAGTGTCACTTTTACACTTTGGGTGCTAATCAAGCATGATACCATTGATGAAAACATGAGGGTCGAAGCCAAGAGTGCATTAATGTTTCTGATTGTGGGCCAAATTTTTAAACTCTCATTTAGTAGGTCAGTTATTATCGTTTGAGCCAACCTATTTTGTTCTTGAAAATAATATTTATTAATCCTTTTCGTACATAGTGTTAGAAAACTAAATTGAAATTAATTTTGCTTTGAATTAACTTAAATCAGTTCAAATATGGTGGTAGTATACATTCAAACAAGAGTTAATTTCGTGCGATTAGTTTTTATTTTTTTAAATTTTATTTTACATACCCATTTTCATCAGTATTTGCTGTTTGCATGATTTATATTCATAGTGTTGGAAATGTGAAACACTGTGCCTAATA
This sequence comes from Ryuthela nishihirai, assembly GCA_038380435.1. Taxonomy (NCBI): domain Eukaryota; kingdom Metazoa; phylum Arthropoda; class Arachnida; order Araneae; family Heptathelidae; genus Ryuthela; species Ryuthela nishihirai. The sequence goes on along the minus strand of JAWZYU010000029.1, from coordinate 45,666,595 downwards.
TTTCTGTTACTCCCATCTTGTGTGTTATCTCCATTTTTAGTGGGATGAATAAAATGCTTTTAAACAGTTCTATAATATCAGCAATGACAAGTTTCATAAAGAATGAAAAAACTCTGCAACAAATTTTAGATAATGAAATATTCAATTTTGAAACTGTTAGTAATCCAGTCCCTCACATGCTCTGACCACTGAGTTATGAAAATTAGCTCTTTTTCAGCAAATTGTGACTAAATTTCAATATCATGTGGTAGCTTGACTGTCCCTTTCCAGTTTATAGATGGTACCATGAGTGACTGCAAAGAGAATTCTTATAGTCACAATTTGTTGAAAAAGAGCTAGCTTTGATATCTCAGGTGGTCAGATCATATGGTATGTTATCAAGGGCTCAAGCACCATGGCTCGATATCCCACTTGAGGTGAAACTCGGTTTTTTCAGCAAGCCTTTTGGGTATCTGTGGGCAGGCAAAACCAAGAGAGCTCTGAAGAAAACTTCCAATCAACCTTCGCTCAAGGTATCTACACATTCTCAGCACTAGTTCAGACGCTTCTGTCTGTTGCATACAGGTTGCATAGATCCCCCAAGTGGCCAGAGATTTCATATCTCCCCACCTCAGTAAGGATAAAAATTAATTCAGGACATGAATATAACCCTCTTGAAGTATCTCAATTGGCAACAGTGATTTGTCCCCTCCCCCCCCCCCCCATCACCATGAGGGCGTGGGAAAATGCAACTTTTTTGTTTTAAGGGTAACTTTTTATGTTGTATAGTTACTAATAAAATATATATGCATTTTTCCTGATCATCTATTCCAATTTTCACTGTTTAAAAGTCATTAAAGGCGAAAAATAAAAATGCTCTCAAAACTAGCACCAAAATTTGCCAAAGGCACTGTTATTCTAATCAATCTATTCTCATTATTGCTACATATTTTGTAACGGGGGGGGGGGGGGGGTAGTAACCATACGGCCCATTCAATATATCTGGCTTGTGATTAAGATATTGGAAATATTTATCTGAAACAGGGCTGGCGCAACAACATTGCAACTGGGGTGGTTGCCTAGGATCTCTATTTTTTCCCCTCTTTAATATTGAAATTTCCTTATGCCAAATTTTTAAGCGATCTAATTGTGGTATTTAAAAATGGTTCAATGTCATTCACAAGCAGGGCCAGATTTAGTCTCTTCCCCCCCCCCTCCTTTAAAACGCTAGTAAGGGTAAGAGAACTAAAAAATTATGAAGCTTATTTAAATTCAATGCAGTTTTCAGAAAATGTTTTATAGAACTATTAAACGGGGGTGAAATGTTATACTTCATTGAAAATCCACTTTCTTGTCAATCCAATTTTCTTTCTTTCTCCCCCCCCCCCTCTTTTTTTTTTTTTTTACAGATCCAGACCTCTTAACAAGTATAAAATTGAAATATTGTTATTGAAAGAAAAAAAGTTATTTATGGCTTAAAATAAATAAGAATATGTTTAAAATTAGTAAAAGCCTCATAAAATAAAAAACAATATACAGATGTTTAAGGTTAAGAAATATATCATGGGTCTGTCATACGAAGTACGACCATTCATGTTACAGAACAGTGTGACAAAGGTTTAAAAAGCACTAAATGATATTGGCATTGCAAGATATAAATATTATTTCAATAATATAATCGGAGCAAATTTTTTTTTTTAATTTACACCCAACACCAGGTTCGAAAATAATTACAAAAGTATTTCTACAAGAAATGTATCGAAATTTATCTGCAAAATGCATATAGTGCTGTTGCTTTATAAAAATCAAATAAAGTTGGTAATAATTTTAATATATCCTACATTATAAAATATATTCGTTGATAGAAGGCAAGCAACCATTTGAACTCCGGAATCAAAATGGTTTCTTTTGGCTTCCAACAGATGGCACTGGGTGCGGGTGTAGAGGTTCTGTATAGTTATTAGAGGCTGGCCTTCTTATACATCTTTCTAAGCTGGACCTATTTGTAAAGGGATCCTCGGCCCCCTTATCAGGTCCATACGCATAAAGGGCAGTGGGTGCGGAGAGAGGCTGGCCATCTCGGTGATTCACCGTCATTGGCTGATTGAGTCACGTGGTTTATGGGCGCCATGTTTTTTCGAACTGTGAGACGAAAGCCTATGAGTTAGTACGTGTACCAAGTTAAAACTTGTCAGTTGTTATAGTTTTCTACAGTTCTACCACTTATTTCGTTATAAAAGTTGTATTTTATAAATACCTCTGCATTTGGGTGTAAAAATTTCACTCAAATTAATATTTTTTTCCTGAGAAACTCCAGAAGACTGCAATCGGCTGCAAAAGTGAAACGAGCTAATTAAAAACCAACAGAAAATTTCTTTTACGGTTCGTTTGAACACTAGCTAATGTTTTCACTTTCTCATCTGCCTATGCCAATATTTATTATTCTGTCTTTCCACCTGTCTGTACGCCTATAGACAATTTTTTTTTTGCTTTTAGAGCTAAATGGAAAATTCTTTTGGGGTTGGATAGGTGTGGAACATATATTACGATTTGCAATTTTGAAAATTTTTAATAGCGCCCTCTAGCGATGAGAAAAAGATGGAAAATGCTAAAATTTCAAACGAATATTACAAACTATTTACACTGGAAATCTGAAATTTTGATAGTGGAGAGTCATGGTCAGAAGGTTTACAATGGCAATAAGGTTTTGTCTTAGCCAAAAAGGGGTGCGAAAATAAAACTTTTAAAGAGATAAAATGTAATTTTTTTTGTTGTTTTAGAGGCACTAGCAAAATAGTAAACAATATTTGATAATCTCAGCGTTACCTGTAGACGTTTAAACGTCTATAACAGAAATTTTTTTCTCATAGACCAGATGGTAAAGGGGCCAAGGTCCCTTTTACAAAATGGTCCAGTTTTTTAAAGAAGGATACTAGACTCGAACAATAAAGGACCTCTAGTGTAAAGGGTGGGTACAAATTGAGTTTCCTTTGGCTTCCGACTGGTGGCGCTGTAACACAACGGTTGTTCAATCTATCCTGTTCTAATCTTGTTGGTTTGTATTGTGTACAAGAAACCGACACAAGCCAAAAGCTTACAGGTTATCTGTCCTTTTTAAAAAATATATTTGTGTGAAATTAAAATGACGTTTAAAAGAAAAATAGTCTGTTACCACTGTTTTCATATAATAAATAAATACCCCCTCAAGCAACTGCTTGCCACAGAGGTCTGACAGGAGCCTGTCAGTTTATAGGCCACAATAGAAGGTCTGAGAGGATGGCAGAGACAGCAGAAAACAACACGAACATCCATGCCTTACCCGGGGCTCGAACCCAGGTCCCGTAGATCAGTAGACAAGCGCGCTAACCACTCGGCTACGGGACAGTATTTTCATATATATCTAAAGAAATGATTGACAAGCAGTTGTTATTCAAAGTATACAGCTAATTGAATCGCTTTTGTTATTCCGTTTAGAAAAAAAAAAATGCAAAATTTCCCATTGAATAGCATTAACTCTTAAAGTTCAGATGATATTTATTTGGCAAATGTCTAATTCTACTTTTTCAGTTATGTTACTATCTTTATAAAACCAATTATTACTTTAAATTTGAAGATGATAGAATTTTTTTCTGTTTCAGTACAAGTTTTTAAAAGCTATATGTTTTCCCATTAAATAACATTAGCACTTGATTTTCAATCACCATTTGCCAAAATTTTTACATATTCCCACCATTTTCAAATGTGTTTTGACATATACAAAAGCAATTATTATTTGAAATTTCATAACAGATTTACTCGAGTTATTAATTTTGCTGTTATTATTGTCGTTTCGCAAAACTGCAGAGATCTCTTGTGGTGTAATGCATCCAATATCATCAGTGGCGCACCCAGAGGTGGGGGCAAGGGACCCTGGCACCCCCAAAGAAAAAGGAAAAAAAAAAAACTAGAAAATTTCCCAAAAATCTTTTCCTAATTAAAATTTACTTTTTTATATTTATGTTGTGTCGTGTCTTCTATTTCTATATTACTTTATGAATTAGCGGTCACATAAGGTGGGAATATACCCTATAGCTCTCGGGAATCACAAGGCGAATAAAGTATCGCCTGTGAACACAAGGCGAATAAAGTAGTGCCTCGGGCGAACCGAGCGCTACTTTGTACGAGTCGGGTCAGCACCCCCCCCCCCCCTCAAATTAAATCCTGAGTGCGCCACTGGTTGTCATTCAGTAATTTTAGTACCGAGTCCTTTTTTAAAATTGTTAAAAAAAAATAGAAAAAAATTAATTTGAAATACACTGCTGGCTATTAACAGTGCAAAACCAGGAAGAACTCGTCAGATTGTCCTGAAATATGCAAGATGGGTAGCCCATGAGAGAACAAATAAATGATTTAAAGCGCAGCACATATGCACATCATGTGTGACAGTAACGCCTCCTGGAAGTGGTATAAGAGGAGATTACAAAGAGCCAGTATAAAGCACTGGAATTGTTTTGCTCACAGTTCTTGCGCACCAAAGGATCAAGTATGCCCCGTTGAAGAACATGGCATCCATATGACCAGGTTGACCTTGATCGAGGGAGAATTGTGGGATTACAGGAAGGCCAATTATCGTATCAAGACATCGATGCTCGTGTTGGATGGAAAGCTGCCACAGTGATGAGAATATGGCGTCAGTGGGTAGAGGAGCAACGAACTCACTGACGTGAGCAATCTCACAGGTCCTGTCACACAAACGAATGAGAGGACAGGTATCTCATGCGCATGGCTTTGAATGATCGTACAGCCACATCAAACACCTTAGCTCAACAGTTAGGGTGTGTTGGGTTGTTTTACCTCTGAGCGGCACTTTTTTGCACACCATGGGCTAAATGGCCAGGTCACATTGATCCCAATGGCTCAGAGAAGGTTGGGGGAGGGGACCCACTGGAACAGCTGTTGGGAGACAGATGGTGCCTTTCGTCAAGGCCATCCAGCGTGTTCTTTAATGTGCACAGGATATGGCTCTCCCGCACACGGAGCCACGGCTTAACGTCCCATCCAACGGACGGCGGCCTTTCTAAGCCCATCGATGTCCCCTACTGACCGTGGGCAGGGCGGGGAATTTTGCGGAGATAAATCTCAACGCTGACCCAGCTGGGACTCGAAGCTGGGAACTACAGATTACGAGCCTGGCGCGCTACCGACTGAGCCACCCCTTAGGGTGTGTTGCACATCAACCAGTGTCCGCACGTACGGTTCGACATTGTCTGCAACATTGGGGCATCTTTGCTAAGCAGCCATTGCTTTGACATATGCGACTGCATTGGTGTCAAGAACGTCATGCATGGATGTGCGAATGGCATCTCATCGTCTTTTCAGACAAATACCACTTCGTATCGCAGCACCATGATGGACGAATCCGTATCTGGTGGTTCCATGGCGACAGGCTCAATGAGACATGCATGATGCAACACCATACAGGTCCGGCCCCTGGTGTTATGGTGTGGGATGCCATTGAATTCCACTCACGCACACCCTGCATATGCATTACCAATACTTTGAACAGCCAGCATTACATCACTGAGGTGTTGGAGCCTGTGGTTGTACCTTATCTTCAGGAGCTCTCTGGTACCATTTACTAAAAGGACAATGCCCGACCATATGTGATATGCATCGTACAATTCCTGGATAGCCACCATATAACACTTCTGCCTTGGCCTGCATGTTCACCGGTTCTATCCCCAATTGAACATGTCTGGTCCATGATCTCACGACGACTGCACGACACCATCAGCTGCTACAACAGATGAACTTTGGCTATGTATCAAAACTGCATGGAGTGACATTCCCCAAACACATCCGATGCCTCATCCTCTTAATGCCGAACCATGTAGCAGCAGTTATTGCTCATGGTGGCTACACAAAATACTGATTTCTTTGTATCCACAAGTCTAACCGAGTTGTATTTGTAATCATTTGAGCCTTGTAACATAAGCTATGTATTCACTAAGTATGGCTTTGATATCTCTTGTCTTTCCTGGTGTTGAACTTTTAATGGCCAGCAGTGTATTATCGCTATTAACAATTATAAATAATGAAACATACTTTATGCACATTTAAATGTAACGTTTATGCCTTGTTCTTTTTATTCACTCTTACAAAGGTTTCTTAAATGCCTTTAGTTTCATTCTCTGTTTAAAATAATAGTAAAAAAACTAACAATCAATTTTCTGCAATTTTAGATAAGTTGGTAGGAGGTCACTGAATACACCCCATTCGTTGAAAATCATAAACTACTTCTATACTAATTCTTTAAATTTAACAACATTCTGATCATCGGTAAACATTCAAATTGTGTACAAGTAATGCAGATTTAAATAAGATTTTGATTCCCTCGAGTTAAATATGCAACCAGCGATGAAACTAAGACGCCATGGGACCTGGTACAAAACATTCTAGAGAAGAATGAAAGGCTTCATATATTCGGAGCCGAGTCGCCACTACAGCCACCGAGCTGCAGATACACGCTCTGTTGTGAAATGTGCTTACAGGGGCAATGCATTAAACAAGTTGTCGTTAGTTTATGACGGAATTATCTCTGCACATGCATGAATTCTAGCTTTTTAGCACGTTGCTTCGGAACAACAGCGGATGATAATCTCGAATTTCAGGTGTTTTTTTCCTCCTTCAGCACTTTTGATATATTTGCCACTCCAAGAAAAAAATGTTAGTAAAAGCTTGATTTGTAACAACATAGATGTAGTTTTCCAAATGCAATCTTCCTTACCGGATGCACGTGGTTTATCTTAAGCCTTGCCGCCATGTTGGCAGTTACGGCAGACGACGACTTGTAACGTGTCAAGCAGTGCTTGCTGCTCTTATCTCTGTAATTGTAAGGTTAATTCCAGAAGTATATCTAGCATTAATAAGTGACTGATGTGTACAGATTATGTTTTTCATAATTAACGATTAAGTAAACTTTCATTATCATAAAACTATGCTTGTTACGGACTTGTCTGTTCGTACCACGGTCTCCGGTCCTGCGGCAATTTCACGTGCAGCATAGTAAGCGCCGGCATGCTGTGATTTCAAGGAATCTTCCTCACCACAATTGCAAAGCAGCAAGGAATTATGGTTTATATTTTCAGCGCATTTGCAATTCATATGAAAATGGCATGATTTTACTATCTTATTTCTTTATAATTGCAAAATTTGAAAGAGAGGTTTGATATTTTGCAAACGTTGCAAATAAAATTTATACCCATTGACATAATCTGTTGTAGCCAAATTCTCACGCTGACTTCAGTTGAAATGAATATATATTAAATAAATTTTCTTAGCTCACTTCTTAAATTTTCTGTATTTTTTTTAAAATTACATTCATTGCATATGTAAACTTGGTGCTGTTAAAATTCTAAAAAGGAGAAAGATTTACTAAATAAAAACAAATTCGGGAAAGATTGTATGAGACAACACAAAATTAAACAATCATCATGTGAAAAAACTTTTTTCAAATAAATTTGTTGAACACAGCAAAAAAAGTTGAGTGATGGAGCTGGAGGGATTAGTAAGGAATGCAATGCATTTGAAAGCTATACATATATTATTAAAAATTGTATCAGTCAAGATTTTACTAATATTTCCTTTCAGGAACAACCCATACGTAAAAGTGCTGAAGGAGAAAAAAAGATATGCGATGCGAAAACATTTCCAAATGCTTATAATACATATTATAAAAAACTTATAAACATTACCAAATAACACAGCCGCCGAATCTAAAATTCTTACGGAAAAAAAATATGGAAGTACCTTAGCGCCCAAGATCACGAATAGCAACTTCCCTGCAGCACGTGTATCTGCATTTTTGTGGGGCTGCAATCAAAAATGTCTTACATTGCACCTATGAAAGCTTTCATTCTTCTCCTTAAATATTCTTTGATTATTCCTTGGTTCTAATGTGCTTCTAACGTATAGTTTAAAATGGAGAGCGCCCCCTTCCCCAGCTCCAAATGAACCTTCAGCACCATCTGCTCCAATGATAGTTTGAACCCTGTATGCGACTAAATCAAAATTGGCTTTTTCATATACTACAAAAAATGAGATTCGTAGTGTTTTCATCTCCATGTAACTAATGGTGGGCCAAATATCAGTTGGAAGGAATGTTTTTAACGGACATTTGCACATTTACTTCTGTGGTCAGGAAACAGGTTCTAAATTGAGTTACCAGACGACATTGTAGGAATTCAAGCAACACATCACAACTGCTATGCAACTTGGTGAACGGCTAACGGCAGCATAACTTCTCGAAGGATAATAACCAAAATGTAGGCGAGAAAAATAGTAAATAATATACCACAATATCCAGAAAATGGCAAATGAATAGCCATTAGTCATCTTATATATATTGTGGATATTTTCTGGATATTGTGGTTGTTGGGTATACGATTTCTAATTTCACTTTTCAGAGCATGGCCGGCGGTGTTTTGCTGGACCTGTTATACATACAATGCACTTATGTGCATTGGTACAACTTACATACATACAGAATTAACAAACATTAACTTTCAGCTGCCTTTAAGACAAGAATCTACTATTATCTGAGAGGGTCTGCCTTTTTTCCAGTTTCTCTGTTTTCAGGGTTGACAAAATTTTTCACCCTCCCTTAAAAAGTGATAGGAACTGCTTCTAAAGGGTAATAAGAGTTAGAACAGCCAAATTTAGTATATAGCTTCCTCTAATGTTAACTTAGAAAATGTGTTAGGGAAAAAAAATTAATTCCCCCAAAAAATGCTAGCACGGAAAAAACAAATGGTAGAAACTGTTTCTAAAAGATAAAAATTTGAACCACGCAACTTAAAGTAGTGAAAAAGTTTGGCCTTCGAATAATAAATCCCTGGAAGTTCTTTTTTTTTCTTCACAAAAAATGGGGAATGATTTCTCTTAAATATTTTAAACTTAATTAAACCTAAGAGTTATGATAAATAAAAAGAACTAAGATTATCGAGTTCGATATACAACTTCCAGTCCTAGCAGGTTAAAGAAACATAAGTACTAAACCTCCTCATCTTTCCCCAAAAACAACCCCCTATTCACACACGTAAATACAAGGTAATTTCTCCTAAACATTAAAGGGTCATCAAATTTTGCATAGAGCTTTCTCTTATCCTTACTTAAGAAATGAGGATCCCATCCCCCAACTTTTCCCACAAAAAAGGCCTTCTACATAAAAGAGAAAATAAATTTTTCTAAACGGTAAGAGCTATGATCACCGAATTTGACACATACAGCTTCCTCTCCTCATGGCTCTAAGACATGATCGGGGAGAGGGGGCAAGGAGACCATACCCCCCTTCCAGAATGCTAATGATAACAGAGAAAAAAAATTGTTCAACTTTTTTATATTTCATATATTTTCAGGAATTTTTTAAAAAAACCTGAAAAATGGAAGAATGTTAAAATTCATTGGAAATCTAGTCTTTTGCTCCCCCTCCTTTTTTTCTACGCGATTGATTTTTGTTGTCCCTCTCAATTTTTTTTCTACATCCGGGCCTGCAATCTACCACAAAAATAGATCGTTTGAAATATTTGTTGAAACGTTTGCCATTTTTCACCGTTAAAGGGTGTTTTAAGATAGATATTCAACAGTTTTTAAAGTATCTGAAAAATGCAAAATGGTGCGAAAAAATGAAAAATATTTTTCGATAATCTGCTGAAATAAAATCTTTTTCAATTATAACAAAAATTTTATTTTGTTAGACAGTATTCGTAGAAATATTAACAAGTTTGATCTTAGTGTTCAACTATTTTTGCGAATACATTCAAACACAGAATAGAAACAAAAAAAAAAAAGTAAATTCTTATGTACATAATAATAGTCTTTACCTATAGGCAATATTGCTATTTCTTTGTGCCAGTTTTCATACAAAACATTCACACATGCGATAACAATTTTTTAGGTTAGGAGTAACACGAGTCACGATTACACAAACCACTAATGCGATAGTAAGGGCACCTCCACCTGTGCCTACCTTAATGGATCTCGAATTACACTAATGTAACAAGAAACTGTTTACTTCTGGATAGGGTCGAAGGTGGCTCAATCAGTAGCACACTAAGCTCATAATCTACAGTTCTAAAGCTGGAGCCAGTGCAGATTTATCTCCGCAAAATTTTCCACCCTGCCCTGTCAGTAAGGGGCACCGATGGTCTTTCAAAGGTTGCTGTCCATTGAATTGGATGTTAGCCGTGGCTCCATGTGCAGGAGAGCCATACCCTATGCACGTTAAAGAACATGCTTGATGGGAGGCTACCATCAGTCTCTTAACAGCTATGCAGTGGGTCCCCTCCCCCAACCTTCTCCGACCCTTCAGGATCCTTGTGACCTGGCCATTTAGCTCATTGTGCACAAAAAAGTGCCGCAGAGGTAAACCCAACCAATTTCTGGGCAGTACCTGAATTTGAAACATAAAAGCACTCTGATAGCGCCCAATATTTGCAAATTTCGAATGTTTAAGCATGGCACGTAGCCTAAGAAATCTGGTGCAGAATACTTAAGTTCACTTTTCGCGATTGCTTTTTTACTGCATCAAAAAATTATACCAAATTCCCCCGCTCATTTTTTGCTTTCGGATTTTAATCGTTTCAGTGAGTATGATATTAATGGTGTTGACATTTCATCTCGCAATCGCATCGATCATATATTCAGAGTCCATCTTTCCGTCTAATTCTAGCAACCATACTTACATAGATGGCTTCCTCAATTGTATAGAATATATTACTAGTGTCAATATTCCTATTGTTCTCACTGGTGACTCCACTCTCGGAACTCCTCTCTGTACAATAACAAAATTCAAAGAGCAGATTGTATAGATCTAATTTCAAAAAGCACTAAAAGTATCTTTTAAGTATTTTTCGATACTTGAAGTATAATGCTTTCTTGAGTGAGCCTTTTATTTTCACCATATACAAGTTGTAGTTAGCAAGACTATTAAAAACCACCAAGCACTATGTTGAATAGCTGATAAGAGATGACAGAAGCATCCACATTGCTGTATAGAAAACACTAAAGGCAAAATTATCTGTATAGCCCAATATGCCAAACAAACCAGTATGTTCTTTCTCATTAAGGGCTAAGAACCTAAAATCCAGACAAAAACCACAAATTCTTCTGTTAAAAAACACTACAATATTTTAGATGTTTCAAGAAAAAAATCTTTTTAGAATATTAAAAGTATTTTGTTTTAAATTTAATTTTGTAACTTTGGAATAAAAACATGTAGGTAAATCTAGTTTGTTAAATAGATGTGTACTTTCAGTAATAAGCTATCAGTGAGATTACTGGACCTGAGTTAAAGTTATGAAGTCACGTTTGAATCGGGAGGTAAAAGTTCAAGTTGTATCATAAAGCACAACTTCCAGGCTCATATCTTTGCATTTTACATAAATGATGGTGACTCACTTGTGTGAAATTTTTTAAGGCATGACTTTATTGGCAGTAAAAAAGAGGCTATTCAACAAATTATTAAATGGCAGCAAAACTTTTGAACTAATCAACATTGAGGTTAATATTTATAAATCTTTAAATACAAAACAATTACAAATAGTATTTACACCTAGAACGTTGCAGTTCTAAAATTTGAGAAGTTTTTTCTATAAAAATCTGTTTACATAATGACATTTCCAAAAGATTGTATCAAACAGAACAAAATATATATATATAATATTTACAATGATTAAAAAAATTCAGATAAAAATTTATACATTCAAATTTTGTACTGAATGATATGTCGAACAATAACAATGCAAAATTATATCTTTACAGTTATGAAGGTCTTGTGATTAAGTAGGTTTTCAAGTTATGAAGTGTTTGTGGATGGATATTGTTCAACTCGTCAATCAACATGCTATTTGGGCTGCTGACAACAACCTATAAATATATGAAACAGGAAATTAAAATGTAGATATGCTGTTCATGAAACATTTTACAAATAAATAAATTCTTTGTTATATAGTACAAATATACAATATATATAGAATGACAACTAAATTATTTAATGATAAACTTTTAAAAATAATAAAATAACCACAGTAGCTTAGCTGCAGATCAAAGTGACCTGACTGTGGCCACAGATAAGGCATGAATGCTTGTTTTCTTGCTGAGGTTTCACCTTCCTCACAGATATTCTCTTTGACACACTGATGAGTTTCTGTCAGACCTCTTTGTCACACACTGCTTAAGAGGTAATTTAACTCTTAGTTTTAGGTAATGCAGATTATATTTGCATTTTTCTATCTGTTCCAGAAGGTCAGAGGCGGGGATGGCTCAGTCAGGTAGAACGCTAAACTCGTTATCTGTAGTTTCCAGGTTCGAGTCCCAGCTGGGTCAGCGTTGAGATTTATCTCTGCAAAATTCCGCACCCTGCCCATGGTCAGTAGGGGACACAGATGGGCTTGGTGGGATTAAAAATTAATTAACATCCATCAGATGGGATGTTAAGCTGTGGCCCCATGTGCAGGAGAATCATACCCTGTGCATGTTAAAGAACATTCTGGATGGCCTTGACGGGAGGCTACCATCTGTCTACCAACAACTGTTTCAATGGGTCCCCTCCCCCAACCTTCTCTGAGCCTTCGCTAGTAGGGGACACCTACTGACTGTGGGCAGGGTGGGGAGTTTTGCGGAGATATCCTTGATCATAGATGGCGCCAATAGTGACAACGTTGGGTACACTGACAAGTCACATTAGTGGATGAATGATAGAGCCGACACTAGTGGTATTAGAACACTCTGGTGTGAATTTGGAGAGATGCGAGTTCAAATCCCATATGTCAGTAAAAACATTTTCCTCCCCAGAACTATTTATTGATTTCAAAGTATAGGTAACTCTGTGGATTTACTATCTATTATCTAAAATGTATAGCAGATTTTGATAATCTTTATTTCAGCTATCTTAAAAAACAAAGGATTTTAAACTTTTTCATTTAATTCTTTGTTATTATTCCAATAACAAAGTAGTATAATTAGATTCAGATAAAAAAGGTCCTAAGTTCAAGCCCTAGATAAGGCACGAATGTTTCTTTTCTTGTATTGCCTTTCTGCTGAAGTCTCATCTTCCTCATGCTCTCTTCTTCGGAATACACTGGTTTCCATAAAATAAAGAAAAACCCTATGTTAAGTCAATGGGAAGCTAACGTCAAAGCTCTATAACTTTAAAATAAGTTTTTTTGTTTTGAAAAATGTCATTGCAGATAAAGATCTAAATCAAGAAAATCAATATCTCGTTTTTCAACAATATTCATCCAGTATTTAATGAGTTATGGAAGTTTGAATATTTAACAACAGTAATGCCAGTCTTAAGAAACTTATACAAAATTCAATAGTGAAAGAATTCTTTACACAAAGTTCTAAAATACAAACTTATTTTAGTAAACACTTTGATACAATACTTATTACTAAGTTTTAATTAATTCCTGAAGTCAATTTTTGTGGCTGGCATTGTTATCTCTAAATATTCAAACTTCCATAACTCATTAAATACTGAACGAATATTGTTGAAAATCGAGATATTGATTTATTTGATTGAGATCTTTATCTGTAATTACATTTTTAAAAACAAAAATACTTATTTTAGAAGTTATAGAGCTTTGACGTTAGCTTCCCTTTTTTTTAATTTATGGAAACCAGTGTATTATACTATCAGACTTCTGTAAAAAACAGTTGCTTGAGGAATAATTTTTGTATGTTTCAATATGTAATAAATTTTATTAAATGAAAATTCCATCAAGTGTATTTCTTTCTTCATCCTTATAAATTATCATTTGCTGTGTTTTATCAAAAAAGTGTTGTAGTCAATTTGATTTTCAAGATTTTTCAATTTTCAAATGTTAAGTATTAATTTAGCTGTGCTGAAGTGGAGCACTATTCCAAATTTCAGCAACTGAACTCTTTTCTGTTTCTTCAGAAGTAATCTTATTCCAGGTTTATCTTATTTTTCAGGCTCCTCTTGGATCTTTCAACATTTACTCAGTTATGTCAAATATGAGGACTGTACTTAATTTTATAATTCTGACATTTTTTCTCTTTGGGTTTATTAGAAGCAATCCCTTTCCAGGCATATTCAATTTTCCTGATATAACCAAACTCTTATGTTGCTTTAAATTGTGAGAAGAGGAAGCTGTATGGAAAATTTGGTGGTCCTAGCTTTTACTGTTTATCTGTTTCATTCAAAACCTAAACTCCCTCAAACATATAGTAGATAAGTCACAATATATAATAAATAACAGGAAGTTTACAATTAAAGAAATACCTATTCCACAGAAAATCAAAATGAATATTGCTACAAAATGTTTAGAGCAATGCTACTCAAATGGCAGCCTGCAAAGAAACATTTTACCCATGAAAGAAATATTCTGTATATGACAAATAAAAAAGAGGAAATGCGGACAACATTTTGTTCCAAAAGAAGTATGAAAAACAGACAAATCATTGAAAAATATAAAACATAGATATAAACACAATTTATTTTGTCATTGTTCTTGTCCTGGGAAAAGACTGAAGTTCAAAGAACTGAAAAACCTGGCTTACTTCAAAATGTAACTGAGAGCCAGTTTAGGGTATAAATGAATGAATGAATGAATACCCCCTCAAGCAGTTGCTTGCCACAGAGGTCTGACAGGAGCATGCCAGTCTATATGCCATAGTAGGTCTCATAATTCGGGGGGGGGGGGGGGGGAACCGATGGATCCATCCCCCGAGGAGAAAACTCGTGCTCCATCTTCACAACTCTACATGAAGTAGTAGGTCTGTGAGGATGGCAGGACCTCAGCAGAAAAACTGCACAAACATCCATGCCTTACCTGGGACTCGAACTCAGGTCCCTTACATCAGTAGCCAAGTGTGCTAACCACTTGGTCATGGATATATTACAAAAATGAAAAAGATTATTGTTAATATTTTTAACACAAGCTTGTATACCTGAACTATATGGGTTATTTTGCATTGTCCACAGTCATTAGGTACCTCTTCTAAAACCCAGCCACTTGCCAAAAGCTGCAAAAGAAATGTAAAAAAAATGTTTAAAAGTATACAATGAAAAATGTAACATTTGGATATAAAGCTATGTAAAGTGGAAACAAATATTAATAATAAACAATTATTGAACAAAACACTTTCACTTTCAACTAAATATGTGACTATCAAGTTATGCTGCTTGATTCTTTGATTTAATGATACCATTTGTGTCATTCATCTATTACTTTTTATTTTTATTGAATTCCATTTATGCATCAGTGATGATGATCTCACACAGCAGATGAATGTAAAACAAAAATGCAAATTTAATGGCACAATTTTTACACTGCCTTTCAATTTAAAGGGAATTTCATATTTCAAAATAATTTATAAATGGCATCAATAGAATATAACCAAAATATATTGCAAAAGGCACATAAAGTTGCTGAATGCTAAGACCATGTGAATGCTCGGGTATCTCGATAAGAGCTTCTGGATCATCACTGCTTCATTGAACACTTGGCTAGAATGCATGCTTGTTCACTGAAAGTATCTCTTTGATGAAAAGTGATTTTCTGTTACACAATGGAACACAGACATTTACTAGAAAGTTTGAGATTGGTAGGAGGGTTAACAAAGCTGGTCTTTATGTTTGATGACCAGTACATAGTGTGTCTATGCCACAGAGAGAAGAAACTGAAATGAATCAAATAACACTGTGATTGGATTGGGCCAAGGATCAATGGCACTCAGTGCTCTTCACTGATGAAGTCAAAAATTGTCCAACAAAGCAACTTAAGATGGATGAGGATCTGGAGAAAACAAGGGACATACCATCATCCATTAAAATTGTTGAGTGAGACATTTATGGTGAAGACTGTGTCAGGGTCTGGGAGGCATTCCAGTGGGTAACACAGATCTCTGTGGTTCCTATTGGCATATTTGGTAGTTTTACCTCTGATTGGTATTTTTTGCACACAATGGGCTAAATAATCATGTCACAAGGACTCCAAGTGTTGAGAGAAGGTTGTAGGAAGGGGACCCACTGGATAGCTGTTAGGAGACAGATGGTAGCTTACCGTCAAGACCATCTAGTGTGTTCTCTAACATGTAAATGGTTTGGCTATTCTGTACAAAGGGCCAAGGCTTTATGTCCCATCTGATGGACAGCAGCCTTTCCAAGCCTGTTGGTGTCCCCTTTCTGACTGAGGATAAGGTGGAGGTTTAGCAGAAGAAAATCCCAATGTCAGTACAGGTGGGACTTGAATCTGGAAGCTACAAATTTTGAGCTTGAAGCACTACTGACTGAACAACTCTTGCCTTTCTATTGGCATGATGATGGCTAAAAGGTATAAAGATGAGGTCACTGGCCTTATATATGACTTTATGCAGGTGCAATAGGGGACAATCCCATTTTGCAGGACTATAATAATCCTGTTCCTCACAAAGCTCAACTGGTAGATCAATACTTGGAGGTTATCAGTCAGATGGTGTGGCTAGCATAATCTCCTGAGCTCAATCACATAGAGCAGGGTGTTTCAAACTTTCTTCTTGATGGCCTCCTAAAAAAAGAATAGCACTCTTTGAGGCCCTTAAACCCTGAAAAATTCAGAATGGCTGTGTAGATACACTAAATAGGAAACAAACTTTTAGTATTCATACATTTTATTTAATTTAGCATACTTTTTATTAGATTTAATTTCAGCAAGATATTCCCAATGCTAAGTGAATAGGTCTATGAAATAAAAAAGGACATGTTCAACATTTGTAAAAAAAAATTACTGGTTCAAATTTTTTAAATCAAGTTATTCAATTATTAAAATTCGTTTATAGCACGAATGCATTTCAGTATATAAATTTTTATTCTTTTACTTACAGTACAAAAATTCAAAGTTAAAATTCTCTGATGGCTCTTTTCAGACACTTATGGCTCATATTTTAAAAAAACCTACTGCAGAGCATGCTTGAGATGCTCTAGGAAAGCATGTTGTACCCTCAATATCCTACCTGGATCTACCACAAACTGCAAGTGGCCCTTGTACATGAATGCACCTCATACATTTTTGGATAACCTCTTACATACTATGAGGCACTGTTCTAAAACTTATACTACAGTGAGAGCTGATCACACAACTTATTAACTCTCAGTTTGTGTCCCAACTGTAATGTCACTTTTCTTACACTTTCTACATTAATCAACACATCTGCAGACATTTACTCACCAACTTTCTTGCAAATTGGTTGAGCGATATTTGTTTTACAACTATTTTTCTATAAATTTCCTTTAAATTCCAAGGCAGTGTATTAAACTCTTAATTTTATGTTAATGAAGGCAATAATTGTAATTTCTTAAAAATAGCTTGTATTTTTCATAATTTATTTCTCATTTTATTGAAGATAATCAAAATTCTGCTGCATACATTAACTATGATACTACTTACTGTTTCTCTTGAAACACAATTCATTAGAGGGCAGTTTTCATATTCTATTGACTTTAAACTCACACAATATTTAGAACCTTCTTGTCGCTGTGTGTGTAAAAGACAAAAATCCACTGCTTCTTTCTTCAGTATGCTATTCAGTTCATGATAAACATGCACTGAAAAATCATTAAATAACAAGCATTGGTGTCTTTTCAAAACTGTAAAAAGGTAAATAAAAATAAAGTACATAAACCTAAAAAAAATTATACAATTTCTCTGTTAAGTCAATGAGAAGTGAATTTTGATACTATATAACTATAAACAAGGCAAGGTTATAGAAGGTGAGGATTCTGTCATGGCTAGGTGGGCTAAGCATTTCAGTGATGTTCTAAACAATGTGGTTAGTTCTACTCCCATTGTTTGCAATGATGATAGATGCATTGGTGGTTTAATGTTGGCCCTATAACACAATCTGAAGTTAGTTTGGCTATTTCTAAACTTAAACTTCATAAATCCCCAGGGGTGGATGAAATTACTACGGAAATGCTTAGAGCTGGGAATGTTTCAGCTACCATTTGGATGACTGAAATTTTGAAAAACTTTTATGATAAAGGCATGGTTCCTAAGGATTTTACCAGAGCTATTGTTATCCCTATTTTCAAAAAAGATGATCACAGTTCTTGTGATAACTATAGGGGTATCAGCCTACTCTCTGTTCCAGATAAAGTTCTTTCCATGATTGTGCTTAATAGAATTAAGAATCTGGTTGACCGGCAATTGCGTGATGAGCAATGTGGATTCAGAAGTGGTAGGGGATGTGTAGATCAGATATTTTCACTTAGGCAGATTCTTGAGAAATGTTTCAAGTTTCAGAAACCTTTGGTTGCTAGCTTTGTTGATTTCAAAAAGGCTTTAGACTCTGTTGATCGTCATAATTTGTGGTTGATTGTGAGATCATATGGTTATACCAGACAAGTTAGTTAACATAATGAAAGCTCTCTATAATAACACTGAGTCATGTGTGAGGGTTGGTAAGTCTTGTAGCAATTGGTTTAGCATTACTTCTGGTGTTCGACAAGGGTGCATTTTGTCTCCTTTTCTCTTTAGTTTGGTTGTTGATTATGTTATGCGAAATTCACTTCAAGGGAAAGCTTTTGGCCTTAAATGGGCTGGAGATACGAAAATTTCTGATTTAGATTATGCTGATGATTTAGCCCTTTTGGCAAATGATGTTGATGAGATGAACTCTTTCATTCGAACTGTTCATGAGACTGGTAGTACAGTAGGTTTGGTTATAAACAGAGAGAAAACTAAAGTGATGAAAATTGGTCAGGCAGGATGTGATTCAGTTAATCTGAATGGTTGCAGTCTTGAGGAGGTGTCACAGTTTAATTACCTTGGGAGCTGCGTAACTGATACTGGTGATGTGCAGCATGAGATTAACAGACGAATAGGTATTGCTGCCGGGACTTTTAAGCATCTATGGAGATTGTGGAGAAATAGGCGTATACACCTAAAGACTAAAATTAGACTGTATAATAGTTTGGTTCTTTCTAGGGTTAGTTATGGTAGTGAAACTTGGACGCTGTGTAAGCAAGATAACAGGAAACTAGATGCTTTTGATTCTAGATGCTTATGCAGTATCTTGGGTATTAGGTGGTTTAACTTTGTAACTAATGATGAGGTTAGGCAAAGGAGTCTGCAACCTCCTTTAAGCAGCATATTGTGCAGAGAGAGACTCCGCTGGTTTGGCCATGTTGCCCGTATGGATAATTAAAGATTGGCGAATAGGGTTATGAACAGTGTGCCTAGAGGCCTCAGAAGGAGGGGGAGACCTAGGATGCGGTGGGCAGACAATGTCAAACAGGACCTTGTTAGAATTGGTGTACAGTGGCCGGATGCAGCAGATGTAGCTCAGGACAGATATGCTTGGAGAATTAAACTGCGCGGTCTGGTTGGACCTCCGTAGCCCTTGGCTGCTTGAGGATGATGATGATGATGATGATGATGATAACTTCTAAAATAAGCTTTTTATGGTAAAACATTACTGAAGATAAATTAAAGATCTACATCAAATCTCTCTCTAAATCCTAAATTTCAAAAATATTCATATTCAATCTTTATTTATATTATAAAAGTTGGATAGTTAACAGCAGCAAATATCAGTCCTGTGACTTTTATACAAAATAGGTAAGTATAGAAAGTTATTTACACAAATTACTAAAATATTTAGTTCATTCTTGAAATAATACTTATTAAGTTTTAACTTCTGATGTAAATTGATATTGCTCTTATTACACAAATTCCATAACTCTTTAAATACTGAATATGAACATTGTTAAAAATCAAGATTTAGATAAATTCGAGATTTTTGTCTTCAGTAACATTTTACCATAAACAGCTTATTTTAGAAGTTATGGAGCATCAAATTTGACTTTTCACTAGCTCAACATGAAATTTCTCTAATATTTTATCTGAGCACTGTATGTAAACTATTCTGTTTCAAAGATGCTGATATATTAGTACTGTTATCAGCACCTTGGAAATATAAAGTTTAAAATAAATGCTAACAATTCTGCACAAATTCCTTTTATTTTACTACACAATATAAAACATGTTAACTAGGTTGAAGGGCTGAAAGGTTGGTAAAATTTTGGGGTATAAGGAGCATTCAAAAAGTTCTTGACATGCACCTGCAAAACACAAACCACAATGCACTTTTGCAACAGTTGAAACTTGTTTTCATTACTATTCTCTCAACTGTTGATTAAATAGTTTCATTATACAACATTGAATTAACTTTTGTTAGTGGGAGTATTATATAAATGATATAAATAAAATATATATTGAATTATTAAAAACATTTCCTATTATAAAATACTGCATTGATACACCGAAGAGCCAAAACATTAAGACCACCTGCCAAATATGATGTTGGTCCTCCACATGCCGCTAAAACAGCTCTTACCCAGCAAAGCATGGACGCTACAAGATTTCTAAAGGTATCTTGTGGTATCTGATACCAGCACGTTACTGGCAGATCCTTTAACTCTTGTAAGTTATGTGGTTGAGACGCCACAGATCAGATATGCTGTTCCAACACAAACCACAGATGCTCGATTGGATTGATGTCTGGGGAATTTGGAGGCCAGGGCAATACCTGGAAGTCTTCCTCTTGTTCTGTGAACCATTCTCGAACAATCCAGGCAACATGGTATGGTGCATTATCCTGCTAAAAGAAGGCACTACTATAGGGGTATAGCGTTACCATGAAAGGATGTACCTGGTCTGCAATGATGTTTAGGTGGTAGACGTCATAGTTTCCTGCACATGAATGACTGGACCTAGGTTTCCCAGTAGAACATTGCCCAAAGCATTACACTTCCTCCACAGGCTTATTTTCGTCCCACGGTGCATCCTGGTGCCAATACTTCCCCAGGTAAATGATGCACATGTACCTGGCTGTCCACATGGTGCAATAGGAAATGAGATTCATCGGACCAGACAACATTCTTCCAATCATTCAAGGTCCAGTTTTGATGCTCATGTGCCCATTGTAGGCGTTTTCGATGGTGAACCGAGGTTAGCATGGGCACTTGGAATGGCCTGTGGCTACACAGCCCCATTTTCAGCAGGGTTTGATATAATGTGTGTTGTGACACATTACTCGGTCACCAGCATTCAAATTATGGGCGAGTTGCACCACAATATCCCTTCTGTTGGCTCGCAGCATACAGGATAACATTCACTCACCTCTAGCATCGATGAACCATGATCGGCCCACACCTTGCCAGTGGTTCGTGGTTTTTCCCCTCCTTGGACCACTTTTTGAAGGTACTAACCATGGCTGACTGTGAGCACCCCACAAGCCTTGTCGTTTCAGAAATGCTCTGACCCAGTTGTCTGGCCATTATAATTTAGCCTTTGTCAAACTCACTTAAGTCCGCTGCCTTTCCCATCTGAAGAACAAGAATAACACTGATTAACAGAGCTCAGTATCAGGTGTTATTTATATTGTTTCATGAACTTCACACATGCTATCATTTACTTGCAGTTGCTTCGATTTGCATAAAGACACACTGGTCATAATGTTTTGGCTCTTTGGTGTATATATCAACAATAAATTGTTGATCCCTAAATCTGCTTCCACAATTATTCATCTTGCAATATTTTAGTTATGCCACTGCAAGCCTAGAGACTATGTGCTAAAATCAAGTTTATTAAGAAATGGTAGAATCAATTCAGTTAAAGCATTTATACATACAAAAAAATTAA